>JAEOAD010000036.1:14435833-15685000 GCA_036365145.1 Orientallactaga sibirica
TGTTTTGTTATTAATCTGAAAATACTTAAACCTTCCTGTTCTCATTCCTTCAGCTCCTGTGTTTTGTTCTGTCTATAGCTTATTCACCTTGTTTTTTCAGACTTGGACTATGAACTCCTAACAGGATGTCATCTGACTTTGTGCTGTCTCCCAGCACCTAGTACATTGTCTGCAATGTGGTAGCTGAATACAGTTGAACAGTAGAGAAGTTTTCTTGTATGACATTTAAGTTTCAATCCATGGGCAATTATCAGATTCTATGAGTATTTTGAGAAAATTCATGTCAGAATTCAGAGGATGCAGGACCAGGAAGACAGGAACGTCATGCTACTTCAGACACTCTTCAACTCATCCTGTTCACATCTCAAGAAACCTTTTATCAGATGAAAATGCAGGAAATCAAAAATGCATCTGATAGACTTACAAACAGTATAGCTTAGCCCAGTGCACCTAAAGTGACTTAGGACACGCATGCTAGCCTAGAGTTGGTCACAAATATCTGACACAAAGCCTGATTTAAAGTGATGTAAGAATATCCCCTATAATGTACTGAATGCCTGTGCCCTACTGCTTACGTGCTGTAAACAGAGTTGAAAATCAGCATTAGCTTTCATGGTTGCTGAACTGACCGTGAAGTAGGGCTTAGAGCCATTGCCTTGATCACAGAACTGTTTGGCTTGTCCGTAGCCCAGGAAAAGATCAGAGTTGAATATCCAAAACCCAGTTTTTACTAAATACATAGTGCTTTTGTACCTTTGAAAAGATCCCCCTAGCCCCCCTCCCCCCAAAAATATCAGTTGAACCATTTTAATTGTTGACCACTTATAATAAGAAATGAAGAATCAAAGGTTTTATAGTAAGGTTTTAAATTAATTATCAGCAATTAACCTAGGTAGTGGGTACACATTTGTAATCCCAGCATTCAGGAAGCTGAGGCAGGAGAAGCTGAGGCCAAGTTCCCATCTGAATATCTTCAAATAGTCAATGGTTGTTAACTGGGAGGATTTAAGGCAACACCCATACCTAAGGATCTTTAGGCAGTGATTGTTAGGGTGGAGGGGCTAAAAGCCCTGACCCTCTCTGGAAATATTTATAGTTAATGGCTGTTAAGGGGGAAGGGGTTTGATGTCACACCCCTCTCTGAAGAGCTTAAGGCAGTTAATAATTGCTGTGGGGAAGGGCTTGATGCAGCACCCTTCTGGAGAGCTTTAGGCAAAGGTTACTAAGGGCACAGGGCTTGAGGCCCAGACCTTTTCTGAAGATTATGAAGCAATAAACATTTTGTTGTTTTTGTTTATAGTGGAAATATAAACACTTTCAGAATTTGTTGATGTCATTATTTGTTCCACCTTTGTTCTATCAGATTTATTGGTGTATTTGTATGTTGTTGGATCTATAAACATCATCCTTTTTTTATTTCTTCATTTTTATTTTTTGTTTTTTTTGAGGTAGGATCTTACTCTAGCTCAGGCTGACCTGGAATTCACTATGTAGTTTCAGGGTGGTCTTGAATTCATGGTGATCCTCCTACCTCTGCCTCCTGAGTGCTGGGATTAAAGGCATGTACCACCACACCTGGCTAAACATCATCCTTTAATAAGATTGTGGGATTTACCTTATATATAGAAGTTTTATCTTATAATTTATTCATTATGAGAGAGAGAGAGGGAGGGGAGAGAGAGAGAGACGCAGAATATATGGGGTGCCAGGGCCTAAAACCACTGTAAATGAAACCCAGACACATGTGCCACCTTGTCCAACTGGCTTAAGTAGGTCCTGGGGAATCGAATATGGGTCCTTAGGCTTCACAGGCAAGTGCCTTAATCACTAAGCCCTCTCTCTAGTTCCCTCTTATTTTATATGTATGTTGTTTGTTAGGTTTTAGTATCAAGGTTACTGATATATACATTTTAAACAAGCTTATATACTTCTTAATATTAATTTTAAAAATCACATTTAGAGTTTTCTTTCCTCCACTGAGTCAATTTTGGCAAGAAAGATATTTGTGGTGAGAAAGATATTCATTTTTCAATGTCGCAAAATTCCTGTGTGTAGATAAAATATCCATGTTTACAATTTGTTTTAGTTTGTCCTTTCATTGTTATTTTAAAATAGTTATAATTAGCTTCTATTTAAAAAAATCCTTTGAATACATTGGCCATACTTACTATTTTAATTACATGGATCACTTCTTTGTCCAACATTTTAATTGATACTTTTATTGCTATTTCCCTTTTCTACTTACATTTATTTAATATTTTTTCTATTTTGAAGGAGTTGTTTTGAAAGGAATATTTGAATAGAATATTTGAATAGAAATTTTGTGCTATTTCTCAGGAATTAAAGTGTATAGTCAATAGTTAATTTTTCTTTGGATTTTGGCCATTTACCACTGGGCATATTAGCTCTTGTTCTTTTTTTTGGGGGGGGGGGTAGGTGGTTTTCAAGGTAGGGTCTCACTCTAGCCCAAGATGATCTGGAATTCACTTTGTGGTCTTTGGGTAGCCTGGAACTCATAGCAATCCTCTTACCTCTGCCTCCTGAGTGCTGGGATTAAAGGTGTATGCCACTACACCAAGCTTGTAATTTTTAATATTTACTAGATATTCCATTATAGAAGTTATGTCCTTATTATCAAAAATTTACTTAGGATACATCATAAGTTTTTTAATAATTGGATTTTATTTCTTTTTGTGTTCTCATTAATTTTTAGTTTACATGATATATTATAAAGTATCACAGAACATGGTCTATACCATTTTTTTTTTTGGTAAATAAATTTAATTCTGCTTTCTATGTGGCTTGCTATATGATGTTATATGTCCTTTAGCTTATTAAAATAGATCATTCTTACTGGGTTTTTCAAGATCTCTGGCAGTAAATCTTTGCAAGATATAGAGTATATTTGATTTTAAAAGCAGAGGTAATATTAAAAGCATGAATTACCTTTAGTGAAAAATGACTCTATAAATAATCAAAAGACTCCATCCTATCTATACTTCTTTCCCAGTTACTATCTTCCTGTATTAGGAGCACATACTCTGAGGGATTGAATCATTGGGGCACTTTTTACACAAGTCCCCTCATTCATTGCTGTGTTCCATCCTTAACTCCTATTATGACACTCTTTCTCTCTGGAGGGTTCTTTCACTTGTTGACTTATGAGGAAGTCCCTGGACCCACACCCAGGGGAGAGCCTCAGTCATTGTGTGTGCCATCTTTGTACACATGTCCTCCTGGCTCCCAGAGTTCCCCAGGCTGACAAAGTTAGGAGCCACTTTTAGCCTTGTTCTTTTTTCTTACTTTCAGAGGAGGCAACACATTTTGTTTGCTTGTCTTTGGAAAAAGGAGATGTGAAGGACATTTTTATGGATAGTTATACCATCTAACCATAGGATTCTCACCCTCTTGCTGTTAACCAGGAGGTTCCAGGCAGCAGCCCTCAGATATTTCTTCAATCTGCTTCCTGATGGGATCAGATTGTAAATGGTGATTTTCCCTATGGAGACATCATTGTCCCTTTAAATATGCTATTCAAAAATCTCACCCACACTTAAGAACAGTTCTATAGTTTATGAGCAATCTTATGGGTTTAAGAGTAGAACTTATATAAAAAAAAATCACTAGAATTTCATAGAATTAAAGCCTGGTAAGTTTTTAATTGAAAAATTGGAATTGAGTATTTAAATTAGGTCAAAAGATATAGTTATATAGAAATTTATATAAAGAAGGATTTTTGGTTCAAGAACATGTGAAAACATGAGGTAAGGCAAACTTATTCTAAGTTTCTTTCTTTCAAATTATTTCAGTCTTCAATATGTGTAGGGAATCTTAAAATGGAAGGAGAGATGTAGAGAAAAATAAAAATTCTTCAAATTTATTAGATATTAGCCCTCCCATCCACATTATCTGTGTGACTTTTAGTTCTGTTTTTTTGGTATACCTGTTAAAGTTATCAATATTAGTCATAAATATTTGCATTTTGTGGTATATTTTCTGATAAACTGGTATGTTCTTAACTTCTTCAGAATATAAATGTAAGTATTGGGCTCCAGAGAGATGAAATGGTTTTGTGTTATGGCTAATTAAAAGCGTTGAGTATTAAAACCCAAGTGGGGAAAGCCTCAGGGTCCTAGTTTTTCCATTATCCTTCATTATCACCTCCCAGGGTGAAATGTTACTTTCTCAAATCATTTTCCTTCTAATGAAGCATGGGTTTTGCAATCCTCTCTAATAGGTATCAAGCCTTTTTTCTAATATCTCAGTTTTGTACAGGTTTATGTATATGTATTTGCCTATGTTTTAGATGATGCTTGAAGATAGTTTGTTCTTGATCTGATATTTAGGGATCCTTCTACCTTGCCTTTGTTTTTGAACTTGAAAATAACATTAAGTATAAAATCTTCTTTTACAGCGGCTCTAATTAGAGGAAACCGTAAAAACTGCGCTCAGTTTTCTGGCTCGCTTGACTGGTTGATCAGCAGATTGGAAAGACTGGAAGCTTCCTCTGGTATGTTTTCCAGGTTTCTTCTTGATGGGATTGCATTCTTATTTCTCCTATTTCATGCCTCTTAAGATATAAAAACAGACTGATGTTCAGGGTAATGTATGATTCTTGTTGGTTTCCTTTTTACTGTTCATGGGACAAAGTGTGGTGAGCTGGAGTGGAGGTTTTTCCCAGCAGGGCTGGGGAGCTAAGTAGCCAGGGTCTGAACCACACTCAATCTGGGTCTGCAACATGAGAGCTGACAGGGATGTGTCCCTCTGGAAGCTAGCACAAGTATGTTTGATTATCCTTACTATGTAAAAAATTTTTTGAACTTAGTCTCCTATGGATGTCTGGGATCCAAGTTTCCAGTCTCAGGTAGGTAGAGTGAAGTTTAGTGCATGATATCAGAAGGCATTTTGGATGGTGTGAGAAAGTTCAACATCCTTAGACTACATTCTTATTTGTCATTTTTAGTTCTTGTGGCTGGAAAGCACATTTCTTAAAATCTTAGACTCCATCCTGGCTGGCCAGGTGGGAAAGAGGGATTTCAGGCTGTGATATTTAGACCGGAAATACCAAGTAACAGATGGGAAGAATGTTCCTTCACAAAAATAGCCTTTGGTTTTTTGAGATAAGATCTTGTTTTGTAAGCCATGTTAGATTTAAACTTGTCATTCTCTTATGTCAGCCTCCCAAATACTGGGATAGTAGGGATGTGTCCCCATGTTGGGCCACCAAGAATAATATCAGGCATTCTCTCAGTTCTTCTGCTTAGAACAGATATGCACAACTGCTGCTCAGTCGTCATCCTGTGTTGCGGTCCCCCCCATGCGGTCCCCCCTAGGCCAGCCCAGGAGGGTCGGTAGGGTCTCTGCCGAGTTGGGGTGAGCAGCTCAGAGTCATGACACAGACTCCGGAAGTTGGGTGGAAGCAGCAGAGGGCGAGCTGCCACAAACTCCTTTATTGAGGAAGTTCACGTGGGTTTTAAGGGGCTTGGCTGGCTAATCATTGTATGGGGTGGTCCCCCTTTTTGTGACCAATGACAGACTGTCTCTGGACAGGACATCTTGTAGCAGGCTTCTTGCGAGCATGGGACTGTAGCTGTTGTCACACCAAGCCTGCACAGAACGCCATGTTCACAGAAGCCACTTCCTGGTTTCTTCTGCCATGCAGTCTGGCTAGGACCAGGCCTGTATTGTACCATACAATCCTGCAGCCCACACAGGGAAGGGCACCACAGAAGGGGGAGGCTCACAACAGGAAGACCTTTGTCCTGGCAGAATGGGATTGATGTGCTGTTGATACCATGGATCCTTCTGTATAAGCCAGGGCACCAGGACTTTCCCTGGTTTGCTGCCAAACACCATATTTACAAAAGGCTTCTTGAGTTATATACCACAAGGTAACTTTTAAGAATTTAGTGAGTTATTGAGCAATATATCTTTGACATGATGGGCACTCATGTGCCAGGTATTCTTTCATGTGTCTTACAAATATTAATTATTTAATCCTTACAATGATTCATAAGGTAGGTGTCATTATTATTCTTATAGATAAGGGAACTACATAAATGAGAATCAGAAATTTCATGAGTAAGCCTTATCAGAGCCTGCTCCTGGTCTACAGAAACATCTGGCACAGTATCAATGATACTAACCAGAGCCCTCTCATGATTCTTACTGAATATGAGATTGTTAGGAGAAATTGAAATGCAGATAATTGTATTAATATGATATTTTTATGATGTGAGCTACAGCTTTCTCTTTCTTTCTCCTAGAATTTTTAAAAATTATTTATTTGTTATTGACAACTTCCATAATTGTAGACAAGATCCCATGGTAATTCCTTCCCTCCACCCCTCTTTCCCCTTTGAAACTCCACTCTCTATCATATCCCCTCCATCTCAAATTTTCAGAAAAATGGATGGATCTGGAAAGGATTATTCTTGGTGAGGTAACCCAGGCTCAGAAAGCCAAACATTGCCCCAGCCCGCGGGGTCTATCAACGGAGACCTGGGGTAGGGAATGAGAGAATGAAGGGGGACAAGAGACATGAAGAAACCAGAGCAAGACAGGTGGTCTGATCAAGCTCTGAAAAAGTTTATTTCGCAGTTGCAATTTAAACTGTGACAATGAGGAAGTTCATTTGGGGTCATGGGGGAGATAAGGGTGGGGTACATTCCAGTGGCCAGGTGTTAATCTTAGTTCCTGGGTGGCAGTTAAGGTATTTTCTCCACCCATAATTGTTTCTTCACTTGTGGTTATCAAGATGTTCTGTTAATCTTTCATGAGGTACTAGGCTAAGGCCTTGGCCCCCAGCATCTCCTCCCTTTTTACAATTTAGATAAGGCAGGCACGTGAAGATGAAGAATAAGGGATTTCATCAATAGATGATTGGGCCTTAACCAGAGGGGGGAAGCATTGACCTGATCCTCCCAGAGTCATTTGAAACGGTGTCTTTTTGGGGGAGGAGAGGGCTATAATGGCCGTGAAGGATGTTGACTGTTTAACTGGCCATCTTGAGAAACAAGAATTTAACACCAACCTCTATGCCATCAGGTTTGCTTCTTGGGGGACTCAGAAGTGGACTATAGGGTCCTCCCCCTGCAGTGCTTAGCCCTGCACCCCTTGCTGGTGCCCATGCCACGCCAAGGCTGGCGTGCATAAATCTGAGTTTTATGCAGCTCCTAAAGGAGGTCCATCACCTTCAGGTTCAGCCAAGCCTCTGTCAGCCAAATGAAGTCTGTGGTAATATACCTGTATGGGTTTTAATGCCATGGAGTCAATTTGTTGTTTTATAAAACCAGTAAGCCTATTAAAGATAAATGGTCCCAAGGTAATTACTAGCAAGAGACAGACCAGGGGTCCCATAAGGGGATTATGCATAAGAGTAGTAGCAGGGTGCCTGACTAATAGAAGCCAAATGGAAATCGGAGAAAGAAACTGTTTGGGAGATACTTTTTGCAATGTGCTTTCTAAGGCATCAAAAAATCCTTTTGCAGCCTTAGCAGGATCACCAAAAGACACATGACTATATGAAATAACAGATATTTCCTTTTGTAAACTTTGTAAATCTATGCTAAGATTATTATGATTCCAAATACCCTAAGTATGATTTTCAACCTTCCACCATTCAGTAGCAGTCCCATTGTAGGATAAAGGAGTAATACATATGAATTGATAATTTGCATGACAGAACAATTGCATTTGAACCGCCAGATTGGCAACCTGTCTTCCTAAATACCTAACAGCATCCTCTAGAGCATCTAACCTGACTCACACCTTTTTATCAATATCTATCTGTGATGAAAGAGCTTGAGAAAAATTTTAATCTGTCCATTAACATGATCAGCTGTCTTCATCGACTGTGCCAGGGATACTGATGCCGTGGTGGAAGAGGCGATGATGGTTGCAGCAAGGATTTCCACAAGTAGCCATTTTATTGAATCTTCTTTTCCACGTCAGCAATCTGTTGAGCTGCTGGAACACTTGAGCTCCGGAAGCTGGAATACCAGAGCTCAGTCATTTTGACTGGCATAATTAAGTAAGGAGAACACATGACAATAAAGACTACATTGGAGGAGTAATCTATAGCTGTGTCTCCCTTAGAATTGATACAATTGGTGATAATACACCAGGTACAACTAAGATAGTAAATTTTATTTGGTGATTGACCCACCCAGGCCCAACTACAAAAAGATAAGGGAGGGGCAGACATGTACAAAACTTAAAATGATTTTCTTTTAGGGTAACTATTACTTTCCATAATTCTGGTTGAGGCCACCCTTGGGGACTCAAGATGGGCGGTATCAAATTACATTTATTTTGGTATCTACCATCCGTGATTAATGGGTGGTTTGGATATATTAAATAACATCTCTCATGATACCTATTGCTTGAAAAGCCGATAGGTGGCTCTGCTACAAGAAGTCCAGTTAATTGGTTTAGTCACTTCTTGCAGGAATTCTAGGTCATAATTGGCAGTGGTAAGGGAAGCATTGGAAAATATTGTAGGTAAAGATTCTTCCTAGAGAGCAGCCCTGGCTAGAAGGGGGTCAGGTACATAAGCCCAATATGCTTGTTGAGCCTGTGTTACTTTTAAGGTCAGGATAGCAAGTAAGGATATAAACAGAGTCTCTGGAGATAGAGGCTGTTGTGAATTTCATACCAGCATGACTCCTTGCTTGCAGAGGGCCTCAATTTGGCCCCAGGTCAGCATGTTTTCCTCCTGGGGGGCCTGGAACACTTCCGTTTCAGTGTCAGATAAGCTATCTCCTTGGATTTGGATGTTTTCAGCTGGGGCCCAGGCAGACCTGGGCTGATCCTATGAAAATATAAGGAGATTCTCTTCCCTTTGTGAGGGTATTAGGTCCTGGGCAGCTACTGGTGTGCCAATGGAGGGAGATAGGGGATGTTAGGAATTTTTTGTATATTAGCTATAATAACCATGTGAGAGAATTAAATACTAATGAGCCAGCTTAACCTTAAGATATAGTTAAAATGTCGACAAATAGGAACTTAATTAACTTTGTTGGGTACTCTAAATTTAATCTTTTTTAACCAGTATCATGACCAGATTAATATCAACAAGTTAAAGTTTTAAGTTTACAAACTGAATACCATAGTAACCTGCTATCAGCTAGGGCCATGCTTTTGTTAGTCTGATGTAAGCCCTAGGTTAATAATCATTTTATTGTATCTCAAAAGATCTGTAATCCGGTTAAGTGCTTTGTCTTTAACCTTCTGTTTAAGTTTACTCAATATCTTCATTTACATATTTTTATCTTACAAGCTATGTAACCACTCTGTAACAATCTTTTTCATCAAATAGTTACTAACATTTAACGTTTTTTCTCCAGCTTAACTTTTTTAGTCAGTTTATCTCATTACTACCAGCAAAAACTTTTATTGTCTTTACCGTAAGGTTTTTAATAAAAGGCCTTATGAAGTATCTTTAAAGAGTAGATCAGACTTGACTTCTGAAACACATTTAAATTATGAAAGTAGATTTGAACATTATTAGAAATTTTCTAACAAATTTAGTTTTGAGCACATATTTAAATTTAAATATAATTCTTGAGACTGTTTTTTTGTTAGTAGTCCCAGAAAAGCACAGAGAGGCAAAGTGAGCTTAAAACAGTTGTAAATACTTATAAGAAGTCCACATCTACTCATAGTAATTTGGCATTTACCCATATCTCAAGATTTTATGTGTTTGTAGTCCCCAGGCTCTGCAAGCCAGGGAAGCTAAGAAAGAGCCTCTCTTTTGTGTGTGTGTTTCCCATGCAGGGTTTTGGATCTTTTCCCTCACGCTATAAGGCAGCTTTCTGATCTTGCCATTTTCAGTTTTTTTTTTTTTAATAAATGTATTATCTCCTTGTTTACCCTGTTGGGAGGGTGTGGCTGGAGGGTATCAGGCCACCTGAGCGCACATGGGGTCAGCCAGGCCCCTGGAGCCTGGGCCCTGAACCCAGCTGTGAGCAGGGAGAGAAGCGGGGGAGGGACTTTTCCTCTCAGGTGTAGCTATTGTCTCCTCTGCTGCCTGTGCGTTTGCATGGCCCTGGCTTCAGAGTGGAATGTAGTCCCGCAGCCTTTGCCTCTGTCAGCCTGCTGTGGCTTTGGGGCATGGGTCAGCGGCCATGGTGAGTGAGATCTGGAGGACTTTTTCCCAGAATAAATTGGCCTCTTTTTGAGAGAGTTTTATGCCCCTAACTTTAAGAAATGTCCTTAATCGGCTGATTTGGGATTCCTTTTGATGGGGGCTAGTGTTCCCCATGGTAGAGAAAGTCCAGAAATGCCAAGACCAGAGGGCAACATTCCTGGCTACAAATAGCACAGGGGATTCCCCAAAGGGCTTGACATAAGCCTGTCTGCAAATTTAAGAGTCCGGCGACCACCCTAGAGACCTTTACTGGTCGATGAGTTACCGGTTTGTCGATCGTGAAGAGAAATAGATAGATGGTTGTTGCCAATGCCCAAATGGGCTGTCAGGATTCGAACAGTGAGCTTGGGGCCTTCAGTCAATGCTGGAGTGTAGCCCCAGTCAAAAGACCTCAGTTGCCCTGTCGCTTTGTTTCAAATCCACGCGATGGCGCGAACCAAAAATGAAGAATGAAAAGAGGATAGTTTCTGAGAGAGATCCACCTTTCTCTGATGGAGAAAGGGGAAGCCTGCCTTCCTTCATACTGAACCTTGCCAGCCCTCAATGGGGAGGCGGCCACTGGGGGCCATTAGCCCCAGGGGGAGGATGTCCCCAAGGGGTCACTCACCTATTAACCATGCATCCAGAAAGTACCTGTTTTTCTTAACCCAATTTCCTCGTGTCTTGAGGGACTCTTTGAGACCCTTAAGAAACAAATCATGTTTGCTCAATGCTTGTCCCATAATTGTGTTGCTCTTTCTTACCTCTAATGGATCAGTCTCACAGACGGGTGACTCTCTGGCGATCACAATGCGAACCTTCTCTCACTTCTTGGCTGAAGTGGTGATCCAATGTTTAGTGGTCGACCTTTCTTTGAGAGCAACGTTCTCTCGGATTCAAGCCTTACACCCAGCCACATGTTGGGCGCCAACCAGCGGGGGTTCAACAAGGGCCCGAGGGGAGGTTAACCTGGATGAGAGACAGACACAAAGAAGGAGACCAAGCCAAATATATGGTCAAGGTCTCAAATTTTATTTTTCACACAGAGGTTTATATAGGGGAGGGCAGGAGGAAGGTAAACTAGAAACTGACCCAGGGTCACAAGACATTCTGATTGATAAGGTTTGGGGGCAGGGGTCTCTTGAGTAATGGGCCACAAGAATGTTTACTAGAATGTTCTTCTGTGTAAGCAAATTTCTGCCAGGGGTCATGGGAAGGTCTGTTGCTGCAGCCTGATAAGCAGATAAAGTAATCGCCTGCAGCCAGGGCTTGTAGCTGGGCAGCTCTGATACTAAGGCCTTTTGAGTCCGTAAGATGACTTCTCATACAAAATGGCTGTTATGCTGCTCATGGTCTCCGGCATTGGCCCCCGGCATATACAGACCACTTATCCTTTAAAGAGATCAAAAGCAGACATGGTTGGCTGGAATAAAACTAAGAAACACAACGAAAACTCCCCCACAAACCAAAGTCCACAGAGAATTCAAGGTCTCATTTCCATTCAGAGACCTGGCTACATGTCGTGACTTGTTTCCTACTCAGGATGGCACAGTTCTGGAAGAAACCCAGCCTCTTGGGTCTCTGAGAGCCCATCCTGTGGGAAGTGATGGGAAAGCCAGTAGGTCAGGGTTGAGGCAACTACTTGGCAGGATGGGAGACTGCTCCCTCCTCATCCTCTGGGACAGATGCCACAGCATGTGGTGAGTGAGATGTGGGAGCAGAGAGCCAGAATGGGACTGCAGGGAGTCAGAACCTTGTGCTTTTACATGTGGATCACCAACCTAGGGTCAAAAAGGGGAAGGGAAAGAGCCCTGGAGGGGGAGAGCTTGGAGCTGGCTGAGCCCCTAAAGTGAGACAAAACTAAGGCTCTTGAACCCATAACCTGGGCAAACAGTGTCCAATGATTATTCAAGGCGAGAGTCAGACTGTGGACACTGAGAGGTGACAGATACTAAATACAGTGAATTGGATGAAGCCCTGAAGACCAATGCCCAATTCTGAGTGTTATACTTATTTCTGGGGGGAAAATCCAACATAGCTCTGTTTGGTGGGGATGAGGGGATGGTTGTATTGACTGAACTATCTGGTTTCTGTGAGGCGACAGAGGGTTAGGAGCTCAAGAGGAATGGTGACCTAACTGTCTTGGGACCAGTTTGGGTAATGGAAAGCATTATCAGTTAAGCTATCAAGAGATGCTTTGCTCTTGAGATAGTCCAAGTTGGCTCCAGACCCATGGGAGCATGCCCTTCCATCCCAGCATGCAATGGCATCCCTGCTCATGGTTCCCTACTCTGAGGCTCTTGGGTTTGAAACAGCCTCCCTGTGAATGTAAGACACTGGAACCTCTCCTGCCTTCCCCCAAACATCCCAAGTCAGTTTGGAATATTAAGACTCAACATTCATGAAACACTGTCAACATCTGAACTAGCAGCTTTGATGAGGGGTGGGGCCAGAGACCTTCCCAAGGCCACTAAGTATTTCCAAACTTGGAGATAACTCAGCAAGGGCTAAAAATCTTCAGCTCAAGGCACCCTCCATAGAGGACCCCAAAGGAGTTTATCAACTCTGATTAACACCCCTGTGAGGTAGGTCAGTGTTATCACCCCATTTGACAGATGGGGAACTGAGGCATTGAAAGAAGACTTGCCCAAGGTCAGCCATTAGGAGCCAGTGGGGAAGTTGGCACAAGTAAGGATCCACTCAATGTATCCACTTCCTTCTCCGAGTACACTTGGGAGCAAAGGGAGGTTGGTAGGTACACCTCACTGCAGCTGAGATGAACCCCACCAACCCAAGTCTTAACTGAGGACCTGTTATTTACCTAGAATACCATGGGGAACTTGGAGGAACACCTGCTTCTGAAAGTCACATTCGTGGATGTTTTGAAAATGGCATTTGAAACATTAAAGATATTAATTCTTTTGTTTAGTAAAACTCACTTAAGAACTAAGTCACATTATTTCTGAGTTTTGTACTAAGTAACCCAAGTCCAGCAAGCAGCAAGCCCTATTCAGATATCAGCACTGCACAGAGACTTACTAGCGTCCTGCACACTTGCAGTGACCATAGTGCAGGATCTGGGAACCTCCATGAAAATGGACACCCACAACACAGTAGCTAATGGTATGTCTGCATCCATTCAACCTTAAGAGTTTCAGCATCTTTGTAAACGCCTTGGGATGAGGATGGAAGCAGTGATCTCTACCTAGTCATGTGGACTTTTCTGCCAGAGTTGTAACCCAGGAAAGACACACAAACCACCAAGGTCTCCTAGTATTTTATTTTTTATTTTTTGGAGAGAGACACAGAGAGAGACAGAGAGGGTGAGACAGAGAGAGAGGAAGATAGATAGAGATGGGCACACCCATACTGTCTCAATTGCTGCGAACGAATCCAGATGTGTGTCCCCCTTGTGGTCAAGTGTGGCATTGCGCCCTTGTGTCACTTTGCATCTGGCTAAATGTGGGACCTGGAGATTGTAACCACTGGAGATTGGAACCAGCATTCTTAGGCTTAGGAGGCAGGTGCCTTAACTGCTAAGCCATCTTTCCAGCCCTCTCCTAGTATTTTTTTCTTGGACTTCATTTTTTAAAAATATGTTTTGTATGTATGTATGTATGTATGTATGTATGTATGTGAGAGAAAGAGAGTGAGAATGGGCATGCCAGCGCTTGTAGCCACTGCAGATGAACTCCAAATACATGTGCCACCATGTACATCTGCCATACATGGGTTCTGCCCTTGTTAAAACATATTTTTATTTATGGGAGAGAGAATCTTGGACTTCATTTTCATGTTATTTTTTAAATCTCATTTTCCTTGACTCTCTTTGTATACTTTTAAATTCCTCAATTATATTTACATTCATAAATACTATTCAAGAAAGGCAATGAGATCTAAAACAAATTCCTGTAAATTTAAGTAGAAATATGAAAAGTTTGTAGGGATTCATAGGTGAAATTGTTCATACAATAACTAAGTTTAGTCATATTGGAAGTTGACTTTTGAGACAAGTGTTCAAGGGCAAGTTTATTTGTAACTTGAGTGAACACAGGACAATAGAGGTACATGACCAGAGAGATAGCATGTGGGTGGAGGTTCTTTTCTCTGGGAATGCAGTAGGCAATGAACCTTGGATTTCTCCTACTGGAGAGACACACGAGCTTAGTATTGGTTGGTTATGTTCCAAGGGACAGTTTTTGTGTGACCTATAGTTGCTAACTTTGGTCAAAGGAAATTTAGAAGCAGAGAAGCATTGGAGATTAGTGTTTGCAGTGTGGCTGTGTGTTATGAATAGAGTGTGAGATACACTCTTGATTACCTGGTCATTGGATAGCAAGGCTCAGAAGGGGCAGATGAGCAGAGAGAGAGTGTGCATGTGTGCGTGAAGGTCTGCATCATTAACAGCTGACCAGTGTATACTGGCCAATTCCACTAGTGCACAAGGCTGTATTAGATGATCTGATCAGTTTGTATGACTGGAGTTTTGGGGGGAAATAAAGGATAAATTATGTATTGCCCCAGGTTTCTGTGAGCACTACTTTTCCCATTGCTCTGACTCAATACCTGACAGAAGCAACTTCAATTAATTGTTATGGAGTCTGGAGTTGCACAAGTAAGACTCATGGAATGTGAGGCAAAGTTTTATTGGGTAAAAAAAGAAAGAAAAGAAAAAGAAGAAAAGGTGGTGCACACTAGGGCTACATCTACAGTTAAGATGCAGCATTGAATTGTTTGGAGCATCAGCTTTTATTGGAAAAAAAAAACTACACAATGTTTATTGTAAAAACAGGATGGGAGTTAAACCATAAATCACAGTTCACATGTTGCAGTTACAGCCATAAAACTAACTTTAAACACAAAGGGGAATAATGGCAGGGGCATTCCAGTCTTAGAACAGTAAACAAACTTGTGAATAGGTCTGTTAGTCAGTTACAGAAGAGCCTGGGAAAGGGGGTGTTAGGCCAGTCTCCAAATGTCCTGCTTATCTGGTCTTAAGGATTTTGCTTAACAATGCAGGCCCAGGGTAATGCTATTCAGACCAGCAGAGCATCCTGTTTACCTACTATCCTCACCTGCTCAAGAAAGTGTTTCATTTCATTATTTTATGGGCTCCTAAAGTGACTTCTTTTTGTCTCTAAGCTTGATGTAAAGAAATAATAACATTTTACTCTCTTTACAAAAATCAGGATTAATTTTGGCCCACAGTTTGAGAGGCTACAGTTAATCATAGCAGAGTTCAACATAGCAGCACTTATGGCAATTATTTATTCCAAGGCACCAATTCAGAAGCACAGAGGCTTAGGGCAGAAGTGAGGTGTGGCAATAACCCTCAAGCCCTATCCCCAGCAGTCAACTTCCTCCAAACCCTGCTTCCTTATGTTATGGGGTTCGTGTCATACTAGTAAGACCATCAACTCACAGAATGTGAGACAAAGTTTGCCCCGACCAGCGGGGGTTCAACAAGGGCCCGGGTGGGAGGTTAACCTGGATGAGAGACAAACACACACAAAGAAGGAGACCAAGCCGAATGTATGGTCAAGGTCTCAAATTTTATTTTTCACACAGAGGTTTATATAGGGGAGGGCAGGAAGAAGGTAAACTAGAAACTGATTTATGGTTGCAAGATATTCTGGTTGATAAGGTTTTGGGGGCAGGGGTCTCTTGAGTAATGGGCCACAAGGATGTTTACAAGAATATTCTTCTGTGTAAGCACTTTCCTGCCAGGGGTCGTGGGAAGGTCTGTTGCTGCAGCCCGATAAGCAGATAAAGTAATCACCTGCAGCCAGGACTTGCAGCTGGGGCAACTCTGATACTAAGGCCTTTTGAGTCCGTGATGGCTTCTCATAAAAAAATGGCTGTTATGCTGCTCATGGTCTCCGGCATTGGCCCCCGGCAAAAGTTTTATTGGGTAAAGAAGAAAGAAAAGAAAAAGAAGGAAAGCTGGTGCCCACCAGGGCTACACCCAGAATTAGGGTCCTCAAGATGTAGCATTGTACAGTAAATAACCATATGATGTTCACAGAAAAAACAGGATGGGAGTTAAGCCATGAATCATAATTTACATTCTTAGAAGATTGTAGGGAAGAAAAAACAAAATGAACTTGTGAACAGGTCTGTTGTTCACTTACAGGAAGTGTCTGGGAGGGTATGAAAGCCTCTGAGGGCTATGAGGTAGGCCTGGTCTCTTTTCTGCCCTTAGGGACTTTGCACAACAATGCAGGCCCTAGGTCGTGCTATTCAGACCTCCAGAGCATCCTGTTTATCTCCCCACCCCACCTGTTCAAGCAAATGTTTCATCCTGTTCTTTTATGGGCTCTTACAAGGACTGACATCTATTTTTCTCTAAGCTTGTTGTAAAGAAATAACATTTTGCCCTCCTTACCCTTAGAGGTTCCACAGCCTCCCCAAATTGCTCCACCTGCTGGGATACAAATTTTCAAACAAGGGTGGGGACATGATTAAACCTTAACAATGTGCATCTGAGCCTCTAGGCCAGAGTTCATTGAAAAGGCAGAGGTTTGTTATGCACAAGTAGAGTGGATCAAGATGATGTTTCTGAGGTGGGCACTTCTTCACTGTGTCCTCAGCATCTTTAATGCTGTTTGGCAGCATGAGGAACCTGAATGAAACCAGCAGCTAGTTGATAGGCAGGGAGACTTTAACTGAGTTTTGTTTTCCATGCAGTCTGTTTCCTGCACAGTTTTAAAATGATGGAGGCATTCTTGCTTAGGAAAACCTGTATGTTACTCTCCTCTTAAATGAGTGGAGTCCCTTAGGGAGTCATCGGGTGGATTCGTACTTGATCCTCCTAAGCTGAAAAGAGATTTCATTTCAGGTTGTTTCAGATGCTAAAACTTCACACTGTCATGTAATATAACATTCAGTACTCCAGCATAGGAAAGTTTAAAGTTCCCAAAGTTGATACAGTTATTTCTTGCAGAATTGAAGCTCATTAGCTTTTAAAGACAGAGTGCTTGTAATGGAGACAAAAATATGACCCAGGCGCTGATGTATTAGGAAGCTAACCTCCTTTATAGCAAGTTACATGTGAGCACTTGAAGAAAGAGAGTAGCTAGAGACATTTGGAGAGACATTTGATACCAGCAAGCTAAACAGCACTCAAGCCAAGAACAAACAAACAACAACAACAATAGAAGCATATTACTGAGAGAGATACTTGGAGGAGGTAACTTGAGCTTCTAATTCAAAGCTTCACATTTTCCAGAAAGTTCACCATGATAGCCAAGGGATTATGTTGCTGATTCATAGGAAAAAAATAAATCAGAATGATAACATTGCAGACTCTCTAAAGAATATACATTATGATAACTGCTGGGATTGGCACCTGTTTGTACCCTAATAGCCCATGCCATAACCAGCTATGTGCATTTTGATTGTCATTGCTGATGCATAAAAGTCTGATGTTTTTAATGTAATGATCCTGGGTCCTCAAGATATATTAAATATGACTCAGCTTGACAGATCACTTAGGAGGGCAAGGAAACAGTGACTTTTGTAAAGATATTTACTCTTGATATTTGAAGTATTGACACTTAACTATGGGAAATTTGTAATGTAAAAGCCTGTTCTTGTCAAAATTTAAGCATTGAGCTATGTAGGAAAAGTGGACATATTTCTACATATCTGCTTCATTTCTCCCTAGAACATTGAGCTTTAAACTAGAAAAAAAAGAAAGATAGACTCAACAGTTTGCCTTTGGAAGGCTTCATATGTTTATTTTGCTGCATTTTATCAGCAACGAGAAACATGGAGAAAAAAATCCCCCAAAGTAAATACCTGCCCAGGCCGGTCGGGGGTTCAACAAAGGGCTTGAGGGGAGACTAACCTAGATGAGAGACAAACAGACACAAAGAAGGAGGCCAAGCCTGGAACTCTGGTCAAAGCCTCTGAGTTTATTATTCACATAGAGGTATATATAGGGGAGGCAGGAAGAAGGTATGTGGGCAAATGGAATTTATGGTTGCCAAATGGATTTTATGGCTACCAGATGTTCTGATTGATGAGGAGAGAGGGGCAGGGGGTCTTTTGAGTAATGGGCCTCAAGGATGTTTACAAGAATGTCTGTGTTGAGACAACAGGCAGGGCAGGTTTACATCAATCATGTTTGCTAAGATACATATCTTTACACATTGTTCTTATCTACAGGCCAAGGTAAGGTCTCTGGGAAGGCTTGGTAATTCTCACAGGAATTCAGGAAACTGAAATCTAACACAAAAGGTGGAGGCTTTTCCTCCAAATGGCTGCAGTTTGGCTCAAGGTCCTCAACAAATACCAAGTGAAACAGAATTGTTTTTATTTATTTATTTTTATTAATTTATTTATTAGAGACAGAGGGAGAGAAAGAGAGAGGCAGAAAGTGAGAATGGGCATGCCAGGCCCTATAGCCACTGCAAACGAACTCCAGATGCATGTGCCACCATGTGCATCTAGCTTACGTGGGACTTGGAGAATCGAACCTGGGTCCTTAGGCTTCACAGGCATGCTCCTTAACCACTAAGCAATCTCTCCAGCCCCAGAATTGTTTTTAATAGAAAAAATATCCAGTTACCAGGTTTTCTGACATCTTTATCTTTTTTTCAGAATACTTTTGCAAAGCCAGTGGAGAGGCTAGAAAGCAAATTACTTTTCTAGAAACTGGAAATTTTTACAATGAAAGAGGTTTTCAACTGTCTCACAGTTGAGAGAGAAAAAAGGTGCTATGCTTTGTGAAATAAAGCTGAGTGATTTTATAATCATTTTCCATGGTTACCTTGTTGAGAGCATTGCTCATTTCTAGCAGTAGTGCTAAGACTGAAAAGAAAATTGCTGCTAGCTGGTCTTGGGCTTCAGACACATGGGTTTCTGCTGGCTGGTTCTGTGTGGGTGGTGTTCACTGCACTGGGCAGTGATTGATAAACACTTTGGCTCCTAGAACATGTTCTTTTACTAAATATGACTGCAAGTTCATAAAGAGGCATTTATTTTTCTGTGGAAGGTTACCATATTCTTTTATTATTATTATTATTATTATTATTATTATTATTTTTGGTTTTTTGAGGTAGGGTCTCATTCTGGCCCAGGCTGACCTGGAATTAACTATGTAGTCTCAGGGTGGCCTTGAACTCACAGCGATCCTCCTACCTCTGCCTCCCGAGTGCTGGGATTAAAGGTGTGCGCCATGACGCCCGGCTTACCATATTCTTTTAAATTCTTCACCCATTTTTGTGATACTTAGTGATATCATTTATGATTATTTTATTTTATATTTTTGAAAGAAAACATGTTTGTTTAGGGCTGGAGAGAGCTCAGTTAGTTACTGCTTGCTTTGCAAACATGAAGACCGGAATTCAATTCCCAGTACCCATGTGAAACTGCCAGGTGTGGTGTGCACACCTGTAATACCAACACTGGTGAGTCAGAGACGGAAGGATGTGTGGGGCTTGTTGTCCAGTCAGTTTAGCCATTAGATGAGCCAGTGGAAGACCCTGTCTCGAGGGCAAGTGGGTAGTACTCCTGAGCATGACACCCAAGGTTGTTGTCATTTGGCCAGCACATGCACATGTATTCTGCCCCCTCCCCCGACATACATATATCAAAATGCATATAAAAATGAAAGAGAAAATAAGTTTGCATACTGTACTGCAAGATGAACCAGGCTTGATACTACCTGCAGCCTACATTGTGGTGGTTGTGCTAACAGATGTCTGGTCATATGTCCAGGGAGCCTGTCCTGTCCTGGAAATGTCCATTTTTCTGCTAAGCCATAGTATGAAAGAGCTTGAAGGCAGACCTCCATTTGTCTGCCCTTAAAGAGAGGTGTGAGGTTGAACCCAGATCTGAATGGCTCTGAGGCATGGAAGCACTAACTTGGAATTTCAGACAGGAACCTGATTTGACAGTCAATCCTGGTGAGCAGTCATGAAGTCTCCTCTCAGGGTTTGGAGAGCAGAGTGTGGCACAGTAAGTGGTCAAGAACTAGTAGTTACCTTGTCCCTGTTCTCTCCTGACAATACTCCACACAGGCCCAGCAGCCAGGGCTGTTACCACTGCAGGTTTACAGAAAGCTGGAACTGGTCTTAAGGCTGTGGGGAGAAAAGTCCAACCTCACTTGTTCCCTCCTTCTTACCTTGTGTGCTGCTCTCTGTGTGGCTGCATCCACTGTCTTCCTGGGGCTAGGCCTCAGTTCAGAGCAGTGTTTGTCTCCCCCTAGGATTTTTCTTAGGCAAATTCTGGAATTCCATCTTGCTTCCTTAGATTTCTTAGTGTTGGCTTGAAACCAAGATGCCTATAACCTGTGCTGGTTTATCACATTCTGTTGATTGTGTGTCTTTCTGTCTTAGCCCCTGACAATAGCAGCCACAAAGCATTGATGAGACATGAGAGTGAAAGAGGAAGTCTTGTCACCAACTCTGCTGAGGTCTAACTTTCTTATTAGAAAACAGGGTTCCAAACAGTAAATTTTCAATTCACCCTGTCCACTTCCAGTCCTTTGGTACTGTCTTATGTCTTCTTCTTAAAGGAAGGACCAAAATTAAATTGCATGTACATGGCTGCTGATAGGTACCTGTTCATTATCAGTCTGTGATCTTAACAACCATTCTGGTTGTTAAGTATTTTATTAGCATATATTAATTCATACATGATATGGATATATATATTTTACCAGTGGCTATACCACTGAAGAAAAGTCTCTTCCTCCTAGAATAACCATTTCCTGCCTATAGATCCTCAGGGTGGGGTGGGGCCTTGCTTTGAAACATGAAGACCGGGGTTCAATTCCCAGTACCCATGTGAAACTTCCAGGTGTGGTGTGCACACCTGTAATACCAACACTGGTGAGTCAGAGACAGAAGGATGTGTGGGGCTTGTTGTCCAGTCAGTTTAGCAAGATGAACATGCACATGTATTCTGCCCCTCCCGACATACATATATCAAAATGCATATAAAAATGAAAGAGAAAATAAGTTTGCATACTGTACTACAAGATGAACCCTTGATACAGCAGCCTACATTGTGGTGGTTGTGCTAACAGATGTCTGGTCATATGTCCAGGAGCCTGTCCTGTCCTGGAAATGTCCATTTTTCTGCTAAGCCATAGTATGAAAGAGCTTGAAGGCAGACCTCCATTTGTCTGCCCTTAAAGAGAGGTGTGAGGTTGAACCCAGATCTGAATGGCTCTGAGGCATGGAAGCACTAACTTGGAATTTCAGACAGGAACCTGATTTGACAGTCAATCCTGGTGAGCAGTCATGAAGTCTCCTCTCAGGGTTTGGAGAGCAGAGTGTGGCACAGTAAGTGGTCAAGAACTAGTAGTTACCTTGTCCCTGTTCTCTCCTGACAATACTCCACACAGGCCCAGCAGCCAGGGCTGTTACCACTGCAGGTTTACAGAAAGCTGGAACTGGTCTTAAGGCTGTGGGGAGAAAAGTCCAACCTCACTTGTTCCCTCCTTCTTACCTTGTGTGCTGCTCTCTGTGTGGCTGCATCCACTGTCTTCCTGGGGCTAGGCCTCAGTTCAGAGCAGTGTTTGTCTCCCTAGGATTTTTCTTAGGCAAATTCTGGAATTCCATCTTGCTTCCTTAGATTTCTTAGTGTTGGCTTGAAACCAAGATGCCTATAACCTGTGCTGGTTTATCACATTCTGTTGATTGTGTGTCTTTCTGTCTTAGCCCCTGACAATAGCAGCCACAAAGCATTGATGAGACATGAGAGTGAAAGAGGAAGTCTTGTCACCAACTCTGCTGAGGTCTAACTTTCTTATTAGAAAACAGGGTTCCAAACAGTAAATTTTCAATTCACCCTGTCCACTTCCAGTCCTTTGGTACTGTCTTATGTCTTCTTCTTAAAGGAAGGACCAAAATTAAATTGCATGTACATGGCTGCTGATAGGTACCTGTTCATTATCAGTCTGTGATCTTAACAACCATTCTGGTTGTTAAGTATTTTATTAGCATATATTAATTTATACATGATATGGTTATATATATGTTACCAGTGGCTATACCACTGAAGAAAAGTCTCTTCCTCCTAGAATAACTATTTCCTGCCTATAGATCCTCAGGGTGGGGTGGGGCCTTGCTTTGCAAACATGAAGACCGGAATTCAATTCCCAGTACCCATGTGAAACTTCCAGGTGTGGTGTGCACACCTATAATACCAACACTGGTGAGTCAGAGACAGAAGGATGTGTGGGGCTTGTTGTCCAGTCAGTTTAGCCTCTTCCATGAAGCACTTTTGAAGGACCCTATTTTGTACTGGTTTTATATAGTCATCAATAATTTCTGAGAGTTCAAGAATATAACTGTCATGTCACCCCTGGAAGATAGCATATCACTTCTCATCAAGTCATCATCCTGTGTCCCTTGTCCAAAAGGTCAAGGTCTTAAAAGACAAATGGTTTGTGACCTGACCAGCATTGTCATGGCTGAAGGCCATGATTAATCTGAACTGATTAATCTGTGTTTCCCTTTCTTTGAGAGATCATCTTTAAAATGCTGGTGTATTTATGTCTTTGAACATTTACTTAAAGAGCTGTTGATATGATGATCATGAAATGTTATTAGCATTTCTGTAGTTACTGACATTTTGGAGAGAAACACACAATCCTTAGATTTTTTAAAAAACATTTTTTTTTTTTTTTTTGGTTTTTTCAAGGTAGGGTCTCACTCTGGCCCAGGCTGACCTGGAATTCACTATGTAGTCTCAGGGTGGCCTCGAACTCACGGTGATCCTCCTACCTCTGCCTCCCAAGTGCTGGGATTAAAGGCGTGCGCCACCACGCCCGGCTCTTAAAAAACATTTTGATACTACATAGTTTTTCATCATGTGCCAAGAGAATATGAAATGAGTGGAGGTCATTGTGCTGAGAACATCATACACATCTTGGGCATCCCTAACATGAAAATCCAAAATGCTCCAAAATCCTAAACTTTTTGAGCAACAACAAGACAGCAGTGATACACATCATGTGCAAAATCATTTAGAATATTGTATACAACTACTACAGCTGTGTGTGTAAAGTCTATATGAAATAAGAATGGATTTTTTGTTTAGGCCCTGTCCCCAGGATATCTCATTATGACTATATAAATATCCCCAAATCCAAAATAACTCCAAAATCTAAAAAACTTCTAATTCCAATGTTTCAGGTAAGGGATCCTCAATCTGCATATGTTACTTTTCTGAAATATTGCCAGTATAGTATAATGTAGGATTTATTATGATTTCTGTTTAAATATAGAGGATATGAGGACAAGCAGCTTGGAGGTCACTTTTTTGAGATAAAAGGAAATAACTGAGCTAGGATTGAACTTGTGTATTGTAAGAAATACAGGACCTGAGGTAAGGTAAGCAGTGTGAGACCTGAGGTGAGAAAGGCAGTGTGAGACCTGAGGTGAGGCAAGCAGTATGATGCCCGAGGTGAGGTAAGCAGTGTGAGACCTGAGGTGACAAAGGCAGTGTGAAACCTGAGGTGAGGCAAGCAGTGTGGTGCCCGGGGTGAAGGAAGCAGTATGGTGCCCCAGGTGAGAAATGCAGTGTGGTGCCCCAGGTGAGGGAAGCAGTGTGATGCCCCAGGTGAGGGAAGCAGTGTGAGACTTGAGATGAGGTCATTTTTCTCCTTCATTTTGCTGTGACCCAAGAGCTGATGATGCAGTGAGTGACCCACTGGACAGGTCAAATGATAAATAGATAAGTGAAAGAATAGTTAAAGCTCAAAGATCATTGGGTCATTAACAATATAAGAATACCTTTGGGCTGATGAGATTGCTTAGCAGTTAAGGCACTTGCCTGAGAAGCCTAAGGACCCATGTTTGACTCTGTAGATCCCATGTTAGCCAGATGCGCAAAGGTGAGGCAAGCACAAGGTCACATATGCCCACTAGGTGGCATAAGCATCTGGAGTTTGACTGCAGTTGCTGAGGACCTGGCACCCCAATAGTCTCTCTGTCTCTGTCTCTCTCTTAAAAAGAAAAGAATATCTTGTATTGTTTGTGATTTTAAGTCTGCTACTTAGCATTCTATTATGTTTTGAAATATACCAATGTTAGAAACAAAAATTTGTATAGAATCTAATTGCTATGATTGTCATTTAGTTGTTGCATCATGAGCTACCTTTAACTGGCATTCTCTTTTCTTAATTATCTTTAGTGCCTGTGGTTCTGCTACCCTTCATAAATCCTGGTTCACCAAATTGAAGTCAGAAAATCTTCAGATGCTAATTAGGATGCATTGTACATTGTAACTACACTGCTCCCTGTACATGTTTTATTATAGGCAATTTTCTCAGGAAATATAACTCATACTCATCTTCCTATAACATGTCCAGTCTATCTTTTTGACTTGTTCATTTTGCTAATGCATCCTTGATAGGTATTGTGTTACTTTATATAGGAATAATAATGACATGTACTAACTCCTTTTTTTTTTTTTTTTTTTTTGCTTTTTGGTTGTCCAAAGTAGAGTCTCACTTTAGCCCAGGATGACCTGGAATTCACTATGTAGTCTCCAGCTGGCCTTGAATTCACAGTGATTCTCCTACCTCTCCTTCATACCTGACATCTAACTCCCATTTTTTTTTCTTCCTATCTCCTGATTTTGTCAAACTGTGTTCTATTTTGCAACTTAACCTTTGTCACATTCTACTTCCTAGTGTAATGTGAGCTAACGGATTAATGAGTTTATTTTCTTTTTACCCTTAAAACTGTTAGCAGAAATTCAAAGTATATGCAATTATGTGCCTTTTCAACTTGACTTGAAATCACATCTTTTACAATTGTTATTTATTTAATTGATTTATTTACACAGAGAGAGAAAGAATGGATGTACCAGGAATTCTAGCCACTGTAAATGAACTCCATAAGCATGTGCCACCTTGTACATCTGGCAAGCACCTTAACTGCTAAGCTTTTCAGACCTTACAACTGTTACACTCTTATTTAGCACAATGCACATAGGGTTTAAGGGGCTGCTAATCCTTGTATGGGGTGGTTCCCTTTTTGTGACCAATGACAGCCTGTCTCTGGACAGGACATCTTGTAGCAGACTTCTCGCGAGCATGGGACTGTAACTGTTGTCACACCAAGCCTGCGCAGAATGCCATTTTCACAGAAGCCACTTCCTGTTTTCTTCTGCTATGCGGTCTGGCTAGGACCAGGCCTATATTGTGCCATACATATCCTCCTTTTTGTTTTTATTATTGGCAACCCTGAGAGGTATGGTTTATTGCCAAGCCATTGTTGAACCCAGGCCCCAAGGGATCATCATACGTGATGGTGCCTGTCTTAGGTTGTTCCATCTCATGGAGTCTTACCCATCATGGGCTACTCGCCACCTTGGTGAGAAAACCCGAGGGGGATGGCCTGGTATGGTTTTTGGACAGTCATTGTTGAACCCAGGCCCCAAGGGATCATCACATGTGACAGTGCCTGTCTTAGGTTGCCCCATCTCTTAGAATCTTACGTGTCATGAGCTAGCCACCATCCTGGTGAGAAAACCTGAGGGGTATGGCCTGGTATGGCTTTTAGCATGAGGTCTGGCTAGGGGCTAGACCTGTATTGTACCATACATATGAGGATGTTGCCTAGGAGGCATGGAAGGGCCAAGTGGGTGTGGCTCTGTGGCATGTGAACAGTCCCAGCGAGCGAGAATCAACTAGAGAGCCTGAAGAGGACTGGAGTAGGACAGGTTGCTGGGTAAGTTCACCCTAGCATCATAGTCAGTAGCATTGAGTGTCCTTAATGGTAGCAGCTCAATGTAATCAAAGAAGTTGGAAAGGAATTTATAGCTGGTTGGGGGGGGGAGGGAATAAGTTTAAAGTCCAGTATGTAGCCTGAGGGGTCTGGCATCATCCTCTTCAGCAAGGCTGGTCACTGAGTCAGTAGCTGGATGGACGATTCTGGCAGGAATCCAAACTGGGATCTGTGAAGTTTCTGGAAAGACACAAGCATACCCTCGGCCCTGCGTTAAAACTTTTGTTTTATATAACTTTAGAGTCCAGTTCGTTCTCTCCATGATGGCTTGTCCTTGTGCGTTGTAGGGGATCCCAAGGGGGTGTTTTATTCTCCAAGATTCCATGAAGGATGTGAATTGGGCAGATGTGTATGCAGGGCCATTGTCCGTTTTAATTGACCAGGGTACACCCATGACCAACATAGCAGTTTTTGTTGCCTTAATGACATGGGATGCTTTTTCCCCAGAGAGAACAATAGCAAAAGTAAGCTTAGAGTAAGTGTCCACAATGACATGGACATATTTGAGGTTACCAAAGGAAGGTATGTGGGTAACAACCATCTGCCAGATAGAATTTGGGGTAAGCTCTCTAGGATTGATTGACGCCTTGAGGCTGTAGGGGGCCTAAGGGGATGGGGGGCGCATGCCTTACAGGTACGGGCTAAATGATTGAATTGGCCAAGCGAGAGCTCAGGATATAGGGTCTGTATAAGGTCCTGTGTCAAGCAGTATGTCCAAGGTAATTGGAATTTTATTTTTAAGATTTTGGCGGGCCTGGGATTCAGCCATGTCACCATAGGCAGCTTTTCATTGGAGGAATTTAGGGGGGAGAAGGACTGACTTGAGGAGCGAATACCAGTCATTGTAAGTTTGAAGATGGATGGCCCATTGTAAGAGGACTTGTTCAAAGTAAGCAGAATCAACGCCGGATTTCTGGGCCACATTAGGGATGAGGGCCAGATCAAAGAGGGGGGTGGGGTACCACGGCCTGGCTGTCGCATCCTGCCCTACGTTAACATGGAAGGCGGCGAAGGGGCATGTCAGGGAACTGGCAGTTGCCTGGATGTGTGCAGAACTGAGCAGGGGGAGGTCCTTGGAAGGGTAACGAGGGGGAGGGGTTGTTGCGAGTGTGGCTGTAGCAGGAGGGGATTGTGGTGGTGGTCTATTGTAATTTAAAAGTTTGACTTTCTCCTCATCCGAGTTACCATAAGAGTGGGCTGGGAGGAACGAACTTTGAAGAGACAGTTTAGGGTCCTCCTTATAGCGTTCGTTATGGGCAGAAATGACGTTCTCCACAGTGGAGTCTTTAAGGCCGGCAATTATGGCAAGGAGGATAAGAATCCATGGGGCTAAAACAAGAGTTTCATCCCAAAAGCTATGGAGGTCTTTTTGTTTTACTTTTAAGCCACATTGCAGGAGGAGGGCCTTAAGAGCCTGTAATTTTGGCATCCTCTGGTGGGGAGGGAGGTTGCCCATTACTGCATGGTGTTGTTTGATGGGGGCTGGGCTGGGACACTCCTGAATCAAAGAGACTGAGAAAATAATAACCCAGATCAAAAATGATAGATCAGAGGATGATCATGCAAACCACAAGTCCTAATGCTGGGGCCAGCTGAGACATACGGATAGATTGTTTAGGACCCACATGTCTTGTGCTTAGTGGGGGGAGGGGCCAACATAGGCTTCGGGGCCATGCGGCGGTGTGTGCCTTCCTGGGGGGGCAAGGGGAGGACAGACAAAGGAAGAAGGGGGGGAAGGGGCTGCCTGCTCACCCACAGGCAACCGTTAGCCGGGCTTTTCTCACCAGTGAAGAACTGGGCGTTTTGCTCGCCGGACTTTCAAGAACGGGGCGTCGCCGAGGGGGCTACTCGCCGAGGGGGCTACTCACCAAGGGGGCGTCTCGAAGAACTGGGCGTTTTGCCAAACACCAAGGGGGCTGCTCACCAGCTCACGGGATGTTCAACGGGGCGTCTCGCCAGATGCCGATTGGGCAGAGGATCACGGATGGGGCATCTCGCCAGACGCTGATGGTGCAGAGGGTCATGGATGGGGCGTCTTGCTAACGCCGATGATGGAGCAGAGGGTCCCTGTTCAGGCGCCAGATGTTGCGGTCCCCCCAGGCCAGCTCAGGAGGAACGGTATGGTCTCTGCCGAGTTGGGGTGAGCAGCGCGGAGTCACGACACAGGCTCCGGGAGTTGGGTGAAAGTGGAAGCGAGACTCCGCAAAACTCTTTTATTTAGCACAATGCACATAGGGTTTAAGGGGCTGCTAATCCTTGTATGGGGTGGTTCCCTTTTTGTGACCAATGACAGCCTGTCTCTGGACAGGACATCTTGTAGCAGACTTCTCACGAGCATGGGACTGTAACTGTTGTCATACCAAGCCTGCGCAGAACGCCATTTTCACAGAAGCCACTTCCTGTTTTCTTCTGCTATGCTGTCTGGCTAGGACCAGGCCTATATTGTGCCATATAGCATTGGACTTCAGGGACCAAATGGAGAAGCTAATTAGTCAGAGGGACAGAGATCAAATGGAGGTGCCATCAGGAGAGGAGCCAGGTTGTCTCTAAGATAAGATTGGCAGAAAACTATGGCTGATGGTATTGTTAAGTCAGGGGAGTTGGGGTTAAACAATATAAACATCTAATGTTCCACCAATCAGGCTGCTTTTATTCTCTTCATTTGGACTCCATCTAGGGACTCTTGCCCTAACACACATCTAAATGAAACATTCCTTTCTTCAATTCCCCAAGTAGGAACAATTGTGTTAAGACAGAGGCTTGAGTACTGAGAGCCAATCTGAGCAAATAAATAAGGACGTTCTTGCTATTTGAATTAAGTCAAGGACTTATCAAATGAAATCTTGATTACAATTTATATGAGTTTAAAAAAGGTAATTATATTACCTTTAATAGGAAATGTAGAATAACTTAACAGTGTTTATATGATCATTTACTTGTAAGGCAATTTGACATTACATACAGCCCACAGATAGAATAAATAAAAACCAAAGGTTTTGTAGTTTTTTTTTAGACCTATTATTGTTAGTTTCTATTTTAGATATCATTCTGGCAATATTTTTAATATTTAGTTTTAAATATATATCTTTAAAAGATATGACCTAAAAATAAAGCAAAAATTTTAGATCTTAGAAACAGAGCCTTTAGAATGACTTCTAACATTTAATTTTTTTTAAAAAAACCCTCAGAAAAACTGTTTTGAAGTAGAAGATAAACAGGCAATAATTTTTACAACTCAAAGTCACAGCTGTAAGTTAACATTCATTGAAAAATATTATACGATATAAATTTCAAACTTAACAACATGGCCATCATTATTATACACAAATAGGCCTAACCAGATTCTGAATACCATTGTTTTCTGGGACTGCATTTCTGTAATCTCTACTAAAAAAGTAATTTAAAGATTCCCAATGAGCACATAAAATGAAAGAATTTACATTTGGCACATATATATTAATCCTCAAAAAGAAATTGTGATTAATCTTAATAAAGGAGCATTAGTGTATGTTATTTAGAAGTATTTTGATATCTTATTTCCTATGACCATTGGAAATCAATTAAATAGAAGTGTAAAATTTGTTTCAAAGGAAATAATCAAAATCTATGCATACAATAATAACCTCTAATTTTAGATTCCAATGAATACTATATCACCCAAAGAAGTAGCACTTAAGGTTTCATGAACATTTTGTAAATTGAAAGATAATATTTTATAGGTTTTATGAAGCTAAGAGTACTTAAGGTTAAGAATATGTTCTTATTATAAACCTTTAATAGACCATCACATTCACACTTTAAGTTGGTGTGGTGGTTTGATTCAGGTGTCCTCCATAAATTTAGGTGTTCTGAATACTAAGTTCCCAGCTGATGGAGATTTGGGAATTAATGCCTCTTGGAGGCGGTGTATTGTTGGGGGCAGGCTTGTGGGTATTATAGCCAGTTTCCTCTTGCTAGTGTTTGGCACACTTTCCTATTGTCCACCTGATATTGGCCAGGAGGTGATGTCCACTCTGCTTATGCCATTGTTTTCTCCCTCTATCTTGGAGTTTCCCCTCAAGTCTGTAAGCCAAAATAGACCCTTTTTCCCACAAGCTGCTCTTGGTCAGGTGATTTCTGCCAGCAATGCGAACCTAACCATAATAGTTGGTATATACCAAAAATATATTAAAAGCAAAGATAAAAATGAAAAATTGAAATGGCCACAAGTTTTATATATCTGGCACTTTTTTGACAATACACACAAAAACAAACACATATATGATCCTGGACAAACGTGACACAAACACATAAATTCAAGGTGCACCCTATGAAAGTAAAATTAAGTGAAAATTCCTGTCCTCTTAAGATATGAGGCTCAGTAACACAGAAAATCAAAGGTGAAACTTCTTACATAAATCTACAGCAGATAATTATTCCCATTCATTTTTGAGAGCTAAAAATAAAAAGGAGAAGTTTTTTTTTTTTTTTTTTTTCCAGGTGAAAATGGCTTATTCTTATATCTAATTTTGTCTTGAAAGTTAAGGTACATCCTTCAAAATATCATCTAGTAAGGATATAGGTTTCATGACAAATCAGACTTTGGCTTATAAGGAGAAAGGCTAGCCAAAAGTTCCTTTAAGTGAAAGACTGGTACGACAGCATTTAGGGAGTCTCCTTGTTTGATGCGATCAGTCTGAGGAGCAATGAGACATGCAGGGAAAGTTTAGGAGAAATGGCTATTCCTTGTGTTGAGGATCCAGAATGTGCTGCTTTTTCTCCTTTACTCACTGTGTCTCAGGTGCTCTCTTGAGTTCAAGAAAGTGGCTTAGGACATCTGTGGGATCAGCTCTTACATGATGTCCTCTGGAAAATTCATGTACTATTCAATCTGATCCAGGAACAGCATATAGATGTCTAGGGGATTCTTATCTTTGGTGCCTGTGGTACTCATTAAACACTATATGAGTTTTGGGGCAGAAAAAGAAATAGAATAAAGTAAAGAAACTAAGTTATCATATAAGAAGAATACAGAATTGAGCAAATCAGACTTACCCACAATGTTTTGGATGGATCCTTTGTGAGGAGCCCTCAAAATGTCAGCAGCAAGGCGACTGAGACACAGCTCCACATTGTCATCTTCAACAGCCTAAGGAGTGCCCTTAGACTTTTAGGGACCTCAGCTCAGGTTGTATCTAGGATTTATGGAATTCCAGAAAAGCCAGTATGAAACAGTTGAAAGGTTTTATGAAGTTAAACATGAGTTAGGCAATGGAGGGGCGTAGAGGGAGAGTGGAAGCCTGCCTGGGAACACTGGAGTGGAGTCTTAGGAAGAGTGTCTTTACAAGGAGGATTTGAATCTAGTGTGGAATTCTCTGGGTTTTATCTTATAAATAACAATCTTTCCTTTGATATGGGATTCTGTTCTGATTGGAGAGAGCAGGAGACAAGGACAGAGGAAGGAGAGGAAATGAGAATAGTTAGATTCGGCATGATTTATCTTTAGTTCTGATATAATCTCTCAAATTTTCTTAATCTTACTCATCTTGGATATCTCCTTTTAATTTATAGGTTCTAGAACTCTTATTAACTAGTTTGTAACTTGACAGTTTGTTTCTTAGGGATTTAAAATTTTTAATTAAAGCAGACTGCCCATTATGATTTTCTTTTCATAACAAAAATATTGCCTAGGACTTTAGTATTTCAAAAAAGTTAAATAAAATGAACCCAAATTTAGTATTAAGTATTCCCCATTTGAGAAATGTAAAACCAGTTTCCTTCTTAGTTATGTTTCCCCATTGTTTTTTCAAATTATTTTTTATTGTTTTTGTTTTTTTTGTTTTTTGAGGTAGGGTCTCACTCTAGGTCAGGCTAACCTGGAATTCACTATGTAGTCTCAGGTGGCCTTGAACTCTCAGTGATCCTCCTACCTCTGCCTCCTGAGTGTTGGGTTTAAGGGCATGTGGCACCATGCCCCACGTTTTTTTCAAATATTTGCAAGTTAAATTTTAACAAAATGTTCATGCCAGTACCAAATAGTAAAATAGTAGTGTTCCCCCCTGCAAACATTTCCTTTTTGGGAGGAGTGGTAAGAGAGGGAAAAATGTTCAATGCCAGCAGAGACAAACCAAATAAATTAGTCAGAAATCAAAATGCTGTCATAGCTCTACATGCAAACAACAAACTCAACTGTCAAAACCAAAATGTGTTCAAAGCAAACAAAATGGATACCTTAAAACAAACATTTTGATAACAAATAGCAAACATTTTGAGAGCAAATAAAAAACAGTATTCAATAAAAATGACAAAAAACAAAAGGATCCTAAAACCAGCTCAGAATAAACAAGTGGACCATTGACCAAATCAAGGGAAGTGCAAGCCCCAGAATGAACTCATGAGCCTGCACTTAAGGAGACGACATCAGACAGTTGGGCACAAGGGGCCCATGCTGGTACTTGGGTCCAATCGCCTGTATCCTAAGTGGAAGTGGTTTGTCCTTGGATCTCCTTGTTTGGGCACCATAACTGTCGATGCAAAAGACAAAGCTCTCTGGGCTGGACAGATGGCTTAGTGGTTAAGGCACTTGCCTGTGAAGCCTAAGGGCCCTGTTTCAATTCTCCAGGTCCCACGTAAGCCAGATGCACATGGTGGTGCATGTGTGTAGACTTCGTTTGCAGTGTCTAGAAGCCCTGGCATGCCCATTCTCTTTCTCTCTCTCCTTCTCTCTGCATCTAATAAATAAATAAATAAATAAATAAATAAATAAATAAATAAATAATTAATTAAAAAAAAAGACACAGCTCTAACCTCAAAGGGGATAACAGATAGTTTATTCTGGAGCCAAATATGAGTGACCATGGCCTGTGAACACAGATTAGGTTACTCCAAATTCCATGTTCCAATGTGTTAACAATTTCATGAAGGTTTTATAGTTACCGAACAGAAGAAAGTCATAAATCAAGACACTTTTCAAATATATTGGTTGACCATCAGGTAGGCGGATTATAGCAAAGTGGGGAAATCTCCACCATAGGCCTCAGATGCTATCTGATGACATTCTTAGCCCTTGGGGTCTATTCTTGTGTTCCCAAAAGGATTACACCTGATCAACTGATAGTCACCAGCATGTTAGTTCAGACACACAATAAATGGCTATTGAGGGCCTATAGGCAGCCCAAGGTAATTTGGCTCTGATTTGCAATATTGCATCTCTCTTTGATCATAGGAGCTTTTATCAGTCCATTCAGCCTTGCTGAAAGTAGGTGCAGAAGATACAGCTGTTTTCCTGGAACTTTAGTTCACATGAGCTATCACTGTAAGGAAAGCATAGGAGAAAAGCAAGAAAGAACACTGGACTTGATCTCTACAGAGATTGTTTATTGAGAAGTATAGTGAGGGGCAGCAGCCTTCATGCGGAATGAAGGCTGAAGCACCGAGTCAGGCTGGGGTTCAAACTTATAAGGAGGATCCTAAGGCAAACATACTGATTAGCTGAGGGCCAAGGGAAGCAGAAAAGGCATCAAAGTTATTTGCTCAGAATAGACTCTTTAGCAGAGTTGACTAGGGAGGACTGGATGTCTCCATTCTTTATGGCCTTCTCATCTTAAGGCTAGTTATTAACTCTTTAGTTCCCTCTAGTTTTCAGGGAAGGCTATTAACACTTCAAGCATGTCTATTTGTCAAAAAAGTAAAAAAAAAAAAATAAGTGGGTAGTTTATCTTATACAGACTCCAATCATTTCTTGACTTCAAATTTATGTCCATTTTAAACAAAATTTTTCTCTTACTTGGTAGTGCTTCAAATTGGTGCAGTTAAAATCCAACATAAGCATTTATTTATTTAAAATTTTATTATTTATGTATTTTTCTGTCTTTTGCCACAGCAAATGAACACCAGATGCATGCTCCACTTTGTAGTCTTGTTTTACATGGATGCTGCAGTCAAACCTGGGCCCAGCAGGCTTTGCAAGAGAGCCATTTCCCCAGCCTCCACAATAAGCATTTAAAGAGATGTGATATAAACATGTCAAGTATTTCTTGGTCTTTAACTGGTATTTATTATGGATGGGCTTAACCCTCCTTATAAGGGGAGATACTTCTAAGCTTTCCTTCAGTTCCAACTAGAATTTTCTACCATATCTACTTCCTCATTATCCAACCCCCAACACCCAAAGCTGTGACTATCCTTGAGAGGAAGAAAATCTGAACACTCTGTGACTTGCCACTCACTGGCAATTTAATTAGTAGTATAAAACAGTAGAAATGAGCCACTGTGGAAGTCTCTTAAATGTGTAGTCCCATCCACAAATTAGTGCTTTTATATATGTCTCAGGTCCTTTCTCTTACAGCTGTACTATTCCTGTATAGAAAGAGAGAAAAAAATTCTCTAAAACTCCCTGCACCTTTTGACAACATGGAGCTACTTGGGTCAGCCTTCTGCTACCGTAATTGTAGCCTACTGAATTTCCATGTTTTTCTTTTTCTCATGAAGGTAATGCCAGGGAAAAGCTCCTCTTAACCAGGCATGCTTTCTGTATTGCTTTACCATTTACTAAGTACTCAGTCCTCTTGGTTAACCTTCCGCTATGCTTTTGACTCTTTTCTCCTGTGGACTCTGGTGTGCACAGTTTTATGCCAATCTTCTTACATGATCCTGCTTATATGTCTCTCAGTAATGTCTAATACTGGGCTAAAGAATTTTTCCTGGGTTTACTAACATGACTTATCTGACTGGCTTTTCTTCCATTTCTTCATGCAGATCAGCTGTCTTCCCTGCATGCTCCTTAGCTTATGCTAAGGTCCTGCATTCTGCTTCTTAGAGCTTTCATGTCTGAATTTTAATCTCTGCTTACAAAGAAGCATAGTTATAATTCTTTCCTCTCTATCCCTTGTACTTAATTTTATTTGCCTTTCACATTATTGATTTTTGAAACTATAACAACAGGCTTTAATCCTACATCTGTTCTAAATGTCTTCTGTTTATTTTGCTCTGTATGTCAGCTCCTGCTGTAGGCAGCAGCATTAGGTCTATTTTATAGATGTGGACATGAACATACAGACAGGTTCCATCACATGCTGAAAACATGCCAGACTCATACCTGGGCACACTGGCTGGGTCCTTGCTTACCTGCATTTATAGTACAACATATAGTAATGTCATCGTTTTATGATAAATCCCACATGTGCCACACCCTCTTTTGAAGGAGTGGCAGGCCACTGTACACCTGATTGCTACCTCTAGGAACAATCTTGTTTAAGTGCTTTAGCCAGCATTGGCCTTCTTAGTTCATGTCCTGTTTGGGATCCTGTTCTCTCAGCTATTTCCCACTCTATCCCCCCAGCCTTCTTACTTGTCATGTCCCTTTGTTTAAATGGTATCATCACCCAGGGCTAAAACACCTATTTTCTTCTTTCCACTTTTTTCATTGAACTCTGGGGGTATTTACAAGTCATACTTGTTGTTTGATTAATAATTATAGGTGGTCTGATTGCAGCTGTCACACACCGCACAGTAGAGGCTCCTTACAATTGGTTTCCCTTGTGTGTCCCCAAAGTTTGTTTCTGTTGGTGGGGGCAGTAAAATTTGTACTGATGCACACTGGAGCAGTCCTGCTTTCTTACCTCTAGTTAGGACCATGGTTAGCGATGGTAACTATAAACTGTTTAGAGAGCAGGCAAATGTGTATGCAGTATTTTACATCCCTATTTGTTCTCAGGAAAGCTGAGGATTGATGGGCTGCAAGAATTTAATAATTATTGAAATATAGTGGCAGAGATACAGTGACAATTGACATCTCTTCTTATTTCTACTATAGCCTTTTTTTGTTTGTTTTGTTTTTTTGAGGTAGGGTCTTGCTGTAGTCCAGGCTGACCTGGAATTCACTATGTAGTCTCAGGGTGGCCTCGAACTCACAGCCGTCCTCCTACCACTGCCTCATTATTTTTTAAACTTTAACAAAATAAAAGGTTTATTCATTACTTTTGTTATTTTTATTTTATTTTTATATTTGATATATTTTACCTTTGTGCTATTTTGTGTATTTCTCTTCTTTTTTAAATGAAGGAAACTTTTCTGTTATAAATTTAACAAATAGGATGATTTCTCTGAATTAGGACCCACAATTGCCAAATAATATTTTTAATGACAAAAAGCTTCATAAACCACCCTAAGCTACCTGTCCCATCTTGTGTGTGCTCTGCACACTAGCATACCTGGTGTACTGCCACTTATGCCCTGTTTTATCCTTCCCACCCCATCATGGTCTCTTATATCCCTTTTTCAGGTAGACTTACCAATTTCCTCAATTAACTCTATGTCTTAGTGTTTGCCTCGTCCTCTTCCACTGTGGTTTCACCATTGTTGATATCAGGGCTTTCTTATAAATAACACCTGGCAACTTCCACAGTGCTCTGTGACATATTTTGTACAAAATAATTATATGTCAAAGAGTAAACACTGAACATAGTTGAATAAAAGGAAGAAAGTCTTTGCTATAGCCTCAACAGACCTTTCCCCCTTGGTTTTATCTTTAGGGATTCTGGAAGTTCTACACTGTGTGCTAGTGGAAAGTCCAGAGGCTCTGAATATCATTAAAGAAGGACATATCAAATCCATTATCTCACTGTTAGATAAGCATGGAAGAAACCACAAAGTAAGTAAACTTGTATTTTTATAACTGAATTCTGAAATCGCTTAAAATATAGTAACAATGTCCTTTATGTATATTTCAAAAGGTCAAAAGAAACTATTTTGAATGTTTTCACTATAAGGAAATGATAAATTTTTGAGGAAATAGATACATTTTCATGATTTGAATATTATGAAACATACATATACTCTATTAATAAGTGTAATTTTTGCCTTTATATATCAGCTTAAAATATTGTTTTTAGGGCTAGGGAGATGGTTTGGTAGTAAAAGATGCTTATTTGTAAAGCCTGTTGGCCTAGGTTCAATTTCCTCAGACCCACATAAAACCAGATACACAAAGTGGTGTATGCATCTGGTGTTCATTTTCAGCAGCAAGAGGTATTTGGATATCCATAATCTCTCTCTCTCTTTCTCTCTCTCTCTCTTTAAAAAAATAAACAAAATATTTTTAAAAGTAAATTTTGAAGGGTTGGGGGAGATGCATCAGCACTAAAAGGTGCTTGCTTATAAAACCTGCCAACCTAGTTTCAGTTCTCTAGCCACTAAAAAATCCAAGCACCCAAAAGAAGTATATGTATTTGGTGTTCATTTGCATAGGCAAGAGACCCTTTTATGCCCAAAACACACACACACACAAAATATATGCTAAAATAAGATAACTTTTCAAAAATATGCTGAATTTTTCATGGGGTAATATTATTTAGTGTTTATGAAGGAATGTTGGCAAGTCAGTAGAACATACCATACTAAATGACAGAGTCAAGCGTTCTTTGAAGGGATATGCTTCTTTCTGAAAAGGGCTACCAACCAGCTGGGAGTGATTTCTCACTTCAGGTTCTGGACGTCTTGTGCTCCCTGTGTGTTTGCCATGGTGTTGCTGTCCGCTCCAATCAGCATCTCATTTGTGACAATCTCCTGCCAGGAAGAGATCTTTTATTGCAGACCCGTCTTGTGAATCATGTCAGTAGGTAAGTTCCAATGGATATTGTTTTGAATCCATAACATAACTATTAGTTGTTTGTTTGTTTGTTTGTTTGTTTGTTTGTTTTTGAGGTGGTAGGGTCTCATTGTAGCCAAGGCTAACCTGGAAGTCACTGTGTAGTCTCAGGGTGGCCTTGAACTCATGGCAATACTCCTACCTCTGCCTTCTGAGGGCTGGGATTAAAGACATTCACCACCATGCCCGGAATTAACTACAGTTTTGATTTACTGCTGTAACTAAGATAGCAGGTAGTCAGTTTGCTTGTTTCATTAAGATCTTTAATAAGCAAGTATTTTCTACCACACAGATGAGAAAATGATGACAATAGACAAAAACAGCAATATATGGTCTTAACACAAACACAGGTGTAAGAACTTTAGTTTAAATTCATACGTAGTAGGATTATCACTGACATATTCTAGAGCAAGCTGGCAACTATACAGGGATATAGCTGTATATAGTTGCTGCCAGCAGCAAGAAGAAAGAAATTGCTCCATGCTGTTGCATTCAGGAGCCTGGGGAGTTTCCTGAATATTTTAGGGACTTTGACTTAGGCAATCCCAGGATTGTGACTTCAATGCTGAAAAGATTTTTGCAGCTAGCTGGTATAAGTCAGAATTGAAGATTTTATTAGAGTTATCAAGAAAAACATTCCAAAGGAGAGTGAAAGCACATCTAAGAGCAAGGATGTGGGCTTCTCTAAGAGAGACTCATATTTCTAGTACCCTGGCGGTGACTGTGGAATTTTTGGAATTGCATTGTTCAGTGAGTTTCTAAAGGACACTCTCCTCTTTTACCTCTGTTCAACTCTGTAGCATGTTGTTGGAAATAAACAGAAGCAGCTTATGGTAGGGGATGCTTAGCAGGAGTAGGAAGCTGGCTTATACCATCATATATCAGCATAAATAGGGAAGAAGCAGCAAGAATGAGTGTTATAGTCAGCTCCTTTGCTGGGACAAACATCCAACCAGACACAGTTTATGGGATTTATTTCAGCTTACAAATCCAGGGGAAGTTCCATCAATGTTGAAGAAGCTGGCTCTCTTTCATAAACCCAAGCAGAAAGACATCACCAAAACAGCCAACACCACAAACAAGCAGAAAGCACAAACCATCAGAACTCAAAACTGCTCTCTCTGGAATTCAGATCTGCTCACAAACACACCTTAAGAATAGACTCCAGGATCTGCTGCCAGTGATACTATCTCAAGCCAGACAACTGGAGACCCACATTACAAATTTAATTTTAATTAGCCACCTGAGTGTATAGGGCCATACATTTGATACACACATATCACATTCAAATTGCCACAGTCAACTAGATAGCACTGGTAAGGGGACTGGATGATAAAATACCAAGGCTCACCCCTGGTAACACACTTCTTCCACCAAGGGTCTACCTCACAAAGGCTTCAGTGGCTGGGGTTCAAATATGAGGTAATCATAAACATATGAGGCTGTGGGGGACATTTTATATTCAAACCACCACACTGTCTTTGAAAAGTGAGATGACAGGGTGGCTCTGGAGGTACCTTGGGAGAGATTACAATCTGATAAAGTAAAACCAGAAGCCACTAGGGTTACACAAGGGCTGTTGTAGTCAGCTTCACATTGCTGGGATGAACTTCCAAACTGGCACAGTTTATAGAAGAAATGGCATTTATTTGAAGCTTATAGATCCAGGGGAAGTTGCATAATGGCAGAAGAAGCTGGCCCTCTTTCACAGGTGCACACAGAGAGAAAAATCACCAGCAGAACCATAAGCAGGAACACTCCAGGAACCCCAGGCAGAGCTTAAGCTCTCTGCATACTATTAGGCTGGAATTCCAGATCCTCCAAATACACCTTAGGACTGGACCCTAGGATCCAACCACAGTGCCATCAAGTTATAAAGTTTAATAAACTACTGAATCTATTGTGGGTCATCCATTCAAACTATCACATTCCGTCCCTAGCCCCCAATAGATTCATAACTATCTCACATTATAAATTGTATTCAGTCCAACTTCAAAGGTCCACATAGTCTTTACCAACTTAAGATAGTTCCAAAGTCCCAAGTCTCATCTGAGATTTATGATGCTCTTAACTGTGAGTCCTGTAAAATCAAAACAAGTTATATACTTTCAACATGGAAAGGCATATAGTAAACATTTCCAAGTGATATAAGGCTTAACAAGGAGAGACTGGACTAATGCAAAGTCAATAACTATCAAGCAAACATCAAACATCTGCAGATCAAGTCTGGTATCATAACTAATTACTGACAGTCTCCAGAATTTCCAATTTTGCCCCTCTAGCTGGACTGAATAGTCAGGGAAACCTTCCGTCCTAATTCAAAAGTGCTCCATGTTACCCATTACATAATCCTGGTATATCCAAAACATTTTTGATGCAATGACAAATGCAAATGACAGTCCATCTTCTAATGGCTCCACTGGCCTCTCAGGGTCATCACACCCTGCCTATATGCCACGTCTCAGCAGCAGCTCCTGGAATCATGTGTACTTCATGACCCACTCAATGCATTTTTCATGCTTCTGAAACCAATACCAGGTATGCAGGATACAGCCATATTCTTAATTCAGGGAGGAAATAAATCATGACCTTGAAGATCAGGTTCCTTCATTTATGTCAACTTCTTTTTCTTTCTTTTCTTTTTTCAAGGTGGGGTTTTGCTCTAGCCCAGGCTGACCTGGAATTCACTATGTAGTCTCAGGGTGGCCTCGAACTCTCATCGATCCTCCACCTCTGTCTCATGAGTGCTGGGATTAAAGGTGTGCACCACCATTCCTCAGGCATCTTTTCTATTGTTTCAACATAAAGTAGTTGGGCCATCTTCCTTCCAAATGCTAATGTATTTGACAATAGCAGCTTAAACAATCAGTTTCAGTGACCCTATTTTTAACTTGGTTGTGTTGTTCCAACTTTAAACCTTAAATTTCTTAGTTCCATATCTTTAGCCAAGCACACCAGTTCATTACAAAGTTAAGGGAATGGGCAGCAGAAAACAGCCAGCTCTCATTCTAGTAGCCCAGTTCCAACAAAGTTTTCTGCTGTGTTTCCTTTCCCTTAGAAAACTCATAAGCAAAGCCTCCAAATACAGTTCTCTCTACACTTAGCATTTTCAAACTCTCACCAGAATAGACAGTAAAACTTGGCTTACCACTCTGGAAGGCATTTCAGTTGCAAGTACCAAGTCCATGCCCATTCTTCAAAAAAAAAAAAGTGCCCAAAGACTCAAATCCACATGGTCAGATTCATCGTGCAGCAACACACCATCCTTTGGTACAAATTCTGTCATAGGCAGTTTCATGTTGCAGGGATGAACTTCCAAACTGGGTATAGTTTATAGAAGGAATGGAATTTATTTGAAGTTTACAGATCTAGGACAAGTTCCATAATGGCAGAAGAAGCTGGACCCCTTTCACAGATCTATACAGAGAGAAAAACCACCAGTAGCAACATAAGCAAGCATACTCCAGCAACCCCAGGCAGAACTCAAGCACTCTCATACCTTTAGGCTAGAATTCTAGATCTGCCCCCAAACACACTGGAGGGCTGGACCCTAGGATCCACCCACAGTGATATCAAGTTGCAAGCTTTAATAAACTCCTAAATCAATTTGGGGACATCCATTTAAACTACCAGAAGGGCTTTGCTGTAAATGAAGATTTCAGGTGAATTTCCTAGAAAATTAAAGACTTATAGCTGGAAAAGAGAGAAAGAACCTTAAGTAGATGGAATTATTACTTCTGTGCTGGTTAGAGGCTTCAGTCTGACTTCATGAGTGAAGAGTCCTTTTTTATCCTTTGTTACCAAAGATTTACCTGTCTTTATATCCTACTCAGCTAAGTTTTATCCCTTTTAGAATGTAACTAAAACACTTTCCTTAAGTATCTCCTTGGATGAGCTCACTACTTATGAAAAAAATAGAGTCCAAAGTATAATACATTTTATAATAAATAGCTAACAAAATGATGTCTTCCATCAGATGTGCCTTTTAGGGTCTCTCATATTCACCTAGTGCTCCATGCAAGCTACTATGACAGGTGCTTTGCAGGTAGTCTGCATTCTGGCGCGAGTGTGTGTGTGTGTTTTGTATGCATCTGTATGTGCAGATGTGCTCACAGAGGTCAAAGGAGAATGTCAGGTATCCTTCCTCTATTGCTTATCTGCATATCTTCTTGAAACCAAGACTCTCTCTGAACATTGAGCTGTGGTTTTTGTGTGCTCCAGTGATCCTCTGGTCTCTCTTCCCCACAGGTCTTATGTTGCAGGTATGGTCAAATCCAGCTGTTTATGTGATATTTGGAGAGACAAACTCAAATGGTCTCAGGTTTTCTTAGGCCATCATGCTATTAGCAAGTTCTTTTGCTTGCTGATACATCTCCTTAGTGCCTTTATCCTGATGTAAGCAAAAATTATGTGAAGGGTAAATGCTCATGTTGAGGTTATTATATTGAAGTGATTATAGGCTTCCTTTCTAGATTTTCATGTAAAGCCCTGCTATTTTTTTTTTTTTTTTTTTTTTTTTTTTGTTTTTCGAGGTAGGGTCTCACTCTGGCCCAGGCTGACCTGTAATTAACTATGTAGTCTCAGGGTGGCCTTGAACTCATGGCAATCCTCCTACCTCTGCCTCCCGAGTGCTGGGATTAAAGGCGTGCACCACCACGCCCGGCTGAAGCCCTGCTATTAATGAATTGGGTTTCCTGTCACTTCCACTAATACCTCAGATCACCAAAGAATATATAAGTGTACTCTTAAAATGGACTTAAAATCAACTTGCTACAAACCTATGTTCACAGTGAGATGCAAAAGAAACAATACTAATTTGTCATTTATTACTTCCAATGGTGTAGCATCTTCATACTTATGCCATGTGACATGATCTTAGCTTAGGAAAATTCACATGTTCTGAGTTGTTAATAACTCCATTAATTCTATGTGTCTGTTATGCCAATGTATCATTTTGTGACCTACACTTGATTCATAATAGAAAATACACTGAAGAACAGGAAAAGTCTTTAAACTCCAAAGTCTGAATTAGTATCTGTTTTTAATAAAGAACTGGAATAAAACAGACTGTGAATGATAGTTTATAAACTATTACAGTTATTCAGGGAAGTTAGGGGAATGAGGGAGAGTTTGAGGACCAAGGAAAGGGAAATAGGTGGATGCACCCATGTATTCTGAGAGCCCCTATGGAAGTTAAACTGAATATGGCCTCGGGGAAAAAAATGAAAAGGGATTTTCTGCAATGTCTTGTGCTTTAAGTTAAATTAGATTTAGAGAGAAAAAGAGAAGTACAAACCAGGCCTGCTCACACATGCCTTTAGTCCCAGCTCTCGAGAGGCAGAGGAAGGAGGATCGCCATGAATTCAAGACCACCCTGATACTACATAGTGAATTCCAGGTCAGCCTGAGCTAGTGTGAGATCCTTTCCTCAAAAAAACAAAAACAGGGCTGGAGAAGTGGTTTAGTGGTTAAGGTGCTTGCCTGCAAAGCCTAAGGACCCAGGTTCTACTCTCCACAACCCACATAAGCCAGATGCACATGGTGGCTCATGTGTCTGGAGTTCATTTGCAGTGGCTTAAGGTCCTGGAGTTCCCATTCTCTCTCTTTCTTTAATAAATAAGTGAATAATTAATAAAATATAATAAAAAAGGGAGAAGAAAAGTATAGAGTACTCCTGCCATGTGGAGGGGAGGAAGGCATAGGGAGTCCATATGGGTATACAATTTGACCCCCTCTACCCATCTCTGCTCATCAGGGTGGAGATAAGGGGAGGGGGTTTACCAGAGTACAAACCTGGAAGCTCAGGAAAGGTGAAAAGCCAAAATGAGACCTTGCCCACCTGGGATGGATCTATTTATAATCTTATTGTGGCAGGCTTTACCTTTAAGCTCAGGTGATCCTGAGAGAGAGAGAGAGAGAGAGAGAGAGAGAGAGAGAACACCAATGAGCTAATTGGTCTGGGCTAGGGGCTAGCTCTGGAGAATGGGGCAAGAGAGCTGATTAAATAGACTGAATCAGACCCTGAACTCTAATTCTGTTGAAATAGGCAGGCACAGTGTTCCCTCTTTGAGCCCTTTCTTCTCTTTGGCTACCTCATTACCCCTCACATTGAATAATAAAGCCAGGTAAACTTAAAAGCCAATGCTATGTACTGAAGGTTACTGGGAGGCTATTTACCTCTGGGTACCACTTTGTTAGCATCTAGGGGTCAGTTTAGTTTTATCCAAAGTCAAGCAGAGCAAAGTTTATTCAAAGTGAAAGTAACAGAGAGAACAGCCTCCTTGTGGGAGGAAGGGATCCAGAGCTGGAATCTGCTACCCCAGAGGGAGCAGAACCTTTATTGGTTGAAAGAAGCCTCACCATCCCATTGACCTGACTGATCATTCTAAACAGTTGAGGGCATTGGCTTGTACATAATTCATTTTATACTGTACAGGCCCTGGGTATGTCCAGGCATGTCTGGACAAACTTTCCAAGTGAGCCTGCTGGCCAGAAAATTCACCCACACATATTTCCACACATATTTTCTCACGTAAGAACAACCAGGAAGTGAGCTGCTCTCTGCCATATTGGGACATGCCAGTAAAAGAAAATTCTTATTTATTTAGGGGCTCCCATATCAATTTACGTAGCAGAGGGAAATGATGCAGGGTATTTGGGATTCTTCTGCCAATGTACCAATAACTTGAGGGTATTCCTGGAATCTTTCTTATGAATTTGAAGAATGAAATCCACAGACCAGAGGACAAGGTTCAGAAAGATTTTGTCAAAGCTTAAAGCTTTGGGAGGGAGAAGAGAAGAAAGGGGAGCCTTCAGCTCCAAAAATAAGAGAAGGAAGTAAGGTAGAGCTCCTTCCCAGAGATGCAAGAGGTGGTTGAGGAAGCACAGAACAAGAGAGAAGGAAGCAAGGCAGAGGTCTTGCCCAGCGAGGCAGGAGGGGATTTAAGAAGCCCCATACATAAGGAAAGCTCTTGCCCAGTGAGGCAAGAAGGGTTTTGAGATGGATGGCTAGTTTAGCCAGTTATTTGTTGATGTCAGCTGTCTGGAGTCATGATCTCAGGAAAAAGGAAGTCTTCTCAAGAATCTTATTTCTCTAGGAAGAGCTTTTTCAGAAATGTGTGGAAGGACTCTATAAGAAAGACAGATAAGGAAAAGCTACAGCTGGCTGACATTTCTCACCTGTAGTAAAGTGTAATGACCTAGATTTTTCCCTACATGCTCAAGAACGATTTCTCATTTAGCCAAGAGAAAGCTATTCACTGTGGGTTCCTGTCACCCCTAACCTACCTAGCCAATTTCTACCTCCTACAAAACTACCTAACTCCTATATCTCAACTTCATTGTGATTTTAAAACTTTTGAGTATTTAAAATATTGGAGAGTTAGAATGTACATCTGAGTAGAAAGTCTAACATTCAAAATAGTGAGATATTACTAAAAACAATGAACATTTCTTTGTCTTTTCTTCATATTATGTCTTTTTTTTTTTTTTTAAAGCATGAGACCCAATATTTTCCTGGGTGTCAGTGAAGGGTCTGCACAGTATAAGAAATGGTATTATGAGCTCATGGTGGACCACACGCAGCCCTTTGTTACGGCAGAAGCCACTCACCTGCGAGTTGGCTGGGCTTCCACTGAAGGGTATTCCCCCTACCCTGGCGGAGGTGAAGAGTGGGGCGGCAATGGTGTTGGGGATGACCTCTTCTCCTATGGATTCGATGGCCTTCACCTCTGGTCAGGTAGGCAATGACTCTTTTAGTTCATAATTTCTGTATGAAGACCATGCTTGACGTTTCTGAAACCTGTTGAACATTTGTTATTCTGAAATGTAACATTGAGTTGATGAGTAAGAGTTAAGAAAGGTAAAAAGCAGACTTGCCGTCTGGAAAAGAAAATGGTTGAACTTATGCTACATTTTTGAAAGGGGCCATATTGCTCATGAGCAGTATTTGTTTTTAATTATTTAATGTGTGTATACATGCATGTATGCTTGTGTGTGTGTGTGTGTTTAAGTGTGGGTATTCACATGCCACAGCATATGTGTGGAGGTCAGAGGATAACTTTTGGATCTATGCTTACTGATCCACCTTATTTGAGGCAAGCTTTATCTCAGTCTCTCCCCCCCCCGGCCCCCCTTTGCTGCACTTGCTGAGAGCTTCCAGGAAATTCTCCTGTCTCTGCCTCCCATTTTGCCATCAGAGTGCTGGGATGACAGAAGCCCACCATGGGTTCCAGCTGTTCTAGTGGAGTCTTAGCACTGAGTTTGGGTACTCAGTCTTGAGCAGTGAGTACTTTATCCACAGAGTTATCTTCCCAGCCCATGTTTTTAAACTCACTGATTAGCGGAGGATGACCTTGAATTTCTAATCTTCCTATATCTATCTCCTCACTGTTGGGATTATAGGCATGTACTACTCTGCCCAGTTTGTGTTGTCCAATGATTGATCCCAGGGCTGGTGAATGCTAGGCAGCCACTCTACCAACTGAGGTATGCCCCAGCTTTTTAACGGTGCATATGAAATAGCATTCCAACCCATGAAGGAACTTCCCAAAACCTGTGTGATTCTGACTTCTTTAATATGTACAATGATTTAGCTTCTATTTTAAAAATATTTTATTTTTAATTAATTAATTAATTAATTTTATTTATTTGAGACACAGGTAGAGAGAAAAAAAGGCAGATAGAGAGGAAAAGAGAGAGAATGTGAGAGAGAATGTGTGATTCTGACTTCTTTAATATGTACAATGATTTAGCTTCTATTTTAAAAATATTTTATTTTTAATTAATTAATTAGTTTTATTTATTTGAGACAGAGAGAGAGAAAAAGGCAGATAGAGAGCAAAAGAGAGAGAATGTGAGAGAGAATGTGTGTGTGTGTGTGTGTGAGAGAGAGAGAGAGAGAGAGAGAGAGAGAATGGGCACATCACAGTCTGCAGCCACTGCAAGCAAACTCCAAACACATGTGCCGCCTGTGCATCTGACTTTCGTGGGTCCTGGGGAATCGAACCTGGATTTGGCATTGCAGGCAATATCTCCATCCCTACCTTCCATTTTTAAAAGCACAGAATACAAACCAAATAACTTGAATAAACAAACTAGTTCAAACTACTATCAGACAATATAAAGGCAAGAATAAATCATCTGTGAATTTTTGTGGGAGTCACATCACAGGTCATTCATACTGTAATGTAATACTGTATTTTGCTTCAGAAGGACAGAAAATATACATGTATAGATCATGTTAATAGTTGCCTGGTCTCAAGTTTTTTTTTTTTTTTTTTTTTTTTTTTTTTTTGAGGTAGGGTCTCAGTCTAGCTCAGGCTGACCTGGAATTTACTCTTTAGTACCAGTTAGCCTTGAACCCACAGTAATTCTCCTACCTCTGCCTCCCATGTACTGAGATTAAAAGTGTATGTTACCGCACCTAGATAGTTTTCAATTTTAATGGTTAAAGATCTATTAAAAATTAATATATATGTTAAAAAATAACATTCTTTTCTCTGATTTATAAGCAAGTATAGTTGATTTGATATTTTAGCTCTAGCTTATATGGACTTCTTTTTAAATGTTAGAATTCATCTGGTTGCTACAGATATACACATATATTCATAAAATTGTATTTAGAATATACTTCTGGTGTGATCTTCACATATTTTTACAAAGTAATACTATTAAGGAATTATAGAAAATTACCTTAAGTTATAAAAGTTGAACTCTGTCTCATTGTTGTGAGTGATATGCATTTAGTAATGCTGTAGAGATATAATAATAATTTCTGAAAAAAATGTTTAAAAATCCATAAGTTGGGCTGGAGAGATGGCTTAGTGGTTAAGGCATTTGCCTGTGAAGCCAAAGGATCCTGGTTCGACTCTCCAGGACCTATGTAAGCCAGATGCACAAGGGAGCGCATGCATCTGGAGTTCATTTGTAGTGGCTAGAGACCCTGGTGCACCCATTCTCTGTCTGTCTCCTCTCTCAAATGAATAAATAAGTAAAATTTTTAAAAAAGTAAATAAAAGGAAATCTAGTAATTCTTTTAAAAAAATCCGCAAGTTTATGGTGATGAGTTTATAAGCTAAGAATGCTCCATGGAGTTATAACTTCATAATTGTAATCATTGAACTTCTCTGTTATTCAGTCCCAGTGGCTCACGTGTCCACAAGAGGGGATCTGTTCTGGATAGCTCATCAAATCCCTGGAGTGTGTGGTTGTGGTTCTCACAGTAGCTTGTGTCACCTGCACAAGGAGCATGTGCCAATCAGATAATAGTCACACTAACTTATTCCCATAGTAAAATTTCATATGGACCCAGTAGCAGAAAGAGAACACTAATTTTTGGAGGCTTGACAAATATAAGGCTAATATGTGTATTTCATGATACATTTTATCTATAATCCTCACATTTCATCATCTCCTCTCCAGTTCTAAGAATCACATGAGAATCACACTGGGTGTTCCATTGAATGGATGAAACATGACAACTCTTCTTTCCCTTAACAGAGGTTGGGAAAACATTACTCTCATAACACAGTGCTGAATTGCTTCATTGAACATTTCACCATTTCTGGTTTGCTTTCACCTTGGAGTTTTTCCTTTCAACATATTAAAATGGCCTCTTAAGGAATTGATGTGAATACATTAAGCCTTTTAATTATTTGTTTAAGGAGAATCTGTGGGGAATCTAAAAATAATGAATCTATGAATATGCCATAAGAAAGATGGCAGGGAACAGAATTTTAGGCAAAAGCTATCCTGAAACTTTATTGTCAGAAGAAAACTGCACTATCTCATGCCTATAATTGGAAGGTATATTCTGTCTAGGCAGGGACTTACACACTTTTCTGGTTTTGGGTTCAGTCAACAAAGACAAATCTGACTGAGTGCTAAGGGGTTATTGTCATATTTCTTTTCTTTCTTTTCTTTCTTTTTGGAGAGAGACACAGAGAGAGAGGGAGAGGAAGACAGATAGAGACGGGCGTGCCAGCAGTCGCTCAGCTGCTGCGAACGAAATCCAGATGCACATGCCCCCTTGTGGTCAAATGCAGCATTGCGCCCTTGCGTCACTTTGAATCTGGCTAAATGTGGGTCTTGGAGATTGGAACTGCTGGAGATTGGAGCCGGCGTTCTTAGGCTTAGGAGGCAGGCACCTTAACCACTAAGCCATCTCTCCAGCCCTCTTTTCTTTTTTGTGATTGTTATAGAATTAAAAACACTAAATGTCATTGCTTTGTAGGAGAGAAACATATGTTTTGCCATTAACATTGTATAATCAAAGGCCCTGGAAACAGGATTTGGCTCAAAATCAAGAGTTCTGAGCAATGTATTCTTTCACATTCCAGCTCTGTGTATTGTTGCTATTCAGGCACACCAGATGCTTAAAAAAAATCTAAAATATGAAAGCCCTGGGTGCTTTTAGAGTTTAAATGTAGAACAACTATGGAGGGATGTTGTAGAACAGTCCAGGAAAGATCTGTACACATCTCTGATCCAAAATCTATGAGTCCATCTGCCACTTATGCCCTTTGTGACTAAAGCAGAAAACAGGAGTGTTGTTCTTCAATGGATTTGCTGAGTTGAAATGCACAGTACTGAGTGGCTGCCACACTGTGTGCTATCCAAACCATGGACCCAGGCTGTTCATCAGTGGTCTCTATCTTAGCAATTTGTTTCCAGAGTTTTACACATGGGTGGCTGCTTGCTGATTGTTAGCATTAACATAGGCTAGAGCTCAAGATAGGTAGTATATTGGGATTAAAATAAATGCTTTGTAGCGTAATAACTAAAACACTAACCTTTTTATTAACTGCAGATATAGAAACAGAGAAATAGACTTTTTCTATGCATGGTTTTTCCATCTATGGTTTTTTTTTTTTTTTTTTTTTTTTTTTGGTTTTGCGAGGTAGGGTCTCACTCTGGTCCAGGCTGACCTGGAATTAACTATGTAGTCTCAGGGTGGCCTTGAACTCTCGGCGATCCTCCTACCTCTGCCTCCCGAGTGCTGGGATTAAAGGCGTGCGCCACCATGCCTGGCTCCATCTATGTTTTTAAGAGAGATTCTTTTTATAATATGCCTTTATCCATATTTATCCATGGAATATACAAGAGTCATTTAGCAATTAATTTGTTGTTTGAGGAGCTGAATGTTGATAAAAATACACAAAAGAGTCCATACTTTAAAAAATTAGAGGCTACCATTAGTATTTTGAGTATGTTCTTGGTATTTTAACCAAAGTATTTTAAAATACTTGGCAGACCAGCACTTTTAAAAAGATGTTATTAAAAATGCAAAGGCTTTACCATGAAATCAATTTTATGTTTGCTTGAATTGTGCGGTACAGTTGTGCTTGTCAGCATGTGTGTTTGGGAGAACTGTACCTTCCCAAAGCCCTTAAGACTCATTAGCAAAGAAGTGATAATATTGTTAAGATTGGTCTGAAACTATTGTTAGGTCAAGACAAAATATGACATCAAATGACATATTCATACCTCCAATTGTGATCTGCTTTAACTAATCAGTCAATTAAGATTTTATGTGAAATAAATTTAATTATAAACAAAACAATTGTCATATAACTATCTCACAATAAATACTATGCCACAAGCATGAATGTTTAGAGTTTATGCATTCATTACCCTGATGTTATTTTGGAATTAAGAAACAAAGAAGTTGTGTGAAATGAACTGGCATGAAGTGTCTTCTGTGCCTGACATGGCATTACTCATAAACCATTAATTTAGTCACCATAATCTTTCTAGAAGATGGTGACATTTAGTGTTCTGTTTATAAGCAATCAAAGATTAGAGAGGGAAAGTAATTTGCTAAGGCTTTTTACAAGTAGTAGGTGGCGAGATAGCTATTTGAAGTTACATTTTTTCCCCCAAATTTTCTCTGACATTATCACAATATATGCTCTGAAATGAATTCTGTGTTGCATACTATCCATGCAAAAATTTTCATATATGATAAGCTCTATTTCCCAATAAAGTGTCCTACTCCATTCTACTATTGGGTTTGGTTTGTCACTGTCCACTGAGATCTTTGTGGATCTCAGGGTGATTCTCCTTGATAACCATATAGCACCTTCCTTCCTGTTTTTCTCCCATAGGTTGCATTGCTCGCACTGTCAGTTCTCCAAACCAGCACCTGTTAAGAACTGATGACGTCATCAGCTGCTGTTTAGATCTAAGTGCCCCAAGCATCTCATTCCGCATTAATGGACAGCCTGTCCAAGGAATGTTTGAGAATTTCAACATCGATGGCCTCTTCTTTCCTGTTGTTAGTTTCTCTGCAGGAATAAAGTTAGTATGTCTCTGTTGTTTGTTCTTTCCCTTTTGCTTCTCATACCTCCATAGAGGACTCTGTTATACTTTTACTCTCCTTCCCTAACCTTAGCTTTTCCTGTCTGGGCATGTGTCTGATTCCAACAGGAAGAGGAATGGCCAACTCATGATTCCTGAAGGGAAAGAGGCAAAGTCCACACATGAAGGCTCAACTATTCATTTCACCATGGGATTCTGGGTGTTGACACTTCAGTGTCATTAAAATATTTCGACTAATTTCTTAAGTTTATCACAGTGATTTATAAAGGAACATAAATAGAATTCTGTAAAAAAATTTAATACATGATGACATATTAACCAGTCATCCCTTCACCTGCTAGTAGTTTTTTTTTTTTTTTTTTTTTTTTTTTTTTTTAACTCAATGAAAGGGACTCCCATATTCCTACTGACCATTGATTTATTTTGATTATTCTATAGTTATAATTCTCTTCCTAGGGATAATTTCTAGTGAAAAAAGCACTTTCCTTATCTTGATGGAGATGAAGGTACTCACAAGATGCTAGTTGTCCTTGTAACTGTGATATATTTTTGTATATTTGTACAAATTACAATTCTTTCTATTAGTTTCTGGATTATTAAAATGTTTTTATTTTTCTTTGCTTTCTGCTATTTGGTTTCTTGGCCTTGGAACTGAAACATACATTAGAAAATGAATTACAAGGAAAAACTTTTAAATTTATTTTTGTAATCTAAGAGCTTGAAGAAAGTAATATCATTTAACTGTTTCAAAGTGCTCTCCAATAAAGCTCAGATTATTTTTAATTAAACAAGTGTGCTATGCACAACATTTTACTGAGTTCTTTCCTGTTGTCAAAGCTAACAAACTAAGAAATATGGAGACCTGCTTTCTTCAACAAATTGAGATGAATCTTCAGTCCTCTTAAAGGAATTTAATTAGGAAACTGTATTCTGGAAAGTTACTGATTTTTCCTTATTCCTAGTCTAGGCCTGTAATTTTAAGCACAACAAATAGTTCAATACTATCTTCTTTTTGTCTAATTACTCCTTGGGACATTAAGCTGCTATGGATATATTTTTCATTTCCATGGAAGTATGATCACAAGCATTTAGAAATGTCTATTTCTTTTAGTTTAGCAAGTGCCAATTCTTCATCAACATATGCATGTACTTTACCCAGGTTTTCATTTTTTGACCATTATGATGCCTTCATGCCTTGTCTTTTGGTATGATAACACTATGTTATCGTACTTATGGGAGAAAATACAACTTGTGACAAAGTTAATTTTATATTAATATTTTTTCTCAATTTTTTTTGTTTAGAAAGCTTTAATATATGTCAAAGATATAATTGACTCCAACTTTCCTACTTTGTAGGGTACGCTTTTTGCTTGGGGGTCGACATGGAGAATTCAAGTTTCTCCCTCCACCTGGGTATGCTCCTTGCTATGAAGCTGTTTTGCCAAAAGAGAAGTTGAAAGTGGAACACAGTCGGGAATACAAACAAGAACGGACATACACACGAGACCTACTGGGCCCCACAGTCTCCTTGACTCAGGCTGCCTTCACCCCCGTTCCTGTGGATACTAGCCAGGTACTGAGTGTGAGGGACAGTGATGGAGTTCTCACTGCAGCCATCTGACATGCCCTCAGTCTCAACTGCAACCCATAACCATGTGCTTTCTAGCCATCCTATTGATGTGTCTGGTTGAATTAAGTGTCGTAAAAATTATGCTCCACTTTTCAATCTCTGCTTCCCTATTTTCTGTTTTTTTTAAAATAATAGTCCCAGATTGCCAAATGGATTTCATAATTACTCATGTGACACTATATTTAGTCTTAAAAACTCTGTTCTTGGGCTGGAGGGATGGTTTAGCAGCTAAGGCATTTGCCTTCAAAGCTAAAGGACTCAGGTTTGATTTCCCAGGACCCATGTTAGCTGCATGCGTCTGGAGTTTCTTTGCAGTGTATGGAGGCCCTGGTGTGCCCATTCTCTCTCTCTCCCCCTCTGTCAAATAAATAAATAAATAAATAAAAAATATTTTTAAAAACTCTGTTCTTTTTTTTTTTTTTTTTTTTTGATTTTTCGAGGTAGGGTCTCACTCTATCTCAGGCTGACCTAGAATTCACTATGTAGTTCCAGGGTGGCCTCTAACTCATGGCAATCCTCCTACCTCTGCCTCCTGAGTGCTGGGATTAAAGGCATGCACCACTACGCCTGGCCCCAAAACTCTGTTCTTAAAGGTTTCATTAAAATGGTTAAAGTTGAGGCTAGAAAGATGGTTCAGTTGTTAAGGCATTTGCCTGCAAAGCCTAATGACCTGGGTTTGAATCCTCAGTACCCAGTTGCACACAGTGGTGAATGCATCTGGAGTTTGTTTGCTGGAGTGGCTAGAGGTCCTAGCATGCCTATACTCTCTCACTCTTTTTCTCTCTCCTTGAAAATAAATGAATAAAATAAAAAAATACTTAGGCTATTTGATTCATTAAATGTACATTATAGTTTTAAAATTAGGCAATAATAGTAACCTGTGGGGATTAGTTGCAAAATTATATAAGCAGCTTAAGGCATTGCAATATTAAGATGAGTTAACATCTGGGGCAATATATAGCATTTGAAATAATACCACATTGCTGTAATGCATATTAATTTTGGAAACTTAATTCTACACAAAGTAGACATGGAATTTTTGAAATCATCTCCTAGGTAGATAAGTTTATTACATTGAAGATACTCAACTCACCTTAATCATGAATGGAGATTGAGGTCATGACTCCAGTGAAAAAGTACCAAGATCAAATGCATGTTTGGGGCCTCTGGAAAAAGTAGCCACCTTCCCAATTGGGGTTTACAGAACATGTTTTACATAGTAGACAACATACTGCTTTGCAAATAGACATCTAAGGGCTGTTGGCCATTGTCCATGCTCTTCTGTCTCATAGGTATAATGATAGCCTGAAGATGCTGACAGTGATTTAAATATTGCTTTGCTTGGAAGGTGAAATAACTTGAGTGAGGTTGACCAAGCAATTCAAAATTTCTTTATTAGTTTTTAACATGGAAGGCCATTCTAAAGTTTGAACTGATTACTGAACTTCAAAAACTTCAGTTTTTAATCAGTCATTTGATAAGTTCCCAGTTCAGTGTGTACACACCTTTATTTGTAGTTAAAATGAACATAAAAGTATTGCCTTCAGCTAAAATTCATTTGTCCATGACTGGGAGGCATGAGTGTATACCTGGCTCTAAGTTCAATGGGAAACACAGGTGGTGGACAGAAACAAGCACCTGTGTTATGTAATAGTAATAAATGGAGAGTGACCTGAGCCTGTGATACTTCTATTTCTCCAAGGAGAAAATGCTGTCACAGCTTACCCCATTCCTCTGCCTCCATGGGCATTGCAGGTATCGGCCCCATTGAGGAACCCGTTGTAGGGTAAACAGGTGAGGCATGATTAAGTTATAGATAACCATCTGCTCACTTGGTAAACCACTTTGTGACCAAACCTTTCTCCTTTTAATGGGAACATGTGAAGATATTTTTCTCCATGAGTAATATATTTGGAAACCACTGAAAGTAGCACAGTAGAGTTCAGGGAGAACAGAAGTCACTCTGTCAGACATGTACAGAGCTTGGATGACAGCCTGGGCACAGACCTGCCTTCACTTGGATTCATGGGTGCAGGCTAACTTGGCGAGAGAACACTGGATCAGTTTTTTTTCTAAATAATATGTACCCCGGTGATGGACCAGGTCCATTGTGGTACTTTTCAATGCTCCATTTTCTTTGTTTCTTCATTTACTTGAAACCTTACATTTACACATACCTCCTTCCCCATCCCTACACAAAAAAATCCGTCTAAAGAATATTATGAAACATCTGGTTCAGAACTTGGTGATGTTACTATATCTTTGATTAAGGTGACAGTCATTTACTTCAACTCACAGCAGGACAGCCAACTTGTATCTTACTGCATTTGGTTTTGATAAATGTTTTGCTTGTTTTAAATTTCAGATTGTGTTGCCTCCTCACCTAGAAAGGATACGAGAAAAACTGGCAGAGAATATCCATGAACTCTGGGTTATGAATAAAATTGAACTTGGCTGGCAGTATGGTCCGGTAAGTAACTTTGAATTCATTTTCAGATTCTGTTAATATATCTTTGAGGAAACAACGTTTTCTCCTTCATCCTTCTTGGGGTGATAGGAATCAATAGGATTGATTTTTTTTTTTTGGCTCTATATTAGTTTTGTGCAGTTTTTTAAAATTTTCCTAGAGTGTCTGAAAGTATCGACAGGCTCACTGCAAGTTAGCTTTGTAGTTTCCTAGACAATTAATAGTTATCAGTGTTGGACTGAAAGATATACTTCTAAAATAAGGTTAATATAGACAGTAGGCATTGATCTCTAAGTTACTTGTGAAAACTCGGTGAATCTGACTGTGGAAAATGGAATGAAAAAAGGTCACTTTCCTTTCCCTCTCTTATGTTTTCCTCTAGTTCCAGTTGTATGTTACAGCAGGGAGCCGTGGGTAGATGAGCACAGATGGTTTTTGTGTTGGGGATGGGCTGATAAATAGTGGTTGTATGTGCTCCCAGATGCTTGTTTGGTAAAGCTCTTAGTGTACAATTTGTCTTTAAAACTTAGGTTAAAACAAACAACAAATGAAGATCTATGTAATCCCAGTGTTATCATAAACCTGTTTTTAACATGAGCTTGGCAATACTTTCGTTGTTATAATGATATCAAGCTAAATATCCCAAAGGTTGTAATATACTCCTATACTTGACTAAATGTAGAAATTAGTGAACTCATTCACATCATAGAGTATTTCTTGGCTGTCAATAAAGAACATTTATTAGGAGCTAGAGAGATGGCTTAGAAGTTAAAGCACTTGCCTGCAAAGTAAAAGAACCCAGGTTCAAATCCCCAGGACCCACGTAAGCCACATGAACAAGGTGGCACATGTATCTGGAATTTGTTTGCAATGGCCAGAAGCCCTGGCACACCCATTCTCTCTATCTGCCTCTCTCTCCCTCTCCTTGTCAAATAAACAAATAGAACTTTTTTTCTAAAGAGGACATTTATTATTGGCAGTGATAGTAATGTTGTATAAGACCCTATCCTGCTCAGTACTGGACATACATACTTAGGTAGTAATACTGTATAAAACTCTACCCTGCTCAGAACTGTACATGCATATTTTGTGCCTTGCTTGGCTTGTTAGTATAGAGCCATAAGGTGTGGCTTGTTATTTCAATTTCTCTGCTGATGGCCAAGCAGAGGATTCTCATAGAGTTGTCAGGATCTTGGCAGAAGTAGACTTGCTACTTAGGACCAGCTTGGGGACTAGAACTTAGGTGTTATGTCTTCTAGTCTAGACAGTTTTCCACTGTATAACTTGGTCAAGCTCATCCAAAACGTGAGACCTCTCCCTACCTAAATAATGGGTAGACATTTGTTTAATCACCCACCAGTGCATACCTGTCTTTGTTCATTGACTTTGTTATTATTTACTTGAATTTGTAATGTCCCTGTGTGTGTGTGTGTCTGTGTGTGTGTGTGTCTGTGTGTGTGTGTGTAGGTGTGCATGCATGTGTGTTCAGATGTGTGTGGAGGCCAGAGGAAAACCTCAAGTGTCATTACTCAGAAACGGTTTTTTGAGTCAGGGTCTTCTCATTGGCCAGAAGCTCACAGGTTAGGCTGGACTGGCTTGTCAGTGGGCCCAGGAATACTCCTGTCTCAGCCTCCCTAGTGCTGGGATTACAATTACATGCCACCAACTCTGGCATTTTTATTTGGGTTCTGGGCATTGAACAAGTCTTCATCCTTGCAAGTCAAACAATTAAGTAAGCTTTCAGAGCTTGGCAATACTTTCGTTGTTATAATGATATCAAGCTAAATATCCCAAAGGTTGTAATATACTCCTATACTTGACTAAATGTAGAAATTAGTGAACTCATTCACATCATAGAGTATTTCTTTGGGCTGTCAATAAAGAACATTTATTAGGAGCTAGAGAGATGGCTTAGAAGTTAAAGCACTTGCCTGCAAAGTAAAAGAACCCAGGTTCAAATCCCCAGGACCCACGTAAGCCACATGAACAAGGTGGCACATGTATCTGGAATTTGTTTGCAATGGCCAGAAGCCCTGGCACACCCATTCTCTCTATCTGCCTCTCTCTCCCTCTCCTTGTCAAATAAACAAATAGAACTTTTTTTTTCTAAAGAGGACATTTATTATTGGCAGTGATAGTAATGCTGTATAAGACCCTATCCTGCTCAGTACTGGACATGCATACTTAGGTAGTAATACTGTATAAAACTCTACCCTGCTCAGAACTGTACATGCATATTTTGTGCCTTGCTTGGCTTGTTACTATAGAGCCATAAGGTGTGGCTTGTTATTTCAATTTCTCTGCTGATGGCCAAGCAGAGGATTCTCATAGAGTTGTCAGGATCTTGGCAGAAGTAGACTTGCTACTTAGGACCAGCTTGGGGACTAGAACTTAGGTGTTACGTCTTCTAGTCTAGACAGTTTTCCACTGTATAACTTGGTCAAGCTCACCCAAAACGTGAGACCTCTCCCTACCTAAATAATGGGTAGACATTTGTTTAATCACCCACCAGTGCATACCTGTCTTTGTTCATTGACTTTTTTATTATTTGCTTGAATTTGTAATGTCCGTGTGTGTGTGTGTGTGTGTGTGTGTGTGTGTGTCTGTGTGTGTGTGTGTAGGTGTGCATGCATGTGTGTTCAGATGTGTGTGGAGGCCAGAGGAAAACCTCAAGTGTCATTACTCAGAAACGGTTTTTTGAGTCAGGGTCTTCTCATTGGCCAGGAGCTCACAGGTTAGGCTGGACTGGCTTGTCAGTGGGCCCAGGAATACTCCTGTCTCAGCCTCCCTAGTGCTGGGATTACAATTACATGCCACCAACTCTGGCATTTTTATTTGGGTTCTGGGCATTGAACAAGTCTTCATCCTTGCAAGTCAAACAATTAAGTAAGCTTTCATCCTAGCCCCATTTTTGGTATTGAGATTGGATCTCACTGTGTAACCCAGATCAGCCCTCATATCCTAGCAATTTTCTTTCTCAGTTTCCCAAGCGATGTGCTTATAAGCCCCCAAGCATGATCACCTTCATCCACTCTTATGAACATAGAACACAGAGAAGTGCTCAATACAAGATTGAATTACAAACTAAAATCAGTAGTGAGGGAGACATTATAAATGTATATATAGCCAATTGCCAGAGGAATAAGAGATAAAATTCACCAAAAGTTTGAAGAGGAAGGAAAGATGATTGCTGGTCAGCAAGACTCAAGAAGATTTCATGCAAACAAAGCAACATAAAACAAAACAACAACAACAAAAATTAAGTCCATATAGCAACAGCAGCCGTGCACTGAGTCTATGCTTACTTGACATGGGCTTTATTAAAAGCCACAAGATGACCTAAATGAGAAAAATAGTTGTCATCACTACCCATTCTTTGGGATAAACACATTCCATTTAATACCATGAAGGCTATTTCTGCCATGCTCGAAACCCTCTGAGCTTCTAGTACAAAAGGGAATAGGAATTCATCTGCCTCTGTCTTAACTACTTGATTGCAGGCATTTGAAGCTTTGAGCTTCAGGTATCTTTATGTAGATCCTAGTCCTGAAGCTTCCCTTCCTTGTGGCAGGAATAGTGCTCAAGAAGTTAATGCTAATGGGATCAAAATTGGCTAATCATGCTTCATTCTGGCTACCTGTCATCAATGCAGAAGGGTCTCAGAGTCACAGAAGGGGAGATATCTCATCCTTATTTCCTCTAATATATGTCATACACACTAAAGTCATTCTCTACGACCCCTTTATGTTACATAGTTAGAGTCCCTGACCTCATGATCTCCCTTGTTCTACTTTTCATGTGTGTGCCTGAGATCAAGCTAATTCCTCAAATTTCTAGATTTTAATTATGGTTTCAAAGAGTTGAAATGTGTTTTTCTTTTAAGCAACAATTTATGTTCAGCTGCCTAACATGCTGAATTATTGTATTTTTTTTTGTGTTTGCCAAGAAATTACAGTTTTCTGGGACACACTTCACTGAAGCAGCATGCCACACAAGAGTTATATAGTTTATGCGAGAGAATTACAGAGCACCACTCTTTTGTAGCCAATTGAGAGTCCTTTTTATTAAGCTGACTGAGGGGGGCCCATGACAGAAAATGCTGTCAGTGTAGAAGCTCAGGGGTACAGTGTTTTTTAAAGGCAAAATACCATAAAAATTACAAGGACATTGGTGCCAGTTGGAGGTTAGGACATCTTTGAAATGCAGGCATCTTGATTTTAAACACCCTGGCCACATTCAGAGTCACTGCGAAGCCCTGAGAGTGTTATCAATGCAGACTTGGCCCTCCCTGGGAGTTAGGGAGTTTGCAACTGAAAGGCACCCTAGCAGATAAATGTTAGCTCAGCTATTTTATTCCCCCAATAAATTGAGTCAGGACCTGATTAGGGCAGGATGGCATCATCTTAGCCATTTCATTCCCCCATTTATTTTAGGGGCCTTCAAATCCTTGACTGTGGCTGAGAGGTAAATACTGAGTTGTGAATATAAGGCCCCACCTCAAGTAGCAGGGGTCCAGATAGGCCAGTGAACAGAATCCTTTGGTATCCCTGGAGGAGTATTTGGATTTTTAAAAAAAGATTTTATTTTTATTTATTTATTTATTAGAGAGGGAGAATGGGCAAGCCCAGGCTTCTAGCCACTGCAGACGAACTCCAGATGCATGTGCCACCATGTACATATGCTTACGTGGGATATGGTGAATCGAACCGTGGTCCTTAGGCTTCGTAGGCAAGTGTCTTAACTGCTAAGCCACCTCTCCAATCCTGTATTTGGATTTTATATATTGGGAATGTAAGGACCGAACAGGAGGACCATAGAGAGCATCAGGAGGAAGCCAGAAAATCACAGGAGTTAGGATCCTTACGATGTGTCTGACTACCTCTGATTTATAGCATTTAGTAGGCATACACTGCTATAAGAAGCAGATAATTTTTTAACCAGACACAGCAAACACCAGGAGGATTGGTGGACATTATGTTTATTTTTCGTGGCATCCCACGTTGAATTCCTCAACTTCTGCTGTGCATAGACTAGTCAGCTGTAATCTTCTTGTCAGGGGCAGGTGTCCTCTACAGCCTGGTTTTGAGGAGAACCTCTGGGTCACTGGTGACCTGTTAGCTGTTACAATCAGCTTAGAACACTGCCTTTTGACTCTTGTGTGATGAATTTAGATCTTTTGGCTAATGGGTATTGGCCCAATTCACTAATGGTATATGGGTCCTCTTGTGTTACAAATTTTAAGGGAACACCATCAATGTCAGGAGAATCTCACCACTATAAATTTAAGCAAAAAGACACCATTAAACAATCAGCACCATTGACATTAGCAAGTGAAAACAGCCAGAACTGTAAATTGTTTTTACATTTTAGTGCTGGGCTCCAGATTTCCCCTAAATATACTTTAGGGCTGGGCTCTGACATCTGTTTTTTTTTTTTTTTTAATATATATTTTATTTATTTATTTATTTATTTATTTGAGAGAGAGAAAGAGAGAGAGAGAGAAAATGGGCACTCCAGGGCCTCTTGCCACTGCAAAAAAACTCCAGACACATGCATCCCTTTGTGTATCTGGTTTATGTGGGTCCTGGAGAATCGACTGGGATCCTTTGGATGTGCAGGCAAACGCCTTAACTGCTAAGCCATCTCTCCAGCCCTGAGATCTGTTTTTAGTGATATCCCTCCTTTTAATAAGACATATCAAGGAGAGATTGGACTAGTACACATCAATAATATCAGGTAAACATAACTAATGAGGATAATTTCTAGATCATTGATTTAAAGGCAAACATTGGCTGACTAATCAGGGCCAGGCAGAAGGCATGAGTTAATGTTAGAGCTTAGTACTGTAAGCCAGCATCAGACAGGGGAGCCTGTTAGTCTGAGTCTTTGTTTATAGTGTAACATTTTGTACTTATATTCTCTTACTTAGTGATTAAGACCATATAGGCAGCTAAAATTAGCTATGCATTTTAAATTTTTGAAGGTCATTTGTGGCTCTGTAGGAGAGACTTTTAGGGACCTTTGAGGAGTTCTGTGACTCTCAGCATTTTGTCCTCTGCTAGGATAAGTCAAGGCCGTGCTGACCAAGTGGTCCTCCCTCTCTTGGGAGCCTAGAGGACTACTTTTCCTCTGATGTGACTCTGTGTTGCAGATACACTGACTTGGTGTCCATCTCTGGATCTCCATGTCCTCCCTGATCAACAAGACAGGTAACTTACCAGAGTCTAGAAGCTAGAAGTCTCTCCTATGGCCTTTTGACCTTGGGAGCAGGAACCAAAATATTAGTTATCCTTTAACTCCAATGTTTCCAATTGACTTTGGCTTTTATATGTGGTCATTATTCACTCAGAGAGACTATTCACATATTATTAGCCAAACAGATTTAGTTAAAGAAGTACAGATCATGTGTGGTTAGCAAAGAAGATCTGGTCAGATAATGATACAAAAGGTTAAAATATTCTGAGTAGCATTTAAGTTCACTTTGTCAGGTAACAGTATTAACCATATCTGGAATGTAGAAAGCATTTACATTTTATCTTTTATGTATCACTCAGTTGTAAGTACAGGCAGAACATGTTAGTAGCCCCCCAAACAATATTTTACCAACAACTTTAAATCAACTGATTTGATATTGAAATTGTATATTAGGGAAAGACAAGACAGTATAAAAACTTGGCATCTGTGTATGAAAACAACTTTGGCTAATCTGTATATTTATGCAGGTACCAATTATCCCCCAAACTGGAAGGAAGCAGAACAGCAGAATTTAGATCATTTTTTTAAATCAATGAAGATTATTTGAACATGAGGGTATGTCCTAGAACATGTTTAGGTATCAATATATCTATAAGCAATGAACTTTAGATATTAGGAATGAGATAATTATTTAAGTAAAACCTTGACTGAGACTAAGTATATTAACATTGTTTGTATAAAGCAGGTTTCACTAGGACATGGGGACCTTCCTTAGTTTTCTAAAGAACAGAGTTCCAATGACTAAATCACCTTTTATGAAACTTAGACAATAACATCAGTGATAATCACTCAGAAGAACCAGCGTGTATAAGACAAGAGCCATCGCAAATTTATAGGAATCTTAGATATAATAAGTTTACAAGAGAATTAAATACAAGAGAACTAAATCTTAAGATTTAACTTTTTTTGTTGTTAAAAGATTGACAAATAGAGGGGCTAAACTTGGTTGAGCACTCTAAAGCCAGCCTTTTACAACCTTTATCATGGCCGATTAACACCAGTGAGTTCAAGTTTTAAGTTTATAACTTGAATACCAAACCATCCTGCAACCAGCCATCCTTTGTTAGTCTGATATAAGTCATAGTCTAATAGGATTCTGTAATCTGATCAAGCACTTTAAGACTTAGTTAATCAACTTTGTCTTTAAACCTTCTGTTTAAATTTACTCATACTTTTATTTATATACTTTTACCTTACAATTTATATAACCATTCTGTAACAACCTTTTATTTTAAAGTTTTTATTTTTATTTATTTACTGATTAGAGACAGAGAAAGGAAGAGAGTGAGAGAGAGAGAGAGAGAGAGTGTGTGTGAGAGAGAATGGGCACGCCAGGGCCTCTAGCCACTGCAAACAAACTCCAGATGTATGCGCCACCATGTGCATCTGGCTTATGTGGGTACTGGGTAATCGAGCTTCAAACCGGGGTCCTTAGGCTTCACAGGCAAGTGCTTAACCACTAAACCATCTCTCCAGCCCCACAATCTTTTTTTAATCAAACATTTAACATCCAGCATTTAAGGTGTCTTTTCCAGTTTATCCTTTTTAGCCAGTTCACATTATATTATATATTCTAATATATGAAGATATAATATATATTTATATATAATATATAATTGAATATATATTATATATAATTTTATGATATATATCATTTGTTGATTTTGGAGTCTCTTTTTCATAAGCTTTTTGAAACACATTTAAAAGCATGAAAGCAGTTTAGACATTAATAGAAAACTTCTGACAAACTTAGTTCTGAGTACTCCTGAATCTGAGCATCAGATAATTTTGAAGTTGTTCTCTGTTAACAGTTTCATAGAAGCATAGGGGCATAAAGTAAATTTTAAAGCAGTTACAATAAAAGTTTTTATAAGGGGTCTCCATCTGTCTACAGAAGCTTTGGGACTCACTCATCATCATCCTGGGGCCAAGATTCTGAGATTTTTCCATGGCTATAGCTCTGCAAGGCAACAAATTAGAGCCATCAGGGATATTTCCAGGGGTGGCCTCTGGGTCTGCAAGCAACTGGGGCCCCATATTTACCACCTGATGTGGAAGGTGTAGAGGGGCAAGACCACCGCCACAGCAGCAGCTGGAACTCAGGAGTGATCCCCATAAGAGCACAATTCAGCCGTCTGTTGTCTCTCGTGTCCACCTGGGATAAGCCCTAGTGTCTGACTTTTCCTTAGAGACTCTTAGCCATTGAGGAGCATGGGGAGACAGCATAACCACCCCTATGGATCCCTTTCCCAGTGTCTTATCCCTTTCCCAGTGTCAGGCATGAGTGGTAGAATTCTCTAGTAGCCCTAACATTGAGGAAGTGGTATATTACTAGTGTTTGTGGCCTATATTGATCTGGATAGCGTATTAGACAATTTACTGTAAAAGTCAATATACCAACAGATAACAAGAATTTTTTTTGAGAGAGAGAGACAGAGTGAGAGGGAGGGAGAATGGGCATGCCAGCGGCCTCTCAGCCGCTGTGAACGAACTCCAGACACATGAGTCCCCTTTTGGGCAAGTGCGGCATTGTGCCCTTGTGTCACTTTTTGCATTTGGCTAAATGTGGGACCAAGAAAATGGAATGGGCATTCCTAGGCTTTGCAGGTAGGCACCTTAACCACTAAGCCATCTCTCCAGTCCAACAAGAATTTTTGTGACCATACAGCTATAGGTAGATAGGAACTGACTCTGGACTTGACTCCTTTTAGATAATATATGAGTACCTTATCTTGGGAGACAACAACCTGCAGTTAATCTGATTTGACAGAAAGGAATCTTAGCTCTATATTTATAGACTATAAATTTCTCTCCTCTATAGTAAGGAGAATTTAAACAAAAGATTATAAAAGAGAAAATTCTAACACCACCAGTGTTTAGTGCTTCTCTGTAAAACTCCAATAAAAGTTTATTTTTTTTCTGCTCTGAAGGATTTCCTGATTACTTTTGTTTACTATTTTCATAAGTTTAGGCTTAGCCATAATTACTGGAGTGTGTGTTTGGAGACAGCTGTGTATGGGGGTGATCTCTGGCCTTGAAGCTTATGGTCTGACACTAGCTGAGCTGTGTTTTCTTTCTCTCTCTTTCTCTCTCTGCCTCTTTCTCTCTCCCTTTTTTTAAATTCCAGGAAGAGTTTTGGATTTCTCTACAGTGAAGCTACCTGATCTTGGCATTTTATAACTTTTTTTTTTTTTATTTAAAATGTTTTATTTTTCATACATGAAGGGAAAATTTTGAAATTAAATATACAAAAGGATTAATACTATGACTCATATGCTAGAATTTTCATTTCCATTGAAAAATACCTGACAACACAACTTCAAGGGGAAAAAAAAAAAAAGATTTGTTTTGTGTCGTGGTTCCAGAGATTTTAGTTCTTCATTGTAGGGAGAGTGTGGTGGATCAGAGCAGCTCACGTCATGGTGACCCAGGTGGCAGGGAGAGACTGACTGCCTATGTTTTTACTGCCTTTATTCCATCCCTGACTGCCAATGGGATAGTGCTGCCCACATTAAGGGTAATTCCTTCCCCTTCATTAATCTATCAATCTTTTTTTTTAAAATAAATATATATTTTATAACTTTTAAGAGTAGGAGAATCTTGAAGTTTTCCCTGTCTGTGAACTTAGTTACTTTTAGTATTCTTTCTGGGGGCCATTCAACATTAAAAGCTGGCCGTCATAATTCACAGAGGCCTTTCACTTTCCTGGTGTAATCTTATTATTATAATCTCCTGAATATTCCCTTTTGAAAGTGTGGGTTGTTTTTTGATCATGCAGTAGGACACTGAACTTAATATAACACGTCCCCCACAATGAATTTCCCACTGTGGTGGTGCTCCAGAATAGACACAAAGACAAAGCCTTCCTGAGCACCCATTGCTCAGGACGGAAATCCCTCTGCAGTCTTATAGCTCTATTCCACATACATACTCATACACGTACATTTATATCAAATGCACTTTTCATATAGACTCCCCTGAGGTGACCTAACTAAGCAGTTATAATGACTGCCATAAATTCCCAGGCAGAGGGGCTTAATCCAGAAGGAATGGGGACAATTTGGAGAGTCCCCTAACAAAGGAGAGAACAAACAACAGACAAACTCAGAGGGAGGAGTTTAGTGGAACTGCCAATATAATCCCCAAAACAGGATTAGCACCATTTAGGTAGCATAAGCGACAAGGCCAGTACCACAGGTCAGCTTCTGGTCAGGACAGACAAAAAGACAAGACAAAATAACAAAACAGAGCAATATTTGCAGGACAAGACCCCCAGGACAGATATTGTCCTGAGCACAACTAGCTTCATCCTCTGGGTTGCTCCCCTGACTCCTGGTGGGAGGGGACTTAAATTACCATCACTAATTCATATGAAGTCCCTACAGCTGGTTTAGGACACAATCAGTCCCCGTAACTCTTCCCAGATTCCCAGCAAAAGTCATGGAGCCTGCAGTCCAGTCTGTGACCACAAAACTGGTAAACTGGATTTTCCATGCACATACTCAATGTCACACACAATTATTCCATGAGAACAGGTACAATATCTTAGATGTATTTATTACTCAAACAGTAGTTTGGCTAGCCATTCACTCAAACAGAACCAAATCCAGGTCTCCCAGGACAGGCAGAATCAGAAAACCAGGTCCTCTCCCACCAGTGTCCCAATATAGTGCTAGAGGACAAGAGGAGGCTCCTTGTCAGGCTTTTCCTCCCCTACCCTGAAGAAGGTTCCCTGTGGGGCTGGTCCTTCCCAGTTCATAGGAAGGTTCCCCATAAAGCCTGTCCTTCTTAACCTGAAACCAGAACTGACAGCAGATACCAACTTATCTCCTAGGAGAGTTTAGACTTAATCATTTATGTGTATGAGCAAACATCAGTCCAGACCTCTGTGGATGTAGTGGAAGGCATGGAGCCCTGAAACATTATCAGGGGGTACCTCCCCTGTAACTTCCCCCCGACAAGGGAAGTCCAGAGTGAGGCTAAATCCCATGGGCATGTGGAAATCTTGCTGTGGCCTCCAAATGTTATAATCCATGCAAGAGAATTACAGACCATCACTCTTTTGTAGCCAATTGAGAGTCCTTTTAATTAAGCCAGCACCTGAGGGGCTTACACCAGAAAGTTCTCTCAGTGCTGAAGCTCAGGGGCATAGCATTTTTAAAGGCAAAGACCATAAAAATGACAAGGACATTGGTGCCAGATGTAGGTCAGGACATCTTTGAAATTGCAGGAATTTCACTTCCTATCCTTATCTTGAATTTAAACAACTGCATCACATTCCTGGTCATGGGAAACCCTGAGAGTGTTACAATGCAGACATGGCCTTCCCAAGGGAGTTAAGGAGTTTGCAACTGAAAGGTGCCCTGGAAGATAAGTGTTAGCTTAGCTATTTTATTCCCCTAGTAAATAGAGTCAGGGTATGGTTAGGGCAGGATGGCATTATCTTAGCTATTTCACAAGACTTATGTTTTATAGAACACCATGAAGCACATCCATTCTGTCATTTACCTGTCCTTTAACATTATTGTGTGCCTACTGCTTGCCTGGTTGTGCTTGTTCTTAGTGACCCAGAGTTGGAAAGATCTTTACTTTATGGCATCCCTTGCCTTCATGGGATGGGGTGTGGTTGAACCTAAGGCTTTCCACATCCTAGGCAAGTTCTCTGACACTAAGCTCTTTGCCAGTACTCTTTACTTCCTATTTTATTTTTTCAAAATTTATTTTGTTTTTAAAATTATTTATTATTAACAACTTCCATAATTATAGACAATTAACCATAATAATTCTCTCCCTCCACTGACTCCTTCACAACTCCCTTTCCATCATATCCCCTTTCACTCTCAATCAGTCTCATTTTAATGTCATCATCTTTTCCTCTATTGTACTGGTCTTGAGTACATAGTGCAAAGCACTGTGAGGTCATGGATATCCAGGCCATTTTGTGGGTGGAAGAGTACATTGAAAGGAGACCTGTCCTTCCTTTGGCTGTTACATTCTTCCTACTACCTCTTCCACAATGGATCCTGAGCCTTGGAAGGTATGATAGAGATGTTTCAGTGCTGAGCATTCCTCTGTCACTTCTTCTCAGCAGCATGGTGCTTTTTCTGTCATCCCACAGATCACTGTCATCTGAAGAGAAGCTTCTCTAACCAAAAGTGAAAGTAGCATTAACATATGGGTATGAACATTAGGAAAAGTGCTTACTGAGTAGTTTGGGGATCATAATATATGCATTTAGCCAGACGCCAGCAGGCATTAAACCACAAAGGCTCTGACTTCCCCTGTCATATGTTTTCAGTACAAGGCATGTATTTCCTCCCATGGAGCAGGCCTCCAGTCCAATTAGAGAGTGGCTGGTTCCCCCCATAACAGAGATGCCACTATTGCACCTGTTGGCTCATTTTGCCTGGCTGGCCAAACTTAAGGCTGGCAGTGTCCACTGTTGTTTATTTCCATTGATGACTTCTCTCTCTCTCCCATGGAGCTGAATGCAGTGTTGCTTTTTCCAGCTTTCTGTCAGTAGTTCATAGGGAGGAGGTTTTCAGCTCAGTTTCAGCAAGATTTTTAAGTGACCTTGCAGCCTAAGCATGTGGAGTCTTTAGCAGTAGGGTCTTACCATCTATTCCTGGTGGGAAACCAAGATCCTTGGCAATGGCTTATAATGTTTTGGGGGTATCAGGGACCTGCCTGACCAATAACTCACTGGAAGGTATCCCATGCTTGGCCTTCAAATTTTTCTTGTGATAAGCTATGACTTCTAGATACACTATTGGCCAAAAAAATAGGTTACCATATGACTTATGCATACCTTCTTAGATTTTGATTAACCCTACCCACCACCCTTTCTTTATGCAGTCTCTTTCCTTGACCTCTCTTAGGCCTTTCCACCCTGAGTAATCTCTTTTTCTATTTACATATATACAATGCCATTCCCTTAAGTCCCCCCTCTCCTCCCTGCCTTATAGCTCCTTTCTAGCTTACTGGCCTCTGCTACTGAGTTTTATTTCAACTCACATACAAGTCCAAACATTTGTAGCTAGAATTCACATATGTAAGAAAACATGTGGTGCTTTGCTTTCTGGGCCTGGGTTTCCTCACTAAGAATAATCCTTTCTAATTCCATCCTTTTCCCTGTAAATTTCATAATTTCATTTTTCTTTATTGTTGAATAGAACTCAGTTCTGTAAATGTACCACATCTTCATTGTCCACTCATCAGTTGAGGGACATATAGGCTGGTTCCACTTCCTAGCCATTGTGAATAGAGTGACAATAGACATGGATGTGCACATATCTCTAAGGTAATGTCATGAGTCCTTAGGATATATGCCTAGGAGTGGCATAGCTGGGTCATATGGCAAATCTATTTTTAACTGTCTGAGGAACATCCACACTGATTTACACAATGGCTCTACCAGATTATATTCCCACAAATAGCATAGAAGGGTTCCTCACCAACATTTATTGTCATTTGATTTCTTGATAATAGTCATTCTGATAGGAGAGAGATGAAATCTTAAAGTAGTTTTAATTTGCATTTCCTTGATGGCTAAGGATGTAGAATTTTTTTTTAGATGTTTATATGCCCTCTGTATTTCTTATTTTGAGAACTCTCTATTTCTATAGCCCATTTTTAATTGGGTTGTTTGATTTCTTATTGTTTAGTTTTTTTGAGTTCTTTGAATATTCTGGATATTAATCCAGATATAGATATACTGTCAGATATAGAGCTGGCAAAGATTTTCTCCTATTCTGTAGGTTGCCTCTTTGCTCTATTCACAGGTCCTTTTCTTTAATCACAGTGTCCTTTGCTGTAAAAAAGCTTTGTAATTTCATGAGGTCCCAGTGGCTAATTAGTGGTTTTATTTCCTGAGCAACTGGGGTTATATTCAGAAAGTTGTTGCCTATGCCAATATGTTGAAGGGTGCCCCCGACTTTTCCTCTAGCAGATTCAGAGGTTCAGGTCTGATGTTAAGGTCTTTGACATTTGGACTTAATTCATGTGCATGACAAGAGATAAGGATCTATTTTTATCCTTCTACATCTGTGTGTGTGTGTGTGTGTGTGTGTGTGTGTGTGTGTGTGTGTTTGTGTGTGTATAGTTTTCCCAGCACCATTTGTTGAAGAGGCTATCTTTTCTCCAGTAAGTGTTTTTTTTGGCATTTTTGTTGAAAATTAGGTGGCTATAAATGCCACTTGCATCTGGGTCCTCTATTGTGTTCCATTGATCTATGTGTCTGTTTTTGTGCCAGTGCCATGCTGTTTTTCTTATCATGGCTCTATAATATAGGTTAAAATCATGCATGGTGGTACCACCAGCCTTAATTTTGTTGCTCAAAATTGTTTTGGATTTGCTTCCAAGTGAATTTTAGGATTATTATTTCTATTTCCTTGCAGAATGCCATTGGAATTTTGATGGGGATTCTGTTAAACCTGTAGATTGCTTTTGTTAATATTGCCATTTTCACAATATTGATTCTTCCATTCCAAGAACATGGGATGTCTTCCCATTTCCTAGTGTCTTCTGCAATGTCTATCTTGAGTGTTTTGAAGTTTTCATTGTAGAGATCCTTCACTTCCTTGGTTAGGTTTATTCCAAGGTTGGTTTCCTTCCTTCCTTCCTTCCTTCCTTCCTTCCTTCCTTCCTTCCTTCCTTCCTTCCTTCCTTCCTTCCTCCCTCCCTCCCTCCCTCCCTCCCTCCCTCCCTCCCTCCCTCCTTTTGAGGCAGTTATGAATGGGAGTGATTCCCTGATTTCTTACTCAGCATGTTTGTTGTTTAGCATATAGGAAGGCTACTGATTTCTGTGTGTTTATTTTATATCCTGCTACATTGCTAAACGTGTTTGTCAGTTCTAACACTTTTCTGGTAGAGTCTTTTGGGTCCTTTATGTATAGAATCATATCATCTGCAAATAATGACAATTTGATCTCTTTCCTTCTAATTTTGTATTTATTTTATGGCTGTCTCTTGTCTTATTGCTATAGCTATGACTTCCAGTACTATATTAAATAAAAGTGGGGATAGTGGACACCCTTGTCTTGTTCCTGATTTTAGTGGAAAAGCTTCAGGTTTTTTTTTCCATTTAGTGTTATGTTAGCTGAAGGTATGTCATAACTAGCTTTTATTATGTTGAGATATGTTCCTTCTATTCCCAGTTTCTATAGGACTTTTTCATCATGAAAGGATGTTGGATTTTGTCAAATGCTTTTTCTGCATCTATTGAGATGATCATGTGATTTTTGTCCTTCAGTCCTTTTATATGGTGTCTCTGGGATAAAGCTACTTGGTCAGGGTGAATGGTATTTTGATATATTCTTGTACTCTGTTTGACAATATCTTGTAGAGAATTTTTGCGTCTATTTTCATGAGGGATATTAGTCTGTACTTTGGAGGTTTTTTTTTTTTTTTTTTTTTTTTTTCTGGTTTGGTATCAGGGTGATGCTGGCTTCGTAGAAGGAATTTGTTAGAATCCCTTCCTTTTCTATTTTATGGAAAAGTATGAGAAACATTGGTGTTTGTTCTTCCATGAAGATCTGGTAAAATTCACCAGTGAATCCATCTGGGCCTAAATTGTTTTAAATTGGGAGATTTTTTATAACTGCTTGGATCTGTGTACTTGTTATAGGTCTATTTAAGTAGTTAATCTCATCTTGATTTAATTTTGGTAGGTCATATAAATCAAGGAAATCATTTCTTTAAGATTTTCAAACTTGGGAGAGTATATGTTCTTAAAGTATGTGGCCTATGATTTTCTGAAATTCTTTTATATCTGTTGTAATGTTTCCTTTTCGTGTTTAATTTTATATTTTATAAATTTTTGCCTCTTCTCTCTTCCTTTTGATCAGATTTGCTAAGGGTTTATCAATCTTGTTCACCCTTTCAGAGATCCAACTCTTTGTTCCATTGATTCTTTATATTGTTTTTTTTTGTTTGTTTGTTTCTATTTCATTAATTTCTGCCCTAATCTTTATTATTTCTTCCTGCCTACTGATTTTTGGTTTGCCTCATTCTTCTTTTTCCAAGGCCTTAAGGTGAAGCATTATGTTGTTTACTTGCAGCCTTTCTAATTTCTTACTGTAGGCACTTAAAGCTATAAAATTCCCTCTTAGGACTGCCTTCATGTGTCTAAAAGGTTTTGGTATGCTGTATTCTCATTATCATTTGATTGTATAGATTTTTTATTTCTTTTTTGATTTCTTCATTGAGTACCCATTCATCATTGAGTAGTGTATTCTTTAGTTTTTATGATTTTGTGTATGTGCTATAACTTTTCGTGCTGTTGATTTTAGTTTGATCCCATTATTACAGAATGTAAGGAATTATTTCAGTTTTCCTGAATCTGTTAAGGTTTGCTTTGTGTCTATTTTGTATGGTCTATTTTAGAGAATGTTACACGTACTACTGAGAAGAATGTGTATTCTGCAGCATTTGGGTGAAACTTTCAGTACATATCTGTTAGGTCCATTTGTTGTATTACTTCATTTAATCCAGATGGTTGTTTATTTTTTGCCTGGATGACCTATCAGTTGATGAGACTGGGCTGTTGAAGTCACCCACTACATCTGCGTTAGGTGTTATCTATGACCTTAATTCTAATAGTGTTTGTTTAATGAAATCAGGAGCCCCCATGTTAGGTGAATATGTGTTTAGAATTGTAATGTCCTCCTGTTAGAGTGTTCCTCTATCAGTATAAAGTGATCTTTTCCCACTTTTATGTTTATTATTATCATTGTTAACAAGATGTTTGTATGGATACATCATGTGTTAGTACCCTCTTTTTCCTTGTCTCTGCCCCCATTCCATTGGGGATGCTCCATTCCATTGGGGATGCTCCTCAGTAGAGTTGCAGGTGTTCCCATTGAGTTGTGTTTTATGCATTGTGGAGCAGTAGTCAGATATTTTTTTGGGGGAGGGAAAGCCTCTGGGCATGATGTCTCAGTTGTGGCTCTTACAATCTTTCTGCACCCTCTTGTGCAAAATTCTCTGAGCCGTGGTAGGTGTCTATGTCATTGATGAGCTCTTAGGAGCCTCTGGATCTCTGCTTTGGTAGGTATCGAGTATCATACGAGTCTGTAAAGTGACTTTTTTTAATCTTTCCTAAATAAGTTTTGTTTGAATTCTACCATGTCAGATATTAGGATAGTGACACCTGTTTGTTTTCTAGGTCCATTTGCTTGACACAATGTTTTCCAACCTTTCACCCTAAGATAGTGTCCATCTTTTATGGAAATGTGGGTTTCTCGGAGGCCACACATAGAAGGATCCTGCTTTTTAACCCATTCTGCAAACCTGTGTCTTTTGGTTGGGGTATTGAGGCCATTGATATTAAGAGTTATTATTGAAAGGTGTGTATTTATTCTTGTCATTCTTCTGGTTTTGTAGTTCTAGTTTTTCCTTTACTCTCTTGTATTCACTAGTATTTGAGTGTGGTTAATTTTTTCCTGGTTCCTTGCATGTGTGCTTTTCTTTCTCTTCCACATGGAGGATCCTTTCAAGTATTTTCTGCAGAGCTGGTTTGGTGGTCATATATTCCTTTAGCCTGTTTTTGTTATGGATTGTCTTTATTTCTCCATCTATTTGAATGGATAGCTTTGCAGGATAAAATACTCTTGGTTGACAGTTTTTGTCTTTCAGAACTTGGAATACACCATTCCAAGCCCTCTTAATTTTACAGTTTATGTTGAATAATCTGCTGGTATCTTGATGGGCTTGCCTTTGTATGTGACATGATTTATCTCTCTAACTGCTTTCAATATATTTTCTTTGGTTTGTGTGTTTTGTAGTTTAATTGTAATGTGATGATGTGAACTTGTTTACTGATTTTGTCTGTTTGGCATTCTAAAGGCTTCCCATATCTGCATTGGCATCACTTTCCTTATTTGGGGGAAGTTTTCTTCTATGATTTTGTTGAAAATACTTACTATGCCTTTGGAGTGAAATTCTTCTCCTTCTACTATGCCCTGAATTCTTATGTTTGATCTCTTCATAATGTCCTGAATGTTTTGAAATTCCCATTCGTGCCTTTCTACTAGTTTGTATTTCTCTTTGTTAGACTATATTAGATCTGGCACTTGGTCTTCTGCTTTAGATATTCTATTCTCTTCTTAATACATTGTACTAGTGAGATTTTCTACAGAGTTTTCACTTGACGTACTCTGTTTTTCATTTCTAATATTTCTGATTGGTATTTCTTAATTATTCCTATTTCCTTACCATATTTTGTATTGACCTCCTTATTTCATTAAGTTGGTTTCCTGTGTTCCCTTCAGGAGTTTGTTTTCTTCTTTGATTCCTTTGATTTCTTTGAGCACAGGTATAATCATTTTTTTTTAAATCATTGTCATGTGTTTCATCTAAAACAGTCTCATTTCTGAGAGATTTATAATTTTTGGTGGGATTGTATTGTCTTGATTTTTTTGTGTTTCTTGTATTATAATGGAGAGATTTTTGCATGTTGAGTTAATTTGATGCTTGTGTTTTCTGATTATCTACAGTGTTCTTAGTCATGTAAATCCAACTTTATATATTTTGATGGTAGGAGTTTAAGGTGCCGAGCATAGCTCTTATACTCCAAGAAAACCACATAAATGAACCTAGGTGTTGAGTTTGCCTGCTATTCAAGTTTTCTAATATAGTGGGTGGAGCAATTTAGTGGCAAATTCTAAAATTCAACTGAGAAGTATGCACATTCAATCCAAACCAGCACAGAGTTTTATGCAAGAGTGGGGATTAAAACAAAAAGCTAATATAATAAAACCAAAGTCCCTAAGAGTGTGTGTTACCCTACACACATAATCTATACACATAATCCTGTTAACTGGGAGGTTGAGATTGCTGGTGTGAAATGGGTTCCATGACAGTCTTGGGCTGAGTCAGACCTTGCCCCCAAAAATGACAGAAGAAAAAGACAAATGCCCTATAAATTAGGGAACACCAAAAGCAGCAACAGTTAACACCAAAATGCAGCTTATTTGAGAATAGTAAAGCAAACCAAGAATACATCAGTTAAATCTCACACATAACCTGCCCTGACATGGAAAGAGAGATAGCACTTCCAGTGCTGGCCTATGTACCTAGCTTTGTGTAAGTAGGCCCTGTTATCTTTGGGGATAGCTTCCAATCTCACCAATGCTGAGTGCCCACCTGGATCCCTCTCTCTTGTGCTGTGGACTATTTGGCTGCTTGGGTCATTGGATCTGGTGTTCTGATCAGCTATGCTAGATGCCATGGCACTGGCTGTTGGGGAATGTGAGGCTGTGTAGGAAGCCTGGAGTTGTACCAGAGCTGTTCAGCTGGTCCTGTTTGTATTCTCCTTCAGCAGCTTCTCAACTGGTCCCTGCTGTCTTCCCCTTCAGATTTCTTAACTTTATGAGGAGGCTGATGTGAGTAGAAAACCCCTTCACATGGTTTCTGCTCTTGCAGCTCTGCATCAGCTGGGTGGGTGTGTAGACTGGGGCTGCTGGTGCTTCAATGGGATTCTGGCTGGTTTTCTCCTTTCTGGAAGATCTTAGTCTCTCCTGTTTTTCTACTGTGGTCGATAATAGCTTATACATCTTCACTTTTTGGTAGAAAAGTGTATTTTGCTGCTTTCCTGCTTATTTCCTTCCATAGGCTGCTTTGGTGTGGCTACTTTGCTGCTACTATACTGTGTTACCTGGAAGTCTCCCTACTTTCTATTTTAAAACTAGGTCTCAGGCTGGAGAGATGGCTTAGCAGTTAAGGTGCCTGCCTGCTAAGTCTAAGAACCCTGTTCCAATCTCCAGGTCCCACCTTTAGCCAGATGCAAAGTGACGCAAGGGCGTGATGCTGCACTTGCCCACAAGGGGGCGCACGCATCTGGATTTCATTCACAGCAGCTGAAAGACTGCTGGCACACCCATCTCTATCTGTCTTCCTCTTTGTCTCTCTCTTAAAAAAACAAACAAACAAACAAACAAACAAACAAACAAAATACCTAGGTCTCAAGGCTGGCCTTGAACTCACTCTGTAGTCCATGAAGGTCCTGACCTTGAAATTCTTATCTTCCTGAGTAGCTCATGTTTATGGGCAGGTGCTATTTGGTCTGTCTCTGTTTGTCATTTAGGAGCTATATATATTCATATTTACATATTGTTTTTTGTTTTTTGAGGTAGGGTCTCATTCCTGGAATTCACTATGTAGTCTCAGCATGGCCTTGAACTCTCAGCAATCCTCCTACCTTTGCCTCCTGAGTTCTGGCATCAAAGACGTGTGCCACCACACCTGGCTAGGACCTTCCTGTTTGATTGATATGCAAACAATCACAGAAAAAAGGTAAATACTTAGATCTTTCCTGAGAAATCAGGGGACTCTATGAGGAGGTAAATATTAAGTCTGAGGCATAAAGGATGAGTGGAAATTGGCTGAGAGTGAGAGAACAAAGCTACAGTATAGGCAGAGACCAATGTGTAAAAGTGACACAGTGAAAGAGAAAGAACATTTTCAGTGACCTCTGTGTGGCAAAACATAATCACAAAATAGACACAAAAGTGCCACTGTACAGAAATATAGATGTAGGAAGTCTGGCCACAGAGGCAAAAAGCAAGTCACAGAGAGCTTTGGGCATAGTATATGATTTTATACATAGGGGCTATAAAGCATTTAAGAATGCTTAGTAGGCAAGTGGCATCCCTTTGTACACAATAGGGGAGATGCTCTATCATTAGTGTAAATGACCTGAGCCTGAGGGTCAGGCTGGGAAGGAACATAGTATCAGTTTGAGAATAATCTTTATATGGGGGGCGCCTGGCAGTGAAGATGGAGAGGCATGATTGCAGGAGATGTTTTGAAAGTCAAGTATGGGTAAGAGAGAAAAGGAAAGAAGACAGGAATCTGATTCATTAGGCACAGCTTGAATGGATGGTAGTACTAGCTTTCCTCTGGAATACAGTACAGAGTATGAGAAGTTCATGGGGATTATAAAACCTGGGCATAACCCCAGGACTCATTTGTTTTTGCTTTCATGTTTATATATTTAGAGCATTAGAATTGAATTTTATATCTCAGTTTCATTTATAATTCCTACTCATTAGTAATAATACTAAGAAATAAAGAAAGAAAGTCATTGTAATTTGGCAACTTATAAAGGGTTTAAAAAATTCTATTGTGTATGCATACTTTTTTGGTGACATTTATAGCATCTGGTAATTATTCCCATGAAGTCATTTTGTCTCTCAGAGCATATGGCTGTCATATAGGTGCCACCATTGCAATAATGTCTAGGCTATTAAATTTCCATGTATACAAAAAAAAAAATCCCAACTTCTAATCCAAGGAGAAAGAACATCTTCCACATTAGTTTATCCCATTATTTTGGGTTCCACATTTCTGTATTCATCTGACTGAAGATGAAAAATCTTCACAAAATTTTCATTAATACAGAACATGTATAGGCTATAGGTTTTCTTGTCAGTGTTCCTAAGCAGTGCAGCATAACAACTATTTACATGGTACTTTCATTGGTTCAGGTACTTAAGTCTTCTTGAAGTGATTAAAAATATGTGGGAGGACATATTGTCACTTAATAGAAGAGTCATGAACATCCTTAGATTTGGGTGATCGGAAGTAGACCAAGATTGTCAACATACTGAAATGGGTCCACTCTGCACAGTGAGGGTACTTTCAAGAATTACTATGAAAAACACCTGTACTATGCAAGCCAATTTATTAAGGAAAGTAGTGGATTCATTTGTGACAGTAGAAGGTAATGTACAAGGGATGGCATAAGCAGCCAGAGCAAACTCAGCAACTTGGTATTTGCTAATCAAGTTGTTTACTGATGTCTCTAATCTGATTAATCCCACACACAAAACAGATTACTACAAAGTAACACTAAGTCACTGCCAGCCTTTCTCACACAGAATTCATTTCAATTTAAATGTCATGTGTTAGGGATATTTTAGGTATATAGATAGATCAGAAAACAGAAAAAAAAGACTTAAATTCCTGCACCTTAGGTTTCATCTTTTGATGCACACAGACACCAAAACAGTAAGTGAAGATCTTGTACAGCTGGGTGGAAGAGTTCACACCTGTAATACCCAGCACTCAGGAGTCTGAGGCAGGAGGATCCTTAATTTTAGGCTGATGAATTGAGCTCAAGGCAAGCCTGAACTATTTAACAGACTCTACCCTCCCCCTCCCCCACATGAAGGTCTAATTTATTAAATATATAAGTAGCAGGTTGTAGAGTGTATAGGTAGATTAATATGTTAAGAAGGTGAATAGAGTAAGCCTCATGGAGGAGCTGACATTTGAACAAATGCTGGAAGGAGCCCAGTGAGCAAGCCTGATGGCCTCAAGGTGGTAGCCAGCATGACAGAAGCACATGAGCTTTGTCAAAGAGATGACAACAGGGAGTGCAGTTGATGCAAGCCTTTACTACTGGACTTTGATGATAATGGGGCTCTGGAAATTCCAGAAGCTTCCCTGGGGCAGTGGTCAGAATGTTTCTGCCTCCACTTGTTTCACACAGTCGACATTGACAAGGGAGACTATTATTACATGCTGATTTTTCTGTCCTGCTTCAGATTAGAGATGACAATAAGAGACAGCACCCGTGTCTGGTGGAATTCTCCAAGTTGCCTGAACAGGAGCGCAACTACAATTTACAGATGTCACTTGAAACCCTGAAGTAAGTTCACTTATCTGTTTGTAAATCCAAATTTGCCTATCCAGTTTTATTCAACTGTAAAGTTATTTGATTTCCAGCTAGAACATTCCCAGTGTAGGTGGACAGAGCAATATCTGTTGTGATTATGATTCTAACTCTATAATTTTCTGTCTTTGTATTTCTACATCAGCAATTTCCAAAATGTGTCTTCATTTTGAAATTTCAGTTTTTTTTAAATATATTAAAATTTTTATTTAAGTGAGAGAAAGAAGCACAGAGAGATAAAAGCAGATAGACAGAGGGAGAATGGGCACACCAAGGCCCCTAGCCACTGCAAATGAACTCCAAATGCATGTGCCACCTTGTGCATCTGGCCTATGTGGGTCCTGGGGAATTGAACCTAGGTCCTTTGGGTTTGCAGGCAAGTGCCTTGACCACTAAGTCATCTCTCCAGCCCTGAAATTTCAATTTTCTATCATAATTTTATTGGAGTTTGCAAAGAATCAGACTATGGTGGACTAGAAATTAGAAAATTTGCTTTTTACCACAGATATTTTGAGAAAGACTGATGTAATATATTTTGAGAAGTTATTTAGAAGTTAACTAACTTTACTTTTATTGGTGGACTGAATATGTAACTATGAGCTGTCAATCCCTGAAAGGTGTTTCTTAAATGTATTTAACAACAGCACACACTTTGGGGGAGTAGGAACATGTGACAGCATTTATCTTAATATGATTTTGTACTTGACCTTTCTTTATTAAAAACCAGGAGTAATTCCCATTACAGCTACTTTTGCAAGGATCCAGAATGTAAACATTATATAACATTTCAGATTCTAGGATTGAGCTCAGGTGCATGTTAGATCCTCACAGATTTAAGATTCATTATTATGAAAATAAACTAATTAGTGATCTAAGCTTCTCTTAGTCACTTAAAAGAAGCAGTGTAAGCAAATCAAGTAATTTATGATCGCACTGAAGATCAGACTTGACCAGGATTGCCTGTGATAAGACAGTATCATGGCACTATTACTAACTCTTGCCTTCAGGAACTCCTGTCTTCCATGGTAGGCATGACATAAGGTTCATACATTTAGTTCAATAACTCATAGTAGCTCATTATTTCCCTGTCTTTTACAAGATACTGAGTTACATTTCCAGTCCACTCCTTATCATTTGAATGACTAACAACTAGGCCAGTTGAGTGTACGAATCTCCATATTTGCATTTCATATACTAAATGTTTGAAGGCTGTATTCATCCTAGTCTCATTCCTACCAGCTACTAGAGGCTGGTTTGATGAACCACTAGATGTCTGTACCTTGGTGCTATTTCGTCTGGTGAATGCTAATGATGCTGTTCATGACCTGATTCTTAACATCCCCTGTTTCTCACAGCTAGGATAAGGATATTTATATGGCTTAAGGATGAGGGATTTCACCTGTTTCTTTAACAACCAAATTGGAGGGGGAATACTTTCTCCCACAGTTACACTTTGGCCAGTTCCAGTGGTTCACAGGAAACATAGCATTTTCTTTCTGTGTTTCCTTTGTTCATTTATTTGCAAGGTGCCAGGCACAGCTTCTGGAGATGAGGACTCTGGGCTCAAGGATTTATCCCACCAGGGGGATCTTCTTTTCTTAGTGACATACATTTTGCAATCTTGGTTTTCTTCTCAGTAGAATGGGAATGAATGGTAGTGTGTCTCTTTCATGCAATGACATGACACTATGTTTATTTTATTTTTTATTTTTGGAGAGAGACACAGAGAGAGACAGAGAGAGAGAGAGAGGGAGGGGAAGACAGAGAATGGGCGCGCCAGCAGTCTCTCAGCTGCTGTGAATGAAATCTAGATGCGTGCGCCCCCTTGTGGGCAAGTGTGGCATTGCGCCCTTGCATCACTTTGCATCTGGCTAAACGTGGGACCTGGAGATTGGAACTGGGTTCTTAGGCTTAGCAGGCAGGCGCCTTAACCGCTAACTGACTGCGAGCCCAGTGCAGGCTTTATGGTTGTTGCTTTTATAATGCATTAGAGGAGGATTAACAACTCTATTCATTTAAATCCCAAGAAATGACAAATAAGCAAGCAGTTATTGTAACCTATCTGTTGCTTTGGGTTGAATGGTGATTTAAGATGACTGTAAAGATTTGATGTTCTTTCTGTAACTTTGTGTCATGTTAATGGATGACAATGACAACTTCTTTCAGCCCTCGCTTGTCATCTGTGTATTGTACAGCCCTGCAGAACTCTGGGGCCTTCTTCAGAACAACGCAGCTCATCAGAGGTGCCTGGTGGTATCCCTACGTACACCATGTTACTCAAGTTCCACTTTTTGCTTTCGTTTTAAATAGATCAAGTATTTTCCAAATTTCAGGTCTAATTTCTGAGTAAATTGCTCAGGTTTACAAACTAATATTATTATTTAACATATGATTTACTTTTATAAGATGTTTCTTTAAAACCTATGCATATGCCCATTTGGATTAAAACGTAAAAACAATATAGCAGTATACACGTGTGAAAACACCTACATCTGATTAACAGGTACATAGACATCCTCTAGCAGGATGTAAAAAACTGTACCAATTAGAATCTTTGGAGAGAAACAACTATGTGGAAAAGGACCAAGAGAGACTTAATTTTTCAACATATTCCTTTTTGAGCCATTTAAATGTTCAATGTCTTTTATATTAAGTAATTTATAAATGTTTTCCTTTTGCATTGAAAAACCAAAGCTCTTTTCCTTGCTTTCAAGGTAAAATGCTTTGTCTCACTCTCATGTGCTATTCTGCTGAGTGGTCTTGGGCGCAGGGAAGAATTTCTTGCAGCTCATCTCTGTTTTTGCTTTCCAGGACTTTGTTGGCATTGGGATGTCATGTGGGTATATCTGATGAACATGCTGAAGAAAAGGTGAAAAAAATGAAACTGCCCAAGAAGTAAGTTAAGTACTAGGATGTATCCAATAAGTGATGCATAGACTTAGTACACCTGAATAACACTTGATGGATACATGTCACGTACATTGAATATAAATTGTAGATCAAAAGTTAAGTGAACTGAATTACATTAGGAGATACTTCAAGTTCATGATGAAATAGTACATTCTATCACATTGCAGAGAAAAGAAACTAAGTTAAGAATATATTTCGAAGTGTCAAATAGCAAATGAAATATTTTCATAGCATATGCATGCATGTGAATGTGTTCATATTTCTGATTACATATAATCATGCATTTAGTACAAAATTATAATTTCCTTTGATTTTATAAAGATAACATGCTTGTGGAGTAATTCTGAAGCTGGCATTATTATCCCCAGTTGAAGATGAAAAACAACAAGACAGATGCATTCTGTAGGAGGAAGTTTTTTCCTCCTCTGCTATGACCTGTGCTTAAGATACTATTTAAGTAAAACCTTCTCCCTGCTGACATGTATTAGCAATACTGACTTCTTAGGGCAGTATCAAACTGTTATTATTTTCTCTTTTACTTTACCTTGAGTATTCAAACAACTTTAAGACCCTTGGATTCTAAGCAGCAAGTTTCAAAATGCAAATACTATCACAGAATTAAGAATCAAGAAGCTATTTCATAATTTCTTCACCTATCCAGCTCACATAACCCTCAGATAAACATCAAACTCAAGTACAAATAATGTGACTATATTTTCCTAATTCCACTGGTGACAGCTTTACCTCAGTTGCTTCTTGAAATGATTTCTCCAAACATGTTATTGCCTTGCATGTTTTAAAGTCCTAAACTTTTTCCTAAAAGTTTAAACACTTCCAAGTGATGTGATTTCATGGTACATTTCACATATTTACATTTTGAAATGACACCTTTTCTCCAGTTTTTAGTGTTCTTAATGAAAACAGATCCATAATGATTAGGCATCTGCTGTTAGACTAACTATATGGCAATATTGATAACTGGGAGTTGTAATGATTAGATTTCTACCATTAGACTTTAATCACATGACAGTATTGACAATGGGGAAATATAATGATTAAACTTCAGCCATTAAAATCTAACCACATAACAATATAGATAACAGATTTGTCATTATGAGACATCAGCCATTAGATTCTCCACATGACAATCTCAATAAATGGGAATTGTGTATCACTTTAATTTTCTTCTAGGACTATACTTCTAATCCATTCCATCTACACTATATTATGTGTTCACTCCTTTAGAAACTGACATATATTCATTATATTTAGTGATGGGTTTTTGTAAAGACATTTTCATAGACGTATGTAACACCTACCTTCTTGTTGCAGAATAAAACATCTGACAAGAGTAGTTTATGGAAGGAAAAGGTTTATTTCTAATTTATAATTTTAAGGTGAAGTTTCATTGTGGTGGGGGAAATGTATCAGAACTAATAGCATATAGCATCATATGTTCACATCAGCTGGGAGGAAGTAGCAAGAGAGAACTGAGTGTGGAAAGCAATGCTGATCTATAATACCCCGAGGCCTGCCCTTAGTGACACACTTCCTCCAGCAAGGTTCCACCTTTCAAAGGTTCCACATCCTTCCCACACAGTGCCGCTAGCTCTGGACTCAGCATGTAAACACATAAGCCTATAGGAGGCATTTTGCATTCAAGCCATCACAAGGTATATCATGTTCTTTGAACATATTCACTCCCCTGCCCTTTTCCCCTTTTCCTCCATTTATTCTCATTCATTTACCTAGTTTTCTACTTTTATGCCCTTTTTGCATACATGATTTTATGGATTTATATAAAAATCTATGACCCACAAAGTAAAGAAAATATATTTGTCTGAGTCTGACTTACTGTACTTAAGATAGTGAACTCCACGTATACCTACTTTCTTGCAAACAACATAATTGTTTTCTTCTTTATGGTTGAATAAAACTTCATTTTAGGTAATACTCTCATAATATTCTCATGCTTAGAAGTCTTTCTTCATCCTAACATACTTTATAACTGACATGAGTATCTAAATTTAATTTTTATTTTTTTGTTTTCCATGATGATTATCATGTGTTATTTTTTTCTGAGTTATCAGTATAACTATTTTAGTGTAATAGTACTTAAGGCATCATTAATCAATTTTTGTAGAAATAATGAAAATATAGGATACTTATTAGAAACAGCTTATAGTAAGATGGATTGGGCTGTGTTTCCCCAATTATACCGTGCACCCATGTATAAATATTATGATTGATAGAGACAAGTTGCAAGATCAATTATATTATTTCCTCATGTACATTTCTTATTAAAAATATATTTGGTTCAAGGAAACCAAATGAAAACTTGTTTATTGTGAAAATCATTGAGCTGACAACTCAATCATGTCCTTATTCATTTTTCAAAAAAAATGGTAATGCATCTATAATGGGCACAGACTGTGCACTATTTGTCTTACTGTATATTGAAGCACTTCTACCTTCCTTCCCTACATTTTTTTTTGTTTTGTTTTTTTCAAGTTAGGCTCTCATTCTAACTCAAGCTGACCTGGAATTCACTTTGTATTCTCAGGTGACCTCAAACTCATGGCGATCCTCTTACCTCTGCCTCCCCAGTGCTGGGATTAAAGGCATGCACCACCACACTGGGCTCTTCCATACATTTTTATTGATGCTGTGATATTGTGTTGCTCACAGTAGCTCTGTATTGAGAACAAGTGAGGAAGTAGAAAATCAGTCATTGAATGAAAACTGTTCATCCCTACATAGAGTCTGTTCTAAATTCTGCACAAGATGCTATTTTATTCTTAATCTATTTGAAAATATCAGGAAATTGATAAAAAGCATTGACTTGGGTACAGGTCAGCAGACTCTGAAATGGCATATTTTATGACCATTTTAAAGCAATTTTGACATCATTGTGCAAAACTGAACATTTGTCCGTGTTCTTACGTAGTACATCTACTCTTAAAAATGTGTCCTAGAGAAAGTCTGCACTAGCACACATACAAAGGATTGTTCATAGAAACATTTATAATGCAAACACATAACAATAAAAGTGAGGCTATGGGGCTAAGGTGATTGTTCAGTAGATAACCCTGCAAGTGTGAGTACTGAGTTCGGGTCCTAGCACTTGTATAAGTGTCTGGTGAGCTTGGCTTCCACCTATAATTCGGGTATATGTTTGATGGAGAACAGGTAGTCCCTAGGGTAAGCTGGCTTTCTACACTAGCTGAATCAGCGAGTTTTGGGCTCAAGTGAGAGCCCCTGCCTCAGGAAATACAGTAAAGCTCAATTGAGCAAGTCACCATATATCAACCTCTGACCTGCACGCATGCACGCACGTGCGCGCGTGCACACACACACACACACACACACACACACACACTACACATACCCATGCTAAAAAGAGTGAAGTTACAGGGAATGGGAGGAGTATTCTTCAATAACATGCATTAAGTTGATATGATTTAATATAATGAGTGAATTATGGTTGTGAATAAAATAGATGGAGAGAAAAAAGTAAGCTTGAAGGTGGAGAAAACATCTTGCAAAGTGATTTTAAAAAGTTGAGACAAATTGAAATACATGCATACACACACACAGAAATCTGACACAATTGTACACATACCAAAGGTCTCATCACAGACAAGTAGGAATAATGGTAGACCAATCAGTGCTTATGATGATTCATTAATAAGATAAAAAATGTTAGATCTCTACCTTACACTGGTGGGAATAATCATAGACTAATTTGTGTTCTGATAATTCATTAATAAGATGAAAAAATACATTAAATTTCTACCTTACACTGTACATAGAAATTTATACCATAGATTGTCATAGCAGTAAATTAGAAAAGCTTCAAAGCCTATTAATTTAAGAATATAAGACCAGCTTTTTTATAGATTAATGTATTAAAGCACTGTAGAGTATTGAAATGATTTACCATCACCACCAAATGTACTGCCAAGACAAATTTAAAAAATATTACATTGAGCCAAGAAGGGAAAAATCATATTATCAATAAGCATCATACTTAGGAGTAGGCAAACTTCAAATTTAGCTTCCTCATTCCACCTGTGAGAGGACTATGTGGAAGTGAGGGAGACATGTAGGGGGCTTTGAATGGTATATATACACAAATTTTGTGACTGTTGAAAGGGCATAAATTACCTCAAAAGCAATGACAAAGACATGGTTGTTTATGGACACCAGATTTTAATAAATTTTCAGAGGCTCAGAGAAGATAAGTTGCTATTTTTAGAGGGACATTGTATTAAGAGACATTTGTGATAATTCTGGAAGGCATATGGGCATGATGACATTGGGAAAATGAGAAGAAACCAGAGGAGACATATTTAGAAGTAGTGCAGTGATGATCCAAAGACAAGATTTCTGTGCCTCTGTCCTTGGTTCATGAATTTCACCTTCTGCGGTATTTAAGATTTACTGGCTAGAAGAGACCAAGGAGTAGACACAGCTGATTGGATGCATGGTCATACAGGAAGGTCTTTCTGACCTGGCTGTGTGAAGTCACAGATCAATATCTGGATATACCTCTAAAAGTAGAGGAATGCCCAGAAAGAAGAACAAAGTGTATGGTCCTTCTGCCTAATATGCTTGCGATTTTTTTAATTTTAACTTTATTTTAGTTTGAGAGGGGGGCGAGAGACAGAGAGAATGGGCACACCAGGGCCTTTCAGCTGCTGTGAATGAACTCCAGATGCATGTATACATTGCATACTTGAGTCACTGTCCATCTGGCTGCGTGAAACCTGGCGATTTGAATGTGTTCTTATCTTTCGCAGGCAAGTGCCTTAACTGCTAAACCATCTCTCCAGCTCATGCTTGAGGATTTTTTTTGTTTTTGTTTTTGATTTTTTTGTTTTGTTTTTTGAGGTAGGGTCTCACTCTAGGCCAGGCTGTCCTGGAATTCACTATGTAATCTCAAGGTGGCCTTGAACTCAGGGCAGTCCTCCTACTTCTGCCTCCAAAGTGCTGGGATTAAAGGCGTGCGCCACCACACCTTGCTTCATGCTTGAGTTTTTTTTTTTTTTTGAAAACTTCTATACTTACAGACAATAAACCATGATATTTCTTCCCCTCCCCCTTTCCCCTTCACAACTCCACTCTCCATCATATCCCCTCCCTCTCTCCATTAGTCTCTCTTTTAATTTGATGTCATCATCTTTTTCTCCTATTATGAGAGTCTTGAGTTTTTTGAGTGCACTGTTAATCAGACTTTTCATCACTGGTGGCAAATATTTGAGAGAACAACTTTAAAGGGAGGAGTGATTTATTTTGGTTCAGAATGTCAGACATTTCCTTTCATTCTGGGCTTGTTCCAATGCTGTGAGCCTGTGGTGATACAGAGCATTGTGGTAGCAGGAGTGTGGTGGATCAATGGAAGATCAAAGTTTCTTACCACATAGTGATCAGAAAGCAGAGAGAGAGAGAGAGAGAGAGAGAGAGAGAGAGGGAGAGAGAGAGGAAGGAAAGAGAAAACATGAGAGCCAGAAAAAGAAGCCAGGCAAAGATGCACCCTTCAAAGATGTACCACCAGTGACCTGCTTACTCCAACCAAGTCCTGATTTCTTATAGCAAGTTGGTAAAACTAGAGCCCTAATAACCCAATTTTCTCTCAATGGTATTACTAGCTAAAGACCAAAATTTCAATACATGAACGTTTTCTTTTGGTGGACAGTTTTATACAAACCAGAGAAGTTGTGGACTGAAATGAAAACAAAGTACTGTTTGTGTGAATATCAATGCTCTTTAATTAACTTTTGCTGGTTTGGAGAGATAGCTTAGTAAGTAATGGATTTGCTTACAAAACCAAAGGACCCAGGTTCAATTTCCCAGTACCTACATAAAACCAGATGCACAAGGTGGGGCATGCATCTGGAATTTGTTTGCAGTAGCTAGAGGCCCTAGTATGCCAATTCTCTCTCTCTCTCTCTGTCTGTCTCAAACAAACAAATAAATAATAATAAAGGTTTTAATTAAACTTTCTTCAGCACCTCACTGCTACTAAAGCAACACAATAGTCTGTAGAGATGGTTCAGGCAGTAAAGTGCTTGCTTTGAAAGTGTAAGGACCTGAGCTGTATCACCAGAACTCATGTGTATTACTTATCTTCTTCTTCTTGGGAGAAAGAGACCTGACAACAATCAGTTTAAGAGAGGTAGGGTTTATTTCAGCTTACAGTTCCAGGTGACAGCCTATCATGTCAGAGAAGGCATGGTAGCAGGAGTTTAAGGCAGCTGGTCAATTTCAGCCCACTGTAAGGAAACAGCAATGAATGCTGGTACTTATCCAGCTTTCTCTTTTGTATGCAGTCCAGGACCTGGGTCCTATAATGGTGCCAGCACAGTTATGGGGATATTCCCACCTTAGTTTACCTTAATCAAAGTAATCCCCCACAGGCATGGCCAGAACTAACCTAACCTAGACACTGCCTTAGGGGTGGTTCTAGGTTCTTTCATGTTGACAATCCATATAGACCAGCACCCCATATAAGAAAAAAAGGCAGATATGTTAGCATGTGCTTCAATTTAGCCTAATTGATGTGCTCCAGGCCAGTAAGTCATCCTGTCTCAAAGCAAAAATTAAAAAAAAAAAAAACAACAATAACAGGTGGACCTGTTCTCCTTTGGTTTCTATATGTGTGCGTGTGTGCACACACATACACACATGAATCTACACCCATAAAAACACACATACACATCATATACACAGCAACACAAAACAATGTGGCATAAACTGGTTGTCTATCACAAGGAGCAATGAAGTAGTTCTGTTGGAGAAGAAGCAGATGAGAATCATCAGAGAGGATTAAAGAACTAGTACTTATCTAGTCCCTGCCCTTCCCACAACCCCCTCAGCCTTATTGCTGTGAAGCTACTGCCTGGGATAAGAAGGGATATGGTATCTCAGACATATATAGGCAGATAAAAGGCAGGGAATGATATCCTAAATACATGTATGTACATGGATATTCCAACTGACTCCCTCAGTGAATGCATGGACAGAAGCTGAATGTATCTATATGTATTCTGCTGTGTTGGGTGTGGAAGGGTGGCAGAATAATTGCCTAGCATGCATAAGCATTGAGTTTGATTTCTCTATGGAAAGAAAAATACTAAAAAAAAAAAAAGGAAAAATGCCATGTGAATAAGCATGCAAAGAAATTTAAGTTTATGGAAATATTATCCAACTGAATACACATTATAAACACAAAAAGAAATTTCTTCAATAAGATAGTATAACTAGCTAGGCGTGGGGGCTCATGCATATAATCCAAGGACTTAGGAAGTTGACTCAGGAAGAGCTCTGTGAGTTTGAGGCCAGCCTGGGCTACATAGTGACCTCCAGATCAGCCTGAGCTATACAAAGAGACCCTGTTTTAAAACACAAAGAACATGTACGCCTTTAATCCCAGCACTCAGGAGGCAGAGGTATGAGGATTGCTGAGAGTTCGAGGCCACCCTGAAACTACAGAGTTAATTCCAGGTCAACCTGGACCAGAGTGAGACCCTACCTCGAAAAACAACTACCAAAAAAAAAAAACCCACAAAGAACATCTGGTGAAAGAATTTTACATACTCTTTTTTGTGTGCCTTGGGAAGTTTTCACAGACCAATTAAAAGTGTGCTCCTAGCCTGGCGTGGTGGTGCACGCCTTTAATCCCAGCACTTGGGAGGCAGAGGTAGGAGGATTGTTGTGAGTTTGAGGCCACCCTGATACTACAGAGTGAATTCCAGGTAAGCCTGGACCAGAGTGAGACCCTACCTTGAAAAAAAAAAAAAAAAAAAAAAAAAAAAAAAAAAAAAAAAAATGGTTCTCCTCTGTAGTACTTTTATTTCCTCTAGTTAGGGTTGATTTCAGATATCAGCCCAAGGGACCTTGCAAGCAGAGTTCATAGTGGAAACTTATTCCTACTTTGTTATGTATAAACTCATGGAAACCAAACTTTCCTGTATGTCTTCTAACCTTTAGATTTTGACTCCAGTGGCATTGTCTCAAAGAGATCTTCCTCCACTCAAAATTAGTATTTCTTTTCATTCCCATCCTCCTTTTTTGTTTCATTTCAAATGATGAGTCTTCTAGATATTAAGTTTTTGAATATTTATTTTGTTTACTGCCCTATTTCCTATTTTTCTGTTTATACATTTATATTGCCCTATTTTTATTAAAATGCAGATTTTTGTGCCATTCCCTGATGCATGAGTATTGGATTGGGAATTTGAGGTCAAGGTTTACCCACCTTCCCCTTTATTCCAAGGATTGTGAATGTTTCAGGGCACTCACCAGACAAAGCAAGGTTTTACTTTTGACCCATCTCCTTTGGATTTGCTACCTTTTACTGACATGTCAGCAATTACCTCTGATGACATCATATGGATAAGTGTTTCTTTCTGGTCTGTAGCCCAGGTCCACACTGAGGCCGTCCTTCTCTAGTGACTTACCCAGGCCTCTTCGGACAGCACTGGAAACCCAAGGATGCAATGTAATAAGATGCTGTTTATGGCAGTGTGGGGATTGCCATCTGATGGGGAGTAAGGCAGTGTTGCTTCACACCTATCAGAATAGACTTGGTTTGTTGCCCCATCTGTTCTCCTGAATTGGGGCTGAAAGATGACACAACCTGATCACTTTCCTGGATACACACTGGGAAGCAATGTAGAGGTTCAATTTGTCTGTGCAGGGATCTGTCAACATCCAGCACCTACCTGAACAGGAGTTAAAAGGGCTTGCTTTCCTCTAACCCTTCATGCTTTCAGGCTCTGAAACCTTCAGTCTGTTTTTGGCTGAAGACCTCAGGTGCTTTTTTTTTTTTGTCCTTTTTTATCCTAAGCATAAGGATCTTGTCTTTTGGTATTCAGAAACAGAGATTATAGTATGACAAGGCCCTTTGCTAAAGACTCCTGTCTGCATTTCATTTTTGAAGCTATTTAAAATATCCACTCCCCCCAAACCAGCTTTGTTTTGGGTCTCTTTCTATTGAAATAACTCTTTTTTCTGGGAGGGCGATGGGGTCTTTGTCCAAGAAAGCTGAGGGTTACCAGAAGGCCTTCAAGAAAAAAGAAACAGGGTCAAGCTCAGAGCACACTGTCATATTAGATATTTATTTTAAGTCAAACAAACAGAAGCAATAGAAATGTAAGACATGGGCTGGAGGGATGGCTTTTCGGTTAAGGCACTTGCCTGCAAAGCCAAAGGATACCTGTTCACTTCCCCAGGACCCATGTTAGCTAGATGTGCAAGGTGGCCCATACAGCGGGAGTTTGTTTGCAGTGGCTGGAGGCCCTGGTGTGCCCATTCTGCCCCTTCCTCTCTTAGTCTCTCTTTCCCTCTTTCTCTCTGTCAGATAAATAAGTAAAAATAAAATATTAAAAAAAAAGAATTTAAGACATAGGGCTAGGGAGGTGGTTATGGCACTTGCCTGCAAAGCCAAAAGACCCAGGTTCGATTCCCATGTAAGCCAGATGCACAAAATGGTGCATACGTCTGGAGTTCCTTTGCAGCGGCTACAGGCCCTGGCATGCCCATTCTCTCCCTCCCTCTCTCTCTCTCTCTCTTTGCTCTTTTTCAACAAAGAAATTTAAAACTTATATCCATTATCTTTTCCATTTTAATTTCTATTCCAAATTAATTCCCCTGTATATATATATTTTGGAAAATGGTTTTTGAATACTCTTTATACCCTATCAGTGAAAATGTCAGCCCTGTATCATTTCTTGAAGTAGTGCTTCCAGCAAGACTTGTTAATACTCCGGTTGTGCAGCCATCTGATGCTTCTGGATTTGTTCCAAGGCACTGGCAGGGCTAATTTGGTATTGAAATTTACAGCTAACAGCCCCTGAACTTGGACATCATCTTTTCATGTTTACCATGCATCTTTCATGGCACAGTGATTTCTAAGCTTCATTTAATTTTATTCAAACTAAACAAGTGAGCTGGGGATGTGGGGGTGGCTAGGAAGATGGAAATACTTGCTTGATGGTGTTGGTATTCCACCACGGTATTATTACATCATTTTAATTGTTCCTTCAGTGAGATTATATCCAGCACTTTTTTTTTTTTTTTTTTTTTTTTTGGTTTTGCAAGGTAGGGTCTCACTCTGGTTCAGGCTGACCTGGAATTAACTATGTAGTCTCAGGGTGGCCTCAAACTCTCAGCGATCCTCCTGCCTCTGCCTCCCGAGTGCTGGGATTAAAGGCATGTGCCACCACGCCCGGCTATCTAGCACTTTTTTAAAAGGTTCATTTATAATACCTGCTTAGGAAGAATGTTGGTCAAAAGGGACTGGAATACAAAAGCACATTGCAATTTAACATGATCAGTGGGACCAAGTGCTGTCAGTTTTCTTTTTGTATTTTGGTAATTTGGGGCACATGGAACTGGAAGTTTTCTAGAATTTATTTTGATTTGTTCTTTTTCCAAACGTATTTAAAAAAGAAACATGTAGCCTGGTGTGGTGGTGCATGCCTTTAATCCCAGCTCTTGTGAGGCAGAGGTTAGGTGGATCATTGTGAGTTTGAGACCAGCCTGAGACTAAATAGTGAGTTGTAGGTCCACCTGGACTAGAGAAAGACCCTACCTTGAAATTTTTTTTTAAAGTAATTTTACTACAAGAAAACTAAAGCCTAGATTATTTGGCCAATTTATTGCTTTGAAGTTCTCATTTTATTTTATTAGATTATATACACTTCAAAATAAAACCAAAAGCTAATCTTTTCATGAGAATGTTGATACTTTGAAAATAAATGGGTTAGCTTTATTTCTTTAATTCCATGTATATACCTATGAGCTAATTTTGTAGTGTAATTGGCACACAGAGGTGACCTATTAAAGTAGAGGATGTGGAAGCTTATCCCATTTCAAAGAATTGATTGAAGGGCAGATGTATCTAGTGACTGATGACTCCCTCCCATGCCTTTCTCTGGTGAGTTGTCCCAGCTGCCTTTCATAAAAGTTGGCAATATTTAGTTACTGCTTTCAATGCATTTTGCCATACATCAGTATACTAATTTATATTGTTAAGTCTGAGCTCCTCAGCTGGGGAGGACCAAGGAGGTGAAATGACTAATTGTAAAAAGGCTCTCAGCTTAGCTATACTTTTATTCAAGACTCCACCATTACATTGTGGCCTTCCCCTTCACATATTCTAATAAAGTTGGTTAGTGACCAAGGTCAGTTATATAACATGATCATGCCATAATCACATGGTAGATTACATACGTAACTTGTAGATTTCTAGCTCACCAGAAGTATAGGCTGGGAAACCCTCTGGGCAGCCAAATGGCCAGCCTATTTTTTGGGCCCATCTGGGCCTGAACTGAAATACATTAACCACTGGTTGGCCTATGCACACTTTATAAAATAGAATTAATAATATGTAGTGGACATTATTTCCCAAAGTAATAATACACACACACACACACACACACACACACACACATATATAGTATTTTTATTATATTTATCTATGAGTAAACAGGAGAGAGAGAGGAGTATGGGCATGCTAGGACCTCTTGCCACTATAAATGAACTCGAGATGTATGCACCACCTTGTGTGACTCAATTTACATGAGTAGTGGGGATTTAAACCCTGGTCCAGCAAGCAATGACTTTAACTGCTGAGCAATCTCCTCAAGCCCTATATTTTTAAATGTCCTCAAGTTGATTTAAGGATTTGATTCTTCCTTTCTTCTTCATAATGTACTAAAAACAGAAAATGATTTTAGTAATCTCTGTTAATATATATATTAATGAACCATACATTATATTGACAGTTGCAAATACAGTTGGTTGAATTTATGAAAATTGGCATTATTTGTATTTATTTTTACTTTGTATGATGATTTGAAGTCTCATAGAGGTAAAGATAAAACAGTTTAGGATAAATGGTAGTGAATTTAGATAGGATTATTAATTATTTCATATAACTGCTTTAAACTCATTTCTTTTCTTCTTGCTCAGGGTTATACAAACTCAGGTAAAATAAATTGTAGCCTATGTCTGAAAATGAGTGTGAATAACTACTATGCAGTTTAAGGTAACAGATGCAAACACATTTCCATAAGCGTTCCTGAAATCAATCACAGATTAAGCAAACTTGGGTAGAATTTCTATCTAGGAAGACTTAGAAACTGTCAGTATTATCGGGTTTCACAATTTAGCAGAATTTGTGTATAATGTTAGCTTTGGGAGTCTTCCTTGCAAAAGAGCTATTTCAGGGAAGTCTCCATTAGCAGTGTTTGCTGGACCACATCTTTCATCTTTGGTGATGACATAAGTTAGCATCGGTGCTACTCAGTGATTCATAGACGGTATTGAATCGTCATTATTGCGTGTTCTCACTGACACCTGAGTGGAACGGAGGTGTCTAGAAAATGAAAACAGGAAGAAGGGTGTGTGCTGGGTGACTGTGACCAGTCATGGACATGGGAAGAGAGGTAGGAGCTTGTGAAGGTTGAGCTCTCCATCATGGCTCTGAAGCAAGTATGTCTCTAGCAAACAGCTTCAGAATTAGAAAGTACACAGTGCCAGTGTAATTGCTTAGTAGTGCACTAGAAGGTATTGGATTTTTCTTAAATAAAATACTATCCAAATGAGAGCTTGTATATGTGGCTATACTTAACATCTAAGGTTTATTTATATATCCAATCCAAATTCTATAATATATGCTGATTTTAATGAGTGGTTAAAGTTTATTTTTGGCTGATTTATTCTAAATAAAAAGAATGTGGTTAATTACATGAATATACAGAGCTCTGATTTAAAACCCCACTGTGAAAACCAATAATCCCACTGAGGAGGGCACTCAGTGATGTGGGGATGTGGTAGAGGGAATATAAGAATATCACTGGATGAGAGTATGACCAAATTATAGTATGTTCATATGTTAAAGTATTAAGCATTAATAAAACAGGACAAATTTTATGTCTCTAAATTTAATGTAAATTGAATGACATGAATGACTAGCTGTAATTGTTACATCTGCTGGATCAATCCAATTTTTTTTTTTTTTTTTTTGGTTTTTCGAGGTAGGGTCTCACTCTGGTCCAGGCTGACCTGGAATTAACTATGTAGTCTCAGGGTGGCCTTGAACTCTCGGAGATCCTCCTACCTCTGCCTCCCAAGTGCTGGGGTTAAAGGCGTGCGCCACCATGCCCAGCTGCAATCTAATCTTTTAGAAACAATAGCTCCGTAACTTTTGCCTCTGGGTAAATTGTTTATAAAATACAAGATATTTTATAATGAATAGGAATAATTAAATTAAAAGTAATTTTTTTTTTTTGTTTTTTTTTGTGGTAGGGTCTCACTCTGGTCCAGGCTAACCTGGAATTAACTATGTAGTCTCAGGGTGGCCTTGAACTCATGGCGATCCTCCTGCCTCTGCCTCCCAAGTGCTGGGATTAAAGGCGTGCCCACCACGCCCGGCTAAAAGTAATTTTTTTAACTTTAAAAATTAGCTACAATTCATTGATTAACAAATCCCTTTTGAATGCCTACTGCATGCCTGGCACTGTCCTAGGTGCTGCAGGCTCTAAGAGTGTTAGCTTCTCTCTTTGAAGAAGTTTGCCTTGTAATGATGAGAGAAGAATAATTTATAGTTTCAATTGGCATGTTTTGGTAATTAATTTTTTTCAGTTAGCATTATTATTTGGTGAATTCTCTTTTCATGTTACAACATGAAGAAGCATGAAGATACATTTTACATAGTCGTTGCATTTGTTGCATTGGCAAGAAAATGGATACATGGAGATCACGTGGATTTTCTATCTAACCAGACATCAACTGAAGTGAAAGGGACTTGAGTGTACTAATCTTGCCACCACTGTTGGGTATTGGACAATTAGAAGTAGATGAGGCCAGGACATGCCACAGACTTTCTTAAAAAATGCAATTGTAAATTTCTTTGTGTTTGCTTTGCAGTTACCAGCTGACAAGTGGCTATAAGCCTGCCCCTATGGATCTGAGCTTTATAAAACTCACCCCCTCTCAGGAAGCGATGGTGGACAAGTTAGCAGAAAATGCTCATAACGTGTGGGCCCGGGACAGAATCCGACAGGGCTGGACTTATGGCATCCAGCAGGTATGTGGGAACTTCATGTACACTGGGGTCAACCTTAGTGGAATTAGCATCATTTGTAATAGGAGATATTAAATTATGACATTCCCACAATTCCTCTAGATACCTTAATGTGTTATACATATGCAAAGCATATGCTTAGCACTGGAATCAAGAAATTTGATGACCTCAGCTCTGGGTGGCTTCCTAGAAAACAAGATCAGTACACAATAAATCATCCTACAACAGTGATTTGTAACATGAATTGATGGTATTTTCTTCCCTGATATTGTATTTTATGGAACTTTTTAAATATGAAATTTAAAATAAATAATAAAATAGGCCCACAATTCTTTAGTCATATTTTTGAGGCCAGATGAATAGCAGAATTCTAATATACTTTTCTGTTTTTGGCTTTCAGAGTGTTCTTATGATTTATGGTACAGAATACTCTGGAAGATAGCAGACCACAAATTAGTACTTCCTCAACAAAATCTAGGGCAGTACTCAAAAAATAAATAAAGACTGGAAACATCTTTGCTGTTCATGTCAGGTTTTAAGCCAGTTGAATTTTTGTTAAGTTTAGGGAAAAAAATGTTTTCACAGTTTCAGAACTGGGGATCAGTGACCATGGATCATTACCCATTAAAGAAGAACTCATAGGAGTAGCCGATAGCCAGGGACTACATGTTGAGAAACCATGACACAGGGGTCAAAGAGAATTTTAGTCTTATCCCTCATTGACATGCAAATATTTAAATTCAATTATCTGACTACTAAAATTCTCAGTGCCATTGTTTCCCTCACTAGCAAATTATTTGACTTCATGATATAATTTATGCATACAAAAAGCTGCAGCAATACCAGATGCTTAATAAATACTGTGTAATGGTTTGATATTGCTGTGAGTTGTTGTCATCATGTCCAGAGTTACATAGGTATTATCTTGTTTAACTCAAAGCAGTTCTGTAAGGGATCAATGGGTCTCATTCCCACTTTACATGAGGTAGACATACAACCTAAGAGATAGCAGTTTGCTCTATACCACTCAGTGAATAGGTTGCAGAAACAAGACTGGGGTCAAGCCTTCTGATGTGACTCTTTTTACAGTTCCTCTTTGTGGCTCATGGTGGGACATTTACCAAATGATTGTTAGGAAGGAAGAAAGGATTATTACTCAAAGACTTAGAATATGTTTCCACAGAAAACCTAAAAGATGGTCTGAAAAACTTATTTCTAAAGTCCTATTTAGGAATGTTTTAATTCTATTTTAAGATTGGTGTCTCCTATTCAACAAACCCACTGTGAATTTTATAGATATTTCAGTATTTCTGGTTTTGCTCTTTGGGGGAGTCAACTTGCTGCATATTTTCTAAGCTCTCACTGAGATAAAGACTGGCAGGTTGTGACACCCCTCTGAAGAGAGAAAGCAGTCTGTGTTGACAGTGACTCAGAGTTACTGAGGGTGCCCCAGTACTGATTAAGTCATTCTTATAATCAATCCTCATCAGAGAGCTATACCAGTAAATGATGTTCTGTGTTAGCTCACTGCCTGTGACCATGGCAGATGGACCATGGTGGAGATGAGTAAAGCTGGCTTCTTTGTTGTCTGCATTTATTTCCCTCTTTTCTGTGTCCAATTGATACACTTATTTATTTGCTTTTATACTAATGGGGATTTTGTATCTTCTGGAGCCCAGGAAGACAAAATATATTAAAGGAAGGAAAGTTTTTACCTGAGACTTCAAATTTTGATGCATGTATAGCTGCCTCCTGTCCAAAAGCTGCTCATATTGTTTAGATGAATACATTTGTTTCCTCCCCTGCAGGATGTGAAGAATAGAAGAAACCCTCGTCTTGTTCCCTACACTCTCCTGGATGACAGAACCAAGAAATCAAACAAGGATAGCCTCCGTGAAGCGGTGCGCACTCTGCTGGGTTATGGATATAACCTGGAAGCCCCGGATCAAGACCACGGTATTTACTTTGCTTAAATCCCTTGGTTGAATAATCATGTAATAACTCTTCAAAGCCACATAAATGTATAAGAAGGGAGGGAAAGATAGCATCTTCTCCTCTAAGTGTACACTTTAGACCAGTGATCTAGACCGGTTTCTGTTCCCTGAAGGACATCTGAAGGATTAGACTTATCTCTCTGTGAGATGGCTCAGTACCTCAGTGATTCTGCAGAAGGGGCTCACTTCCCCACAGCTATTTGTTCCTTTTTTCCCTTTGCATTTCTATGTTTTATATTCCCCCCGTCAGTTCAATTTTGATGGAATTATAATTAATAGATCAATTTGGAGAATTTAGCGATATTTAATATACTGATATATGAACCTGGTGTGTTTCTCCATTTAGTTTGATTCTTGTTAATTTATCTCAGCATTGTCTTATAGTTTTTAGAATAATGGTTTTTCACATTATAAGTTACAGTTATTTAATACCATTGTAATTGAAATTAGTTATAATTTAATTTCACTTTATAGTTACTTATTGTAAATGACATTCATTGATTTTAAATCCTGTGATGTGGGTAAAGTTATATATCAGTTATTTTTTAATTTCATAAGGTTTTCTACATACATAACCATGATATTTATAAGGCAAAGTCTCACCTTTTCTTTTTATAGTTATGTTTTCCTTGGCTTTTTAACTATTGAACTGGTAAGGAACCAGAACAATGTTAAATAGAAGTGATGGGAGAAGTTGTCCTGCCTTAGGTTCAGGGAGAAAAGTATTAATGTTGTATTAAAGTATTAAAGTTGATGTTCACTATGGTTTGGTTTTTATTTTTGGTGCTCAAAACCAAATCACACCCTTGTATATGTGAGGCAACCTTCCCCTACTAAGCTACACATTTTTCCTATGGTCCATAGGATTTTTCCTCTTCCTTCTTTTTAAAAAATAGATATCCTTTATGCCATATTATTTAATGAAAAACTGCCTGTATCTGGCTTGATAGTATGTTAAGATAATATGTAAATTTAAACACTGTTTTTAAAATATTTTATTTATTTAAGTGAGAAAGAGAGAGAGAGAATATATATGTGTGCCAGGGCCACTAGCCACTGCAAATAAACTCCAGACACATGCACCATCTTGTGCATCTGGCTTTAGATGGGTACTGGGGAATTGAACCTGATCCTTAGATTTGCACTCAAGTGCCTTAATTGCAGTCCTCGACACTGTTTTTGCATACTTTTTCCATGTGTGTGTATACAGTGTGTGTGTTGTGTGCGTGATGTGTAGTATATGCATATGTGTGTGGAGATCAGAAAAAATGGTCTTCTTCTCTTATTACTCACCAGTGTATATTCTTGAGATGAAGTCTCTTTGTCAGCCTAGAGCTGCTATCTATTAGTAAGTTCTAGAAATATTCCAGTCTCCATGCCCTTCTTTGCCCCTAGGGTTTTAGATATATGTGGCCATGCCAAGTTTTGTTTTGAATTCTAGGAAGTCAGACATGGTGGTCTCCAGCCCAAGAGGTCCTTGTGCTTAAGTAGCAAGCATTCTTAACTATTGAGTCATCAACCCTGCCCATATTTTGGAATACTTTAAAGTAATTGGTTCAATATTTATGTTAGGTCACCATATCATTTACCTTCCCAGTAACTTTATACTTCTCTAACATTTGTGCATCCCTAGAGGAGAGTCCATTGGGAAGAAGAAAAATACCTTTTATTTCCATTGGAAAAATGTCATAAAGAAAAAAAATAAATTATTGGAGAAAAATAATCCAAGAGTTTATGATCTGAGACATCTACAATGTTTTCTACCATTTCTATCATTTCCTCTTAGCTCTCTCAAGTCTTCATAAATATATAAATATTTAACATAAATATGCATATATATTTAGTTATCTATGTTTCTCCTTTCCCTAACTTTGCTTCATTTCAATTCATTTCACATATTTTAGAAGTTATTTACTCTATATTGATTAGTAATTCTCACAAGATTTCTTTCCTGGTACTCATGGAAACTTACAAAAAGAGAGTGGTGACAAGGGCAATGTCACTCCATTGTAAAGTTATAAATGACAACCAAATAAGAACTGAAGAGAAAATGACACAGGGAAGGGCTTCCTATAGCTAAGAGAAGTGATAAATGATGGTTTCAGTAATGATTCAATGTTAAGGAAAGAGTCAATTGTTATGGTCATTATCTGTATTCAGTTTATTTTTTATATTTTTATTTATTTTTTTATTTGCAAGCAGACAGAAAGAGTGAGAGAGAGAGAGAGAGACAGACCAAAAGACAGAGAGAATGAGTGCATCATGACCTCTAACCATTGCAAACAAATTCCAGATGCATGTACTGCTTTGTGCATCTGACTTTACATGGTAACTAGGGAATTGAACCCCTGTCATCAGGCTTTGCAGGCAAGCATTTTAACTGCTGAGCAATCTCTCGAGCCCCATATTTAATTTTATTAATTACTCTGACAAAATGCCTGTCAAAAGCCACTAAAGGTTTTTTTTTGACTCAAAGTTTGAGAGTACAATCCATCATGGTAGGGAAGTCATGTGTCAGGAAGCTGGTCACATTGAATCCACAGCTAGACAGCAGAGACAGAGGAATTCTGGTGCTCAGCTTACTTTTCTAATTTTTATTCAGTCAAAGAAAACTGCCCATGCAATAGTCCTCTTGAAGACATGCCCAGAGGCTTATCTTCCTGAGTGTTTGTACATCTTGTCATGTTAACAATCAAGATTAACTATCATCATTTTTATCTGCATATTGAAATGTGCACTGTGTTCCAGAAGAATATTAATTATAGTGAATTTCAAAAGTGACACTGAATTAAAGGTATAATCTGTATTCAGTTACATTTGATAAATCCACTTTTAGGGAGAAAGTTATTCCAAGATGATTCTGGACAAGATGCTGTTCTGATGACATATGGTAATTTATGCTACTTCTAATGACTATGTAGTTTCATCTTCCTAACATCCTTGGGAACAGCGTGCTTCTGCTTTACGTTTACCTACCTTCTTGTGAATTATGTGACTTTAAAGAAGGAAGATGAGACACTGATGCTCAAACAATCCTAATTGGATGTCCTTTTACTAGCATATTTAAAGTTTTTATTTCTATTTAATTTTAGTCACAGATATTGGACATCTCCTGTGCCTGATTAAACAATGAATATTACAATTTACCCACAAGTGGTTCTCGGTGCAGCCAAGTAAGCTTGGCTAACTTTCCACCACCACCAGTGCTTGGTGAGAGTGTACACAAATGTTCCAGTAGAGTGCTTGGTGATGTGAAGAGAAGTTTCAAAGATGATATAGATCAATATGCTACATATGTGCCACAAATTACAAAAAAAAATAATAATGTCTTAAATAAGCATTGGTTTTCTCTAGTTTCTGAGTTAGGAATCTAAGAGTAGTTTAATAAGCTGGTTCTGGGTTGTGATTTCTTATGAATTTATATCAAGTTGGCCAGGTCTATAATCATCTGATGATGGAGTATTGATACTGAGATAGTTCATTTACATGTCAGTCAGCTGAAAGCCTCATTTTTTTTTTTTTTCTGGCTATGGGCAGTGACCTAGCTGATAGACGTAGCCAGGTAGAAACAATCTTACCATATACACCACTTCTAGGATTATTTGAGTGCCTTCACAGGGCAGCGGCTTTCCTCAGTGAATGATCTGAGAACAAGCATTTGGAGGAAGCTGGGGTGCCCATTGTGAATACTGCCATCAAATTCTTTTTGTCATCCATGCACCACTAAATAAAGCCCACACTGTCAGATGCTATTGTGACAAAGTGTGTGTGTGTGGACATATTTTTAACTACCAAAACAGGCAAGGCTTATGGTACAATTCAGGAAAATGAGTTTATGCATTTCATGTGCAATCTGGCATGATGTAACTAGGTTCATACATTCCGGACATAGGGAATAGTATATGTAAAGATAGGGAGAGCCAGGTGAGGATTTTAAATAGATTTTGAGGGCTTCACATGGTCGGATATAGAATGGTGTAAGAAGATGCAAAAGATGAAGTTAAGGAGGGAGGATTGAACAATTGGTTCTAGTACCTTCTTGGGGAACAGGATAGATGCACACAAAACTGGAGGTGAACACAAGTTTGGTGGCTAGAAAAGATATGTTGGGTTTCTTAGGCAATGCTGTAAACAGAGTCTAGAATAGAATAATTTATAAGTAGAACAAGCAACAGGACAAAGGAATTCTCTGGACTGATAGATATGTTCATCTAAATTCACAGGAATACAGGAATTGGAACAGATGGAAGTATGGTGTAGGGAGAGTCTGTATCTTATTTTAAACATTTTAAGATTGAGATGCATGTAAGACAGCAGCGAAAAGATACCAGAACCCAGCATGTTAGTATATACAAGACCACTGTGGAGAGAAGGTGAAAGATTTCTTTTTAAATATATGTTCTTTTAATTAATTAATTAACATTTTAACATAGGTTGTAGTATTCCCCCTCCCCTCCCCTCTCTTTTCCTGAGGGCCCTCCTCAGTAGGGTTATTAGTGTCCACTGTGGGGTAATTAGGGCCTCTGTCTCTGGGAGGGGGGAGCTATGCCTCAGGTTGTTTGTACCAACCTTGTGGCTCTTACAATCTTTCCACCCCCTCTTCTGCAACAGTCCTGAACCTTGGCAGGTGTGTTATTGGTTGTGTTGACTTCTCTGCATCTGCTATATTTCTGTTAAGATATGTTTTGGTTCACTACAGTGTTTGTTGCTGTTTTTCTGGATGTGGATGCTGGGATAGCATTGCAGGCAATATTCGTGTAGACGCTTCCTCTGCAATTTCTTCTGGACCCCTGTAAATGTGGTACAGGTGGTCTATCTCAATGTGACTATTTGGCTGTTTTTTCCTATATAGAAGGATGTTGGATCTCCCCCGTATTCTCTGCCATCTGTAAGTTAAAACAGCTTCTCTTACCAAGGGCGAGAGCAACTTTAATTAAAGTAAATATGCCTAGGAGCTTGAGAGACATTTTGATGTGGCTACACACGCAACTTGTACAGGGAGCACTGGGGGTTTCTCTCTGGGGATTGTGATTTTCTTCATCATGAGGTGCTGACTTGGTTCCCAGTACCAGTTATGAGTTCTGTCCCACTTATTGGGCCTTATGTCCAACCAGAAGGCAATTGGTTACCACAAAGGTTGTGTGTTAGTATTGCACAAGTATGTACCTCTTGTCCTTCTGGTAGATTGTGTGTCTTGCAGGGTCTCCTGCTTATTCATGCTATTGGGGACCATTGTCTCACAGTACCTACCATAGCACTGTTTTCCCTGCCAGTTCTCACATTGTCTCTTGGTTTTCTGAGATGGCAGCCTGTGGTGTCTTTAGCAATAGGGTCTTACCTTTTAGCTCTGTCTGGTAACCAAGTGCTTGGCAAAGGCCTGGATTTTGTATTTTTGGACTCACACAGGTTTCTCCTTTCATGGGAGAAACTTGAAGTTTTTAAGCTAAAAGCAAGAACAAGAAAAAGGTGAGACTGGGAAGAGGAGCAAGGGAAGAAGGGGTTAATGAAGTGTGATCTCCATGGAAGTGGGAGGGAATGGGGTTTAGTCCATGGGTGAAGGACTGTCCTCTTGTAAAAGCAAGTTCTCTTGTTGCTCTAAGGCTATTGAGAAAGAGGTTAGAACTAAATAAACCTATGTACATAGAGAACTAGAAATGGGCTGAAGGGAACCTGTGCAGTGACTACTTTTTGGTTAAAAAAAGAAAATTAGATAATTTTCTGAGAAGGAGGAATCAAAAGGGATGATAGTAAAGATTTGTTGAAGTTGTGCTCTGACATAGTATTGTTTTCTGGTATCTATGTTTTCTGATGAGACATCAGCCAGTAATCCCTCTGAGGACCCTTCCTATGTATCACATTACTTTTCTGTTGCTGCTTTTAATATTCTGTTCTTGTCTTTGGTCTTTGATGTATCTGGGAGGAAGAAATTTCAAGTTTATGTCACAGAGTTCATGTTGCTTCTTGGGCATGTAAATATTTTTTTAATTGAATTTAGGAAAAGTTGATCGATTTCATCCCTCTTCTTGTCCCTCTTCTAATGTCATTTTTTGGTGTGGTTAGGTTTGTTTGTGTTCTATCTGCCTTTGAAGTTCTTTTTTATTTTCCGTTGCTCCCTTTCCCCCTTGATAATGTCAATGAGCTTATTTTCAAATTCATCAATAGTTTTGTTGACTCCAACTTGAAAATTTTAATTTCAATCAATTCTAGAATTTATATTTGGCTCTGTTTCTTTTTTTCCCCTTTTTAATGAGTGAGCATGCGAGAGAGACAGAGAGAGAGAGAGAAAGAGCAAGAGTAGAGTGAGAGAGAAAGGTACACCAGGATCTTCACTACTGCAAATAAACTCCAAACATGGTACCACTTTGTGCACATGTACCTCCTGTGTGCATGCGTCATCTTGTGTATCTGGCTTATTTCGGTTCTGCACAGTGGAACCTGGGTCCTTAGGCTTCACAGGCACATGCCTTAACCACTAAGCAATCTGGTTCTGTTTCTTAATTGAAATTCTTTTTTATTATTATTTTATTTGTTTTTGGAGAGAGACACAGAGAGAGACAAAGAGAGAGGGAGAGGAAGACAGAGATGGGCACGCCAGCAGTCTCTCAGCTGCTGTGAATGAAATCCAGATGTGTGCACCCCCTTGTCGTCAAGTGTGGCATTGTGCCCTTGCATCACTTTGCATCTGGCTAAATGTGGGACCTGGAGATTGGAACCGGCGTTCACCTTAACCACTAAGCCAACTCTCCAGTCCTTAATTGAAATTCTTATTCATTCACACTTTAATTTATTTATTTACACATGGTTGCCTTCATTTATTTGAACATATGTAATGTGTAGGTTAATGTTTGTTCAGTACCTGGCCTTCCTCAGGAACACCCTTGTGTATAATACTGTACTTTCTTCTTTCTTTTTATTTCTTATAACTTTTTCTTGGAAACTAGACATTTCAAATAATATATTTTGACAACTCTGGATTCAGTTGTTGTGTATGATGAAATTTTTTGTTTACTTAATAATTTTCCTATACTAATTTTGTGGAGTCCATTTTATTTGGCATGAGTGATCAATTAAGTATCTACTCCTCAGCTGAGTGGTCTGCTAGTGATTGAGAATTCCTTATGTGTCTGGGACTAATAAGTCTTCAAGACTTTGCCAAAAGGCACTAAAGGGCTGGAAAGATGGCTTAACAGTTAAAGCACTTGTCTGTGATGCTTAAGGACACAGGTTCAATTCCCCCAGTATCCACATAAGCCAGCTGCACATGGTGGTACATGCATCTGGAGTTCATTTGTAGTGGCTAGATGCCCTGTTGTACCCATATTCTCTCTCTCTTTCAAATTAATAAATAAATAAAAACAAAAATATTTTTAAAAGCTTTAAAGTGCTAAAAAATATGTAAGAAAGAATAGGAGCTTTTTGATTTTGAAAAATAAATGCATTTATGAATTACAGGAAAAATAGTGATTAGGTAACCTCAACTTTAAGATTTTAGATTGCTATTAACAGTTAATTGACAAGTTTCTAGTTAAAGTTTTGTGAACAATGGTGTAGCAGACAGCTTCAGGTTCACTGAGATGAACTTCCAGACCAGGCACAGTTATGGGGGAAGGGATTTATTGATGCTTACACATCCAGGGGAAGTTCCATAATGGCAGAAGAAGCTGGCCTGCCTTCACAGGATCTAATACACAGAGCAAAGCCAAAAGCCACACAGCACAGCACACCTCAGGAACTGCAGCTAGGCACACTTTGCATATTGTTAGGACTGAAATCTGAAACCCACCACCACCGCATCCTAAGATCCGCCCAGTGACACTGCCTCCAGCCAGGTGGCTGCAGATCCAAACTGCAAACTAATAAAACACTGAATATATTGGGGGACATCTATTCAGACTACCACAAATGGTCAATGAAGCAAGTATAGTATATTCACAATAGGAGGTAAATCATATTTTTGCACACAATTATACCCTTGGATCAAATAGCATGTCTACTTCATAGTAGAAAGTCAATTGAGCTTTATGGAAAGTACATAGAAGAGATTAATTTTCCAGTGAGAGACATTGTTAAAAGGAGAAAATGGCTTCTGCATTAGATGTTGAACAGATCAGAATGTCTACAAGTAAAGATTAGTGTCTGAGAAGAAATTTATACCTAACAGAAAGTCTGATGTGATTGAGTTTGGAAAGACCTGAGGATTAGTTTGTGTCAAGTTAGGATAAATACAAGATGCAGGTCAGAAGAGAACAGCAATGGATGAAGGCAGGTGAATCCAGACAAATGAAGAATGTCATGAAAACCCAGCTAAGAAATGTGAATGCATTTGTACAGGTAGTGCCAGCTCCGGGAACTTTTAAAGCAAGAGTGTTCTGTGTTCTCACAGTTTACTGTAGCAGTATAACTATGGCAACAGTGGGAAGGAACAGATTGGAGGGGGAAGGCACTGAGAGATAGACTAGTTGGGAATCTTTGGAAAAATTCCTGATTTTTTTTTTGAACCAGGATAGTGGGAATGGAGATTTAAAGATATGACAAATTTTTAATATGAAGCCAAATAAGTCTGGAGATCACTAAGATAAAATTAAAAGCATCAATTTATAATTGGCTGTTCTGTTCTGTTTTAGATTTGAAAATGTTAAAAGCATGAAAGATTGGAAAAAATTGAAACTAACTCTGTGTAATACGTTAATTATAATTTATTTCACATTTTTCAGCAGAATGGTTATGAAGCCCAGATTAACAGTGAATGCACTGTTTGAGTTTTGATTCAAGTGCTCTAAGTACTGTTCTTAGTGACATCTGAAAGTAGAAATTACTGCAAGGTTTTATGAAGCTTTCAATTGCTTATTGGATATAACATCAGGATGTTGAAAAAATGGCTGGTTGATACCAATTGTTTAAAGTATAGTATAAATACATATCACACATACTAGATATATGTAAGATTTTGGAGACCAAAGTTGCCTTCCCTATGGTTGGTTCTAATAGCTCCTTTTCATACATGATTTGATCCTGACTGCCCTCTAGTGGTAGATGCCATTTAAAAATCAGGTTTGGTGAGCTGAGCCTGCTTAGAAAATTGAATATTGAATCAACCAGTGTGCATTAGAATAACAGGAAGGTATTACTTTTGCTGTTGTCTGGTCAGTCACTGTGCTCATTGTGTGCCAGCTCCCTGTGGGAACAGGGAATACAGTCTTTGATTAGTTCTGCCTTTGATCTGTTTGCTTTATAAGGTGCACTTCCTAAATTTCTTCCATTTTGAGTAGCAAATAGCTTTAGATAATGTGCATTAGGAAGATACCTGTGAAGGATTATTTTAAGTGTCAAGTATTTAGTTCATTGTGATATTATAAAACTGTGGAGCACATTTGCTAGATTCAGTTATTTAAGGGCTTATGGAAAGCCCACTTTGTGCTCACCTGCAGATGCTGCACAACGTTCAAAGAGATTCTTTACAGATTACCTGTGTGTTTCTTTCTGTTTGCAAATTCCTATGGTTCCAGATTTTCATTTTATCTTGTTTTTTTTTTTTTTTTTATCAAGAGAAAGAACGTGGAATTCGTTACTTTTGTAAACCCTCACAATATAGCCAAATCTCAGAAACATATAATATGAATTGTGGACTGCATAAATTTTTAGAGGAAGATCCTTAGGGGAAAATAGTACATTAAATGCATGATGGTATGTATGAATAGCTTGCTCATTCATGTTCAAGCAAATATCATCATTGAGCACCACGATAGTACAGCACCTGAGATCAGAAAGAAAAGTTGCAGGACCCCAAAACCAACCATTTTTATTATTATTACTACACATTTTCTGTAGACTTCCCTTCTTATGTTTTTCACTGCTGGGGATCAAACCAAAAGCCTCCCACATGCTAGGCAAGCCTTCTACCACTGACCTATGCCCACATCTTGGAGTTATTGTATTTTCATTCCATGAGTTAATGGAGATGATTCATGATATAACTCAATGCTAGGAGAAAATTGTAGTGGGCTTTGAAAGAAATGATATTTTGTTCCATTTGTATGCCAATTTTGCCTTCTAAAGCATTTAATTAAAAGAAATATTAAAATGGGCTAAATGCTTTGGTATTCCTGGAGCACACAGTACATTTGTGAATTCTGCCATCCTTATACATAACAGGGGGAGGCAGGCCTGGACCCTTACCTGTGTCTCTGTGATTTCTATGGATTTGTCTTCTCAGGGTCAGGTTCTTAGCTGACCTAAGCTTTGCCCTCCTGGCTCTCTGTCTCACCAGCATCTTGTTACATAATACATATATACATACAGACGTGAATACAAATCTTAACAAAACAAAAACTTGAAAAATGTGTCTTTAAAGATGATGGCATGTACTTTTCGGAGCTGTACTGACCATGTGACAGACACTGGCCATGTAAGGCTCTTTAAATTTAAATCAAGGAAAATTAAAATTGAGGCTCAGTTACATGAGGTACATTTCAAGTGCACAATACCCATAGGTAGCAAGTGGCACCCCTACTGGATAGTGTAGATATTCAGAACATCTTCTATTTACATGTAGCTCTGCTCTTTTGCAACCCACAGTTTTTTTTTTTTTTTAAAAAATATTTTATTTATTTATTTGAGAGAGAGAGATACAGAAATAGGCAGGTAGAGAGAGAGAGAGAGAGAGAATATGGGTGCACCAGGGCCTCCAGCCACTGCAAACGAACTCCAGATGCATGCACCCCCTTGTGCATCTGGCTTACATGGGTCCTGGAGAATCGAGCCTCGAACTGGGGTCCTTAGGCTTCATAGGGAAGTGTTTAACTGCTAAGCCATCTCTCCAGCCCAGCAACCCACAGTTTTTAATCTCAGAACTCTGAAAAACCCCTCCCCCCAATATCATAGACACAACTTTTATTTATTCAGCAGACTGCACTTAAAGTGTGGAGAATGGAAAACTTTTGCATGGTGACATCCCTCCTCTGTGTCTCCCTCTGCCTTCTTCACTTCCTTATTGCATCTCCCTTCCTATGTCTTATGTGTAAATGACTGTTCATTTCTTCTGATGAGCAGTTGAGGATTTTTTCACTTCTTCTTTCCAATCCAGTCCTCAAGTTCATGTGTCCTTCATCACCAAATCATCCAGGTGCTTTGTGGGGTTTCTTCCTCAGCAAAATAGATTCTGGTGGGGCAGAAAGATGAAGCCTGCCTGCCCATCTAGTTACTGAGTTCCTTCCCAGCACTTCCAGGGAGCCTGGCTAGCTTTTCACTGTACCCTGTGATTCTGCCCACCAGGCTGAGTGAAGATAGAAAGGCTCTGTATACAGCTTGTAGAATAAATCAGGGTGGACAGGAGGTGCAATTTAATCAGTGAGTATGAAATCCTGCTTCTTTCTTATTTTCCATCCAATGATCTTCAGTTTCTCAAATCCACAGCTGCCAGAACTGAAGTGTGCAGTGGCACCGGGGAGAGGTTTCGCATCTTCCGCGCTGAGAAGACATACGCGGTGAAGGCTGGGCGCTGGTACTTTGAGTTTGAGGCAGTCACTGCAGGAGATATGCGGGTAGGCTGGAGTAGGCCTGGCTGCCAGCCAGATCTGGAGCTGGGCTCAGATGAACGGGCCTTTGCTTTCGATGGCTTCAAGGTAAGTGATTTTGCTGAGGCCAGGCGTAGGTGTTACAGCCCCAGAGGTTGCTCTTTTGGGAGCACAGTGAGTCTAGTACTTCCCATAGCAGATCTTAGGCATATAATGAACAGAAAAACCTCTATCCTTGTAGTCTCAGCACTCTTTGCCCACCTCACAGATGCAGTGAAAGTCACCAAAAATTTGTTTAAAAAGATGAGTCAGCCTCGTCTAACAGAAGCATTCAAGAAGCTTGGCACAGATCTGGCACAGCCCTGTAATCCCTGTACTGGGGAGGCTGAGGCAGTAGGATAGCTAGTTAAAGACCAGTCTGGGATATATATAGGGACACTTGTCTAAAAAAAAAAAAATCAAAACAATTGAAAGACTTTTAGTCTAATCTTATGAAGATCAGATGTAATGAGGCAGAGCATGAACTATGCCTAAGAAGTTAAGGTACCCAAGTACCCCTAGGCAGACCTCGGACAAGGAAGGAACCTCCATGTGGGGACAGACAAGGGTGGGGTAAGGAGGAGACCAACAGACCCATGGAAGGGAATCATGAATTTTAATGAGCTTTGTTATTTAATTAAAAATTTAAAAGTGCAGTGTTATATTGAGAAGAATTATAGCATTGTTTTACAGAAGTGACTATACTCTGTACATATCAGTTAACAATGAAAAACATGCTTAAGCAGAACTTTGAATGATTTATCTGAGAAAATAATTAATATAACTCATTTTGTAACTATAAACTAGTGCAATATACCTATGGGTCAAAAAAATGTGAATTTATGAGAACTATGAGAACAAATGCATTCATAATATGACATTTTATATAAGTATATAAAAGGGCTTGGATCTGCATTCAGTTTTTAGCTTGTCATTTTCACAGATATCTAAAGCATATTTTCATAGATATCTAAAGAATTTTTAGGCTTCATTTAATGTTTTTGTTGTTATGGTATTAGTGTAGAACTGAGAAGGTTCTGTGATTCCATCTTTTTAAAGTATCATTGCTATTGGTTCCAATGAATAGAATCTTATTTTGAGATTGATGAGCACTAGAATGTTATTTTCAGTGGTGAACTCCAGCTTGATTCCCAACTCATAATTCTTTGTATTTTTGGGAGTAGAGGAAACAAACTATAACCTGAGCAATCATTATATCAAAGAAAGTAAATTATTAAAGCATGAAGTGGAGCCGGGCAGATGGCTCCATGAGTGAGAGTGCTTTGTCTTCACAAGCATGAGGGCACAGTTTGGATCTCTAGCACCCACAAAAACAAGCTGGGCATATGGTCGTGTGTACCTATAACTCCAGTGCTGGGGAACAGCAATGGTAGAATCCATGAAGGTCACTGGTTAGCCAACCTTCCCAAATAGTTTTAGAGAGAGAACCTGTTTCAAGGGAACAAGGCAAGTGATAACACTCAACAGCTGCTGTGTGTGTGGCATGTTCATGCATGTGTGCACATATGCACGCACACACACCCCAAAAATAAAAGTATCTAGTAGGTGTGGTTAGAACTATAGATTCCTAAAATCATGAGATAGCATTAGAGTTCTGTTCACCTCATCTTAACATTAGGCATTTAGAGTCCCTGGACCTTTCTCTATCACGTAGCACATAGCCCTGGAGTAGTAATATATCACTGAGGTTGTTCTGCTGCTGTGTGAATAAGAGGTTGCTGTGGTGTCATGCAGTGAGCTGTGAGTAGGTGCTATTTTTCTGGCTGACTCTGTGACCAGGGACTCTTCTGTCCACTATAGGCCCAGCGCTGGCACCAGGGCAATGAACACTATGGACGCTCTTGGCAGGCGGGTGATGTCGTGGGCTGTATGGTTGATATGAACGAACACACCATGATGTTCACCCTCAATGGTGAAATCCTCCTGGATGATTCAGGCTCTGAACTGGCTTTCAAGGACTTCGATGTTGGTGATGGTAGGTGCCTGCAATCTTGTGTTCTTTCTGTTGGCAGCAAAAGGCGTCTCTTCTAATGTTTCATAACTGTATGCCTTAGTGTGAGGGTGAGTGAGCAGGCAAATTGCAGGTGTGAATTGTGAGGATATCATATGGTTGGTCTAGTCAGACACACCCTTGAAACTGTCTTAGTAAAAATGCTATCCATCCCTTTCAGCTATGATTTTTTAAATATTTTAATTTTATTTCTTTATTTGACAGAGAGAGAGGGAGAGAATGGGTATGTCAGGGCCTCCAGCCACTGCAAATGAACTCCAGATGCAGGCGCCACCAAGTGCATCTGGCTTACGTGGGAACTGGAGAATCGAACCTGGATCCTTTGGCTTTGTAGGCAAATGCCTTAACTGCTAAGCCATCTCTCCAGCCCTCTGCTAGGATTTTGATAAGGGGAAAATGTCTTACATCATGAGTAAGAGTGAAAAAAATGGTATACCACAGTGGTTAACATTTCATTCAGGACTTCCCTAGGGAAACAGTTTATAACTTTTTGCCCATTTATTTCACAAAAAATAGAATACAGTTCCACCATGGGTCAGACGCTCTGTTGAAAGCTGAGGTGACAGCGATGAACAAATCCCTGTGTTATCTTCAGGTAGATTACAGTTTTCCAAGGGGAAGTTGATACTTTATAAATTCTAAACAGTGAATAGATTCTACCATAAAGAAATCACTTTGAAGGTTTCTCAAAAATAAAAAAAATAGAAGTACCATATGGTCCACTCCTGGGCACCCAGTGAACTCTAGTTTATCACAGAGATGCTTACACATCCATGTTTGTGGCTGCTCTGTTCATAATAGCAAGGAAATGGAATCAGCCTAGATGCCCATCAACCAATGAATGGATAATGAAAATGTGGTTCATATACACAATGGAATTTTATTCAGCTGTTAAGAAAAGTGACATTACTGGGGCTGGAGAGATTGCTTAGTGGTTAAGGCGCATGCCTGTGAAGCCTAAGGACCCCGGTTCGATTCTCCAGTTCCCACGTAAGCCAGATGCACTTGGTGGCGCGTGCACCTGGAGTTTGTTTGCAGTGGCTAGAGGCCCTGGCATGCCTGTTGTCTCTCTTTCTCTCTCTCTATCTCTCCTCTTCTCTCTAATAAATAAGTAAATTTTAAAAAATTTTAAAAAAGAAAAGTGAAATTATGAAATTTTCAAGAAAATGTTTATTTTGTACATTATTATTATATGCAGATCCTGGCTTTCAGTGTGTATGTGTGTGTATATATATATATATATATATATGAATAAATGTGAGTGTGGGGGTGATTATAGGTAATGAGACTAAGAAGGGGGGCAAAAGAGGGGATAAAAAGTATTGAGGCCAGGTCAGCCTGGGCTAGTGTGAGACCCTCCCTCAAAAAACCAAAAAAAAGAAAAATTGAGTCACATGATCTACATTAAGGGTTCAACACCCACAGGTGGCAAATGATGCTTACTAGTGGATAATTTAGGCATAGATTATTCCTTCAAAACAGAAAGTTCTGGAATGTAAATTATTCTTAGAGCATGCAAACAACAAAGTGTTTAATAAAGCACTATAAAACAGCTCATTTTGAAATGGCCCAACACATTTTATTCAAAATAGCTCTTGAATATATGCTGCTTTTTGTTTGAGTATAAATATATTTTCATGCCTAGTCAGAGTTTAAGATACACCTTAGGGCTGGAGGAATGGCTTAGCGATTAAGGCATCTGCCTGCAAAGCCAAAGGACCCCTATTCGATTCCCCAGGACCCATGTTAGCCGTATGCACAAGGGGGCACATGCGTCTGGAGTTTGTATGCAGTGGCTGGAGGCCCTGGTGTGCCCATTCTCTCTCTCTCTCCCTCTTTCTCTGTCAAATAAATTAATAAAAAATATATTAAAAAAAGATAGACCTTAATTCGTATTTTTAATGTTTTATGAACTTGTTATTTATCCTCAGAATGTTAGCTACTTCATTTTCATTATTACAATGACTTCTACATTCATTGGTCCAGCTTTTGAGCTGATATGATCCTTATTTCCTAATCAAAGACTTGTAAAACATAAAAATTTAGCATTTATATTATGCGATTTCTGTATTGAACATCTGAGTCTCTAGGAAGTAAAATTGACACTCTTAACTCCACCACTCTAGGTATCAAAGTATCCGGGAAGATAGAAGTGGGGTGTTTCATAGCAGTATTTGCCAATGCTGGCTGTACCTCTGGATGTAATCTGGGATTCAAACATACAGGACTGCAGTGTTTTCCTTCTTTGGAAGTTAAAGACCTGAAAATGTGTGTGTGTGTGTGTGGTGTGTGTGTGTGTGTGTGTGTATGCACGTGTGCACGCACTCCACTTGTATATGTGTTTCACAGAGTGCACAGAAAAAGATGTCAGGATACCCATGCTGTTTCTTCAGGTAGCAAACACTAATGGCACAGCACAATTACATGGACCAGTTCCCTTCATGGCCCAAACCATTACTGGCTTTGTTTTTATGATTCACTTCATGAAAGTTTTAAAAGAAAAAATTACTTGAACCATATACTAATGCATCTATCATAGTTAATAAGGAATTCTGATAAAATATCTCAAAATTTTAAATTTATGGCCCATACTGTTGGGATTTTCTTAGAATTGTATCCAAGACACGTTACAAAGTTATGTGGCTGTGATTGCAATCTTTTAATTTTATAAAAGTCAGTCACAGAAACCCATGACTTTCCAGTTCCTTTTGGCACAATGATATCTCATTCTTTAGAGTTTCCTATAAGAAGTTCCTCCTTAGCAGAATGGGGACAGGGAGGTGGGAATAGATGGTACCAACACATGATGTATCCATACAAAGTATGTTCTTTAAATAAAAGTTTCTTGGACTGGAGAGATGGCTTAGTGGTTAAGGCACCTGCCTGCTAAGCCCAAGAACCCGGTTCCAATCTCCAGGTCCCACGTTTAGCCAGATGCAAAGTGACACAAGGGCGCAATGCCACACTTGCCCACAAGGGGGCACACACATCTGGATTTCGTTCACAGCAGCTGAGAGACTACTGGCATGCCCATTCTCTATCTGTCTCCCTCTCCTTCTGTCTCTGTCTGTCTCTCTCTGTGTCTCTCTCCAAAAATAAAAAAAATTTTAAAAAATTCAAGAAAAAGTTTCTTAATTTGTTTGCCTGTTGTGACAGAGTGAGTTTGTCTTACTCCTTATTACTGCTATTTAAGGATGATTTGTGTCTTAAAGCATATTCATAGGGCAAATATGCATAGCTCAAAATACCATTCATTTTTATAGGGAATCATACATATGCACTTATGAGTCAGTAAGTCAAATTCATTACTATTAAACAGTACCACATTTCCCCTAAGATAATATCAGCAATGAGTTCATATGTTTTTAAAAATATCTTTATTATTATTTTGCTTTTGAGAGAGAGAGAGAGAGAGAGAGAGAGAATAGAGAGAGAGAATGGGCGTGTCAGGGCCTTTCAGCCCCTGTTAATGAACTCCAGACTTGTGCGCTCCCTTGTGCACATGTATGACATTGCATGCTTGCGTCACTTTTGTGTCTGGATACTACATGGGACCTGGGGATTTGAACAAGCATTTTTAGGCTTCAGAGGCAACTGCCTTAACTGCTAAACCACCTCTCCAGCCTGAGTTCATATGTTTTTATTTAACCTAGAGGTATTGTATTCCTGTTGTTTACTTCTTCTTTTAAAACATATTTCTTAGCTGTCATTTAGTATAAACTCCTGATCACTCATAAAATATAAAAATTTGTTAAATGTTTATATATTTCCAAGCACAGTATAAAGAAAGACACCAATAAAGTCAAGGCAACATCAATCAAATATGCAGGTAACATCCCATTTACTCACATCAGATGAAGATTGATACACAGAATTTTCTCTGATTTAAAGTGTGCTCCACTCATCTGTGCATAGAGCAAGCTGCTTTTAACATTATGAAGATGACTTCATGACTCTGGATCCCCCCAAAGCATGTATGAAATCCACGACATTACTATTATTATTTTAAAAGTAAGAAATGCTTCACAGGAACATTAAATGGAATTCCACATATTCCTGGGGTTGTCTTATTGGAAGAGATATGTCTGCTGATGAATTTAGTATTGTGAGGAAAAACCATATCTTAGAGCTGGGGATAAAGTGCTTGCTGATCAAGCATGAGGACTTAAGATCATATCCCCAGTACTCAAGTAAAAATGCTGGTATTGTGGCACATGCTAATAATTACAGCATTGGGGAGGCAGAAGCAGTGCATGATAGGGTTCACTGGTCAGCTAGTGTAACCAAAGTGGTTACTCAAAGTGGTTAGTTTCTCAATGAGAAACTATCTCAAAAAATAAGGTTGGAAAGAAGCTGAGGAAAAACTCTGGCATCTAACTCTGACCTCCATTGGCTCATGCACTCTCATGCACAGGTATGGTCACACACATATGAACACAATTATACACACACACACACACACACACACACACACACACTACATATCTATATATGCCAAAAACTCCATGTCTCCATTTCTCAAATTATAGAGTGAACTGTGTCCCCCAGGGTCATATATTGAAGCTCTAACACTCAGTGAACCTGGATTTGGAGAAAGAGCCTTTAAAGAGTTAATGAAGGTCCTATGAAATAGTAGGGTGAAGCCATAGGCCAATATCTCCCATGCTCAGGTGTTCCAGATGGCAATAGGAGGAAGTAGGGGTTCATACTGACAAAGAAAAAGTCACGTGAGGACACAGCCAGAAGGCCACCATCTGCACACCACAGAGTGGGTTCTCAGGAGAATGCACTCCTGATGACACTTTGATCTTGGCCTTCTACCCTCCAGACCTTGAGAAAATACATTTCTGGCTATGCCATTCACTTGGTGCTACATTATGACACTCCAGTAGTCAACTGAAACATCCCCTCTATTCTTCTAAGCCCCAGTATCTACTCTTCTCAGTTTTCTTCTTAGGGCAGGGACACATGTTACCAGAAGTTCAAAGCACTAATCTTATCCTTAATTTAAAACAATATGTTTTATGGTAGCCATTTAATTAATTGTAGGATCCTAGAAAAATGAATTAACATCTTATTTCCTCATCAAGGAAATGGGAGTGATATCAAATGATGTTTGTGAGATATTTTTCAGGCACATAGTAGTCCATGTGCAAGTATTATCTGTCCTTCAAACAAAAAATTCACATTTACATTAATTATTGAATTTGAGCTCACTGATTTGGCTCGTGTAGTGGCCAGTGAGCCCCAGAAATTCTCTTGTCGCTGTCTCACCAGCACTTGGGGTATAGACATGTGTTGCCATGCCCAGCTTTTACAAGGGTTCTGTAGATCTGAACTCAGGTTCTTAAGCTCATGCAACAAGCACTTTACCCATTGACTCTTCTCCCCAGCTTGCATGTGTTTCTTTCATACAAGCTCTATTTATTTATTTATTTATTTATTTATTTATTTATTTATTTATATATTTATATATATATTTATTTTTTTTTTGAGGTAGATCTCACTCTGGCCCAGGCTGACCTGGAATTAACTATGTATTCTCAGGGTGGCCTCAAACTCATGGCAATCCTCCTACCTCTGCCTCCTGAGTGCTGGGATTAAAGGCATGTGCCATCACTCCCAGCTTAGAATATTACTTTAAAGCCTTAGTCCTATAGCATAACTCTAGGAGAAGAGATTGAAGCTTGGAGAATGTATGTTACTTGCAAAAGATCCATTATTAGGTAGTGGAACTCAGACCTGGATCTAAGTTTGCTGGATGTTGGATACTATTCTCAGCCATTTGTGATAGGAGTACTCATATCTGTCCTCTATTTAGATGGTAATTTTTCTAGAAATGTTACTGGCTCCGTTTTCTCTACCCTTCCTTTGTAACTAGCAGTCTTTCTGCTTGGATGGGTAGCAGACTATGTTGGTAAAATGTCTTTCCATACCTTTCTGGACAACATCAAACAGTGAATGGTCTGTATGTTAGTCACTTTTTAGCCTTTTATTTTGATTTAATGGTACATGGGAGCTGTTTATCACTTAAAGAAATGCATGGTTGAAAGTTTCTTAACATATATCAGCAAATTGCCCTGCACAAAAGCCATACTTTTTGAATGTGAGAAGCAGGATCTTCTGTATTAGACTTACTGCACACAAATGCTGAGTGTTAGGGCTTAAAGAACATGAAATACTGGCTCTTTTGTATCCATAGCATGGTGACCAAATTTATTTATGAAAATTATACTTATGTCCTGTTTTAATAAGTGAACTGTTTCTAATAGAAGCTTTTTCTTACTTTCATAACAAAATACACATTAAATTGAAGGAAATTTGTTGAGGGGCATAAAAAACAAAACAAATCCTGCCACTCTTAAACTTTTTGATAAACCTTCTGGTTGTTTCCTTAAAATAATTCTATTTTGTATGTTTCTACAAATGTATCACTGTAAATATTTCTTATATATATAAATTTTATAAAATATTTATTATATAAAATATATAAATTTTTACAAGTTAGATAATATATCTTATGAAAAAGTTATGTTTATTATGGACACAATGTTATGGGATTGTATACATAGCTATACAGACCAACTCAGTACATTAATATTTGTGCCTATAACTAGATACTTGGTGTTTTGAAAGAAATTATTTTAAATATATAAAAAATATTCAGAGGTGAATATAGCAAACACCCAAGAGGCTACAGAGGAGATTCTTATAGTTCTCTGGTGACTTATAGGCAGAGAATGCTTCTACAGATCAATAATTAGAGCTAAGTCGCTGCTCACCATAGGAGGAGGTGGTTCTGTCTCATTGTCTCCTTAGTTGTGTTACATGGTTGGGTAGACTTGTCAATTTGTGTTAATGCATTTCAAGCTGTCTCAGATCTATTTATCTAGTCCTTTTCTTTGATTCCTGGGGGACACTTATTTATAGAAACTCTCCTGGGTGCTATATCATGAGCTGGCACAGCTGCAAGTACAGCTGCTCTTGATTTAATTTTAACCAGAACCTCCCCATCCACACTTCTTGGAGCATAGCTGGATGCACTCTTCCCTCCTTGCTATAGCACCACATTGTGTACAACTATTCCTTTGAGTTTATATTGTTGGGACCAAACAAGGGCAAGAAACTGGGTATTACTCATGTCATTTTTGTTGCCTTCTGGTATTATGTTGGGGTATCTAATGTTTTCACTGCCTCTTACTTCAACAAGCAAAGAAGGGTAAATCATAGTGGTAGTTAACAGACACCCTCCTGGGAGCTATTTTATTTTTAGGATTCACTATCATTTTGTTTCAGGATCTAATTGGAGCCTCCTATTTGTAGTCTACTTATCTGATTGTGCTGTCTCCTTAAATATTAATATAAAATATTATAGATGAGGAGTACATGACCACCATCTCCACCTGTGGTGGTTTGAATCAGATCTCCCCCTAAAACTTACATGTTTTGAATGGTAGGTACCATCTGATTGCAATTTGGGAATTGGAGCCTTGCTGGAGGAGGTGTGTTGTTGAAGGAAGGCTTATGGGTATTATAACCAGTTCTCCATTACCAGTGTTTGGCTCACTCTTCTGCTGTTGTTGTCCACCTGCTGTAGTAGAGGTGATGTCCAGCCTCTGTTAATACCATCCTTTTCCCTGCCATCATGTAGTTTCCCCTCAAGTCAGTAAGCCAAAGTAAACCTTTTTACTCCCACAGAAGCTTTTGGTCAGATGCTTTGTGCCAGCAACAAGAATCTAAATGCAACAGGAAAATTGCTACCAGAGGAGCAGGGATGTTGTACTAGAAACCTGACTGTGTGGCTTTTGACATTTTGGAACTAATTTGCAGGAATAATGTTGAAGGATTTGAAACTTGGTCTAAGAGACACCTTGTGGTGCTCTAAGAAGAATTTGATGGGCAATTCTGGTCAGAGTTGAAAGACCTGAATCCAGTAAGGACTATGGACTGTAAAGTTTTGCTTATAAGGGGAAGAAAGAGCTTTCTTGGGAAGGGGCTAGAAGCAGTTTGTGTGAGAGGCTTGCTGTATTCTGCCTGCCTGTGTCATGAGAACTTGTACAGGATTGTATTGCATAGAAATTCATTGGTATGAGCAGATTGATATGACACAGAAAGTAAAGAAATCTTTGGGCCTAACACAGTGCTTGTTCAGCTACAGTTATTTGAGAAATTATATCCACTGTGGTTGGGCCAACTATTCTGCATTGGGATAGCAGGAAAATTGAGAACTCTTGAAAGTAGGTGGCCTGAATGCTCAAGAAGTGATCTGTTATTCAAAGTTGGCTTTACTGTCCCATGGATTAACAATTTGATAGCTCACCTGGTACTATGGAGTACAACAAATGTAGGAAAGAGAGGGTCATTGGATTTGCAATGCAGTTTTACTTTTGGGAATCAGGCAATGTGAGGCAGGGTTGTTGGAAGTCTCTGTATGGAGTCCCAATGGAGCCATGAGGATAAACTGTGGGTTGCAGTGGAGAATCAGTGGAGATGCCAGGGCTGTGATATGGCTGCCAAAGAGAGCTGTGGTATAGGATGGAATTTTACCCAATCACCTGATTGGGTGGTAGAATTGGAAACTTCAGAAACTCATCACTGGTTAGAGTGGTTGGACTTGGAGCTACAGAATTTGATGTTTGTCCTGTTTGTTTTAAATCTTGTTATATATATATATATATTTCTGATTTTACTTTCATAGTATTTGTTCCATTGTCCTCCTCCCTGTCCTCCCTCTTCCAAAGGGACCCTCATCAATGGGGAATGTGGGTCATGCATTGTGGGGGTAGTCAAAAGTTCTGGGGTTAAATCTTGTATTGGTTCAGTCTTTCTTTGCTATATCCAGTGCCATCTTTTTCAGAGAAAATGTTTATTCTGTGCCATTTTTTTTAGCTAACAGTTAAGAAACCTTGGACTATGGGGCTGTTTGAACTGTGTTGGGAACTGATTAAAAAATAAATAAATAAACTATGGGGATGTTTTAGATTTGCCTTAATACATTTCATTTTACACAGCAGTTAGTCATGAGTTTATGGGGACCAGGTTTGGAATGGGGTGATTTGAATTAGGTGTCCCCCATAAACTCATGTGTTTTGAAGGCCAGGTTCCAAGCTGATGGCAATTTGGGCATTGGAGTCTTGCTAGAGGAGGTGTGTTGTTGGGGGCAAGCTTATGGGTATTACAGCCAGTTCTGCCGTGCCAGTGTTTGGCACCCTCTCTTGCTTTTGTTGTCCACTTGCTGTGGCACAGGTTATGTCCATCCTGAGTTCATGCTATTTTTTCCCCCTGCCATCATGGAGCTGTAAGAAAACAAACAAAACACAACAACAAAAACTTTCCTGACATCAGTATTTGTCCCAGCAATGAGAAGGTAACTACAACACCACCAAAAGTATCATCCCACCCCATTGCAAAAAACAGTACCTAAATAAACAAGCAAAAATAAAATATTTTTTAAAAGGGCTGGAGGATGGCTTAGCAGTTAAGGCAGTTGCCTGCAAAGCCCAAAGGACCCAGGTTCAATTCCCTAGGACCTATGTACGCCAGATGCACAGATGCATGTGGAATTTGTTTGCAGTGCCCTTTCTAGCATGCCCATTCTCTCTCTTTCTCTCTCTTTCTCTGCCTTCTCTCTCTTTTTCATAAATAAATAAAAATATTAAAGAAACAGTACTTTCTCACTTCTTTCACAATTGATTACAGTGATCTCAAATAAACAATATTAGTACAGTTTCACTGCATTTTGGTAATAAAAGATTTGCTGATGCTGCCACACATTAGATTAGCTTATGAAATACTCATTCACCATTACACTGTGTATATAGAAATTATGTATATTTACATATGAACATATAAATTATGCATTTAATACATATATATTTACACATGCGATACATCCTTATTTCACCTGTTTAGTCCTAGTTTATCCAAGAAAAAAACAAAGGCAAAAATCCTCTTTAAAGGTCAAAGTAAAAGTGTTTATATAAACCCTTTTAAATGCGTGCCTCCAACCCTTCTTTGAGTTATGTATGAAGAAGCTGATGAAAGAGAGGTGTGTACCCACTATGTACCCACTAAGTAAAGTAGCTATTGGGAGAAGTTCTTATAGGATTGAACACTCAAGGGTTTCTGCAAGACCAGACATGAGAGAAGAGGATCTTTCTATCGTCCACACCTAGTAAATTATGATGTCAGGATCAAAAATTCTTCATTCAATATTCAATGCCAGTGGTCCCTTAGGGTGATGGCTTTCTGTTAATTTTTTTTAAAAAATTATTTATTTATTTATTTGCAAACAGAGAGAGAAAGATAGAAGAGAGGTAGACAGAGAGAGAATGGGCACGCCAGGCCCTGTAGCCACTGCAAACGAACTCCAGATGCATGTGCCGCTTGTGCATCTGGCTTACGTGGGTCCTGGAGAATCGAACCAGTATCCTTTGTCTTTGTAGGCAAATGCCTTAACCATTAAGCCATTTCTCTAGCCCAGGGTGATGGCTTTCTTAAAAATAAGACTCCTGGAGCAATATGTTTGTTTATTTATGGTAATAGAATATCTTGCTAAGTAGCTTGGTATTTCTTTTTCATATTAGGATTCATACCTGTGTGTAGCCTTGGAGTGGCACAAGTGGGCAGGATGAATTTCGGAAAGGATGTCAGCACCTTGAAATATTTCACCATCTGTGGACTGCAAGAAGGCTATGAGCCATTTGCTGTTAATACCAACAGGGATATCACCATGTGGCTGAGCAAGCGGCTTCCTCAATTTCTCCAAGTCCCATCAAACCATGAACACATTGAGGTTTGCTTTTACTTTAAAAATAAATTTGTTTTCCCAAAATTTAAGCAATGAGTATGTATCTACATGGGAGGTCCTACTTGGATAATTATTGTAACTTAATTGAAATGGAGACCATGTTGTGTTGCATAGTAATGGGACCTACCAAAGGGTGGGCTTAGTATAGTAATGGGACTTAACAAAGGATGGGAGCACTTTACTAGTAGCTTGTTAGACTGATGGGAAACTTTGTTTTTATATGTAGGCAATGTCAGGCTGAATCTGGATAGGTATACTTATGAGATAAATTTCCCAAGATACCTATAGAATTAGGAGCAGAATTCTGTGAACACAGTTGTCCCTCAATTCCTATCCAGATCTCCCTTGGATAGCAAAATCTGCAGATACTCAAGTCCTTTACACAAATAGCATCATATTTGCATAGAATCCTCACTTGTCTTCACATGTATTTTAAATTACTTATGATATATGGTGTATTATAAATGCTATGTAAATAGTTGCTGCTGTATTGCTTAGTGAATAATGACAAGAAAAATTCTGGCCATGTTCAGTACAAATGTAATTTTTTAGCATATTTTGCATGGAGGTTAAATCACAGGTACAGGACCTGGATTGATCTCTATGGCTATATATCCATAATGCAACACCCTGTGATTTATTGTCACACAGTGGTGCTTGAGGTAGGTCATGTCTGGTGTTCTGTAAACATGAAATGCATTAGTTATCATTAGAATCAAGAAAGGGACAGTGATGATTAGAATGTAAACTATGGCTTTTTTATTTGCCAGGTGACCAGAATAGATGGCACCATAGACAGTTCTCCGTGTCTGAAGGTCACTCAAAAGTCCTTTGGTTCTCAGAATAGCAGCACTGATATCATGTTTTACCGCCTGAGCATGCCCATTGAGTGTGCAGAGGTCTTCTCCAAGACTATGGCAGGAGGGCTGTCAGGTGCTGGCCTCTTTGGGCCCAAGAATGATTTGGAGGACTATGATGTGGATTCCGACTTTGAAGTTTTAATGAAGACAGCTCATGGCCATCTGGTGCCTGACCGCATTGACAAAGACAAAGAAACCCCAAAGCCAGAGTTCAATAACCACAAAGATTATGCTCAGGAAAAGCCCTCTCGTCTGAAACAGAGGTCAGTAAGCAAAATCAGTATGACATTACTTTCTGGTTTGTTCTTGAAGTTTTAGAAGATCACTGCAGCCCAGGCTATCTTGGAACTCAGAGGACACCTCGTGCCTCAGTTTCCCAAGTGCTGGGATTATAGGTATGAACCACTGTGCTTAGCTACAATATGAATGTAAATTATACTTATTGTATTGCCTGAGTTATAGTAGAGGTAGATCCTAGTGATGACTAATAACATAGTAGAGAGTATAGTGTTTCTTGGTATTCTGCTAGCTGCTCATTCAGTCATTCACAAAAGATTTTACAGGGAAATAAAAAAAAAATAGCCCAGTGTTTTTTTGTTTTTTCCTAGTTTAGTAACCCAAATAAAATCTGGTCTAAGAGTTACTTTTTAAGATGTCTATATTTATATTCTTTGTTGAGAGTTAAAGAGTGCTCTCTCCAAATACCATTATTTTACTTTCTGAAAGACAAGATACTGTAGCATCCCTTTTACTAAATCGGTGTTTATTTCTCAAACTCAGCATTGTTGTCACTTGGTCAGGTCATTCTTTGTTGTAGGGGACAATGCTGGGCATGAAAGGGTGTTTAGCAGCATTTCTCACCTCCACCCACCAGATGACAGGAGCATTCCATTCTCTGAGTGTGACAACTTAGAGCATCTCAGAAAGTTACAGATGTTCTCCAGGGAGAAAAAATGCCTGGGTTGAAAACTACAGTTAATCACATGCCTGTGTTTGTAGTCAGCAGAGCATGCCATTGTTGTTTACTCCTCATTCTCTCATGTTTCAGATTTTTACTTAGGAGAACAAAGCCAGACTACAGCACAAGCCATTCTGCACGACTCACAGAGGATGTCCTTGCGGATGACCGTGATGACTATGACTACCTTATGCAAACGTCCACGGTATGAGTTCCCATACTCGGGATTAATGTTTATCAGTTATGTTGCTTTCCAGTTGGTATCCTTTGTCATACTGTGCTCAGCAGTGGCTTCTATTTTCTTTTATTAGCCAGGATCTCACCATGGAGTCCAGGCTATCTTTGAACTTATGATCCTCCCACCTTACCTTTCCTAATGTTGAGATTACAGGCATGTGTCACTATGCTTAGTGAAGCAACTTTCTTAAAATAATCATTTGCTTTTATTTTTAGGCAGATTTTGGGGATGAAAAGTTTGAAGAAGTGTTTGTACTATGATGCTTATCATGCAGTAAGAGCTATTTTACGTACCTGTCCTCAGTGACATCTATGATCCAAGTTTTGTTATCCTATTTATCAGTTGTTTATTTTTTGTTTCTCTGCTGTTTGAAAATTTCAAAACTATCTTGAAATGCCAAATGGGAAAAAATATAGTAATGTCTATTGTAGAGTTCTTCCATGTTTGAATGTGATGCTCACATGTTAAAGTTGATATTTCAAAGTGGTACTAAGATGTCAAGATGTTACAGGGAAAGGAAGGAACAGGCAAAAGTAAAGAGGCTGATGGCAGACTGATAACCTGTAGCATAGATTTGTGTACTCGCATAGGTTTGAAGAATTTGAAGTTTACCTGTCAAATGAACCAAAGTTTTAATTGAAAATATATATGAATTTATTGTATATTTGTAAATAAAATATATATTTGTACACACACGTGCACACAAATATATTTAGGTGTAGAAAAGCCTGCCATCATTTAACATGTTCAAAGAGATAGTTTTTCTCTGTTTCTCATTTTTTCAAATTTAATTAAGGATCTCTTAAATAGAAAATTTCTATTTTTATAATATAATTCCCTTGTTCCAACCATTTTAATTAATCCAATGGTATGAAACAAAGAAATATATTCTTGGTGATGCAGACTCAGACAAGAGGTAACATTGCAGATCAGCATTTTGTTTTGTCTTGTTTTACTCTGCCCACACATGGTTCCATTCTCTTGGCAGTACTATTATTCAGTGAGGATCTTTCCTGGACAAGAGCCTGCTAATGTCTGGGTGGGCTGGATTACATCTGATTTCCATCAGTATGATACAGGCTTTGACTTGGACAGAGTCCGTACTGTGACTGTCACCCTAGGAGATGAAAAAGGAAAAGTTCATGAAAGGTTGGTTTTCTCAGATTTTTATTTCTAAAAAAAATATTGGTAAACCTAGATTTTTTTTTCCTTAGATTTTGTACCCACAATACTTCTATTTATATGAACAACACAATCAAGCCAAGTATCAGTGTACTTTTTGGTTACTCATACAAAAAAAAAAAAAAAAAAAACAAGGAATCAAAATATATTAAAATAAAAAATCATGCAGTGAGAATGGAGCATCCTTTTGGTATAATGACTTGGGTCACCAATACTTAGCATTTATTTTAGGAATAAGAGCTGGGTAAATCTGAGGCATAGACAGTATGGTCAGCTTAGTTTCCTGGGGACTGGCTGTGTGGTGGGAAGGTAATAGTGCACAGAGAGTGGGTTGTAGTTTAGACCTGGTGCACACCTTTGAACTCCAACTGAGGAGCAGTGGGTTCTTTCCTCAGCTTTGCCATTGACTCGCTGTGTGGCTTTGGGTAAGTCAGTTACACTTTCTGTGCCATCCTCTTTCATTTGTAAAACTCAAACCAAACCTTCAAAAAAGTGAAGAAGGCTATCTTCCTTGCAGAATAAGACAAGAGAAGATCTGACCATTTGCTGCTACCCTTTGTGCCCATGCGATCCTCTCTGATCTGCTGTGACAGGTCTCAGAAAGAGTCCTCCATAGTGTTGCTTTTCTTCTCTAACTGCACCATCCTTTTTGGTGACTGGGAACGTGCTGTCCTTCCTCAGGTTGGAACACGTGAAATGTACCAGACTTAGCACTGCAGATGGGGACCTAGTAAGAGTCTTAAGCAAATCAGTGTTGGACCCTATCAACCATGTTTCTAGGAATATTCTGCGCATGCATTTAATTCTCAGAGATGGCAACAATTTAAGGAAAACTCTCAATGTAGGGATGCAATAATTGGTGTGATTTGAGCATAGCAAGTAGATGATAAGGGAGATTCATGGAGTATGAGGTGCCAAGTGCACAGAGATGCAACCTGCATTTTGATGATCTGAAAAGGACTTTATCCCAGCCGTTTTGCTCTTTTCTTCCTGCTTGCCTGCCTTTGGCTTTTCTTTGCTAGTCTTGTTAATGTGTTGGCTGTAAGTGCCAGGGAAGGTAATGGGGATGGAGCTCAAAGTACTTGATTTGTTTCCAGCTCTAATCAAGTTTGTGGTGAAGGTTGTCATCAAGTGGAATTATGTAGTATCACTAGTTTTATGCATAATCTAGTTTAATTGTCTCTCACAACAAAACAATGGAAAATATCCACAAAAGGGCATTATTTTAGCCAAATTTTAATTACATTATAGTGCTCATAGCTCATGTAGAATTTACCCAATGATCTTGATAGTGTTTGGAAATGAATGTTTCTCATCTCAAAATAAGTGGTGAAAATTTGAATTTGGATAATTATTAAGTAGTTAAACTTTTTTGAACCTCAGAAAAGGTCCAGTTTGGTTTGAGTTTTTTTTTTTTTTTTTTGTCAGAGAAGGTGCAGGTCAGTTCTTCTTTGGTTCCAACCCCGCTGGCCTATCTCTGTTAGGTGTGAGATCATAGAGATGTGTCAGACCTGACTCTGATCATCCACTACTGTTAGTGGAGTTTGGCTCAGAATCACAGACAGGCCCATTTTGCACCTCTCCCATTGCAGCATGAGCTTGTTGCTTGCACAGCATAATTTAGGTTTAGTTTGCAAGATATACATGCTTTTTCCCCTATCTGTGGTCATACAAAGATAAAAATATGGGGTTTTGTTTTATTTTTTTGCAATCCAGCATTAAACGCAGCAACTGCTATATGGTGTGTGCGGGTGAGAGTTTGAGCCCTGGGCAAGGACGCAACAACAATGGGCTAGAGATTGGCTGTGTGGTGGATGCTGCCAGCGGGCTGCTCACGTTCATTGCCAATGGCAAGGAACTGAGCACTTACTATCAGGTACGTGAAACTGTTGGTGGATGATGGCCTCACATTTCTAGGGAAGAAGTCTAAAAGGAAAACACATTTTGTAATATGAAAACTTAAATTAGAAATTAAGAAAGGAAATGGAAATGAATTCATGATACAGGTGTATTTCTATTGAATATCAGGAGTGTCATAATTCTTCCTGAGTAGAAATTCTCTCCAAAGATGTCTGTAGTCATGTAATACTGTAATGATTGAAAGTGGATATTCCTATGAGGGGAATAGAAAGGCTCTAGTTTCTTCCTGTAAAATTTCCTTTCGTTGTTATACAGTGAACATTTCTCTTTGTCTTCTTTCTTCACTAATAGTAGCAAATGCATTTATTCATTTAAGGTGGAGCCAAGTACAAAATTATTTCCTGCAGTTTTTGCACAGGCTACAAGTCCCAATGTTTTCCAGTTTGAGTTGGGAAGAATAAAGGTAAGAATCATCCATTTTCTGTAAGGGCCTAACACATACTTCCTAAATGAGTCCAGAATTTTATGAACACTAACATATATCTCTGCATCTGTTATTATTTAAAGGAAAGTAGCCATATTTGAAATCTCCAATCACTATGACACATAATTCTAAAAGGTTTCTTTGAATATCTTAAATAATCAATAAAACTAGGATTATGAAGAAAAAGCACACTGAATTATATACTGTAGAGAAATCATTGAGTTGATAACCAAATATAAACACTTGAAACCATGGTTGTAGAAGTGGAGGATGTATGGAATCTTCTGGAAACATAATTGAAGAACAGCTATGGTGGACTGGGTAGAGCAGGTACATCTGAAGTAAGTGATATTGAGGTTGTTTGCTTACTATTAAATCAGGATTTTTAGGGTACATTTATTAGAAGGCAGTCTTGGATGAGGGAGAGAGACAATAGGAATGTGCTGGGTTAAAGTGTTGACAGTAAAGTAGTTCAGCCTGACTAACCAAGGATGCCTCCTGGTGTGAGGCTGAAAATTGCCAAGACAGAGTTGGAAGACCTGGAGTGCCATGCTATGCTAATAGTTCAACCTGCATTTCCTAGAAAGGGTTCCTTTAGAAATTCTAAGGGGATTGAGTGTCATGAAACTCATCTTCTACCAATATTTGGAGATTAGTAGTAAATGCAAGCATTGGCAACTGGGCACTGCTGATCTGACATTTCTACATGATGGTGACAAGAGCCAGGGAAGACATAATGGAGATGAACTGGTTAATAACTAGTAAAGGTTTATGGGAGAAAATTGTAGGATTTGATAATAAATTGGACAGAGAGATTAGTCACTTAATTGGATTCAGGTAGTAGGTACAAAGCTTATTTTAATTTTATTTTAGTTTGTATCATCTGGGGATGTTGATGACACAACTTGAAGAGCTTGTTGAAATCAAAGTAACAGTTGAATTTAGTCTTGTAAAGTTCAGATGCCAGGTACATTAGGGTGAGCACAATTGGTGATACTTCCAGGCTGGGTCAATGATTTTGGACATGTTTGAAAGCTGAAGAAGGCATCTTATAGAGGCTATGTGAGGATGGGATACACAATCATTATGGCCAACTATTGCAGATCAAAGATGCCACACAATGGTCAGTGCAACTCAGGCTAGCACAAGCTATAGATTTATTAACTAGGAGAACTTTGTTGAAGAATTCAGAATTTGTACAAAATGATGGGAGGAGCCATATGGTAGGGAATTCAAGACTGAGTGTAAGAGAAATGTTTAGTGTGTGCATATATGTGTGTGTGTGTGTGTGTGTGTGTGTGTATGCTAACATTTATATATGTTTTTATATATATTTTATATAATATAAATATATCATATATAACATTTATATGTTTAGATTATTTCTATAGATATAAAATTTCTATGTTTTCAGAACCCTACTATTATGTCAAATTGTCTCTTTAACTTCTCCCTCTGCCTTTCTAGTTGAGAGTCTAGTGACTATGTCTAGATTCCAGACTGGTCTGCTGGTCCTCTCTCTCTCTCCCCACACATACTTGATCAGCTGTCTTCTCCATGTTGTATTATAAAAATGAAATCTCTTAGACCCACAAACTGGAGCCATTGCTCATCCAAGTCCCTTCCAAGTAGGTCCTCTGCCTTCTGACCTTCCTTGCCACTCATTTTTCTGGTTTCCGTAATGATCTTGCCATGCAGATAATTCCAGCAGTATTCCAGTAGGTCTTTCATCCATCCCTGCCCTTCTGCTCATTTAACCTACAACTTAGTGATTCTCAGTGCCTTATAACATAAGTCAGATCATATTATTCTGTTGCTTAATGCTATAGAAGCTCTGCTTCCCTGAGGATGAAATTCAGATGTGCCTGACATACTACCACCTTCCGTCTTCAACAATGCCCTCCCTTCTTTCTGTGTTCAACCACCCTGGCTACTGACACAACCTTGGGATTCCTATGTAGGCTATTTGTCTAGTTTCTCCAACATAAAAAATTGAAAGCTAAGGGACAGTAGGGATGATGTTTTTCATTCATATCTTCTTAGTTCCCAAAGTGATAACTAATCTTTTGATTTTTCCCATTCATAAAAGGATATAGGAAGTAGCTTAACTGTGAGGTGGCCTAGAAAATGCATTCCAGGGCTCTCCAGAGGAAAAAAGAGTTCAAGGTCATAAAGACATATGAGAAGTATTTTCATAGGATCCCACAGGAGGCAGCATTATAAATGAATGACCATGTTTTTAACAAAGTGGTGACTTATCTCACTGAGACCAGAGGAGTTAAGGCTGGCTGAAATTGCTTATTTGATGTGGAAGAGAAATAAATGGTATTCACTGATGCCACATTAGTTCAATGTTCATGGTTGATAGATGAATCTATCTGTTGAGCTATTAACCACACTGTTGGTTAATGAGAGTGGTTAAGGATGGGGAGGGTGACAGGACAGATGATATGTCACCGATAGCTCAAGAAGTTTGGTAGTATGTGTCCTCAAGGCTTGCCAGTTTTTCCCATGCTCAGCCCAGTAAAGAAATGTGAAGGGTGCATGGCTATGGCTATGCTTGATCCACCTTTACAACATTAAAAAAAACAAAAACAAAAACAAAAAAAAAAAAACAAACAAACAAACAAACAAACAAAAAACTTGTTTGCTTCCCCTGAAATTTCAATTGTGTTTTTTTTTTCTGTTATATTTTCTGCACTGGTTGTTTCAGGAGCTTTAACTCAATTTCATTATTTCTTAGGCATTAGCAGAAATAGGCATTGCTTCACAAGCCCCAGGAGATATTGTCAGTTCATTCTTTTTCTGTTTCCCTCTCCACTAGAATGTGATGCCTCTCTCAGCAGGATTGTTTAAAAGTGAGCACAAAAACCCTGTGCCCCAGTGTCCTCCACGTCTGCATGTGCAGTTTCTGTCACATGTCCTGTGGAGTAGGATGCCCAACCAGTTCTTGAAGGTAGACGTCTCTCGGATCAGTGAACGGCAAGGATGGCTGGTGCAGTGTCTGGACCCTCTGCAGTTCATGTCCCTTCATATTCCTGAGGAGAACAGGTCAGCCTTGTGTATCCACCTGGGACACCTGGAATTAAACTTCCCCAAGGACCAGGGGCGAAATGGGAGAAAGGAAATGAAGATTCAAAAGCAGAGTCTGAAGTATAGTTCTCAACCAATTTATTATCAAAATATATGTACTTTAGTCGATGATAGCATGTGTTACTGCTTGGTTACATTATATACTCTTGTTTTACTTTGAGATAACAAGAGCTAACAATTTTCAGAAGTTACAAAAGCAGCATGATTTAGAAGACTATCAGAGAAACATTGTATATAATTGTGAGGTACATTTCCTTTTATAGGTAAAAAAAACTGAGACCAAGAAGCATATTGAACAAATTGTGAAAATATTGGGCTGGGGAGATTGCTCAGGGGTAAAGTGCTTGCCTCATAAGCATGAGGACCTGAGTTCAGTCCCCAGTATCCATCTAAAATGCTGGGTGTGGTGGTACACAAGCAGGTACTAGGAGTGTGCAGGCTGGACAGTCATGCCTTATGGGTGAACTCCATGACAATGAGAGACTGTGTCTCAAGAAGAGGTGTTCAGTGTTCTGGGGTTAATACTCAGAATTTCCTCTTGCTTCCACATGTATGTGTACACATGGACACACATAATATATCCATCCCCCATATGAAAATATATACACACATGTATGTACACACACATAAAAAGAAAAATATTATGAGTGCTTTAGTAAAAAAATTTATGTACATTCTTGGCAGAATTAATATAAAGCTCAGTAAGTATTCAACAGAAGCTTTGTGGCTAAGTTTTCAGTTTTCTCATGTGATTGCCAATGAAACTGCAGAAATTTAGTTTATCATCCTTTATAATGAATAAGGAGCTATGTCTCTTAAGTTTTGCATTAAGATTTACCTTCTAAAGTACCATGAAAATATTTGGTCACAAACTGAGTGAAAACATGGCATAAGAACAATGAGAAGACAAACATACCTTTCTCTGATTTCAAGTCTAAATGCCCATTTTTAAATTTTTTATTTATTTATTTGAGCATGTGTGTGTGAGAGAGAGGAAGAGGCAGCAAGAAAGAGAAGAATAGGCACGCCAGGGCCTCCAGCCACTGCACATGAACTCCAGATGCATGTGCCCCTTGTGCATCTGGCTTACGTGGGTCCTGGGAAATCAAACCAGGGTCCTTAGGCTTCACAGGCAAACGCCTTAACCACTAAGCCATTTCTCCAGCCCTAAAAGCCCATTTTTATATCTGTATGCGTGCTGGGCATTTTTATTTAGTTTTAAGATTGGTAATATGTGGCCCGTGCTTAAGAAAACCATTTGTCTATTACTCAAAGATGTATACAATTACCCTATGACCTAGGAAGTACATCCACACAATATTCTATGAAAGGATATTATGAAACCATATTAACAATAGCCTCAATTGAAAACAACCCAAATATCCACTAACTGATGAATAGAGAAAATAAATTGTAGTGCATCTATATATTATTTGATGATAAAGAAAAATGAGGCATTGATATATGCTACAAATGGAAAAAAATCTAAAAACAATATATTGAGCTAAAGAAACCAGTGACAAAAAAATACATCTAAACATGGATTTACAAGATAATCCATAAAGACAAACTTTAGAGACTGAAAGTGCCCATTCCTGGGATTTGTGAGATGGCTCAGCAGTTAAAAGCACTTGTTTGCAAAGATTGCTGGACTGAGTTTGATTCCCTAGTGCCCATGTGAAGCTATATGCACAAAGTGATGCATGCACCTGAAGTTCTTTTGCAGTGGCAAGCGGCCCTAGAATGCCTGTACCCCGCCCCCCATACCATCTCTTTTCTCTCTTTCTGGAAGGAAATAAATAAATAAAAATGTTTAAAAAATAAAATTAGTGGTTACTTGCAGCTTGAATAAGACTTGTCACTTAATCCAAAGCTATATTTTTTCAATAGCTGTATTTTTGTAGTAGAAAATAACCTACAATTAGCTTACTATTTGTTATAAAACTCATTAATATTTAAAACCTACTGAATTATATATTTTAAACAGGTAAATTTTATAGTAAATAATATACATTTATTAAAGATGTTTTAAAACAAAAGAAAATCAAAGAAAATGTAATCTTGACAGGCAAATTTTTCTTTATTAAATATAAATATTTACATATTTTATATGAAAAATCAAAAAATATATATATATTTTGTAATAAATTCCCCTTTAAATGATTAGATTTTAGTTCTTTCATAGTTTTTATGAAGTAACTTTTTGTCAGAAGTTTGTATCCTATTTTTATTATTATTTTTTTAAATACTGAACAAACCAACAACAAAGAATACTGGGAGGAATTTCTCCTTGCGAGAGAAAAATATCTTTCTACTAGGAGAAAATTCAAAACTATCATACAATAATTTCACATGCCATAATCAGAAACCAAAGGTCTCTGCCACAGAATAGTTTCATTTATATGAATTGCCTGTGATAAATTATTAACTTAAACTTTCTCTAAAATTAATGCACAATTTGAGGAAATTTTTCTAAATATAGGTAACATAAGTCCATTAAATGTCATTGAAATCAGGTCCCCTCCCTACCACACTTCTCCCAGTGCTAGGGGATAAGCCCAGGGCCTTGAGCTTGCTGGGCTAGCACTCTACCACTGAGCTAAATCCCTAACTGAGAAATCAGGTTCTTGATAAGATAAGGGTATCAAGATGGCACATCAGGTTAAAACTGCCACTCAGACATTTGTGTCATACTCTTCCTTGAGCTTAGTGACAAGTCAGGACACCAGTTAGTGTCAAACATTCCAGCAAGCACAGGAAAACCTGATGAGCTTTGAAATTCACTTTCCAGAAGGGAAGTGCCAACTAGTGGTGGAAGAATCTTTTTTTTCTGAGGCCCTAGTGACATAGAAAATCATTAAAAATTTGGGACTCTGGTACATGTGTGCCAATATTTTGTTTCTTCTTAATGTGAGTCATAGTTAGAATTTAATTTATTTTTTGAGGAGGGGTGTACTTTCTCCTCCTCAGTGGGAGAGTGAGTTCCCAAGGCCCAGAATCTTGTTAATGTTTTTCACCATCACATCATGTGTGCATAGTACTTAATGTATAATATACATGCTATTTGGTGAATACATGAATGCTATTGAGATATGAAAGAATTTCTCCACTGAGGACTATTAGAGTATAATGAGTTGTTTTTGCAGTAACAAACAACTCAAATATATTAGTATCTCTCAAGATGACTACAGTTCTTTTTTATTCATGTTTTATAAGTTCATAAATTCCCTAGTACCCTTCCTGCTTGGATGTGGAAAGTGGAAGGAAATCCTAAGTCTGAAAACACCTGTCTAGATGAATGGATGATTCTTTTGATCAAGAATATACAACGCTTCTGTTTTTTAATACTAAAGCACCTTCCATGAACAATCTGTATAATTTAATCATAGTAGAAAATATGAACACATCTAAGAAATGATATGCATTAAAAGAAATGACCTTAGGCCTTGATTAGACATGGGCTTTAGTAGAAGCAAAACAATCTGACTTTCAAGTCCAGTGTGAACTATCCAGTTTTAATTGGCGTCTCCCTCTTATTTTAGTAAGATGCAAATGCCATTATACTGTACTATTTTTTCCATGCTCTAGAGCAACTTATTAAAGAGAATGAGCACTTTGTTTGCTTCCTTCTGACTTACTTAGGCTCACAGCCCAGTCATAGCATAGAGATCATGGCCCAAAGCAAAACTTTATGCTGTGTTGAGCCAGGTGAGTTTGTTGTAAAAGGAAATCTGGGATTGTTTGTCAGAGAGTACTCAGGCTCTCAAAGTTGGGGGAGAGAGTCCCAGGCTTAGGTTGAAACATATGTATAAAAGAGGTGCCCAGAGCCTTGGTAACATGGAGGATGAAAGGAGATCCTAGATAAACTCATAGATGAAAATGTTCAATGTCAAAGTCCATACAAGAGAGAATTTGTAAAATATTTAGAAATGACATACAAATCTTGTGCAGCAGTTTAATGTGAGAAAATTAAAAGAACATAGTGTCTGAACCCATATCTCTTGAACTTTATGACATATGCACCTCACTCTTCTGATTCAGAAGTTCCCTCTTCTCTTTCCACTAATAGATCCGTGGACATCTTAGAGCTGACAGAGCAGGAGGAATTACTGAAATTTCACTATCATACCCTCCGGCTCTACTCCGCTGTCTGTGCCCTAGGGAATCACCGGGTGGCCCATGCTCTGTGCAGCCATGTAGATGAACCTCAGCTTCTCTATGCAATCGAGAACAAGTACATGCCTGGCTTGCTGCGCACTGGCTACTATGACCTGCTGATCGACATTCACCTCAGCTCCTATGCCACTGCCAGGCTCATGATGAACAATGAGTTTATTGTCCCTATGACAGAGGAGACCAAGAGTATCACCCTCTTTCCCGACGAGAACAAGAAGCATGGCCTCCCTGGCATTGGCCTCAGCACCTCCCTTCGGCCCCGGATGCAGTTCTCCTCCCCAGCTTTGTAAGCATCAGCAATGAATGCTACCAGTACAGCCCTGAATTCCCGCTGGACATCCTCAAGGCCAAGACCATCCAGATGCTAACTGAAGCCGTGAAGGAGGGCAGCCTCCATGCCCGAGACCCGGTGGGTGGGACCACCGAGTTCCTGTTTGTGCCCCTCATTAAGCTCTTCTACACCCTGCTCATCATGGGCGTCTTTCACAATGGGGACTTGAAGCACATTTTACAGCTGATTGAGCCCAGTGTGTTTAAGGAAGCTGCCACTCCAGAGGAGGAGGGAGATACTCTGGAGAAGGAGCTCAGTGTGGAAGAGTCAAACCTGGAGGCAGGTGAAGAAGAAGCCAAAGGGAGTAAAAGGCCCAAGGAAGGCTTACTCCAAATGAAACTTCCCGAGCCAGTTAAATTGCAGGTACATGGAGTTTGGGGGAGGGAGATAGGGAATCTCAGAATTGCTAAATGTTAAATGTTGAAGTATGAAAATTTACCTCTGTCTTCCTTTTTCTCTTGTGTTGTTCTTCACAAAATTGACTTCCATTATTCTCCCAATTCACTATCGATTTCTTTGCTTTCCCTTCTTGTGTCTGCAGATACATTTCAACAATATGGTATTGAGATGTGTGAATTTGAAGCACAAACATCACCTTGTCCCACCCCACATCGTGTGTGTGTGTGTGTGTGTGTGTGTGTGTGTGTGTTTGTGTGCGCGCGTGTGATCAGCACCAGGATCTTCTCCAATCACTTTCTACCTTATTCTCAATTGCCTGTCAAATCCCCTTCCTTGAGAGCAAGCATTGTGGAACTTAGTACTCATGGATGTGAGAAGAGGTGTTTCTTCATGCCTCCTCATTTCATCAATCAATTTGACTCTTGAGTGATTGTGTCTTATAGACACATTTGTAAATAAATAACTGTATCAGATAAAATCCACTTGATTTCCCATAAGAAAACAACTCATTAGTGTCTTAATGGGAAATCTTTCATCTCACTATCACCTTGCATACAACTCTGGAGTTCTCAAATTGGTGCAGGAACTCACTGCTGTCTTTCTGCTCTGTGATACTCACTCTGGTCTTCTAAGGTGTGTCACTTTACTCTTTCTGCAGCAATCAAGTTATAACCTAGTTACATGCATTTTGAAAGAAAGGCATTCTAGTCTATTATCAATGAAGGAAACTGTCCTAGAATATCCCTTGTACAATACTCCTTAGGAATGTATTTGACATTCTACCTGTAGCTACAAAAGATACTTGCTGTACAGCTGTCTACAAACAGACATGTATTTGCCATGCTGGCTTAGACAAATTATGCTTCATTCTCCATGACTCAGTACAAGTATGTTTATAAAATATTAGAATTGGGATAGAGAGATAGCTCAGAGTTAAAGTACTTGTTGTTCAAACATAAGGTCCTGAGTCCAGAGCTCCAGAATCCACATAAAATGCAGACATAGTGGCATGCACCTTTAATCTCAGCACTTGGTTGGTGGGGACAGGAAATCCCTGAGCCTCAATGACTAGTTAGTCTACTTGAAAAAGTGAGCTCTGGGTTCAGTGAAAGGCCCAATCTCAGAGAGCAAGGTGGAAAGTGATTGAGGAAGACCTCTGGTGTTGATCTGGCCTCTGTGCGTGCACACGCACGCAAACACACACACACGCATGCACACGCATGCACGCACACATGCACGCCATACACATACTTATGTAAAAAAAAGGATCCTGTTCTTAAGGGTCAATAGGCAACTAGGAAAATTTAAGACAGATTAAGATTTGAGATACACAAAAGGTTATAAATTAAAGCACACAAGCTAGAGAGATGGCTTAGTGGTTAAGACACTTGCCTGCAAAGCCTAAGGATCCAGGTTCAATTCCCAGTACCGATATAAGCCAGATCTACAAGGTGGCGCATGCTTCTGGAGTTTGCAGTGGCTGGAGGCCCTGGTATGCCCATTCCTTCTTTCTCTGCCTCTTCTCTATCTCTCTCTCTTGCACACTCTCTCTCCCTTTCAAGTAAACAAATAAACAAAATATTTTAATTATTTTCTTAGATGTGCCTCTTGCTCCAATACCTCTGTGACTGCCAAGTCCGGCACCGAATAGAAGCCATTGTAGCTTTTTCAGATGACTTTGTAGCTAAGCTCCAAGACAATCAGCGTTTCAGGTATAATGAAGTTATGCAAGCCTTAAACATGTCTGCTGCACTCACCGCCAGGAAAACCAAGGAGTTCAGGTCGCCACCACAGGAGCAGGTACAAGAGAGAAATCAGAGTTCTTTCTTTTCACTTTGGACTTTTACTTTAATTCAGATTTAGACTTTTTCTTTAATTCAGATCTGTGCATTGCAAAACTGTGTAAGTTATAAGTGATTTTCTCTTTCCATTTCTGTTTAGCCAAATTATTTTACTCAATAGCCAAAGTTTCTGGTTGGGAATGTTGCTCAGTTTGTAGATGCTTTCCTAGCATACACAATGCCCTTGTTCAAGTTCCAGCACCACATTAAACTGAGTGTGTTGCTCCAGTAGAATTCTAGCACTTAGAAGATAAAAGTATGAAAATCAGTAATTCAAGGTCACCCTCAGCTATATAGCCAGTTCAAGGCCAGTCTGGGCTACATGAAACTCTGTCTCTTAAAAAAAAAAATCCAAGTTTTATCAAAAAATTACTTTGTTAGTTTAATCAAAAGAAATTAGACATTTACTAATTCTTTAATATTGAATTGTATAATATTATATTACATTATTAAATATTAAATGAATCATTCAAAGACATGAAACTACAGGTGCTCCCAGAAGGTCAACATACCACAACTTGATGTTATGCCAAAAATGACAATGTCCAACCAAAGATGACCTATTATCAACCCAACTAATAGAAACCTTCCTCTCATAGGACTGAATTCTAGAAGCTTTCTAGTGGGTATCTTCATAGAGGAGCAGACTATCTCTGACACCTTGCTTCACAGAAGATCTATCACCTTGTCTATGGTTCTTTCTCTCATCATTTACCTCCAAATTGAGATCTTCTTAGGATATAGCAGCACCAATGTCACATGTATCAATTAGAGAATGAGCTAGTCTGGATTGTGGATTTTCTGAAATCTGCATTAGGATAGCACTCATAGTTTGGGAAATTACCAAGGTAGAGAAGGTTATTTAAAAGTATAACTTACAGATATATCTTCAGTATCTTAACTTCCTGTTTCCTTATATATCCAAGTTAACACAGAATGAAAGTTTTAGTGGCCCAATTTGGTTTTTGTCATCAGAATGTATTTTTAATGGTAAAAGGATGTGGGCTTTTAAAAAATGACTATAAACAGCATTTACTCAGCAGAGAATAAGACTAGGCTTTCCCTGATGAAATTTCTTATGATGCTATTTGGAGATGTCTGCCTTTAGGAAGATGGAGTTCATGTACTTTCTCTCATTCCTCTTTCTGAGTACAACTAAAAACCTAGATATTGCACATAAGATTACTGTAGGAAATTCTGCAGGAAAGAAAATTGACTGGATGTGGTGGAACTTGTGATTCAAGGAACAGAATGGTGATAAGTTCCTGCACTTTCTTTTTGCTTCATCTCTCTCAGACTTTGAGGAAAAGAAGCTTGAAACCAGGAAGTGCAGGGCATAGACAAGAATAGTTCCAACCAAAGACTGCTTGCTCAAGCCAAGGCCCACTTACCCCAAGGGAAATACCTTTTGGATAACAATTGCACTGCTATGTTAAAAAAATACAGAGAAGCTGTGTTCTCTCCTTACCTTCACCTATCAAGATGATAGGACTTCCACTTTCCAAGGGCTCTATTGAGGCATTCTACAGAGGAGAAAGACTGGTCACTTTGTGGTGACATTCTAACCCTTTCTAGCAGTGATCATTTCAATATAGGAATAGTGAGGAGCTGGAAATCTATAATATTCAGTAGCAACAAAACCTTTCCTAAGTTCTTCTTTGGCTACTGTCAGAGAAATCTGGCCAAGACAGTAGTCTCAGTAACATCCAACTTCATTGCATTGTACCTACAATTCTCAATTGTCAATTAAGATAGTCGTAATAATAAAAGTCAGTAAGGTTCTAAATGAAAAAGAAAGTACCAATGCTGAGATATCAGAGGCCTTCAAAACATGACAAAGCTCTGAAAGCAGCTCACTCAATGACTTCCAAATAGAGAAGCACTTGGAAGTTCTCAGCTCAAAAACAAAATAAATAGGGAAGAACTGAGAGGAAAGTTTAGATCTAAAAATTACAGTAACTGTAAGGAAAGATTTGGAGGGTGGGCCAAAAAGCAGAAAAGGAGACTTGATGAAGAAAGCTGAACTGAGAATATCAGGAAAAAGTCCAACTGAGGATAAGAGAAAAGACTGACAGGAAAACAGCCACAAACGAGACAAAAGATATCATATGATGATGATGCTGTTGAAGGACAGGAGAGAAGGCAAGCTGAGAAAGATAACTGAAGAAATGATGTTTTTTTAAAAGACTTTTCAAATTTACTAGACAATGTGAAGCTGGGGATTTAAAAAGCTGGTTGAGCCCTCAATAGGAAAACTCAAAAAGTTTTATTCCCACAAACATCATAGTCAGATTTCTGAAAATTATACACAAGAATAATGTTTTACAATAAATGCCATTTGAAGCTATGGAGATGGCTCTGCCAGTAAAAATGCTTTCTCTGCAAATATTGCAAACATGGGACCTGAGGGGTGGGGTGAACTGGCATGAGTTGGCATGAGTTTTGATCCCAAGCACTTGTATAAAAAGCTAGGTATGGCCACATGTGCCCTGTAACCCTGGTCTTGTAGGAGTGGGTAGAGATTGGAGAATTGCTTTTGTTTCTCATTTGCTGAAAGAAAACCTGTCAACTTAGAGTTCTGTATGCTATTAAATTACCTTCCAAGATGGAAGGGGGGAATTAAGGTATTCTCAAGCGAAAGGAAGTTTAGAGAATTTGACTGCCATCACAGAAAGCTAAATGAGCTTCTTTAAACAGAAAGAAAATTACAAAAGAAGGAATTCAGGAAGGGATCTACTTCTTCCTCTGAACTTTTAAAAGTTGTGTTTTATGGTTGAAGCAAAAGTTACAATGGCATTCTAAATGTATGTGATTCTATATGGTTGTGATGTTGGTGAAGGGTGTAAGAGAAGACAAATGGAAGAAAACAAGTGAAGAAATGTATGTGTTAGAGAATTTTAATATAATTGTACTATAAATGGAAGAGATTAGTGGGCCAGAAAGGAGATAAGGTTTATATTTTATTCAAATCGGTAACACATCATTATTAGTAGTTTATATGTTATATACAAGTAATATAATAACCCAGAGCTATCACTAAAATATTTATACAAAGACATGCTGAGAATTAACTATGGATGAATAAAAATGGGATCCTACAAATTATTTAAGTAACACTTAGCAAGTTGAATGGAAATAAGACAGAGAAAATAAAAAAATAAAAAAATAAAATTACAATCTTAAACCACATTATGGGAGCATAAATAATCTATACATACTATAGAACTTCTCATTGCTATGACAGAACATCTGACCAGAAGCAGCTGATGAGAGGGAAAGGTTTCTTTCAGGCTTATAGTGTCAAGGAAAAGTTTCATCATGGCAGGGATATCATGGCAGAACAGGGGCTGGGAATGACATCTTGCCACATCAGCTGGAAGGCAGCAGTAAGAGTAAGTTGGTTCTATACACACAGTGGGCTGGAGCAATAAACCTCAAGTTCTGTTGCCAATGACACACCTCCTCTACCAGTTAAGGATCAAGTATGAGGCTTAATCACAAACACTTGAGGCTATGGGGACATTGCACATTCAACCTACAATATATACTAATTAAAAGACAAAATTAGCACAGTGGATTTACAAAACAACTCTACTGTATTCTTTTCACAATAAACTAACTTCAAATATAATGATATTAGTAGGTTGAAAGGAAAAGGATGAAAAGTAACACAGTATGAAAAAAGTTACTCAGAAGCTAGCAGGGGTAGCCATATCCCATTAAGTAGATTTTAATACAAAAAAATTCCAAAGACATTAGAACATTATGGGTAATAGTTATTCTACCAAGGAGACAAATGTACAACAACCACAGAGCTGCAAATTATGTGAATCCCAAACTACTAGAACTGAAAGAGAAATGAACAAATAAATGAATATATTAGAGACGTCAACACTCTTCTCAATAATTGATACTACAGCTAGACAGAACAACTAGGCAGGATATAGAAAAAGCTTATCACATCATTACTCATTAGTATCTCTTGACATTTTTAGCACACTACACAAACCAAGAGTACACATGCTTTCTTCAAGAACCCTTAAGACATTTGCAGACATGGACTATATCCAGGGTTGGAATATAACCTCCATATCATACTGATATTTTTCTGATTAGGTTGGAATTACATTACAAATCATCAGAAGACAAGTTATAAGAAAATCTTTAAACCTGTAGAAGCTATATAATATGCTTCTTAATAATCCATGGTTCAAAGAAGTCTTGAAGGAATTGAAGAATATATTGAACTTAAAAAATAGTCATATACATACAGACGTTCCAAGTTGCTAGACAGTGCTGAGAAGGAAATTTACAACACTAAATTTCTACATGCAGATGCAGATCAATAACATAAGCAGCCACCATATGAATTTAGAAAATGGTCTGGGGAGCCTAGTGTGGTGGCACATGCCTTTAATCCCAGCACTCAGGAGGCAGAGGTAGGAGGATTGCCATGAGTTTGAGGCCACCCTGAGACTACATAGTGAATTCCAGGTCAGCCTGAGCTAGAGTGAGACTCTCCCTCAAAAAACAAAGAAATAGAAAATGAGCTGGGGAGATGGCTTGGTGAGTAAAGTACTTTCCACACAAACATGAGAACCTGAGTTCAGGTACCCAGTACACATGTAAAATGCCTAGTGTGGCACACAGTCGTAATCTCCGCACTGGGGAGGAAAAACAAGAACATAATATATATGAAAATTTCATAATAAATATCATTCTTTTTGTATGCTTATTTTAAAACTAGTTAAAAAATAAAAATAACTTTCTTGAAATGACCTAATGATAAGATTTTGTTTTTCATTTCTGGAGATTGAACCTAAGGTCTCATGCATACTAGGTAAATGCTATCTATGCCAGTGAGTTATATGCCTGACCCAGAAATGACAAAAGCATATAGATGGAAAACAGGTTAGTGGGTTCCAGGACTTAAAGATGAGGGCAGACAGGATGAAACTGTATGTTTAGTAAGAAGTATCTTTTGAAGGCATTGTTCTGTGCACTGACTATATCAGTGTTGGTATTTTTATCATGATATTGTGTACATTTTCACAAAATCTGACCACTGGAAAAACTGAGTAAAAGCTGTATATGGTGTTCTCTATTATTTTTGCACAATAGAATATAAATATACAATTATTTCAAAATAAAAAGTAAAATCCCTGAAATTTCTTAAATGACAATATGGAGTAGCAGCTTGTCTAATATTCATTTTATTACTTATTTAATATTTAATATTAATTGTGTATAAAACTTAAATTTAATATTATTGTGTCTAAAACTAAAACAAATGGAAGAAATTACCCATTACTTGTTTAATTGAATTGTTAATATTAGCAACATGTTATTCTGTATCACTTTTATGTTGTGTTTACACTTCTATATTTGAAGCTGCATTCATTTCAAAAAATTTTATTTAAAATATTTTTAAAATACTGATGTCATTTAGAAAACAGAAATGTAGGAAAAGCATAAAAAATATTTTTTTAATTATTTATTTATTTTTTATTTTACTATAATTATTTATTATTATTATTATTTTGGCTTTCTGAGTTAGGATGTCAGTCTAGCTCAGGCTGACCTGGAACTCACTATGTAGTCTCAGGGTGGCCTCAAACTCTTGGTGATTCTCCTACCTTTGCCTCTGGAGTACTGGGAATAAAGGCATGCGCCACCACACCTGGCATAAAAAAAATGTTTAAAAAAATAGCCAGGTGTTCAGGAAGTTCAAGGCCACCCTGAGACTACATAGTTAATTCCAGGTCAGGTCAGCCTGGGCTGGAGTGAGATCCTACCTTTAAAAACAAAACAACAACAAAAAAAGCATGTAGCTCTGTCTCTTAGTTAAGGATTTGAAAAGTACATAAACCTAATATATTATAGATTTAAGAAAAAGGAATCAATATTACTTGACTGTTTTTCATGTTATTGATCATTGGAGGATTTGATTTGTTTTATGATGTCATTTGGATTGAGTAATAGATGATGAGTATTCACTGATTAAGAATAAATTTTGACATTTGAAAAGTACATCTTTGTTTTTACCTTTGCATTGTCATTCCTTAATCTACTTTTCTTTCTTCCCTCATTCTTCCTCTTCCATGGCTTCTCTTCCAGATAAATATGCTTCTCAATTTTAAGGATGACAAAAATGAATGTCCATGTCCTGAAGAAATCCGTGACCAGCTTCTGGATTTCCATGAAGATCTGATGGCACATTGTGGTAGGTTATTCTTGATTCACACTCCTTGCTACATGTGTATGTGTAACTCATGAATTCTAGTAGAAATAAAACATATATATGACTATGTCTGTTAGAGGGCCATATGAGTATTTATTATACAAAGTGGTTAACTACCCTTATGTCACAAGTTAAGAGGAAAAGAAATTGAGAGAGAAAATGTAGATTTAGGTGATTGTAACGCTTTACCTTGGAGGGATAGAGGGCTTGAAGATGGGTCCTGCAGCAAAGAGGTTGAGCTTTAAGTCAGTTTGGTGGTAGTAAAGTCTCCATTACCCAAGATGATTAAATCTTAGAAATATGACGTGCATTTGCCTGAGGTTAATAGTACTGTGTGTGTTCTTAAAATTTTATTAAAGGGTAGATCTCATGTTATATATTCTTAAAACAGCAAGACACAAGATAAATAAAAAATATTAATAATAACAAAAGTAAAAATAATCTTCAGGTCATGGGTTTGTTTACTGATTGATTATGGTGATTCATGAGTGTAGGGGAATATCCAAATTCCTCAAATCAAACATTTTATGTGTGTAGATTTTTACCTACCACTTACACTCCAACAAAAAATGAAAAAAAAAAAAAAAAAAGACTAACTTAGGAAATCTTATATATGTTATTTATTTATTTGTTTATTTATTTTTCATTTATTTTTGTTTTTTCAAGGTAGAGTCTCTAGCCCAGGCTAACCTGGAATTCACTTGGTAGTCTCAGGTTAGCCTTGAACTCACAGTGATCCTCCTACCTCTGGCTCCCAAGTGCTGGGATTAAAGGTGTGCATCACCACACCCAGCTTGTCATTTATTTTTTAAAATGTTAATTTTCTTTATTTATTAGAGAGAGAGAGAGAGAGAGAGAATGGGCACACCAGGGCCTTCAGCTGCATAGATGAACTCCAGATGCATGTGCCCCTTTGTGCATCTGGCTTATGTGGGTCCTGGGGAATTGAGCCTAGGTCCTTTGGTTTTGCAGGCAAGCACCTTCAACACTAAGCCATTTCTCCAGCCCAGTGTATGTCTTTTAAATTAATAAGTATCTTAAGGAAACCCTGCTATATTGTCATAAGCTAGCAGTCTAAATCTACTGAGAAATTTCCCTTATATATAAAAACATTTTAGAATGAAATTTTTTGAATATTCTGAATGTGTACATCTTTATTCCTTTATGATATGATGTATATAAGGTTTGTGAGTCAATGAAAGAAAGTGAATTGGTCATTTTTTTAGTAATATAGACAAATAGACCTAAGTTAATAGATATGTAGATAGACAGATTATAGATATACCATTAATAAGATTAGGTGTATCTGGATTTAAAAAAAAAGCTGCAATGCCTAAGAATTAGTTCTCAAATATGCATTTTTCCCAATGTTTTCCTTTTTTGTCCTCTCTGTTCTGGTTATGCTAGGAATTGAGCTAGATGAAGATGGATCTCTAGATGGAAGCAGTGACTTGACAATCAGAGGACGTCTGCTGTCCCTGGTAGAAAAGGTGACCTACCTTAAGAAGAAGCAAGTAGAAAAACCAGTTGCAAGTGATGCCACAAAGCCATGTAAGTATCTGAAAGAGTCCTGGCCAAGTCACTCAACCATGACATTTATTCCTCCTGAGAATGGATATGGCACTCAATGAATGGAAGAGAATATGGTTTTCCAACTTTCAATGCTCAGATTCTTAACACTATAAAACCTAGAAGTAGACAGCCTCATGAACTATATTTGTCAGACCAGACTGAGATGTAGTTGTATTGTGGTTGTATTGGCTTCTTGGAGATCTTAAAAGTTAGAGATTTGATCAGAGACTGTCAAGAGAAAGATTAAAATGATTAATTTAGCTTTCATAGATAAGTACCTATTTATCTACATTATATTTATATTTAGAAAATTTCCCCTTCTTTCCTTTCCTTTCCTTTACTCCTCTTTCCTCCCTCCCTCCCTCTCTTTTCTCTCTCTCTCTTTCTTTCTTGTATGTTGTTTATGTGATATGCATATATGTTTTATATGTGTGTGTATGCGTATTCATGTGTGTGTGGAGGCAACAGGTCAATATCCACTGTATTCTTCCCTGGCTGACGGTTTGAGGAAGCTAACAAGCCCCCTTGGGCTCCTGGGTTTTCAGAGGGGGCACATTCATATAGATGGGGCCCTGGAACAGCCTTGAGAGATCACATACTCTCATCACCTCACTTCTAAGAACCCAGCACTGGCTTGCTTTCTGAGGGCTCTTTCTGTGAAAAAAAGTGCCAAGATTTTCTAAAACTGTAAGTTGGTATAGAAAGGTTATATCCATGCAATAAGATCTACATTTATTCAGAAACACGAAAGAAATTTTGATAGGTCATCTTCAGAGTCTGTTTCTTATGAGCCCTTGGTTCTTGATCCTACCCTACTCATGTGACAGCAAGGCTTTGAGACAGACTGACATTGACATTTTGTTTCCACTTTGTGTTGGATACATTTTTTTCATGAAATAATATATGTGTAAAGTAAATAGCATCTTTTGAAAATTATCCATTGTATTAATGGTATAAATTAATTGTCTCATTATATACATATCAGCCACATCAACTCCACTGAAACTTGATGATTATGATATTCAAGATGTTTTAAAGTTTCTATTGATTTAATTTTTAATATCTTAAGAACTTTTTGTATATATGTTATCATGGTACATGTGTAAATATAAGAGGAAAACTTTTGTCTGTGCTCCATACCTTCTTTGAGGCAGGGTCTCTTGCCACTACAAATGGATTGCCAGACTGCAAAGGAATATAAGAGTAGCTAGTCTGAGAGGCTCCTTTGGATCATAAATGCACAACTTTGCATTCAGCTTTATGTGGGTACTGAAGAATTGAGCCCAGGCTAGAAGGCTTAGCAAGCAAGTACTTTAGCAACAAAGCCATCTCCCCAGCCTCTGTATTACATTTAAATGAACTGTGTTGCATTTTATACCACAAGTAGTTTTGTATATCTGAAATAATTTTTCATTCAATACAATTTTTAATGAAATCCTTCCTAAGACATGTTAAATGACAATTTGTGATTCAAATTTACGTAAAATATAATTATTTAATCGGTATCACAATTAGACATTTAATTGAAGAGATAAATAGATAAACAAATACCATATTGAGTTTTCCTTTAAGTGACATTTACAAGTGAACTGATGTCAGATCTTGGAGGAAAATAGTTGAACAAAGAAAATAAAGGTAAAAGTTATGATCTCATACTTTTTGCCATAGTGATAGTTACTTCTAGACTATCATCAGTGATTTTGTAAAAGTGCCTCTAACTCTGATATAGCTTATGTAATTAGAGAATGTTTTCAGAGCTGGGTGTTGTTGCTCCTGCCTGTAATCCCAGCACTCAGGAGGTGGAAGAATGAGTTCAAAAGTTCAAGGTTATCCTTGGTGACACTAGTTTGAGGATAGCCTGGGTTATATGAGACTCTGTTTTAAAAAAAAAGTCTATTTTTTTCGAGAATAGATAGTTTTTTGGCATTTTACCCTTGCTTGAATAAATATGATCTTTATGGAATATAGATAAAACTAAAATGAAGTCAATAAAGAATATTTGAATATTAGAGTGAACTAGCCTTTTCAGTTATGGTACAAATATTGATAATTGATAACAATTTGAAGGTAAGATTATAGAGTTGAAATGTTTAACTTGTGTGTTTTCTTTTTTGTTAAAAAAATATAATGCAGCCACTTTGCAGCAGTTGATTTCGGAGACCATGGTTCGGTGGGCTCAAGAGTCTGTCATAGAAGACCCAGAGCTGGTGAGGGCCATGTTCGTGTTGTTGCATCGGCAGTATGATGGTATTGGGGGTCTGGTTAGGGCATTGCCCAAGACCTATACCATCAATGGCATCTCTGTGGAGGACACCATCAACCTGTTGGCATCTCTCGGCCAGATCCGTTCTCTTTTGAGTGTGAGGATGGGCAAAGAAGAAGAGAAGCTCATGATCCGTGGATTGGGGTATATTATTTAACTGTGCCAACTCTTTGTCTTGTTCTAATTTTAGTCCATTAATGAAGTGCATTAGTTTTAGTGCATTAGTCCCAAAATGCTTCATGATCATTAGATCAGATTAAATTATTATTTTTCTAGAAATTATGTGTTTAAGTCAAGTAGGAAAGTTGTTTGGTAACAAAAAGTGCCTAGTTTTACAGATCAAATGCTAATGTAACATGACATACAGCAATGAGTATTTCACTTTTTAAACCCTTATGTTACATAGTTATACAGAAAACACATTAAAACCTGTGGTGATGGCATGGGAACACTCAGTGGGAAATAATAAAGTTATATGTATGTATTTGACCTTGGGAAATTGAGGACAGGGACCCACTTCTGAGAATTCAGCCACATAAGTTTATATTTCATGTAGATTTTATGAATATTTCATGTAGGTTAAAGTTTATGTCCAATATTCAGAGTGAGGAGAAAACAAACATTACGTTCAGTGATAATTGGAAGACCTCAAAAATTAGCCTATAAAACTTTTAGAAATCCAACTAATAACAAAAAATGAAATTGATAGAGATTACACTATAATGTTCAAAAGAATACACACAAATATAGAAATCTAGAATACATCATGCTAGAAAATAATGGAAAGAAAAATCATCTTCATAAAAATTGAATTAGATAAATATTTAGCAAAAGTGGAGATAGTGGCTAAGCTCAGTAGTTAATGCTTGCTGCTCAAGCATGAGGGCCTAGCCCCCCTGAGTTTAATTCCCCAGCACCATGTAAACAGCTAGTCATGGTCATATACATCAGGATCCAGTCCTATTCATGATGAGGTGGAAACTAAGGAGACACTGTCACTTCCTGATTGAAACAAAAACAAACAGCAAGGCTGGAGAGATGGCTTAGCAGTTAAGGCGCCTGCCTCCTAAGCCTAAAGAACACTGGTTCCAATCTTCAGGGGTTCCAATCTCCAGGTCCCACGTTTAGCCAGATGCAAAGTGATGCAAGGGCGCAATGCTGCACTTGACCACAAGGGGGAGCACACATCTGGATTTCGTTCGCAGCAGCTGAGAGGCTGCTGGCAGGCCCACCCTCTCTCTCTCTCTGTGTCTCTCCAGGAAAAAAAAAAAAAAAAAAAAAAAAACAAGCAGCAAACATGAAAATGGCTTTTCAGAATTCCCAGAGAGATTCCATTGCAATGAAACAGGAGGATGAGCAAAAAGAAGATACACAATGCTCTCCTCTAATTTCTGCAAGGCACACACATCTGTATACACACATGCATGCATTACACATATACCCCATCACACACACTTGCAAAAAAGTAGAGATAAAGTTGAGCTCAGGTTCATAAATACAATAGAAGAAAAAGAAATACTAAAATTGATCAAAGAAACCTGGAATTGGTTGTTTGAGCAAAACTAATAAAATATAACAGTATGTTTTTGTTTTATTAATGAAACAAAAAAATAACCCTTTGGGGATAAAACAATTATCTAAAGATACAGGTCACTTAGGCACATTGTCTACTCACAAAAGTATACTATATATTTCTCATGGGCCCATTTAAATGTATAAAAATGGACTGGAGTTTATATTCCAAATTCATGATAACTTATACACACTAAAAGTAAGTATACTAATGGAACAAAGGGTGGAAATTGAAACATCTACACCAAACAAGCAAATATGACATTTGATCTTTATTTACAGTAGAATGACCATCTGTGAGAGTGCTAATATTTAAATCTAACCTCAGGAAGCCTCTTGTAAGACACAATTTTAGCAAGCAAGCACCTTTAACCACTGAGCCATCTCCCCAGTCTGGAACATGATTTTAATTAAACAAATCAAAAGTCTTCCAGGAAATAGAGGTTACATGTTTTCTTAAATAAACACATTAATAGTAATATATTCCACTAATACAGAAATTATTCATTAGTGATGTAACTCAGAATTAAATGGAGAAATGAAATTCTACTTCTGTGGTACAAGGGATATTTTGCACATAGGACATACTTAGTAAATGACAACCTACCTACTGGGCAGTAGAATTAAGAAATTATTTACTTGAAACTGAATAACTAAATATGTATGCCCAGGGGAGTGACTCAGTTAAGGAAACTGAAGAGATTTCCATTTTCTTACGAGCTGATATTTGATTGATATTGCTCTGACAAAAAAGTGTTGCTAAGGGAAAGACTCTTGTATTGATTGATTTATGTTACATATAGATAAGAGCAGAACTTCTTATTTATGAGGAATAGGTGATTCTGCATGATCTTTGTGATCCTTAAGAATACCTGGACCATAATGCTTAAGGGACCACCTGCAGTTTCCTTAAGTTGTTTGTCAGTCTCAATGAGCTGTGTCACTTGTATCTTGAGTTTACATGTATTGTTTTGCTTAAAGAATCATCACTTCATTTATCATGGAGAACAAATAATGGTACAAATGTAATAAAAATAACACTACTGTAGTTTTTATGCAACTATTGAATGTAGCACAAAATTACATATACATGAAAAATAGAGGCATTTTTATGTTAAGAATTTATATAGAAAGTTTCATGTTGTTTCAGTACAAGTGAAGGTTGAATATTCACAAAACTAAGAATAAGCATTTAAAATACATTTCATATTGCTAGTTTATATATTTAACACATTTCTCACCATATAATAGAACAGACAGCTTGTATGTGTATCACTTGGAGGAGACTATGAATCTCTGAATATTTTTGAGGAAAACTAAGTTGCGCTCATTAACATTTATGGTTTAGCTATGATCACTTGCATTTCCAGGCACATCAGTTATTTCCAAAGAACTTGTCAGAATCACATAAATGTTTCTGTGCACTTTACTCTGAGTTCTGCTTTACCTTCACTTCTGCTGTTCTTTTTAGAGACATTATGAATAACAAAGTGTTTTACCAACACCCTAATCTCATGAGGGCGCTTGGAATGCATGAGACAGTGATGGAAGTTATGGTGAATGTTCTTGGAGGTGGAGAGTCAAAGGTAAAGCAACACCTTTGATTGGGGAGGGGAGTAAAACTCCAGAAGCACATGGATTGCAGGGAATCCATTAGAGTGAGGATTTTTTTTTTCAAGGTAGGGTTTCACTCTAGCTGACCTGGAATTCACTATGTAGTCTCAGGGTGGCCTTGAACTCTTGGAGATCCTCCTACCTCTGCCTCCTGAGTGCTGGGATTAAAGGCGTGCGCCACCACGCCCGGCTTAGAGTAAGGATTTTTTATATCTCATTGGAGGACTGGTTTTTAAAGGCTCCTGATTGTAACACATATACACACCTTTGATTAAGAGTTGGGCTCCCTAGATTTTTTCTTGATGTTGATTAAAAATTCCTACTTTATGTTGTGAAATTATTTCCTAAATTATTATAATTTAGATGACCTTTAAAAACTTACAAATTTAATACCATTCTAATTTTTTTTTAGTTTATACGACAGATACTGACAGAAGTCATTAGCAAAAGCCACTCTTTCAGATCCAGCCATTACCCAGGATTCAAACAGTTGTATCCACTAAATTTTTGTGACAAATTCACTCTAGACAGTGATGCTCTAAAACAAACTTTTTAAGTGGCTCCAATTTTTAATAAAGTTCTTAAGGACCTAATAGATAGAAGACTAATTTTATGATTTTTGATATGCAAACTACACTTCTACCTTTTAATTTTTAACATGTAGTTTTTACTACAACATGTATGAGCCTATATGTTCTATGAACAAGACCTATTGGATAGGCAGACTTGTAAAGATCTACACATAATATTCTGTGAAGGTGAAAGCATCTAGAGTAAGATTAGATGTGTTTGTTGGGGCCCACCCAGTAGGCCTTTGCCCAGGAGACATTCTGTGTAAAGCAGGGAGGTCATGAAATAATAATACTGTGAATAATAGCAATGAAAATAATGATGTAACAACAGTGGCAATACTAATGATGCTAAACCTTTCTATGTGGCTCCAAGATCTCAACTGTCTCAAATGTGTATTTTTCAAAAGTTATCTGTGGATATTCTCCCTTTCTTACAAACTGTTAATATCTATATTATTCCAATTACATAAAATAATCAGACATTATGTATAGTTTACCAGTTAAGCACAGCCAACTATAATAGTAGCCACAGCTATGTCTGCCTAATTCCTAAGCCAGGCTCATGCTAACCATGAGGATAGGGCTATATGTTATCCATGATTGCTAATGAGGTTTCCAAGTTAGGCCTGGGCTTGATGTTCAGGGGCTCAAGGACTAGGGGAATCATAGCCTGTGTGTCAGAAGACCACTGATGTCTGAGCTTTGGCATAAAGGGCACACATATACTGACAATGTGATTGTGGCCTCAACATCTGCACTCAATTTTACCATGGTCATTTGTTTCAATAAGTAACTTAATGTTATTTATATAGGAAATCACCTTTCCCAAGATGGTGGCCAACTGTTGCCGTTTTCTCTGTTACTTCTGTCGTATCAGTAGGCAGAATCAGAAAGCTATGTTTGATCATCTCAGTTATTTATTGGAAAACAGCAGTGTGGGTCTTGGTAAGTCTATGTATGTTATTAATTTGATCAGTAAGATAAAATACTGTATATATTGCATTTAAATGACAATAAATGAGTAAAGGTTATGAATAGACATTTATTGAAAGACATACCAATGGGCAATAGGTTTATAGAAGTATCACTCATTATCACAAAATTTCAATTTAGAACCACAATGAATGTCCACCATTTGGAAATAATAGTAATAAGTGCTGATAGAGAAAAGGGAATGCTTGCATACTTTTGGTAGAATTTGAAGTTGGTATAGTCATCATGAAAAACTGTGAAGGTTCTATAAAAATTCAATGTAGAATGACCCTATAATCCAACAATTTCACTTACATATGTATACAAAGATGTGCAATGAGAACAATGAAGAGATATGTGCACTTCAGTGTTCCCTGCAGTATTCTCAGTAGCCAAGTTGTGGGCTCAAGCTTAATGTCCATAAATAGATAAATAGATAAGGAAAATGTGATTTATGCACATGGTGTAATTTTATCAATTTTGATAATAGATGAATCTATGTGATATTATATAAAGTGAAAAATGCCAGGTATGTGGAGATAAATGCCCTATAGTCTCACCTTTGAAGGAGTTGGGAAGATGTTGGTCAGATGCTGCAAAATTTCTCTAGATGTAGTGGCTCACACCTATAATCACAGAAATTGGGACACTGAAACAAGAGTATTGTTGTGAGTTCATGGCTAGCCTGGGATACATAGTGAGTTATGGGTAACCCTTAGCTACAGTATAAAATCATGTCTCAGCTTGACACCCCAAAATAGGCAATAGAATTTGACTTATATAAGAGGTATATTAATTATTTTTCTTTTTGCTATGACCAAGTAGAGAAAAATCAAGTTGAGAGAGGAAGGATTTATTCAGCTCAAAGCTTGAGATTGCAGTCCATTATGGTAGGAAAGGTATAACAGTAGGTGCAGATAGCATCTGTGGCAGGAGAGTGAGGATGCTTGCTCATATTGGGCAGATCTGGAACTAGAGAATGGGGAACATGGTAGTGTTTTGTACTGCTGGCTTTTGTTATTTCCTCCCTATATTCATCTTCATCCTGTGGAATGGTGCTACCCATGTTCAGGGCCAGTTTGATTAATACTCTCTGGAAATACCCCCATAGATACACCCAAAGGTGTGTTTCATTAATGTCCTAGGTATGTCTTAATCTAGTCAGGTCATCAGTAGGAATAAAATTTCCAATCCTACCCCTGTTAACTTGACCCCCAAACACATCCCTTTAAAAATCACAGCAGGAGGAATGAGTTCAAGCTCTATTGTTTCTCATGTCACTGTAGTCAATACCAGTGACTTATATTCTTAAAATCATCAACAGAGTAGCTTTAAAAGTTTCTAACCACAAAAGTTTGGCTAGATTCTGAATTAGTCCATATTCATTTGCCCAAATGAGTCATTTCCTAATATGTATCTATTTCAAATGCACTGTATACACTCAATAAGTTCAATTTTGGAAAAAATAAAACCCTTTAAATTGACTTATAGTAGGGAAGTATACATGCCATTCAGACATTAAAATTTAAAAGCTAGTATATTCCTTTTTAAGCATTTTATTGACAATTGTAATATAATGTATTTTGATCATAATCCCCTTCTATTACCTTTCCCCCCTCTTTCTACATCTGTCTTTCATTGAATCTCTTCTTTATAACTAGTCTATTTTCTTTTTCTGAATTTTATCTTATTTATTTGAGAGAGAGAGAGAGAGAGAAAGAGAGAGAGAGAGAGAGAGAGACAGACAGACAGACAGAGAGATAATTGGTACACCAGGGCCTTTAGCCATTGTAAATGAACTCCAGATGCTTGTGCCACTGTGTGCATCTGGCTTACGTGGGTCCTGGGCAATTGAGCCTAGGTCCTTTGGCTTCATAAGCAAACACCTTAACTGCTAAGCCATCTCTCCAGCCCAACTAGTCTATTTTCTACTTTGATTGCTCTTTTCCTCCTCCACCATCCATGACATAACATTGATGGGTCCAATATTGTACAGGTTGTGTGCAGATAATAACAGCCATTGGAGGTCTTGAATGCAGGGCTCTTCATGCCCAGACGACGGTGCTCCCAAAGCTTCCCATCCACCTGTGAAAGTAGAGGGAAGGGATACTGGGGGTAGAAAACCTGTGTATTGTTATATGGGATTCATAGTAAAGCAGTGAAATCAGGGGTTACTTAATTCCTCTTCTTTTGAATAGCCTCACCAGCGATGAGAGGTTCAACTCCACTGGATGTGGCGGCAGCTTCAGTGATGGATAATAATGAACTTGCACTGGCTTTGCGTGAGCCAGATCTGGAGAAGGTTAGCCATGCTCTTGTCTGTATGAATTTTGCCTGTTGGTAGTGCTTTCTCAGGTTTACTTCACAATGAATGTTTGTGCTATAGTTATATTAGAACTGTCATATAATTCTATAATATGCTCTATATCACATTTTAAATATTTCTATTGCATATTATAATTAGCTGTCTTGGAAGGTGTCATCCTCAAAAGTTCTGTCCATCTCTTTCTTTGTAGAGATTTTTATTCATTTACTTGCAAGTAGAGAGAAATAGAGAGATAAGAGACAGAGGGAATGGGCATCCCAGGGCCTCCAGCCTTTGCAAAGGAACTCCAGATGCATGGGTCACTTTGTGCATCTAGTTTTACTTGGATATTGTGGAGTTGAACCTGGGTCATTAGTTTTTCTGGCAGGTGCCTTAACCACTGAGCAACCTCTCCATCTCTCCTTTGAGAGATGGAGTCACTAATTCGACTAGACTAGCTGGCCAGAAAGCACAAGGGCCCGTATCCACCACTCCAGCACTGGGATTTATAGGCATGTTCCATGTTTCACTCTGCCTGCTATTTTACATAGGTACTGAAAGTTGAACTCGGGTTCCCATGCTTGTGAGGCAAACACACACATTTTATTTGAATTTATGTATTGCAGTACAAGTTGTCTGGTACAGTAAGGCTATCACTGTAATTCTGTGTAAGCACAGATACTGACTAGCATGCAGAGAATTTTTCCTGTAAGAAGTTAAAGTTTTGGATTAGAAATATTCAGTGTGGACTGGGGAGATGGCTTAGTCAGTAAGTGCTTGACATGCATGCATAAGAACCTGAGTTCAGACTCCCAGTACCCATGTAAATTTTGAATAGTCAGGGCACCCAGGAAGCTAAGGCAGAAGCTTCCCAGGACAAGCTGGTCAGCTAGACTAGTTGAGCCTATGAGCAATAGGCTCATGTAAGAGACTGACTCAGTAAGGTGGAGAGTGATCAGGAAAGATAACTGACATGAACCTTGGGCTTCCCTATGCTCCACATACACATATATATATCTGCACTTCCACACATGTGAATATGCATACCTATAAATGCACACCACATAAACATATATATACTAAAAAATGTACTATTCACTGTGTATCTCCTGTTTTCTGAACATCAAAACTTATTCAAAAAGCATAAGTAACTTGCTTAGAATGGTACATTCTATGAGTGATGTAAGTCTGATTGGAACCAAGGATTCTTGCCTCTAAACTCAGGTTTTCTCAACTTTTCTAAGCATCTGTTTATACCTACTCACCAATTAAAGTGATATAAAATTTTGCAGATAATTCATTTCTTTAAACTCAGAATTTTCTACATCTCAGATCATTTTTAATTGGGTTAAAGACCATTAGACATATGGAGTTATATTAGATACTGCTGCTGCATGTAAAAGTCTCAGAGTAAATGGTTTTAAATTCAGTAATATTGGTTTCTCATAGAATTTATTCATAATGTTTAGGATCATACTTTATTATTTTCAAATATTTGTTATTTCTAGTTTCACTAGAGAGAAAGCCTATGTGGATTAACATGAGGTTCAAATGCATTTGTTTGTTTCAGACCGTTGTTAGATAATATCATTAACTTTTCACTCATCATCTGTTTGTAGGTAGTTCGCTATCTGGCTGGGTGTGGTCTTCAGAGTTGTCAAATGCTGGTGTCTAAGGGCTACCCAGACATTGGATGGAATCCTGTTGAAGGAGAACGATACCTTGATTTCCTCAGATTTGCTGTCTTCTGTAATGGTGAGACTTGGCAGTTAGGGGTCTTTGGTTTGAAAATGAAAGTACAGGAAAATTAAGATTAACCATAGCATTTTCATGAAGGAAATGAATGAGTAAAGAAATTGCATATTTTATAGTTAGTAGGTGTTTTCACAGTAATAATACATAATATAACATTTGTATGGAAAATGATTTCATTATTTAACTAAAATCTTTAGATACATAAATCTTATAAAGTTCTATGATTAGAACATAAGAATTAGTGTTGGACATCCTGTCCATTAATACTTTAATGAGAATGAACAGTTTATGCTTCCATAAAATTTTATTTTACTTAGAAAATACAGTCAAGAAAATAAACTTACTGCAGTTCATATATGTATTACTTACCTTTCTCATTGCTATGACAAAATATCCAACAGAGACAACTTGAGGAAGAATTCAGTCCATCCTGGCTGGTGGGGGTGAGGAGGGAGTTATGGTGGCTGAAATGTCTTGATCCATAGAGGCAGAAGCTTGCAGTGACAGCTTCTTAGAGGGTACCAACCAGGAAGCCTATGTTAGCCAGCAAGGCCCATGTCTCAAAGGTGGTCCAGCCTCCCAAAGGAGCACCACCAGCTGGGGACCAAGTGTTCAAACACATGACATGTCACATCCAAAGCATAACACTGTACATAAAGCTAGTGATGTCTGCTAAAATTTGGATTTACTAATGTGTTCCTGCGTTATTTATTGTAAGATTGATTTGCTCCAAACTTCTTATGTGTTTATGCTCTACTTTTGACCGTAGGGGAGAGTGTGGAAGAGAATGCAAATGTTGTGGTCAGGTTACTTATCCGAAGACCGGAGTGCTTTGGACCTTCCTTGAGAGGGGAAGGTGGCAATGGCCTTCTCGCAGCCATGGAAGAAGCCATAAAAATAGCAGAGGATCCTTCTCGAGATGGCCCCTCGCCAGCCAGCGGATCCAGTAAAACCCTGTAGGTGTAATGTACAAACCCTCACTGCTAACTTACATTACCTGACTGGAGTTTACAAAACATATTTGGTATACCATTAATTTCAACACTTTCAGTTCCTGTTACTGAAGATATTTCCCATGAAAACAGAAAGCCAGCCATATAAAAATGGATGGGGGCTGGAGAGATGGCTTAGCAGTTAAGGTGCCTGTGAAGCCGAATGACCCACATTTGACTCTCCAAATACCATGTAAGCCAGATGCACAAAGTTGAGGCAAGTGCAAGGTCTCACATGCCCACTAGATGGCATGGGCATCTGGAGTTCAATTTCAGTAGCTGAGGCCATCACACCAATTCTCTCTCTCTCCACCTGTCTCTCTCTCTCTCTCACTCTCTCTAAGATAAAAAAATATATAAAATAAATGGATAGAACTTTCTGTTGGAACAGGCTGATTGAACAGAAAGTACAGCTGAGGGAGATTATATGGATTTAGTATAGAATATTTTAGGTTATAGGAGATATGTCATGTGTGTGTGACAGGCTAGTTGGGTAAAGAGCATCATTATTGGTGATGGAAGTGAGACTTTGAAACTGGAGTACAGTCCAATGGGGTATGGACAGAAATGCATTTTTAGAATGTTTTAGAAAGAAAGAAACCTGTCTCAAGAGAAAGGGGAACTTGGTCAGGAGAGTATGGTGGTTAAGCCCAAAAAAGAATATACTATTCTGAAGAGTAGAATCCTTGTTAATGACTGAAGACTGATGGGTGGCAGTAGACCTTAAGTCAATCCAGGTGAGTTTTATATCTTTGTCTTTATTTTTTATTTTTATTTTTTAATTTAATTTGTGGAGGTACAGATCCTCCTAGAGTGTCTTATACTTATACTGCCAGTGCTATTGGTAAAGATAACATATTGGCTTACTGGGGGAAGATTTTCAAGCAAAGAAATAGTAAAAAGAGTCAGACAAACCTTTATCCTAACACATAGAGATGAAACACATGTATGTCTGTGCCATGGCTAGCTAAAAATCAAGACTTGGAGCCCCTCTGAGAGAGACTGAATAACTCCACAGGGTGTTAGAAGTTTATCAGTAAGATATAGAGAAATTAGCAGCTCTTAGTTCTTCTCACTGGGAAACACATCCAGACATCTGCAGGCAAGACCACAGCAGGTATATGCCTAGGACTGGACTCTGTCACTCTGCAGAGTCTTATTGTCCAGCTGAGGCCACCCTTGTCCAGGATACCAAACAGGAAGGACATGATCCTTAAGGCTTGCCTTTTATCACCAGGATAATAAAATATTTACATTTCTTTAAAGAAGGTGGAGAAAGGGATTAGATTGTTAGTTGGAGGTAGAATAGTGGTAAAGTGGTTGGTATGAAGATGAGTAAATGAAACAATAACTCTAAATGTAACTCTGACAAAGCACTATAACTGGGTGCCTTGAATATGTTGTTATGGTGTCTTTGGTACTTTTTCTGTAGAGGAGTGCTGTTTATAAAAGTAGTCTTAAACTCACTTAAAAATAGTCTTTTTCAGCTGGGCGTGGTGGCACACACCTTTAATCCCAGCTCTCAAGAGGCAGAGGTAGGAGGATCGCCATGAGTTCAAGGCCACCTGGCCTATAGCAAGACCCTACCTATAAAAAAAAAAAAAAAGAAAAGAAAAGAAAAGATAGTCTTTTTTCATCACTTATTTTCTTTGTCAATAATTGTTTGTCAAAATAAAAGAGTACACACATATACATCCCTATAAGCACCTATACACCTGTATAAATATACTTACACATGTGTATATATTATAAAATGTACATAAATGAGCACATATATGCATGCATGTATATGCACACATATATACACATGTATGTGTATGCACACACACACATAAATGGCATAAAGGTAGAAGAAAATAATATGGGAGGAAGAAAGTGACCAGCAGAAGAGATTAAAAGGAAAGGATGATGATGGAGTGATGAGTATGTGCAATGTACAGTGGTACACGTGTATGAAAATAATCATTATGAAAGCCGTGAGGTTTGTACACCAACTAAAAAGAGTTATCAATAATGACAGCAAAATCTATCAAATTATCAATTCTTCTTCCCCTTTTGTGGGAATCTTAATACTGAAATCTGCCCCCCTTCATCCCTGTGCTGAATTTTTGGTGACAGGATCTCTATTCTTTTCCTTTTCTGATTGTTATTTTCTTTTAAAATTGTCCCCTGCAATAAATATGTGTGAAAAGTATTGTAGGAACAAGAAAGCACTGAGAGGTGCTTCCTAGGTCTGAAGTGTCAGTCACCCACTTAACTTCCTGTTTGTTTTGGAAAATCCATGAAAGTGACACAGAAGAGGAGGAGGATGACACCATCCACATGGGGAACGCAATCATGACCTTTTATGCAGCTTTGATAGACCTCCTTGGTCGCTGTGCTCCTGAGATGCATGTGAGTATATTTGAGGGCTGGGGAATGAAAATCATCTTATATATACCTGTGTTTAAGACATAATGTCTAGCAACATTCCAAAGTAATATTATTATTACTTCACAAAAAATGATAGACATAGCCTAATTGCTGAACAAATGTTTGTTTAGTTGGAAATGTCTCATTGGTTATAAAAATTAGGGATGAGGTTTTCAGTACGTCATTAATGGAATATATAGTTACTTACAAGATCTCTAAAACTCACAGAGCCTCCCTGCATTTGAGAAAGAAAATGCATTTTCACTACACAATTTCTTTTCCTCTTATGGAAAACAACTGTTCTCACCAAATACTGATTTCTCTTGTACACCATTTACTGAGCATTTTGCCACTAGTCTAGAAGAGAGTAAATAGAAAGTAATATTGATGTAAAGACCCTATCAATTACTGTTTTCTGAAACATTTTTAACCTAACTGAAACAAAGTATGTCTGAAATAATATTACTTTATAATATGTTTTGGTATTTTCTAATTAATTCTTTTGTGTTCCACTGTGTGTGTGCTTAAAAAGGTTTGAAGCTCTTCCTTTGTGAGCATAGAAAGATCACAGGATAGAAAATGTTAGGAATTAGAAAACTCAGAGGTTTGGTTTTTCATTGGAACAATTCAATTTTTGCTGCTAATGGGACTTTTTTATTTTGGTAAATGGTAATTTACCACTTGGCAGATTTTGTTGGAGGTTGCTTGATGTTCCCTCTATTTGTGCCTTTTCTCCATCTCAGTGGAAAGATCAAAGCAGCTAAGAAAGAAATACTAAAAAGCACAAGCTTTTGTTTTATTGTTATACCTAAGGGCGGGGAAACACTAAGTGGATTGATTAAGAAAAGGTCATCTTAACCACTTCTGAAATTCAGGGGTGCCATCTTTGCCATTCTTATCTGAGCCCTCTCTGTGTGGGAAAGTGTCTTCTGTTTCCTGCCATGTAGTAAGAGGCTCTAGAGGACTGTGGGCTACTCCCAAGACTCAGATTCAGGACTGCTTCTTGATCCTCGGCCATCCTGGGACCCTCATCAGCCAGTGGAAGTCTTAGAGTGAATGTCAGGATTCATGTTCCCCATTCTCTTTACTGTACACCAGGAGAGGGAAAATCAGGGTAGGATATAAGAGATATGCAGTTAGTTTTGTATCTAAAGGCAAGAAATGTCTAAAATTCATAAAAAGTAGTGATATGTTTAGTGGCTAAAGGTGACAATTTTTCTTCTGTGTTGTTGCTTATGTTATGGGTATTTATGTAAAGCTTTGAGGGACAAATGTCCATCATCTTTTAAATTTTTATTTTGTTTTCTTACATTTTTATTGACAACTTTCATAAATATAGTCAATAAACCATGGCAATTCTCTCTCCCCTTTTCCCTTTGCAACTCCACTCTCCATCATACCCATTCTCTCTCTCAATCAGTCTCTTTTATTTTGATGTCATCATCTTTTCCTCCTATTATGATAGTCTTGTGTAGGTAATGTCAGGCACTGTGAGGTCATGGATATCCAGGCCATTTTGTTTCTGAAAGAGCACATTGTAAGGAGTTTCCTTCCTTTGGCTTGTACATTCTTTCTGCCTCCTCTTCTGCAATGGACCCTGAGCCTTGGAAGGTGGGATAGAGATATTTCAGTGCTGACAACTCCTCTTTCACTTCTTCTCAGCACTGTGGTACCTTTTGAGTCATCCAAAGGTCACCACCATCTTAAAAGAGAAGCTTCTCTAACCAAAAGTGAAAATACCATTAATATATGGGTATGAACTTTAAGAGAAGTGCTTACAGGGCAGTTTGGTGAGCATAGTATATACATTTAGCCAGACATAAGCAGACATTATACCCCTAGGGCTCACGACTTCACCCATCATAGGTTTTCAGTATCAGTGATGTGTTCCCTCCCTGTGGAGCAGGCCTCTGGTCCAATTAGAGAACAGTTGGTTTCCCCTATAACAGACATGCCATTATTGCACCCCTTAGTTTATTTGGCCTGGCTGGCCAAATTTAAGCTTGCAGTGTCCACTGTTGTTTATCTCCACTGATGATTTCTCTCTCTCCCATGGTGCTACATGCAGTGTAGCGTTTTCTAGCTTTCTGTCAGTTGGTCATCATCTTTTTAAATCATCCTATTTTCAGTACGCTGTTGTTCCCCAAAGACCATCAAGAGCTGTGGTTCTTATCAGTAACCAGTTGGCCTAAACTGTACTATATGTAATTTGTTGTGTGCTGATGCTCATGAAAACTGTAGGCATGTGATTTTTCTGCCTCTGTGCTTGAATCATCAATTCCTAAGTGACATCTCACTTTATAAATATACTGAACAATTATTTTACACTGGATTCCTAAAGTTTGAATTGTAACGCAATTCATAATTCACAACTGATTCTACTCTCCCTTTCTCTTTCTTCCTGTTTAGTTAATTCATGCTGGTAAAGGAGAAGCCATCCGAATAAGGTCTATTTTGAGGTCCTTAATTCCACTGGGAGATTTGGTGGGCGTAATCAGCATTGCTTTTCAGATGCCAACAATAGCCAAAGGTAAGGCCAGCTTCTGTTCTGTGTAATTCAGTAGGATTTGGGGTTTGTGAAAAAAAAAATGGGATCAGTGTTCAACATACTCTTTCCCCACTCACCACAGCATGGCAACACTACTTTGGTTTAGGGTTGGGCAATTCCAAAGTAGGGTCACAGCACACTGGGTTTTATATTGTGGATTTTAAAGATTTTATGAGTATGTATAAGGTGGGTAGCTATATACATAGGGTAAGGTGACTCCTTTCCCTCCAAAATCATGGTGGTTGGGAATCTCCCTTTGAAGGTTTTTCTTTCCATGATCCTCCAGAGCAGCCCATGAGGCAGATAAAAACTGCAATATAAATGGATTAGTGAGGCTAAGGTCTTTTGAAGATACAGGCCCTTCACTAATGCACAGTGTGGGAAAATGCCCCAGTCCCTTAGTTTCTGATGCAGTGGGAAAAACCTATGTGCAACTTCAGGTCATTTTCCACAAAGGAAAGTTCTGAATATCAGGAGACAGCTACCAAGATACCAAGTGCAGTTTTCTTGGTTACCTCGTAGCTAACTTTTTTTTTTTTCTTGATTGTCTCATAGCTTGCTAACTTTTTTTTCTTGGTTACCTCATAGCTAACTTTTTTTGAGACTGCTCAAGATCTCATAGCTGTCAGTTAAGTCATTTTGTTACCACATTTAATTTTTTTCTTTTTTTTTTTTTTTTTTTTTTTTTTAAATAAATGAGGCTTTATTATGAATGCTGGGGTCAGGATTTTACAATCGCTTGTCAGGTTGTATAACAATGAACAGGGATGAGGTATCTTCTAGGCACATCTTCTCCCAGAACCACCACTCCTATCCATCTTCTACTTAACAATTCTGTGCATAATATTAAGCACCTGTACTGGATGTAAACAATAAAATAATCCAGTTCCTAAGATCCAGCACCTGTGTTGGATACATATAAACAACAATAACTATTTTTCATTTGATAGAAAGCAAGGAATGTATTGTTTATATTAGGAATTTTTATAGTAATAATGAAGGATAGCTAGTGTATATCACCTCTTATTATCATTTAAAACATTATTTTTTCACTCTCATAATTGTAATGTAAACTTCATTCATTGACCCCCAAGTAAGAGCAAAAAAGTTATGAATTGGTCCTAACAGGATGATTATAATAATGTGTCATGTCCTCCTGGTTTCTCCTTTCTTCACCATGCATCTACACTAAAAATTCTCTGATTCGTTTCATAAGATCTTTCTGTACATTCTCAGTACCAGTTTAGCATAATTATAATATGGGCAAACAAGTAGCAAATAAGTTCCTCAGTATTTTAAATTGGCACATAATCCCACAATTCCTCATAATGGTAGTATCCAACCTATTAATCAATTGAGTTACAAAGGATTCACTGGTATACAATAGGCATCAGACATAGGGTATTGAGAGAGAAAATAATATGGCACAAATATGTGTTAATGTTATTAATTTCTATTATGATTAATGAATCTATTGCATATGAAAGCCACACCAGTTTCATAGTCATGATTTATTATTTTATAATTATTTTAAATCATGACAATGGATATATGCCAAGATTGTCACATGGAATGGTACATGAGCTTTATTAATGTTTAAAGAGGCTGTACTTGACAATAATAGATATCCCAGCTTCACATTAAGTTTTTGTGGTATGGACATCTGATGCCCTCTGTTCCTTTATCAGTATCTAACAATGCTATACCTTTATCAACTATGCAATTAGCAAATAGATTCCCAAATGACATCTAAATGACCTTGATTCTAACTTGCATCACCATACTTCATCAGCCATGTGCACACTTGTATAAAGGCATTAGAATAGGAAACTCTATCACCGGTAACTTTATATAAAACATGGTACAGCTATTAAACCATGTGACATCAATCCACAGATGGCCCAAACATTGACACCAACATGTCACCTTCTCTCTTGTAGATGGGAATGTGGTGGAACCTGACATGTCTGCGGGGTTTTGCCCAGATCACAAGGCAGCCATGGTTTTGTTCCTTGACAGGGTCTATGGGATTGAGGTGCAAGATTTCCTCCTCCATCTTCTTGAGGTTGGCTTTCTGCCAGATCTCCGTGCTGCTGCTTCTCTAGACACGGTATGACCTAGCAATGAGCTTCCTTTGATTCTGCAGATTGTGCCCAATGACATTGACTCATCCCCTCATTATCAACCAACATTTCCTATATACCTATGCTATTTTTAGGCAAGCAGTGGGCAAAAAGAAAATAGATTAGACCATGTCCTCAAGGATTTCATTGAGTACCGTAGCTAGCATCTTGAAAAGTATGATAAGAAGTCTGGTAAGGTGCTGTGGTAACCGAAAGGTATTGCTGTCCTTAATGTAGGAGTTCACATTGATGACTGTTGATGTATATTTTCTATTGGACTCTCAATTAGCCTGATTCGTTATACTTCTCAATGAAAGCAATTTACCAGACACTGTTGCATTATGCCAGTGGCAACCTGCTCCTAGAGTGTTCATTTGCTAAAATACAGATTGGTTAGAATCTGTCCCGCTTATTAGGTGGCCACATAGAGGACCTGCTGTTGTCAGTATAAATGAGCTGGCCTTTAAGACATGGTTGAAGAAGGTAGAATTACAAATTTTATTATAATAATTCCTGCTTTTGTTTGTTTTATGAAATAAATGAACCCTTTTGATTTCAGGGAAAATTAGATTTTGAGTCATGAAACTCAGGTTGCAAAATCATAGTGAACTGAGTTTCCTTCTTTGTTGTGTGTTCAATTGAAATTCGAAACAGTACTAATGACAACGTAGTGATACAATCAACTTCTTATGATTGATATTGATGGACATGAGTAGAAACATGATTCCAATAAAATGAATTTGTGAACATGACATCTATTGTGAAAATAGGCTCATTTCTTTTGTGTTAGAGGAAGTGCTCATTGGTGTCTTCCTGTCACTTAGTCTACCAAGGTCTGAGTCTTCTCAGACTGCACTTGTTCCTGGTCAAGTTCATGGTATTCCTCTAAGCCTCCCATCAGTATCTGCAGGTTGGGTAAAGCTGCTCACCAAGTTTAGAACACTATTCTGGATGTTAGTGGAGATGCTGCATCATAATTTTGTCCTTGAACCTCTTGAGCTTTATAAGAAGGTATTATTTCATTCATTTTATTCTACTTATACACAATAGGCAGTGGATGGTTTTAAGTGGTACAATATAAACCATATGTAAAGACATACCTAAGGATTATATTTCTATTTTTTGTGCTGTTATCATTTTCCAGATAGTAAAATCATAGGCCAATGAGTTGAGTTATTAGCTGAAAACACAGGGCTGTGTACTCTCTGTCCTCTCCAGGTTGCTCTGAGTGCTACAGACATGGCCTTGGCCCTCAATCGATACCTTTGTACAGCCGTCCTGCCTTTGTTAACAAGATGTGCTCCCCTTTTTGCTGGCACAGAGCACCATGCCTCCCTCATTGACTCTCTGCTTCACACTGTATATAGACTTTCTAAGGGCTGCTCACTCACCAAAGCTCAGCGGGACTCCATAGAAGTGTGCCTACTCTCTATTTGTGGGTAAGTGGACTACTTTACTACTCACCATGACTCACTATGTGTGTCTAGCTGAATTATTATAAATTTTGGAAACAATTCCTGTACCAAAAATTAATTCATTTTAGGTAGTCTTGTGGACTGATGGCTGAGTCTTCTCTGAGCCATGATACTCCTCTAAGCTTCCCATGGATATACAGAGGCTGGATAGAGCTGTTTACTCCACTAGGTTTAGACTAGTATTCTGGACATTATGGTAATGATTGTCATCTAATCTTACACAATACCATGATTTTACCCTACTTTTGGTTGTTATGTGATGGCTGCTACTCCTGTTGAAGAGGAAAGAACAAGAAGGCCTTGCTAAATATATATTAAAAAAACTACATTATATATAATATCAAGTAAGCATTCATTCCACACAGTGATGAAAAATGCTGCATGTTCTACCAGCCACTTCCTATGGTTTAACCTGTTGAAATACCTCACTATGAAAAACAGAATCATGCCCCCCTTCCCACCACATGGCCATCCCAAGGATGCAAATGACAATTTCCCAAGCACCTAGATAGATGATGGCCCTTTTATGATTGGAGAGGAATTCTTGGTTGGGGGTAGGACCCATAGTTCAACAGCCCATGTTGGAGGAAGGTTTCATGTATGGTGGAATGGTTGTAAAGACAAAGGGTTGGGACAACTGGAAAATTGGTACAGTAGTTCTGTAGCATTCATGGTCTAGATTCTGTAGACTGGAATTAACATAACTATCTCACAGTTTTTCTAAATACCAAATGAAATGGAATATTGGTTGTGCCTGGTGCCATGATAGTCACTGAGTGTTAATTTTCTTTCTCTGCTCTACAAAATGCTTTCTTCTGTTCCTATAAACCTTCTCCTTTCTGCATCTGCTTATTTATGGGGACCAGGGAGAAACAATTACTCAGATTAGTGGAAGGAGCTTTTAGGACATGGTAGGCTGTAGCTGGGAATGGTCAGGAAAGGAAGAAGGAGAAGGAAGATATCCTGAGGGACACTCACAGTGGTCTCCAGATCTTGGGGGTGATGAGGAAGACATGAGTCAGGAGATGGAACATTACATAGGATTAATTGCAGTCATGTGTTTTGCTTGAGGATTGGAATATGTTCAGAAAAATGTGTTAGAGGATTCAGTTACCATATAAAGATCATAGAATACAACTACACATTTCTAGATCAGTCACTAAGCATGGCTTCTTGATTAAGAGTCTCCTTAGGGCTGAGTGTTTGGTATATATTTCAGTGGCAGAGGCCTTGCATAGCATTGCAAGGGCCTGAGATCCATTCCAAGCACCACAGTGTTTGAAAAGAAGAGATTTGATAAACGAGATTAATGAGGCAGCTTCTGGTGTACCATGCCATTGTATTGTACATGTTAGAACTGACTATAAAAAGCATATTAGAATTAAATATATAAACCACTAGCAAGTATTATGTGATATAAATAATTTTATGCACTGTATGTTAATATAACTGGCAGTGTAGTAGGTTTGTTTGCAAGGAAACCACAAACATGGGGAATATGTTGCACTCTGCTACAACAGCCCTTATGTCACCAGGTGATGGAAATTTTTCAGCTCTGCTAAAATCTGACAGGACCATCGTCACCAAAACGTCTTTGTGTGGGGTGGAACTGTAATTCTTCGCTAACCTTTGAGCTAGCAACAGCAAGTTGATGTAATCTGAGGAAATATAGGTGCAGGTTTTGGGTTATAGAGCCTAATGAACTCTCTAGTCATCTGAAACACATTTTCTTCATTATTACAATGGCTTTGTTCAAACAGCCAATTGCGACCTTCTATGATGCAGCACCTACTCAGAAGGCTAGTATTTGATGTCCCGTTATTGAATGAACATGCAAAGATGCCTCTTAAGGTAAATATGAGTGATACTTGTAGATATTTCATTGCTGTTTCCTCTGACTTTGTTTCTTGTTATTGCATATACATTCCCTGGATTTAATGTGTCTGCTCTTTGATGCATGAAATTCATTCTAGTTATTGGTATATTCATGCACCAGTTATTGGTATGTCACAGAAATATGTATATTTTCATAAAATAAGCAACAAAGGACAACAGAATTCCCAACATTGATTTCCATTGAAATCAAAGGACATATATTGGGTACAAGGAAAAGACCAATCAAAATGCCCTTAGTCTGGAAACCATTGGATAACAATTGGGTTTGAGAATATTGTGTCGTTCCAAACTGCATCTTATATAAATTAAGATAAACTCTTTGTATATGAAGTTGCAGTTTTTTAAACAATATAGAAAAATCACTAAAATTTTCTCTGTCATATTATTTAGTTCATGAATATTTAAGCCTCATTCTGTCTTATCAACATCCAGATATTTTCTATTCTAATCTGGACTCTAGAGACTATGGTCTGTGAATGAAGGTTATATGTTAAAATAATGTACCCTTAGTACCTACAGAGATGGCTTAGTGGTTTACATAGTTACTTAAAAAGTCTAAAGGCCTGGGTTTGATTCCTCAGTACCCATATAAATATAAAATGTACCTTTTAAAGTACCACTGTACAATATCATATATTTACTAGTAAGTACCTATACATCTCTGGCCACTCAATAATACTAAAGAAAAGAGTGTGTATGAACCTATTCTTAAACTGTGACACAGAGTATCCCTGGATATTTAGCAAAATGATCTTTTCCCTCTGATATTTATTTTGGTTTAATAAATGTAGATAAATTAATGAATTAGGTAAATTACATCCTGGCTAAATATTTTATTTTATACAGTTCATTTATAGAAGGCTTCAACAGGGCTGGAGAGATGGCTTAGCAGTTAAGCGCTTGCCTGTGAAGCCTAAGGACCCTGGTTCAAGGCTCAGTTGCCCAGGACACACATAAGCCAGATGCACAAGGTGGCACATGCATCTGGAGTTCGTTTGCAGTGGCTGGAGGCCCTGGTGTGCCCATTCTCTCTCTCTGTCTCTCTCTTTCTCTCTCTGCCTCTTTCTCTGTCTGTCACTCTAAGATAAATACATAAAAATAAAATAAGTCTTAAGAAAAAGAAGGCTTCATCATACAAAATTTTATGGTAATAAATGAATTGAAAGATATGAAAAATATAGCATCACTTTCTTATCTAGGTGCAATTACTTCTTTTACATTAAACATTTCTAAGTTATTCCAAGGAAATTAAATCTCAGTATCTTTTGAGATATATAAAGTGTGTGTGTGTGTGTATCTGAAAGGGAGACTAACAAAGAAGAGACATTTCAACAATAGGAGTCATAGCTACCTTTAGTAGCAATAATTTTTATAAATGCATTTATTCTTAGACATGGAAAAGACATTCCAAAGATTCATACATTATTCATACAGATGTGTCTATATAGATCATTAATACATTTTTCCAAATAGCTATGAAATAATTTAAAGATTTTTCTCCTTGTTTTTCATATATGTAGAAATCAGGAAAATATTAAGTGGCATCTATAGCCACCAAAGTAATATAAAGTCATTTTTAAGTTTTATTATAGAAGTAAGTTTTGAGGCAGGCAAATAGTGACATGTGATAGGGAAGACAGTGAGAGACCCATTCTCATATAATATGTCTGAGTCATTCTGCCATTCATTCCTTTATTTTATAAATGGATTCCAGAAGAATAAATTCTCACAGCTGTGAGTAATAAAAGAACTATAGAGAATATACATATCCAAACACCTCAGAAATGATGCTGTTTGGTCTACAATGTGTATTGTGGTTAATGTTGAACTTGAAAGAAATATAGTATGTAAGTAATTCTGATTTCCAAAGAACTCCTATAAATTTGAGAGTTTCCTTTCACTTGCCCTTATTCCATGGTATCTAGATGCTGCTACAGTAAGGAAATGGGACACAAAGTACTTAGCTTATTGGTGTTGTAATTGCTCCCCTGCACAGCTGCTCACAAACCACTATGAGAGATGCTGGAAATACTACTGCCTGCCTGGAGGATGGGGCAACTTTGGTGCTGCCTCGGAAGAAGAACTTCACTTATCAAGAAAGTTGTTCTGGGGCATTTTTGATGCCCTGTCTCAAAAGGTAATTTAATATTTTTGTGGATTTATTTGTAGTGATAAAATGACAAAAACTGCTGGCTCTTGATGATATTCATAGTGGAATGATATCTTTACTAATTGAGACTTAACAACAATGATGAGTGTGGTGGCATAGCCTATAGATCTAGGTAGCACTTGGGAGCCCGAGACAGGAGAATCTCAAGGTCAAAGCCAGCCTGTGCTACATAGTGAGTTCTGGACCAGTTACAAGGCAGGACACTGTGTCAAACAAAGCAAAAATGGCAATAAAACAACAAAAACATATATGGTTTTCATTTTCTTCATTTCTTTATAAGGCATGTTGAGGATATCATTCATGTTGATTTTCTACAATCATAATTGTACATTCCTTTTGATCATACCACTGCTTTTGAAATTTAAAAAACCAAGGCGTTTAGGATATTAGATGCATGGTTGATAGGTTTTAGTACTTTGACGCCTATTTTGTACTCAATTTCTCCCTAGCATTCAGTATTGAAAATCCTGAAGGAATTACATAAAATATAAGACTATGTAATATAAAATCTTATATAATTAGAATATTCCAATGATTTTCTGACATCTTTGTTTTGCATCTATGGAAATTTTAGTATCTCCACTCAGTATTACTTTGTCTTTGTGGCATTACCTCGTAATTACTCCATTTTTTAATATTTTATTTTTTTATTTATGAGAGAGAGAAAGGTAAAGAATGGGTATGCCAGGGCCTCCAGCCATTGCCAGTGAACTCCAGACACGTGCACCACCATGTACATCTTATGTGGCTTATGTGACTTATGTGGGTTCTGGGGAGTCAAACCTATGTCCTTAGGCTTCGCAGGCAAGTGCATTAACCGCTAAGCCAACTCTCTAGCCTTAATTACTCTATTGATGATGAATAGTTATATACTTTCAAGTGACTAGAGTACAATAATATGAAAGAAAATAAAAGCAACACATTTGCTATCTTCATACTTAAATTAACATTAGTGTTTGAATTCCAGTAGATACTATGGTATGATTAAAATAGTTACAAGTTTTCCACATTACAGGCAAAAGGTTCATCCATGATCATATCTATTTAGCTATATTTTCATGTTTTTCTTAGTGAATGTCCTTGGATAATCTGAGGTTCCATTAAAAGGATGTGTTAGGAGCATTTACAATATTGATCTAAAATTGAAAATTTGAATTGAGATCATTTAATGTTTTTTTTTTTGTTTGTTTGCTTTTGTTTTTCAAGGTAGAGTCTCACTCTAGTCTAGGCTGACCTGGAATTCACTATGTAGTCTCAGGGTGGCCTTGAAATCACAGTGATCCTCCCACTTCTGCCTCCCAAGTACTGGGATTAAGGGCATGCGCCACCATGCCCAGGTAATACTTGGTTTTTAAATCTACTACAAATTTTACTGCTTGTGGAATAAACATGCAAATTACCATCCAAAGTTTTATCAAGTGTAAGTCCTATAGAATTTCTCAGTTCAAAATTTTATTTTTTATTTTATTTTAATTTTATTTTTTCAAAATTTTATTTTAAGTCATTTTTATTATAATACATATCAGCAAAATACCTTACTCACTGGGGTGTTTTTTTTTCATGGTTATAGGCACTATAATGTGGTATGGCAATAATCTCAAAATAATTGTAAGACATATGTTGCTCATAAACTGAAATGTTGCAAAGACATTATATAGATTTAGAATACTCATGTTTACCTCACTTCAAATACAGGAGAAAGTAGAGTACTTTGAGTATGAAATATCCTTCATAGGCTCATGTATTTGAACATTTGGTCCATAGCTGGTGATGCTGTTTTGGAAGATTGTGGAATCTTTAGGAGGCAGGGCCTAGTAAAAGGAAGTAGGCTGTTGGGAGAATGGTTCTTGAGTGTTACAGGCCAACCCCACTTTTCTCCGAAACTCTCTGCTTCTTGATTGGTGGTATAGAGGCAACTGCTTTAGGTTCCCACCACCATGGACAGGAACAGATCCCACCACCCACCAAAGCCTTCACTATATCCTTCCTCCTTTAAGTTGCTTCTATGATGCATTTGGTCACAGCAGTGCAAATGATTTTAATCACCCTTAAGTTCAATGGCTGCAAACCTCCCTGCAACTTTTCTTATGTATTCTGGGACATAAGGCCAATGTATGTTCCATTTGCTAGAGAAAGAACCATCAGAAACCTAAGTGAACTCATAGTAGTTCAGATTTTCCCTATAATCTCAAACTGCCCATAAAGATCCTACTGACAACTTTTACTGTAGAGTCATATAGACAGTAAGTGTTATTTGCTTTTTCTTCCCAGAAATATGAACAAGAACTTTTCAAACTGGCCCTGCCTTGCCTGAGTGCAGTTGCGGGAGCTTTACCCCCAGACTACATGGAGTCAAATTATGTCAGTATGATGGAAAAACAGTCTTCCATGGATTCTGAAGGGAACTTTAACCCACAACCTGTTGATACCTCAAAGTATGGACTCTTTCTATTGCAGCAGATTTTTATTGTAAATGATGTGTGAAGTCTGAAATTGAATAAGGTACTGAAGTGAACTTTCTCTAATACATGCCCCCTTTGAATTGGTATCCTTTAAATAGGACTCCCTTAAATTTATCAAATGGTATAGTAATAATAATAATTAATGTTATAAATAGAGGAGATGTAACTTCTTAGATACTCTTCACAAAATGAGGAATCTCTTTCATATATAATCAAATTGTAATATCTATAATAAGGAGAATCAAGAAAGTATATTAGCTATATTTTAGTTGAAGATTTACCTAAAATGTTTATCATTAACCACACTGCACCTCAGCATAGTATCTTACCGAGGATGATTCCGTCAGTTACTATAAGACTGTTTATGTAAGTGACAAGGAATTATTTCACCATTGTAGCATCTCACCTAGGCCCAGCATTAGCTGCTGATAACTGACATCACAGAACACAGCAGAATATTGAAGGGTTATCAAATGGATTTTTTGTGGAAAATTTAACATGTAGTCAGAATAGTTCAACACCCTTCACCAAAAACAAAACATCAGTTAACACTATGAAAAACTTACATATGGTATAAAAATTTCCTCCTTTGTCCTACAAATGGGATATTTGGTTGCTTCAGGTATTTGAAGTCTCAGCATTGTGTTGCTGTTGCTGTCTTGACATAGGACAACAGCTCCTCGTCAGGAAAACCCCCCCTCTTATGTAACTCTTGTTGATTGCATGAATACTCAGAAAAGATTAGAAATTTAGCAAAGTAGCCACATGGTGATCAATACCCACCACTTCTGAATGTGCCCAATATTTTAATCTAAGGTTTCAGGGCCTCCCTTAGCTGGTTTTAGCTTCTAAATCAGATCAGAATGTGAGGCTAAGTGATAGGCCATTAGCCTGAGTCTGAGTTTTAAATTGCATGTTTGGTATTTGATGACAGTTCTGTGAAAAAACGCATCCATCCTCCCAACCTCAGTATTTGGCTTATGTGATTGACCCTTTGTATCTCTTCCAAAGTAAGTAGCCCAAACATCACAGGGTCACATTCCTACATGGGTAAGTGTGGTTTGCTAACTACAGTATAATCTAGGATTTTCACATGACTTCAGAGCAATGCTATGATTTTGGTGTTGAGTAATGAAATCCAATTATTTAACAAGTGTTGGACATGTTCAATAATTTACCTAGGCTTTCTTCTTTTGGAAATTAACATGGTATGAATAATTTCTACATGGGTATGATTATTTATTAATTTATTTTGGGGGTATGATTTTTATGTGCTGCTTCTTAAGTGCATTGGTGTTGTTTGGTGACTGATAACTTTGTGGCATAGAACAGGAAGCCGTCTCATACTGAGCTTTATTTAGAAATGTCTTCTCAAAGATAATTGCTGTAGTAAGATATATTTATTAGTGAGTAGATTACAACACTCCATTTATAGACACATTACACCTTCACAAGACTTACATTTATCATTAGACTTGCTCATAAATTGTGATTGTTATCTGCTGAATGGATTAAATATTTATTTAAACATTTAAAAAGTCAAGAATAAATGCTGCTCAAATGATAAAGCATGAATTTCTTAATTACTTTTATCTGTAGCAAGTACAGGTAGTATTTATAAAGTTATATGTAGATCATTAATATTAGAAATTATTAACATAACTAATTGTATGAAATTAGTCTTAAAATGTGAGAGGTTGAATTTCAGCAGTATTTTGTGCATTTAAGGTTTCATCAAAGACAGGGAAAAAAGAGAAAATAACTTTAAAACAATAATATCAGAGAGAAGTGTGTCTTTAAACTTGAGTCTAACCATGTCTGGATTTAGGTTTGTTTTTCTCCTTTTTTTTAAATAAACTATGTTCATCTTTGAATGTATCTTAATGTCGGGATATTTTAATATATTTATTTATACTGATGCACAAATGATGATCAATTTAAGATTAGCACATGAAGCATGATGTGCTTGACTTAATTGTGAATTATGAAAAAAGTGATACTTGGCAAGAACGTGTTTTAGCTGTTGTGCATTGAATGGGTTTTAATCATTCATAAGCTGTAAGTAAATTATTAACATGATTTCCTGTAAATGCTCTAAAAAATAAAGCTGTTTTTCTTTATTTTCTTCATAGTATTACAATTCCTGAGAAGTTGGAATACTTCATTAACAAATATGCAGAGCATTCCCATGACAAATGGTCAATGGACAAGGTAAAATTGTATTCATTTTCATTCAAGGTTACCATTATTAGCTGGTCACTGCTAAAATATTTCTGACCATTTCAGCTTTCTTTAAAAGGAGAGCTATATCTAAATTAATAAAGAATATTTCATTACAAATTATTCATATACTACTTAGCTAATTCTGCCATAATATAAATATGATGTATTTGTGAATACAAATATTTATGTTCATAAAAAGCACAATTTTATGATTTTAAGAGATTGATTTGTTAAATCATAACTATAGTTTCTAAGCACATATTGTTCATGAGGTAAAAATTAACAACCACATAGGGTCGCTGGAGGAAATGGTGACCTCTCAGTCCACAATCGACCTTTTAAACACACGTTGACTTCATGAATACCAGATGAAGCCATTGAATTATAGGGGAAATGAGCAAGAGTGCTGCTTTATTGTTGAACCTGGTACCAGCACAAGGGCGAAGGAGATAGAGACAAAGAACTCTCAACCCCTACCAAATCAGATATCCAGAGACACAGACACTCACAAAACCTCATCACTGAAATAGACCTACAATGAACCCAACATGGCTCAGGGAAACTCACGGAAGAGGGGGCGGAAAGATTGTTAGAGCCAATGAGTTGGGTCATTACACACAGAGTTATTGCCTCTCCCACATAACTGATAGCTACCCCCCATAAGGCAAGACTGACAGAACCCATAGGGGGGAGGACAGGGAGAAGGCTAACGATGGTACCATCATGGTGGCATATATACTATATACATAACTAATAAAAATATATTTTAAAAATCTTTAAAATTCTTTTTATTTTTTGGAGAGAGACAGAGAGGGACAGAGAGAAAGGGAGAGGAAGACAGATAGAGATGGGTGCACCAGCAGCCTCTCAGTGGCTGCAAACGAAATCAGATGCGTGCACCCCCTTGTGGTCAAGTGCGGCATTGCGCCCTTGTGTCACTTTGCATCTGGCTAAACGTGGGACCTGGAGATTGGAACCGCTGAAGATTGGAACCAGTGTTCTTAAGTTTAGGAGGCAGGCGCCTTAACCGCTAAGCCATCTCTCCAGCCCTAAAATTCTTAATGAAGCTCAGCTACATATTTTTGCTGTACTTTCTAATATGAAGCAGATCTATAATTCACTAAAAACAGACCATATCAGCTGTTTCTGTTGTGCTTTCAAGGACAACAATCCAATGAGCATACAAAAGCAGTCAAAATCCATGATGATTCCATTTGAAGTGGGCTTAGTTTAGGTTTGAGAGAGGATGTTGAACATAGATATGTCGTAGAAATTGAGGTGATATGCACAAGAATCTGACACGCAAATGTGCAAGAATCTGACATGTACATATGTAACTCTGATGAAGTGAAAACCCTGCAGCCAAGGCCCCAAAGGACACTTAATGTTGGTCAGAATTCAGGGTCAGCTACATTTTGTACTCTGATTTCCACTGTGCTATGATCAGCCAGTTTTTGCCTCCCTCCGGAAACAGTTTTCTGTTTATTTCTATGATAAATGTGTAACTCTTTGTTCATTAATTAACTTACCTACAAGGAAAACCACGATATCATGACTCCACTAAATACCAAGTGGGTGGAATTGATGATAGTGACAAAACCAGCAGAGAAACTGTCCTCTGCTTGTCCAATCTAGTTTCTGGATACTCTAAGCTAATGGAGTGGTATAAGTGAACGATGCTAAATCGACATGGGCAAAATAATGGACACCAAGTCCGTTGAGAAATAGTGGGTACAGAAATGGGCAAATAGGAAATATTATACTCCAGCTCTCCTGTTTAATATGAACATTTCATTGACAAATCTCAAAGGCTAGGTCCCAAGAGGTATCAGGGTAAATAATACAAAGCTACTAGTCTCTGGAGCCTCCTTGTAGCAGATCGCATAATTGGCACACCCACAGACCTTGGTCTACTATACAAACACATAGTGCTTTTACTCTCTGGACAAAAACTTTGTTCCAGAGGTCAAACTTTGATTAAAGTAGGAATTCTTTATTGTAAGTCTTATGCTGGGTAAAAGTTGAACTGACCTGTAATCACCAGCTACTCAAAAAGCTGAAGCAGGGCTGGGGAGATGGCATAGCAATTAAAGTGTTTGCCTGCAAAGCCAAAGGATCCCAGTTTGATTCTCCATGACCCACATAAGCCAGATGCACTAAGGGGGTATATGCATCTGGAGTTCATTTGCTGTGGCTCGAGGCCTTGGAGTGCCCATATTCTCTCTCTGCCTCTTTCTCTCCCTCAAATACATAAATAAATAAAATAGAAAAAAAAAAAAGCTGAAGGAGAACTGAAAATTTCTAGCCTATCTTGGGCTGCAGAATGAGGTTAAGTCCAGCCTAGACAAACTGTTTCAAAGTAAAAAGAATATAGGAAATGCAGTTCAGTGGAAGAGTGCTTGCTCATCATACACAAAGCTTTGGGGTCAATCCCTAGTACCACAAAAACAAACATAACATAAATCTTACCCGTCTTGGCTTATTTTAGCAAACAGATGCTTCATCATATGTACACCTAAACTCACAAAATTAATTGCATAAACAATTATTGATGTTTGTATTTGTTGTAGTTGGCAAATGGATGGATTTATGGAGAAATATACTCAGACTCATCTAAGGTTCAGCCTTTAATGAAGCCATATAAACTACTATCTGAAAAGGTGAGGGGTTTTACTTAAGTTTATGAAGTATTGATTTTTGTAATTGCTTATTTTATGTTTTATTATTAAAATCTTTATTTATTATTACAGTTCACCTTTATTTAAAGCTTCCATGTTTATCTTCTTAAGTTTTGTCTTTTTCTTTCCAGTTCCCTTTATTGTCAGTATTTTATAATGTATTCTCTTTCCTTTTAATATTTTCCTCTCCTTTTGATTTTTATTCATCTCCCATCCTTTTAAGAACCTCAGAAAATAGTCTTATGTTTAAGAGTTTTTCAGTGAGGGATAATAAACTAATGTTTAATATTCTTACTATAGAGAGTTTTTCATGTATTTTACTTGTTACAGAGAAAATAGATATCTTAAATATAGCATAATATATTAAAAAATTTTTATACCATGATATTGTGAATACTTTCCTATTCAGATAGTGGAAAGCCCTTTTTACCTGGACCACATAATTTTCACATCTTTAAAAGCATTGACAATTTTCATACTTTGAATATAATGTAATTTTATCATAATCCCCTCCAGTTACCTTCTTTTGTCCTCATCCTTTTCAACTGAACCCTGTTCTTTTTCCCAACTAGTCCCTCTTCTACTTTGATGTTTTATTTTCCTCTCCACCATTATCCATGTGGAAATGTTGAGGAGCTTGCTATTGTGCTATGACAGTTGCTATGAGATCTTGCATCTAATGGCCATATCACATCTAGAAAACAGCACGCCAAAGTACTGGTCCCCATCCTCTGGCTCTCACATTCCTTATTGCACAATCTTCCCAAGCCTTAGAGGGTGTAATAGAGATATTTCATTCACATGGAACACTCAACAATCACTTATTCTCAGCACTTTGAACTCCCCAGTTATCTTCACATTTCACTTATTGTGTTTCTCCTTTGTTGGTACCTGCAGAAGATATGAGGATCTGGGGAGCCAAAGGAAACTGGCCACCATGTTGTGCTGGGACCCAGGACCCTTCTTAGTAGCTTTTGTGAGAATACATTCAGTGTAGTTTTCCTCTTATCATTTTTACTTTTGGTTTCATTTATAATAACCTATGATAAACAGCTTTTAAATGAAGGCAGTCTATTTCAGGACAAATCATTAAATGCTTTGAATTTTCGTTGTGATTTATTATACTGTTAATACTTTCTTTTTCCTCTAGGAAAAAGAAATTTATCGTTGGCCAATAAAAGAATCTTTAAAAACAATGCTGGCTTGGGGTTGGAGAATTGAGAGAACTCGAGAAGGAGACAGTATGGCTCTTTATAACCGGACTCGTCGTATTTCTCAGACAAGCCAAGTGAGAATCACAGTAATGCATGAACTATTGATGTTTTTAGAATAATTATAAATTGGGCATGGTTCATGTCTGTCATCCTGACTATGTGGGAAGTTGAGGCAGGAGTAGTACTTGGATTTAGGAATTTGACATTAGCCTGAGCAGCATAGTAAGTCCCTATCACAAATAATAATAACACTAACAAAACAAAAACATTATTTTACTTTCAGTTTTTTCAAAGCAAATAATTTTAAGCATATGAATCTAACACAACTTTTAAAGGGAAGAAAAACACTACGTTACTTTAAAGTGAGCTTGAAGCCTGATTAAAGTCCTGATGTCTGTATATCTTGGCTAGTATATAAAGTAAATACAACCGCTGAGTTCCTCAAGTTTCCCTTCTAAAGTCTGTCTGTTAAGATTCCTGTAGGTTAGGATACTGGAGGTCCAAAACTAGACCCTATGGTGTGTCAAGCTGTGTGTTCTCAGACACAGTGATGAGACCCTCTTTATTATGGTTTTCTCAGCTTGAATAAGAACATCTGCCTTTGAAGACTTAGAAAAATAACATGCTTTTATGTTGACTCTCTTCAAAGAATGATTGACATATATTTCAGTATGGGTCAACCATAATTCTTATCACTGCTAGGTGGGACAGTAACATTTTTATTTTTTTTAAAATTTTTTTTTAGTTTTTATTATTTTTTTTGGATAGAGACACAGAGAGACACAGAGAGAGACAGAGAGAGAGAGAGAGAGAGAGAGGAGAGAGGGAGGGGGGAGAGAGGAAGACAGAGATGGGCACGCCAGCAGTGTCTCAGCTGCTGCGAACAAAATCCAGATGTGTGCGCCCCTGCGTGACTTTGCATCTGGCTAAACGTGGGACCTGGAGATTGGAACCGCTGGAGATTGGAACCAGTGTTCTTAGGCTTAGGAGGCAGGCGCCTTAACCCCAAAGCCATCTCTCCAGCCCAACAGTAACATTTTTAATTCCTTTGACTATAAGGAAGACCCCAGGACAGCATGAGTCTTGATTTTAGGAATTTACTGATTTAGGGTTTTGTAATTTTCATATGGGAAACAAGCATAAAGACACAAATAATGCCAGTAACAACTCGAGAGAACATGTGATTAGTGTATACACAAGCTGACTGAATTAGTAGTGAGAAGTAAGTAGAGAAAGCTTAAAGGAATGTTGTGCTTTTACTTTTCTCATTGTTTTGACCAAGAAGCAACTAAAGGTAGGAAGGGTTTATGGTGGCTTACAGTTCAAAGAACAAACAGTCCATCATGGCACAAAGGCATGGAGACAGGATCGTGAGGTGGCTGGTGGTTTTGTGTCCCCAGTCAGAAAGGAGGAGTGCATAGATAGTAGAGCTGTGCTTCAAGTCCTCAAAGCCTACCACTCACTGACCTATTTCTTCCAGTTTTCCCTCCTAAGTTTCCACAACCTTCCAAAATAGCACCACCAGTTACTGAAAAACATTTAAACGCATGATCCTATAGGGGCCATTTTACCCCACCACCCCAAAATAGTTTGTAATTAGCTTTCTGACCATCTGGGTAGATTTGACTGCAATTTCTTATTCAATCTCACATTTTAAATATATATATATATATTTTTAAATATATATATTATAGCTTTGTATTCTCTTTGATATAAATGTAAGATGCAGTACAAATGTAAGATAAAAGCTGCTTTAAAACAATAAAGAATAAAGTAAGCTAATAACTACAGTTTGAGAAAGATGGGAAGGGTCTTGTGGAAAGTCTTATCCATCTAGAACCAAATTGCAGGTTAGGGAGATAAATTATGCAATCTTTCAACACTAGATACATTCCAGATCATGTTTGAGGCATTATTCTAAGCTTTTTTGATTGATGAAAAAGATGTAAATCTCTGTTCCCTTGGAGCTACATTCTAAAGGTAGAAGTGATGATGAACTTCTGTGTATACTATTTTAGTGCATGATGTATACTATTTTAGTACATTATGGTAGGAGGATGTCTTAGCAGAGAAAGGCTGACTAGGGTGCAGAGGGAGAATGGAAATGTATGGAGGTGAGCTACAATTGTGCCATGGAGTTGTCAAATTCAGTTTTTTTTGAGAAGATACATGAATAAACACATCTGAAAGTGATGAGTGAGATATGCAGAACACTTCAAGAGATGCACTTTTGCTATATTGCACTGTGACATGGGGTGAGAGCAATGAACAGGAAATCAGGGAGGCTGGAGTCAGAATAGCAATCTGGAGACAGGTGCAGGGGTCTCAGGGACCAAGTCATGCAAAACCTAGGGCACAGTTTTAAGGACTTTGAGCAGTCCTTTAGATTAGGATTACTTTCAAAGTCAGCTCTGATGTTTATCTCTGGCCTACACATATGCATATGCACCTACACATGTGTGCTCTCACATGCATACAAGCACACATCCACACGCATGTACATATATAATACATGCATGTAATAAAACATTAATTCTCATTAGGCATGGTGGTGCACGTCTTTAATCCCAGCACTCAGGAGGCAGAGGTAGGAGGATTGCTGTGAGTTCGAGTCCACCCTGAGACTACATAGTGAATTCCAGGTCAGGTCAGCCTGGGCCAGAGTGAGACCCTACCTTGAAAAAAAAATAATTCTCTTTATCCTATCAGTTGACCCATAAGGATATGTATGAACACTGACCTCTTTGATAGCTTACTGCTGGGATAAGAAAGAAGAAATTTTGCTACAGCTGTGTAGGATTCATAAGAAACTCATAAAGTCCCCTTTGCATAAGGGGTCACTTCACAATTTTGTGTTCATTATAAACTTTGTTGATTCCTTGATTATTAATTACTGGATGACTTATCTATAAGATATTGGAAAGAATTATTTAATTATAAATACCTTTCAGACAACCAAATAATTAATTTATTTAGAGATATCTGTAAAGACATTTTATATTGATATCTGCTATGCTTTCACTCAGAGAATGTTATTTGCAAGTTTGCCTTATATTTATAAAGTATCATTTAAGTCTCTTTCCACATGGTTTTTAATGAGAGACTATATTTATATATACAATCCAGGTCTCTGTAGATGCTGCACATGGTTACAGCCCCAGAGCCATCGATATGAGCAATGTCACACTATCTAGAGATCTTCATGTAAGTCTTCAGTTTTTGTAAAATTCTCTCTAAATTTTATTTGTAGAATTATATAACATAGCATTCCTGAAAATTGCAGCATGATTTCTTTGAGCATGGTTATCACGTAATGAGTCCATAGAGTTTGCACCTATTACCTACCCTAATTTTTTAGTAGCCTAAAAACTGATACAGTAAGTCCGGTATCTGTGGCTTCTCCTTCCATGATGTCAGTTATTCCCTGTGATCTGAAATATTAAGTACAAAATTTGAAGAATAACCAGTTTATAAGCTGTATTTTTTTAATTGTGTATTTATTTGTGAGCGAGAAGGAGGGAGAAAAAAAGAGAGAGGGACTGAGAGAGGGCGGGAAGGATGGAAGAGAGGAAAAAAAGGTACACCAGGGATGCTTGCCACTATAAATGAACTCTAGATACATTCAGTACATTGTGCATCTGGTTTTAGTAAATGGGTACTGGAAAACTGAACCCAGACCAGGCCAGCTGACTTTGCAAGCAAGGATATTTACCCAGTTCATAAGTCTAAAATACATCTTGTTTTGAGTAGTGTGAAGAAACCTCTTGCCATCTTGTCCTATTGCACCTTGAACACATCTGCTATGTATTTACTGTGTAATTTCACAAAGAATGAAAGTTCCTCTGTATTCAAATTACAAATAAGAATTTTGTGTTTCATTATATTTTAATTTTTTTTTTTAGCACTGATACTCTGATAACTCATTTAAGACATGTTTTGGTATTACATATTATCTTTTACTCATTGAGGTGTAAATTGGCTCCTAAATATTTACTGCACTTTAGGCTATGGCAGAGATGATGGCTGAAAACTATCACAATATATGGGCAAAGAAGAAGAAAATGGAGCTGGAGTCCAAAGGTAATATTTCCTAAAAACTTCTATTAAAAATCACATTTCTACTATAGGAGTGTAAGGTAAGGATGGCATAATTATTCCCGTTTTGTACAAAGGTTATTATATATAAAAAGGATGTTTTAAATGTGTCTGCACTAGGTTCAAGGTGAAAACTGTAGACTTTCCTAGCTACAATTGTATATTTCCTTGTACGTCAGATATTTTTGAGGCAGGGGCTCACTCTAGCCCAGGTTGATATGGAACTCTCTCTGTAGCCCAGGCTGGCCTCAAAGTCATGGGCATTCCCCTACCTTAGTCCCCATGGTACTAGGATTAAAGGTATGTGAGGGCACAATTGGCTTCTGTGCCTCGTAATTTGAATGACTTTCTCTCATCCATTTTACCATATAGATGTCTGTATTGGTTAAATTCTCTTTGTTATGATCAACACATGACAAGCAATTTAAGGAAGGAAAGGATTTATTCTGGCTTACAGTTTCTTGGAATGCATTCCATCATAGTGGTAAGGCATAACAGGTGGGAGCAAGAGGCAGATGGTCACATTGTATCCATAGTCAGGTAGCAGAAAGACTGAACAGGAAGTTGAACTAGACTAGATTACTTCAAGACCTATACTTAGGTTCACTTCCTCTAGCCAAGCTCCATGTCCTGAGGGTTTCACAACTTTTCTAAATACCACCGAGAGCTGGAGCCAAATGTTCAAACACATAATCCTGTAGGGATCATTTCACATTCAAACCACAAAAGTGTCTGTATTTATACATACATTCAAGCTCCTGATACTAGTGTCCAAACATCTGAATTACTTCTTGAGCATCAGAGAAGGATATTAATGTATTAATTTGATCTCCAACCATGATCCCCATCTTCAACCCAAATATCATTAATCTCATTTCTTTTTATTTCAGTTTTTTTTGCTTTTGTCTTTTTACTTTTTAAAAACGTTTTATTTGTTTATTTATTTGAGAGAGAGAGAGATAAAGAGGCAAATAGAGAAAGAATGGGTGTGCCAGTGCTTCTAGTTACTGCAAACAACTCCAGACACATGCCCTACTTTGTGCATCTGGCTTACAAGAGTCTTAGAGAATCGAGCCTGGGTCCTTATGCTTGGCAGAAAAGTAAGTTACTGCTGAGCCATCCCTCCAGCCCATATTTTTACTTTCATAAAAAGTATTTTATTTATTTGAAAGGGGGGCACAGATAGAGAGAAAGAATGGGCACACCAGGGCCTCCAGCTGCTGTAAATGAACTCCAGACATATGGCCACCTTTTGCATCTGGCTTATGTGGGTCCTGGGGAATTGAACCTGGGTTCTTTGGTTTTGCAGTCATGCACCTTAACTACTAAACCATCTTTCCAGCCCCTCTTTTTTTACTTTTTGTTTTGAGATAGGACTTTGCTAGTTTGCTCTGGCTGCCCTTAAACTCATTCTGTAGGCCAGGAGAGCTTTGACCCTCTTAGTTTAGCCTCCATAGTAACTTTCTCTCTCTCTCTTTTAAAAGTATTAAAATGACATAATATTCTTTTAGTCATTTAGAATGTTTTTCATAATTTATTTGCATAACTGTTCTTCAATTTGATGTATTATATACTAATGGCCTCTTTTATTACTTATTTGGTATTAGTCTACCACATATTAGGGTGTGTGTGTGTGTACATTTGTATGTGTATTTACTTGTATAAATCAGAAATATTCAGACACACAATTTTATTTCTAACCATTCTAATCCTATTCATCATCCCTGCATCTGTTGGTTACACGAACCTGCTTATAGAAATCTAAACATTGTAATGAATGCAAGAATTGTTAATAGAAGGAGTGGGGGATGGATGTGCAGGTCAGTGTTAGAGCACTTTCCTAGAATGAACAATGCTCTGAACTCAATCTCCAGTAATGTGATTAAGAGCAAAAACAATAAAAATAAAGAAATAAAAAGAAATAAAGAAACAAAGTCCTGAACTATTATCATTGCTCCTGAACTAGTACAAAATGTCAAGAGCTCGCTACCATCTTGACCATCATCTAGACAAGGATCAAGCCCTCCTTGCCTGTCTGTATGAACAAATTCGTAAGACATAACCAATCCGAACATGTCTGGGGACTCATCCTAGGAATTACTGCACATTAATTACTCCCTCTAAAAAGTTAGTTCCATTGTACACAGCACATCAACATGCACATGATCTGTGGGAAAGATGAGGGGTGGAAGAGCAAGATGGAATTCCTGCAGACACACTGCTATTAAGAGGTTTAAGTTTCAGTCTGCTGGAGGACTCCAAAATATATGCCTTTCCTGCCCATTGAAACATTCAGCCAGTAAAGTAAGAAAAGTTTTAAATACACTTTGTGTTCTTAAGTTTTTAAAAAATTTTTTTATTTATTTATTTATTTATTTATTTATTTATTTATTTATTTATTTATGAGATAAATGAAGAGACACAGAGAGAGGCAGATAGAAAGAATGGGTGTGCCAGGGCCTCCAGCCACTGCATATGAACTCTAGATGCATGCACCTGGCTTACTTGGGTCTTGGGGAATTGAACCTGGGTTCTTTGGCTTTGCAGGCTAGTGCCTTAACCACTAAGCCATCTCTCTAGCCCCTTTCTTAAGACTTTTAAGTGATAGATATTACTTTGTTTCTTATCTCCCGCTCTTCTCTCTTCCCCCAGGTTCCCATTGACATATGCCTTCCCATCATTGTGGGTTACACATTAACTTGCCAGATTAATTTAATTCTCTAGTGCTAGAAGGAGTAGTGGAGTTCATCATAAGGGCTTATTGATTAGCATTGTTAAACTGAGTGATAGATGACTACTTTTTCTCATAATGTATCCTGCTATATTATATTTTTGATTACGACAGAGTTGAATTTGGCTCCCAATGCATTCAGTAACGCATATAGTATCCTCTTAATGTGCACAAATTGTCTGCTAGCTTTGTCTTCCATTGTGCTGTGCTTGTTCCTACTGGCTTTGCACAGTGAGATAACTGGTGCTCCTCACTGGCCTTGGTATTTGTCATGCTTCCTGGCAGGCTGTGTCTGTGATACTCTAGCATCACCTAATGGTCACAGAATTTAGTAGATGACTGCACTTCTGTAGGTGGCACTCTGAGACAAAGCATAGCATCCTCTTTTCTTTCTTTTTCTTTTCTTGTCTTTTCTTTCTTTTACTTTACTTTTCTTTCTTTCTTTTTTTTTTGCTGGCTTATCCATTGTGAAGGACAAATCAAACTTGATGATTGATTTAGTAGTTTCAGGCTTAACTCTTGTGGAAAGTTATTTAATAGATATGTGATTATAATAACTTAAATATTTGTTTTCATTGTTTTTCTTTCTCAAACTCCCTTAACAGTTGTATTTCAGAGGAATTTATTAACACATGTAATATCTGTTACCATGTAGCTTTTATATACTTTGAGTTTGGGTAGTCTAAGTTGTTTGGTTTTTTTGGTTTTTCAATTACATTCTTTATATCAGATCTTTATATCTAAAATAAACAGTGCTTTAAAATGTGTATATATTTTTATAAAATTTAATTTTTAATTTATAATTTGGTACATGTTTTTATCTTCATAATTATTTCTTTTTTCCTATCAATATTCATTGTACATGGTCCTGTGTTGTACAATGACATTTTCATACAAGCACGCAGTATGTTTTGAACATATTCTCTCCACACCCGACCAGCCCGCTTCCTGACCTTACCCTCCTCATGAATTTTTTGTTGTTGTTCTTTTTAAAAATAAGATCTTTAACTTGCTATGTAGCTAAGGATTACCTTGAATTCCTGATCCCCTTGCCTTCGCTTCCTGAATACTGTCATGTGTCACCATGCTTAGTTTGTTCTTATGACATTATTTATTTTACATATTTTCCAGAAGTTCTAACTATTAAGGAAAAGAATACTTCTAATATTCTTCACAAAATAGCTATGCCAGAAACTTAGACTCTCTCTAGAAATTACTACCCCAAATGTTTTAATTTTTCAAGTATTGGATATTAAAAGTGATCAACTTTTGGGCTGGAGAGATAAAGTTAGCAGTTGAGGTGCTTGCCTGAGAAGCTTAATGACCCAATTTCACTTCCCCAGAATCCACCTAAGCCAGATGCATGCATCTGGAGTTTGTTTGCAGTGGCTAGAGGACCTGGTGTGCCCATTTTCTGCCCTGTCTCTTAAATAAATGAATAAATTAAATGTTTTTTCAAAAAGATGAGTACTCAACTTTCAACTTAGGAATCCTATATGTGTTTGTTCTTTTAAGTATTTTTGTTTATTTATTTGAGAGAGAGAGAATGGGTATGCTAGGACCTCTTGCCACTGCAAATGAACTCTGGAAGCATGTGCCACATTGTGCTTCTGGATTTTCATGGGTACTGGGGAAGTGAACCAGGCCAGCTGGCTTTGTAAGCAAGTACCTTTAACTGGTGAACCATCTCCCTAGTCCTCACTTTGTATTTGTGGAAATAATGTACCACACAATATTCTCTGATTTAGGAGAGCAAATAAAAATTCCTTATGCAATACAGTTTGGCCTTCTTTCTGTGGGACCAAAAAAAAAAAAAAAATCAAGACTTCTGGAGCTTATCTTATAATTTTTCTAGATCAAAATGTACATGTATGTTGTAATATCTACTGCCAATATTTAATATGATCCAGAGCTGGGATCTGTTAGAATAAAGATTGTCCTTGTTTTCTCTCTAATGATTACATAAATAATTGGCACTTTATAACAAATGCATGTATGCTCATGTTTGAAATGCCTGTTAAAAACCATGTGCAGGGGCTTGGAAGATAGCTCAGAAGGTAAAGTGCTTTCCATGTAATCATGAGTACCCAAATTTAGATCCCCAGTACCCACATAATAGCTGGACATGTTTATACACACTTGGAAATCCAAGCAGAGACAGGAAGGTGCATAGGGTAGGCTAGCTAGTCTAGCCAAATTGGTGAGCTCTAAGTTCAGTATGAATCAAGACTCAAAAATAAGATGGTGGGACTAAAGAGATGGCTTAGCAGTTAAAGGTGCTCACTTGTAAAGCCTGATAGCCTGGGTTCAATTCTCCAATGCCCACATAACCAGATGTGCAAAGTGGTGCATGTGTGTGGGTTCATTTGCAATGGCAAGAGGCCATGATGTGCCCATTCTTTCTATCTCTCTTTCTCTGCTTGCAAATAAATAAAAAAAATATTTTTAAAAATAGAATAACTGAGGAAGTCACTAGTTAGACATTGACCTCTGTGCTTCACACAAACACACATAAGCATGCACACTCACAAACATTCGTGTCTCCATACACATACAAATACATACACATGAATACATGACACATATGCATAGAAAAAGAACTCAAATGCATAGTTATTTACAGACAATAAAGGGAGAAGGGTTTTATATAAGTTTTATATGCTCTGTGATTTATTAACTGATATTATAAATGCTATGACTAGATGCAACCATGTTTGGGCTGCATGTTATCTCAGGTGATATTCTAGCTACAGTGGTGTGTACTTGTCTGATTGTTCTGTAGGAGGTGGAAACCATCCCCTGTTGGTGCCCTATGACACTCTGACAGCCAAAGAGAAAGCTAAGGACAGAGAGAAAGCCCAAGATATCCTCAAGTTCTTACAGATCAATGGTTATGCTGTATCCAGGTAAATGTTTGTTTCAGAAAACAATATTTAAAATTTCCATCAGATTGTAAGCTGAAAATGATCTCAATGATCTATTTAAATCTATTTAGTGTATTCAAAATCCATATGTCAGAGACATTAATGCTCTTACTCAGTTGCCAATTGCACTCATTACTTTTTGTTGCTGTGACAAAATACCCAAAGAAAACAACTTAAAGAAGGAAGGGTTGATTTTGCCTTACAGTTTGAGGGTACAGTCCATCATGGGGGAGGCATGGTGGCAGGAGCATGAGGCAGCTTGCTTCATTGCATCCATAGCCAGGATGCAGAGAATGATGTATGGAGCTGCTCAACTTCCTTTCTTCCTTTCTAATCAGTTCAGGATCCCAGCGCATAAGATGGTTAATTTACATTTTGGTTATGTTGTAGTTACTTTCTCATTGCTGGGGCAAACACCCAACCAGAAACAGTTAAGGAGAGAAAATGGTTTATTTCAGGCTTACAGAGGCTAGCTCACTTCCATAGATCCACGGCAGAGAAAGAGAACCAGCAGCCAGCAGACAGGAACAACCAGAGCTCAAACTAGCTCTCCACACACCTAGTAGGGATGGATTCAAGATCCTACTCCAGTAATGTACCTCTTCCCTAGTGTCCCTAGTGGGTCGTCTCCCCTTGGAGACTCAAGTCGAAATTTCAATCTTAATCATAAATACCTCAGGCTTTAGGGCCGTACATTCACATTCAAACCCACCACAGGGTGGGTTATCCCATCTCAAGTAACCTCATCTAGAAACTTTTTCACAGACACGCCCAGAAATGAGTCTCCACGGTGAGTCCAGATCCTGATAAGCTGGCAATCAAGATTAACCATCACACATCACAGAGTTATTACTTAGCATGTTCAGAATTCATGCCAGAGACATTAGTGCCCTTTGTTGTTTACCATGTAACTGAGTTCCTTTAGCTACTTATATTCTAATAGTTCAGACAAAAAATTTAGCCACAAAACAAAAATAATCCTTCACCCCCACCCCTGGGCTGGAGAGATAGATAGCTTAGCAGTTAGGGCACTTGCCTGCAAAGCCAAAGGACCAAGGTTTGATTCCCCAGGACCCACATAAGCCAGATGCACAAGGTGGCTTGAGGCCCTGGTGAACCCATATTCATTCTCTCTCTCTCATAATAAATAAATTGAAAAACAAACCTCAAATCCTGTTTTTAATTTTTTCATTTTTAAAAATTTATTATTTATTGTATTAGTTATGCTCATAATGCGAATACATTCATGTTGGTGCCTTCAATAGCCTCCTCCTCATCCTACCCTCTCCTAAAGGACCCTTCTCGTTGGGGAATGTGGGTTGTGCATTGTGGGGGTAGCCATTAGTTATGGGGAAGAGGCAATGTCTCTGTGCATAATGAACCAACTTGTGGCTCTTAACAATCTTTCCGCCCCCTCTTTTGTGAATTTCCCTGAGCCATGTTGGGTTCATTTTAGTTCTACTTCAGTGATGAGGTCTTGGTAGCCTCTGTGTCTCTGGATATCTGGTTTAGTAGGAGTTGAGTGTTCTCTGTTTCTATCTCCTTAAGCCTTGTGCTGGTGTCAGGTTCAGGGAGAAAGCTACACTCTTGCCCATTTCCCTATGGCCCGTTCTCCAATATCAAGCTCTCACCAATTGTGGGCTACAAGAGGGCCTACACCTATGAAATTCTCTCTGAAATAATAATGGCCATCCCATCTATCTGATGCTGACTTCTCTCTCTGTTGGAGAATTTGCTTCTCTTTTTCAGATGGTCACCGGACCTGTGGAGAGGATCAGCCTATTGCACCTCACCAGGGCCCCAGCTGGTTTTTTAAAATATATTTTATTTATTTATTTATTTATTTGAGAGAGAGAAAGACAGAGAGACAGAAAGAGAGAGAATGAATGGGCATGCCAGGGCCTCCAGCTACTGCAAATGAACTCCAGATTCATATGCACCTTTGTGCATCTGGCTTACGTGGGTCCTGGAGAATTGAACTGGGATCCTTTGGCTTTGCAGGCAAATACCTTAACTGCTAAGCCATCTCTCCAGCCCCAAATTCTGTTTTTTATAAAGGCAATATTTTATTAATTTGCCCAGTAGTAGTGTTACAAGGTACAGTTTCATATTATATGCAAATTATTCCTATTATGGTAAATCTCATTTTCACTGTAAACTGTAAGAAGATTAGATAACTTTCAAAATGTATATTATGGATTTATTTTTGTAAAAATTTTATCTTCTATGAAATGTTACACACATTGGCTTCTGTGTTTCATTTTTGCATCTTCTAGAGGATTCAAAGACCTGGAGCTGGACACACCTTCAATTGAGAAACGATTTGCTTACAGTTTCCTCCAGCAGCTGATCCGCTATGTGGATGAGGCCCATCAGTACATTCTAGAGTTTGGTAGGTAGCTGGTCCTCCTAGCTTCCATTATTCCTAGTGCTTGCAAAATCAGGTGTCTAATAGTACCCACCCATCCCATCCTTCAGGGACATGTTGTCTCTCGGATAAAGGCTTGTACAACAGAAGCTGTAAAGCAGGATATGACATTGGGACAAAGCTGCTTTAGAGCATCATCTGTGACTGGTTTCTCTCTCATATTTCTTCCACAGAACATCCAGTAAATAAGCGAGTTGCTTGAGAGTGGGTAAAGTTTTAGAATTAAAAAAAAAAAAATCTCAACTTGCTTTTAATCTGTTAGGAGGCAGAGGTAGGAGGGTTACTGTGAGTTCAAGGCCAGCCTGAGACTACACAGTGAGCTCTAGGTCAGCCTGGGCTAGAATGAGATGCTACCTCAAAAAAAATCCATTTTACATAATTATGTTCTTCTTATGTGCTTTGGTATTATTGATTTCTCACTTTGAAAGCTACATTGGGAACAAATTATAATTTTAAAGGCAAGTAAAATTAATGAAACTACTGTTTTTACTTATTGGAAAAGAAAACCCTGAAACTCTATGGACTCACAGATTTTTCTGAACACATTAAAGGAATCGGCTTTGACTGTCATGGGGACACCATTATATCCAAGCCTCCGTACTACTGTATAATGCTCTTATGGTAGCATGGGAAAACTCCCCATCTGTCACTATCACATGACTTTGAAGTCTCAGATCAGAGCAGGCATCAGCAGCCTGCCTTCACCATGATTTTTGGGGACCCACCACAGTTGCCTTAGCTATTGATGCTCACTCTCCTGGTAGACCACCTCCCATCCCTGGCTGGTCATAAGATTTAAGGATGCTGTCTGTTCATTTTTGGAAATATAGACTCTCTGCTGGGTCTCCTTTCAGATTTGTTTTGTTTTGTTTTAGACAGGGTCTCCTGTAGCCCAAGATGGCCTTGAACTCCCTATTTAGTACAGATGACCTTGAACTTTTGATTCTCCTGCCTTCAGTTCACATGTGCTATGATGACAGGAATATACCTAGCCTAGCTCCTCCTTTTATTTTCTTTTTCACTCTCAAAGTTTTTTTTTTGTTGTTGTTGTTGTTATTGTTTATAATGCCCATTCTTTCTCTTTCAACATTTGATATGGGCCCATCACCCTCAGGCCCCCAGCTGTGTTTTCCTTGGGATTTAGACTTAGACTAGTTTCTGATATCTCATCAAATTAATTCTTAAGGACTTTTGAGCTGTGCTATTTTCTTATTCCCAGCCTCCAGAATTCTAAATGCTTGAGAGATTTTCTAGTTGAGTGTCATTCTGAAAAATTTAATATTCTTTCAACTTGTCTCTTTATTTACATTCCAAATACTTTCTGTTCTCTTTTTTTTTTTTTTTTTTTTTTTCGGGGTAGGGTCTCACTCTGGCCCAGGCTGACCTGGAATTCACTCTGTAGTCTCAGGGTGGCCTTGAATTCACGGTGATCCTCCTACCTCTGCCTCCCGAGTGCTGGGATTAAAGGTGTGAGCCACCACGCCCAGCTCTGTTCTCTTCTAAATCATCTTTTCCACGAAAGCTAAATATACAAATTAAGTTATGATACATATTTTTCTGTACATACATCTGTAATTTTTGTTGATGTCTCTTTTTTTTTTTTTTTTTTTTGAGACAAGGTCTTGCTATGTTTCCTCAGACTGGCACCTGGAAACCCTCTTGCCTTCACCGACCTTCCCAATGCTTTATAGACAAAGGAGACACATGCAGCTACAATTATAGCTTAGTTTGTTGTCAGTTTTGAGTTTTTTTTTCTGACAGGATCTCATGTAGCCCGTGTTAACCTGGTATTTATTGTATACCAGGGTGACTGTAAACTTGTAGCAATAATACTGCCTTAGTCTCCTAAGTACCAGGATTATAGAAGTGCCCTGCCACAACCAGATACAACCATAAAATTTTAAAAATAGGATCCCTAATTCATCACTAATATGTAGCTAAAATAGTTTGTGTTAATGAGAATCTACCCATGGAAGGAATGATTCAGAGGTGAATCTATTAAAATTTTTTGTGCTTCATTTAGAAGGATCTGATTGAGTAACATCTCCAGGATCCAGTGTCCTCCCACCCCCTCTCTATCACTCTATCTTTTTCTCACTCTGTCTCAGTCTCTTTATCTCCCTGGGGGTAAGACAAAAGAAAGAAGAAAAATCATTTGGAGAAGGGAATACATTTTTTTTTTCAACTTTCACATAGACAGAAGAAACACACACTTTAATGGTGGAAATGTGTTTAGGTATTAATCACACTTTATTCATATTTCTAAATAAACTATGGAATTTTGTGTTCTATGGAAAGGGAGTAGTGAGACTCTTGCTTCAAGGCCTCTCCACCTATTGGTATAAATCATTCTTTCCACAGGGTAGAGGATATTATTAAACTACTAAACAGCAGGTTGGGTAAAAGGCTACAAGGACTGAGCCCAAACAACTTCCAAACAACTTTTTTTTTTTTTTTTTAATGGTTTCTGACATTGTGCCTACCCTTTACAGATGGTTGCAAAACAGTAAGTGATAAGTTACCCAGGCAACTTAGTGAGACCTTATCTCAAAATAAAAAGTAAAAAGAGCCAGGTGTGGTGGTGCATGCCTTTAATCCCAGCACTCAGGTGGCAGAGGTAAGAGGATTGCCATGAGGGCAAGGCTACCCTGAGACTACTACAGAGTGAATTCCAGATTGGCCTGGGCTAGAGTGAGAAAAACAAAAAAAAAAAAAAAAAAAAAAAAAGTAAAAAAAGTAAAAAGAAGGCTGAGATGTAGCTTAATGATAGAGCACTTGCCTAACATGTACGAAACCCTAGGTTACATCTTCAGGCCCAGAAAAAAAATGTATTGATCTTGTTCTGATATCACAAGATAGTATCTATATTTCCTAAAAGTTGTCCTGAATTTATATGTAAGTTTTGATGAAATATGTCTCATTTTTTCCATTTATAGTTGTAAAAGGATTTTTTAAAGTGAAAGTCAGTTGTTTTTTTCTTTTTGGATTTTTTAAATTTTTAAAAATATTTTATTTATTTATTTTAATTTTACATTCATATTGGTGCCTCTAGTTGCCTCCTCCTTGTCCTCCTCCCTCTGAAGGGACCCTCCTCATTAGGTAATATGGGTCGTGCATTATGGGGGTAGCCAACAGTTATGGGGGACTGGCAATGTTTCTGTCCATAATGACCCAACTTGTGGCTCTAACACTCTTTCAGCCCCATCTTCCGTGAATTTCCCTGAGCCACGTTGGGTTCATTTTAGTTCTATTTCAGTGATGAGGTCTTGGGAGCCTCTGTGTCTCTAGATATCTGGCTTAGTAAGAGTTGAATGTTCTCTGTGTTTATCTCCTTCAGCCTTGTTTTGGGGTTGGGTTTACCAAGAAAGCTGCACTCTTGCTCATTTCCCCCATTACTCTATGGTTTCAGCTGGGGCCCTGGTGAAGTGTGATAGGCTGATCCTCCCTTCAGGTTCGGCATCAATCTGGAAAAGAGAAGCAAATTCTCCAATGGAGAGAGAAGTCAGCACCTGACAGATGGGATGGCCATTGTTATTTTAGAGAGAATTTTATATGCATAGGCCCTCTTATAGCTCACAATTGGTGGGAGCTTGATATTGGAGAATGGGCTCATTTTATGTTCATTTCAAATTTTTTAGCTCTTCAAAATGTTCTTCAAATTTCCATGGCTATTATAGTTTCTTGCTACCTCTTTTAAATATGTACATGAACCACTTCCATGTTTGAAGGCAGAAAGTAAGGCCACTGCTTCAAGATATGGGCACTGGATCAATCAAGTCTTATCCTTGTTTCATTTGTAAACCATGAGGAAAACATGAGTGTCTTTGATTTACTTATTGAAATTATCTTTTGATGCAGGCCAAAACTCTCTTATTCTGTAGCATAATCCTAATTTTGTAGCTGAATATTTAAATTGTTATCCCCTTTACTGTTTTGACCACTGGCTTCTTATAACTTTTAAGGCAGTAGCTATGAAAGCTAAAAGGAAGACTGACTGTGGATGGGTGAAAAGGAGTCAGCAGGAAGGGGGAGGAGAGGGCAACAAAGGAGGGAACATGTCAGAACTAATGACTCATATGTAAGAAAGTACCATAACAAAGCCTTTTTGTCAGAACTGAGGCTTACATCCTGGCTAATTATGTGCAACAGTGTATACTTGCTTGTCTCATTCCCACCAGCTTTGGAAAATGTGGGACTTTGACTTTTGTCTTTCTCTTGATAATGTCTTAACAATATCTCGGGCTACATCAGGTAAATTTTCACTTATAAACCTAAACATGGGCTGGCCTCAATAACTGTTTTGTTTGGATTTGTGTATTTTAAAAAACCCATTTTCCTCCCTAATTTACATTTTGATTGGCTTTTTACGTTTATCAATGCATTCCAAGCTGTGTATTTTGGGTATCTAGAAATGTCGGAAGTGCATTATCAACCTAAAAATCTCTTCCTGTCTACAGATGGTGGCAGCAGAAGCAAAGGAGAACATTTTCCTTACGAGCAAGAAATCAAGTTCTTTGCCAAAGTACAGTATACAATCCATCCTGTTTATGTTTCAATATGTGTGTTTTCAAAGTATACTCATTAGATTGTTGTTACTTTTCAGAATGTACTTGTCTATAAATATTAATTTCCAACACATAAATATAATCTGGCACACAAATAACTGCATGAGTCATGTGGGGTGGATATGCTGTTGGCATTCTTGGTCACACTTAAACTCACTCAGCATTCCCTACCATATTCCTTAAATGATTTTTGTTCTATAATAATTCCAAGGTTGATTTTTTGTCTTTATTTGTTAACATTCATTAAATTAGCACTTTATATGTGCTTTTTATTAGGAGGGAAAGTGTTAGCTAATGTATGAATAAGAATACTGCATGTGCTTGACTATAGATTTTGTATTTTGGTGTCTAGGTCCTACTCATTTTATAGATTTATAGATGAGTAAAATGAGGCTCAGAGGATACATGCTCACATGCAAAATATATGCCATTTTTATTATGTTTCCCACTTAATAAGGACTTATCAAGGATTCCCCATATTGCTATGACATTCACCACTTCCTTCAGCCAAGAAAGGAAGAAGATGGAAAAAAAAAAAGGGCACTAAGTCCCCCTACTGGGCTCATTCACTCCCTCAGCATTCACTGTGCTGAACTCCTGTGTCAAGCAATAGTCTGGCCTGTGGAATGTCAGGAAGAAACATTGTCTTTGTGTAAGCGCCCTGTTGACAATACCTGACATTTAACCTGATGACTGAATTACCACTGTTAGCATGCATATATTTGGTGGTTATTCCAGATCATTTACTGTAAATACCACATTTATGGATTTTAAAATAGCATGCTTTTTGATTGGTTGATATTTGTCCTCTATTATATTTTCAGATTTATACCCTAAATTGTATAAATGCTTTTTATTTCTATTCAGCATAACACTCAGGGTCTGTCCAAGTCATCCAGGAACTAGCTTGTGCCAGGATTCACACTGTCAATTAGAAAATAAACTGACCAATCTTTAGTCTCCACTCAACTGTAACTCTGTTTGAGAGTCAGTTTTCAGGATGGTGTGGGATTCATACTTCTATACATACTTTTGAAATGCCCACCTACTCAGTATCCGTTGTTATTTTATTTGCTGATGGTTAATATGGCTTATTTTCTATAATTCATTCACTTGCCATATTTGCTGAGTACCTACTGTTTACCAACCCCTAAATCCAGGTAATAGCACCACTTAGAAGGAAGCTTGACAAAAGCATGTGTATTAGTCATTATGGAACTTTTCTATTCCGTGTGGTAGGAAAATAATGTATTATGACAGACAAGTTTGAATACTTGTGATGTCATCATTACCTTTTTTCATATGCCCATTCAGCAAATACTCATCAAATTCTTGACAAGGGTCCTGCAAAGCTTTGAACATGAAATTCTGTGAGAAGCAAACTGCACGAAACAGCAACTCTAGTGTCTGGGAAAGGACTATGATGTGCCACAAATCGAATAGTACTTCTTTTTGTTTTGTGCCTTACAAGCTGCTAGGGAGAGAGACTTTTATCCAAAAGTGATACATACAAAATGAGCAATTAGCAAAGATATTGGAAGAGCAGAAAATATGGGATTTCCTCTATTTTCAGGAGTTAGCCAAGGCTCAATTAATGACAGAGTAACAATGGAGAGTGTGGAGAGCTTTTCACACAGAGAGACTCACATGTACCAAGCCATGAGCCTTGATACACATAGCAAGGAGGAACAGCTGATCCAGGACATCAGGGTCAAGTTTGTGCTGAATGGGGACCTGAGCTTTGAGGAGGGGTTGGTAAGATGGACACTGTAGGCAAGAAAGTGCCAGTGTGGCTTAGAGTGAGTTCTCCATTTCACTGTTGCTATTTGACATCTGTAAGGCAAAAATGATGTAGGCTCCATGCATATATATGAGGACAGTAGATATGAAGACAAATGATACTGCAGTTCTCATATGCAGTAGGGACCCAGCATTTAGTTACCATGGGCAACTTTAGAGCCTATTGCTTATTGAAATGTATTGCATGAAAACATTAGGTATATCTCATTATTAGAAACCAAGGAGAGCAATTCTAAATAATTGAAAATCTTACAAAGTAAAAGGAAAGGAAAAATGCTCTGTTTCCCATAGTCTCATTCTGCAAACCCTGCTTCTTCCCCTGTACATGTGCCATGGGTGAGCTGGAGACAGCAGTGGGGATTTAAAATCTGAAATGGCATGGGCACAATATTCCTGTGGAACAGATTTCAGGCTGCTCTGAGCCTCAGTTCCCCTTGATTTCCCTCAAAAGTTCTCTCTGTAGATCTGTTTTCTTGTCCTTTCTTTCAGGTCGTCCTTCCTTTAATTGATCAGTATTTCAAAAACCATCGTTTATACTTCTTGTCTGCAGCAAGCAGACCCCTCTGTTCTGGAGGACATGCATCAAGCAAGGAGAAGGAGATGGTGACTAGGTAAAGAGCCATTGCCATACAACCTGATAGTAGAGTTCCTTGTGTTTGCATTTGGAACTGAGAACCTAGGGACCTTGAACTGGGACTGTGGGAAGAGTCTCCTCCCCTCTCCTCTGGTGCCTTGTCCTCCCAGAATTCATTAGGAAGGGAAAGCTTCTGTGACTTATGTGTTCTAGATGCTGAGTTCTTTTTCATTTTGCTACTGACTATATGTTGGAATGACATAAAATATTATACAAGACAGAATTGATAAGGGTTCCATTTTCAGGCCAATCAAAATGATAAACACAATCCACAGGTAGAAAGCTGGGGAAGCATTACCACATTTGTATTTGTGCAGAATGGTGTTTTTAACATTTTTTGACATAATTTCTTGAAAACCTAGTATTTTGACAGGATTTTATTATTTAGCAAGGTGATACCTCACTTAAATATTTCATTTTTTAAAAAAACTTCCAATTATGACCCAACTTGGAAGACAATGAATATTTTGAATATTTTGGCCCATGCAACTCCAGCTGGCATCTTAGAAATGTCTTGTTGTTTGTATTTAAGACCAAGTTTGATATTATTTTTTTGGTGTGTGTGTGCATGTGTGTGTGTGCGCGCATGTATGTGGTTCTACTGAGAACCTAAGGTCAGGTTACTCAGAACCCTGCTAAGACTTAGCACACATGAGGATAAATTGTTGAATAAACCTTTGTGTTATATATTGCTCAAAATCCATACCAAGGTTTTAGAATGTAATTGAACAAAATTTCTATAAAAAACAACTGCACTACATAAACCATGCACAGAACACTAGAGAAACACAGGCTTTCTGTTGCCCTTGACCTTCATATATGTGGAGTGGCATGTCAGTGTATTAGACAGAGTGAGATATGACTGAGTAGAGAGACAGTGGAGAGAAATTAAGATTTCTTCCTTGCATGGTATTGACAGATGCAACTGGCATGGAATTTCTCATATTTTTAAAATTTATTGTGTATTTTAATGGTGAGTCAATAGTCTGTCATGAGATGAAGGGCAGCACTAAAAATGCAACCAAACTTTCCTCAATAACAATTTTCCTGTTAGATAGATAAAACAGTGTAGGAAATACAGAGGGAGGCTACACAGTTGTGTGACTTTTTCTTCTAGCTGTTACTAGATGAGGAGGCAGTACAGTATCACTTTCCATGATGTGACTTCCTACCCCTGTCCACTTGGACTGGGCCTTGGTTCCCACCTTCCTCCAAGGGAAGAGGTGGTCCTGCAGCACTTCTACCATGCAATCCACTTCTTTTTGTCTTTGTCCCTGTGGATTTTGAGGCCCCAAAACAGAGCCTCTGGCATTCCGTAGAATATGAAGAAGCCAATGATGCAGCAAGGCCTCCTTTTCTCCCAAGGCCAGTCAGCTGTTTGTGCCTGAAACCTTGTTCCTACAGGGTGGTGTTAATTTAGGTGTCAGTGACATAAGCCATGAAAAAATTAATTGGGATAAATAGTGAAAAAAAAAAAAATTAAGTAAAGTAATTTCTACCTTTCCATTCCCTCTTTTGCTTTATTATCTTCAGTCAGTGCCAGCTGTAGTTTTGGAAGTATTCACTGGCCACTACAACACACCATACACACTCACATACACATACCATATATATATATATATGATGTTGTTTGTAAACTTGTGGTTTTTTATGTTAATTATACATAAATGAGGCATGGAATTACACACCTCCCTAAAAGAAAATTGGTCTATTTTCCATAACACATACTGTACCCCTTGTACCATAAGTCTAAACCATTGCTTTCTTGTGCTACCCTTGGATTATATGCTGCTGAGGCCCTGAACTACCTTTATTACTGATGAAACATACCAGAATGATTTTGGTCATGTCATCAGTGTTACTTTACATAATAGAAAGAGGATTGACAAATTCTTCCATTAGCATTTTCACAAAAGATTTATATCTTTCAAAATTCCAGCACAGAAATGAAATGCATAGTAGAAGAAACTTCTTTCATGTTGGCACTTTAGTGACAAATGTAGGAAGTTAATTTCAGGCAGGAAAAAGTCCATACAAGAGCAAATAGATAAAACAATGTTAAATTAGGTCATGCATATATGCAATATTCTATACAGCCATTAAAATTAGGGTGGCTAGGAATACCCAATTTAGGAATATAATCATCATAAAAAATAAAATAAAGTAATTAATACTATTAACTTAGCTTTCAAAATTACCTAACCTTGTATATATAAAACATATAGATAAGAAATGAACCTACTTTTATAATTGTTTTATATGAATTGTATATATATTATAGATATTTCATTTTCAAGTACATTATAAGTTTTATAATAAAACCATCTATAATGGTGCAAATGTGTTTTTAAAATACCAATATTGTAATTCCATTACAATAATGGAAATGCAACTAGTTTATTTGACTGGTTGAAACAGAATCACTAAAACTTTTAAGTATATGATTTTGTATTAAGTTAAATATTAAAAGTTTAATGGTTAAAATGTTGATGAAATAAAATCTGATAAACTGTTAAAATGTGATCCTGCTAATATATATATATATATATATATATATATATATATGTATGTATATAAAATATGTCAACACAAATGATAAGCACAACAATAGTTTCAATTTGTATTTAATAGTTGTTGGTAGTAGTAGGTTCATAGGTTTGAGTTAATTTCTCCAAAGTTAAACACTGATGTTTCCATGAGACAGGTACTTACATCTTGGCACTAAAGATTATGTACTGATATGTACTGATTATGTACTAAAATCAACATCATTTTACTTGAAAAGTATAAGATCTTCTCTGTGCTTTCCCCAAATGTACTTGGCCATAGCAAAGCACACAGCCATGATATCACCCTGAGAGAAGAAAGCTACTGTGTGATAAAACTATAGCGAAGTCAAACCAGGACCATGCTGGCTGGGTCCAGAAGAGCTGGAGGTATCAGAAATAATGTGATTCAAGGCTGATTTTAAAGAGTGCGTACACTGAAAAAGGGAAATGTTTGAAAGATGTATAGAAACATATGAGTAAAAGTTGGAATCTGCAAATTTAGGGGAAATGTAGGTTATATAGATTGTGATGGATACCTACTTCCAGAACAGGGCATGTTCTTTTAAAAATGAATTTTTATTATTTCTTTCCATAATTTATTAGTGCTAACATGTTACTGAAGCTTTTGAAGTCAGAGGACAATCAGAATTTCCCTTCAGGAAGGAAAGTCTCGCAGCAAAAGCAGGTGGACAGGAAGAGGAGGGCTGGGCCATGACAGGTGTTAGGAGGCCACAGCAGCCACTCAGGTTCTGAAAGGGGAAGTGCCAACCTGTCAGACAGTGCTGCCCACTTCTGAATGCCTACACTGTGCCTCCTGCTACCCAAAGTCTGCAGGAAAACACATGCAGACAAGAACACAGTCCTAACCTTAGAGAAACAAGAAGCATAGCAGAATAGACACATGCATACAGAACAACAATGCAAGATTTGTTGAAGAAGATCAGTGGATATGTGCACAGAGTAATTGGGGCATAGAATGGAGTACAGTGCTAAGAGATGCTGGACATGGGGAGCATCTAAGAAGATAAGATGGCGAGGCTTCATAGTGAGCATTATGAGGAGTAGAGGAGCATCCCGCAGGGCATCCCACTCAAATCTTGAGTAGTTGCAGCATAGTTGCTGTTATTCAACAAACATCTGATTCCAGGAAGAAACTTACTTTCCAAAGGAGAATGGCAAATTTGATTAAATACATTTGGTTAAATGCATTGCATTGTAAACAGATCATTCAGCTGGGGATACCCTCAAGGTATCCCCTCACAGACCTTGGGGGATGTCAATGCAATCAATGCTCAAAGCTGTGCAGACAGATGAAAATGAAGGCATATGTAGAGAGAAGTATAAGGATCAAATACAAATACTGGAAGAATTAATCCATTTGGAAGAATTTCAGAAGTGGGTCTTTGAAGAACATAGAGCATGTTTAATCAGGAAGGAAGGAAAAATACTTCTACTAAACAAAGTCCAAGAGCAGTAAGCATTTGGGAGGCTTAAGTATTCACCAGTGCCAACAAGAGCTAGCTCTTCAAGAAGCATAAAACATTCTTAGATTTGCTGATTGGTAGCATCATATGAGTGTTTCAGGATGAGGCAATGAACAAATATTGAAGGAATCTTAGGAAATCTTCATGAATTCAGAACAATATTGGTCCTGGCAGGAAGCAGAGAATGGGTCCAATTTGATTGACAACACTTTTATAAAAAAATACAGACTGAGGTTTGTAATAATCAAGCCTCATGGTTTGCCCAGAAACCGTAGGACCTAGACTTTTGTATCTCTTTCTCTCTGTCGACATACTTACTAAGGAACCCATAGAGATGGTGAACTCATTTTTCTATGGCAAATTCTCAGTGATTAAGAGAGCCAAGTAGAATGAAATACAGAATAAGTTGTTTCTAATAGAGCATCCTATGTGTGGATGAATCAGGAATAATCAGAATAAATTGCCTTCTAAATTCAACATCACCGAGAATAACTCCTATTATTTGACCCTGAATGCTGGAAAGTAATGGGTAAAAGATGTAATTTAAAATATATTCAATTCCAGGGATCTGAAATTGTGTTTTTGTGTTTTTTATCTGTGACTGTTGTCAGTCTCTGTATAGGGACAGATCTTCTTATGACAGTTAGCACACACAGAAGTCATCCATAGAGCTCAGTAGATGAGGACTTCTAGCCAGAGTTGCTCTCATTTTATTGTCAATTTACTATGTAAAGTTTACTGTATAAAATTATAAAGAATATAGATCCATGTATAATATTGTATATAATAGATACTTATAGAGGTCATTATTTAAAAATTTTTTGTTCTATCAAATAATGCCACAAAACCCAAGATTCACTCACACATTTGCAGATGAACAATGAAAAAGCTATAATATGGCCTATATGATTACTTTTTCCTAGTAAAAGAGTACAGCCAGGGTTTGGGGAGATGGCTCAGTGTATAAGAGTGCATAAACATGAAGACATGAGTTTGATCCCCAACATGTATGTTAATAACAACAACAAGAAGCTGAACATGGCTGGGCATGCCTTTAGCCCCAGTGCTGAGAAAGGTAGAGAAAGGAGATCACTGGGGCTCCCTGGTCAGCCAGGCTAACTGAAAGAATGGGTACCTCCAGGTTTACTGAGAGATTCTGTTGCAGGAAAATGAGGTGGAAGAGCAATAGGGTAGGACATCCAGCATTTACCTTTAGCCTGGACAAGCGTGTCCATGAGGCACATCTATTTGCATACACATGAGCATAACACACACACACACGCACACGCACACACACACACACACACACACACACACACACGCTCTTTCTCCCTCTCCAGTCAAGGCACATGTCATATAATTCCAGCACTCAGGAGGCAGAATCATGATTTCAAGAGCAACCTGAGGTACATAGCAAGTTTGAGGAAAGTCTGGATTACATGTAGCATAACTATGCCTTTCTTTCTTTCTTTCTTTCTTTCTTTCTTTCTTTCTTTCTTTCTTTCTTTCTTTCTTTCTTTTTTTTTTTTAGAGGCACACAGAAAGAGACAGAGAGAGGGAGAGGAAGACAGGTAGAGATGGGTGCGCCAGCAGCCTTTCAGCTGCTGCGAATGAAATCCAGATGCATGCGCCCCCTTGTGGTCAAGTGTGGCAATGCACCCTTTTGTCACTTTGCATCTTGACTAAACATGGGACCTGGAGATTGGAACCAGCATTCTTAGGCTTAGGAGGCAGGCACCTTAACCACTAAGCCATCTCTCCAGCCCTCACATTTGTTTTTTAATTAATAATTCTGCATTGACATGAAGTGAGCTATGTGGCCAAAACTGACCATGAGAGAGGTCAGCAAAGATTATTTTTCTTGCTATCCTACTAGAATCCCATATATGTGTTTTCCTGTGTGGCTGGTCTGAATCTCTAATTGAGTACCCTGTGTGTTTGTTCACCAATGGTTCTGGAGAAGGAAGAGCTTTCCCAGAGAGCCTGGCCAATGAGGATCTAGCTGACTCCATTGGGAGAATGCAGTGGAGTGTGGGTAGACCCTTACAGTGGTTCCTCCAGATTGGAGTACTAGTAGACCAGGGTAAGGGCTGCTCTCTAGGAGCTCAGAAATGTGTGGCTGTAGATAAAAATTATGCCAGTTGTAACCTGCCACTTTAAGTGCCATAGCAAGTAGCTATGCCATTGCAAGTAGCTGGGAGGTGAGATCTTTCAACCAGGGATGGCAGTGGTAGTGAAGAGGTGAGCATCTGAAAAGGCTTAGTGGGAGCAGCAAACTTGAGCTGAGTCCTGGGGGAGTAAGTGTGGAAGCAAAAAGTAAGGAGTCCCAGAAGAGGGACTTTTGGGAGCCTTTGGTACAGAGGCTGAGTGAAGAGGCAAATCCTGGGATCTCACCTGAGAGATAGTGATTTCTGGGAATACAGGTAATGGTTACTTGGAATCTCCCATAGTGAATTGCCCTGAAGAACTTCCTGGGAACCTGCTCTAGGGTGATAAGAAACATGCTCAAATTATTCATTATCACTGAGTTCTTCAGTGATTGCATCTGTGATTTCTTCAGAATGACAACCAGTTAAAATTCTGTTTCTACTTTATAGAGTCTAAATTCATAGAATTTGGTGTACATGTTTGGTATACATGTAAGGGATGTGGTCAAAGAAAGGCATTTTGAATAATAAAGAATACTAAAACATAAAGTAACATTTTATGCACAAAGTATCATATTTTTGTTTGTAAATAATATAATGACAATCAGTATGTGTATTTGGGCAGATTAAAATTAATTTTTTTTCCTTGTGGTATTTCTTTAGGCATATTCTTGTGGGGTGCATATAGAATGCTTTTATATTAATTAGCTTTGCTTCAATTTTATTTTTGTTTCTTTACTTATAATATGTGCTTTTAACCATGTTTGTTAAGATATGCACTCAAAGACTCTTTCTTTACTACTTTTACTCCACATTCTGCTCAGAGAATTGATTCTTTCTGCGTGACATCATGTTGCTTTTTTTCCGGCTCATATATCAGCTGTTTTGTTTTTTTCTTCTTCTTTTTAATTTTTAAAAATTTCTCCCTGTCTTTTTCTACCTTCCCTCCCCCCTCCCCTTTTCTCTTTTTGTTTTTCTTTTGTCTTCAGCCTATTCTGCAAACTTGGAGTTCTTGTCAGGCATAGGATTTCACTGTTTGGTAAGGAGACCCTTGAAAAACTACCAGCATGGCCACCACTGGGTTTTCTTTGCCATTTTTGCACTGTGTTGTGTGCTGCTGTGTTGCATGGATGCATGTTTGCATGGCTGCATGCATGGTCATCATAGGCCAGACAAGTTCCTCAAGGTTACAGTGAAATGGAGGTCTGTGTTTTTTCTATATCAGTATAAGTGAAAATTAAAGGTGTTTTATCAAAGAGCAAAAGAATGGAAAGTTTTGTCACATTTTATTTCAAGTGTACCATTAAAGCAGGCTCTTGGGTTTTGATTATCTCTGCAAGATTAAGGAATGATCTATATAAATAAAAATTTTAAACTGCACTTGTTTTTAATGCTATTAACAATAGATATGCATGTCTATTGCATCCAAACCTTGGAGCTTGATAGTTGGGACCATGGAGCCAAAAAGTTTCACTTGGAAAAAAGTGGCTTTTCTAGCACCACTCACAACCCCCAAATCAGTTTCTGTTTGTGTCTGAGTGTCCACGTGGTTGAAGCCTCTACTCTGGAGCACCTGCTTGCAGACAGCCTTACAGGGTGGACACTCGCCTTCCACCAAGATTCATACCATGATACATGTTCTTGCATTTGGTTTTATAATTGGCAAAGCAAATTTGAGACCTTTGCTCTTTCAGTTTTATGGTATATTGAGAAATTTTTACTGATAAAAACATATAGTCAGTGATTCATTGATAGTAATGTTATGAACTTAATTACATTTATAGGAAGGACTGAAGATTACTAAAATAAGTAATTTCTGCAAAATTTTATAGTGAATTACTGAGAAATACACATATATATGCACATACACTCCCCCTTGACATAAACACACACTCAATTAACTTATATTCTTTGAGTAGTGATGACTTTTTGGTATAAATAGCTAGTACTATACTCTAGGTCTTCTCATACTTATGATGTTTGATGTACTTGCATTTAGAAATTAAAATGTATATTTCATATACATTGCCCATGTTTTACATTATTCTTGGTTATTTGAAATCAGTGGGCAATTATGTTCAGAATAATTTCCAGCTGACTGTTTTGTTGAACTTCTCACAAGTAACAATTTATATGAAAATTATTTAGACAAGATTTTCATAACCCTTTAACTTTCCCAGAGCTAAAATACATATTCCAATATCCTATGTTTTTTGTCAGAATGTGCTACCTGATGGCATAAATTCTGATAGGAGCATGTCACTTTCAATGTTTGCATACTTGTTAGTAAGCATACTATTTTCTTTTACTCTATTTCTAACTTATCTCCTATTTTATACTCTTATTTTCCTAAATCTCATTATTTCTATATTTAAAAGTTAAATATAATTCATAATACAGTAAAGTATACAAATCTTAACAACCTAAATTTTCACAATTTTCCTCGGACAACATTTCAAATAGTCACAAGCCTCCCTGCCCATGCCATTTTTCAAATTATAACCTTTCCCAAAGGAACTGTATGTAGACTTGCAATACAAAAGAATAATTTTGCCTGTTTTTTTTGAAATTTCTATTTTTTTGAATTTCTCTTTTTTCTTTCAAATATACCCCTTAATGGCTTCAGTGGTTTGGTAATTGAAGACAAATGTATAACATAGTTTGCTGTTCTCCTGATTAGAGGGGAAATGAACTATTCATTCTTTATGTGATCCTAATAGTCTGTTTATGTATTGTATTTAAAATTCCTTAACATTAAGTACACTTACTTTAATTTTTAATAGGAATGTGTTGGAGCCCTATTGTATGGTTTCACCTTTTTATGTTACATAATTTTAAACATTTTCTGTAGTATTAAAATGACTACTACTGCTTCAAATTTGCTTTAGCATTTGCCTTTTAAATACTAAACCTCAGCCAGGTGTGGTGGCGCATGCCTTTAATCCCATGGGAAGCAGAGGTAGGAGGCTCGCTATGAGTGTATGAGAATACAGAGTGAATTCTAGGTCAGCTGGGCTAGAGTAAGACCCTACCTCAAAAAAATTTAGCAAACCTCAGAAGGCCTTTATTAATCATATATATTTTAATACCAACTTGCCTAATTAAGAATCTTTGTCATATAATGTAAACATCACACAGTACAGTTGAAGCCTGGATCCTTCGACTAATATGAAGCTCAGGAGGGAATGAACACTGGGCTTTGAATATGTAAATCCTATTTTTGTAAATTAAATATCTGAATGAAGGAGTTGCCTACACCTTATTTTTTTTCCTTTGTGCAGTAGGTTGATATCAATGTTAATTTTAGTGATGTATTGTATCAAATCTAATATGAGATGACTGCTACAATGCTATGGAAATTATAACCTTCTTTCTTTCACATATAAAACACTGATTTATTGGATTTTTAAAAATCTTATTTATTAGATCTTACTTAGATGAATCAAATTAAATACAAACATAGTATGAAATATGGCTATTCAAAATAGATAAACATAAAGATTTTAATATATATCCATCTTTAGATGAAATGCAGGTGGGCTTTCCTAGAGTAGACCTAAGCAAACATGTAGTGTGGCTTGATACAGTCACATTAATCTCTTTTTATTCCTTTTACCTTATCTCATATATACTACATACATATATATAATATCTATATTTATATATACAAGTATATAAAATTTTCCTACACTGTGGCAGGAAATAAACTGATTACAAATTCTCTTTCATGTATTGTTTTTTATTTTTGAAACTTCATGATCTCACCTAGTAGTGAATTAAGAAAGATTTTTAAGTTTAATGAAACAATATTTAAGTTTAATGAAGATCAGCAAAACTAGTGATGTAGAAAAATATACATTAACCTTATATATGTCAAGAATTAGAGACGAGAGAGATGTAGTAAAGTATCAGAGATAAAATCCTTGCCCTGATGAGATCAGTGTAGCTAGCAGGGTCTTGCAGGCACTGGGAAATTTAATCAATACCAGCTAAATTGTAGGTATATCCATATGTGCAGTAAAACACTTCATGAAGATGAAAAAGATCAGTAGAGCTCGTATGTATCAACAGTTTTTTGAGGCTTTTGAACCACTTCATTTTATATGGGACAATTTTAAGATTATTGATGCAAGGATGAATAAGATATATTATACCACAGAAAAGTGATGAACCAAGTATACTTTTTTTGGGAGGGGGAAAGAAAATACCATCTTGTCTAAATATAGGCTTCACTATTTGTATTTAGAAATGTTTTCCAATGATTCTGAATTGGTGCACACATTAATTCTGGAACTTCACTTGGGACATAAATAGCACCTGGACAGAATGATAGGTGGTAAGGATCCAATTTATCATTTTCAAGGACCCAATGTTCACTTTAAAATGTTTTTGTTCTGGGTTAGGGAAGCTCTTCAGCAGTTAGAGATGCTTGTTAGCAAAGCCTGCCAATCTGGGTTTGATTCCCTGGTACCCACGTAAAGATAGATGCACTAAATGGTACATGCATCTGGAATTTGTTTGCAATGTCTAAAGACCCTGATGTGCCCATTTCCTCCCTCCCTCTCCCATTCTTTCTCTCTCTCTGCTTGCAAATAAATAAAAATATTAAAAAATGTTTTTCCCTTACTATTTCTCTCCACTTTTGCTAGCCAGGCATTCTGTATATGATCTTTAAGATAATAAGAGTATACCTAAGCCTATTTATGATAATGAATCATTCTATCATTTTATAAAGGGCACAGTATGTGATGACAGGGCAGTGCAGTAGTGGATATGACACCAGTGTGTGCTCAGCAGGACTTTATTTTTACCAGAGATGACTGTCCTGATAATCATGTCTTCTCCAAACATCAGTTGTGTGTCACATTCCTCTGTGTTTAAGTGGTTTTCATTTCTGCAGAATAACGCCAGACTCCTTAACCTAACCATGAGTGCTCTAGGCTGGCTTCCTGTTGGCCTTGCTTCCAACTATTTTTTTTTCCTCACTCTCCTGCTTGAGCTTGTCTAACATACTTTCCATTTCTTCATTGGAATGTTTCCCTTTCTGCCCAGGCTCTTTGGAGCAAAGGTTGTTGGTGCTGCCATTATTTCCTGGAATGTTATTCCTACACATAATTCCACATTCTGGGTTTTTCACAGAAGGCAGCAAATCCCTACCCTTTCAAGCTCTCAGTTGTCCCTACAGGTCTGAACAGGAAGTGTGACACATGGTGGGTATTCTAAATATCTGCTGAATAAGTAACTGATAGACCCAACTAGATTCTATTCTCGAGAAGCCTGTAGTCTAAATAGAGAAAATAAAACAGTGAACATTTCAAATAGTGATATAAAGTTTTCTTGTATTCACAAATAATCTAACCTTTAGTTTTTTTTTTGACAAATTAAGAAAAATATAGAATCCGATTATTCTATAATTTAGGAGAATCACATTTTTTAAATTCCTTTAAGAGGTTTATTTAAACATTTAGGACATTTATATGGAAAAGAAAATAACATGCAATTAATGACACTTCAAGTAAAAAAAGATCATTAAACTCAACCCATCATAATCTTCTCCATCCTAGTAGCTATTTGAGAAGGCTGCCTAAATATTTATCATACTTCTACCTTTCAGTTTCTGGTGAATTTCTTAGTAAGACACCAAGCCCTGCAGACACTGCTCAGCATCAGTGGAGAATTTCTCAAACTTTGATATAGAGACTTCTAGGAATCTTACCTCACAGCCATGTTCAGCATACTGCCCAATATTTCTTCTGGTTTTACCTTCTGCAAACTACTGAAGTATATCTAATTTAAACTGGTGCATGAACCTTATCGTTATGTTTAGAACAGCTTTAAAATTAAACACCGACTAACGTAATAGAGTAAAATCTTTCAACTGGTAATTTTCTTTTCTTTTTAAAAATATTTTATTATTGATTTATTTATTTGTTTGTGAGAGAGAGAGAGAGAGATACAGAAATAGGCAGGTAGAGAGAGAGAGAAAATGGGCACGCCAGGGCCTCCAGCACTGCAAACAAACTCCAGATGTATGCGCCCCCTTGGGTATCTGGCTTACGTGGGTCCTAGAGAATCAAACCTCAAACCAGGGTCCTTAGGCTCCACAGACAAGCGTTTAACCTCTAAGCCATCTCTCCAGCCCTCAACTGGTAATTTTCTTCCTGACCAATAAATTAATGGATTAGTTTATGTTGATACTTTTCATCTCTAGTGTTTCAGATTGGTTTTGATTTTTGAGTATTTCTATTTCATTACTCATATCTTGAATCAATCTCTTTATTGTGTCATGTTGATTTTCTGTTTTTCAGTATTCTCCTTCAGAAGTTCTTTTTTCTTTGATTATTTAATTTTTGATTTCTTTGTTTGTATTTAAAATCATTCTCTTGAATTCTATGGCATTTCATCTAATTCATTCTTGATGAATGAGAGAGAGAGAGAATGAGACTGGGCATGCCAGGGCTTCCAGCCACTGCAAACAAACTCCCAATAATAGGCTGGGTGTAGAAAAATACAGAACAAATCTAACATCTAACTGAGCAATATACAAATACAAATAAAACCAATATAGAATATATATGCATGAGTGGGGGATTAAAATAACAAAACGAAAGGCCTAAACTTTGCATGGTAGTTCATGCCCATAATATGGTAAATTAGGAGACTGAGATATGAAGCTCCTGGGAGAGTCTCAGGTGGTCTAGGCTGCAATGATTTCCTGGGCCAGAGTAAGACTCTGCATAAAAAGGGATTTTAAAAAATTTAAAAATATCCAAAGTGACAAAAGTTGACCCTAACATGCAATTTATGTAAGAATGCCAAACTAGACTAAACATATGTCAGATCTAACCAGTCAGTTGTTTTTCTTTTTCTTTTCTTTTCTTTCTTTTTTTTTTTTTTTTCTGTAGCAACTTAGCCTTATACGAAAGGTATAGTTAGCACATCTAGTGCAAGGTGCAAGCCTATGTGCCTGGCTTTGAGTTATGAATTGCCCTGGTGTAAATCAGCCCAGTACCTTATGGAATGTCTTTCTGTCTTATCTATGTTGACTTGTGGAGCTGGTTTCCTCTTTGGCTCACTATGAGCTAGCCAGCTTGTTAGGTCATTCTTTTCTTTATACCTGCTGAGCTGGACACTGCATGGGAAGGGATGGCTCCTATTTCTTTGTGTCCTGAGATCTTCAGTGGTGTTCCTGATGCTGGCATGTGGGGGAAGGAAAGTTGTGGAAAGTTGTCTGAAGTTGCTCTGGAGCACCTCAGCTGGTCCCTGTTGTCTTCTCCTTCTGGTTCTTTTGATTTTGCAGGGCCTATGTGAGTGAAGGATCCCTTCCCAGTAGTTTCCTCTGTTCTTCTGGCTCAGGCAGGGCTGGGCCAATAGAAGCACTTTAGAGTGGCTGCAGACTTGAGCCCAATCCATGCTGATTGAATGAATGCTAGTAGCTCCCTCTTGCTTCTCTGCAGGGATCTCACTTGGGTTAATAGTTCCTTATATACATTGACATTTTGGTAGAAGTGTATTATGGGTTACCTTGACTCTTTTTCCCCCAGGTTACTTTGGAACGGCTCCTGTTCCACCATTTAACTGGAAGTCACCTATGTTAATACTTTTGATATCTTCTCTCCCCAAATGACACTCCCCGCCCCTCTCTCTCTCTCTCTCTCTCTATATATATATATATATATATATAGAGAGAGAGAGAGAGAGAGAGTTCACATTGTCCTTGTCATGTCTCATATGGTATAAATAAACACAAAGAATCTCTAAGGATAATGCATATCTGAGAATCAAATATGAATTTAATAGTTCAGCCATGCACAGTTAACTACTATTTGCTGATCATTGTTGTAACTGGAGGACCATTACAGTTTTCCTCTAACTGAAAGTTCTATAAAATACTTGGCAAAAATAAGACTTTTCCAGGTTTAACTTGTTATGTATACTATCAAAGAAATATTGGAGCAGGACATGGTGGCACACACCTTTAATCCCAGCATCAGTAGTGGAGGTAGGAAGATTGCTGTGAATCTGAGGCCAGCCTGAGACTACATAGTGAATCCCAGGTCAGCCTGGGCTACAGGGAGATATACAATGAGAATTATATTACAAAAAATATTAGAACAAGATAGACATTTCTAATTCTTTCCAATGAATATAATATTATGGGAGGATTTCCAGACTTTGGAGAAAATGAATAGAATTATTCAAAATATGTCCTCATTTTAACTGAAACTTCTAAGTTTGTTAACCAGTAACTTTTACTGTTTTTCCATATCATGGACTTCAGAACTAATAAACTCATTGCCATTCTTTGATTTCTCTCATAACTTTGAGAGAAAAATATATATCTTATAATATAATATAATATAATATAATTTTACATTATTAACAAGGATTAACAAGCCATGGTGGGAAAATAGAGAATAAAAGTTAGAAAGCTATTTTCAGAGAAAAAAATCAACCTTGTAAGAATCACCTGCATGTCAAATTAGAAAGCAGAAGTAGTTCATGACAGGTCAGATATGATATATCATTGACAATTCTTGAATTGCAGAAACTTTATATAAAAAACCAAAATAAGTGTCAGAAGTGGTGGCGCACATCTGCATTCCACCACTGGAGCAGTGAGGCAGGAAGATTTTCATGAATTTGAAGCCAATTTGGGCTACTTATTGAGATCTAGACTAGCCTGGGATGCCTAATGAGACTCAGTCTCAGAAAAAAAAATTAAAATCAGAATTATATATAAAGTGTGTTATATTCATTTATATTATATTTTTGTTGTTTTGATTATTGAACTAGTTGTATTATGAGAGTTAGTATTTTATTTAAAACTCAGTGAAATCACAAACACCCAGTGGTATTTATTATCACAGTCAGGTGTGAGTTCTTACATTCCCAGTAAACATTTTCATTCAGCCTGTAGAGTAAGTCTAGCCACAGGTACTATTTCCCATGCTCACATCCCATTGTCATTCCACAGACTTAATCAAGTGCATTCTGTATGTCAGACACTGCTCTGAGTACAAGAGACCAAGCAGACAGTGCTTTCAAACCCTGGAATTTATATGAGTGGAGGTTTAAAATAGTCCCAAGTATCCTTATGGAAAAGGGCATGAGTAAACTCAGTACAAAGTACAGATATTAATCTACAGTAGTATTGTAGTAAGTGGATGAGGCAAAAAGGAGAGAAAAAGTGTGGCATGTTTTAGGAAGAGAGAGAGGAACCATACCCTGATCTAGCATGGAATCACCATTGCTTAGACTCATCACAGGATTGTTTTTCTTCTTCCTCCAAGACTTCCTTCTTGCTTTCATTACCTTGTCATTACCATGTCTTATGTTTCCCAACATGGGGGATACTGGGATCTTTTTGTCTACTGAACTCAGGCAAGCTAACTTCAGTCAGATCCATGATGTTTAAAATCATATAGCTGGGCATGGTGGAGCATGCTGTTAATTCTAGCACCTGGGAGATAGGTGTTGGAGGATTACCATGAGGTTGAGGCCAGTCTGTGACTACAGAGGGAATGCCAGGTCAGCCTAGCCTAGAGTGGGACCAAACCTCAAAAAAAAAAAAAAAAATGTATATGAATATATATGTATATAATAAAATTATATGTTTTTGTTTTGTCAAATATATAGCTACAGCTCAGTCTCTTTCCTTCAGTGCAAATTTTTATACTGATCAGTTTCCATATCTCTTCCTTAGTCACTAATGGGCCCACCCATCATATTTAATATGTCAAAATGGGGGCAACACCCTCTTCTTCCTCTCTGCTTTCCCTTCTGCCCCTGGTATACCACTAAATAGTTCTAATATTCATGATTGCTCAGGCAAAGAATCTTCATATTTTTCCTGGTATCTTTCCCTCTCATCTTGTATTCAGTCCATAAGCAAATCCTTGAAATAAATTCTTAATATTTTCATCCTAATCTAAATTTGCCATGATCAGTCCACAGATTTAGCTCTTACAGGAGAACCTTAACTCCATTCTTGATCTTCAGGGGCATACACATCACTACTTAATCCTTTTAAAATACATCCTATCATACCCCATTCTGTCTTCCTGTTGCAATTAAATACTGACTTGCCCACAACTCCATGGTGAATACCAGCAATCCCACTGATGAAGGCCTTAGTGGAATTGGGGCAGGGAGGAGAGGAATGATGGTACCAACCCTTGATATATCCATACAAAGTTTCAATTTAATTAAAAAAATGACTTGCAATTCATGAAAAGATTCTACAGTGCTTGCTTGGCTTGCAAGGTAGAACCTTGCTTTTCCTTACCTCATATTCCACTTCTTTCCTTTGCATCTCAGCACCTCAGTCACTGTCATGCATTTGCCCAGAAGCCAGGCTTGTTTGCTCGTCATCATGGGAGAACCCCCCTCCCAGACATATGTGTGGTCTATTACCTCATATCTTTTTTAAAAGTTATTTATTTATTTGCAAGCAGAGTGAGAGAGAAACAGAGAGAGAGAGAAGAAAGACAGACAGAGAGAATGGGCACTCCAGGGCCCCCAGCCACTGCACGCGAACTCCAGATGCATGCACCACTTTGTGCATTTGGCTTCACGTAGGTACTGGGGAATAGAACATAGGTCCTTAGGCTTTGCAGGAACTTACCTTACCCACTGAGCCATTTCTCCAGCCCCACATATCTTTTGATCTTTGCTCAAATGCCATACTGAAGAGACTAATAATCACCCAATTACCATATCCTGTCATTTCAATTCCTAATTGCTGATTTAGGGGCTCAATATCTATATACTAACTAAATGCAAGTACCATGAGAACTTTCTTTTGTTTGTTTCTAGAAGCTTTAGAGTGCCTGATATTTAAGTTTTTTTTTTTTTTTTTTTTTTTTGTTGTTGTTTGTTGTTGAAATAAATTGAATAAGTTCAAGGGCTACAGTGAAATACTAGGCCTAACATCTGCTAGTAGATAGGGAAATAACGAATTCTCCCTTTCTGTTCATGTCTTCACTAGCACTAGCAATTCTGAGATTTGAAAGACAAGGTTAATGGGGCATTTTCTGTACATGTGTGTGTACATGTGTATGTATGGGCATGTGAGTGCCACAACACTTGTGTAGAGGTCAGAGGACAACTCCAAGTATTAGTTCTCTTCTTCCATATTGTTTGAGACAGGCTCTCTTTTTTCTTTTTTGTGCTACTGGGAAGGCTATTCTTGCTGTGGGTACACTGGGTATATAGACACATATGCTACTTTGTGTCTGGCTTTACATGGGTACTGGCGATCAAATTAGGGTTAGCAACATTGTGGAGCAAGTACCTTTTACCAGTAAGCCATTTCCCCAGCTCCTACACATTTTATTGAAAACTTGAATCTCACTAATAAATATTATTTTCCCTTAACCTATATTACGCATCTAAACTTGCCTGCCTGTCTTCTAACACAGTTATTGATTCTCGTGTATATTCAAGTCAGTTATTTTATTTTGTATAAAGAATATAATAAAGAACATAACATATGAAAACATTATAAAAGTATACACTGAAACAGGAGTTGTCACCCTCAGGAACCAGAAGACTGTGTGTGTGTGTGTGTGTGTGTGTGTGTGTGTGTGTGTGTGTGTAAGAGAAAGGGGGGAGGGGGGAAGAATCAGAGAGAGAGAAGGACGGGAGAAAGTAATAAACTGAGGACCTGAAATGGGCAGACTATATTGTAGTGGTTAATGACTTTGTTACTTTGGATTTATCATTTTATTTATTTACTTTTTATACCTATCACAAAGAAAAGTATATACAGTACTTATGCCACTCACTTGCCTTTACTTTCTAATCCAACATGCCAATCAAAATGAGGGAACCTCACATTATTTTCAAGAATTATCCTCATTTAAGTACCTGTGAAGAGTATATATTTAATGCCTCCAATCTCTAATTTTATTTTTACATGCTGATTTGATGCTCTCTTTTTTTTTTTCCCCAAACACTAACAACATTTCAGCAAATCACTTCACTTTATTGCTTTAAAATTCAGGCAAATTAATTCATCATAAAAGAAGTTGAATAAAATAAGAAAGCAGAGACAACAGGGTAATTATATAGAATTAAAATGTTTAGGCTTTTAGTCCCTCTCATTTCATGAAGGATATGAGCTGACTAAAAGTTTGCATACAATATGCCTTATAATGGGCTAGTATGGGGAGGCAGACATATTTGAAGAATTCGGCTATACCTCTTAGCTCTGTGCAGTGCTTTTGAATGCTTCTTAAGCATGTCAGCTCCTTGGTGAGACATCCTTTACTGCTTCTCTACTTACATTTGCATAGCCACTTTAAAGCAGAAAAACTGCATGATTTTAAACCTGATTGTTAAAAAAGTTTTTAAATTAAGTTTTTATTGAATTCTGTGGTTAACTAGTTTTTATGACACAAATATTATAGAAAAGAAGAATACTGTGAAATTCTCAGGGCTATTTATTCAGCATATTTTTTTTCTTCTTTAGGAAATGATGCAACATCGATTGTCAACTGTCTTCACATTTTGGGCCAGACGTTAGATGCAAGGTAAGCTGACGTGTTGTCTAAATGTGTTGATGGAAGCAATGTATATATGAATTTTTGAGTGGCTCAGCATCTTGGTTTTTTTTAATTGTCAGAAAGATTTTAGTATAGTTAATTGAAAACCTTTATATAAACTAATAAAGCAGTGGCAGTTTATGATCAGCTATGGGATTGGTTATTTTAGTTTTTAATCATTTCTAAAGAAGCTAGTGATGTAACTGAAAGTTGAATTACAAATGTGATGATGCTAAGCTGACACTTTAGAGTATGTTAGGTCAATATTTATGATACCATTGGCTTTTATGTAAATCAGAAAGATTTTATCTTCATTTTATGAATGAGAAATGTGATGGATAAGATGGCATGCTGTGTTTAGGTAGATTAATCTCCAAGTTCATTTCTGTTCTATCCCTTTGAAATCCAGCATGTTAATCAAATACATAGTTTGTCTAGCATGATTGATTCAGCCTTTATGCTATAGATTTAGTTCATGTACTTACTATCAAAGACAAATCTAAATACATTTCCTAAAGGTTTTTAATGAAGAGTATTCTGTGAAATACATTGACCTCCCATTCTTGTGTATAAGACTTTACACCCCAGGTTTGTTTGTTGCATTGTATTGTTGGATTTGGGATTAAATGCTAATCATGTTATGTTAGTGATTAATTGTTTTAGTTGTATTAGTTATTAACTAACTATCTCAAGAATTCTAGATTAACAATAGAAGATATAAAGTATTACTAGTATTACCTTGCTTTGAAGTCTATGAAAATAAGGACATTGATGTCATGTGAGAAAAGCAATTTTCCAGAGTAGTACCCCTATCAATACAATATACATAAAATTATTTTTGAGTTGATTTAAAAAATGCAGTCTAGGCAAACACTATAATGGGAAGGTAGCATAACGTAAGGGTAGGGCCATGATTCTCCTCAATTTCATTTGCTGTGTCAGAAAGTCCAAGTTCCCCCTTATTGACTTCCTAGGACTGTGATGAAGACTGGCCTGGACAGTGTTAAAAGTGCACTCAGAGCATTTCTGGACAATGCAGCAGAGGATCTGGAGAAGACGAGAGAAAACCTTAAGCAGGGCCAGTTTACACACACCCGAAACCAGCCCAAGGGGGTGACTCAGATTATCAACTATACCACGGTGGCCCTACTGCCCATGCTATCATCATTATTTGAACATATTGGGCAGCATCAGTTTGGAGAAGATCTGATATGTATGTAAATCTGGCACTTAGAGTTTTGCTTCTGAAATAATATGATAAGAACCTGCAGAGTCACATATATCTAGGTCACAAAGACACTGCTTATGCTTTAAGATAGTTTTGTTTATACATGGTATCAAAGATACCATTCTATACAGGTAGCTCTCTAAAACATACGGACTCTCAGTAAAGTTATGGGTTATGAACAGTATATTTTGCATTGTTGAGGTGATGGTTCAAAATTCTATTAGTTATCCATTACTTCTTTTCATGTGCATGTTTTAATACATTTAGAACATATATGTCTATATATGTATGTATATAAAACAATATGCTGGGTTGGAGAGATGGCTTAGGGGTTAAGATGCCTGCCTCCTAAGCCTAAGAATGCCTGTTTGATTCTCCAGATCCCACGTTTAGCCAGATGCAAAGTGACACAAGCGCACAATACCGCACTTGCCCACAAGGGGGTGCACACATCTGGAGTTCACAGTGGCAGAGAGGCAGATGGCATGCCCAATCTCTATCTGTCTCTGTCTCTCTCTCTCTGGCTCCTTCCCCCACCCCCAAAAAAACACAATATGCTTATATAAAGAGAACATGTGTGTATATGTATGTGTGTGTTCTATGCATACATACACACATATATACATACATGCATGCACACATTCATATAGTCTGGAGTTAGTTTGTTTGCATTAGCAAGAGCCCCTGGTATAACCATTCTTTCTCTCTCTCTGAAATAAAAATAAAAATACATAAGCATAAGGTTTAAAAATACATATATATGGCCTTTATATAATACACATATCATATATGATATATATATTACATATAATATGTAGAGGGAAAAAGTATAAAGAAATTGTTTCTTAAAATATTCTGAATAGCCACAACACATATTTTAGAATTTTTTAAATTCTCTTTATATAAGAAAGAATTTTGATAAAGTTTTATGTTTTATTTTATAAATATATGCTTATTTTGTTTTTCCACATACCAAAATATTAAAATAGCTTTAGTAGGAATTTTGTATTTAGGTTAAACTGCCTCAAAGAAATGGATTTTTTTTGTTGTTCTTTTAAACTAAAATTCTCTTTTTATCACAGTGGAAGATGTACAGGTGTCTTGTTACAGAATTCTGACGAGCTTATATGCTTTGGGAACCAGCAAGAGCATTTATGTGGAAAGGTAAGAGTTGTAAAGTTCAAGTTTGTACTAATAACTACTTCATTTCAAAAGTTTTCATTTTATAACTTCTTGCTTATTTACAAACTAAATCCGATTAACCTATTCAATTCCTAATGAGTAATTGGACAGTCTTTAAGTAAGAATTTCTACATTAAGGAACACTAGAGTTATGCCAAAGAGTAATGGTAAATATCATGCTTAATATAAAAGTTAAGATTAGAGCTTATAAGTCTGACAAAAAAGGTTGCTAGCATTAGTTTCTCCTTATGCATCAGAAATACAAAGTAAGATAGAATGTTGGAAATTATTAAAACTGGATTATTTTATGTTTTGAAGTTCCAAGTAGGAATGTTTTCACATTGTTAAATGTCATAACATAAGAACTAGCATCCCATTCAATTTAAAATAGGAAATGATTCTCACTTTTAGTAAGAAACTTCTGTAGACTAGGAGAAAAAACAGAGGTTAGATTAGGTAAGAATATTTTGATCGAGGAGCTGAAATGAAATAGATGACCAGTCTCTTTAAGTTAGTCTGTAATTAATCCCATTACCAAACAAAAAATTGCCATTTTTGAACTGGACAAGATAATTTGACAAGTTTATATTAGAAAATAAAACTACCATTGATTCTACCAAAAAATTTTGAAGGAAAATTAAAGAGCAATGGAGGGGTATGCACTTAGACTGTTAAATACTGAAACTTATAAAATTATAATAAAATAAGTATTATAGAGAAATACAAAATTAGATGAATGATTATGAACAAGGGTAATTAGATTAAATCTGGGTATTTTAAAAATATTCCATGCTTTTAAGTATTTTTATATATTTTAATATAATTTTATATGTATTATTATTTAATAAAATGAGATTTTTACCTTTAACATATGGCAGTTTTCACTAACATAAATACCAATAGATTTGTGTTCATAGATTCTTGTTTTGTTTTGAAGCAGTGTTTCACTATAGCCCAGGTTTACCTGGAACTCACTCTTTAGCACAAGCTGGCTTTGAACTAATTGTCACCCTTCTACCTCAGCCTCCTAAGTACTGGGATTGAAGGCATGTTCCCCCATACCAGGCTAAGGTGTTCATAGATTGTTGTAGGCATTTATGTTTATTTACTTTCACCACAGTAGTCTAGAATTTTAAAGTTGTAGATTAGAACCATGCACATATTAAATGATTATGATATTTTAGTATCTTCATAAAAATTATTTTGGCTTATGCTCTCAAGTATTATAATCAAATACTCATTTTCTCAATCTTAACTTTTCAAAATCTCATTTCAAATATAGCAGTTACAAATAGAACAGTTTTTATTCTCAGATGCAGCTTTGTAGTCAGTTTCATGTTGCTGGGATAAACATCCAAATAGACAAAATTTATGGGAGAAAGAGGTTTATTTCAGCTTACAAATTCAGTGGAAGTATCATCAATGATGGAAAATGCTGGCTTCCTTTCACAGATCCAAGCAGAGAGAAAAATTGCAGCAAAGAAAAAATCCAATACCAGAAAACACACAAACCTCACCAGAGCACAGACTGCTCTGCACACACCATAAGGCTGGACCCCCAGAATCTGCCCCCAGTGACACTTCTCTGGTCAGGTGGCTGGAGACCCATGTTACAAGTTTAATAAAACACTGGAGTCAATGGGGGATATACATTCACTTTCAAACTATCAAATGCATTCTCTTAGTTACCAGTTAATTGCTATATTTTCATGTTTACTTTGCCATTTGTATTTCTTAATTTTATGAATTGCATTTCTCATTTGTTAAATACAGATATTGTTTTGTGCCATGGAAACTTTGGGGTTTTGTTATTATGACATCTCTCCATTATTTCATATTTTTCCTTTTTGCCTTAGTTTTATGTTTTCAAAAGCTGTATATAAATATTCAACTATCTATGCCTCTCAGGGTTTTGTGCTTTTACTAGATCTATTTTATTAACTTTTACAATGAAATATTTTTATAAAACTTTTTAAAGAGCTTAGAATATGTTGAAATAAATTTCATACCATTTCATATTTGATTAACATCTTAAGATGGCAGCAAGGCCATGGACTAAGTGAATTACTAATGAAAGCAAAGAGAAGTTAGTCAGAAGTTAAGCTTTGACGTAATTCAATGAATCATACTCTGACTTCTTAGTTTAACCCTTATAAATGATAAATCATCTTTCAATGTTACCAGTGGTTTATGCCATTTACTATATCTTAATCTTTCATTGCTACCCTGAAAATTAGTTTTATGTGGTAAATTTGCAGAAAGTATAATTAGTTTATTAATGTTAGCACTTCATTTTTTAAAAACCCATTTAGTCACATAGCAAGAATTCTTCCTCAATGATCATTCTGTCACAAAATAATACAAGAAAGAAAGTTAGGGAGAGGGGAAAGAGGCATGGGGAATGAGAAAACATTATATTTGTAGAGGCAACAGAGCTGATTGCTTTGATGTTTTGTTTTGCTTCTCTATCTACTTTGTTTTTGACTTCATTTGTTGTTAACAGTTCATCTGGCTTTTATTCAGTAGTATAAATTTTGCTCCTGAATGAACATGATTTTTTTAAATATAAGAAAACTGTATTTGGAGCTTTATCTTATTAGTAGCAATGTTATTGTCCCTTTTTATTTTATTTTTAATTTGTTATTATTATTATATTATTATTATTATTATTATTATTATTATTATTATTATTATTATTATTTTGGTTTTTTGAGGTAGGGTCTCGCTGTAGCCCAGGCTGACCTGGAATTCACTATGGAGTCTCAGGGTGGCCTCGAACTCATGGCGATCCTCCTCCCTCTGCCTCCCAAGTGGTGGGATTAAAGGCTTTCCAATTTTAATGTAGTTTCTTCAGTTTTTCACCTGGAAACAATAAGAATTTTCCACTTGTAGGCAACGCTCTGCATTAGGAGAGTGTCTGGCTGCCTTTGCTGGTGCCTTTCCTGTGGCTTTCTTGGAAACCCATCTGGACAAGCATAATGTCTATTCTATCTACAATACAAAGTCTCCACGGGAGAGAGCAGGTAATGCAGTAGCATGTGTGGACTGTGAGAAATGAACTTAAATCTCAATGTTATGTACTATATTATTTTATAATGGATTTCATGATCCATTTCACTTTATGATGTCTGGTACTCCTAGTTTTTAAGGGATATAATTTGACATTCTTCTTTTGTAATATATACATTCCTGTATGTTTCTGATAGAAAATGTGTTTAGTTGCTCCTAGCTCAGTGGACTCAATAGTGAACACTCACAGAGTAAGAGAAGTCCATCAATAAACATGGAAAACGACTTCAAATGTGATTTCAAGATAATTACAATTAGTCAGGAAGGGTTGCGACATTCTTATTTATAACATTTATAGATTTGTACCCTTCATTACACTTTTATTCACCAAATAAATATGCATAACTCATCAGAATAGTCTCATTGGAATTATTGCATGTCAGTTTGTTCGGTTTATATTTTAATTATTAAAAAACCCTTAAAAACAGGAATGTGGGACACTTGGGCAACAGTTTTACTTTATCCCTGGACCTCACTGTTTCCCTAAGATCCATGTGTCTGTGTCTATACTGGGTGTGTCTTGAGACTTGCAATTTATGTTGCATTTTGCTCAGGAAAATATGTTTATGTTGCTAGGTAGGTAAGCCTATTTTTAGTCCTTTCCATTGGAAAAGGCACTTGCAGCCATTTTGATGATTTTTACAGACTGTACTGAAAATACAAATAAGCAGGTTAAAGAGGTAATTAAAAGTTTAAATTTAAACTCATTGTATTTCAGTTGCATCCTCCACCCCCCAAAAAAATTCAAAGATCAGGCAGAAAAAAGGCTTTGGGCATTCCTAGCTATAACAGAAGCCCAGAAGAATTACTGCAATTGGGTAGGCAAACATGGAAGGTGTAAAATAAAAAAGGATGGTTTAAGATATATACTTAAAGAAGTTAATTTCTGAAATTTGAATAAGGAAAAGAGGGGTGATCAAAGCAACTGAAGCTAAGAGCAGACAGACCAAAGATGAAGGGTGTTCACGTCCAGGAAGAAGGAGGTTTAGGAAAAGGGAATTTGGTCATTGATGTCAAAAGCCACTGGTAAGTTCAGCATGTGGTAGAATTCAGTTTCCTTACGGTGCAGGTGCATAGAAGTATGTTTGGGAAGCACAGCTTCATGGAGCAATTTGAGCATCTATAGACACTGCTGGCCAGGAGCCACTAGGAGAAAAATATCAGGATGCCTGAACAAGGCCACTGAGGTGAGGAAGGCTTTGGGAAAGTAGGAGGCAGGAATATGGATTCATAAGTTCTTCCTCTGAAGACAGGGATTGGAGGTAAATGTGGCACCTTGCAGATATAGCTTAATGACCATGAGTGTAGGAAGCAGGAGGAAGAGACACTGAATGCTTTTATTTGCTGAAAATTAGGAGGAATGACTCTTTACTGACCTAAAGATATGATTGGAGGCCAGGTAAGATTTTGAGGTTGGGAGAGTATCTTTAAAATAACTACCATGAGAAAAGAGAGAAGAGGAAACATGGATGGTAGCTAGGCCCAGCTAAATTTTGAAGCTCAGTATGAAAGTTTCTTATGTCTCTGTCAGATAGTACAAATGCATCATATTGCACCTGTTCTTTCATTGAACATAGCCCATTTTTATCTCTTTTTCCCAGCTCTCAGTTTGCCAGCCAATGTGGAGGATGTCTGCCCAAATATACCATCCCTGGAGAAGCTCATGGATGAGATTGTGGAGCTGGCTGAGTCTGGTATCCGCTACACTCAGATGCCACATGTGATGGAGGTTGTGCTGCCCATGCTGTGCAGCTACATGTCACGGTGGTGGGAGCATGGGCCCGAAAACCACCCCGAGAGGGCTGAGATGTGCTGCACAGCCCTCAACTCAGAGCACATGAACACACTGCTGGGCAATATCCTCAAGATCATCTACAACAACCTGGGCATTGATGAAGGAGCCTGGATGAAGCGCTTGGCTGGTAAGAAGCTGAAAGCACACATCCTCCTGTTTTGTTTATTTCCACATAAATTTGAAATAAGGAAGACTAGAAGCTTCCTACCATAATATTAATCATTTATTAATTGTTATTCTTCTCATGGCTTTGTTTGAACAGATGTTGATATAATCAGGCATTGCTGAACTTTCAACATAGTTAATACATTTAAAAAATCTTAAATTTTTTAATATTTTCTTTTTATTTATTTATTTGACACAGAGAAAGAAGCAGAGAGAGATGGAGGGAGGGAGAGAAAGAGAGCAAGAGAAAGAAAATGTGCACACTAGGGCCTCCAGCTGCTGCAAAGGAACATGTGCCACCTTGTGCGTCTGATTTGTGTGGGTCCTGGGGAATCGAACCTGGGTCCTTTGGCTTTGTAGGCAAGAGCCTTAAATGCCAAACCATCCCTCAAGTCCTAAAAATCTTTTTAAAAAAATATCTAATTTTATTTATTTATTTTAGACAGGGAGGGAAAGAGAGAGAGAGAGACAGACAGACAGAAAAAATGAGTGTGTCAGGGCCTCCAGTTGCTGAAAACCAACTCCAGATGCATGTGTCACCTTGTGCATATGACTTATGTGGGTCCTGAGGAATCAAACCTGGGTCCTTTCGCTTTGCAGAGAAGAGCCTTAACTGCAAAGGTATCCCTCCTACCCCATAGTTACTACTTTTAAGCAAAATTTTATTTTTGATTTAATTATCTCTATAAACTTTTAATTTATTTATTTACTTATATGAAAGAAAGAAAGAGGCAGAGAGAGACAGAGAGAATGGGCATGCTGGAGCCTCCAGCCACTGCAAGCCAATTCCAGACACATGCTCCACCTTGTGCATCTGGCTTACATGGGTACTGGGGAATAGAGTCTGGGTCCTTCAGTTTCACAGACAAGCCATCTCTCCAGCTGTTATTATCTCTATAAGACCTGGGGGCTGGTGAGATTGCCCAATGGTTAAGCACTTGCCTGCAAAGCATAATGACCTGGATCCCCCAATACCCGTGTAAAGCCAGATGTACAAAGCAGTGGATTCGTCTATAGTTCATTTTAGCAGCCAGAGGCCCTGGTGTGCTTTCTCTGTGTCTTTCTCAGTCTGTGTATCTCTCTTTTTACAAACAAATAAATAAAACTGTTTAAAAACTGTTCAGTAAGAGAAATAACTAATGATGAATAAAGCTAATAACAATTATGCACATAGAGACAAAAATAAAACTAGATTTTGAGACGTTTTATAGTACTTTTCTATAAATAGCAACAAAAGTAACTTCAGATAAGGTAAAATTATTACCATTAACTTTATTATTGCATTTTTGTTTGCTTTTTTATTTTTATAGTAGTTGAGGTTTAACTCATGAACACATGCATACTAGACAAGCATATTACCATCCAACCCATGCTCCCAGTGCTCACAGCAATTTTTACATGAAAAAACTGGACTCAATTTAAATACCCAACAACTATAATGTTGTTAAATAGATTTTTTTTTTTTTGGAGAGAGACACAGAGAGAGACAGAGAGAGAGGGAGAGGAAGACAGACAGAGATGGCCGTACCAGCAGCCTCTCAGCTGCTGAAAATGAAATCCAGATGTGTGCGCCGCCTTGTGGTCAAGTGCGGCATTGCGTCATTGCATCACTTTGTATCTGGCTAAATGTGGGACCTGGAGATTGGAACCAGCGTTCTTAGGCTTAGGAGGCAGGCGCCTTAACCACTAAGCCATCTCTCCAGCCCTGTTGTTAAATAGATTTTTTATCCTCATACCAGAATATTATGCCATCTGTAAACATTTAGGTCTCTGGCTTTTCATGCCTTGGGAATTAATAGTGATGTTATAGAAGATTAAAATGCTTTAAAAAGAAAATTAGAATGATTTATGAATAATGAGTATTTATGAATTTATTTGTTTGTAAGCTTAAAAGAAATATACTACTATCTTAGTAAGGACAGGTAGATTTTTTTTTTTTTTTTTTTGAGGTACAGTCTTACTTTCACCTATGCTGATCTGGAACTCTGTAGCCCCAGGCTGGCCTCCAACTCATGGCAACCCTTGTGCCTCAGTCTTCCAAGTGCTGGAATTAAAGATATGCGCCACCACATGAGGCATTTGATAGGCAGAATTTTAACTTTACTCTTATATAAATTCATATATATGTACATATCTTTCATGGGAAAACTAAATACCAAATAGGAGAGCAATTCTATATGTAATCTAACCTTTCCATTGAGCTGGGATGGACTGATGTGAGAAAACTGTGCGTGGTCTCATATAATGAAGTTAAGAGGATGCCTATCTTCTAAAGAAAGGGACAGAAGCATACATTTCTAGACTTTATGGGACAATATTGATTTCCAAGGTGAAAAAAATTAGTAATCTAAATCACTTATCAATATTATCAAAATAAAAATGCACATTCAATTCAATTATGTTCAAATATATAATCCTATTCAATTATCAGCTGTATAATTAGGTTTTAGCTAGGAAAAACATGTTAAAGACAGGCTTTGTACTTATGGAAGCCAGATACTGGGAGAGAAAGAAGTATATCTGGTTTCTATTGTCATCACTACAACTCATTCTCGTTTGTATTTTCTGTCCATGTAATATATGTAGTGTGTATAATGTACACACATGTGTGTGCAGACAGGACAAAAGCCAAAAGATGTCAAGTGTCCTTCTCTCTTCTGCCTTATTTCCTTGAAACAGGGTCTCTTACTGAACCTAAAGTTCACATGGGTTTTTTGGATAAATTAGCTAATCAGGGAGCCCCAGAAAATTTTTTTTTTCTCTGCCTTTTCAGTTATTGGGCTTCATGCATGTGCGGCTATAGCCAGATTTTTATATGGATGGAGTTGATTAAACTCAAGTTCTCATACTTGCATAGTAAACTCTATTTCCTGCTGAGTCATATTTAATGAATATTTATTCAGAACAGGATACTAATGTCTATCTTCAAACAGTGTTTTCCCAGCCAATCATCAATAAAGTGAAATCTCAGCTCTTAAAAACTCATTTCTTGCCATTAATGGAGAAGCTGAAGAAAAAGGTAGCCATGGTGGTGTCTGAGGAAGACCACTTGAAAGCTGAGGCTAGAGGGGACATGTCTGAAGCTGAACTCCTCATTCTAGATGAGTTTACCACACTGGCCAGGGATCTATATGCCTTCTACCCTCTCTTGATTCGATTTGTGGACTATAACAGGTATAATGTGCTAAAAAAGTTTCATGGCTCACATGTTCATGTTGAATTGCTTGTTCAACAGGTACTTGTTTATGGGCTTATTCATGGTTATAACATAATGAAATGTTTATGAGTAAATTGATTTTCACCAAGCATCGTAACTTAAAGTTGAAAATTTCCTTCTGAAATGTTCAGACTCTTACATATAAAACACTAATAGATATATGACTTATATTTCTGTAGGGGCGACTGGGGATATAGGTGGTTGAGTTTGCAGATTATATAAAAAAGAAATATATTTTAATAGTTTTATATGTACTATGTAATATAAACAAATATGTTTGTATATGTGTGTATATGTATGTATACACACATATGTATGTGCATATATATGTACATATATGTACACATACTCAAACACAAATCATATCATATATATGATATATATTGCAAAGTAGGTCTTTAACAATATAAAAATACACTCTAGTTTATTTCTCTTAAAAAGAAGTTGGATAATTATGATGTTTATAATTTATTAAATGCTGTAGCTAATCATTATGAGATATGTGGTCAGCAAATTTGACCTTAGGAGAGAGATTTTTTTTCCTATTGAAAAATTATTAAGAAACTATTATATAATCCAGGGCAAAGTGGCTGAAGGAACCCAACCCAGAAGCAGAGGAGCTATTCCGCATGGTGGCTGAAGTCTTCATCTATTGGTCCAAATCCCATGTAAGTTTAAGAATGCTGACCCACAGTGTCTTCTCTTTGATAAATAACAAGAACTATTTTGTAATTTTCAAAATATATATTTACTTATTTACAAGCAAAAAGATAGTAAGAAAGAGTGTGGATACATTAAAGCTTCTTTTTTTCTTGGTTTATTTTTATTTTTATTTTTTTATTAATAACTTCCTCAATTGCAGATAATATCCCATGGTACTTTCCTCCCTCCCCCGACTTTCCCTTTTGAAACTTCACTCTTCATCATATCCCCTCCCCCTCTCAATCAGTCTCTCTTTTCATTTTGATATCATCTTTTCTTCCCATTAAGATGGTCTTGTGTAGGTAGTTTCAGGCACAGGGAGGTCATGGATATCCAGGCCATTTTGTTTCTGGAGGAGCAAGGTAGACCAGTTGTCCACCCTTTCTAGTTTATGTATGAGTGAAATTTCTTGAACCTGTCTTTTATGAGTCATTTACTAGTTGAAGATGGAGGAGAGTTGACTTTTGAGGAAAGTAAATTTCTCTTTTTTAAAAATAACAGATTTTTTTTTTTTTTAGCATTGCATGCATATTAAGACGAGGCTGGACCTAGTTGTTCACAGTATGACTAGCACTCAGACTGAGGTAGGAGGATCACCATAATCTAGGGCTACAAAGTGAGTTCCAAGTTAGTCTGAGCTAGAGCAAGACAAAGAAAGAAACAAACAAAACAAAGATTAACATTATCCTATAAATCTCACAGCAGTATTAACTTCATACCACACCATCCCATTTTGCCTTCTAGCTTACTTTACCTTGGTGTTTTGGTACCTGACCTCCAGCAGCACACAGATCTCAGTTTTGGAAGTGCTGAGACAGGCTGCTGCATCCAGTACTGGGCACACTTGGTCCATGCGTGAAGGAGCTGTTCTTTCTGTTTTGTGTCATTATCACATGTTTATTTTTGTAGGAACTTATTTTGGCCAATATTTTAGAATAAGTTTGCTTATAAAATACATCACCTGCAGCCAGCACTCGGGAGGCAGAGGTGGGAGGATCGCCATGAGTTCAAGGCCACCCTGAGACTACAGAGTGAATTCCAGGTCAGCCTGAGGTAGAGTGAGACCCTACCACGAAAAAAAAAAAAATCATCTGCTAGAAATCCAATTAGTAGAACTTTTAAAGTACAATTTTCACGGTGAAAATCAGTCATATCTTTTTAAATCTGAAGCATATGTTACAAGTAGAATTGCATATACACATCTACATATATATGTATATAAGTACACACACACACACTCACACTTTTTAATAGTAGTAGGTATTTAATCTAGGGTATCACACATGCTAAAGAAACACTCTATCACTGAGCTATTTATTCCCACCCCAGGACTAATTATATTTAACATCTAAAAAAGATTTTAATCAGGGGAACAATTTTAAAGTCTTTAAACAGTTATTTTTCTAATAGCAGGATATAAATATATGGGCATTTATTATTGTCTCAAATTATTCTAAAAGCTTAAGATATTGGTATTAATTCTAATTCTATGCCACTTTGTATGAAGACGTCTCTGTAAAAGTAAAATAAAAAAAAAGCCTCAGGCTTAATTTCATCATCCGAGAGACCTTCACAGTTTACTTTGTTAAACTGTCACACAACCTAAATAACTTAAGCATGTAACTGAAATTATACATAATAGCAGAAAAGTAAACAGTATTTGTTTCCTATATCTAAGGAGTCTATCAAGCTTTATATAAAAACATACATAAAGCCATATTACACAGAAGGAATATGTAAAATAATGGCTTTTTGTGTTTGTTGTTGTTGTTTGCTATTTTTGTCTTTTGAGGTAGGATGTCATGCAGCCCAGGAGGTCATTGAATTCCTGATCCTCCTGCTTCTTCCTGCCATGTACTGGGATTACTGGCCAGCACCGCATTTCTGGCTTAATAATGGCTTTTTAACATGTAAATTGGCATGTTCCCTTTGTTGTTCATTATTTGTAACATCATAGACAATCATTTTAGGTTCTTTATGTTCTTGCAATAAAAGTAAATGAGATCTTTTTGATTTTCTTTTATGGCAGTAGGACTCCAACCTAGGGCTTTGAGCTTGATAAGCAAGTGCCCTGGCACTCAGTTGTATTCTCAGCGCTTGCTATTTTGAGCCAGAGTCTCATAATGTAGCTTAGGTTGGCTCCGAATTTAGCCTGACATCAAACTTGTGATTCTCCTGCCTCTATTGGGATTATAACTGTTGCCATCATGCCAGGCAAATGATATGTTTTATCAGTTGCAGCTCATCTTAACAAATCCATTAGCTCATTCAGGGTATTCTGAAGGAAAATGTAAATTCCAGAGGAAATAAATCCATCTCGATGAGTCAAGCATAGAGTTGGTGGTCTGATTTTACCTTTTATTTTCTCTGTTGGTTTACTCCATCATAGCATCTAAGGAATAAATGGGAGGAACCCAGGAATAGATACCTTAAGAAAACTAAATAAAATACTTAGGGAATTAAGAATATTCAACAGTTCTTAGTGATACCTTCACAAGACCCTCATAATAGGAGAAAAAGATGATGACATCAAATTAAAAGAGAGACTAATGAAGAGAGAGAGGGGATATGATGGAGAGTGGTGTTCTGAAGGGGAATGGGGGAAGGGGAGGGAAATATCATGGTTTATGGTCTGTAAGTATAGAAGTTGCCAATAAAAAATTAAATTAAAAAAGAATATTCAACTTTACTAATCACTAAAATACCAATGAAATACCTTTAATGTTTTGTGCAAATAAGATTTTGGAACAAGACTAATTACAACAATTAGCAGGTCAATAAATGTTTAATAGGAATTTTAAAATAAGAATCTAAACATATACTTTAGAATCTCATGTAAATATTTAAAACACAAACCAATTCATAGGTGTTATGTTCTCCAAATAGTTAAAGATAATTGGTTTTGCTGTTATGTGTTTTTCTAAATGCAACATAAATAAAATGTTATATATTTAGAAGTATATGGTTCTCTGTTCGAACAGAAAGCATAGCACAGTTGTATGTGTCCTTACAAAGTACATGTTTGTCTCAGAAAACAATATATGCCATTCCTCAGCTAAATTTGGGATTGAGTATTCATATAATCACTTGATGACCTCTTGACTTAACATTTCTGAACTTAGTGTTTAGTCTTTGAAACGTACCAGCCAGGGCTGATGCTTTGGGCCTACTATCTCAGCTATTGGGAAGACTGAGGCAGGAAGATCACAAGTTCAAGGCCTGAGTGAGCCATAGTGTGAGTTCAAGGCCAACTTGAGCAACTTAGACCTTGATTTAAAGTAAAAAATAAAAAGAATACTGGGGATATAGTTCAGTAGTAGAGTGCTTGCCTAACATGTATAATACACTGAAAATAAAAAAAAAAATAGGAAGGAAGGAAGGAAGGAAGGAAGGAAGGAAGGAAGGAAGGAAGGAAGGAAGGGAGGGAGGGAGGGAGGGAGGGAGGGGGAGGGAGGACGGACTCATCTATTTTCTAGAACTGTTGCCTCTATATGAGCAACTTCATTACTCAACAAATATTGCCTGCTTTCTCAAGAAGTCTTCTATTGCAATTTAATACCTACCTTTGAAAAAACAAACAAACAAAAAACTTTTGGCTCCTGTGTACCCCTGACTTCTTTAACTGGTTTTAACTGAACTTTCCTTTGCAACTTCTTAGAATTTCAAAAGAGAGGAGCAGAACTTTGTTGTACAGAATGAAATCAACAATATGTCCTTCCTTATTACTGATACCAAGTCGAAGATGTCCAAGGTACCCATGACCCTAATCTGTTTCACTGTTCTCTCATGGGGTGGTGGTTTCTAGCTTTCTTTTGAAATTTTATAACTGTACTTAGGTTGATTTGATAATATTGTTTACTGATTTTAAAATACATGTTATCACCCACAAACATAGACTGACTTGAGAAGTGGGATTTAACTCACAGATTCCTAGAAATTATACTTGGCTGAGTGTAATTTCTGACAAGTAGGTACATATAAAAAGGGGATCCATGCTGCAAGTACATCTTTTACAACATAGATATTCTTCTGTGGTTCAAAAGGTTACAGAATTGGTATACCATGTAGCAATATTTGGATTTATATATCAACTAAGTATTATAATTTAATATACCATTCCTGTAGGATGAATCAGTTTTCTGTGTGTTGAAACCTTCTTTTAACATCATGCTATGATTTATTTTGCTTTCTTCTAAGTAAAAGCAAATATATGTAAGTTAAATTCTCCTTTGTTATTTTTTGGAATAGCCAGCAACTCTTATAGTGTCATTATCATAAAACTATGTTCCAGGTTTGAACTGTTGCTATTAAAATTTAAGATAAATAAAATGGATATAGGGCAATTATTTTAATTGTGATATTAGAATTGGCCATTTTTCTTGGAAGAATACTTACCACCCCAGCAAGACTCAGACTGTCCTTTGCAGTGAACCAGCTGCACAAGCACACGCCTCCAAAGAATCTCAAGAGACTCTGAAGTACCCAGCAGTGTTCACTTTTAATCTGGTCAGACTGACACTCCTGAATACTTATGGAGCTGATTGGCATATCACTTCTGTTTCTGCAGGAGTCATAATGAGACTATAGTTTGCCAACTATGCAAGAGAAAAATATATTTTACAATTGTTTTTATAAACAATATTGATAGTATATACAGATATAAATATGTAAGCCATTCCCAATGTGAGTATGCATATTACAATGTATGTTCTCAAGAAGAATAATCTTTTTAAGTTTCTTTCTCTCAAGTGTCAGGAGTTAGAAAACTTTCAATACAAAATAGCCATGGAATTCCTCCTTTCTATCTCCATAATATCAGAACGTACCTTTTCTTTCTAAAATTACATGGAATTGCATATCAGTGAATGACAATGACCTAGGAGTCTGAGAATAGGAATTAACCAGGCCAAGAAATGTTGAACAGGAAAAAGAGCAACATATTCAGAACAGTAGGATTCAAAAAATATGAGCCACGGGAAAGTAAGGATGATGAAGCTGTGAAGGAGTTAAGAGATTTTAGGTCATTCTGGATGAGAAGAAAGCAGACACCAATCCCAGGACCTGTCTTTGTTTCATAGGCAGCTGTTTCTGATCAGGAAAGGAAGAAAATGAAGCGCAAAGGAGACCGATATTCTATGCAGACATCCCTGATTGTGGCAGCTCTGAAGAGGTTACTACCCATTGGGTTAAACATCTGTGCTCCTGGGGATCAAGAGCTCATTGCTCTGGCAAAAAATCGATTTAGCCTTGTGAGTGTCCTTATCACCCAGGGGTGCTGATCCTCTGACTTTTAGGATATCAATTGATACATCCCTTGAGCTCCCTGTTCTAGGTCAATATTTCATTTACAGCTAATATTTTATTTAGCATCTTTTCTATATAGGCCCTAGGACTTAAATCAATGACTGCCTAATTTTTAGGACATTTTTCTTCTAAACTATGTTAATTACTTTCAGGGTATTTTCAGGAATGAAACACAAAATGTACTAAACACTATTCATAGAAAAAATTGATTAATTATGAACACTTCTACAAAATATATGGTGGGATTTGTTGTCAGATATATGAAGGGTGATTTTACAATATTACAAGCATAATGTATTATGTCAGTGGTGTTTACATGAAGGGGTAGTTAGCTTCTAGTTCAGGAGTGGTTGTCTGGTGCAACTGTCTGTATTTAAGTTCTCAAGACTCATTTCCTTTGGTTTTCTTCTTCATAATTACACACGTATGAATTTAAGCTTTCAAAAATATACCTTACAATTAATATTTTGTGTCCATGAAAATTGGAGGACACATTCTTCCAGCTCTATTTCCTGCAGAGATTCAGTGCACTGTATATGAATACCTTTATCTGCTGCTCTGACAAGCCTGAATGGAGGGGAGGCTTGGGCAGAGCACCTTCAGTTGACTGATGTTTGATTCTCAGATATACACTCCTTGTTCTTGCTGCATCATGGACTATGTGGTTATATGCTAAAAATCACTTTATAGAGATTTGGGAGGAGGCTTTGGACATATTTGTGATTGAGCCCAAAGGAAGGTATTTCTGCTGCCCTTCTTGTTATACATCGGTAACCTCAATTGGCTGAGTCATGATGCTGGGGAGTTAGAGCAGATTGTTGTCTTGCTTGAAGCCATGTCAATATCAAGAAGTTGACTAAAATAGAATGCTTCAGATTCACGGCATATATTTAGATAAACATATTTGTCAGACATATACTATTCCACAGGACAACTGAGTTGTTTCTGTTGATGGTGATAATTTCCCTTAGGTAATATGTATTTCTTGACAGAAAGACACTGAGGATGAAGTACGTGACATAATCCGCAGTAATATCCACTTGCAAGGCAAGGTAAGCCTGCTTTATCCCCAATCATATATACAATATCTGAATTAATCTCTGAATAAAAGTACAAATAATCTTACTTTAGCTATTAAGACAGTGAATATTTTATTAATTTAATTAGTTGTTATCTTACTGGCAAATCCCTTTGTATTAAAAATTGTGATAGGAGCTGAGGGCATAGCTCACTGGGTAGAGTGTTTTCCATTCAAGCATGGGGACCTAAGTTCAGATGACCAGTACCTATATAAAATGCTGTCTCCCCACCCCTATCATTTGTCTTATGTCATTTCTATTTATGTGTTCTTAGAACTTTTGAAGTTTTAGATACTACCCATTTGTTTTGTTTTATAACAGTCTCAGTTTTAACACTAATTTTAAAATGGAAGAGAAAGAGAAAAGGGATTGCTTTGTCCATCCCCATTCTTCTTTTTCCTCTTTTTTTGGTTTTTTGAGGTAGGGTCTCACTCTATCTCAGGCTGACCTGAAATTCACTGTGTAGTCTCAGGGTAGCCTTGAACTCTTGGTGATCCTCCTATCTCTGTCTCCTGAGTGGGGAGACTAAATTCATGTACCCCCATGCCCAGCTGCTTTGCACATATTGTTTTTTGAGAGTGACAGATTGAGAGAGACAGACAGAGAATGGGCGAGGCCAGCAGCCTCTCAGCTGCTGTAAACAAATTTCAGACGTGTGTGCCCCCTTATGGGCAATTATGGCATTGCACTCTTGCATCACTTCACGTCTGGCTAAACATGGGTCCTGGAGAATTGAACAGGCATTCTTAGGCTTGGCAGGCAGGCTCCTTGACCGCTAAGCCATCTCTCTAGCCCTGCTTTGCACATTTTTATTTATTTATTTATTTTTGGTTTTTCGAGGTAGGGACTTACTCTAGCTCAGGCTGACCTGGAATTCACTATATAGTCTGAGGGTGGCCTCAAACTCATGGTGATCCTTCTACCTCTGCATCCCGAGTGCTGGGATTAAAGGTGTGAACTACCACACCTGGCTTTTGCACATTTTTAATGAAACATTCAATATTATGTTTTCGAAGTGACATGCTTCTTCTCCCATTATGGCACTTGTATACATTAGGTTTAAAGATTTAATCATCTTTCTTAAAACACTATGATTTTATTTATAATTTCCTTTGAATATAACTTTTATAGATCTACATTGACTTATACAGTTTAAAATATGTGTTTCTCTGGGAATCACCTCTGAGTTTATAGATGAATGTGGTCATATTTCATTGCTTACAAAAAAGTAAACATGTGGAGATGGCTCATCAGTTAAAGGGACTTACATTCAAATTTGCCAGCCCCAGTTTGATTTCTCACCACCCATGTACAGCTGGACACAAAGTGGCATACACATCTGGGAGAGCGAGGGCAATTTGAGAGCTCACACACCAGCTAGGTTGGTACACACAAAGCAGAAAAAACAACAAGGGAAGATAGTTTCAAACAAGACAAAAGGAGTGGACAAACATCCTGGGGGTGACCCCAGACCTCCACATGCGCATGGTGGCATGTGCATGCCCACATCAAATACACATACATACATACATACATTGAAAAAATAAACATATGAATATTTCAACAGAATATGAACCAGGCAGAGTAAGATAAAGGGTTACCTTACACCTTCCTTTATCTTTACATCTTAACTTATTTTAGGGAAATATTCCCAATTACCCATGTGGTAATTTCCTCTCACAGTTCCTTAATTTTCTTTCTGATAGCTGTCAATCAAATTAGCATATACATTTTCTCACAGTTACCTATTTGTGTGTGTGATAAGAGACTCAAAGCCACTCTAACAGGTTCAAGAACATGGTGTCGTCTTACTGAGCAACTGTTTTTACTATACAATGTGTGGGATCTGTAGACATACCTATCTCATAGCTACCTTTACTCAAGTACTTTTAGTGCCTTGTGCCCAGTTAGTAACTGTGGATGCTCCCCCTCTTTAGATGGTCACCTTGTTTCATTTGTACTTTTCATATTTTTCTGCAGTTGGAAGATCCTGCAATTAGGTGGCAAATGGCTCTCTACAAAGAGTTGCCAAACAGGACAGAACATACCTCAGATCCAGAAAAGACTGTGGAGCGTGTTCTGGATATAGCAAATGTGCTTTTTCATCTGGAACAGGTCAGATTGTTGTTCTCCTTCAATTATAATTACCTGCACCACTGAAATTGGTTTTAAAACATGTATGTTTTGTATATTCACTATAATGGGTATTTGATTCAGGAATGGCTAGTATGTAAAAAAAATATAATTTCATGCTTATAATTTTTGGAGAAATTTATAGATACTCTATTTCAAGAGATCAAGGCTTTGTTTTATTGTCTTTTTTTGAAATACTCACAAAATTATATAGATTATTTATATTACATACCAATTTTTTAAATCTTTATAATGAAATATTTAAGGGTTAAACCTGATTTCAGATATTTTATATTTTTAACATTTCATTATCACTCATAACTATATACTTTATATTTTACTGGTTTAATAGCTGAAGTGGTTTTTTTTTTTTGTTGTTGTTACTTGCTTTACCTTCCTCTTAGAAATATTTTGGAGATCAGGAAAAATTCATTGAGAGAAGAGCAGTACACTGTTATCAAAACCCCACACGAGAAACCTGTTTTTGCATTCTTCTTCAGTTGTCTCTTTTTGCACACTACCTAGCTCATTTTTACCTTAGCTTCAGAATCTCCAAAGCAGCAACTTTTAAAACATCTTGAATTAGAGGGATATGTATGTGTGTGTATGTGTATAAATATAACCACATTTATAAACATTCATATATACATAATATATATGTATATGTAATTTTTATTAACATCCTTCATTCATATACACAATGGACCCTGATCCTAATCCCCTTATACCACCCATCTCTGTCTCCCTTCCCTGTACACCTTCCACTGAACCTCTTCTTTCCAACCAGTGACTGTTCTATTTTGTTGCACTCCTATTATGCCATCTTGTGTCAGTAGTAGAGGTTATATTTTTGTGAAGCGAACTTCTACAAAATGTGTGTACTTGGGTGAGTCTCTGGTTCTCATATACATATCTGGATTTGCTTGCATAAAATTTGTATCCATTAAGTGAAGCTTATTTGTATATGTACAATACTAAGGTACATTCTCGTGATAATGAAGTCTAATCATCAAGATAACACTAGAGTGAGGGATCCTGATTTGACCCCATTAGTGTGTCTGCCAGTGAGCTTCAGTAACAGCAGCTACCTGACATGGTTATTCTGTACTGAACTTGAATAATAACCCTCCAGGTGTGACTTCAGGAGCTTTACCACCCAAATGTTATAGGGAACAAATTTTAACTTTCCATATCCTTTAGCTATACTTGAACACATAATCATAGCAGTAATAAACATTTATTTTTGATTTATACTTTATATTCTGTGAACATCCACTCCTGTTTTGAGTGATTAACTTGGGTATCTTTTGAGGTAGTATTCTTTTAATTTCCTTCTATCTTCCATGCTGTCCAGATGATAAGGATTCCATCACCTTGCAGTTTATCCATACACATGATGAAAACAAGCATACTTGTAGTCCACAGAGCTGTTAACCTAGATTAACTTCATGTAACACTTTGTAGCTTAACATTTTTTCCCCAAATATTTCCATAATATTTTCATGAACTAGTAAATGAAACTTGTAATCCATATGCAAATTAAGAGATTTAAGGGAATGAAATTTGAAGTATATATAATATATATCTGTATATAAAGTTATAGAGTTGTGTATCCACAATTATAAGCATATTTAATAGGATAATGTGGTTGATGTTATTGGAGAACCATCCCAGCAGTGCTACTATACTGTAGTTTTTCATTTTTTGTGGTTCTCATACACATGCCTGGATTTGCTTGCATGCAATTTAGATATATTAAATGAAGCATAATACAATCACATTATATTTATTGTATATAGTAGAATATATGTTACTAAGGCTGTCTGATCATGGTGAATAATAATAAAATGAGGGTCATTTTATACACCTGTTCATACAGTGGACACATACTGAGTACACTACTACATGTCTTGTTACATTTAGCAGGTATTGCTGCTTGAATACTGCCAGCTCTACCTAGCTCAGGCTATATGAGAATGCAGAGAGAAAGATGGATGCATTTGTTAATGGTACAGATGTGATAGGCTTAACTTGTCCTGAGGAAAGTATAAAAGGTATTCAGCTTCAGGGAACTATGAAGCCAATGTTTCCTATGAATAGAATGTGTGCCTGTAGTACTGAGCCACAGAGCGCTATGCACAGATAGTTTAACTTTGCAAAGTCAGTGTGAATACAAATGTGCTTAGCCAGGGTTTATTTTTTGTGGTTGAGCACATGCTTAGCATGCATAAAACCCAGAGTTTGTTCCCCAGGCACACAATTAGTTAACAAATGAATTAAAAAAGGAGATCCTTTTGATATGATTTTTGAAGTTTTAGTGACCTTTTTGATGTATACTCCATGCAATGCCTCTGGCAATTCCTCCCCAAAGTAGATCATATCTGTTAGTAGCTGAGAATTGTGACTCTAGCCAGGTTAGCCCAGCATCCCATGAGGAGTTAGGAAGTGTGTCATGGTGTTCCCTTCTCAGATCCCTATTTGACTGATAGGAAAGCTTGCTGCTCAGATCTTCCCTTTTGTAACAACTGCTCTGCCTGATGCTGAGTACAGGTATCAGCAGGATACCATTCACACTTTATCATTAGTGCACAGAAATTTCATGCATATCTGTGAACACCTCTATGCTTAGCAGAATGCTGTATCCTTAACCAAAGCTACCCATTCATATTCTTAGATCCCAAAGTGAGATCTTCAGTTGGGACATGTTAGATCTCCTGGAACAACACTGCCATTGATTTTCTTTTCATCTACAGAGTTCTTAACACCTGACACACCATTGAGAAGACATTTCAGATTGACATTTCTTAATTAGTTTTATTGACCTTATGAAGTGGTAAAGAGTCCAAGTAATAAGTGCTTATCAGTTAAAGATGTTGCACTGTTCTAGGCCATGATAATTTAACAATCCTTAATTTTTTATTAAAAAATGATTATATACATATTCTGATATGTTTATGTCAAAGTATAATAACTCAGTTTTTTTTTTCTTCTTCTTTTGGCTAACATAACATTTCCATTTCTTCCAGAAATCTAAATGTGCTGGCCGGGGATATTTCAGTCTGGGAAGTAAAATGTTCCATTGTCTAGAGATTACTAATTAATTTTAAAAATCCATGTTGGGAATTCTCTTCTTTCTAATACTTACAATTAACCTTTTTTTCTTCTTGAAGTTCCAAATACCATTATTTAATACTCAGCCTGCTTGCATTGTTTACTGTAACTTTTGAATTCTCTTTTGTTCCTGTCTAACAAAGTAGTTACATATTTTAGTATTTTTGTAAAAAGAAACCCTTCTACTTACTCTTGATACTGTGTTCACAAAGCCTTGTCATCTTAAATCAAAGAACAGTAGAAAATTCATGATCTCTGCATATTGATGTAACACTTATGATAAAAATGAATTCAATGGCTGCATATATGAGCTAATTTTTATGTAGGCAAAGATACATTTAAAAAAATATATTTTATTATTTATTTATCTATTTATTTGAGAGAGAGAGATACAGAAATAGGCAGGTAGAAAGAGAGAGAATGGGTGTGCCAGGGCCTCCAGCCACTGCAAACAACTTCCAGATGCATGCACCCCCTTGTGCATCTGGCTTACGTGGGTCCTGGAGAATTGAGCCTCGAACCGGGGTCCTTAGGCTTCATAGGCAAGTGTTTAACCGCTAAGCCATCTCTCCAGCCCCAAAGATACATTTTTAAACCATAAAGGACCTAAGACAAGTGATTTTATGTAGAATCATTTTCTGTTTCTTTTATTGAGGAATGACAAAGCTTTGGAAGTATATTATTTAAAAATATGGTAATTTTACTTGGGCTGTTTCAAGTACAACATTTGGGTAACATTGAGGATATAGTTTCTACCAAAATAATTTTAAGGTAATTTGAAATAAATTTAAAAGATGCAGCTGTTTAATACTGTATGCTCTAGGGTGGGCTGGGGTATAAATATGTATTTATTTGTGCCATTCTACCTCAGGTGGAACATCCTCAAAGATCTAAAAAGGCTGTTTGGCACAAACTGCTCTCTAAGCAGAGGAAAAGAGCTGTGGTAGCCTGCTTCCGAATGGCTCCTTTGTACAATCTGCCAAGGTCAGAATTTTTAAAACATGTTTAATTGATTAAAAATTGTAGCAGACAGCTTCAGGTTCGCTGAGATGAACTTCCAGACCAGGCACAGTTATACAGGAAGGGATATTATTTATTGAAGCTTACAGATCCAGGGGAAGTTCCATAATGGCAGGAGAAGTGGTCCGCTCTTCACAGGACCAGGCAAGAGAGAGCAAAGCCCTCAGCCACACAGCACACAGAGCAAAGCTACAGCCAAAAGCCACAGCACACTTCAGGAACTCCTACTAGGCACACTTTGCATAGCTTTACAATGGAATCTCAAACTATCACCACACCTTAAGACAGTCCCCCAGTGACATTGCCTCCAGCAAGGTGACTGCAGATGCAAACTATAAACTAATAAAACACTGAATATATTGGGGGCCATATATTCAAACTACCACAAAAATGATAGGTGACAAAAATCAGTCTTAATGTAGCACAGTAGTTCAACAGAAGAATGGAAGAGAATTATTGGTTCTTGCACTATGTGACTTTGTTTCTCTTTATTGAACTTTCATAGGAAATTATGGTATATAATGTGTCAAGTAATTGTTAAATCATGTATACTGATGATATCTACTTACATGGGGGGGATCTACAAAGTGATTAGCAAATCATTCATTGGAGTCAAGCTGCCTTAATTTCAACTTAGACATTTTAGTTTCTCTATTAAATGACATTGATCAAGTTCCTTACCCTACTTCATTAGAATTTTCTTTTTTAATCTTAAGCATGAGCCAGGTGTGGTGGTGAATATCTTTAATCCCAGCACTCAGGAGACAGAGGTAGGAGGATGGCTATGAGTTTGAGACTACATAGTGAATTCCAGGACAGCCTGGGCTAGAGCAAGACCCTACTTTGAAAAACAAACAAAACCCCAAAACCAAATAAACAAAAACAAAATCTGAGCCTGGTGTGGTAGCACATGCCTTTAATTCCAGAATTTGAGAAACTGAGGTAGAAGGATCATCTGAGAATACAGAATGAATTCCAGGTTAGCCTGTGCTAGAGCGAGACCCTACCTTGAACCCCCCCACCTCCCAAAGAAGTCTGAAGCATGATATGACCTACCTTGTGGAGTGTTCATACAACTTATGGATTATTGCACACAGAGTGCCTAGAAGTATGATGATCACAGCAGATGCTAGAAATCATTAGTATGTATATAACTATGAATATTCCCTGTTAGTATCAGGGAAGGACATGACTTACATAAATAATGACCATGACTATAACAGACCCATTACTTTCTCTTAGAGGTATAGCAGACACAATTGTCAACAGAGAAGTAACCTGGTTCCTTCAGGTCTGGTTTGAAAGCCTAGGTTACCAAGTTAGTCTTTTGTGAGTTCTCCTAAGACAGTACATTCTTTTTTTTATAATTTTTTTATTGACAACTTCTATAATTATACACAATAAAAGATGGTAATTCCCTCTCACCCAACATTCCCCTTTGCAAGTCCACTCTCCATCATATCCCCTCCCCCTCTCAATCCAGGCTCTTAGTTTTGATGTCGTCATCTTTTCCTCCTGTTGTGATGGTCTTGTGTAAGTGGTGTCAGGCACTGCAAGGGCATTGAGTCAGGCCATTTTGTGTCTGGACAGTTGCATTGTAAGGGGTCCTACCATTCCTTTGACTCTTATATTCTTCCTGCCACCTCTTTTGCAATGGATCCTGAGCCTTGGAAGGTGGGTTTGAGATGTTACAGTGCTGAGCACTCCTCTGTCACTTCTCAGCACTCTGGTGCCTTCTGAGTCATCCCAAAGGCCCTTCAATCTGAAAAGAGAAGCTTCTCTAACCAAAAGTGAGAGTAGTATTAATATATGGGTATGAACATTATGAGAAGTGCTTACCAGGCAGTTTGGTGAGCATAATATATGCATTTAGCCAGACACCAGCACACATTACATCTCTAGGCCTCATGACTTTTCCCATCATAGCTTTTCACTACCAGGCATATATTCTCTTCCATGGATCAGGCCTCCAGTTCAGTAAGAGAGCAGTTGGTTTCCCCCATCTCTATTGCACCCATTAGCTCATTTGGCCTGGCTGGCCAACCATTCCTGGCCACTCTGAAATTTATTCAAGTTGCCTCTTCTTTAGGTTATGTCAATTATGTTTTTGTTTTTGGAACTATCTCTCCCTCTTGCCCATCTTGTCTTGTCACTTGTTGTGTATGCATGAGTAAGACTTTATGGCGTCTTCTTCTGGTTGTGTTAACAAAGCCCTATGTAAACCTACCTACCCATTCTGCTTCCTGTCTCCTTAGCCCACTTAATTATTATCAAGCAATCATTCCCCCATATAATGGTATCCTCGTCACCTTCCCTTATTGTCATGAAATTCTTTCATCATTTATTTCAGTCTTACCTGCATCTTACTAACATCATGATGGGTTCCACCAATTCTTTAGTACATACTGATCTTTTATTTCATAGGTGACCTTTAATATCAGTGGTCCAAGATTTCATCTTTATGTATGTAATCACAGAAAGTTCACTTTGTACATTTCAATTTAAAATCATCTGAGCCTCCATTTGAAGTTAACTGAAACACTAGGCTGGGAGATGGCTCAATGGTTAAAGGTGCTTGCTTGAAGTTAGTTCAAACATAAGCTAATTCCTCTATTGACATTTATTACAAGCCAATATGAGCTACAACTTCTTTATAATTTTTACAAATTCATACAAATTACTAATATTTAGTACACTTTACACCCTTTGTTGTATTTTAAGTATTAAAAACTTAAATATAGATGTTACCTTAGTTGCAAATATGATAATCATGAAAGTTGAGAAAGTTGGCTGTTTTTTTACCAATGTTACAGAGTTCTGAAATGTATGGGCTTGCATTTAATTCCAAAGTCAATACATGGCCCAAGAAACCTTCCTCTATTTGATACAAGAAATCTCCTGTGAAGAAAAGAATCATGACTAGGAAGTTCATTTTATTTTATTTTATTTTTTAGTGCACAGATAATCCACTTATAAAGTAGTATTGAATTCTTTTTCAATTTATTTTTTTAATCCCCTATTTGAAATTGTGCTTATCTTTTAGGCATCGGGCTGTCAATCTCTTTCTTCAGGGATATGAAAAGTCTTGGATTGAAACAGAAGAGCATTACTTTGAAGATAAACTGATTGAAGATTTAGCAGTATGTTTTCAATGGGGTCATAGAATGAAAGAATTGGGACTGGATAAAAATGTCATTGTGAACAGTTATCATGTAGCATTGAAGAAAAAAAATCATTGCACTACTTTGGTCTAGGAAAAATTTTAATGTCAAGTATATGATATTTAATGTTTACCAAAAGAGCTACTCTTTGAATTTCCAAGGGATTTCATCAATTTCAAATACTTATAATTTAAAATGAAACATACAAGTTGGTATTACTAAAATATGGCTCAGTTGGTCTCTTAAACTCCTTTTAAAAGTGCAGTAACCTTGATGTCAAGATAAACTACACATGGCTGAACCGTAGAGAAATTATTCATTTCCCTCTGACAGAGTGGAAAGAGAGGTTATGGTACTGTTGCTATTACACCCTGCATAGAGACACCAGCATTTCTCATGTCATGGGCTACTATTTTAAACTGGCAAAAAAGCCATCTTTCCAAATCAGTTTATAAGCACAAGTTCCACAAAAGTTTGCAGTATAGCCAGAGATTTCAAGATTTCTAGTTTAAAGGCCTCTTATCTGAAAGTTAGTTTTATTCACAAATTATCAAGAAATATTGATAAGTTGATATATTTTTTAAAAGCTTCGCCTTGATTTGTCCCCATATTTTTAAGTGAATTTGATTTCCCTTGACAACAAAAACAACTACAATGTTTTGTATACCGTGGAGGAGTTTGTCGAGAACCTACCACATCAAGTCATGAACCCAGGAAAGAACCCACATTGATGTAAACAAAAAATCCATCAGAATGGGATAGTCCATGGAGACATAAAATTCATTGCATGATTCAATAAATAGGATGAGTCAGTTCTGTAGACAGTAAAAATTATTAATAATTTTTCTCATGAAGTTTGCTAATAGTAAACTGCTAGGTTTTGTTTTAAAAGTAACTGGAGGTGAAAGAAATGTGGAATTAGTTCAGGCCTTAACCTCATTTTGTATTCTTTGCCTGTCATTCTTTGTTTAAACAAAGAAAATGTTATACAATAAAGATGGCTTTGTGTCTTCAATTACCATATTTGGGCAATAGCATTTTATTGAAAGTATTATGAGTTGAGCCCTCTCCAAAGCTTAACTCTCTATAGAAAATGTGCTTTCAGTTAGTTATGTACCTACTTATAATTCTATAAGTTATCCTTGTCCACACTGCGGTTTTATTTTTGGTCAAATTATGAAATACCTCTGTTTTAAGCTTAATAGCATTGTTTTATGCTGGTAATGTTATCAATAGATAACACCTTCTATTACATTTATATATGCTTTGAATTATATATTATATAAACATAAAATACATAAACACACACATACATTATATATGAAGCACACATCAGGACAGGAAAAGAAAGATATTTTCTTTCTTTAGCCTGAAGGGTTTTTCTATTGTTTGAACCTATTCCTTATATTGCTCCCGGATTTGAGTGAACATTGTATTTTGTTTTGTGTTAGTTTTGTTCTGTGAGATAGGGTCTTGCTATGTAGGCCAAGAAGGCCTTGAATTCACAATCCTCCTTAAGCAACTACCTGAGCCTCCTGAGTTCTAGTATGTATATCCACACCCAACTTGAACATTATTTTTTTGTGGTGTTGAGGATGGTACCTAGGGCCCTGGCATATGCTAGCAAGTATTCTACCTCTGAGCTATATTCCCTGCCTCCCCCCCCCCCAAGACAGGGTGTTATTTTAGCCCAAGCTAAACTTGAACTGTGATCCTTCTGTCTCTGTCTCCCAAGTTTTGGGTTTCCAGCTGTAAGCCACCATGCTCATCTTCAACATTAGTTTGAGATAAGGAATTGTATACATCTGGCTTGTTTTGTTTTCAGAAACCAGGAGCTGAACCTCCAGAAGAAGACGAAGCCACTAAGAGAGTCGATCCTCTCCATCAGCTCATCCTTTTGTTCAGCCGCACGGCTTTAACAGAGAAATGGTATGGCGGGTAGGGTTCACAGCAGACCTAGGAACAAGAAATAAAGATTCCTGTCCGAGTCTTGTCTGTCATGTGTTTGTTTTAATCCATCCTTTTCTTGTTAAGAGTGAGAGCTGTTCACAGACACAGCCCATCACACACACACACACACACACCCCTTCTGGACCAGCAATCTATTTCATTTTCATCCTTTAAAACTTTCCAGTGAGTTCTCCTTTTGCTTAATAGCTTTGTAATACATGGATATAGTTGATTTTAATTTTTCTTATGAAAAGTTTCTTAATTTTATCCTAAATAGCCATCATAAAATGAATAAAATAATCATAAGCAAATTTTGGTGCCCCAAATGCATAAAAATCAATGATGATAACTCCAAATTTCACTTTATATTGTGTTATATAAGTGGGTCTTAGGAAAGTGCATTGTTATCTTAACTTGGTAGCTTTCCTGAGATCTCTTCTTAGAGTACAGACCATTTTTTCTGGCTTTTTGCAGTCTTGGTAATATGAATTCATCAAAGCCACAAAGGGAAGATCTCTGTGGAATTAAATTTTCACAAAACAATTCTGGACATACTACATATACTGTCTCTGTAGATGGGACATTGTGGAGGTTACAGACCCTTTATCTGCTTCCCTGCCCTATAAAAGAATGTCCAATTGGACCCAGGCCTCACACTTTCTCTGTGGAGTGAAGGTGATCATTTAACTATCAATTTACATCCACATGTGTCTTCCCAGAAGTCCTGCAACATCCATGTGACCACAGCAATGTGCTCTCCAGTTAATGTACTCCATCCTCTCTGTCACGATGTCTATCTCTTACTATCTTCCAACTAACAAAATCATTTCACCCTCTTAGCATAGAGCAACCCTGGCATTATCAGGTAATGAGGTATTTCTCATAAGTGTTTTTTTTTAATAGTTGAAGTGTGAAACTTTTAAAACAACTTAATAAATTTCAGGTATTCTGATGGCAACATTTTTCATGTATTAATGTTTTCCATACTTTGTTAACAAAGACATTAATAAATGTATATTGTCCTTTCATAAATATTAAGAATTGTTATTCTGACCATCTTATTTTTATGGCAACATTATAATTTGCTGGGTCTTTCCATCTGTGTCAAATTATCACCTCTGCTATCAAAAACCTATGTCATGTAAGTTTGCTTGCATCACATTTTGTGGTTTGAATAAAATTAGTTATTAATGTATGTATATAAATAGAGCACTTATATTTTGAGTCAAGAAGGCAGCTTCTCCAAGGTAAGTCAGAGAAAGCTGCTTAGGGTCTGTAAGACCTTTGATTTCTGATTCTAAAATATTTTTGAACAATTACTGTTGCCTGAATTTTGTATTCTTGTAACTGTAAATAGGCATATGTATTAGAAAACAACAGGCAAGTTATTTCATGTGATAATTGTATGTTTACACATGACTTTCCTTGTGCTTAAAAACTGCTTATTTCTCATGTGTTTCATAGCAAACTGGAGGAAGATTATTTATATATGGCTTATGCAGATATTATGGCAAAGGTAAATACAGATGTTTTGTGATTTAAATACTTAATAAAAGGAAATCCATTTAATTTATAATAGATTAGAATCTATGCATTTCTCAAGTGAAGTAAAATATTGTTAATTCATAGAAATATGAAGTGCATTAATTTTACCCTCTTACACACATTGCCAAAAACTATTCACAGTTCCTGGAATTTGTCACTAATTCCTACATTAACACTTTATGTATGCGGTGCTCACTAACTTTCCAAATATTCGTTCAATGTATATTAACTGAACATAAAGCTGTTGGAGATAACATACTGAACAAGAAAAGCATATGTATGCTATGTGCTCTTTGAGTTTAAAATCTGATAAGTTGGAGCTGGGAAGATGGCTCAGCAATTACATGCCCTTGAACCTGTTGGCCTGAGTTCAATTTCCCAACACCAACTTAATGCCAGTTTGTAGCAACAAGAGCCCTTATCTACTAGGAAGTAGAACACAGACAGCTTTTCTGACTGCCACATGCACACTATGGCAAATGCACACCCATATACATATATATAGATAAATATATAAATGATAAATACATGATAAGTGGTAGAGAAACTATTGGGGACTCTGGGCTTAGAATTACAGCACAGTGGTGAGTCTTTCCTTTCCCAGTATGGCTTAATCTACCTTATTTTGACTCCATCTAATCATACTTCTAACCACACTCATTTGTCATGACATCTTTTCTTGTGCTTCTCAGAGAAATTAACTTATCCTGTGATTGTTATGGACTTAAACTCTAAGCTTTTGTAGAATTGTCCATGATAGACATATGTTACCCAGCTAATTACTTGATAAAATATTTTAGTATATTGTTGGTGGCTGATACCCAGCTTCCTTTAAGTCGTTGTTACTGTAGGTCATTTTCCCCCATCTTGGTGATCAGCAGTTTCTTTCTTTATATGGAGTATATTCTTTTACTTCCTGATAGATGTTACTATTCCTCCTTTCCTAGATTTTAGCATTCTGATTCAGAGCAACAAATCCTACATTTTTAGACTAATATACATCCCTGTTTATGTATATTCTATGAACGTAATGTGCTATTGAAGACCATTATCTCATGCAATTTTTTCCATTTCTGTCCAACGAATCAAAAAGTGACTAGAGGTCTACTAGAATAATGTTGTGACCCCAGTAAAATTAGCAGATTATCCCTGCAGTGAAGTGTCACAGGGCTGTGTTCCCACCTTTCTTTCCTTTGCACACCACACTCACATGCCTGTTACTGCAAATGCAAACAGTGATGTGCTACATAAATGAAAGAATTCTAGCCTTTCCGAGTTTATTGTGAGTGGAGGGCTACCTTTTAGAGCTTATCAATGAGTGAGTGGAGAGCAGCCTTTGGTATTTATCTTTCTACCTCCATCTCCATCCTCCAAGTTCCATGTTTCATTGAGTTAAAAGTGTTTCTCTGATTTGTGGCTCTTACTTCACTATTTATCTGCATGCACCACATACATTCACTGAGCAGTTACCAACTATAGGGGACAGTGTAGAATACCTGGAATGATCTAATGTCAGAGGATAGGAAGTATCTTTCTTTCATAGGTTTTGGTTAACCAGCTTCTTTTGGCCACTATTATAATCCAGATTCTAAACTGTGATGATGGTGGCAGCTGGGATTTATTAAAAGCTTATTTTTCAGATGCTTTTGTCCAAGTGGAAAAAAGAATCCTCTTGTAAAGTCAGGTGTGTGTGTGTGTGTGTGTGTGTGTGTGTGTGTGTGTGTGTGTGTGTGCTGCTCATGCATGTGTATAGAGACCAGAGGACAATCTAAGGTGTTATTCCTCAGTCACCCTACATCATTCTTTTGGGTCAGAGTCTCTCACCTGCCTCATATAATTAGGCTAGACTATCTGACCAGCAAGCCCCAGGTATCCACCTGTGTCTGCCTCCCAGAGCTGGGATTATAACCACACCTGGCATTGTTTTCCTTTTTTGAGTTCTGAGAGATAGAATTCAGGTTCTCATACTGTCAAGGCTGAGATATCAACTGCTGAGATATCTACCAGCTCCCCTCAGATGCACAGTCTTATTTCAGTCTTAACTATGAGACACAGAGAGAAGTAACTTGCCAAGTCAGAGCAGCCAATGACAGGCATCATCAGGGTTGAACTAGGCCTTCTGTACCCAGTCCATGTTCCCAACAACCATCACCTTCTGCCACCTTAAAATACAGAAGTTCACATTATGGAAATTAGATAAGAAAGCATGTATAGCTTTCACCAAAACTCCATTGTTATTTGGGGAGAAAATGATGGAGTAGTCAGTTTTATGTATAAATAATAATCATCAACAAATTTTTCCTTATTCCCTTGGTAAGCTATGATTAAAAGTGAACTTTAAAGGACTATAAGGACTTTGTTAAGCAGTATTTATTGGTACTGCTTTCTGTTAATTTTAAGTAATGGTTGTCACATGTGCCCATATTAATGCTGTAATGGCAGTCTAAATGAGAGAACAGGATCCTCATCTTTAAGGTTTGCAGTTGGGTTTAAGTTAGGCAATGCATGAGCATGTAGTGTGTGTAGTATGAGATTGATTTAATCTCTGTTGCATATATAATAAGCAAATTTATATGTGAAGTGTAAAAACACAATGGATAAAACACAATTTTCTTTTAGGTCAGGAATTCAGTGAACATCTCATCTAAGTGTTGTACCCAGTATTTCTGTTTAAACAAAGCTGACTATGAATTAATACAAATAAACTGGTGTTTACGTTAAATAATTCTTTGCATTTTTCCTTACTAATTATTTTATTCCTCCCCCCATATCAGAGTTGTCATGATGAGGAAGATGATGATGGGGAAGAAGAAGTGAAGAGCTTTGAAGTAAGATGGATCTTTCTAGAATTGCCTTTCTCTATTTGGAGACATTGTTTCATAGCATATAACTGACTTTTTTTTTTTTTGTTTCTTGCTTCATGGCTTATTGCAGCTTATTGTGTCAAGGAACTGCATGTCAGAGCTGGATGAACAAACCTGAGTCCTAACATTTGCTGAGGTTAAGACCAACAGCATAGAATAGTTGAACAATGAAAATAAAGCCCATATGTTCAGAATGAGTGTGCCTGAGAACTCTCAGAGATGAGACTACTTCAGATTGCTCTCATCTGAAGAATGTTGTTGTCCACAATTGCCAACAGATGTGTGAACAAAATGCTTACTGAACAGCAACATGATATCAAGTTTTTAATTTATTCTTTTGGTTTAGACTTTTTTTCCTGAATTGATGGGCCTCTTACCTCTGCCCACTTAGGTCACTCATTCCATGCACATATGTAGTAGTGTTGCCTCCGTGTGGATTGCTTGCATGTGGTAGAGCTGCATCTCTTCCTAAGACGAGGTTCTTGTTTTATGATTACTTTCCCCAACATTCTGAGCTTTTAAATATTTTCTGTGATTTGAAATTATACTTAATGCTAATTAGTTAGAAAGAAAGTTCATTTTATTTCCCCCTTTGATTATAGCATATTTTTGCTTTTCAGAAGAAGAGCTAGTTATTGCTAAGAGTACTACCACACTTACTAATTTTATTAAGAAAGAAATTGAGCAGAAGGAAATAGAGAATAGATTATTACCTTCTTATTAATTTATGTACCTGGACTTTGAGCTAGAAGTCTGGAAATACATGAATAGTCAGCAATGATTCTTTTCAATGCATGGTGGAACTACAAGCACGTATAGTCAAGCAGTGAATTTAGAAAATTGGTGACATTTTCAGAAACAAGTTGTATGAGCATTTCTGCAACATTGAAGCTAGTGTGCAGAATATATACAAAGAAATTATTTGGAGAATAACTCATGACTATTGCTGGCTGAGAAAAATGCCTTACATTTAATTTCCTATAGGATGCTATAATCTTTTCTAATGTGTGTGTGCTCTAGTCTCAAATCAATCCTTATTGTATGGAGACAGGTAAACTAGAATGATCCATGAATGGCATATAATATTGTTTTCCTGACGTGCATACCATTTATGGGTTACTGGCTGTTTTCAGAGCAATTGTTTATTGCTATTTTGCTTCTTGTCCTCATCCTTCCTTAAGGTCACAGGATCCCAACGCAGCAAGGTAAAACCATGTGTATGTGTGTATTTGTCTGGGTCTGAGTTTCAGTTTCTTGTGACATTTACCTTTATTAGACCCAACATCTTGGATGCTTTTGTAACAAGAGGTCTTAACAATCATTCTGCAAGCTTTTACCTCCAGTGTGGTTGGTCTCTTCAGTGTCCCCTCCTTGTCGTCTTCTTGAGATTTAAATAAGTCACACTTTGAAGCTGTGTCCTCAGGGTGCTGTGCTGGATAAGATTCCAACTCTTTAGTAATGAACTTAATACTAGATGCTGCCAAGTGTAGCTTATGCCCTTATTGCTGTTGATTTTTCTTTTTCTTTTTTTTTTTTTCTACAGCAGTCTCATTACCTGAAAACAGGCATGGTGAATGTTATTAGTGAAGCTTAAGAAATGTCTACTTTTTTGTGCTGTTGATCCTTTAAGTAGTACCTGGAGAGTACATACCATAATTGTAGTGTTGTGTTTTGACTCTTCATTATAAGGAAGGACTAGACTATTATTTCTGTCTCTTGATATTTTAAATACCTGATCTGGAAATTTTGCTAAGACAAAACAGTTTAATCTAGAATTATACGATATTTTTACTTTGGCATGGTTCCCGTAAAGTTTCAGTTTTAATGTGGCTATTTCATTGGCAAATTTATCATAAATATCCCAGATAGGTGATGTTCATAATGGTTTTTAGTTTAATAAATGAATCTAGACTATCATGAAAAATCTATTTATAAGAAATAAATTACAGTATTTTAAACTTACTGTTATATTTGAAGGAATAAATGGTTCTTATTACATATCCTGATATTTGTAAAATTTAAACATAAGTACTTGAAGATATTTTCAGATTTAGTACCAATTTGATGGATATAATGGTTAATTACATATAGTGGCCATGACACTTAAGTATGGGCTTCCGTAATAGATAGTAATGGCTAATAGGGACAAATGTAGTGGCATTTGTAAGACTCCTTAGTCAGGGAGACATCTGGGAATAGCGAGCAACAGGAATATGGTGTTCAGTGTGTAGGATTCTGATTAGGCCCAAGAGAAAAATCAAGTGAGGAGGTATGGGGCATGAACAGAGACAAAGGTGGGGTACCTCTGGACTTAGATTGGTAGGCAAGTTCATATAACAGTGAGACTTGAGAATTAATCCTCAAATGGAAGTGTAGCAGTAGCTCTAAAGGTCACAGAATGAGACAGGATTTTAAAGCTGCTTACAATTATAAACTTATAGGTGTAATATAATAGATCACATTTGGGGATTTCTACTTTCTCACCAGTTTTTTTTTTATGATCTTCATGTGACAGCAACCCATAATTCTTGCCTAATGTCACATGCTACTCTTTGCCATATGAGTAATGAAATGTTTTAGAACTGCAAAAGAGTTGTGTGCTATCCATCACCTATTAAAATCACCTTTTTAAATTGTTCTATGTGTGATATCAACAAAACTATGGAAAATAAATCAGAAAATTGGTTTATTAATTTCATTATCAATTTAATAACCTATCAGATGGAAATGTCTGCTGGTTATTTGATATAATTTGCATTTGTTGCAGTAACTTTCTCATTCCTGGGACAAATATCCAACAGAAGCAGCTTATATAACGAAAGGCTTTATTTCAGACTTACAAATTCCCATGGAAGCACCTTTGATGGCAAAGGAATCTGGCTGACTTCTATAGATCCACACACAGAGACAGCACTAACAGCCAGTACCATAAAACCACCAGAGCTCAAACAGCTCTGAACACACCTAGTAGGTCTGGACTACAAGATCTGCCCCAGTGACATACCTCTCTTCTCTAGCAGGCTGTGCTTGCTGAAGACTCAAGTTTCCAGCTCAATTGTAATAAAGGACCTGAGTCCAGGGGAATACATTTAAACCACTATAGCATCTTACCTAATAGTGGAACTTTTCACATGAGGTACAATAATTCAAGTGTTATTTGTCAGTTTTAATAATTTGTAGAACAAATAAGTTTAGAGAATAAAAAGTATAGTAAATGAATTTTATCTCTTTCACTGGCAGATTATTAATATTTACCATGGTTTCTGCTCAAATTCTTCATGTCACATTTAATAATGACATAGAGAAGATTAAAAATTAACAATGTTAAAAATATATTATAAAAATTTTCAAACAGAGGATATAGGAAAGGTCAAATAAAACCTGGAAAACATCAAATGAAGGCTAAAATGTCACATATTTATATTTTTTCTTCTTTGATCACCTATATATGTTAGTGATTTGATACTATTAGGACTTTTCTTATCTAATAGCATAAGTTCAATTTCCACTATAATATAATATAAATATATTTAATAACTTATTGAATATGTGATTAATTAGTTTTTCAATCTGTGGCTTCTTCATTATAAAAGCTATAAAGCAACACTAAAATCAGCATTAGGTGAAAGGAGGAAATTATTTTAATAAGTCTATAAAAAGTCAATCATAATAGTTGAGTTTTGATAATAAATTATGGTTTTATTCGTCAGTGAAAAACTAAAACTACTGGCATTGGAGCTGGTAAGAAAGGGGAATATAACATTGGATTTTACTCTGGACAGTCTTTCTCAAATATTAAGTGAGTTGCATCTTCCATTCTATTTCTTTCCTTTGTCTAATTCAAAGTTGATTTTTCTTATATGCATCTGTGGTCCTATATTTTGTGCTTTGAAATAAGGATAATTTCTTGTGTCATGAATAGTAAGTGTGCTCATTATAGAGTCACCATTTTATGATGCAAATTTAGGGGGCTATACTATTCTTTTCTGGAGGTGCCCTAGATTTAACGAAAATGACAGATGAATACCCAGCTCTTATTCAAAATATATGATATGAAGTCTTCAGAAATAAAGTATGGTAAGGGCTAATATTATAGAGCATTATCCCAGTGATGAAACACTTTCTAACCCTCAAAAGTTATAATTTTGATGAATTCCATTTTTGATAATGCAAAAAGAATGAATTGTCTATAAGATGTACTGCCCCCATTAGTTACATAATTTGACTTTAAGTAGTTATAGCTATTTAAAAGTACCTTTAAATACCTACAATTTAACATATACCTATGAATAAAAAAGATTGAAACGACCCCTCCTTTTATCAAAAAAAATTTAGTTCCTTGCCATACAAGTTATATGCTTCTGGGCTAATTTGTTACTACTGAATCATAGATGAGAAAGAGGTAAGGAATTTGGGGTGCTGTCAAAAATTATGGAGCCTTCCAACTTTACTTTGCTATAGGAAACAGTTAATCTCATATAATGCATTAGACAGTCTTCTTAGAAAAGAGATGCCACTGTCTCACATGCCAACGCTATCCCTGTGGGTGTGTAGTAACCCCAGGGAAGTCACTAACAATGGCTGCTCAATGTGCAGTTGGCTGTTCAGTTTTGTGGGATGCCTCCAAAAGCCATGTACATACTGGGCCACTGGTGCCTGAGGGATGAAAATAAGAATGAGCATTTTCTATTTTATATTGGTCACAGGAGTTTAAGTCTTCAAGCTGATGTTAACTGACTCTTCCAGCCAAGCCTCAGGGTCTAACTGGTACAGTGTTACTGCACACTATCCTTTTCCGTGAGAAGGGATTGTTCGGGGTGAAAAGTGGTTATAGCAGCCAGCTTTTCAAAGGTATCCGGCTTTCCTATGGCTATGTTGGTTCAGATATAAGGCAAGAAACTAAGGCTTTGAGAGAAGAAATCTAGGTAGATGTGGGGTGCTAACTTTCATAATGGAAAAGTTCCTAGGAAGCTATCCTCTGCATTGTTTGTGATAACTCAGGCATAAGAATTTGGAGACCTAATGTCAATCTATATAGAAATGTGTACTTAAAACGAGAATTCTACATTTTTCATATGTACAATAATTTAACTTCATGCATTTCCATTAAAAATAATCCTATTTACCAGCACTCGGGAGGCAGAGGTAGGAGGATCGCCAAGAGTTCAAGACCACCCTGAGACTACATAGTTAATTCCAGGTCAGCCTGGACCAGAGTGAGACCCTACCTCGCAAAACCAAAACAAAACAAAACAAAAAAAATCCTATTTAAAGTTTTAACCTGACCAAGTTCCAAGTTATATACAGGAGATAGAAAAGAACAGAGTCACCAAAATCATAGACACTCAGAAGAACTACCCAGCCTTAAATGCCAGCTCCACCACCTTCATGTGCGAGCGTGAGTCTCAACTTCCCTATCTACACAATGGAACAAAATATACTGTCTACTAGATGGGGATATTATGAGCACTAAGGCTCATGTAAGGCTCTTAGAGTACTGCCTATAATGATAAGGTCAATGAAAAAACTCTGTTATTGTTATATTTAATAAATTTCACATTTCTAGTTTGAAACCATCAAAGAAGTTCATGAAAAGAAACATGTGCAATACAGTAAGCCCAGAATAATAAACCTGGATTCTCACCTGTGTACTGGGTGACTTTCAACAAGTCATAATTGCCTGTTTCATGTCTCAGCTTCTTAGAATTAAGAGCTTTGCATTAAATATCCTAGGGTCATGTCCATGATTAAAACCTTGGCTTTGGTATTTGAACATGAATTCTTTTTATTTCTAGGGCAATTCCACAATTGTTATAAGTGCATAGGTTCTGACAAAGGCATGAGGAAAATGAAATTAACTTTTTATTTTGTAAAAAGAATATCACAATAAAATGTTGCATAGAAAATATATTATTTTAATGTATCTGAGTGTATCACTCCACATTTCTTCTAGTTTGTCATTAAGAATATGACATAATTGTATGATGTAGTAAGATACAGGAAAAATTTTAAAGGGTACAAAGGAGAATCTTCTAACAATAAAGTTAATATAGAAACAAACGAATACCATAGTCTTGCCAATATGCTATGGATATCATCAAGCTTATTCTAAGCTTTCTAATAGCTAACTTGAATTTAAAATAATTCAATACTTCATTAGTTGAATAAATATAGTCTAATTATTTTGGAGAAACATAAAGTCTTAATGATACAGTAACATTTATTCCTGAGGATAAAGGATAATATAATGAAAAAATATTCTCAGCTATTCAGTCAAAATAACTATGGCTACACAGGTACTCTCTGAGGATGGGTGAGCCTAGATGGGTACCAAGTATATTCTAAGGAGGGAGTGTATGCATCTTTAAAGACAGTTTGCAGAAAACTCTTCCTCCCAGCTAAATAGATAACTTTGGCTGGGGCTGCATAAGAACTTAGGATTCAGTTGCTTGCCTGGAAATGGTCTGGAGTAGGATTATGAACCATATATGAAAACTGAGAATCTCAGAAACTATAGTCCATGCAGGCTCCCAAAATCAAAGTAATGAGTTGTTCTGATGTATTTATGGTGAAAGTTATTCTGATTCTTCATTTTCTACAATTAATATGACATCATTGTCATCATGATATATGTTACTTTCCTCATTGCTATGAAAAAAATACCTGAAGCAAGCAGGTTGTTGAAGGAAGGACTTATTGTGGCTCACAATATGGGAGGGAATGAATGGAGACAGGAGCCTAGGCATCTGACAGATGGCATCCATAATTAGGAAGTAGAGATACACACTAGTGCTCAACCCACATTCTTCTTTTATTCAATCTAGGTATGGTGCCTACCACATTCAGTATGGGGGGAGTCTTCTTTTCTCAGTTACACTTCTTTGTAAATGCTAGGTGATTCAAAATCTATTCAAGATGACAATGAAGAATCAATATTACCCAGTTGAAACCCAGTTTCATACTATTAGTGGTCAACCATTACCTTATTCATCATTCTCATTTTCTCTCTCTTTCTCTCTTGGATTTTCCAGTATCATGGAATCCATAGCACTTGGTTATATATTCAAGACACTTTATACAAACACAAACAAATAGGGCAATAGAGGCTTATCTTAAATCAAGTTTGTGCTCATGGCAAGCCTCCTAGCTTTTCCAGTTCTGATTTAGAGTTATCCTTCACTTACTCTTTTATGCCTCGTTAATGGAGATGTTTTATGGTACAGAATACATTTTGCCCACTAGACCCTAAAAAAAACCATTTCAACTCAACTGGTTTTATTGTTCAACATAGTTCTAAAAATGCTGAATCCAGGGAACAACATTCTATTGAAAATTCAAGTATATGTGCTTCTTGGAGGAGTGAACTGTAACAACATATCCAATACCATAAACTTCACTTCTGAGCCTCCACAACATTAATTGAAGTAATAATTTCTGGTTTAGGATTTTTTGTCTAAGAATATTAGTGAAAGTTGGACTCAAATTTTTTTGTTTTGAGGAAAATCATTCTTTCCTTTTCTGTCCGTATTAAATACAGAGCCTCAAAAACTTGTTCATCCTATTGAGAAAGATGATTCCGGGAGATTGTCATAGCATTTGAAAGCTCAGCCACAAAGAAAATAGGTGAAAGATACAGATAAAACATCAAATGAGCTAGAAACCAAAACTTTACAATTATTATCTATCTGTGCTAGTGCAGTTCTGTGGGCCCATTTGCCGTTCACTTAAAGGAAACTAGATCAGTTCCTGCAATGCAATAGCTTTATTGTACTTCAAACTAAAAGATACCATTTACAATGTTTTAACTTGTGAACACATGATACATTATTTATTCTGCTTTACTCATTCAGATATTCTAAGACACAAGTTATATGCTGTATATTGGTTATAGAACACTATACATGTACTGGTTTTGTGGTTACAACAAAGAAAAGGCTATAGCCCCATCCTCATAAATTTATTCTTCTAGTAAACTCCATACACATTTACTTAACTCTTTTAATATTTTGGAAAGCATAAACCATTTTAAAAGGTTATTCTCTTTGAAATGTTTTCCTATAACTGTGAGTCAACTCTGTATAAATGTAGTTAAAGTTTTGGAAGCTGGACCAAAAACAAGACTGGTTGAACTAGAGAAGGAGACTTTTATCCATAGTTCTGTTTCTCCTTAATATGTTGGCATGTCTGTGCTGTAAACCAATTTATTTGTGGGATTTCACCATTTTCATCTTTGTTGCCATGGTTATCCAACTGAATCTTATGTTTTTGTCTCTTTGGTTGTTGTTGTTAGTAATAGTATATTCAGTTTCACCATGTATTTGAAGACATAAAAGAAGACTATGTGAAGTTGACACATTATTAAATGATGGGAGAGAGTTCTTAAGAGTTCAGTTCTGGCGATTTCTGATCACTTAGATTACAGTTGGTTGCTTCCACATGCAGTTTAAGGCACAAAACATGAAAATTGTGTTGAAATCTTGAAAATATGGCATGGTGCATGGACTCCAGGCGTGTCAGCCTGACCCTCTGCTGCCCAGGTGCTCACACAACTGAGAAAATCCTTCAGATGCAATATAGCCTTCCTGGCTGTCATCAGAGTACCCAGTGTAAAATATCTTCTCATCTTCATTTTGGTGATAAACTGTTTTCTCTTTTGTATCAAGGGATAGCTGTGAACATTTTTCTCATGGAAAGCAAATTGTTGAAGAACCATCTGTATTTTATTTATTTTTAAGACATTTGTAGACTTTTTTTTTTTTTTTTGGTTTTTATCCAAGGTAATGTCTCCCTCTAACCCAGGCTGACATGGAACTCAATCTATAAGCCAGGCTGGCTTCAAACTCACAGTGATCCTCCTACATCTATTTGATTACCAAGTACTGGGATTAAAAGCATATGCTATTATGCCCAGCTTCTTCAGATATTTATACACTCCCTCCATCATATATGAAAACTTGACCTACTCTTAGACAAAGTAGATCTTGAAAACATACCAGTATAGTTAGAATGACAGAAAGCCACATGAAAATCAGAATTGTAGAGCTACTCTTTTTTTATATTTATTTTTATTTTGGAGAGAGAGAGAGACAGAGAGAGATAGGGAGAGGAAGACAGATAGAGATGGTGCTCCGGCAGCCTCTCAGCCACTGCAAACGAAATCCAGATGTGTGTGCCCCCTTGTGGGCAAGTGCAGCATTGCGCCCTTGTGTCACTTTGCATTTGGCTAAACGTGGGACCTGGAGATTGGAACCAGCATTCTTAGGCTTAGGAGGCAGGTGCCTTAACTGCTAAGCCATCTCTCCAGCCCCCACTCTTTTTTTAAATCTTCCTTTGTACCCTTGCAATCACTAAATACAGGTAGAAGTTATAATAGTATTTATGTAAAACCCTTAGGTAGATTAAGCCGAATCTGAAATGGGGAGGAAACCTTATTTTTAAATTTTTTTCCTCTTTATGTTTTCAAGGTAGGGTCTCACCCTAGCTCAGGCTGACCTGAAATTCACTGTGTAGTCTCTGGGTGTCTTCAAACTCACAGCGAGCATCCTACCTCTGCCTTCGGAGTGCTGGTGTTAAAGGTGTGCACCACCACACCTGGCTAGAAACCTTAGTTTTACAGAGGTGTGTCTTATGTCCCTGAGTAAAAGGGTTTTGAAAAGCCTACCTCCAGTGCTGCGTATGATAATGCACACCAAGTCCCTGGGAGGCTGAGGCAGGAAGGTTTTAGTTCCAGGCCTGACTTGATTATATAGAATGATACATTCTCAAATGGGAAGCCAAAAAATCTTATTTCAAATTATCTTAGGAATGCTAATATGAAATGTGTCTAGAAGGAAAGCATTTCTTCATGCAATCTATCACTTAACTATCTGAAATCTTCCTATTTTAGTTTTCTAGATTTTTGATTGTATGATATAATAACTTTTTCCATTGAAAAATTAAATTATATATCCAATAATAGTCTTCAAAAGGCTAAATACTAGAAAAATAATACTATAGAGTTTGTAAGATGGAGCCCCCAACTCAACAAATTTAAGTGAGAGGATGACCTTGTCCTCCTTTACGACATAGATTTATTTTTATTTTTTTGTTTTATACATCTAGATAAGTATTCCACATGGATCTAGAATTTTTTTTCAAGGGATTCTTGTTGTCTCTTTCAAAATATTTATCACTATTAAAATTTATTTGCCAGATAAGAAAATCAAGATTGTTTTTGTTCCAGGGAACATATTTTTAAAACATAGTTATTTGATATCCTATCAGTTTCTTGGATTTCCTGGGCACATGTACCAAGTGTGATTATAGTTGAGGATAATTTGAACTGTGGAATGACTTTGCAAGTTTTTGTGATGATCCTTGGACAAACCTTCTTACTTTTGGAGCACAAATGTCAAATGTTTGTTCTCTGTTTGTTTTCCCCCTTTAAGAGTATGTGGCTCACTGTTATCTTTTGTCTTTGTGGTTTTCTGAGGCCTGTCTTTGTATGTTATTTAGAAGAATGGTTCCTTCTGGTTCCCTTGCCCCTTTAGTTGGTGGAAATGTTAGGATAGTTCACCAAGGTAATGATTTCTTATCATGGTCTTTCTTAAACACTTTCACCAAAGGAGCTGGTTAAGCTTCTAAGCCAAGGTTCCATTTTTAGCTTTGGCAATGGGAAGAAAGGAAAAGATTGTTGGGTCTAAAAGGAAGAATCAAATGTTGATCATCAATGTTCAACAGCCGCTGAAGAGCAGACAAAGGCGTCTCTGTCAGTTCTCCTGACACCGTGTTGAAATGACAGCATGGTTCTGTGTGTCTGTGTGGTTTTGTTTCTGTTTCGTTTTTGACTTCCCAGGAAGAGGTTTAAACATGAAGGCAAACCTTTTAGGAGTTAGCATGGCTACATAGAAGCAAGCTGCCTCTTTTACTTTTCTTTTCTCTGCTTCCATTTAGGCCTTTCACATAATTTAAGAAAAAAATTAATCACAGGAGCTCTAACTATAGTGTGAAAAAAAACCACCCTGATCAATTTTGTTTTCGCAGCACGATATTATCAAAGATTTAAGAAACAAATTTGCCAGCCTCGGCGAGAACTCTCTGGTAACAGCATAAATGTCTGTGTTGGTTGCTTTTGATTTAAAGGTTTCTTTCTTTTTCATTTGTTTGAACCCATTTCTTCCCTGCCCCCTCCTTTTAGTTCACTTTATTTCTCATATTCTGTAACTAGCAAGCCTTCATTTTTTAAACCTCTTCCATCTTTCAATGTCTATTTTTCGTACTTTGGATGGAAAGTTTATGGCGGCAAAGCTGTCATTCTGGCTACTGCTGCAGCTCCTACTGCTCTCGGGTCATATATGTTTTGGCCGTTGTGTTTACGGACATGATGCTAAGTTGAGCGTCTCATGTCCCATTGACTAAGCTTTTCTACCACGCCATTTGATGGACGCGCTGTCACAGGGCTCTATGCAACTTCCATTCTGCAACTTATACTGCTTAGTTCCGTCTCAATTCTACAGTGAACTGGATTGCTCAAGTGAATGACCATACCAGCCTTGAACTTGCTGTGCCTTTATATTTTTCTTTTGATTTCCTTCTTTATGTTTGCAGTGGTAGCTTAAGTGGAAAAGAACAACACACGCCAGCCATTGCTCTAGCGACACCATGCAGAGAACACAAAATATAAAGGCACATGGCTTCTCTTATTCTTTGGGGTGACTGGGAAGATCTGTATCATAAGTCTAAGAATCAGTTGAAACCAACCTTTTTAAATCCATATCAGCTTTCAATTTTGTTTAATGCCAAGACGTCTTAGTTTGATGTTTTTTGTTTTGTTTTGTTTTGTTTTTTCCTGTGATTCAGTGATAACTTGCAACTCGAGCCATTTGCTGAGCAGTATCAAGTTATGGCCATGACCTAGGAGATTACCAAAAAAATGTGACCAACTTGTGCACAATTGTATCAATCAGAATGTGCAAGTTTCAATGATGAAGTGCAAAACTGTGATACAGCCTTTGGACTAATCAATTAAATTGAGAAAAAGCCATTCTGATAAACCAGTACCAAAAAAATATATTGGGAAAAATATCAAGGGGAAACAAAAAAAAATCTAAATAAAACAAGAGTTGAATATGTTACTATCTGTTTGATAACATTGTTGGTGTTGAAATGGTCCATAATGTTGTCATAGAGCCCATACATGAAGAGATGACTAAAAGTTTGGTCTATAATAGAAAGCTGATGTGGTTACTGATAGCTACAACATAAATGGTTGGGATTTGTGTTCAGGAGAAAGAAATGGAAAAACAAAAGCTTCTGTATCAGCAAGCCAGACTGCATGACCGTGGAGCTGCAGAGATGGTCCTCCAGACAATCAGTGCCAGCAAAGGTGAGGCTAGTTCCTGTTCCCTCTGGAGGGTTGCTTTCAGCCCTCTTCACTTGCTAATTTCTTCCTCCTTCTATTCACAGACTCTTTTAGTCCATGCATATCTGTTCATTACTGTGTCAAGCAACAAATTACTGACACCAGCTGTCATTCATAATTGATGGAGTTCATTTTTTTCATTCTTTCACAGAAAAAGATCACTGGGTGTTAAGTTTTGGAAACTATTATGAACGAACTTTAGTAGAGTGATCACATGAATCAGAGGTTGGCAAGATTTATGTATAAAGCTAGTGTATTAGTTACTTGTATGTCACTGGGAACAAAATCCCCCAAAAACTATTTAATGGAGGAAAGATTTGTTTAGCTCACAGGCTTTGAGATAGCAGCTCAGAGTTGGTTCTGTTGATGCTTGGATTGTGGTAAGGCAGAACATCATGACAGCAGGAAGGTACTCACCTCATGACAAACAGCAGAGAATACAGAAACTATAAGGGTCCAGGACAAGTTATCATCCCCAAGGACATGCCTCTAGTGGTATACTTCCTCCAATCACCTGCCCCCACCCTGCTTCCACAGATCTACTACGTGGCAATAGTTTATCCCAATTTTAAATCCACCAGTGGATTAACTCATTCCTGAATGCATAATCTTCTTGCTGTAATCACTTTGTAAAAACTCATCAGCAGACAACCAAGCCGCCAATACGTGGACCTGCAGAACATATTACATACTTAAGAGAAAACTTCCATGGAATAATTCTTTTCAACTTCTTAAATAATGTCATTTCTCACAACTCTTTAGATGTGCTTTCGTAGCAGCAAAACAGCCAGAGACAAGTGACACTGTGGCTATGTTTCAATAAAACTTTATTTTCATAAGAGGTAGCAAGGTGTATTTAGTCCTGAGGCTACAGGTTTTTTTTTTTTTATTTCAATATTAGATATTTTCAGTGAGTCTTGTTAAAATTAAAGTACAATTACCCATCTCACTTGCTAGTCATTTAAGGTTTATTTTCCTGTATGAACAATATCTTTGTGAAAATATGTTTAATATAACTTACAGTGAAAATGTAGAGATATTTATATGGTAATAGTAATTTTAAGAGTGAACCTTTTGTAGTAAAATTAATTAATTCCACAGTTGATACATTAAGAAATTCTACTGTTTATATTTTAGGTGAAACAGGACCAATGGTGGCTGCTACTCTGAAACTAGGAATTGCTATTTTAAATGGGGGAAACTCTACAGTACAGCAGGTAATAACTTTATGCAAACCCCATAATGAAATTTTCTATTTGTTTAATTTATTGGTTTATGACCTTTGTTCAAAGTGATGAATTTCATGACATTTTAATTCAAGTATGCATGTTCTATGACCTCCTATTTCTCCTGTTCCTTCTCCTCTTCCCACTTAGCCTCTTTTCTTTGTCCGCATGATCTCATTTCACTTCCATTTAAAATATATACACATATATGTAACATCTAGAGATAATTTCTTTAATAGAATTATCTGCTGTTCCACCCATTTTCCTACAAATCACTTAACTTTATTCTTCTTTATCAATGAGCAGAACTCCATAATATACACATATATGCGTATATGCATATATCTCATTTTATTTATTCATTCATCTGTTGGTGGACATCTAGATTGTTTCCATTTCCTAAATATTATAAATAATGTTGAAATAAAAATGGATATAGAAGTATCTTTGTAATATTTAGACTTAAAGTCCTTTGTGTATATGCTAGTTCTAGCTTTAATTTATTGAGAAACATCCACACTGTTTTCTGTAGTGGCTGCATTAATTTGCATTGTCACCAACAGTATATTAGGGTTCCTTTTACCTTTCATCTTCACCAGCAATTTTTTATTTTATTTTATTTTTATTTACTTATTTGAGAGAGGGAAAGAAGCAGAGAGAGAGAGAGAGAGAGATAGAGTGAGAGAGAATGGGCACACCAGGGCTTCCAGCCACTACAAAAGAACTCCAGATGCACGTGCCACCTTGTGCATCTGGCTTACATGGGTCCTGGGTAATCAAACCATGGCCCTTTGGCTTTGCAGGCAAGCACCTTAATCACTAAGCCATCTCTCCAGCCCATCAGCAATTTTTTAAGTATAGCCATTCTGACCATGATGAATTATAATACCAATATAGTTTTAATTTGCTTTTGCTAAGGAGAATAAGCATTTTGCCATATATTTATTGGCTATTTGTACTTTGTCTTTTTTTTGCCATATTGAATTTTACTCTAAAGAATTCTGCAATAGTAAGTTTAAAACTACTACATATAAATAGTAATTTGCGGCCTTATCAACAGAAAACTAATCCAGTTGTCAACTTCATTACAAACATTTTGTTTCCAACATCTAAAATTATCTTCAAGAGAGTTTATATGAAAATAAGATTACATTTTCTATAGCTATTTCATAAATGCATCTGGATAAGAAAGTCTCAAAGACAAATTATTATTATTTGACTAAAGAGAAAGGGGGAGGGGATCTATTGAGGACTCCAGGAAGATACAGAGAAGCTACCATGATAATGAGCTTGAAGGAATACAGAAGTGGATCATAAACTTTGAAATCTTTAGAAAATTGCCAATAAATATTGCATATTGTAAAGTTACTAGTTACTGCATTATGAAATACATTGGTAACATAAAAGCAATCTAAGATTGTCCATTAAAGTGAGCAATCTTATCAAACAATGCATCATAGTGCAATATGTAATGTTTGTAATGTTTATATACTGCTTTCCTCCATGTTATCTAAGTTGATTCTTTTATTTTAATTTTACATTCATGTTAGTGCCTCCAGTAGTCTCCTCCCTGTCCTACCCCCCCCCCCCGAAAGGACCCTCCTCATTGGGGAATATGGGTCATGCATTTTGGGGTCAGCCAACAGTTATGTGTGAGAGGCAAAGTCTCTGTGCATAATAACCCAACTTCTAGCTCTAACACTCTTTCCACCTCCTCTTCTGTGAATTTCCCTGAGCCACTTTGGGTTCATTTTAGTTCTACTTCATTGATGAGGTCTTGGGAGCCTCTGTGTCTCTGGATATCTGGCTTAGTAGGAGTTGATTGTTTTCTGTGTTTATCTCCTTCAGCCTTGATTCACCAAGAAAGCTGCACTCTTGCCCATTTCCCCTGTTACACTATGGTTTCAGCTGGGGCACTGGTGAGGTGCAATAGGCTGATCCTCTCTTCAGGTTCATTGTCATCTGAAAAAGAGAAGCAAATTCTCCAATGGAGAGAGAAGTTACAACCAGATAGATGGGATGACCATTGCTATTTTAGAGATAATTTTATATGTATAGGCCCTCTTCTAGTCCACATTTGGTGGGAACTTGATATTGGAGAATGGGCTCATTTTTTTGTACATGGTTTTGACTTGTTTCCCAGTTCCATCAATGAATTCCATTCCACTGAGTGGATCTGTTAGCAAAATTAAGAGCAGTAGGTTACCCAACATGGCTATGTGCCACTATTGCACTTGTTTGAGCATCATGTCAGGTTGTTTACTGCTGAGTAGCTTAGACTGCGAGTTGTTTGGACAGATGTTGGTCATTTTCCCCCAGTCGCTCGTGCAGCACCCTCTGGCACTAGACAAGCTGTCTGGGGACTGACTCTCTTCCAGATTCCAGCGAGGTCACTCCATGATTTGTCCCAACAGCATATGGTGTCTTTGGCAGTAGGGTCTTACCATTAACCTTTGGTGGGTCATCAAGAACTTTGACAGAAATCTTTTGGGGGAAACCTTGTAGGTCTCTCTGATCAACAGCTCATTGTAAAAGTTAATCCCATGCTGGTACTGGGAGTTATAAGCCAGTGCCAAGAAAGGTGAAGGAAGAAAAAGATAGGTAATCTAAAAGAGAAAGAGAGCATAGAGAGGAGAGGGAGGTAGGCAGGGAGGAATGAAGAGAGAGAGAGACACAGAGAGAAACAGGAAAGGATTAAGGTTAGTCTTCATGATGCCCTCTCCAGGTCCCTATGGTTCAGGTGTTTCCTCTGCGGGCCCGCTGAAGGTTCAGTGTTTTAGCCTTTAGGATTTTATGGTACTATTTCCATTTGGGTCCCTATTTGAGTTACCCCCACCCTTACCCTCCCTCCCACCCTTACGCACCCTCACACTCTTACCCTCCCCTACCGTCCCACCCTCCCTATTGTCTGGTCCTCAAGGTACTTATTAGGTATGACAGCATCTTGGGCAGATTCCGGTTAGCAGCAACAGATGAATAAGACCATGTGACAATTATCTTTTTGTAATTGGGTGAGCTCATTGAGAATGATCTGTTCCATGTTCGACCATTTTTCTTCAAATTTCATTGTTTCATTTTTCCTTACTGCTGCATAGAATTCCATAGTGTAGATATACCACATCTTTGTTATCCATTCATCTAATGATGGACATCTGGGTTGGTATCAGCTCTTAGCTATTATGAATTGAGCAGCTATAAACAAGGTTGAGCAAATCTCTCTGATCTGAGGCTTGGAGCTTTTAGGGTAAATGCCCAGTAAGGGAAGAACTGGGTCTTTTGGTAGGTCTATAGTCATCCTTTTCAGGAGTCTCCATATAGCTTTCCATAGTGGTTGTACCATTTTACATTCCCACCAACAGTGAAATAGTGTTGCTATTTCTTCACAGCCTCTCTAGCACTTGTTTTCATTAGTTTTTTTAATGTTAGCTATCCTTACTGGGATAAGGTGGAATCTCATAGGTGTTTTAATTTGCATTTCCCTGATGATTAGGGATGTTGAACATTTTCTTAAGTGTGTGTTTGCCATTTGTATCTCTGTGGGTAATCTGTTGGCTTTGGTTATTGTATATTTGTATGTGAAAAAAACTTTTCAGCTTCATGAGATCCCAATGGTTGAGTGATTGTTTTAATTTCCTGAGCTGCTGGGGTTTGGTTCAGGAAGTCTTTTCCCGCTCCTATATCATCCTATTTTTTCTTCCAGTAGTAGCAGAGTTTCTGGTTTTATATTGAGGTCTTTGAACCATATGGACTTGATTTTTGTGCATGGTGAGATGTGTGGATCAAGTTTCATTTTCCTACATATGGTTGTCCAGTTTGTCCAACACCATTTGTTGAAGATGCTGTCTTTTTTCCAGTGTGCACTGGTAGGGCCTTTGTCAAATATCATGTAGCTATAGTTACTTTACCCAAAGTCCAGGTCTTCTATTCCATTCCATTGGTCTATATTCCTGTTTTTATGCCAGTACCATGTTGTTTTTATTACTATGGCTTTGTAGTATAGCTTTAGATCAGGTATGGTGATGCCTCCAGAGGTGTTTCTTTTGCTGAGGATATGCTTTGATATCCAAAGCCTTCTACCATTCCATATGAATTTTGAGATCATTTTTTCTATCTCAATGAAGAAAGATGTTGGGATTTTTATTGGTATTACATTAAAACTATATAATGCTTTTGGTAAGATTGCCATTTTTACATTGTTAATTCTGCCTATCCAGGAGCATGGGAGGTCTTTCCATTTTCACAGGTCCTCCTCAATTTCTTTCTTGAGTGTTTTTATGTTTTCATTTTATAGGTCTTTTACTTCCTTGGTTAATGTTATTCCAAGGTATTTTATTTTCTTTGTTGCGATTGAAAATGGGACAATGTTGCTTGTTTCTTTTTCTGTATCTTTGTCTTTTGCATACAGAAAGAACACTGATTTCTGTGCATTGATTTTATATCCTACTACTTTGCTGAAGATGGACGTTCTTGGATCACTTATGTATAGAATCGTGTCATCTGGAAATAGAACTAACTTAACTTCTTCCTTTCCAATTTGTATCCCATTGATTTCTTTCTCCTGTCTTATTGCTTGAGCTAGTACTTCTAGTGCTATGTTGAAGAGCAGAGGAGAGAGTGGATACTCCTGTCTTTTTCCTGATCTCAATAGGAATTCCTCAGTCTCTCCCCATTAAGTATTACTTGGGCTTTAGGAGCTTTATATATAGCCTTTATTATGTTGAGATATAAACTGTCCATGCATATTCTCTCCAATGTTTTGATCATGAAGTGATGTTGTATTTTGTCAAAGGCCTTTTCTGCATCTTTTGAAATGATCATGTGGTTTTTATGTTTAAGCTTGTTTATGTGGTGTAGTACATTGACAGATTTCCATATGTTAAACCACCTCTGCATTCCAGGGATGAAGCCTACTTGATCAAGGTGGATAATAATTTTGATTTACTGTTGAATTCGGTTTGCAAGGATTTTGTTCAGGTTCTTTGCATCTATGTTCATCAGGGAAATGGACCTATAATTTTCCTTTCTTCTGGCATCTCTGCCTGGTTTTAGAATTAGGGTGATACTAGCTCATAGAAGGAGTTGGGGATCTTTCCCTGCTCTCTGATTGTGTGGCACACTTTGGGAAAAATTGGTTTCAGCTCTTCCATGAAGGTTTGATAGAATTCAGCTGAGCAGCCATCTAGTCCTGGACTCTTCTTTTTGGGGAGGTTTTGATTACCTTTTCAATCTCAAAGGGAGTGATAGGTTTGTTTAGGAGATTAATCTGCTCTGAGTTTAGCTTTGGTAGGTGGTATATGTCCAGGAATTCATCCATTTCCTCCATATTCTCCTGGTTTGTGGAGTAGAGGTTTTTGAAATAAGTCCTGATGATTCTCCCAATTTCACTGATGTCTGTTGTGATCTCTCCTTTTTCATTTCTAACTTTGTTAATTTGAAGCATCTCTTTTATTTGCGTGATCAGATTGGCCAGGAGTTTATCAATCTTGTTAATTTTTTCAAAGAACCAGCTCTTTATTTTATCTATTTTCTTAATTGTCTTCTTAGTTTCCAATTCATTAATTTATGGTCTGATATTAATTATTTCTTTCCGTCTGGAGCTTTTTGGATTGGATTCTTCTTGTTTTTCCAATGCCTTTAGGTGGATGGTTAGGTTATTGATTTGGGATCTCTCTGTCTTTGTTATGAAAGCATTTAGTGCTATGATTTTTACCTTAAGGATTGCCTTCAATGTGTCCCATAAGTTTGGTATTATGTATTCTTGTTGTTCAATTCTAGAAATTTTGCAATTTCATTTTTTATTTCATCCACAGCCCATTGATTGTTTAAAAGTGTGTTGTTCAGTTTCCAGGAGCTGGAGGGAGTCCTGGGGTACCCTTTGTTGTTAATTTCTAGCATTACAGCATTGTGGTCTGATATCAGCAGGAAATTATAATGATTTTCCTGAAAATATGGAGGCAGGCTTTGTGGCCCAATATATGATCTATTTTAGAGACGGCTACATGGGCTGCTGAGAATAATTTGTAATCTGTAAATTTTGGGTAGACTGTTCTGTAGATGTCTGTTAGGTCAAGTTGCTCTATGGTGATGTTGAGCTCTCTCACTTCCCTATTAATTTTCTGTTTGGATGATCTATGTATTGCTTATAGCGGAGTATTGAAGTCCCCAAGTATGATGGTGTTGGTGGTTATTTCTGTTTTGTTGTCAAGTAGTTTTTGTTTTATGAATTGTGGTGCACCTGAGTTTGGTGCATAAAGATTGATGATGATTGTGATATCCTCTTGTTGGATTGTTCCCTTGATAAGTAAGAACTGGCCTTCTTTGTCTTGTTTGATTACTTTTGGCTTGAAGTGTATTTTATCTGATATTAGTATAGTGACGCCTGCTTGTTTCTTATTTCTGTTTGCTTGGAATATCATTTTCCACCCTTTTACCCTGAGAAGGTGTCTCTCTTTAGTGGTGAGGTGGGTGTCTTGAAGACAGCAGATTAAGCAGATTGATCTATCCTGTCAGCTTATGTCTCTTGATGGGTGAATTAAGGCCATTAATGTTAAGAGTAAGAACTGTGAAGTTTGATTTAATCCCTGCCATGTTGTGGTGGTTTGGTGTTTTCTGTACTTTGAAGGGTTGTTTTGTTTAACTGCCTTCTCTGAGTTTGGTTATTGTGATCTGCTTCTTGTAGGTTCTTGAGGTTGGTTATTTGATTCTTTTGTGTGGAGAATGCCCTGAAGTACTCTATGTAGATTTGGCTTTGTGTTCATAAAGTTGTACAGCTGAGTTTTTTTGTGTGTGTGTGGGGGGGCGAGACACAGAGAGAGGGAGAGGAAGACAGATAGAGAATGGGCACACCAGCAGCCTCTCAGCCACTGTGAATGAACTCCAGTTGCATGCGTCCCTTTGTGGACTAGTGTAGCATTGTTCCCTTGCATCACTTTGCATCTGGCTAAACATGGGACCTGGAGATTGGAACCAGCATTCTTAGGCTTAGCAGGCAGGCACCTTAACCGCTAAGTCACCTCTCCATCCCTATAGCTGGGTTTTATCATGGAAAGTTTTTCTTTCACCATATATTATGAGGGATATTTTTGCTGGATAGAGTAGTTTGGACTGGAAGCCATAAGCTCTTAAACTTTGCAGTGTTCCATTACAGACTCTTCTGGCTTTGAGTGTTTCCATCAAGAAGTCTGAAGTGGGCTGGAGAGATGGCTTAGTGGTTAAGGTGCCTGTCTGCTAAGCCTAAGAACCCGGTTCCAATCTCCACGTCCCATGTTTAGCCAGATGCAAAGTGACGCAAGGGCGCAATGCCACACTTGCCCACAAGGGGGCACACACATCTGGATTTCATTCACAGCAGCTGAGAGACTGCTGGCATGCCCATTCTCTATCTGTCTTCTTCTCCCTCTCTGTCCTATGCCTCTCTCCAAAAATAAATAAATTTAAAAAAATTTAAAAAAAAAGATGTCTGAGGTGATTCTGATACCTTTATATGCAATGTGTTGCTTTTCCCTAGCTGCTTTTAGGACTCTTTCCTCATTATCAATATTTAGGGTTTTTATGATATGTCTTGGAGAATTTCTCCTTTGGTCAAGTCTGTTTGGAGTTCTGTTAGCTTCTTGTACCTTGATGGGACTTTCTTTTGAGAGATTGGGAAAGTTCTCTTCTATAATTTTGTTGAATAAGTTCTGAATTCCTTTGGTCTGAATTTCTTCCCCTTCTGGTATCCCCATGATCCTAATGTTGGAATGTTTAAGGCTATCCCACATTTCCTGCATGTTATGTTCAGAAAAATTTTTGAACTTATTGAAACTTTTGGATTCACATGCTATTTCTTCTGTTATGTCTTCCATTTCTGAGTTTCTATCTTCCATATAGCTGACTCTATTCTTGAGAGCTTCTATAGATTTTGGGTTTGTTCAGTTTGGTTTGTATTTTCTACTGCTTTTTTATGTATAATTTCCAATCCTCTGCTGAGTTCCCTTTTCACATCATTTTCTGATTTTTTTAGTACTTCTTGGAATTCATCCTTGCATTTATTTATGTCTTCATTGAGCTTAGCCAGCTGGTTATTGAGGCCCTCTCTTTTTTTGCTCTCCTCGGGTTATTTAACTGTCTTTGGAGCCCTTCTTGGTTCTTTTCTATTATGTCTAATCTTGTGAGAACAGCATTCATACAATTATGGGCCCTTTGTTGATTTTCTGCAAATTCTGCTATTTTCTTGGCTAGAGTTGCATTGCTTATGTCTTCATTTTGAGGTTCTGATCCAATTATCTCTTCTACATTTTGGTTAGACACATCCATTGTGGGACTGGGCAATCTTCTTGGATTTACTTTCATTTGATTTTTCATGTTATTTCTTTTGCACTGTGGTCGGCCCATCACAGTGAAGGAATCTTGTTAACTGTAGCAGGAAGCTGTAGTTTACCTTGAAGTGTCTTCGGTGATTATTCCCTTTTATGTTTATTTTGATTAGGCTTCTGATGGCAGTGGGGTCTGCCTGCTCAGAGATCAGGAGACTGTGAGGGTCTGGTAAGGCTCTGGTGAGGCTCTGAAGGTCTGATGAAGGGGTTTGTTCTTTGGTGGTTCAAAGTATGTGAGTGCATTGTCAGATGGCCCAAGTGGCAGGGGGTGGAGGGCAATGGGTCAAAGCAGATCCAAGATCTGGAGGGTGAGGTTCACTGCTGGCATGGGGAGGGGGCAGAGCAACATGGGACACAGTGGATGAGATTCCCCACTGACACAGGGGGGCAGTGCAGGGACCTGGTGGATGGAGCTACCCACCTGCATGGAGAGTGGAGGCAGAGCAATGTGGAGACCCAGTGTGGGGGGCTCCCTGCTGGTGCAGAGTGTGGGGTGTGGGGTGGTGCAGGGACCCATTGGGGATGGTTCAGAAGGCACTAGTGATGACACTTTCTTGTGGAGATCTACAGTGGAGGAAACACCTGCCCATCTGGGTCCGTTTAGCTAGTGCAGGAGGAATGTGTGGCTGGGACCTTGGCTTGGGTGGCTGTTTGAGGGGGAGCGTGGCAATCTGAGGATTCCCTGCTTTGGTACTCAGTGCCCTCTCAAACCTTAATGTGCCCTCCGCCAAACCCTCATGAACCCTAAAGAAACCTAAAGGTCTTGCCTTTCCTTCCATGCCAGGTGAGGTATGTTTACATGGACACCATGTTGACCGGAACCTCTACACTTTGTCTTTTGAGAACTATCTGTTCTCATTTGCCTGTTTATTGATTGGATTATTGAGGGAGTTAATGTTTTGAAGGCTTTATGTATTCTAGATGCCAATTCCCTGTCAGATGTATAGCTGATAAAGATTTTCAGCTATTCTGTACTTTTCAAACAGACAAACATGTGGGAAATGAATAATTGTATTTTTTATTCATCTTATATATTTCTACTTTGCCATACTACCCAAGAAAGAACAGGGAAGGAGAAAAGTGATTATGTGATAACCTTACAAATCCAAACTTTAAATGGTGTCAAAATACCTGGAAAGGCTAATCTGCAGCTTTAACATGACCAATAAGTTCTTCCATTGAGGCCAAAACCACTCACTGATTACTGAATTATTCATGAGTCCTAGGAGAATCTACAGGGTTAACCAACTCCATTCTTTCCCCATAGTTAATGACTTCATGACTTTTAAGAGGTAGAGGTTATGTAAAATCAACCTCTCCAAAATAGTTATGAAAAGATTTTTTACTTGCCTTATGCTTTATTTTAATAGGACCCACACACAGTGTGTGTGTGTGTGTGTGTGTGTGTGTGTGTGTGTGTGTGTGTAAGAAAGAGGGAGGGAGGAGTGTGAAAGATGATCCAGGAGTCTTTAGCAATCACTTAGTATAAGCAGTAGCTATCTATACAGATCATATCTTTTTCTCTAGAACTTCAAATATGTGATCTACCATGCCCCCCTTTGACCTTCTAAACTACGTTCTTTTTCTTAAAAGAGCAATGACTCATATGGTTTATTTTTTCCTTAGACTGGAAAGTTATTACCTCCCATGGCTCTTTCTGTCTGTCTTTGTTTCTGTCTGTCTTTGTTGTGTATATATGTGCATAACCTTTATTTGTATGCAGTTTAGTATGTAAACATGTATATATGCATGTACTCTTCATCTCTTTTATACATTATGTTTATATTGTGTTTGACTTAGATTTCTGAAAGATATTACTACCAAAATGGCTGCTTAGATAAACTGTGTTTAAAACAGCAATGATAATAAGATTTATTGTACTGTTCTAAAGTTTTGGATAAAGTACTCTCTTCTTAAGTCTTTGAATAAACCTTTACCATCTTTTGTGCACAGAAATTCTCAATTTTCCAGTGGGAATAGTCTGATCAATTCATCATAGGTTGAAAACATCATATGTTGAAAATGTATTCACTACACTTGTCCTATGGGACACCATAGCTTAACAACACAATATGCTGTTCACTCTACAGTGTAGAGGGTGGGTTCTTTACCCTCAGATCTCTGGTACTACTCTGCATTGAGAGTATCACACTGCATATGGCCAGCCCAGGGAAAGATAAGAATGAAAAACTTAAAGTATGCTTTCTATATAACGCATATCCCTGTAACTTCGTCATAAAGTTGAAAACCCCAGAATGAACCCATCACATATTGGGGGCCATCAGCACTGTTTTTTGAAACCTCCCAACACATTATTTCAACATTAGAAATGGCCATTTCATGATTTGTGTAGCAAACAGCTAAAGAAACAGAACCATGTGTAGCCCAAGAGTGTTCTACATTTCTGTTTAAACAATATGGTGATCAGAGATTCTCAACATCACTCTCAGAACAGAGAGGAATTATGGAAGAGTCCAATGATTCCTGTTCTACTTTAGACTCAGAGTCTAAGAGAGTAAAAACAGAATCTGGCTACACATTAGAATATAGTCATCCCAACTCTCAGATCATAAAAGTACTTAAGAAGCCGGGCATGGTGGCACACGCCTTTAATCCCAGCACTCAGGAGGCAGAGGTAGGAGGATCGCCATGAGTTCAAGGCCACCCTGAGAGTACATAGTGAGTTCCAGGTCAGCCTGGGCTAGAGTGAGACCCTAACTCGAAAAACAAACAAACAAACAAAAAAAAAGTACTTAAGGAACCCATTTTTGCCTGGAATGTTATGGATAGTATTCACATGGACCTTCAGGCTTATGTGTGCTAGGTATCTGAATTTCTAAATACATAGAATCAGGAAAGAATTACCAGTACATTTCCTTAGACACATGTTCTTGGGGGTAGAAAGAGCTCCCTTACTTACTGCCATACCTGCAAATGTGTATCAACCTTGCTTTGATGTGGTTATTACTAGCAAATGATAAGAACAGATATAGCAATATTTGTGTGCTCTGAGCTTTAAAAAAATCAACCTTTGAGAATAGAAAGCATATTTTGGTTGTTTATTTATTTATCAAACATCAAGGTGTGTGTTCAGTGGCCATGTGACTTCTGTTTCTGTAGAAGATGCTTGACTACCTGAAGGAGAAGAAGGACGTGGGCTTCTTCCAGAGCCTGGCAGGCCTGATGCAGTCCTGCAGGTGAGGGTGTGCTGTCTGTCCTTCTGGTTCTGTCCCATGACAGCTAGAGTTCAAAGTATTTGTTTGATGTTGTAACAATAATTTGAGAAATAATCATTAATTAGGAAAGACTTTCAACTAGGTCTGTAGATGGCATCTTGTTACCTATCTTTCTTTTAAGGAGTTAGTAATGCCCTGTTTACCACCTTAGTCAGTGTTACAAAAGTTTGCAGGATTGCACATAGGGACCTTTGAGAATTAAGCTGTCTTCTCCATACCTTATATGTCTTTTTAAAAGAAAATAGAGGACTGGAGAGATGGATTAGCAGTGAAGGTGCATGCCTGCTAAGCCTAAGAATGCCGTTCGATCCTCCAAGTCCCATGTTTAGCCAGACACAAACTGTCATGAGGGCACAGTGCCACACTTGCCCACAAAGGGGTACACACATCTGGAGTTCGTTCACAGCAGCTGAAATGCTGCTGGTGCGCCCATTCTCTCTCTTTCTCCTCTTCTTTCTCTCTCTTTCTGTTTCTCGCTCCCCCCCCCCACAAAAAATAGATAAAATTCTACTGTTTTATTTTGGATCTTTGTTATTGAGACAGGCTGCCCTTGAACCCACTGTGCAGCTGAGGATGACTTTAAACTACTTATCCTGATGCTAACCTTTTTCCTGGTATATGCCATGCTGATAATTGAACCCAGAGGTCTATGCATTCTAGGCAGGAAATCTCCCAATTGAGCTACATCTCCATGCCCATTTAAAAGGGTTTTTATTGGAGCTTTATTGGGGCTTTTAGGAGTATTTCTATTTTTTTCATAGTCATCACCAACCACCTGATTTGAAATCATCATTCATTTTTTTTGAGAGAGACACAGAGAGAGACAGAGAGAGAGGAAGACAGATAGAGATGGGTGCGCCAGCAGCCTCTCCGCTGCTGCAAACGAAATCCAGATGCATGTGCCCCCTTGTGGTTAAGTGCGGCATTGCGCCCTTGTGTCACTTTGCATCTGGCTAAATGTGGGACCTGGAGATTGGAACCAGTGTTGTTAGGCTTAGGAGGCAGACGCCTTAACTGCTAAGCCATCTCTCCAGCCCTCATCATTCATTTTTTAATGTCATAACTTATATGGTTTTTTATTTATTTATGAGATGAAGAGAGCAAGAGAGAGGGAATGATAATAAATGCACTACGGTCTCCTGCAACTCTATATGATTTCCAGACACATGAGCCACTTTGCATGTCTGGCTTTATGTGGGGACTGGGGAATCCTGAGCCAGCAGGCTTTGTAACAAAGTGCTTTTAACCTCTGAGCAGTCTCTCCAGCCCATCATGTTGTAATTTTTTTACAGTACTTAAAGTCATTCAGAAAGTATTTGGATAAAAAGCTCAAAACAAATTGAATGTAACACACCATATCACTGTAGAAACATGATTGCTATATTTCTGCATGTTTGCCAACATAGTGATTTTTTTGTCAAGCCAAAACTTTGAGTTTGATTTTCACATGAGTCCTTTTAGAGTGTAGGCCCTGGGGAGGGGATGGTATGCTACGTAGAAAACAGTTGGAAAGCTTTGGGTTAGGGCACACTTTAGCAAACGTTAACATACCATTCACATTTCAAGACATGCAGTATTTAGAAGCTTGCTGTCCTGAACAATGACAATGTTTTATTCATCCTATAAATATTTTCCTCCTTTTCATTGCAGTGTCCTTGATCTGAATGCATTTGAGCGACAAAACAAAGCTGAAGGACTTGGGATGGTGACTGAGGAAGGATCAGGTATGAATCACTTATATGGAAAGGTCCCACTGTTGCTGCCCACTTCATCCATGAAACATGTCAATTACCAACCACATTTTCAAGCAGGAAGATAGAAGATACAATGTTTATGGTACTCGCTGGAAAGATCCTATATGTACACTCACAACTCACCATACCCCCAAACTGATATTCTGGCTCAGTCACTGATTCCTCTCTTCCCCTACTGTATTGTCAGCACCCTTTACCCTAGATGTATACTGATAAAGGGATAAAGGTCTGATAACAGATAAAGACCCCTCATTACAGAAGTAGCTGTAAAATCATAAAGTGTGTGGAAGAGCCAAAGATGTGAAAGCAAACGGTAGGTTTGTTATTTTCCCTCCTGAGGATATATATCTGTCCCTGTCCAACAATATTGCTTTCCATACTTCATCTCTTTAGCACACTTATCCTTCTTTTTATATAACTAGTGTCTCTATAAGCCCAGACCATTTATTGAAAGGAATCAAAGAACTTTTTGTGTTTGAATAACTGTGATAATTTTATTTATACATATAATAAAATAATGGCACCTGCTGTCTTAGAATTCTCACTTTAAATAGAAATTCTATCACACTAGGTACTTAAAACAGGAATCAGGAATCATTTAAAATATTTATTAAGAAAACTTATCTTCATTATTTTTTAGATACGGTTGCTTTTTACTTTTTAATCTAGGTTTTAAATTATTTTATTTCTAGTGGGGCCACATGTACTTATCAGTTTTGTTTGCTTTGTCTCTCTTGGACTTGGTATCTTACATTTATTTTGAGATATTGGATTCTTTGTTGGACTAATCTTATTTCAAAAACAAATTTTATCCCATCTGCCATCTATTTGTAGTTTTTGCCAGCCTTTTTGAACAATTTTCAGTTAAACTAATCTTTTTGATGGCAATGTATTTTTGCTCACCAATAGGTTAAACAGCTTATATCCCTTACTGTCTCCTCAAGGTTGTCAGTGATACACATCTGACCATGATAGTCCTATATGGCCCCTATGCTATTTTTTTGTGTAACATTTAAATATGTATGTCCAGTTATCAAATACAAGGCATATGGTTACTTAGTGAGATAGCTTCAAAAAGAATTGCCATGAGCATTGTAAATTTACTTAGTTTATCTTGCCCTAGACTCAGGTACATTACCTGTCTGGATCTACCATCTCAGAGTCCTGGGAATTTTTCTTCTAGAAAATGCCTAAAAGTAAATGAATTTCCTGTACAAAGACTTACTTCCCATTTTAGAATTAGAAGTTAATGTAATTTCTCCTGAAGTTATCCTGCGATGCTCCTGTCTGAATATAATCTAATGTAATTGTTCAGTCTTAGACTCTGTTTCCACAAAGGAATAGTGACACTCAAGTAGCTATCTTGTTTTGTTCACCAGATATGGGTTACATTTAAAGTCTAAATCATAAATAACCATTACTGTGACTATTCTGCTGTAACATTTATTTACAGCTCTCATTTTGAGATAGTTTAGTTTATGTATCCTTTTACATCATGCATGCACACACAAATATAACTAGACAGATTGATAAACACAATTTGCACTTTATTTCCTTGCCAGAAACAAAGTTCCAGCTTCTTTTTCCTATTTCCTTTTCTTTCAACTGCTGTAATATACCACCTTTTCTTCCTCAGTCATCACTCCTGAGCGTGGTAATTATTGACACCGTACTGCCTTTTCTTTATTTGCTTTTATCTGTGATTAGCTTTGTGTACCAAATTAGTAGTGACAGTTATGCATTTTTTCCTTTAATAGTCTGTTTGACAAGTAGATTATTTTAATATTTATCATTATGCATCCTATTATTTTTAAATATTATCTACTTGGCTGTCTTACTTTCTTTTTTCTTTGTGAAGATATATAGTTATTCATATATAAAATATGAAGGGGCCACAGGATTTAAATTTCATATTTAAATGTTTTGTTTCTTCTAAAAACAATCCTCATGAGCCCAGTATTTGCTATTGTGTGAATGAAGGAATCCTAGAATGTGTGCTCTAGTCCCTCTATGTGTGTCTGTCTTGAACATATTGTGGCTTTATGACTGCACTGATGGTACATGACAATTGGTGACACACCCAAGGTAAACTGTGACCCTCAGAATGTGTTCTGCCAGTTGCCTTCTAAGTACTGGGAGGGCTACATGGTTTTTCTCTACTCCTTTGAAAGTAATACAGATTAAAAATCCTTCCACAAAAGGAAAATCTAATAACTGAATTCCAAAAGCTAGTAGAAATCATAGAACTTTTTCTTCTTTAAACTAATAGCAAAGGATGGCATTAGCATTTCATTGTAGCTTCTAATGATATTATAGGCAATGTGATATTATGATATTATAGGCAAAGTGGAGATGGGATTTTTGAACAGAAACTCATATGCCAATAAGACTTTCAAGATTAAAGTGTGCTGTCTGAATCTAGAGGCCTGTAGGGAGAAGATGGCAGGCATTTCAGTAACTCTGATAATACTACACTAGATCCAACATTGCTTTAACACTGCCTATGTGACTCTCTCAGGAATATGTTTAAAAAACTCTGAAGTCATTGTTTTGTTTAAGATTCTATAAAAGTGAAGAAAATTTCACACCTATTTGTAGAAGGAAAATCAGTTATCTTTCTTGGAAAAGATTGAAAACTCTAAACCTGTTGATGCCACTGTTCCCAAGGTTCAATCTCACAGGTGTAGCACCGAGGGAATAATCAGCCAGGTCACAGCCTTCATAAACTTGACCACTCTTTCTATTGGGCTGAACATCTTCCTGGTGAGGATAATAGAACTATAAATCACATAGCTGTAGAAAATGTGTAAATTTAAGTGTCTGAACTTTAAAAAAATATTTTTTTAATTTTATTTATTTGTTTGATAGAGAGAAAGAGAGAGACAGAGAGAGAGAATGGGCATGCTAGGACATCCTGCAGATGAACTCCAGATGCATGCATCACCTTATGCATCTGGCTTACATGGTTCCTGGGGAATTGAACCTGGGTCCTTTGGCTTTGCAGGCAAGTGCCTTAAGTGCTAAGCCATTTCTCTAGCTGAAGTGTCTGATCTTTTTGATGCCCACAGCCTCTGGTGAGGGTAGCTTTAGGCTAGATTTTATAGGAAAGGGCTGAGTGATTGAGGAGTAATGTGGCTCATTGAACACACAGCTAAATGGCAGGGCCATGGAGGAAATGTCTCACTGCTGAATGTGGGAACTCTAAGCATCAAGTCATTTCCTCTCCATCCTTTCATATTCTTCAAGGAAGGATGTAATGCCCAGCATTGTAGCTGATATCCTTTGCCCTGTCTTATATCCTTAGAGGATACTATTTAATTGCCAAATTTTGTACTTTTTGTTGATGTCTCAAAAATCACTTGAAATTCTTTTGTATATAAATGCTATTCTTAACCTAGTAATGAGATGTCATTAGAGAGTATGAGTTTCTTTCAGGTTTGTATATGAAGACTAATCACTTCCAATCAATTTTTCTTCTGTGATTATTGCAATGTAGGCTTGTCCTGTGTCCCTGTTACAGCTTACTGAATTTCTCACATTTTGACAAAAGGCTGAACTAGTGGAAACTTAAACAACACCAAAATAGCCATCAGCAAATGTGTTTGGTAAATTTGTGGTGTATTCACTGTTGTCCTTTCTGTGTGTTTTATATTCCTATAGGCTTTTTAATAAGAAATTAATGGAGTTTAAAAGCCTATAAGAATATTTAAACTTATATCCCACTATTGGAATTTGAATTTGTTCTTCCTGAGAACCATTTAACCTCATTGTTAATCCATTATGAATGGAAAGTGCAATTGTTCCTTCTAAGCCCCTTTTTGACCACAGGAAGAGATGCTGCATTTTACTTTTTTTTTTTTTTTTTTTTTTTTTTTTTTTGCGAGGTAGGGTCTCACTCTGGTCCAGGCTGACCTGGAATTAACTATGTAGTCTCAGGGTGGCCTTGAACTCTCAGCGATCCTCCCGAGTGCTGGGATTAAAGGTGTGCGCCACCACGCCCGGCTTTGCATTTTACTTTTGATCTCTGTGTAAAACACTCCTAAACTTTATAGGCAAGGTAAAAATTTGAAGTTGATCTAATTCTGTAGAATTTTCCCCCTAATCATTAACTACCAATAAACCTTTCCCAGAATTCCAGCTGTATGTGTTATTGTATTACTTTGAGGTTCTTATTGACATATTTATTGTGTCTATGTCAAATTTATGTAAAGTTGAAGCAAGAAAGTTTCATCTTATAATTAGTCAAGCTAAAGGAGTTTATTGGCCTTTAAATATAGGCTTCTTTAACTTCTTGTTACAGTTTTTAGTGTTGTAGTATTTATTGGCTTTCTGTCCTCCAAGCTGTTTCAACAACTTTCACAAGTGTGTCCTAGAGTTCTGCAGTTCTGCAAACTTAATTCTGCCCCTCTCTTTGAGGAAGGCTTTAACAACCTTGCAGGTTTTTTTTTTTCTTTTATTTTTGTCTTTGAAGCACTTACTGAAAACTAGTAATTGGAATACCTGGTGTCCTAGACAAGAAGACAATTTGAGAATTTGGTACTAGGTAGACAGATTTACAGATGTACAAACCTCAGAAGAGTGTTCTGTATGTGAATGAACTTAGAGGAAATACAAAGATGATAGAGGCTTTGGGGACACATCACATAGCGCAATACATGTAACATCGGGCATAAAGTAAGAGTTTATGATAGATAAGGAAGGCAGAGACTTTTCATGTGAGGAACTAACCTAGTGTAATTGAAGATATCATATCACTAAATCAGACTAGATGGTGGAAAGATAGCTTATAGGAAGTCATGTATGACCTTACCTTCCCTGCCAAGGATTTTGCATGTTTCTTCCTGATATTGTAGAGAGCCCTTAAAGAAGTATTACTTAAATAATATTGTTTGTAGTGATAAATAAACTCACCTGGAATGAAGTTCCTAACATTGTCGGAAGAATGCCTCTGGAATACTGTCCTGACCTTAAAATGCAAGACTTTCCATTTCTCAGTAATGCTAATGTAATAAAGACAGTAATGATCATTATTTCATGACAATGAGTGAGCCCTATTGTATGTATAGTGATAGATGGAAAGGTCATTTACAGGGAAGACTTTTCATCATTAAAATTAGAGGAAAGCAGCTGATCCTCAGGGAGAATATCATTGGATTTGGTGCTTCAGGACTCACAGGCATCAAGAATGAAGGCAGAAAAGTCAGCATGTTGATGAATGGAAAGAATAAAGGATGATAAGAATTGTAGAGAGAGAAGTGACTACTGAGAGGTTTAAGATCTGGAGTAAGAGAAGCAAACTCAAGATCCCATCAGAAATCTAACCCTACTTCAATTCATTTAAGTAACAGAATGCATAGTAACTCTGTTATACTTTGACAACACCTAATTTATTTCACATAGTGGTCATTTTTTGTTGGATTTGTATCTAAAATAAGAATTCATTTTGTATATGGCATATGATTAATGTAGTCAGCTCCGTAATGCTGGGATGACTATTCAACCAGACACAGTTTGTGTGAGGAATGGGTTTATTTCAAGCTTACAAATCCAGGGGAAGTTCCAAAAATGGCAGAAGAAGCTAGCTCCCTTTCATAGATCCAAGCAGAGAGAAACAACCAAATAGCCAGCAAACACCAAAAATCAGCAGCAGAACCCCGAGAGCTCAGACTGCTCTCTACACACCTGTGGGCTGGAATCAGATCCACCCACAAACACACCCTTATGCTGGACCCCAGGATTCACTCCAGTGACATCTTCTCCAGCCAGTCAGTAGAGACTCAAGTTAAAAGCTTGACAAAACACCTGAATTTATGAGGGACACACATTTACAGCAACTAAATTTTAATAAAAGCATTCTGTGGAATCTATATATTGTTATACCCAGAATCTACCTAAATCTTCTTTTTAAAATTTTAGATTATTTGACCTATGGTTGTATTGTTTTGAAACTTTACATTTATTCCTTGTGCTTTGCATATTTCAAAGTATTTTAATGAGTCTGGGCCAAGTTGTTTCTCCAAACATGAAATAAGTGAGGAGTCTGTATTAGTGTCCACAGCAAAATGATGAAAAGAGGAGGAAAGTCCTCCCTAATGTTGCATATCTACAAAATTCCTTGGTTTCTAAAACTGATGAAAATAAGTATGAGTTTATAGTGAAAGGATATATATTATATGTGAGGATTATTATGTAAAGATATGTTAGCTGATAATAATAAGTTTACAAAATTTAGAGACTGACATACTGTATTCGGGAAGCTCCTAATACCAAAGCCACTTGTTCACTGTCTGCCTCCTCCATCATACTGAGAAGTTCTTCAGATTTAAGGCTATGCTTACCTCACAAGGTACCTGGCTTAGAGAAGATACCTTTAGTATTTATTTATATTCATGGGAATCAAATCCTTTACCACTGAATAAGCTACATGATGCTTGTTGAGTCAAAAAGTGAGATTACATCTACGTAATCCACAGGATTATTATAAGTCCAGCATGAAATGATGATACATTTAGGACATTCACACATTGTAGTCCCTAAAAGTTAACTGTGAGTCCATTGTGAACTAGTTAGTTGAATTGTATTATAGTTGAAGAGGTCTTGATTAAGTCATTCAAACCATGATATTAAAAGGACATAAATGCAACAAAAACCCAAGTTTTCATTGTTCAAAATATTTTAAATACTTATTAAAGTATTCTTTTGCTTTGACTTTGTACAAAATAGATACTTAAGTTCCCTGAAAATAAGAATCACAACCAATTTTTCCATTGCCAGTGAGGTGCTTTTCAGGCACAGCTTGCCAGACATTTTCATGTAGACACTGTTGAGTTTCCTGCTACTCTTTTAGGGATTTTGACCTGATAGCATCTACAGAGGGGACATTAGTTTCTAGAGTCTGTCTTTTACATTTATCTTTTTATATACACATTAAACAGCATGTATTTAATTGTTATTGATTTATTAATATATATTGGTAATTATTAACCATGTATTAACATTAATTACTAGAAATTAAACCAAGCTTTAACTGGAGAACAGGCTGAGCACTTCCTATGTGTCCATGAGCATTCTGAGTAATGACTATACATACATACATGCACAATGTCTCATTGCACTAAAGGAGAGATTTCTACTTACCTAAAACCTAGATAAAACAATTGTAAGAGGAACAGTATGTTACTAGTTTTACTAGGTAACTAAAATGGGCATTTAGTGTTTCATAGCACTATTCCCAAGTGAAAATTTATAATTTAGAGAATATTTTGGTCCTTAAAATGAGTTGGCTTTCATAAGATTATATAAATACAATTAAATATATACCAGTAAATGTTTCTATCAGCCCAGCGTGTTGTCTCCTTCTTCATTTAGTACTACTGACACTCTGCTTAATAAACTTTTTACAATTTATAAACTTACCACAGAATATGAAGCTTCAGTGACAGGGTACCTTGTGTCCTTATCTTATAGATGAAAATACTCAGGTGCAAAGAAAAAAACTCATATGTTATAGTATTTAAATAATTCTCCCTTTATGATATTATTAGATGTCTTATACCCCTTATAAAATGAAACAAGAGGAATAGCATTCATGATATTTATACTGGCCTTCACATTATGATTTCAAATATTTTAAGGATGTAAGAGCACTTTCAACTCCATGTAATTCCATTTTGTTAGTCATTATAATCGTAGTTTCCACCAGACAGTTGGGATTTCTTTTGCATAAACCAGAAAACAGACTTGCTGGTCTTGTACCTTCTGCAGACATAAAGCCATCCTCCATCTCTGTTACTGGACCATATATGTGCATCGTGGGCAATGGCAGCATTTTAATCTGGTAGCAGTGTGATCTATAGGCAACAGCATTCCATTTCATACCTGGAATCACTTGATATAAAACAGAGGCTTAACCCATTCTCCCTTCCATTCCTTCTCGTCTCATTTATTTGCTGTTTATAGTGTGTTCTTAAGGAAGTGACATCTCATATCCATGTTTCAGCTTTTTGTCAAGAAGATACTACTCATGCTATCAACAACTAAGCCTTTTGTTAGAAATCACTTTGCACTGTACAGAGAACTACTATGTACACAACTACACTATTGCTACATATTTATTTCAGTGTTAATTTCTCTGAATACTTTCTAGGAGACTTACCTATTTCACATTGAATAAATGTTCATTGAATCAAACATATGGATATGATGGATTCAGTTTTCTGAAATAAGATCCATTTTACTTGGGCTCATAGGGAGAGAATCAATGCATGTATAAATCAACTCATAATGTCTTGATTTCAATATCATTTTAAGAGTCTTCTTATTTAGATGGCTCATGAAAATGATACCAAATGTCATTAATGAAGAGTTTTGTTTGTTTATCAGCCTAAACTGTTCTTTCTTCTTTTATTCCTGATCTTGCCATGAACTTCAACATTGAGGAATGGACTTATCAGCCATGTGTGGGGGTTCAAAGCAATGTGTCTTTAATGCTTGAATTTCCTACAACATCTGCTTTGCATACGTGGTGATTTTTTGCTTGCTCACCAAATATCATATCTTAGGGGACTAACAGGGAAATGAGTACAATGATTTTGTATACTTTTGTTAACGTTTATTAGTTATCAAAATGATTTTGCTTCCTAACCCTACCATTATATGAAGCCTCTCACTTTGAAAGTCACAGACTACGGACTGGTAAGTCCATCAGCTCTTTTTTCTCCATGATCATTCTTCATTCTAGCAAACACATGGTCATTGCATTATTTTCTTTTTTACCCCAAGGTATTTCCAGCCCATAAAAGGCTGTTACCTTTTTAAATCCATAAATACATCCATTTTCTGGTCAAACAACATTTTTTTGTCATTTTGTTTTCTAAATAAATATAGATTCACAAGCAGACACTAATACCTTTGAAATATTTTTCTCTGGTGCTCTTTAAAATGGGCTTTCATGTATGTGGTGATGTTTTGTGTTTGTTTTGTCCTTGTGTTTTTGTGTTTCAAAGTAAATTGTGATCACGATGCAATGAACTAGAATATAAGTAGATGACTCGAGTCTTTGCCTGAGGGCTCATCCTTGTTTGTGGTTTTCCATGATGCATGGTAGTGACCACGGGGATGTGTACCTTCTTGCCTTTGTCTGGGTTACCCAAATCTTTCTGGAGGTTTTGATATTTAGAATGAAGTCTGCCTGCCATTTCTCCCTCCACTGAAAGCACCTCTCCAACAAGCATGTCTTTATTTGAGACACCTGAGGTCTTGACGTGCTTTTTAGTTGACAAGCTAGGAGGTTAATTAAAGTGTATGAGTAAGTATTTCTAGTTCCTATGAAACCCTTTATTATTTAATAAAAGAAACTCTTGGTGCTTTTTTGCATTGAGTCATGTGGTCATGCCCTGGGAAGAGAGCAAATCAAATATTTATAAGAGAGGTGGAGATCATTACTAGTCACAAAAGAAGAAAAATAAGACAGGGAAGAAAGGAAGGTTTCAACCTTAAGGTTTTTTGTAAAATGTTGCCAAACCCATGCTGCTTCTTTTAACAGAGAGAAATATGAGTTTTAAGATTCACATATTCTTTTCTGACAAAGAAAAAGTGCATCTATCTGCCAAGCGCATGAACCTAGGAGCTTCAGATAGAAGAGTGGCTTGAAATTGAGACTGTTCTGGGTGCAGAATGATGCTATCTGGAAATGCAAGTGCTGGCTATGGGGGCAAAAGGGAGGTGGGCACCTGGTGATGGGTCACATTCATCCCTCTGCCCTTCCCACAGGAGAGAAAGTCCTGCAGGATGATGAATTCACGTGTGATCTCTTCCGGTTCCTGCAGCTGCTTTGTGAGGGACACAGCTCAGGTGTGTGCACCCCAGCTCTGCCTGCTGGCAGCAAGAAAGGATAGTCAGCAGAGTTATTTAGCATTATTCTACAGTCACTGGGTGCTGGGCCACTTTAATATAGAATGCATTGCTATTTTGAAAGGCTTTGCATAGCCTTTTCATTAGATTATTTTCCCTTTTTTGGCAAAGGGTGGGGGAAGGTTGGGACAGGGTTTTGCTATGTAGCCCTGGCTGGCCTGGAACTTGCCATGTAGACCATGCTGGCCTTAAAGTTACAACAATCCTCCTTCCTCTGCTTCCCAAGTACTGTGATTACAAGTGTGTAGCACCATGCCCGGCTATAGTTTATTGTTACCAGTTGTTATGTTAGAGAAAAGAGGGGATATGAAAGATTAATAATAATAATAAGTTAGCTGTCTTTAGAGTAATATAGTCATCTATTTCTTTTGTATTGATTTTCTTTACCTTGAGGGTATACTTCATTATGTTACTTAGTGCATTTCCATTCACAGTGTTTGTATATAGCTCCATACCAGCTTGTACATCCAAGAAGGCAAGACGTATCAAAATTGTGTCTGTTTCTCCAGCACTCTGTGCAGTTCTGTAGGAAAGTGATTACTGAATAAATAATTCCACTGTACATTTCAAGGATGGAAACCTCTTTCGTCACATTCACATTCCCAGAATTTTAGAATGTGGAATAAGGAAGTGGGTGTTAGCAACATCAATGTCCAGAATTGAACTTTGATATTCTTTGAACCATTTATAGATATATTTGGGAGATGATCACTCACTTTTGTTTCATGCACTGCTGGTGATTGAACCTAGGACCTTATGTAGCCTAGGTGGGCTCTCTACCAATGAGTCACCCTCCTTTTCTGTAGAAGATATGAGTGATTGCCATATTCAGACTACCAGGAAAGTCCTGTGCTTAGCCACCATGATTTTGCTGTAGATGACATCATGCACTTTGGGGATATTTGCATAGCTTGACTTATTTTGCAATTTTGAGCACACATTTTATAAAATTTTGGTCTTATGTAGATTTTCAAAATTACCTGAGAACTCAGACTGGCAACAATACAACTGTGAACATCATCATCTCCACCGTGGACTACCTCCTTAGAGTACAGGTAATACAACTTTGTACACCATCCATAAGCTTCAGCCCAGATTGGCTGCCAGACGCTGGGAGTGATGTTAAACTGTCAGGTTTAAATAGGCTGGAGTTGGTGGCTAGACATGATTGTGTGGAATGATTTGACTTGATCACAATCTTTCCATCATTGTTAGGGCAAACTATAGTTGTCTCTGCCTTGATCCTGTCTCCTACACTGCTCACTGTTCACTTGCTATACACATACTTTTATTGTATTTTAGATTCATTTCCATTTTGAAGAGCACTTTTAAGCTCTTTTCCTGTTTCTGGGGTTGTAACATAATATAGAGAAGTGTATTTGAAATATTCCCTGGAATAGGAAATAAAGCCATTCCAAATATTACCCTGTTTGACAGCTTAAGTTCAATTTTCTAGTTGGCTTAATATTTGCACTGATTTTAATATTCATATTAACACGCTTTTGCTTAAAAATACCTATGATACCAATTTGGATCTGAAAGTGTAGGGGTTCTTAAATAGTGAGAGCTCTATTCAATTTTTTTACATTTTTATTAATTAGAGAGAGAGAGAGAGTGTGTGTGTGTGTGTGTCAGATAAATAGAGAATGGGCATGCTAAGGCCTCTAGCCACTGCAAATGAATTCTAGATGCATATGCCACCTTGTGCATCGGGCTTATATGGGTCCTGCAGAATCAAACCTGGGTCTTTTGGCTTTGCAGACAAGTGCCTTGACCACTAAGCAATCTCTCCAGCCCTCTACACAACTTTTACTTGTCAGATGACATAATGAAAATGTCAGATGGCACAATGAAAACAAAAGAACTAGAAGTTAACTTTTAGCTTTTTCTAAATGCTTATTCATTTTCTAATATAAGAGGCTAAACCTGGCATCTTGAATTCACTTTTTAGCCAAGGAAGGCCTTGTAGTCATTGTCTTAGCCTTCCAAATAGCTGGGGTCATAGGGCTGCCAACCCATCTTTCTTTGGGAATGTAAAAGTGTACCATTTTGGACTTTCTTTTCTTTTGTGCCTTAGTCCTTCCTTTCTTAAGCTTAATGGGGAGGCAGTCCATTCTCAAGCAATTATATCAAGGAATAATGATGAAAATATAATTGTGTTCTTAAAAAATATGTCATAAAATTTAAATGTAGCTTTATAAGCTCAACTAAATAGTATATTCATTTAGTCAATGAGAATCTCCTCAAGATAGTGTTGAAAATTCCTTGCCTGCAAAGATTGACCTTACAGATGTTTGTATAGAGTTGTGTTTTTAAACAGCCAGTTCCTTGAGGGCATCTACCAGATCTTGGAACGCCAGGGCATTGCTCTTGGCTTCACTGGAGTAAAAGGAGTACAGATGTCTGTAGTCTCAGAACATTATTCCCCTATGAGTGTGCCCTCTGTGCTTACACTGTAAACATCTGACTCTGCTCAGAGGACGATGTGTCTGTGTTAATGTGTATACATCAGTGTTCACTAATTCTTACACTAAGGAGCACACATACTGATGGTTGTGTACTCCTGGTTCATGAATTCATACATTTTCAACTTCAAAGCTATCTGAGTCAGATGCAATTTTTAAATTTTAGTTTTTAAAAATATTTTTATTCATTTATTTGCAAGGAGAAAGTGGGAGTGTAGAAAGGGCATACCCCAGGGCCTCTTCCCCCCTGCAAAAAAACTACAGATGTATGTGCCACTTGGTACATACAGCTTTATATGGGTACTGGGCAACTGAACCTGGGCAATTAGGCTTTGCAAGCAAGATCCTTAACTACTGACCAATCTCTCCAGCCCTTTAAAAAATAGTTTTACCAGGTATGGTGGCACACACCTTTAATCCCAGCACTCAGAAGGCCAAGGTAGGAGGATCACTGGGAGTTCAAGGCCAGCCTGAGACTACATAGTAAATTCCAGGTCCGTCTGGGCTAGAGTGAGACCCTACCTTGAAAAAACAAAAATTGAAAATAAAAAAAAAATAGTTTCAGGTTTTTGTTTGCAAGCAGAGAGGAGGAGTGAGAGGGAGAGAGGGAAGGAGGAAAAAGAAAGGGAGGAAGGGAGAGAAGGAGAAAGTATAAAATTATTTTTAATTTGTATATGAACTCTTAGGTATTTTATGGCAATTTCAAACACAGTTTGTTTTAATTGATTCTTCTTCTCATCCCAACTCTCTGCTTCCTTTTGTCATTCTTTTTTTTTTTTTTTCGAGGTAGGGTGTCACTCTAGCCCAGGCTGACCTGGAAGTCACTGTGTAATCTCAGGGTGGCCTCGAACTCTCGGCGATCCTCCTACCTTTGCCTACTGAGTGCTGGGATTAAAGGCGTGCGCCACCACGCCCGGCTCCCTTTTGTCATTCTTCTTCCTGCCTTCTTTCTGTTTTCATATCAAATATGTTCTTGAAACTAAGTTCTCTGCTTACTGAATTTTCTCCAGTTGTTTTTATCTAGGGAAGAGATTTCCTTCTAGAGTATACTAAGAAAATCACTGGTGAATGGTATATACTGCAGTTTGTTTGTTTGTTTGTTTTTTTTGATACTGTATTAAAAAAATAAAATACCTTTCTGTTATAGACTCCGTGACTAGATAGATCATGTCCTTAAGAGCATTGTCTCTGTTTTCCAGGAATCAATTAGTGATTTCTATTGGTATTATTCTGGGAAAGATGTTATTGATGAACAAGGACAACGCAACTTCTCCAAAGCTATCCAAGTAGCAAAACAAGTCTTTAACACCCTCACAGAGTATATTCAGGTAAATGCTAAATGATTTCTGCTATTTGAAGAAAGACACACTTTGAAAAGTCAACTGAGCTAGACCTGTTGGCTCCGGCCTATGCTCCAGCCCCTCAGGGTATGATACAGAAAGCCTATCTTGGCTGCAGACTGAGGTCAAGGCCTGCCTGGCAACTTAGTAAGACTTACTTAATCTCAAAAATAAAAAAGTTAAAAGAAGGCCAAAGATTATAGCTCAGTAATGCAGGGCTTGAGTGCTTCCTGAGTGTGTATGAGGCTCTAGGTTCAGTTTTTATACCAAATAATATTAACAATAATAAAAATGAATTCAATTGATTACCATTAAATTTCATGGAATAATGCACTATATCTATTTTCCGCGTCTCTTTTTTACTTCTTTAATTGTTTCTTCACCAATGTCTACACTAAAATATTAGGCTGAAATGTACATTTACGCAGAATAAAATTGTGGCCTTGTGTCATATTGAGATATAATTAACTCCTCAGAGGCATGAACCATGATTTTTGATCTATTGTATTTTCAGGGTCTGGAATATGTGTTAAGTAATTATTATCCATAATTATTAGGGAAGAAGCGAGTAAAGGAAGGAGAAAGAGAGGGTGGGCCAATAAATAACTATTCAAAATATTCCAGAAACAGTGAGGAAACAATAAGAATAGTGTTTAAAAACTGTGTGTGTGTGTATGCGTGCATGCATGTGTGCATGTGTGGTGTGTGTGTATTATAGGTAAAATTCCAAATGCTATAAAGTATATGCCTTGCCATTTTTGCATTGATTTATTTTATATTTTCCTTAGGCTATACTTATTTTTAAATTTTTATGGTTTATGTAAATATGGTATGCATGCATGATGTATGTATATATGCATAGGTATGTTCATATGCATGTGGGCTCACGTGGGGGATATATGCATGCACATGTGTACACATAGAGGCCAGAGGCCAACATGGGTGTTTTCTTCTGTTGCTTCTCCACCTTATTTTTTTTTAATTTTTTATTATTTTTTTGGAGAGAAACACACACACACACACAGAGAGAGAGAGAGAGAGAGAGAGGGAGAGGGAGGGAGGAAGACAGAGATGGGCGCGCCAGCTGTGTCTCAGCTACTGCAAACGAAATCCAGATGTGTGCGCCCCCTTGTGGTCAAGTGCGGCATTGCGCCCTTGCGTCACTTTGCATCTCGCTAAACGTGGGACCTGGAGATTGGAACCACTAGAGATTGGAACCAGCGTTCTTAGGCTTAGGAGGCAGGCGCCTTAACCCCTAAGCCATCTCTCCAGCCCTCTCCACCTTAGTTTTATGAGACGAGGTCTCTTCACTTAACCTGGGACTCCCTGAGTTGGCTAGACAACCTAGTCAGGAAGTTCCAGGATTCCTCCACCTTCCCAGTCCTGGGATTATAGGTGCCTGTCACCATGCCTGACATTGTATGTGTATGTTGGGGACATAAACTCAGGTCCTCATGTTTTTGAAGTAAGCACTTTATTCATGAGCTATCTCATAAATCCTCTTAATCTTCTTATTTAATCTCAGATATTTTTTAAGTTTTCTATAATTTCTCACCTTGGTCTTGTGAGGGGAAGAAAGGCTGGGGAAAAACATATTACATCAGGACAGCTCTACATAGTGATTGTAGGCCCCTGGAAGATGACCTTGATTAAGACTTTTAGGGGAAGTAGGGGCTCCCCTAGAGCTGTTCTCTCCCCTGTTTGTACTTTGTGTCTTAGAGGACTCTTATTGTACAGTAATTTTCTTCCTGAGTGGGTAAGAGGATCCTTATTTCTGCTTTTCAAGATGGGAAAGTCACACCAGATATTTCTAATATTTTCTCTCTCTCTCTCTCTCTCTTTTTTTTTTTTTTTGTTTTTTTCATTTTTCGTTTTTTTTCAAGGTAGGGTCTCACTGTAGCCCAGCCTGGCCTGGAATTCACTATGTAATCTCAGGGTGGCCTCGAACTCATGGTAATCCTCCTACCTTTGCCTTCCAAATGCTGGGATTAAAGACATGCACCACCACGCCCGGCTCTAATATATCTTCTTTAAAATTTAATGAAAGCGAAAGTGAGTTTCTTTCAGTCCTGTCTTTCATTATTACCTTAGTATCCTTGTGTGTACAAGGCCTAGTACAACATGGTCATAGCCGCTGCCTTGGTAAATTCACTGCCTGTGGATTTTGAAGAAATAGTAGATTTTCTATTCTCTAAATAAAACACACTTTCTCAGTCAGTAGTGAGCATTTCTTGAAACCTAAAATAAGGGAAAGTCTGAGTGAAAAATTTAGGTGTTGCTATGGAACATTTTTAAAATTGTTTTTATTTATTTGTTTGAGAGAGAAAGAAGCAGATAGAGAGAGACAGAGAGAGAATGAGAAGGTGTGTCAGGGCCTGTAGCCACTGCAAGTGAGTTCCAGATACATGTGCCATTTTGTGCATCTGGCTTTAAGTTGATACTGGAGAACTAAACCCAGGTCCTTAGACTTTGCAGGAAAGCATCTTAACTGCTAACCCATCTCTCTAGCTCCCCCCCTTATTAAAAGTTTTTAAAAGGTACTAGGTAGTTACATTGCTTACCTTAGTGCATTATTCACTAGAACCTGTTACTCCTGTATAAGATACATTCCTATAGCTTAATAAATTTTGATATGTACAATACAATAAATATATTTTTACTTTGAAGTAATTTTAGGTATTCAGAAGTTAAAATGGTATAGTTTCTTATATGAGTCACTCAGTTTTCTGTAATGTTGCCATTTTGTGAAAAATGTAGTATATGATCAAAACTAAGAAATTAACATTGACACAATTCTGTTAACTAAATTGAAGGCTTTATTTCACTTTCAGTGCATTTTCCATAAGTTTCCCTTTCTGCTGTTACGAACAGTATATGTGGTGTATGCATGTTTGTGTGTACATGTACAGAGGAAGAGAATGCCAGGTGTCCTCCTCCATCACTCTCATCTTATTTCCCCAAGACAGTCTCTTACTCATGGAACCTAAAGCTGCTTATTTTTCAGTTAGACTGGCTGACTAGGGAGATCCGCCTGTCTTCTTGTGTCTGGCCCCCTCAGCCTTGGGGTTATAGGTATGAGCAGTCATGGATGCTGGGAACCAAACCAACCCTTACCCTCTGAGCCATGTTCCTAACCCCATCAGGGCCCTATGGCTATTTCAATATCTAGTTCAAGTTACCGCATTCCGTATAGGGAGTAGCATTTAGGAGAAGCTCACTTTAATGGTGTATTTTCTAGTAAGTAAGGATATTGTGAATAAAACCTTATTGTTAAGCTGGAGAGATGGCAGAGCAGATAATAGCCCTTGCTCCAAGCATGAGAGCCTGAGAGTGTCTGAGACCATCCAAGGTCATAGCACATGTCTGTAATCCCAATCTTGGGGGCCCAGAGAATAGAGAATCACTGAGGCTTCTGATAAATGTAGCACCATGTTCAGAAAGAGACTTTGTCTCATGGAAATATGCAATAGAGGCCAGACATTTAATGTTCTTCTCTTGCCTCTGTGCACCTACAAGCATATCTGTATGTACACATGCATAACACACACACACGGAAGGAGAGACAGAAAGATTCGTAAACAAAAGTACTCGTTTTCTTCAGCTAATTATGGAATGACTTAATTTGAAGCATTGCATAGAGCTTTTTCAATCAAATTTTTACTAACTGTAGAGACTATAAAGAGAAGCTCCAAAAACAAACAAACAAAAAATCCAAAAATCATGTATAAAATGACAATCCAAGTTTTAATGCAAATGAAGGAATACAAGAGTTGTTTGAGTGAAATGCAATATTCTTAGAGATCACGGGCTAATTAAAGAGGAAGCTCCAGGAAGTGGAGTTAGCTTGCTTGGTAAAGTGCATGCGTGAAGTCCTGAGTTAGATTCCATGAACCAACATTAAAAGCCAGGCATAGCTGGGTGTGATAGCTCAGGTCTTTAATCCCAGCTCTTGGAAGGCTGGAAGAGGAGTACAGTGGGTTTGAGGCCAGTTTGAGCTTCAGAGTGAGTTCTAGGTCAGCCTGAGCTTGAGCTAGAGTGAGACCCTGCCTCAAATAAAAAAAATAAGGCCAAACGTGGTGGTATCCTTATAATCTCAGCACTGGTGAGGCAGACAGAAGGATCCCTGGGGCTCACCTGCCAGTTAGACTAGCCTAGCTGGCAATGAAAGACTCTACATCAAGAGAAGATGGACAGTACTGCGGCTCCCACAGCACATAAACCACACCCCATAGGACATAATACCTGCAGCCCCACTGAGGAGCATCCCCAACAGAATGGGGCAGGGACGAGGAAAAAGAGGGTACCAACACATGATGTATCCATATGAAATATGTTGTTAATAATAATAAAACATTAACAAAGAGAGATCAGAGTAAAGCTGCAAATGTGTGGAAAATAGGATCTAGGAGCTTGTGTAGAGAGACTTAGAAGGAGCCAGCATGGCATCTGCCAATCTTCCAAGTAGGGAAGTTAAGAGGGCAAATGGTGAGGCTCAAGAAAAAAATGACAGGGCAGATATGAAAGCATAAATCAGGAGTTTAAAGAAATTATAAGGCTAGAGAGATGGTTTGGCCATTAAGGCATTTGCCTGTGAAGCCTAATGACTCGTATTTGACTCTTGAGGTCCCACATAAGCCAGATGAATAAAGTGACACAAGCGTGTAATGTCACACATGTGCACAAGGGGGCACATGTGTCTGGAGTTTGATTTCAGTGGCTAGAGGCCCTGTTGCTCCTATTATCTCCCTCCCTCGCACAAAGAGAAGATGGGCTGAAGAGATGCTTTAGCAGTTAAGGCTCTTGCCTGCAAAGCCACGGACCCTAGTTTCAATCCCTAGGACCCACATAACCAAGATGCGCAAGGTGGCACATGTGTCTGGAGTTCGCTTCCCGTGGCTAGAGGCCATGGCATGCCCATTCTCTTTCTCTCTAAGCTGCCTCTTTGTCTCTCTCACTCTCTCGCTTAAATAAACAAATAAATAATGCTTCAGAAAAGGTGGACAGTGTCTGAGGAATGACACTCAAGATTGTCTACTGAACTCCTCATGTGCACACACACACAAAGAGCAAGTGCCATTTTTCATTGCCTCTCCTTAAAAAGGCACCTTGCCTTCCCACACTTAGCAAAAGTTTTCTATGCTACAATTACTGGATACCTGAGAACCCAGACATTCACTTCAAATTGGTTTTCAGCTCACAGAAGCAGTTGGTTCTGGAGTAGATTCTAAAAGATTTTAATATCATCTCTAAACTTACTATGGGACATTTGTGTAAAGAAACAATTGAATCAGTGAGAAGTGCATAACTAGTAGGGCATGGAGGTTCCTATCTGTAATACTAAGACTTGGAAGGCCAAATAGGAAGAACATGAGCTTTAGGACAGCCTGAGCTACATTGCAAAATATTGTCTCAAAAATAATAAAAATAATAAATTAAGTTAAATGGGATAATGATGTAGTTTAATGGTAGAGTGCTTTCCTATGATGTTTAGGTTCAGATTAGATGCCTGGCATGGCAAATATTAAAACAGTATCTTTAGCACTTCTAAAAAATCTCTGTTATTTATTTCATGGTTGATGTATAAGTGTGCTTACAAAACTTTGAATGATGGTAGAATTTTTCAAAGGAAAGCAACAACAGAAATTGCCTCTGTAAAAACAATTTTCCTACATCAGATGAAGATTTCTTCAAAAGTGTATGCCTAGAGAGAAAAGTTAAGTCTGTCTAAAGGCGAACTCAGGGACATTAAAATTTAATGAGTTTTATTGGAGTAATTAGCAAATTCAGTTTGAGAAAATGATTTGAAAATTCAATTAATTGCCTGTTATTGATCAGGTAGTCAGCCTGAATGTGGTTTAGCATTATACTACCAGTCAAGATGGGAGGAATTCTTTATTGTGTTCCTATAATTAAGATATGTATGCATTTAATAAACTAAGTATATATTGTATATAATATATAAGTAGCTAAATAATTAAGCTCTTAGTTAGAAGTTACTTGGCAATTTCTTACACTGAATTTAAGTCTACAATGACATGCTTTAAATTAGTTTATAAGCCCAATACTTTGAAAGGTCTCCCAGGAATGGCTTTCTAAGTATTTCTAATAATTGATTCCATTGCCTTGAGGTCTATATTTATGGACTTAATGATCAAATATTAATCTTTAGAAAATCTCAGTGGCTGCACCATGTTCCTCCTACCTCTGCTTGGGTTAAAAGCATGTGCTACCACACCTGGCTTCCATTTGTCAAATAGTTGTACAGTTAAAAATGTTAGAGAGGGCTGGAGAGATGGCTTAGCGGTTAAGGCGCCTGCCTCCTAAGCCTAAGAACACTGGTTCCAATCTCCAGTGGTTCCAATTGCCAGGCCCCACGTTTAGCCAGATGCAAAGTGATGCAAGAGCGCAATGCCGCACTTGACCACACGCACACATCTGGATTTCATTCACAGCAGCTAAGAGGTTGCTGGAGCACCCATTCTCTATCTGTCTTCCTCTCCCTCTCTCTCTCTCTCTCTCTCTCTCTCTCTCAAAAAAAAAATTTTTTTTAAAACTTTAAAAAATGTTAGAGAGTGCTGGGCATGATGGTTAATGCGTTTAATCCCAGCATTTGGAAGGCTGAGATGGGAGGACTGCAGGGAGATCTAGGCTAGCCAAGAGCTACAGAGTGAGTTCCAGGGCAGCCTGGGCTACCGTGAAATCCTGCATCCAAAAAAAGCTCCCACCCCCCAAAAATAGAAAAAGAAAGAAAAAAGTGAGAGCATAATGCCATCTTAAGTGTGATATCATGTTCTTTTACACATGATCACAACTATTGATTGACTTGACCAAACAAGCAAAACACCCAACTTTCTCCTTTTCCTCTAGGGAGGAAAATGCCAGCCGAAAGTGTGATGATTCACCAATGGGTTTTGCCAGTGTCTTGTTATTCATATAGAAACAGAACATTAAAAATCCTTAAGAAACTTTTTGAGGGGCCTCTTAAAATTCCTAAGAAGAACATGCTTATCTGTCCTGGGCACCATTGTCACTGCTGTTATTTCTTTCTTTCATTATGTATTCATATCTTTTCAGATAACATGCTGGCAATAAGATATGTAAACTCAGAGTTAAATTTTCCTTTGGTATTTTTCCAAGTCCACTTTGGCAGATACAATGATCAGGGATGACTGTTGTGCATTTATACTACAGGGGCCCTGCACTGGGAATCAGCAAAGCTTGGCACACAGCAGGCTCTGGGATGCAGTCGTGGGTTTCCTCCATGTGTTTGCCCATATGCAAATGAAGCTGTCTCAGGTAATTTAATGGCTTCTGCCTGAATCAACAAACTCTAGACTAACTGTTAACACTTAAACATGCTTTTATTTGTTTGGATATTATCTCCTTTATATCTCTCCCCTTTGTGTCTCTTACTGTATATCAGAAAGGCATCAATAAAAATGCTTTAAAAAAGCTGAGAGTCATCATTCAAATTTGGGAACTAAGGATATCAAGGCATTGCTAGAACAGGAGAGTTTCTAAATTTCTTGACCTCCTGAGCTTGTTCCCTGGTCTTTCCGCATTGGAATTTTACTCCCCTTTATGAATATTAAAAAGGGATTTGTGGGGCTGGAGGGATGGCTTAGTGGTTAAGCACTTGCTTGTGAAGCCTAAGGACCCTAGTTCGAGGCTCGATTCCCCAGTACCCATGAAAGCCAGATGAACAAGGTGGCACATGCATCTGGAGTTCATTTGCAGTGGCTGGAGGCCCTGGTGTGCCCATTCTCTCTCTCCCCCTCCACCTCTTTCTCTCTGTGTCTGTTGCTCTCAAATAAATAAAAATAAAATTTAAAAAGGGATTTGTGATCTGTGATAAATTTACTAAAGGGAGATAGGACCATATATAAGAAAAGATTGTATTCACCCATTACCAGGACCTTTAACCTCCTATATGTCAAGGAAATAATAATGGTTCTAAGGAAAAACACATAAAGAAAGATTTTCCAGTTTTAATGTCAATTTGGAAATTGTAGAAATGTCAGATCCTTGTTTTCTCACTAATGGATCTGCTCAATCAGATACTAAAGATGTGTGGGGAGAAAAGTTCTTAATATCATACATATCCATTATTTTTATTATCCAAAGCAGGTTAACAGTTGTGTACAGGTGACTGACAGTCATCCATTCCAGAAGTTCAGACATTTAGCCACATGACCCTTTGTGCATTTTTAAAATGAAAAGTGTTAAGGGATAATTTGAATCAGATTGGACAAGATGCACTGTTGTCACATAGATGTATGCACATCTTGCGTTTCCAGGGACTCAATATATGCATAGTGATTTTTACATATAACATCCCTATGTCTTATAGTTTTTGTGGTATAAAGATCAGAGAGAAAAGAAAACAAGCAAACAAACTCCCCCAAACCAGAGAAATACTGGAAGAGTTATTGAAATGGAGTAGTGAGATATATTATATAATAATAGGATATATAACACCTGTGCATATTTTTGGGTAGATTTATCCTATATGTCTCCAATTTGCCATATTTATATGATAGATAGATTTTACATAATATATAATAACATAAAAGGTTAGAAGGGAAAAAACAAGTGAAAAAAAATGTGTCCCATCTGCAGAAACAGCCAAATGTTAGCTGGCAATGGACCACTCACCCCATCACTTGGGTTTTTTTTTGTGTTCCTTAGACACATGTAGTCCTTACAGGTACTTTGATGAACACATATTGGAATGAGTTATATGTACTCTTTGCTTCTTCAGCATATTGATTTTCAATAAGCCATGTAATTATATTTTGCCTTTAGTTAGTTCTACCCTCAATGCTCTAAGGTGCTTAGAGTGTTGGCAAACAATGTTCTTTTGGGAGGATAGTTTTCTTATATTATCTCAGATACAATATATTTCTATTTTCAGGATTCCAGTCAAATTGAGCTATTAAAGGAATTGATGGATCTTCAAAAGGATATGGTGGTCATGCTGCTGTCCATGCTGGAAGGTAGATGTTTTTATACTTTCATATTGTCTTTCAATTTTCAAATTTGTGCTTGTTTATGAAGTCAGTTTGTAGCAAAGCATAAAATAAAACTAAGAATTGACGAATAGCTTTGATAGATCTATTATTTTTGTTTTCAAGGTTTGCTTTTTTTCTCTGTTTCAGTTTTTGTTAGCATATGAAGAAATGGGTTTCAAAATGATATTTTCATACATATGTATCATCAAATTTTTTTATTCACCCCTCCCCTTCCCATCACCCTTCTCCCCTTTTTATTGGTACCCTCCCTTCCCACTAAACAGTCTCCTCTTCTGTTTGCATGATACATAAAACCCACCACTCTTTCTTGTTCCCCCTTATCCTCTCTTTAGACCTCTTCCTCCCCTCTCATAGTCCCCTTCTTTCTTTCATTACACACACACACACACACACACACACACACACACCACGTATACATATACCATACATATACATGTATGTGCATGTAAATTTAAGCCTCAGATGTCTAATTGATATAAAACATGCAGTATTTGTCTTTCAGAGTCTGTCCTAAAATGCTGCATATGTCAGGTGACATATCCACAGAATGAAAAAGTCATATTTTTCCAATACACTTTTCCATTTCACCATGATGTCCTATAGAGCAGATTCTCAAGACATACAGTGTAGAAGAAAACAACTTGTTTGTCTGTCTGCTCTGCAGTCAACAGGGATGGGTTCATGGGGATGGACTCCACCTGTGTGAGCAGCCTGGCCACTGCTGTGTGCTCTGAAGGTCATGGCAGGAGAATGAGAATGAGATACTACAAGAAGGGCCTCAGCTTAATTCCCCCATCCCTTCTCTCTGTTCCCCTCTCCATTGATTTTCCTTTGCTATTACATTTCTCTTGTATATCAGGCACTAAAATAGACTTAGAGCTAGTGCTTTCTGACCTACCGTCAGGGTTCAAAGTCTGAGTTTCCTTCTTCTTGATGATATGATCCTTGGGAAAGCTACTTGCCATTTTCAGTTCCCTTCTCTGCAAAATAGAGACTGTGAGAGACTGATGTGCAAATGCAGTGAAATTGTATCAATATGACCAAACCACTAAGGAACCCTTGCTATTATATCACACCCCACCTCCATACATTGCCTCACTCCACCTTGGTTAGTTTGAGCTGTTGTTGTTTTGCAAATAAGGAAAGAGATGTGAGAAGAACTAGTAGATATGCTTCACATGCTTGCCCCTGAGTTTGTGAAGTCTGTATTAAACCCACTAATGTGGCCCCAGACCTCATACTCTTAACCCTATGGTGTCAGACTAGGTACCACTTTCTTCTGTTTGTCTTCTGTTTCATAGCACTCTCTGTTCTAGGAATCCAGAGTCTGTAATTATATAATTTAGGACAATAACTAATTTTCTGAGACTGATCAGTCATCTGCCTTTTTTAATTACATACAATCTGGATCATGAAGGGACAGTGGAAGGTATTTACATCATAAATCAGAGAAAGAAAGTAAATCACTGTCAGGGATCTGCTTTGAACTCCTGGCACTAACTCTTCATAGTTATGTCACAAATGGCATAATCATTTGGCCTGGCTAAATTTCAATTATCTTTTGTAAAATCAGAATTAATGAGTACCTGCCTTACAGGCCTAAAAGACATTATGTTAATTACAACTTTTTCAAACCTAAAGGGCTATATAAATGTTCACTGTAATTATTAATATGTGTTTAGATTTCAGTTTTTGAACATTTGCCCCATTTTCTTTATCTAAAACATCATACTTCTTTGAGTAATTTGAGAGAAGAAACATCAGCTTAGATATACAGAATTACAGGAAACTGGAATTACTCTGAAACATGGTTTTGCATGTGTTCCTATAATGACTTGTTAAAATGACAGTTTAGGATTAAGGATCCATCTTTTCCTAGGACAAATCAAGGCAAGAGCTTTGATTCAGATTTAATTCCAGGTATATTGTTATTTTTTGCAAATATTGGTTTTATCAAGAATGTTAAATATTGGTTTTGTCAAGAATGTTCATTTTGAATAATTACTTTGTGGTTTTTTTTTAACCAGGTAATGTTGTGAATGGAACCATTGGCAAACAGATGGTCGATATGCTTGTAGAATCCTCCAACAATGTGGAGATGATTCTCAAATTTTTTGATATGTTCTTAAAGCTAAAGGACTTGACATCCTCTGACACATTTAAAGAGTATGACCCTGATGGCAAAGGAATTATTTCCAAGAGGGACTTCCACAAAGCCATGGAGAGTCATAAGCATTACACCCAGTCAGAAACTGAATTCCTCCTGTCCTGTGCTGAGACAGATGAAAATGAAACCCTGGATTATGAAGAGTTTGTCAAAAGGTTCCATGAGCCAGCAAAAGACATTGGCTTCAATGTTGCTGTCTTGCTGACCAACCTGTCTGAACACATGCCCAATGACACACGGCTGCAGACCTTCTTAGAGTTAGCAGAGAGTGTGCTCAACTACTTCCAACCTTTCCTAGGCCGCATCGAGATCATGGGCAGTGCCAAGCGCATCGAGAGGGTATATTTTGAGATCAGTGAGTCCAGCAGAACCCAGTGGGAGAAGCCACAGGTGAAGGAGTCCAAAAGGCAGTTCATATTTGATGTGGTCAATGAGGGAGGAGAGAAGGAGAAGATGGAGCTGTTTGTGAACTTCTGTGAAGACACCATATTTGAAATGCAGCTGGCTGCTCAGATCTCAGAGTCTGATCTGAATGAGAGATCAGCCAATAAAGAAGAGAATGAGAAGGAGGGACTGGAAGAGCAGGCACCTCGGATGGGTTTCTTCTCCATCCTAACTGTGCAGTCGGCTCTGTTCGCACTCAGGTACAATGTTCTGACCCTCATGCGGATGCTCAGCCTGAAGAGCCTGAAGAAGCAGATGAAGAGAGTGAAGAAGATGACCATGAAGGACATGATCACGGCCTTCTTCTTGTCCTACTGGAGCGTGTTCATGACTCTCTTGCACTTTGTGGCCAGTGTCTGCAGAGGCTTCTTCCGCATTGTTTGCAACCTGTTGCTGGGGGGCAGCCTGGTGGAAGGTGCTAAAAAGATCAAAGTGGCAGAACTTCTAGCCAACATGCCAGATCCAACTCAGGATGAGGTTCGAGGTGATGGTGAGGAGGGAGAGAGGAAACCCTTAGAGGCCGCCCTGCCCACTGAAGATCTGACGGACTTGAAGGAGTTGACAGAGGAAAGCGACCTACTTTCGGACATATTTGGCTTGGATCTGAAGAGGGAAGGAGGGCAGTACAGACTCATTCCTCATAATCCAAATGCTGGTCTCAGTGACCTCATGACCAACCCTGTCCCCATCCCTGAGGTGCAAGAAAAGCTTCAGGTAATTCATCTCTAAGTTCCTGTAGATCTCTCTCTCGCTCTCTTGCTATCTCTCTCCCTCACTCCCTTCCTCCCTCCTCCTGACTTCAGGCAGGTGAGTACAACAAATAAAGGTTTGGACAGGTTTTGTGCTAGAGACAGTGGTGGTAAATGCAGGAATTAAATTTTTGTGAAGAAGTGTCCATGTGGTAGGTAAAACTAGCCCTTTTATGACTTTATATAAATAATTACATTATCGCTAGGGAGATAGCTGACTCCATCAGGTGCTTCCCTTGCAAGCCTGAGGACCTGAGTTTGATCTCCAGATCCCACATAAAAAATGCTGGGTATGGTGTGGTGGTTTGATTCAAGTGTCCCCCATAAATTTATGTGCTGTGAATGCTTAGATCCCAAGCTGGTGGCAATTTAATAATTGAAGCCTCTTTGAAGCAGTGTATTGTTGGGGGGTGGGCTTATGCATGTAATAGCCAGCTTCCTCTTGCCAGTGTTTGTCACACTCTCCTATTGCTGCTGTCCACCTGATGTTGACCAGAAGGTGATGTCCACCCTCTGCTCATGCCATCATTTCCCCTGCCATCATGGAGATTCCCCCTTGAGCCTGTAAGCCAAATTTAACCTTTTTTTTTTTTTTTTTTTTTTTCCTACAAGCTGCTCTTGGGCAGGTGTTTTGTGCTAGCAATGAGAAGCTGACTGCAACAGCATAGTGATACACATTTTTTACCTTAGTGCTGGAGAGGCAAAGACAAAAGAATCTCGGAAGCTCTCAGGTCAGCCAGTTTAACATAATAGAAAAGCTTCAAGCCAATGAGAGATCCTGTCTCATAACAAATGTGAATTTCACTCTGGAGAAACAATACCCATGTTGCCCTCTGGTCTCCACACATGGTCATGTATACATATATATAGATATAGATATATATGTACCTTTCTCACATGGCCTCTCACACATGAATATGTGTAAACATGCACACACACATAAAGAAAAAATACTACATCATCATGCACTATTAAGATGTAAGCTTAACTATGTCCTTTCATGGCATTAATTATCCCTATTTTCCATCCCTAAGTATTTATGAAGATTTACCATGTGTCTAAGAACGCCAGGATCATAGGGTAAAAGGTAAAAGGTTTACCCTTAGATAGTAGGGGTTGAGAATATTAATACAATACATATGCCAGTAATTTGATAAGATCAAGCAGTGAGATTTAAGGTAAACTTGAAGGATAACAGATTTGAGTAGGTAGGTAAGAAAAAGACTGATATTTCTGAAACGAGAAAAGAAAGCAGACAAAAGCTTAGAAAAGTTCTATCTCCTGCTTGGGGAAAGGTAAGTGTGAAGTGGGGAGTGATCAGATCAGTAGAAATAAATACACAAGTGGAACTTTTATCTCAGTATAAAAAAAAGGGTGTTCTATATGATAAATGCTCAAGCACCCAGTCACAGGGCTGCCTAAATGCATTAAATGATGATATGTAAGCCTACTTTTCTGTTCTCTGTTGATCTGTTCAAGGAACAAAAGGTGAAAGAAGAAGAAAAGGAAGAGAAAGAAGAAGCCAAATCTGAACCTGAAAAAGCTGAGTATGTGTGGTTTCTTTCCATCCTCTATGTTTTCAAGGGTTTAAGCTGTCTTTGGGAGCTGTGTCAGAGATTCTTACCCTGCAGGGAGACCACATGACCCAGTGTCACATCTCTGAGAAGATGTGAACTTTCTTTATGCAAGGATGAGTATAGACACCTACCCCGACCCTCTCCAAGCTCTCCTTTCTTATTCTGTGGGCTTCCATCTGTGCTTCTCACTTACCAGCAAAGACTCCATTAACTATGAGTGTTCTCCACAAGATGACAGATGGATAAAACTCTGTTTTTAAGACTGCACATGTGTTTCTGACCTTTTAAATGAGAGAGGAAGGAAGTATTAAAATTCAGCAGCATGACGTACCCTGGAGTGATATTCCTCAGCATAATCCAAAGTTATATGCCTAAAATCTCCCAGGCTGTTTTTTTTAAGCATGCACGTGCCCATGCGGGCACCCCCTCAGAGATGCTGATGCAGCCAGGCTGGTGTGGGGCCTAGGCATGTCATCAGTCTAATGGGGCTGTGGAGCCCAATAACAAATGCAGAGTAGGAAAACACAGAACTGGATAAGAGGCAATGAGAATGTATGACTCCCAACTCCCTCTTAACAAGGACTTTATGTTAACCAAAAATCAACATCTTTCTCTGAGTGTATACAATCTCATATGCTAATCTTGATAGGCCTGGGAAGCACTACCATTTTTTAGGTACCTATTGTGCTATTATTCTCACATAGTCGTTTATTTTCTCCTCTGTTTTGTAAACCTGCTTGGCCTGTTTTCATTGGAAATTCCTTGAAGTCAATTGTCCTAGGCCTTGTATTGTTGAATTAGTTGTCAAAATGGCCACATAAGTACCTATGAGAGTAAAATAGGTGATACCTATAACACGACATGACAGGCATTCCAATGGCAATTCTTTACCACATATTAAAAGCAATGTTAGCCTGGCGTGCTGGCGCACGTCTTTAATCCCAGCACTCGGGAGGCACAGGTAGGAGGACCACCGTGAGTTTGAGGCCACTCTGAGACTACATAGTGAGTTCCAGGTCAGCCTGAGCTAGAGTGAAACCCTATCTCAAAAAACACAAACAAACAAACAAAATAAACAAAACAAAACAAAAAAAAGCAATGTTAGCTGTGCCTCGTGGGGAAGTGGAGCATTTGCACATGTGGTTATGTATGTAACACTTCACTTTCATTTTGTACTAGAGAGGTTTTAGGTACAAAATTCTAGTCCTTCTAATCCCATTGTGGTCTGGAATTAATATATAAATATAATTATATATATTGAAAGTAATATATTATTTAAGAAAATTAAATAAATAATAAAATTAAACAAATGTGATTATATATACTAATATCAGTGTATTAGTACATTTATCGACTTTATACATGTGGAAAAAATTAAATGCCTAGACCCTTTAATTTTTGTGAAACAGTACTTTACTAGTTACTATTCTCACTGCTGTGATCACATATCTGACAGGAAACAAGTGAAGCAAAGAAGGGTTCGGTTTTGGTTCATGGTTTGAGTTCATTGTGGTGGAGAAGTCATGGCAGTGGGACCGGCTCACAGCTATGACAGCAGTACAATTCTCAGATCTAAGTAGGAAGCAGAGAAAAAGGAATGCCAGTGTTCTTCCGTCACTATGGCTAGACAATATATATATTTAATATTAAAATTATCATTTTAAAGTTAGGTATTTTGCCAGGTGACATAGGCCTGTTAGCTTCTCAGCAGGATTGCGAGGCAAGTTCATGGCCTACCTGGGCTATAGAAAGAGTTCAAAACCAGCCTGAGCAAGTCAATGAGACACTGTCTCAAAATAAATAAATAAATAAATTGGGCTTGGAATGTCATGTCAATTGCTAGCTTGTAATGCATGGGGCTTTAGCTTCAATTCCTCTGGCTGCATTTAATAAGAGAAAAGTAAGGTGTGTTGGAAAATGATCCAAAAACGTCTTTGTTGTTACTATCTTTTTCAATGAAATACTTTTTAAAACTTTTGTGTATATGAATGTATGTGTGTTCATATATATGAGTGTGGGGATGAGAATATGCCATAGTGATCATATGGAGGTCAGAGGATCACTGTGAATGATCCTGCCCTGAACTTATTTTGAGGCAGGGTCTCTTGTTTGCTACTGCATCTGCTAGGCTAGCTTGCTCACAAGCTTCCATGACTTCATCTGTGCCTCTCATCTTGCAGTAGGAGTTCTGGCATGACAGACGCACACTACTGTGTACAATTTTATGTGGCTTCTGGGGGTCAGAATTCAAGTCCCCGTGTTTGCACAGCCAACACTTTTAACTACTGAATCATCTCACCAGCTCCAATTAAATGCTTTTATTACACAAGTACAAGAGTACAGATTCTTCAATCCTGAAAAATGTACTCTAGTTTGGAGTCCACAGAATTATCCACTTATGGGGACTGTGTATCATCAGGGGAGCTGCCCTTTCAGCTAAAATCCAGAAGGTTCTATTCATTGGAATTTAATTGTCAAAATGATATAGTAATATAAGGTATTTGTTCATTTGTGTATTTTGCACAGTACCTATTCCATAGCTTCTGAATAACGTACATTTCATTTGTGCTGACAGGGGAGAAGATGGAGAGAAAGAAGAAAAAGCCAAAGAAGACAAGAGCAAGCAGAAGTTGAGGCAGCTCCACACACATCGATATGGAGAGCCTGAAATACCTGAGTCTGCGTTCTGGAAGAAGATCATAGCATATCAGCAGAAGCTCCTAGTAAGATGCTTCAGAATGACAATCACTGCTGATTTATTGGGAGACCATAATAATTCAGGCTAGGAAATATTCATTGACCTTCATTTGCCGATAGTCATAGAGCCATCTTGTCCATGGCTAACTGTAAAAGGTGGTTCCAGGAAACCTCTCCACCACCAAAACCTGAGGAGGCTCTTGTCTTTTGTAGAAAAATGTTGTAGTATTTGTACATAACCCTCACGCATGTTTCTGTGCACATTAGGTCATATATCTAGATCGCTTATAACATAAATGGACCAGAGAGAATGGTTAGAATCCATTAGTTAGGGAATAATGGCAAGAGAAAACAATCTATGTGCACTCAGTTTTAGTGTGGAGACAGTTTAACTTCTCAGTTCTTTTCTTTTTACAGCAGGTTAGATTTATGGAGGCAGAACCTACAGACGCAGGAGGTCGACTAGATGTTTTATTCCCACATTAGTGTGCTTATTTTTATAATCAGCACCTTTGATCCACTGTTCATTTTGCCAAATCCAAGACCTCTATGCACAGTCATACTGTCTAACACCTTTGATCTCATGACTGACATCACCATTCCCCAGTGTCTTCCTAGCAGGACTTTAGGACAAAACAATGCATCTTCTAGGGCCTTGCAGTATGTCAGTGTAAACCAGGCAATTCACTGTAGATGTACAGCACTGAGAATTGCGATTGGTAACTTGTTGGCTCACAATTGGTAGTTTGGATTTAGTGAATTAATGCTTTATTTAAAGTACCTTCATCTTTCAGATCTCCTACTTGGTAATCTTTTCATAATTTTCTACTTTCAGAACTATTTTGCTCGCAACTTTTACAACATGAGAATGTTGGCCTTATTTGTCGCATTTGCAATCAATTTCATCTTGCTCTTTTATAAGGTATGTGCATCTGAATGGGTTAATGACCATTTTAAACGTACAAAATGACTGATAGGAACACCCAGACTACCCAGATCTATAAGTGAGAACATCTAAACCAATTCTGAAATGCATTTGAATGAAAGGGACAAATTGAAACCCAAGCATGTCACTGATGCCCAGGAAGATATGGCGGATTTGTTCCTCAGCTTGCTTGGGCTGCAGAGGTTAGATTCATCTTTATGTTCATGCACAATTTTGGTTCATCTGAATATCATACTGGTTAATAGACTTGCATGTGGCAGGGCCTCTGTTACATTAAATTCTTGGAGGAATTGAAAAGAAAGATATGTAATATTTTCTCTTTTTTAATTTTTATTTTTTATTGACAACTTCCATAATTGTAGACACTATCCCATTATAATTCCCTCCCTCCACTTTCCCCTTTGAAACTCTACTCTTCATCATATCCCCTCCCCCTCTCAATCAGTCTCTCTTTTATTTTGATGTCATCATCTTTTCCTCCTATTATGAATATCTTGTGTAGGTAGTGTCAGGCACTGTGAGGTCATGGATATCCAGGCCATTTTGTGTCTGGAGAAGCACGTTGTAAGGAGTCCTACCCTTCCTTTGGCTCTTACATTCTTCCTGCCTTGCCACCTCTTCCACAATGGACCCTGATCCTTGGAAGGTGTATTAGAGATATTTCAGTGAGCACTTTTCTGTCACTTCTTCTCAGCACCATAGTGCCTCCTGAGTCATCCCAAGGTCACTGCCATTTGAAAAGAGAAGCTTCTCTAACGAAAAGTGAGAGTAGCATTAATATATATATATATATATATAATTAATATAATATTAATATAAGATATATAGCATTAATATATCTGAACATTAAGAGAAGCACTTACTGGATAGTTTGGTGAGCATAATATATACATTTAGCCAGAAACAAGCAGACCTTACACTCCTAGAGCTCATGACTACCCTATTGTACGTTTTCATTATCAGGGATGTGTTCCCTCCCATGGAGCAGGCCTCCAGTACAATTAGAGAGTGATTAGTTTCCCCCTATAACAGACATGCCACTATTGCACCCGTTGGCTCATTTGGCCTGCCTGGCCAAATTTAAGGCTTGCAGTGTCCACCGTTGAGTATCTTCACTGGTGATTTCTCTCTCTCCCATTGAACTGCATGCAGCATAGCGTTTTCTAGCTTTCTGTCAGCTGGTCCACATGGAGTAGGCTTTCAGCTCAGCTCCAACAGGATTTCTCATGACCTTGCAGCCCAAGTATGTGGAGTCCTCAGCAATAGGGTCTTACCATCTATTCCTGGAGGGAAACCAAGGGCCTCAGCAATGGCCTATAATGTTTTGGGGGTATCCATGACCTCCCTGGCCACCAATTCACTGGAAGGTATCCTATCCCTGGCACTGAAAATTTCTAGAAACAATCTATGGCTTCTGAGTGTTCCATTGTCCAGAAAAGTATCCCCTTAGATTTTGATTAGCCCTCCCTCCACCTTTCCTTTACTCAATCTCTGCACCTGACCTCACTTAGGGCTTTTCACCCCCATTAATCTGTTCTTCTACTTACATATACACAATACCATCCTATTAAATTCCCCCTTCCTCCCTTTCTATTCCCTTTATATCCCGTTTCTAGCTCACTGGCTTCTGCTACTGAGTTTTATTCCTACTCACATAGATCTAATATTTTCCTACATCACTTGGAATCTCATAATTCTTCATTAGATTAGCATGATCTTTAAAAGCATATTTATTACTTGCCTTTGGTGTTTTAAAATTATCTTTGTCCTCCTTTTTGGGCTTGGAACGTTATTGGTTTTAATTGCTTTTCATATTAAATATCAAAATAAGTCCAAAGTTTAAAATAATAAACTGTGGGAAAATGTATAGCATTATCTTTCCAAATAGTTGGTTTTATCTACTTGCTGATATGTTCCCGTTTTCATACCAGCCATTTTTTTCTGTCTTTGCTTTATCTGAACCATTGTGATTGGCACTTTAGTAAAGGATTAAGGTGGGAGAAGCAGTTTTTATATTATTGTTAGCATTTCCTTTTAGTCTTTGCATTGTGCAATGACATCAACTTAAAACTGTGTTTCTATTGTCTTTGGTTTGCAATAACATTATGCAGTGAACTGACTCTGTTTTACATGGTTTAAATCAGGTCTCCACATCTTCTGTGGTTGAAGGGAAGGAACTGCCCCCTCGAAGCTCCAGTGAAAATGTCCAAGTGACCACTAGCCTGGACAGCAGCTCACAGAGAATCATTGCAGTTCATTATGTCCTGGAGGAGAGCAGTGGTTACATGGAGCCCACCTTGCGCATCTTAGCCATCCTCCACACGGTCATTTCTTTCTTCTGCATCATTGGATACTACTGCTTGAAAGTAAGATAGTGAGACATCAAAGCATGCTGGTCTTTGTGTGTTTGTTGTGGATTGGACTTCTCGGACTCAATTTATTTGGAATTTTGTGTGTATGACATTTATTTGGGAATATTCCATTAATAACTGTGGGGCAAGAGGAAGAAGGTTGGGGTACAGGGAGAAAGTAGGTTATGGATGCAGAAACTGCAAAGCATGGTCCAGGACTTCTAGTCCTGATGCTGGAAAATCCTTTAGGGCTGTCCTTGTGTGAGGCCGTAGGAAGCTGGTTTTCCTGGTGATTGGAGGCTGTTCTGAGAAATGGCCATTTTTCATAGCATTTTCTCACCTGCTGATAATTATCACAACAGACAGCTTCACCTAAAACTTGACCCCACAGAAATGAACTATCCCACCCACTGATTCTCATAATGAAGCACCTGGGAGTTAGCATTCCTCTGTTATTAGGAATGTATCTATTGCCATCTTTGGCAAAAATGATTTACAGCCGCTGACACTTTACCCAGAAAATAATGGGGACTTATATCCCTAAAGTACTACTAAGGGAATCGTAAAATTTGGTGAACAGAATTCAAGATAGTTGCTCCGAGTAGTTGGAGCTTTCCATTATCTTGGCAAACCTGTTGATTTTTCCTAGCAAAATACCTTGAAGTTACAAGGCCTTCATTTTTACTGTTTGTTGCTCCTGGTTGTGAAGCTTCCAGATAAATGACTAGAGTGTAAAATGTTTTTGTATAATTTTGTATAATATTTTTTCTACCTGATTTTCTCCTTGTCTCTTGTGGGTGGGTATTTTTGGATACTTACTGAATGTGTGCACCTTCTGTGCCCCCTGATGTAACATCTATCCATATGAATAGGGGATTATTGAAAGGCTATGGAGACAACTTGACAAACTGACAAAGACTTTTGCTGATTTTGGAATTTAAATTTATCTCCAATTAACATGTAAACATTAAAGAGATTTCCCAAGTTAAGCTCTGTATTTATTAGTGGCATTCATTTGGACCATTAGTAAGATCACTAACTTTTTTACCTGTTCATATTGATTTATCGATATACATGATATATATATATGACTTTTCATGATCACCCTTATATTTATTGTTTTGTATTTAGAACATTATTATTTGATGAATTACATATGAACCCTTGTTATTTAAGTTATATGCACATATATACTATGTATTGATTGTGTCTTCTGTTCCAGAACCTTTCTACATGCTTCTTTCTGCCTAAATATAACTAATTCAATTCACTCCATTTCACCTTCCTGGAAGTACATGGGAAATATTTCTTTCCAGAACCTGTTCTGTGAAGATAGTGACAACAGAAGATGTTAACCATCTAAACTATGCCTGCATGTTTATTTTCATCTGCAGGTCCCACTGGTTATTTTTAAGCGAGAAAAGGAAGTAGCACGGAAATTGGAATTTGATGGGCTTTATATTACAGAGCAGCCGTCAGAAGATGATATTAAAGGCCAGTGGGATAGACTTGTGATCAACACACAGTGAGTGAAGAACTATAAGGGATTTCTGTGCTCAGAAATTTCAAGATATAAAAATACTTTACTAGAGTTTCTACAGATTTGTCAAAAGTTTAGCTCAAGCGAGTAACAGTTATATATCTAGCCAAAAAGAAATAAAAAAAAAAAAAAAAAAACTGAGCACCATCACATTTCTAATGGATGCCTGTGGTTTCTGCCCTCTGCATTCTGAGTCCGTTAATCAGAAAGGGCTTTCAGACCGTCTCCTTGGACTGCACATCTTCTACTCAGTGCTCAGGGAAGTGTGTAGCAATAGGTTCATAACCTGCAGTGCTGACTAACTCACCCAAAAGCAGAGGAAGCAGAAATCATTTATTAAGGAAAGTGACATAGCATGAAAGTAAGATATGTTAACGTTCACATGCTCAATGTATCTTAGTTATCAACTTTCAATAGGTGCTACCACACAGTCTTGCATAATCCAACCTAAATGTCATGTCATGACATCAGATGTAAGCTAGATAAACAGATTCTTTCTCTAATCAATGATTAATAAGCATGTGGGGTTAAAAACCAAAAGACTAGCTGCTGTTTCAGGCATAAATCTGTGCCAACATGTAATTTTGACATAAAAAAGAATTAATGATATTATATCTTTGAAATTTATATCAAAGAGTAAAATATTTCATTGTGATTAAATATCTTATTCTAAAAGTTACTTCTAGTGGGTTCTGAGTTTTCAAATGGGAAATTAGACTTTTTTATTTCATAAGAAAAAGAATGAATTCAGTTCTATTTTATTAATTTATTTTTAACAGTTTATGGAATTGAATCCTGGACCTTAAGCATGCTAGGCAGGGGTTTTACCTATGAGCCACATCTCAAGACCTGAATTCTAAATATTGTGGTTCTAAAAGACAATTAACAAGCAAATCTACATGCTAGTCTGTTAAAAATGAGAGACGAATATAATACTTTATAATAAATACGGTTATATTCTCCATTAAAGTATCAGGCTAGGTAAATTTAATTTACCTATGCATATCATTATGCACTAATATTGAAAGTGATAGTCAACTGTGATATAGAAAAAATACAAAACAAGATATTAACTTAATTCAGTGTACTTTTATGCAGGTGGCAGGATATATGCATATATCTTATTTTATTTATTTAAATGGTATGTTATTTATCATTTTTTAAAAATCACTGTTTTATTTCTATACTTTTATATCTTTTAGGTCATTTCCCAACAACTACTGGGATAAATTTGTTAAAAGAAAGGTAATATTCCTGAGAAGGAATAAATTCTCACTGTTTTTTTTCAAGTGTATTTCAGATTTGAATTTGATATGATTTAGGTATAGAATTGTGGTTCTTTGGTCTGCTTTAGCTGCCTGCTAATGTTATTTCAAAGTGACAATAGAATTGGATATGCATTTTAAGAATTTCACAGGAGAAATTCATATTATATAGTCTCCAAATAAACAGTCATTGCTTCCCTTACCTGTCTTGGCTTAGTTCCCAGTGCTTAATACGCTCAGAACAGAATCAGTAAACATTTTCTTTGCATTGTCTGGGTGACCTCCTCTGATCTCAGACTACTTTTCATTATAAAGCTTTTTTTAAAAAAAAAATTATTTACTTATTAGAGACAGAGAAAAAGAGAGGAAAGGAGGGAGGGAGGGAGAGAGAGAGAGAGAATGAATGGGCACACAAGGACCTCTAGCCACTCCAAATGAACTCCAGATGCATGCACCACCATGTGTATCTGGCTTACGTGGATACTGGGGAATCAAGCCTAGAATCAGGGTCCTTAGGCTTCACAGGCAAGTGCTTAACCACTAAGCCATCTCTCCAGCCCTCATAATACAGTTTTAACAATCTTTTTCAAAAGTAAGACTTATTCTGATTGCTATAGGGGCTGGTAAAGAGGACACTGACAATTGTCAGCCATGACCTTGACCCCTGAGGAAGCTCTGATTAGAGAGCTTCTGACCTGAGGGTCAGGTGTTATTTCTTCCCTCCTTGCTACCCAGGATCTGAATGTACTACTGTGGGTTTTGGATGAAATGTCATACATGACAGTGCTTGTGTGTTGTAGACGGCTGTGCAATAATCAGTTTTTTTAATGAATTATTTTTATTTTTATTGGAATAATCAGTTTTTATGGTATCTTCTTTTTTGTTGTAGAAATAGTGGCTCACATTATTATAACCTAATTAGCCAAGGTTGGCCTTTGAACTTAAAGCGATCCTCCTCCCTCAGCCTCCTGAGAGGGCTGGAGTTATAAGCATGAGCTAGCTACCATATCCAACTCTTGCTATGTCTCTGAACTGTTCTAATTTCCAAGTTGTCTTAGTACACACATTACTTCATGGTGAATTCTAGCTCTGAGTGGACTGTTCACAGATATGCCTGTGGGCAAAGCCATCTTTTCCCTTTCCCTTTGTCAGTTCAGTGTTGCTCAAAGGGTACTTGTCAATGGGCTGCTGAAAGACTTTGTCACCAGTCTGAAAGACATCTTATACTAACAATTTAAATTCAAATCAACTATATCATTGAGCACAGCCCGTGGGTGTCCTGATGCTTGCTTCTTGAAAGCAGCATTGTGTTTATTGATGTATGTGTATTTGCATGTTTCTTATCTCTTTGTGAGTTGCTACTTCAGGTATTTTGCACTAATGAATATTTGCATATCCCAATTGGTCTAAAGCTTTGAAATAATAATTTTAAATACATAATTTAAAACTTTTTTTTTTTTTTTTTTTTTTTTTTTTTCCTAGTTAGGGTCTCACTCTAGCCCAGGCTGACCTGGAATTCACTATGTAGCCTCAGGGTGGCCTCTAACTCATGGTGATCCTCCTACCACTGCCTGCCAAGTGCTGGGATTAAAGGCATGCGCCACCATGCCTGGCAATTTAAAACTTTTATTCTAAGTTTTAATGTCATAAAGAGGGAGCTTCTAAATTATGAAAACAATAATTTCTTTGGAGTAAACTATTATGTCAAAGAAATAGCAAGATCTACTGTGCTGACAGCTCATTTCCATTCTTTGCTTCTTCATTGCAGTCCCCACCTCATCCTCTAGGGAGCAGGAATGAGAAGGCCACCATAGAGTTCCGTACTGTTTGGCCTAGCCAGTCTTTAGCACTGTGAGAAAAATGCAGAGCACATTGGTTCAGTTAATCTGAAAGGAATATGTTTATAGTGATTTTTAGGAATTTGAACAAGGATGTCAAGAAATGATTGTAAAGAGTGACATGGCATCTGTACTACATAAGAATTAACATTAGGCCAGGCATGGTGCCTTAGACCTATAAGCTCAGCACATGGGAGGAGTGTTGTGAGTTTCAGCCCAGCCTAGGCTACATAGTAAGTTTAAGAAAGTTGGGCTACAGAGTAAAGCATCACCATAATCAAAACAAGATAAAGCATTAACATGGGGACACAAGATAGAGATGGATAGTGACAAACTTGTAGGTCTAGAACTAAATGAAAATTGCTCATTGTTGGAGTTAACACCCTAAGGGGAGTGAGGTAAGAAGAGGGGACTAGAGAATGGAGTGCTAAGAGGAGAACAGGGTGCAGGAACTGCTGTGATAGCCTGCCTCATAACAAGTAGACTGTGCAGGTCATTGGCTAGAGTGTTGGTCATTACCTGGATTCAGCTTGATCCTGTCTCTTGCTAAGTTTAGCAACACTTGGCACACTATTTTAATTCTTGCAATACAGTTTTATTTGTAGCATGGGATGCCAATAATATACAACTTGCATATTCGGAGAGTCATAGGAGATAAAGGATAACACATACATATTGTGACAGTCATGTAGAATGAACCAAATTCTTTATACAAAGAATGAATTTGGTAAAAGTCACTATCCCTCCATTTCTTCTAAATTTTCAGTCTTTTACTATAGATATCTCCCCTTTTGTATCCCTCCTTCTGGAATGAGAAATCTTTTTCCTCAGAGAGGTAGTAGTTAAAGCACTATATTTGTTTAACTTACTATTGTAATCATAGAAGATCCTAGAAAAGCTATAATTCATTGTTTTGTACTTTAAAATCTGGCAGATTTATAGTAAATGCAAAAATAATGAGATATTTGTTATACTCACACAGATGATGAAGCTAATAGAATGCTTTCCTTGACCATAGGTAATGGATAAGTACGGAGAGTTTTATGGCCGAGATAGAATCAGTGAGTTACTAGGCATGGACAAGGCAGCCCTGGACTTCAGTGATGCGAGGGAAAAGAAGAAGCCCAAGAAGGACAGCTCCTTGTCTGCTGTGTGAGTTACTTCTGCCCTGCCCTGCCCTGCCCTGCCCTACAGATGAGAAGGCTGAAGGGAGTAAAACAAAGCATTTTTTAACTCATACAGTGCATTGTATGAAATATTCACTTTCACCCTTGTGGGTATTTGAACCTACTAGTATTGTTATTATTACTTGTTTTTTGAGATAGGATCACACTATGTAGGCCTGGAACTCAAGATCCTTCTGTCTCAGTCTCTGGAGTGCTGGGATTACAGGCAGGGGTACCCTATGGCCTCCTCTTAATTTCTTGAGGTGTCTTTTTGTTATTTAAATGGAGCAAGTAGTAATGATTAATATCCACATTCCTAATTTAAATAGCCCTTTTAAACTTTAGGTACTCCTTAACGTCAAAGGAAAACACAAGTAAAAGCATATATATAACTATGCTCTTACATGCTCCTTGTTCAAGCACAACTTAATCTTTATTTCTTAGAAACAGAAACTATATAGTTCCTTTATTTAAAAAAAATCAAAGTTCACATATTAATATTATAATTATATTTTTAAAACAGCAAAGCTTTAGAATGCCATAAATATTATGTATTATCATGCTATCCCTTTGAAAGTTTACTTTACAATAAAATACTAAGTGGTATTTTCATGGAATAATGTCTGTATAAGAGTATATGCAACTGAGTGAAGTTTCCTTGAGTGAACGCTCACTTTTGCTCTCACTTTCCTCTCTCTCACACTCTCAGGAATGTGTGGGATGAGTGTATGCATCTACCTATGTCTATTTAGCAAGTTTGATCAGCTGAACTTATGAAATAAAAGGTGATTTCTTATTACATAGACAATTTTTTTTTTCAAATAAAATGTGGTCCTTTCCTTTAAAAATGTATGAGCTTTAAAATTTTTTGTTGTGGGCTGGAGAGATGGCTTAGTGGTTAAGGTGCCTGCCTGCGAAGCCTAAGAACCGGGTTCCAATCTCCAGGTCCCATGTTTAGCCAGATGCAGTGACGCAAGGGCGCAATGCCGCACTTGACCACAAGGGGGCACACACATCTGGATTTTGTTCACAGCAGCTGAGAGACTGCTGGCGTGCCCATCTCTATTTGTCTCCCTCTCCTTCTCTGTCTGTCTCTCTCCAAAAATAAATAAAATAATAAAAAAATTTTTAAAAAAAGGTTTTTTAAAAAATTTGTTCTGTCAGATGTAGTGGCACATGCCTTTAATGCCTTTAATGGGAGGCAAAGATAGGAGGATCACCATGAATTCGAGGCTACCCTGAGACTACTAGTGAATTCCAGGTCAGCCTGGGCCAGAGTGAGACTCTACCTCGAAAAAAAAAAAAAAATTGTTCTGATGTAAAGTGTTTGCCTTCCAAGCATGAGGACTTGAATTCAATCCCCAGAACACAAATATAAAAGCTGGGTGTGTTGGTCCATGTTAGTAATTTAATGCTGGGGAAGTAGAGGTTAGAGATTAGGCAGAGCCCTGGGGCTCACTGGCCAGTATAGACTACTTGCAGAGTTTCAGACTAAGGAGAGACCTTGTCTCAAAAATGGTAGATAGTGCCTGAGAAAGGACACTCTAGACTTTTTGTAGAAAGGAAAAAAGTATACTTGGCACATAATGCACTCAGTGCCAGTATGTGGGAGGCTAAAGCAGGAAGATCAGTTGAGCACAGTAGTTTGAGACTAGTTTGGGCAACATAGGAAGATCCTCTCTCAGGAGAAATAACAAGAGAAATTAAAAACAAACCAAAAAAAAAAAAAAAAAAAAAAAAAAGAAAAGAAAATCCTGAGCTCAGGTAAAAAGAAACCATTCTTTCAGGAAGAAAAGTCTCTAAGCCATCAGCTTTGATAGCCACTACCTGTCTTTACTTTTGTAATTTAAGGTTGGTCCAGTTACAGAAAATGATTTAAGAAGTAATTAAAGACTGACTCCTTAAATTCAAAGAGGCCTTTTTGGAAACCATATGCTGTTATTGTATTTGTCCATGTAACACACAAATTACCTGAAATTGGAATATGGGAAGGCTGATAAATTTACCATAATGTCCAGTGTATAAGTCAGCATCAAATGATGAAGAAAAAGTGATTTTAATACTTGCATTTTTAAATCTGCAAACATTATGGGTGTTTATGCTCAAATTTCTTCACTTAGCATAGATTCATGAGGAAATTTATCATGTGAGGTATTGTCTATGATGTTCATAGATTAGTGAGAGAAGCACACATATGTAAATCAATACCCAAAACAACAAATAAGTGCTGCAGCAGATAATGAAAGGAAGTGTCTACAAAGTGCATTGGCAGCCACAGGGAGGGCTAAATTCCTGCCTGGATTAATGGGAATGGAGCAGAAAAGACTACTGAAAGCAGAAGGAAACAAACACAGGGTAGAACTTTGACTTCCTTAGCACTCAAGAGGTCTGTGCTATAATTCTCAGCACCACAAAAGAAAAACCAAATAAAGAAGTAAAAGAAAGCAAAACAGTTTTTTCATTTTTTAAATATAGTTATAAAATATGTATATTTAAACATATTTTGTTATTTGAACCAGAAATCCCTTCTACTGAGTTGTAAGTACAACTGTTCAATAAAAGTGAAACACACATGTTGATAGTTTAGCACAATTTCCAGGTATAAGTGTTACATATAAGGTGAGTTTAGGTTTGATTCAGTGTTAAGAACTTAGTGTAACAAGTGAAAATGAAAAGGCCACTTTTAAATATCAGAAGATAGAGGTGGTGTTTTGTTTTGTTTTCCATGATCCCTCCAAGGTGGCATCAGAGAACACTGAGGTGCCCCCCATTTTACCTGGAACATGATAAGTCTCCTTTGCAGGTTTCCAGTCTTGCTTCTGGCAAGCAAATGCCAGCAGGTCCTTGCAAGCTGAGTCTCAGATTAATGTTCATATCTGCAAATTATTCATTTTTTCCTATTGTCATTCCAGACTGAACTCCATTGATGTGAAGTATCAGATGTGGAAACTGGGAGTCGTTTTCACTGACAATGTAAGCCCTCTCTATCACCATAACAGATAACATACTCATTAGATGTATCTGGAATTTCTACAGATGGAAAGAAGTTATTTAAGCAAGTTAACTGAGATACCAATGCATTTCATAAAAATCTAAATGAGAAAGACACAAGGACAGATTATAGTTAGTCAGCCCATCTCTTATTCTTTTACTTTAAAAAGCTGAAAGATGGGCTGGAGAGATTGGCTTAGTAGTTAAGGTACTTTCTTGCAAAGCCTAAGGACCCTTATTCAACTCTCCAAGTCCTACATAAGCCTGATGTACAAGATGATGCAAACACACAAGGTTGCACATGCACACAAGGTAGTGCATGCATCTGGAGTTCAATTGCAGTGGCTGGAGGCACTGGCACACCAATTCTCTCTGTACTTCTCTCTCATAAAAAATTTACAAAAGAAAAGCCAAAAGACTGAATTTAAAAGGTTTTTTTTTTTTTTTTTTTTTTTTTTTTTTTTTTTTTTTTGGTTTTGCGAGGTAGGGTCTCAATCTGGTCCAGGCTGACCTGGAATTCACTATGTCGTCTCAGGGTGGCCTCGAACTCTCGGCGATCCTCCTACCTCTGCCTCCCGAGTGCTGGGATTAAAGGCGTGCGCCACCACGCCTGGCTCTAAAAGGTATTTTATAACAGGCAAAACATGCAAATTCATGTGTATTTCCACTCAGGTTTTAGGTAGCTAATGATGTACGTTGAAGGTGTACAAATATTCAAAAGCTCCTAAATAAATGACAATTTTCAGAATTAGCTGTGCTAGAAGGGGACCTAGCTGAAAGAGAGGAGTCTATAGGAATGGGCAGGGGTTTGGAAAGAACAGGTGAGAAATGGATCAACAAAGTATGTGTGAAAATGCCATAATGAAAGCCACTACTTTGTATACCATTTTTATAAACCTAATAGAAATATTAAATTAAATTAATTAAATATTTTGTCCCTTTTCCTGATTTCTCCTTATCAAAAAACTGTAGAAACTAAGCATAGAACCAAATTATATATTCCTATGTAATGAAAAAACAATTATCTATTGCTAAATCCTCTAGTCTCAAGATATCACTTTAATTTTAACACTAAATTTTATAATAAATGTTCATTTTATTCTCCTATATAAAGTCTGTGACACCACCGATGCTTCTCTCTTTGTCCTTACCTCTGCCTCACTCAGCCATCATGGACACCACTGATTATACAAAATCATGTCTTATAAGCATCTTTTAGAGCCATGAAATGTTAAAGCCAAAAAAATGTTAAATGCTATCTTAAATATAATTTGTCATCTGATGACAAAAAACTTTCAGGATAAACAGAAGCAACCCAACCCCTGCTTCAGTTGGTATCTTTCATTCAAGTAGCCAGTGTATACTGGTTTTGGCCACTGAGTGCAACCTTCCATACAATAGTACCTGCATAGTCTACGTGTGCCCACATGAGCCTAACATGGAATCTTCCAGAACAATCTAAATATATAATGGCCAGATCACTACCACAGGTAACCAGAATTAAAAAAAATTGTAGTCTATGAATATGAGGTACATGGAGTGAGTAACAGCGACACAAAGTGGCTCTTGACATCTTTCTTGTGTTCTGACTTATGATACACTTTCCCTTGTTTTGTCCCACCAGTCCTTCCTCTACCTAGCTTGGTATATGACCATGTCTGTGCTTGGACATTATAACAACTTTTTCTTTGCTGCTCACCTCCTTGACATCGCGATGGGATTCAAGACATTGAGAACCATCTTGTCCTCAGTAACTCACAATGGGAAACAGGTAAGAACCCATCTTTCTCTTTCACTTTCAGAAACTAAAAGCAGCAACAAATAAACTCAGCAAAATAAAAATAAACCAGCTCTTGAATTACACTGTGTGGTTGTAAAGACTTTTGTTTCAAATGAAGGGTCTGCACCTTCTTAGAAACCATGGGCAGTAGTAGTTTCAGAGTCCAGGAGACCTAGTTCAAGGATTGTGACCTCAGATGTAGATGGATTACTTAGTGTTCATAAATCTCAACTCTCTTTTCTTGTAAAATAAAACTAATAAGAGCACTTATCTTGTAAGAGTTTGTGAAGCTTTTTTAACTTAGAGGATTTAGAACCACACATATTCATCTCTGAGGACATTAGTTCCTATTTTGCTTATAAGATAATATTTACTCTGTCTGGTACTCTGGAGTATCAAAATGTGTTTCAGAATTCTGATTCCCTGCTCACATTAGAAATGATATTTAATGTTAATCATGTACTTTTTTTTACCACTTTTAAATTGAAGGAAAAAATTCATAACTTATGCTTGACAAGCTTATTTTGACTTAGAGGACAATGGGTCCAAGTCCAGATAATCAACTTACATTTTGATGGAACTCAGCTTTTCCATGTTGAAACTCTAGTACAACCTAGTACAGCAGTATACATTTATTAATTCATTTGCTATTTTTCAAGGGTCCACTGGGTGTTAAAAAGCCCTTTTTCAGAGATTTCTAGCCCCATACATTTTAAAACAAAAGTACTTCAATAATTAAAGCTATAGCCACAGTTCAGTTTAGATTGTTCTAAATCTCAGTGTGTGGCTCATACACATGTCACCTCAGGTGCTGAATATGGCCATGATGCTTCTGGCACACCATGGGCTCAGTGGAAAAGTCTACTCGGCTTAATTATGAGTCAGTAGATTTTGACTGAGCTCTCAGTATAAGTAAAGAAATGAAGATGTTGAGTGTATCTGTGCATTTCAATATATAGAGTCTGACAAGGCTGTCAATCAATTTATGAACTTTTATGATGATGATTACTTTTTGAGATATAAAGTTTTATTTGCAGAAATGTACAGAGTTTATTAATCCAAACAGATAAAATACGCAACAATTTAGTGACATTGTACTTCACTTAGAGATAAAGTAAAGCCTCTGTAAAGATAGCATACTATTTGCAGATAATTACAAAATCATTTTATAAAGGTTTAATAAATACACGCAGCTACAACCAAGAATATAAGATGTTATGTCATCAAAAAATGTACACATAGAGATGATACATTTTAGAAGGTTTAGAATTTCTGTTATGTTATCAGAAATATATTTTCATTAACTTGGTAACATTTTGGTATACCAGATAGATAGGAAGATGGAGGAATAGATAGATAGGGAGGGAGGGAGGGAGGGAGGGAGGGAGGGAGGGAGATAGATAATCTATCCTTGGCTCTCTGATGTAAAATTTTAATACATGTAAATATTGGAGTTAAAGTAATATCAAATAAAGCTGAATGACTTTTCTAAGTTTAACATTGAATTTTACTTTGAGAAAGATAGCTTTCAAAATGTTGGTCATTAATTGTAGTGTTTTCACATCAATTAATTTCTCATATGTCAGAGCAAGACTTTTCAGTTTATATTTATAAATATATTTATATCATGTTCTATCACCAATCATGCTCCCACACTATTTATTTCTAAAACAAAATTTAATTTTCAATGTCTTTCTATTATAAGACAGATAAGATGATTTTTTTAGAAAGGTAAATTATTTATAGACAATAAGCCTTATAAAAATGGGAGAAAGTACTTTCCTGCAGTATCTACTACTGTTTAAGATGATAGAAAAATAAATCAAAATTTATGTGTGACTGGGATATAAAACCAAGCTGTAATTTATTCATAGTCCAACTATATTGTGTATTTGTAAGATAGTTGAGCAGTCAAGTTTTGAATAAGATGCTTTGACAACTTGATATGAAGAGGATATGTAAATATATTTCTGCACTAGTGAGCTATGAAAGGAGAATGATGAGGTTATGGATTCCATTCCTTATAGGCCATAAATCCAGCTGTCTGACTAGTGTGCTCCCCTCCTACATAGCTGTCAAACTTGCCAGTCATATGTCCTGTGTTCCTAATATATGTTCAATGTCACCTTGCTTTACAGCTTGTATTAACTGTTGGCTTATTAGCTGTTGTCGTGTACCTATATACAGTTGTGGCATTTAATTTCTTCCGAAAATTCTACAATAAGAGTGAAGATGGTGACACGCCAGACATGAAGTGTGATGATATGCTAACAGTAAGTCCATTAACTTTGATTTCATGAAAATGAAAAAGGCTCTCCTGCATCTTCAATCTAAGTAATTATGCATCTTGAACAGCACAAGGGAAGAAATACTGTACACAATAAAAAGTTGAGTGGCTCTTAAAAAAAGCGCAGCAATTTTCATCTTTAGTAGAACATAAAGTACCATGTCTGTCAAATTACCACATCTGTTGCTCAGCCTGATAATTAGTAGAATTGCTGAGAAGCATAGAACTAGGAGAAATGTCATCGTGCTAGCCTGTTACTCATGTATTCCCAGGATGTCAGGTAAAATTATTTCCTGGAGAAGATTTTGAAAATTTGGCTTTTTGTTTGCCTTAATAACTTTGCCTGATGTTATTAAAATCCAAAAATATCTCTCTTGATAGAACTTCCATGTTTACTTTTATACTGAATATCCTGACTTAAATTTCCTTTTTGGTCGTGGTTTTCAGTGATAACAATGTTCAAGCTTCACATTGCTCTGTCACTCTTCTGTAACTTGACTCTGATAATGGCATATCAGAAATGGCCATATATGCAATCTTAGGCCAGAAAGGAGAAAATTAAGACAAAACACATGGTGCTACATAGAAAAAGAGGGATCTTGTCATTGAAATATGTTCATAATTGGGATTGTGCAGAGAAGTCGGGGGAACTGATATAATGATTCTAAAATATCTCTAGAAAACAAAAAGACCCCCAAAAGAGTAAAAACAACAGTATTTTAAAGTGTAGAAAGTAAGACCCTTTTATACCTGCAGATGAAAAGTTAATAGAAAAAACTTGAAATGTATGCAAGTGCTCATGGAAATTAAACAGGATAAAGTTGGCTTTTGCAATCATGAAATGAGAAAAATAATGCAATGAGGGGAAAATGATAAAGCTGTATTCCAACCTTGCTTTTTGACGTAGTAACCATCAGGACAGATCTGACTCCTGAAAATAACAATGATAATTGTTGGGCTGGAGAGATGGCTCATTGGATAAGACACCTGCCTGCAAAGCCTAACAACCCAGGTTTGATTTCCCAGTACCCATGTAAAGCCAGATACACAAAGGAGTGAATGTGTCTTGAGTTCTTTTGCAGTGGCTTAAGGCCCTGGTGTACCCATTCTCTCTGTCTTTCTCTGCTTAAAATAAATAAATAAAAATAAAAGCATTAAAGGTAACAATAATAATTGTTAAGTGAGAGAAAATCTTTTTGAATATGATATAAAAGTTAGGAACCATGAAAGCTTACAGGTTATTTTTTTACAAAGGAACAACTATAAATGGAGTCTTAAAGAGAAATGATAACTAGCTGAAGTTCATTCAACCTGAGTGAAGTATGGGTTCCATTCAACTATAAAGTCTTTAGTGTAATGTTAAAAGAAAGAAGTGGGCTGGAGAGATGGCTTAGCAGTTAAGGCACCTGTGTCCTAAGCCTAAGAACGTTGGTTCCAATCTCCAGCAGTTCCAATCTCCAGGTCCCATGTTTAGCCAGATGTAAAGTGACACAAGGGCGCAATGCTGCACTTGACCACAAGGGGGTGCATGCATCTGGATTTCATTCACAGCAGCTGAGAGACTGCTGGCGTGCCCCTCTAAAAGAAGTAAGTCAGTAGCAAACGGACAAGTTTTCATGGTAAAATATATTCATACAGCTTGTAAATAGAGTAAGAATTATCTGCCTTTACCACAAATCCAAACAATGAAAAAACATTATTTTAAAATATTTTATTTATTTATTTGACAAAGAGCAGGAGAGAGAGAGAGAGAGAATGGGCATGCCAGGCCCTAGAGCCACTCCAAATGAACTCCAGACACATGTGCTACCTTGAATATCTGGCTAATGTGGGTCCTGGGGAATTGAACCTGGGTCCTTTGGCTTTGCAGGCAAACGCCTTAACTGCTAAGCCATTCCTCCAGCCCTGAAAAACCATTTTTTTATCAAAAAAGATTGCCAATAAGTAGTCAGTGAATTCATGGGGAAACCAACACACTATTCTTACAGGGGTGTGAATTTATGTGACAATATTAGAAATTTTGTAATATTTATGGAATTTTAAGTATACACATACTTTTTGTCTTGTCAGTTCTACTGCTAGTAACTTACCAGTTGGTTTGCTTACAAATATCCTTTCATATATCCAAAAAACATTAGCTACTAACACAAATCAGAAGTAATTTTTTCAATAGAGTCTGATTAGCTCAGTTACAATAGACCCATTAAAATTATGTCGCTGTTTATAAAAATGGAGGAACCCTCTTCATGCAAATGTGGGGTGACATACAAACTGTGAGTGAGGAAAGCAAGAACCTAAACAGTTCCTGAGAGGAGCCCAGGAACCAAGGGTCATGGGAAAGATGAAGACTTGGTTTTTCATGCTTTTCTCCTGGTTTAATTATTACTATTTTGGCATATGCATGTTAATATCTTTCATTTTCAAAACCTAAAGCTTATTTGACCCATGCCATGTTATTTTAAAAAGCCTAATTCAGTCCTTCTCAAAATAAGAATCACTGTAAACAAGGATTATTTCCTGGAAGGGAGCAGGAGAAGAACATACTGGAATGTGGTCTGGAGCAATTAGCATTCCCAGTTCTCACATAGGACACATTACTAGTATCACCTGAAGATGTATTTATGATTTTCATGGGCTGGTCATCTGGATGTAGAACAGTGTAAGAGCTAAAAGGAATGTGATGGTCTTGATCACTGATCTGTACAGGTAATTCCTCAAACCAAAGAAAATACCAGCTGAGCCACAAGTTTCTCACTGGATTATTCATGTATTGATTAAGTACTTTTATAGCGCATACCCTGAATGATATTATGTGAGGTATTGTCTCAAATGCTTGCATGGAATGTACTATACATGACATTATTGAGGTAGTATATAAGTGCTTTTATGGAACACACTGTAAGTGGCATTGTGTGAGGAATTGTCTCTAGTACTCAATGGAACATACTAGAAATGACATTATGTGAGGTAGTGTCTTGAGTGCTTCAAAAATGAACCCATTTAATCTCCTTCATCCCCTGATAACTTTGTCCTACAACTAGGTGCTCTTATCGTTCCCATTTTACAGATGAGTAAACTGAACTGCTGAGAGTTTGAGTAACTTGTCATGGGCCACACAATTAAGAAGAGTTTAAAATGTTACCACTATTCTCTGTTGTACTACTCACAGACATTCATTCAATTTATCCTTGTGCTATTAATTTAGAAATTTTTTTGTGCTGGACATCTGCAGCATCTGCTCTCTCATTAGAGGTCGTATATGACTCTGTCCCAGTCTACAGAGAATCCTAAAGTGATCACATTGTCACTCATTCTCTGTGTGGGCTTCTACTGCTTCTGCACTGCTGCTGTTAACATTTCCCAGGAAGGCCTCAGCTTTGCCCAGCTTATTTTCCCCAGTTATGTGGGTTGTGAATCTAGAAGACCAGGAAAGTTGTGTTTTGCTTGCAGTGACCAAAATGTATGAAAACAACTTAAAAATATGAATTATTTATTTGGCTCAAGGTTTCAAAGGTGTCAGTCGATTGTGTGGAAAGCATGGTGGACTGAGGAAGTTCACATCATAGTAAATAGGAAGTAAAGAAAAGTGGATATGAAGGGCCAAGAGAAGCTATAGCCCCATTGACATGTCCCCAGTGAGCCTTCTACCTCCACGTATACACTAACAATGCCATCATAATATATGAGTCCATCCAGGGGTTAATTGAGTTGTATCTGGAACACCCTGACAACTCTTCACAAAATTTTAGGTGTGTCTTTATCCAAATGAGTTAACAGTCAAGATTAACCATCACTATCTCACTTATGAATTAGGACTTTGACTCTTGATGATATGAATTATATAGTCTTAGCTAAAGCCTCAATGTCCAGCAATTTAAGGGACTTCTGAGTGAGACCATGCAAATGTTGGTGCAGGGTTTTCTCTCTGTGCACAACCCAAAGCTTCCCATCTTGTCTTTGGCTGGGGTGAGCTTAGGGAGTCCCATGAAGTTGTGATGAGATAGTTATTTTTTGCCAGGGAAAACTCACCTTTAAGACAGCAGCCAGATTCCAGCTCTGAACCCATTCATGACAATGGCCAGCTGCTGCCAATTGGTAGAACCAGGCAGGAGTCTGAAGCTGTTCATAAGCTCAGAACAACTGGTTGTTTGTAAGAAATACCAAATGGATGACCACATTCCTTAGAATAACCTCACGGTCTTAGACCCCAGACATTCTCTTCAGTTGGGTCCATCCTAATCTGCATCAGCTTCTTTAAGAAGCCAACGATTTATTTTCCAGATTAACTTCTGGAACCTGGGACCTCAAAAGAGAATCCTTTCTTTGTGCCAGTCTGCCTAGCAGTTTCTTTCCATAGAGTGAAGCTATATTCAAGCTATAATCTTTCTTGAGATACTTTTTGCCACTCACTGCGTTGTGTTGTGTAGGTATCACTTTGTGCCTCCCCTGTCTGCTCTTCTGGCTGAGAACATGGATGGAGGGAATCAGTACAAACTTTGTCCTCCAGCTTCTACTGTGTCCAGCAGGTGGCACTGCAGCTGCAGCTTTACAAACTCAACTCCCAACAGGGCTTTCTTTTTTTTCTTCCCAGATCACGGTATTTCAGTCTGAGAACCTAATTAAACCAGCCTTGTCCTGATAGAATTTGAACCTCCTCGTGAAGAATTGGGATAAGAAAGGGGAAAATGGAATACAGTTTAGGGTAGAAGGATCATTGTAGCTGAGAGACTGACTGGACACTCATGAGGGAATTTGTTTCCTTAAGGACCAGAATCTTCAAGGCAGCTTTGCATACCCACAGGACTGGTGATTCCCCCACCCTAAACCCCTTAAGGCGACTCAGGGGTTGCTCAGACCTGCCTGTGGCCATATTGTTATAGAAAGAAGGCTTTCCAGGTGATAAGATAAGAAGAAGCTCCTGGGAAATTAGGTAGTTGGGTAGTTGTTCTAGGTCATATCAGTTCATTGTAATTGTTCTCATACACATTTGACCTGACCTTCCCAATCAGGGTGCCCTCCCTTCACTTCATCAGCTCTCTATCAACTGGTCCTCACCATCTGCTAATGGCAACATAAAGATTCACCCAGAGTGGACCAGGTCAGGGGATAAATGGGAATGGAAAGACAGAGCATATCTAATCTGAGGAATCTGAGCTCAGAATGCCTTTAGTCACCATGAATCCCAGCACCCAGAAGGCAGAGGTAGGAGGATCTTTGTGTGTTCAAGGCCGTCCTGAGGCTACATGGTGAATTACAGGTCAGCCTGGTCTAGAACAAGACCTTACTTTGAAACACCAAAACCAAATAGATAAAATAAAAATCTGGGACATTAACCTCTGTGTGTTCACTTTTTTTTTTTGTAGGACCTGACACCCTTTTCACTTCTGACTTTCTTAAAGAAGTATACCCTGTCTCACAGAATTACTTCTTCACATTTATACTTCTTTTTAGGTGAAGATGATACCCCATCTTGACCTCTGACCTCAACTTGTATGCACACATGATCTGGGGTTAGGGATGGCTTATTGGGAAAGGGTGGGATTTGGGGGCTATGAAAGAAGAGCTTAGACAGTAAGAGGGACCTCATATACAGGTCTGAAGTGGGGAGGTGTGGCTAATTCTAAGTGAAGGAGAGGCATGAGCTACTCTCAGCTAGTGACTTTTAACCTAGTATGAATGTCCCCCAAGGGATATTTGGCTTCTGGAGTCTTTTTTTTTTTTGTTACTGTGAGCTAGGGCATTATCAGAGGCTTGTCAGTAGAGGTGAATAATTCTAAAATCTCCTACCATTCACAGGATGATCCCCATTATAAGGAATAATTCAACCCTCAAATGCCAATGGTATGGAGACTGCCTGTGAGCTGTTTCCCTCAGATGCTGTCAAGCTTTCTTTTCTCAGCCTCAGGTCCCTGCTGCAGTATTTTCTTTTTCTTTGTTACATGACTCAGTGCATGGGCTGCCCTTTGCTTTCTATCTCATCCAACCCTGCCTTTCTTCTTTGTCCTAGATTTTGAGTAGAAAAATATCTCAACATTTTATCCCATGAATCCTAAGTGAGGGGAGTGCAGAGAATGATACAAAGTGTGCTTCGTTGTAGCTCAATTTCTAAGTTGCCATCTTTTCCCCCATGTACTTTTACTTCTCTTTTCATGTCTGTGCTCTGGTCAAAATAACAGGGGAATCTATTACTGTTATAACACAGGTGCAAGCACTTGAGACTGTGGTGCCCAGACCAAGGCCCAATGGGGAAGCAAGACCAGCCCCTGTTGCCAGGAGAACCCAGGATCACCTGAGTTATGGCCATGGCCTAGTCTGGCACCTTTTTCCCTCCCACTTTGCGCCATGACATGGCACATTCATTCCCCTCCCCCAGAAACTCATAAGACCTAACATTTCCCCTTGTTCCTCAGAACTGAAGCCTTGAATCTGGAACTCCACCATGTTTTTCATAGGTCATAACCTTGCTCTACAAAACCTTTCCCTACCAGAAATAAGTAAATAAATCTGTATTGGTATTTCTCTCTACCAAATGAACCTTTAGAAATGTTTCTTTTATTATCTTTATAATTTTACGTAGTTCCTTGCCCTTTAATGTGATCATAAAACCATTTAGTCACAGGTGTTTCAGGACTGAGGTGCTAATGCTTCATTTTTCAAGTAGGCAGAAGGTGCTAAGGAGAGACTCAGTGTGGAAATTTGATAAGCAAGGAATATAGACAGAGACCAACCTCATTTCCAGAGTGAGGGTCAGGAATGAGCGAGAAAGCGTGGCATTTGGGGTGTGAGACCCTAGAAGTGTGTCTGTCCTTCTCTTCCAGTGTTACATGTTCCACATGTATGTGGGAGTCCGTGCTGGAGGGGGCATCGGCGATGAGATAGAGGACCCAGCCGGAGATGAGTATGAGATCTATCGGATAATCTTTGACATTACCTTCTTCTTCTTCGTGATTGTCATCCTCCTGGCCATCATACAAGGTAAGCCCCACCAGGTAGGAATGGTGACTCTTGAACCCTTTGCCTGTGAAGCCAGAGTTCAGCTTGGGCTGAGAATGTCTTAAGCTTGATGGTGGGGAGATGGTCAGTCACTAAAGTGCTAGATATGCAAGCAAGGAGGGGACATAGACTCGAATTCCCAGAACCCATGCAGAAGCCAAGTGTGAATACCTACCCATAATCCCAGCACTGGGAGGCAGTCAAGAAGATTCCTTGAGACAAGTTAGGCAGTTGAGTTGGTGAGTCAGGTTGATGAGACACCCTGTGTCAAAATATAAGGTAGAAGAGCAATTGACTTCTGGCCAATACATGCACACGTACATACAAATGCACATATATACACACCACATACACATATACACACCAAAAAATTTTTAAAAGAATTGCAAGAGATGGTAGTTTAAAAAAATGTTACATGGGCTGGAGAGATGGCTTAGCAGTTAAGGCGCCTGCCTCCTAAGCCCAAGAACGCTGGTTCCAATCTCTAGTGGTTCCACATTTAGCCAGATGCAAAGTGACTCAAGGGAACAATGCCGCACTTGCCCACAAGGGGGCACACACATCTGGATTTCGTTCTCAGCAGCTGAGAGACTACTGACGCGCCCATCTCTATCTGTCTCCCTCTCCCTCCCTGTCTCTCTCTCTCTCTCTCTGTGTCTCTCTCCAAAAATAAATAAAATAAATAAATTAATTAAAATATATATATTTAAAAAATGTTGCAGCTGGGTGTGTTGGTGCACACCTTTAATCCCAGCACTTGGGAGCAGAGGTAAGAGGATTGCCATGAGTTAAAGGCCGCCCTGAGACTACATAGATAATTCCAGGTCAGCCTGGACCAGAGTGAAACCTTACCTCAAAAAAACAAACAAACAAAAAGTTGCAAGTTGCATGTTTTCTGTAAAGACCAGATAAAGTTTTTCTTCTAGCATTTCATCCTTGTGAAATCTGTAGAGGGGGGGAAAAGTATGTGACCCTGGTATTGGGGGATTTAGTCTCTCATAGAAAGAGTACATAATCTATGGTTTGAATCCCAGCCATGACATTTATTAGCTTTACAAGTCTTGAGGTTAGTAAGCTAGTTAGCCGTGTGGGTCTGTTCCAACAAGGTTATATAAATCTTCAAGCTCTACCGTTAATGAACACTTTCAACCAATGACATTAATTGGAGAATGGGCAGTCATTTTCACTACTGAATACTTACATGACCCAGGTATGTGTAGTCACTCATCTCATACTTTCTCTAACATTTTGAAGAAAGTGGCAGGATTCGCAATGTAGATGTGAAGTGACTGAGCTTTGGAGAGTCTTAGTAATTTGGCCAAATTGTACAGCTGCCCAGAGGAGACCTGGACACCATGTCCAGGTAGAGCTGTGTCACCAACCACTTTTTCCCTTTATTCCAGACTAACCTGGACTGGGTCACATTATTTTTTCCCATTTATCACATTTTTCCTAGCTTGAATTAAATACCTAAGATGTGACATTATCCTTTAAGTCTCTTAAGCATTACGTGATGATGTTTTTGTTAAAGTGTACAGACAAGCTTAAAGGAGATATAACCCATTTTCTATGCCTTTATAGAGAGTAACAATACTGTGTTTTATAAGAAGATATAATCATAAAACCATTGGAAGAAAGGGTGTAGCTGAGGAATTACAGTGGGCAAAAGGGATGGAAACGAAATAATTCCACAGAGTGAGTTGTGATAAATTATAGGTAGTATATGGCACTTTATAGGAAAAGTGATTTTAGATATTTCTCAGTTTACTTAGTAATGTCCATTTGTAAATTAATATTTTCTTGCTGTGTATTTTACAAGAATGAATCTGTCACTCCTTTCCAGCACAAAATCAGCAGTAATACAGCATCTGAATGTGCCACATTGATGGACACTTGTCCTTGCTCTGTTGCTTCATTTAAAAATATCCTTCCAGGGCTGGAGAGATGGCTTAGTGGTTAAGGCGCCTGCCTCCTAAGCCTAAGAATGCTGGTTCCAATCTCCAGCGGTTTCAATCTCCAGGTCCCATGTTTAGCCAGATGCAAAGTGACACAAGGGCACAATGCTACACTTGCCCACAAGGGGGCGCACGCATCTGGATTTCATTCACAGCAGCTGAGAGGCTGCTGGCACGTCCATTTCTGTCTTCCTCTCCCTCTCTCTCTGTCTCTCTCTGTGTGTCTCTCTCCACAATAAAAGAAATAATAAAATAATAAATAAAAAAATATATCCTTCCAGTTATAGCATCTACCTTTGCTGCCAGGGAGAATATAGCTTCCCTAGTGGGAATATCCAGTGTGACCTCACTTCCATAAAGGGAATGTCCATTGTAACCTAACTTTTCTAGAAGGAGTGTCCAGAGTGACCTTACTTCCCTAGGAGTGTCCAGTGTAACCTCGTACTTCCTAGCAGGAATTTGCAGTTTGACCTCACATTTCCCTAGTGGAAGCATTCACTATGACCTCACTTCTCTAGAAGGAATGTCCAGTGTGACCTCACTTCTCTAGAAGGAGTATTCAGTGTGGCCTCATTTTTCTAGTAGGAGTGTCTACTGTGATCTCACATGTCTACCATGTTCAGAGCATCTCCCAACATGGCTGTGTATGTTTCCTTTCCTGGAAGTAACACCCAAGGGGCTGTAATTGTTTTTTTTTTTTTTTTTAATGAGAGAGAGCAAGAGCCAGTGCCAGAGCCAGAGAAAGAGAAAGAGAAAGAGAAAGAGAAAGAGAAAGAAAAAGAGAATTGATGCACCAGGACCTCCAGCCACTGCAATGAAACTCCAGACACATGCACCACCTTGTGCACATGTGCAACCTTATGCATGCATTACCTTTTGTGTTTGGCTTAGCTTGGATCTGGGGAGTCAAACATGGGTCCTTAGGCTTCTCAAGCAAGCAAGCACTTTAAACACTAAGCAATCTCTCCAGCCTGGAGCTGTGAATTTAACAATTATTCCGTCATTGAGAAGGATCACATTGTGTCTCTTTAACACTAGGTTTAATCATCGATGCATTTGGAGAACTCAGAGACCAACAGGAGCAAGTCAAGGAAGACATGGAGGTAAGCTTGTCTGTGACTTTGAAATGGGGGTGTTGTGGGTGCTGTTTCCTCACTGCCATTATCAAGAGAATCATGAATATGAAAGAAGACAGAACATATACACTGGGGCTTCAATGCCCTGTTTGCAATCCAAGCAATACACATACTTGAGCAGTGGTGGCTAGGCTAGTACTGTGCTGGATGTTGAGCGTATATGTACAATAATATGACACCACTTACCCCTCTCTAAAAAGGGAGACAATTTGTCAAAAACCAGGCACCCAAGTGTCACAGGTAGTTTGATGGACCCTTAATGAGAGACAGCCTGAGTGCTGTATCTCTGGGATTGATGTTGGATCACTCTCCAATGGGAAGGGAACTTTTGAGAAGGAAGAGATATATGGGTGAGTTTGAAATTTTAAAAAGGAGAGAGAGTGGGCTCTTCGGGCAACATCTCTTTTTCCTATTGCTGCCACCCTGTGCCCATTTCCAAGGATAAATTCTCATTGGATTATCTCAGGTCACCATCTGAGGTCATTACAAGATTGACTTAGGGAATGTGATATGCAGTGTTTCTTTTTGGAATCTGATAGTTTGAATGTGAAATGACCTCTACAGGTTTATGAGTTTAGGTACTTGGTCCCCAGCCTGTGGTGCTCTATAGGGAAGTTGAGGAACCTTCTAGGCATGGAGCCTACATAGCAGATGTAGGGATGTAGAGGCTGGGCTAGAGAGTTATAAGCCAGCCCCAGTTCTGGCCCAAGTTTCTGCTTCCTGGCCCATTGAGACATACTTGACTCTTTCATGCAATGCATGCTCCCTCTGCTATGCCTTTTCCACATGACATCCTATATCTCCTGAACTGTAAATGTGAATAAATGTGTCTTTATCGATGGGATGTTTTATCATAACTATGAGAAAAATAATGAATAAACAAGCATAAGCGGTTCATGATAAAGCATTTAAATTCCAATGGTGGGACTGGAGTGGAAATCTAATAAATGCAGATTGTAGTAATTTATTTGAGAGAAGTTCATAGCTTAACATATTGGCTGGGATACAATTAAAAGTTTTAAGCAAGATAACAAGGTGATGAGAGTCACATTAAAAAATAACAAAAACAAAAAACTTTGCATGACAATGTGGAGAGCAAACTGGAGACTGGCCAGTCCAAGGAAACAGGTTGATAGCATTCTCTGCAAAGAGAACCAAGGAAGTAGACAGACATCAGGTAACATGGAAGCTAGAATGAAAGGAAGATGGGAATTGGCCAGCTGCCAAGGATGAAGCGGATGAAGTATGGAGGACATGCCCAGGCTTCAGGCATAAGCCACTGGTTGGATGGGTGGTGGCTCAGCTGACCCAGGTGCTGACGAAAAGCAGGTCTGTGGTGCAGCTGGTGAGTATGGTTTGGACCTGCTCAGTTTAAGAAGCATCCAGTATAGTGGTGTAACGACCTGATTGTCCTCCAAAATTGTGACCTAATGCTGTGAGCAAGGATTGACCAACGAGACAGGATGGCATCCATGATTTATCTACAACACAGGACATCATTAACCTGCTTCAAATGGAATTCAACAGCTTCTAATTATGAGGCAAAGGGGAACATTTCAGTCCTATAGTGACAATAATCACTGAATGCATTTGTACGTCTATATGAACCTTATGATTCTAAAATTTTGACAGGAAATGGAGTGTCTGCTTTGCCTTCAATTGTGGAGTGAGTCTGCAGAAGGCAGTCCTAAGCAGAGGCCACTCTGCTGTCTGAGAAAAGACAGATCTAGAGGAGGAGAGTAAGCAAGACGAAGCATGTGATTCCTAGATCCATTCATTGGCCATTTCCATTTCTGTTCCTGGCCCAGTGCTGACAGGCTGCTTCAGTATTGCTGATGCAGTGCCTCATACTTGGTATTGGATATGGCCATCCCAAAGGGAAGCAGTTTGTATCTCTTCCCTGCTTGGTTGCCAGACTTTATCCAGGAAGGCAACAAAGTTTCATTGTAGATGAGGACACAGTTAGCTTTATACTCAGAGCCACGAGCAGAATGATCACCAAGCAAGGCATTAGCACGTACACTGCAGGGAATCAGGAAAAGGCACCACTGTTTAGCCGTCATTGCCTTGCCCTCTCTGCATCTATCCCATCCTCCTGTTGCTACACACGTCACTTAAGCCAGCTTCAAGATGCAGTGATGTAGCAATTAAGTTTGTATTCAGGGGTATGGCACAACCCCCATACAGTGGATGTTTGGCATGTATTGAAAAAAAAAATCAAATAGCTACCCCCAAACAACATGTTGCATGCTTCTTCTTGGGGAGCTCTGTACAGAGCCTGTTCTCCAAGATAGGACATCGTGACAGGCTAAAGAAACCATTCCACCAAAATGGAGCTTACTGAACCAAGGAGTTTATCTGGCTTCCTTCCAGGAGTATCACGGGGGGCTCAAAGGCAACAGCATCACTGACAGGCCTACAAAGCATGGGTGCTAGGTGACTCATGACTGACGCACCCCAAGTTCCCTGCCCAAACTGTGGGCAGCTCTTCCAGAAAGTCCTCTCCCCCAGCATTTACTTGCTGCATATATAACCTTGGGGAGAAGCTTTATGAATCTTTCCACTTTCTAAACATCCCGAGTCTTGAAAGTTTTGGGAACTCCCTAAGCCTGGTGTGTTCTAGCAGCTTCCTAAGACTCAAGAGCTTCCCTCTTCTCTCCAAGACAGTGTTTCAATCCAAAGGAAAAAGTTGAAGAACACAGTGAGCAGTGTATTTCTTTTGTTTTTTCTTGGTGACTTATCTGACATTTCAACGTTTCCCTTTGTCTTCCAGACCAAGTGCTTCATCTGTGGAATAGGCAATGATTACTTTGACACGGTGCCACATGGCTTTGAAACCCACACGTTACAGGAGCACAACCTGGCCAACTACCTGTGAGTGCATCTCCCAAGAGTCCATTCCTTTCTATCCCAGGAACCCCCGAAGCTGGGGAGAAGCCCTTTCTTATTCTCCACAACTGCCAGGACACTGGAGAGATAAGCTCTTTGCCTCTGGACTAGGTTGATTTAAAAAGAAGTTAAGCTACCACCCTTCATGGGAAAGATTCTTTCTAGAATGTGGAAGGTGCAACACAGCCTCTCAGCAAGTCTTGACCTGTTCTCATTTCAAAAAGGAATCTAGATGCTTCCCTGAGATACATGACAGCCCTGCCTCTCCCCATGATACTCACTTGAGGACTACTTATAAGTCTCTTTGGGCATTCTTGGAAACTCAGCTTCCTTCCTTCCTTCTTTCTCTTTCTTTCTCTTTCTCTTTCTCTTTTCTTTTTTCTTTTCTTTTCCTTTCCTTTCCTTTTCTTTCTCTTTCTCTTTCTCTCTTTCTCTCTTTCTCTCTTTCTCTCTTTCTCTCTTTCTCTCTTTCTCTCTTTCTCTCTTTCTCTCTTTCTCTCTTTCTCTCTTTCTCTCTTTCTCTCTTTCTCTCTTTCTCTCTTTCTCTCTTTCTCTCTTTCTCTCTTTCTTTCTTTCTTTCTTTCTTTCTTTCTTTCTTTCTTTCTTTCTTTCTTTCTTTCTTTTGTGAGACAGGGTCTTACTAGGTATTCCAGGCTGGCTTTGAACACATGATCCTCCTGCCCCTGATGACTCCTTAGTCTAGAATTACAAACATGTGTCATCATACCTTGTCACAGTGTTTTAAATACATGGATATCTGGCCATTCCTTGGGAATAACTAAAACTGTGGTTTGACAAAATGCCATTCTTAGTGAACTTTTTTTTTTTTTTGGTTCTCAAGATAAGGTCTCTCTCTAGTCCAGGATGACTTGAAATTATGGTGATCCTCCTACCTCTGCCTCCCATGTACTTGCATTAAAGGTGTGCACCGCCACTCCTGGCTCAGTTTTAATGCTAAAGAGACACTAGTTAGGGAGTGGTATTATTGAAGGAAAAATGTGGTTGAGCTACTCCCAGTTAAATTGATCAAAAATTACATCTTAAAAAGCCATTTTTTTTTGAAATTCATCAGTGTTGATTTGATTTTGATCAAAGTATGTACATTCCTAACTTATAGCTCAAACATGCTTCTTTCTTTCTGATTCATTGTATTTTTTAAAATGTATTTATGATATTTTCTCTGTTTTTACCATGACTGAATGCAAACAACATATGCTGCATAAGAATGATTCCTACTTATACTGATATTGTCATGTACCTATTGATGACCAGTCTCTCTATATCTGTAGGTTTTTTCTGATGTATCTCATAAACAAAGATGAAACAGAACACACGGGACAGGTAGGTAAATGATGACTGTGCTGTCTTCAAAAGGAAACAATGGGAAGAAAAGTGCATGTTGGAGCACATGTACATGTTAAATAGTCAGGAAAGAAATGACATTCAAGGGCTGGAGAGATGGCTTAGTGGTTAAGGCGCCTGCCTCCTGAGCCTAAGAAGAACGCTGGTTCCAATCTCCAGCAGTTCCAATCTCCAGGTTCCACATTTAGGCAGATGCAAAGTGACACGAGGGCACAATGCTGCACTTGACCACAAGGGGGCACACACATCCGGATTTCGTTCACAGCAGCTGAGAGGCTGCTGGCACCGTCTCTATCTTCTTCTCCCTCTCTCTCTCCCTCTCCCTCTCTCTCCAAAAAAAAAAAAAAAAAAAAAAAAAAAGGACATTCAAGTGTTAGTTGTGGTTTCTTGATATAAAATCCTCTTTGTTTAGGATAAGAGTAGAAAAATTGTCTTCATTTAATTTACAAAATTCAAAGTTCATATTTTATTTATTTGAGGTGGAAATAGAACAAGACAGGTAGGAAAGAGAGGGAGAGAAACAGACAGAGAGAATAGATATGTCAGGGCTTGCAGCCACTGCAAACAAGCTCCAGATGAATGCTCCACCTTGTGCATCCTGGGTACTGGGGAATTGAACCAGGGTCCTTAGGCTTCACAGACAAGCTCCTTAACTGATAAGCCATTTCTCCATTCACATTTTTTTTTAAAGTTTTTAAATTTCATTTCATTTATTTATTTATTTGCAAGCAGAGAAAGATAGAGAGGAGACAGAGAAAATATGGGTGTTCTAGGGCCTCTAGCCACTGCAAACAAACTCTAGGTGCATGCTCCCCCTTGTGCATCTGGCTTACGTGGGTACTGGAGAATTGAACCTGGGTCCTTTGGCTTCACAGGTAAGTGCCTAAACTGCTAAGCCATCTCTCCAGCCCCTCCATTCACATTTTTAAAATGAGTTTTTATTTACTGACAATGCTAGGCTTGTATATGACTACCCATTTTGAAGAAAATTGAGTGTTCCTAGTTCTAATGTCCTCAAATGGTTAATAATGTGGCCTATAATTTATAATAACTTCTCACTCAGTATTATGGCCATGTCAAAATTGCAAAATATTAAATGACTAAGGATTTTAAGGAACTTGAACTTGCTCTTCCACACCTGCTTACCTGTTTGCTATTAACAAATAAATGGGTAATAGTTTGAATTTGAAGTAGAGTACAATGAATAATATTTTATGAGAACCCTGGAAAGCACATAAGTAAGTACTTAATAATAATAATAATTATTATAATTATAATTATTATTATTATATTATGAATAAGATGAACTGATTATTTATTACTAAAGTAATAGATTTCTACTTTAACATAATGCAAGACAATTGACTTTCCCATTACATGTGACAGATTATCAGAGTTGAGTTTCTTTCTATATTATTTCTTGTGTAGCAGACAGATTTTCAGAACCACATTAATATATTTCCTTTACTTTTACAGGAATCTTATGTGTGGAAGATGTATCAAGAGAGGTGCTGGGAATTTTTCCCAGCAGGGGATTGTTTCCGGAAACAGTATGAAGACCAATTAAATTAAAATCATAACTTGACCATCTCTAAAAACCAAAAATAAGAAGTCCCCTTCTTTCTCTAACTTCTCCATCCTCCCTTTTAATCAATTTCTCTGCTCTCTTGGAAACACCTTGCTGATTTTGTGAGTTGCCAGCATTCTGTGCCATCTGAGAGCATCGAAGCTCGGTCTCTGAGGACTGACTGTTTTCCCCCACCTCATGTATTTTCTTTGAGAAACAAAAAAAAGACTGAAGAACAATCCTAGTCCACAAATGGACAAAACAAGAACTCTGGGAAGAAAACCACTGTGGACACTCTACCATACCATACGTGGACAGTTTTCTCTGAGGATTATCATGTCTCCCTTGAGCTGCCAGACCTTCACAGCCAAGAGTGGCAGCCACACTCACCCAACCTCTCTTTATTTTGCCATCCAGAAGGAAGTGTGTGAGGGTCACAGAGCACTGTAGCACTTACATGTTACTGTGGACACCAATTGCAAAGGGAAATAGTGCCTTACTATATGTGGGTTGAGCTATGCAGAAGATAATGTGCATGAAAAACATCTTTATTTTCTTTATGTCAACCATTTCGTTTTTCTTAGGTAGATTGATTTGTGAGTTGGGTTTAATTTTCTTTATTTTTTTCTTTGGTGGGGGAGGGTAAGAAAAGCTCTTGCACTTTTACAAGAAGGCGAGTGGTGTGTCTCAGGACAGAAGGAGGCTCTTCTCATTCAGCTGCTTCACATCTACCCCCCTCCTCCTCTTAATTTGGTAACACTCTGATGCAACATTGCAACTTTATGAAATCTTTGTATGAAAACAGACTGCAAAAATACTCTTTCAAAAGAAATAATTCATTGCATGTTTATTATGCAAGTTTAAATGAACAAGAAAACTTTCAGAAGCAAGTTGATCAACACGAGAGACCTTCCATGATAGTTCTATTCATAGTAATAAAGTGCTGTGGGCTTACTTGTATATCTGGAGCCAGTGTCATCCACCAACAATACGATCCATTAAGAATGTGACAGTAGTCGTGGGTTTTCCTCTTTCTTTGGGCCACCAGTGATCAACCGTTGGTTTCAGGACTCCTTGTCAGGCCATTTTTTTGATATCAAAGCTGAAGCAATATCCATTCAGGGATTTCATCAGTTGCATCACAAAACATGGATGATAATAGCTATCACTCCATTTTTCCATTTTGAATCCTTTTAAATGTAATGCTAATCTTTACAATTAAAAAGACAGGTTCAGAATGGAAGCAAGGTCATTTTGCAGCCATTGGAGCTCTTTTATTACAAGTCTGCTTGTTAATTTTAGAATTGTAAAACTGCTCTGATTAAACTATTTAACTAACTTTCTCACTTATTTTTTTTCTCTGTTTCATTTATACTTAAGACTCATAAAATTCCAAGCTTGTAACTCAAGGGTGGAGTGTAGGCCAACACCATAGGCTGCTGAGACCCTATACAGTGAGACACGTGTAGTATTTCTGACATGGAGCCCCAAATTCACCAGACATTTGGGTCCACCCTTGTATTTTTCCAGCCATGGGATAGTTCACGGATGGTTTGTTCCCCCTCTCATTTTAATAAATTCTTCTTTGCTCAGGAAATTTTATTTTTCCTGCAATCATGATCCCTTTTGTATCAACATGAAAAAGAATTGGAACCCTAGCAAGTAGAATAGAATGTTAAACACACAATTACAAATTGAAAATAAGCTATGTGCCAAGATCTGTGGTGGTTATCAGTAACATATCACCTGTTCTTGTGAACTTTATTGGTGCTGTGTCTGAGCTGTAGTACCTGATTTTGTATTTATTTCTTAGTAACATTTTTACTTGGGAGAAGGAGGAAATCTGGCGGCACTAAGGGAATACCCACCAAGCCTGCTCAGGGAAGGGGTCTTATGCATCAAGGAGTCTGCGTAGAACAGATTGAATCAGCTCTAGAACACATCAAGGGTGTGCTGCACTGTGCCGTGAAACACTGTAGAGAAAGAATCCACCGGAGAATAACTCTTTCCAGGATGTAATGACCATGGATGGATTCTGGTCTGCTATTTATGTCCACATCAAAGTGAACACAACACATAATATGGGTGAGAGGCAAGGGATATACACTCAGAGTTGTCTAGAGATTTTAAAGTTCTTGTGCACTCTGCTGACTGAAAGATCTGGGTTTGAAGTCCTAGGAGGTGGCAGGAATACCTGAGGGAAAGAAAGTTTCCCTTGCCAAAGGGCTTTGCATCCACTTCAATGCAGAGGTACGGGGTGAAGAAGCAAGGCCTTGCACTTCCCATCCTTGACATTGGTTGACATTCTGAGCAATATACCACCCACAGGTCATCAAGGGGAAGAGAGTAAAAAAAAAAAACTGTGCCAGACCTGGTGGTGCACGCCTTTAATCCCAGCGCTGGGGAGACAGAGATAGGAGGATCACTGAGAGTTCAAGGCCACCCTGAGACTCCATAGTACAATCCAGGTCAGCATGGACCAGAGTGAGACCCTACCTCGAAAAAACCAAAAAAAAAAAAACCAAAAAACAAACAAAAAAAAAAACTGTGATGATGCACCCATCACTCAGAAAAGAGTTCATGGTCATCCACCCTTGGCTACATAGTGAGTTTGAGGCCAGCATGAGCTATGTAAGACCACGTCTCAACAAAAAATAGAAGAAAAAAAAAAAGAAAAGAAGATCGTCTTTGTTATCATCGTTAATTATTCTACAGAAAATATCTCAGGAATCTCATACATAATGAGACTTTACCTCTGTGTCTAAACTTGAGGCTGCCTGACTCAAACTCAAATATCACTAGATCAATTACTTTTCTTATCCCTGTAACAAGTGCTTAGCACTTGTTAACAGGACAAAGGCTTTCTTTCAGCTCATAGTTTGAAAGGATAGTTTATCATGGCGGGGGGGGGGGGGTGGGCGGGGAAGGGGGCATGGCAGCAGGTGGCTCCATGGTGGTGACAGCATTTGGTGGCTTGTTCACGGGTCAGCAGGTCAGCCTCTCCTGTGTGGCCCTATGTCTACTAGGTAGGCCTGTGCCCAGAAAGTTCCATATCCCCCAAACAGTGCCACCAACTGAGGAAAAAGTGCTCAAAAACATGAAATTGTGGAGGATATTTCATATTTAGCTGTAATACTTTTCCTCTTAGAAATTTAGATTCCACCATTATTCAACCATTCACAAAAACATTATTGTGGATTCCCTGGGCCCTGAGAGCTTCAACCCATGCGCATAGGTCAGTATTATTTTATTTCATATATTCCACTCATATCCCCCTAGAAGTAACTTTTCCAATACCCCATAAAATAAGTTTAGAGTCACAGTTTAAGTTCCAGATGCACTTTGGGGATGAGAGTCTTAATGATGCTCCATGGATAGATGACTAGTAGTTTTTTTATTGTGTGAGTATGTGTGTGTGCATGTGGGTATGCATGTTCATGCTAGTACACTTGCAAGGGCATGTGTATGGGAGTGCAGATGCACATGTGTGCACATGTGTGAGGAGGCCAGAAGTCAACATTGCTGTCCGGCTTATTTTTATGAAACAGGGTCTCAAACTGAATCTGCATCTCACCAGTTCAACTCAACTAGCAGGCCCCAGGGATCCTCCTGTTTCCTCCCTAGCACTTGGAATACTGCCTCACACACCACACATGACAGTTTTTGTGTATACTAAGGATTCAGTCCTCATTCTTGCACAGCAAGCATTTTATCCACTGAGTCGTGCCCCGTTGCCTGGTATTCTGTAAGGGGACGACACAGTCTGCTTTTAGTCCTGTATTACAATAAAAATACTTTAGTACTAGCTATAAAAACTGCATCTGGAAAATCTAAACATTTTTTCTCTCTCTTGCCTTTCAGGGAAATGTTTTTCTTAAGCACCCGTTTTTCTGGGTGATTATAGTTACAAGGTCATCATTTCAGCTAAGGCCAGTGGTGAATGCCACATTGACTGGACATAGTTAAAGAAACTTTTTAAACATTTGACACCTTATGCAAGCATGGAATCCTGACATGGATAAAGGCATGGGTGGTTAGATATTCTATGAATGGTTTGAGTACCTCTAGTGTTGTGCCATGCCACCCCCTGATGACAGGACTGCACGTGTGCTGTGTCACATCTTCACTGGAAGTTGGGAAGGACGCACTTTTGTTCTGATCTCTGACCCTGCTGATTCCTGGGACTGTTGATAGCCATGAGTATTATTTGCACACATCCTACTAGAACAAGTTCACTGTCCTACCACCCAAAATTGTGTCACAATTGTGTGGCTAATGTGAACATAAATCAACAGATATGTACATTCTCAAAGCCTCATGTTGCCTAAATCAGAAACAGAGCTTTTTAAATAACATCTCAACTAAGCACAGAAACAGCAGTTGGTCACGCTACTTTCCTCACAGACAATATTCCAGGACTCTCAAGACAGTAGGGTAGGAAGGTTTTGTGCAGTCACTGTTCAGACAAAACTTCCGGGAGGTTAATGACCTAGGCTGCTATGGTGGTTTGAATCTATGACTTCTTTTAAATTAAGATTGAGTTTACAACGTGAATCCCTAGTGGGAAAAGCCCTGCTGGGCAAAGCGCATGTCACTAGGGGCAGATCTCATAATTCAGCCCTACTAAGTGGGTTCAGAGCAGTTGGAGCTCTGGCTGTTTGTGTTTGCTGGGTGTTTGGTGATGCCTTTCTGCCATAATTTATGGAAGTGAGTCAGCTTCTTCTGCCATGACTGCTGTTTCCCTGGATTCTGTATAAGCTTGAAATAAATCCTTTATTCCTATAAGCTGCTTCTGGTCAGATGCTTGTCCAGCAACATGAATATAATGGCAACAGCTGCTTAATGGAAAAGCTGGATCATTTGTTCCAGTTAAGTTTATTGTCCTAATATCTTTTCCTATTGTAATGAGAATGGTGTGAAAAATAAAAACAGGATCTTTTTTATCTCACAAACATGATCTAGGAAAGCAGATAGTCATGAAGGTTTTGGGTTTCCACCCAGAGCTTCGGTGCTCACTGATAATTGCTTCTGCACAGAATGAAGCAAAGCTGAACATAACTGATTCTGGATGAAGAAGAGATGGTCTATTTTTAGGCCAGGATAATAAGGGAAGCCTCATTTTCTCATCATGGTGGTTTGCTTTGGTATGTTGCTCATTTTCCTAAGGAACTCTTGGTTTTCAAAACTGTCTAGCAGATTCTTTCCTATGCCTGCTGTAATTTCATCATAATTAAAATATTTTTGGTTCATACTTTCTTCCTAGATGTATTTATTGAATATATTTCCCTCTTCTTCTCTCCCTCTCCCCATCTTCAACTCACTAGACTTCTAGCAATATTTGCCTTACTTTAGCCATGGTACTGCTGCTAGTACCCTTGTTTCAAATGAAACTAATCAGTGTGAATGTATTCCTGGATGTATTTATTGAAGATGTTTCATGACAACTAAGAATTTATTAGATTCATGTTTAAAAGGGTGTTTTAATACAAGGGAGCAGCTAATACTTGTTTTCCTTGTCTAAATGAGGGAGGAAAATCTTTCCCTCTGCCTTGTTTTTTAATGTTTATATACCTTTAAAGGAAACTGACAAATTAGAAGAAATGACAGATTTTATTCACTTATATACCAGGAGGTTACAGAAGTATGTAACTCAACAATGCTGTAATAAACTAATTACCCATCATGCTAGGGCATGAGTAAGACAACGAGCATGAATGTGGAATCTCTCCTAAAAATTATTCACTGTACATCGCCCCTCCGAAAACAGCCCCAATATCCTGTTCTCAGAAATAGACACTGTCATAAAGTTACCTCCTATCTAGTTTGATAGCAGTGCACTCATCTTTCAGCACAGTTAATTGTTTTTCCTCTATACCTTCTAAGAAGTCTTCTTTTTCTTCCAGAAATGTTCCTTGCAAGAACTCATGCCTATTGACAGAGCATTTCTATGCAAACCAGTCACTTCACTAGAAGGCCGCAGTTCTATGTATATCAGTCCTGAAGTAAAGGTTTCACATATCTTCCAGTAGTTCATTGTTTCTCAAAGTAACGTGCAAGGAGATAATCACTGGTGTTAGTGAATTTTCTGTAAGTGTTTAACTTTTTAATATTTCAAAATGATCAACAAAAGCTATTCACGCTGATTAGTTTATTTCATTTGAAATAAGGGTACTCGTAGCAGTACCTTGGCTAAAGTAAGGCAAATATTGCTAGAAGTCTAGTGAGTTGAAGATGGGGAGAGGGAGAGAAGAAGAGCAAGAGGAAGAAGATAGATGATAGATTAAATAGATGATAGATAGATATAGATATTTAACAGATAGAGTATACACTCAGCAGTTAGGGCTGAATCCAAGAAAAGAAACACCCCAAACAACTTTGTCAGACTTAAAACAGGGAATAATGAGTCAGAAAGAAATGTTTAGGAGATATAAAGTGTAAAAAATGTTTAAGAGCTTGAATCACTGCTGACTTTTAAAGCTGGAGAAAGAAATCGAGGGAACAAGAGCTTCCCGTGTCTTTAGGAACTGAGGATAGCCCTGCCCTATAACCAGCAAGGACAGTAATACCTTGTCCTAGTGCTGCATGGAATTTAATGCTACTATTGTCCTGAATGAGCAGGAAGTCCAGCCATTCCTGAACCCCCAATCATAGTGCAGCTGTGCGGATACCTGGGTCTAGCCTTGGAGTGATGTCAGCACCCAATGAACTATGAAATAATAAATGAATGTTGCTTTGAGATAGATAATTGCAATAATTTGTTATGCTAGCAACCAAAAGCTATCACCATAACCTAACAATATAGATGAAAAGTGCATGAAATGAAGCTAATGGCAATTTAGACTGCATAAAAGAAGACAAGTGTACTTGAAACAGTAAGAAACCCTCATAAAACACAAAAAGACTTAAAATGGAGTTTTGCTTTCAACGTGAGCCAAACATATAAATTATCTAAGCAGATGTAGAAAATTGAAAAAATCCAATACTCTTTCATAATTTGAAAACTCAATAAGCGAGAAATAAAGGGAAATGGCTTCAGCTTAATAAGAGGACCTATAGAAGACCAGACTGAAAAAATCTCAATGGCAAAAGGGCATAATCCCTGCTAACAGAGCCAAAACAAAAATGCCTATGCTAGCTTCTTCCCTCATGCTGTGTACTCGATACCCTGGCCAAAGAAATGAGGCATGAAAAATCAATGAGACATCTAGGCTGACAAAGAAGTAACACAATGTTTATGCACAATGGACAAAGCTAGGGAAAACCAGTTCATACCACACGCATTTATACTGGTACTTATGTTTCCATCTCTCTACGTTAGGAAACATGACTTTTCACCAACCCCTCCAGCCCAATCCTATACTACCTGCTAGATAAGTATATTTTCTCTTCCTCATATTTGTAACTCCTCATATGGGATAGGGTTTTGCTCTAATTAGGAAGGAAGTAAGGCAGGCAGGCAGAGAGGGAGGGACTGACTTCAGCTTTCTGACTAGCCTTTAATTTCTAGCTGTGATAGTTAATCTTGATTGTCAACTTGATGGGATCTGAAATTAAGAGGCAAATATCTGGGGAGATCGATGAGGGATTAACTGAGGGGAGAATACCTTCATCCAGAGTGGATGGCACCTTTTGATGGATGGCCTAGATGTAAAGAGGTCTCAGAAGAAAGTAGTGTTGCTTGTCTCCCTTTGCTTCTTGCTGTGTTTTTTTTTTTTTTTTTCCCAAGGTAGGGTCTCACTCTAGCTCAGGCAGGCTGACCTGGAATTCACTATATAGTCTCAGGGTGGCCTCGAACTCATGGCGATCCTCCTACCTCTGCCTCCCCAGTGCTGGGATTAAAGGCATGTGCCACCATGCCTGGCTGGTGTATCATTTTGATGGACATTGAACTTCATCTTCTTCAGTTTTATAATGTGGACTAAAGACCAGTGGCTCTTCAGAAATCTTCTAGGCCTTCAACATCAGCTTGGAACTGCTCAGGTATCCAGCTTTGGAGCCTGAGCAGTTGCTAGACTTTCAGCCTGTCCAGCAAGCATGTAGACCATGTTGGGCTTCTTAGCCCTCATCAGTTGTAAGCCATTCTAGTGAATTCCCTTTTACAATACATGCTCACTGTATCAGTACAGTTCCTCTAGAGAAATTTGCCTAATACACAAACATAAAAAGTTTTAAAGTTGTTTTATGTGTTGCTGTATACAGAAGTTGATTGTGCCATGAAAACTAGAAATTCCAATCATAGATGTGTATATCCAAATAGATATATACACAAAAGACACATGGAGTCCTATTTTAGGTATACCACCCATAGCAGTTACACATCACACAACAACATCCATCCACAACCGAGTAAAAAAGTGATCCCTATGTTTATGTGCTTTATTAATACAGTGGAGATCTCTGAAAATGAATGGACCACCATGAAAAGATTAATAGAAGTAAATCTCACTATTGAATGAAAGAGTTCAGCCTGGCAAAAAATACTGTTTGACTCCAAACAGGGAAAACCAATCTGTGACTTGAATTCAATATGGAGCAAGAGAAGGGTCTTTTTAATGGGAAGGGTTGGCTGCCTATTGAAATGTTAGTAGTGTTACTTCATTCATCACTTATGCTAATTCAACTGTGAAGTTATCTGGATGGATCTGTGTCAGTGTGCTAGACCTCAATCAGTGTTTATTTAAAAGAAAGTTGGTTGTAATATTATACTAAGTGTTTTTATTTGGTTCACCTGGAAGAATGATCTAGATTTCTATACAAGTAGGCACACATTTTTGCCACACTTACTTTGTGTGTGTGGAGTTTTAAATATTGCTTTATTTTAAAACAAATATGATTGATTTTTTTATTGTTAGATAAGATTATTGTTAAAATAAGCTGACTTGTGCTACTTTAATGTAGTCGTATGGAGGCTATTCTTCAGTGAGCCATACTGATGTTTAATAAATGTTGAAAAGAACAAATAGCTTTTGCAATTTGAAATTATATTATGAGTGAAACTTCAAGCTCTATTTTACAAACAGTTTCTGATCTCTTGGCTCTCTTGCCAGGTACTGCCCACTGGATTAATTCTGGTTTAATCTTTGCTCTATGAATTGACTCCTGAGGGTTCATGGGACTCTTCCTTGCAGAACAGGCAGGTTAGCAATTTTGGTGAGCTTGCCATCGTTCTGAAAGTATTTTGGCTTTGGTAATGCAGCTTTGTAACATGAACAGTTCTGGGGAAGATATAGTGAATCCATGGAAAGCAGTTGTGCAGAACAGAAGGCATGCAGTGAGCTAGCATTAGTACTTGGTTTCAGGGTACATGTCTCCCTGGGGATCAGTGACAGAAGACGTGAGCCACACCAGCAGCAATACAGCTGGGCTTGTCTAATGTTGCCTCTGATTTGTATCAAAATAGCATGTTCTGCTCCCATTATAATTATTCCACAATTGGACTTCAAGTTGAGACAGTTTGACTGTTTCATTGATGGAGGCACATAAATGAATACAGGTCAGGAGACCTGACTGTGGAGAATGTGGCATGCATCACCTAAGTTATACAATGCTAATTTTATTCTTTCTAGGCTCCTGTTATGAAACTTTTCTAGAAGGGCTTCATTTTTCTATAAGCTGTCAGTCTCTCTCTCTCTCCATCCTTAATAATACATTGTGATGATTCTTAGTTTGTAGCTTATTCATAAATTTTGGGTTTTGTGGCACTTTACTAATGTGCAGTTCCTCTATTTTTTTTTTTTTTTTTTTAGTTATCTTACATTTAGGGACTGATTTTTGGTTTATAAAAAAGTAAATGCCTAAATCACAAGCATTAGCTATATCTTCTATAGATGGTTGGATTGTTTGGATAGATATTCCATCTGCTTGTCCACCAATGCTGAAGAAAGGTATGCATCTCTAATCTTGGCATTTGAGAGGATCAGGAAGAAAGATCCAAAGCTCAAGGCCAGCTGGGGTTACATGCTAATCCTTTCAAACACACACACACACGTACATACACGTAGTAAAGAAAGAAGATGGCTTGTCTTTGTAGTTGCTGAGAATTGATGGTAGGTTGCTTACATCCCAAACCATTCTGCAGCAAAGCAGACACCTGAAAGATTTGACATTCCAGGGGTGATTCTAGATATTACTGCCTTATTTATTTGTTGTTTTATATATTCAGAAGACAATATCCAAATGACTTTCTTTTGACCAGACAGTATCCTAAATGTTGAACAAAGAACTGAATAAAACCAAATATAGTATATTGCATAACCTATCCTAATTAAATTTAAGATTTCTCTTCTTTTAAAATGATGATATTTATCTTTTAAAATTAATTATGGTTATTTTATATAAGTTATAACATCTTATTCTCTTTTATCCCCTTGCTCCAGCTTCTGTTATCCTGGAGGCCCTCCTAAGGTAGGCTATGGTAATCACTGTGGGGTCATGATGCCCTCAGTCTTTCCCTGTGGGGTAGTGGGGGACCATGCCTAAAACGAGGATAATATCTCACCTCACTGCATTGTCATGAGAATTAAAGTATTCAATCCTTAACATTTGCTTAAATAACACCCAGTAGATATTAACTTTTATCACACTTGTTAATAATCTGTGTCATTATTTCAAGAGTGAGGTAAGCTAAATGTGCTGATTCTGCATGGCTGTATGTGTGGTGTGCATTGTGTATGCACATGCATGTTAGCATGGATGTGTGTGTGTGTGTGTGTGTGCATGTGCATGTCAAAGCTAGAGATAAAGTTAGTGTCTTCCTTCACAACACTTCACTATTTTTACTGAGACAGTATCCCTCACTTGAGCCCGGAGTTGCTGCTTTTGCTCATGCAGCTAGCCAGCTTGCCCCAGGGATCCCCTGTCTCCACTCCCTGAGTGCTGGTGGGATTACAGGCAGGCCACCACGCCTACCCAACATTTACATGGGTGTTGTGGATCCCAACTGTGATTGTTACACTTTCATATTAAGTGCTTTAGTAACTGAGTCATCTCCCATGTACCCTTTTTGTTGTTTAGGTAGGTTAAAATAGGACCAGGTTTAATTGTGCTGAAGGCTTACCATGACATGGCAGTAATCTTTATAAGAGTCCTGAGATAAACTGTGGGCCTAGAGATGATGCTTTCCTTTGGCACAGTAGAGCAGGTTTACAGGTTTTTTTCCACTTGCTTATTTTATTTGCTTCCTAGAAGCTGATTACTTCCCATAGCGTCTCTTGTATTTCTTCTCTGTAAGTTCTCTTCCATATTATTTGCACATGGTCTCCACCAAGTGCTCAAATCAATTATAAAGAAGTCATTTGTTTCTTGAATCCCTTTATGAGAAAGAAGGTAAATAAGGAAATTGATCACATTTGTGATCATGTAACTGCCTCCAGAATGTCTCCCACACCCCACCTTTTTGCTGTTGTCATGCTTGGCCTGAACTTTTGACACATTTTCAAGTCCACCACTGCAGATGCTAAACTTCTGAGTTGTTATTGGACCAAGGGAGTAAAATTATGGCATTCTTTTCCTTCATCATTTTTATTGGGTTGTAACAAACATCTCCACAGTTTACTGTCAAATCCTTAATTCATAAACATGTGCCTTTGACATAACCTTGACAAGAGACTGCTTGTAGCTCCTAAAATAAACTTTGTGACTATGTGTTCCTTAATGCCTCAATCTTGTCCAACCACCATCAACACTGTACCCTGTCTCCTATACATCTAAAGATGACTGGTATTACAAAGGTCTCTTTCTAGTTTTTGTTCTATATACAACATGGTGTTCTCAACCCATCCCCTTGGAATTTATTGAAACACTCTGTTAGTGGATACAGAGCATTCTCCCAATATATCATGTCCTACCAGCATTTCCTGATCCTCTGGGTTGTCTACTTTATTACACAAATCTCTAATTTTTTTTTCAGATTAGACAAATTTCATAAAACTTATGCTCCTCCAGAAATTATAATATATTAGAAAGGTTTTTATAAGCTCTAAGGGAAATCATTGGGAGCTAATACCCTGCAATAAGTGTCTTAATGTCATGCCCTCTTCCTAACATCAACTTAGAGATAAACAAATCATGGGTGAAAACTTTAAACATGTCTGCAGTATATGTGGTAACTGGCTGTTATTCCCCAGGATAGTGCACAGTGTCCATGCATTAACTGAGATGCTGAAGGTTATATTTTTTGCTATAGATCTGCATATGAACCTCCTCCTCTCTGTTACTCATGTGTGTGTGTGTGTGTGTGTGTGTGTGTGTGTGATTATTTTTGCCAGAGTCAAGAAATTGACTGACAGTGGGTGACCCCTAATCTTTACATATTTCCCTATCCAAGTATAATGTAGCTTCTTGTTTTAACTATCTTAGAAGTATAGAAATAAACTCCCTGCCCTGAGCACTTTGCCTATCTAAATATAGAATCTAAAATTATTTTGTCACACTGCAACAATATGAAAATGCTCCATTTGAATCACTTTCCTTTAGAGGCTTGCAAAGAAGAAAACTATTTCCCACATACATTCCATTTTGTAAGGCGCATCCTTTTCTGACCTCCATCATCCAGGGTCTGTGTTACCCCGATCCCTGCTATGAAGAGGTACTGGAATCAGTTGTGGGAGGTTTTGGGCTCTCACTCATTTCTGTGTGACAATGACAAGATGAGGCTGTCGTGTACAAAAGCTGTCCTAGTGTTTTTTTTTTTTTTTTTTTTTTTTTTTTTGGTTTTGTGAGGTAGGGTTTCACTCTGGTCCAGGCTGACCTGGAATTAACTATGTAGTCTCAGGGTGGCCTCGAACTCTCGGCAATCCTCCTACCTCTGCCTCCCGAGTGCTGGGATTAAAGGCGTGCGCCACCACGCCCGGCCCTAGTGTTTTTTTGTGTGTGTTTTTGGTTTTCAAGGTAGTGTCTCACTCTAGCCTAGGCTGACCTGGAATTCATTCTGTATTCTCAGGGTGGCCTCGAACTCACGAGGATCCTCCTACCTTTGCCTCCCAAGTGCTGGGATTAAAGGCGTGCGCCACCACACCCAGCTGTCCTAGTGTTTTTTGAGCAGAGAATTTCATCCCTGTGGGAGTTCATCTACTGTCCAGACCATTTCAACTCAGTGCTACTCCTAAATATATTCTACATAATTTTAAGAAGCAAGTTTAAATGACATTGGAGAATATCATAGTGCTCTACAAAATGAAAACACAGAGTACCATTGAATGAGTCTGGAAATCACAATTAATACTTTAAGATCCAGTTGGAAATTAGCAGTATCAGATGAGAAGACTCAAGGCAAGAAGGTGCCAATTGTTTAAGAAGTAGAAAGTGAAAAGGGCTGATGGCATACATGTCACCACAGCTCTGATGTCTTATCTGACCCTTGTATGTCCATGTCTACTTCTTCCAGCTCCACACAGTTACCCTATGACAAGTCTGTTCCTGTCCCAGGCCATGTTCTTCTGTTTCCTGCCCTGGGCTTGACTGATGCTGCCGTGTGAGGATGCTTGGTGTGACTCATCTGGTACTCATAGATATGTCACCTGAGCCAGGGCCAAGGACAAGTGCTGCCCACTCTTCCTCTGGGAGGACAGTGGTGAGTCACATGTACAAATGCCCCAGGGTAAAAATTTTCTGTTATATAACACCTCAGTTCTGGGAATCTAATATACATCATGGTAACTGTTCATATAAAAGCTTTATACAAATTAAATGCAGTGAAGCATAGGCAAGACATAACCCTCAGATGCAGGTCTGCAACATGAGCAGGCAGCATTTATGGAAAGGAGAGACAGCTAAACTGTTGAAGCCTAGCATTTACCTTATTTGAATTTGGTATGAATGATCACTTTGACCCTGTGACTGATGGAATGTCAGCTGCAGTCATTGGCCAAGACTCAGAAATTCACTAAAAAAAAAAAAAATCATGTTCCTGCCAGACATGGTTGTGCACACCTTTAATCCCAGCACTCAGGAGTCAGAGGTAGGAGGATCACCATGAGTTCGAGGCCACCCTGAGACTACATAGTGATTTCCAGGTCAGCTAAACTACAGTAAAACCCTATCTTGAAAAAACAAACAAACAAAAATAATTTCATATTCCTAAATTTGCTCTCAGTGACTTTGAGTACTAAATTAGAATACAGTTTGTTACATAGGGATTCAAAACACAGAAAAGCCTCAGATTTAGTTTTATTTGACACAATTATAGTCAATGATATTGTACCGTACATTTGAAAATTTTTAAAAATATATATTTTTTATTTTTTATTTTTGGAGAGAGACACAGAGAGAGAAAGACAGAGAGAGAGGGAGAGGGAGACAGATAGAGAATGGGCGCGCCAGCAGTCTCTCAGCTGCTGTGAACGAAATCCAGATGTGTGCACCCCCTTGTGGTCAAGTGTGGCATTGCGCCCTTGCATCACTGCATCTGGCTAAACATGGGACCTGGAGATTGGAACCGCTGGAGATTGGAACCAGCATTCTTATGCTTAGCAGGCAGGTGCCTTAACCGCTAAGCCATCTCTCCAGCCCTGTACATTTGAAATTTACTGAGATCAGATCTTCAGTATTCACACAAAATAACAAAACTGTTGGATAGTTACTTGTGCTGTAGGTATACTAATTAGCATGATTGGTGGTAAACTTTTCACAATATTATACAAGTAAAAGTCATGCTGTCCATCTTAAACACATACACTTCAGTGGAGTCATTTCTACCTCAACAATGTTGGGAAACAAAAGGAAAGAAATTTTTAAAGGCCATGTGTTGGGGCTAGGAAGTTGGTAAAGCACTTTCCGTGCAAGCATGGCTATCTGAGTATCTGAACATATGAATATGAACACACACACATACACACACATCCAAACCAGAAAAACAAATGCCTGGAGGGTGAAGCATTGTCCATTGGAGCAGCAGCTCACTTGGTCATATGCCCTTAAGTTGCTTCTCCTTCCTTCTCTCTTTCTTTCCCTCTGTCCTCATCCCTGTCCCAGGGCCTACATCTCGACCCACATAAAAAGTCAGAAGCCTTTGCCTCCATCTTGGCTTCAGCAGAATCTAGACTATGACAGCAGTTGTTTAAGCAATTCAAACATTGCTCAGTTAGATCCAGCACATAGCTCAGAGCTTTCTACTGCCAACTTTCTCCTTCAAAAGGAAAGAAGAAGGGGCAGCAGCAGGTACCCTGGTCCACCCAGCTACCCTCAATGTGTTAGCAAAACAAAAGGTACACAAAGAGCCAGGCATGGTGGCACACACCTTTCATCTTAGCACTTGGGAGGCAGAGGTAGGAGGATGGCCAAGAGTTTGAGGCCACCCTGAGACTATATAGTGAATTCCAGTTCAGCCTGAGCTAGAATGAGACCCTAACTTGGAAAACCAAAAAATTTTTTAAATTTTTTTTTAAAAAGGTACACAAAGAAAATCCTGCTCTAATGAAAGAAAGCTAGTCAGTAATTATGACGACGTCTCAGGGGTGGAGGTAAATGACTTCAGCAAATACATATTTAATGATTTAGCAAGATAAGCTAATTAGACTGACTCTATTGAACTGTGTGTGGGGGTGCGAAGACTGTCATAACTGTGAGATCAAAGCTCATTTATAGTGCAATTAAATCCCAAGTGCTGCTGTTGCTCAAAGGAATTTATTTTATTTTTAAAATTTTAATCTTTGACTCAACTTTTGAAATACAGGTCTATGAAAAGCCTTAAGGCAAGTTAGTTATGCATGATTCAGTGATGCATTTGTAAACCTACATGGGGTTGGCGGGGGGAGTGCTCAGCAGGAAGCCTGAGTTTATATCCCCAGGCCTTTCCTGTCCTGGAGAGTGAGCTAGGAGAGGAAGAGAAGGGGGCTGAGGGCAAACTCTGTTAGTAGTGAGGTGGGTGAGGAAGAGGAATGGGAATGAGGTCAGGCTCCGTTAGTAGCTTGAAAGGCCTTCTTCATTTACCCATACAGTGACCTTCACCACAGAAATGGCTTACCCAGGAGCCTCTCAGCCTCCTTGAAACAGTCGTATTTTGTGAACACTCTATAGTGCTAGCGCTGATTTTCTGATAAGGTTTTTATTATTATAAAATAATAGAAGTGTGTTCACTCAAGTGTGAGGAAGAAATTGCTGGTTTAAAATTTGAACAGGCTGGTTGTGGTGGCACACGTCGGTTGGATATTGCTGAAGAGATGGAGGCAGAAGGATCAGGAGTTTGAGGCCAGCCTGGGCTACACATTTAAAAAAATTGAATAGAAGGGCCAGAGAGATGGCTTAGCAGTTAAGGCACTTGCTTGCAAAGCCAAAGGACCCAGGTTTTATTGCCATGACCCAGGTAAGCCAGATGCACAAGGGTGTGCACACATCTGGAGTTCATTTGCAGTGGCTTGAGGCCATGGCGTATCCATTCCCCTCTCTCGCTCCCTATTTCTGTATCTTTCTCTTTCATAAATAAATAAATAAATATGGTTTTTAATTGAACAGAAATTCAGGTCTCCCATATTTTCTCTTATATGTGGAGACCAGGGTTAGAAATCATAGATGTGAACAAGGAAAAGGGGAGGAGGAGAGTATGGAAGGGTACTGGAGTGAGCATGAACAAAGTTTGTTATATGCATATATAAAAATGTCATACTGTAACCTCTTACTCTATACAATTAAAAAGTAGGAAAAATAGGGGCTGGGGAAAGGGCTTAGTAGTTAAGGTGTTTGCTTGCAAAGACTAAGCCCCTGGTTCGATTCCCCAAGATCCACATAAGCCAGATGCACAAGGAGGCACATGTGTCTGGATTTCTTTTGCAGAGGCTGGAGGCCCTGGCATGACCATTCTCTCTTTCTCTCTGCCCCTTACTCTCAGTTTCTCTCTCTCAAATTAATAAATAAAATATTGTTTAAAGTAGAAAATAGTTACATTATGTCTATGTACTAGTTGCCCTGGGTGAAAACTATCCATGTTAAAAACAAGAAAAGGTAATGCTTAACATTAGCGTAGTGCATACCAAGTTCCAAGTATTATATATGTATTTTTGTTACTATATATACACACACATACACACATATATGTTATACTCTTTTATCCCCTCACCCCTGTTCCTGTTTCCCTAAGACCCTCCTCAGTGGGGTTATGGGATTCACTGTGGGGTCATGAAGACCTCAGTCAGTAGTGAAGTAGCAAGGGAACTGTGCTTAGGGTGTTCCTACCCACTCTGTGGTTAGTGGTTCTTTTATTCTTTCCACCTCCTTGTCTTCAATGTTCCCTGAGCCATGGCAAGCCTGTTTGACAGTCTGATTTGGTGGTGAGCTCTTTGTAGCCACTGGATTTCTTCTTTGATGTGTTTGATTGATCACCATTTATTACTTTTGCTATTGTTTTAGGCTTTATAAGTTTTCTGTGTTCACTTTACAGACAAGAAAACTGAAGCAGAGGGGAATGTAAGTCACTCTCTGGAAGACAGGATACCCCAGAGAACTCGCTGTGATGGGGATCAACACAGAGAAACCACACAGTGATGTCCTCATGCTGACAGGACCTGTATGAGGAGCTGCGAGGAAACAAGCAAATGTGACTGAGATGGAAGGTGTCTTTTGGCAGGTGATCTGAGAGGATCTTGAAAGACAGAATACCTTAAGCCAAGCCAAGCTGGGAGTAAGAGAAAGAGAGAATCCCATCCACAGAGGCTCTACCATTATTGTCCCACAGAGGAAGCCACTGAGATGTACTCCAGCAGAGGAGCTGATAAACTATGGTAATGCTGACACCTATATTGTTCAATGACAACAAGAAATGGCCTATTGAGCTATAGTAAGATGTAGAAGAATCTTGCATACATATTATTAAGTGAAAGAAGGAAGTATAAAGAAGCTGCACTGTGCATAATCTAGCCTTACGGCATTCTGGAAAGGTCAAAACTATATGTAAACAGAGACAATAGAAAAAAAAACCATGGTTGCCAAGGGTTACATCAGTAGTGCAGGGAGAGGGTGAACAGCTGGAACATGGGATATTTAAGGTAATAAAATTGTCCTGTATGGCATCTCAATGGTTGCTACATGATGTTGTACATTTGTGAAAACTCACAGGAAGTATAACACAAAAAGTGATCCTTAAGGTCAATATGGCCTATGGAAAATTGCTAGTATTAGCTTTTTGATTACAATACATATATCCCATTAATGTAAGATGTTAATAAGAATAAGGAAAACTGGGACGGGTATGTAGAGAAAAAGAACTTTCAAAATAAGACAGAATAGTATAGACAGATTCTTATGGAAAGGACACCTCAAATCTTCAAAAACCTGAAGTAACTATGGACCTTGGAGTGTGTGGCAGAGACATTAGACTATAAGTAAATTACAACTTAGTATAAATTGAATTATTAATTTTCTTCATTGTTATTAGTTGGCTTCATGATGTGAAGGAAATTGGAGTTTTCTTTGGTGAAAGTGAAATAAACCCATAAACGCTAGTGAGACTCATTCAAGCAACAGGAAATGGCATGTGTTATATAACCTGGAAGCCCAAGGGAGCACTTCTGACACAGGGGAATCCAGGACACAGCTGAAACATGTTCTTGAATCCTGCTTCATTTTCTCCATGCTCATCCTCTGTGTCTTCTTCCTCCTCCCCTCTGTTCCTATCTATTTTGTCCTCTGACTGAACACTCTTCTCTATTCATCACAGTGACAACTAGCAGGTCAAAGTGCTGATTCTGAGCACTACTGTTCTCAGACTCCAAAGATTTTCTGTCTGTGTCAATCTCTGTCAGTCACAGAACAGCTACCCTGTCCCTTCAGTGGGGGATTAAATGATCACCCCAACTAGTCTGTGTCCAGGAAAATGAGATGATTTCTTCTCCAGATAGGACGTATAACTCCTCATTGTGGAATGAGGTACATGGACACCAGGGAGGAAATGGAAAGAAGACAGAGTGTCTTTAGGCAGAAAAATTATTAGCAATTAACAGACACTTTCAAATTAAGACAGAATAGTATAGACAAACCAAACCAAACCCCAAATAGTTTAAAGAACAGACATTGAAGTGTAGGTAGGAATGGTGGTTCCTACCTGTAATCCCAGCATGTGAGAGGTGGAGTCAGGAGGATCATGGTTCAAAGGCAACCTGGGTTACAAATAAAAAGAAATACAGATGTAGATTTGAGCCATGGCTCTGGTTTATAAACCATGAAAACTGTATTCATTTGACTATCTAAAACATATCGATTTATTTGCTGCAATTTTGGTGTTCCCAGAAGAAAAGTGAAGCCAGAGAATGGAGATGATAAAGAAATTACAAAATGTGCTGAGGATGAAGGAGTTAGTGAGATCATGAAGGTCTCATACTTTGCAAGTCAGCTAATGAGGAATAGCACCCCTACCCTGCTACCTTGTCAGTGCCTTAGATCATAGTCATGGCCTTTTAATTATCTTTATTCTCATAGGATGGACTGCTGTGCTTCTGGTATGGGTACCATCTTGCTTCATGACCCTTTCGTGAAGTTCATCCAGATGCAGCAGACAATGGAACCCATTTATTTCTAGTCATGGCTTGTATGAAAGGATTAAGCTAATCTTAAAAAGTCCTTTTTGCTCTTATGAAGTCTAATAGAAAGCAGTAAGTGTTCTGTTTGCATCTGGAAAATGTGCATCTTTGGGTAACTTGCTTAATCTCCTTGAGTCTTTTTTCTGGTAGATAAAATGGGGATAAATAAGTCTTTCTTTATGAGTTGCACTGAGCCTTGTAAAACCTAGTACAATCGTTGAAAGATGTACATGCATAACAAATATATTTATTTGCTGCATCTCTTTCCTAAGACTGAATACATCAATAAATCATATAATTTCTAAAAGGCATTCACTAGAAGAAAATTGCAGATCACTAAGGAAACAAAAGTTTTTTGCTTTATTAAAGCAGTAAAAATTTGCTTAACAAACTAAGAAAATTTATGTCCTGGAACTAAACCTAGTTTATAATTTGGAATTAACAATTTTCCACCTGTTTCACATACTAGCAAAAAGTCCAATTTTAAGAAGGAATATTTATTGTCATGAATCAAGCTCATTATAGACTGAAAAAAAAATTGGACAGAATTACCATTTTCCTATGATTGCTGCAACCATATACATGTGTGTGTATATGTTCCCTTCCTTCCCCACACCAAACATCATTAGGCCTGCACTACTTGATACATAAGAATGCTTTCTGAGGCCACTCCTGGTACTTGGCAGTCACATTACTCTATAGAGGCCACTTTCTGCTTGCTGAGGGGAGGAGAGGCTTGCTTAGAATTTGATGGATGTTAAAACAAAGTACTTTGGTATCATTTGGGTATTACTTGATTGTTGGCTTTCTAGTAGGAACTGAACCACTTTGACAACCACTCCCTGTCAAGCACACTCTGGGCAGTACCTGCTATCTGTAGAACCATGATAGGAGATAGATAAAAGATGATCACGACATTTCTATCAGCTTCATCATGGTATGCTGTGGGAGAAAGATTATGAGAAGGAACTGATGTGGAGTCACATTATCACTCATTCATGCATCCCATTATATAATGTCTACTGATTACCTATTATTGCTCAGATGAGTTCAAAACACTGAGGCTGCAGAGATAATGCGAAAATGTCCTGGATTGCCCTCTCCCTAAGGTTTGAGCCCATCTAGAAGTCCTTTGACACCACTAGCATTATTCTTCTCTCTCTCTCTCCCTTGTTCTCAATAGAAATGGATTAAACCAGTTGAGGCATTGCCTGTCTGTTGGAAATGGGACAGTGAATAAAACATGCATTTGTCTCATGCGAACTGTGGCAGGGCTAAGGATTAGACTCTTATCTGTTTGCACCAGATCCTGCCTTAGGTAAATGGGAGATAAATTGCTTCTAAATTCCTGTGGGTTCTTTAGTAGTTTGGTTTGTGTTCCTTTGCTTTAAAGTGGAAGGAAATTCATATAAATGGTTTTCCCCCCTGGAAGAGGCTTGAATTGGTCACAGAAGAGTATAATCAGTTCCTTCCAGGGACAACTTGGAGCACAATTGTTTTCCTAGGCCTGAGTTGGTGGTCTCCATGGAAAGGGAGCTTTTTGTTCGTGCTCGTGACTGGAACTCCTGGGAACACAGCATTTGTGTCATCTCCTAGCGCTCCAATCTCCATAGGGACTGGGTCTTGGAGAAGCAGAAAGGCTGAGATTCTGGAATCCACAGAAATGGCAATTACAGGAGTATACTTTCCAGAGGAAAAGTTGTAATTTTGTGTAATATCACTGATTATCAGGGAGCATATATATGTCGGGGGGGGGTGTCTAGTGAAATGCACAAGGAAGCTATCTGCAGCCAAAGTTAAGGAATTGAGAGCCAAAAAACCTACTATGACTACTTTTGCTTTTCTAATTTGAACTTCATTTTGTTTACATATATGTCTATATCATCTATCTATATCTATCCATATATATATATATATACACACATCATATATATGTGTATATATATATATGTGTGTGTGTGTGTGTGTGTGTGTGTGTGTGACACACAAAAGTAGATAGATGACAGAAAGAATGAGTATGTTCCTCCTACTTCAAAAAAAAAAATCAACCTCCAGACACAAGAGCTACTTTGTGCATCTGGCTTTACTTGAGTACTGAGAAATTGAATCAGGTCCATCAGGCTTTACAGGCAAATGCCTTTATCCATTTAACCATTTCTCTAGCCCTGCATTTAGTTTGAAGCAGTCATTTTAAACAAATCTTATCCTACTTCTTACATTCATATATACAAAGGTATATCCATACCTCCATATTCATACATATATATTTTAATATTTTAGTTAATTTATTTATTTGAGAGAGAGAGGAAGAGGCAGGTAGGCAGAAAGAGAGAATGGGCATGCCAGGGCCTCTAGCCACTGCAAACAAACTCCAGCCACATGTGACCCTTGTGCATCTGGCTTGTGTCATCCTGGGGAATCAAACTGGGGTCTTTAGGCTTTTAGGCAAATGCCTTAACCACTAAGTTATTTCCCCAGCCCCAATATTCATAGATATTTTTGTGAAACGGGGGAGAATATATGTGATTTGACATATCAATTCCACATGCAGGAATTTATACCAAGAAATATAATACTCAAGGCTGGAGGGATGGCTTAGCAATTAAGGTGCTTGCCTGAAAAGCCAAAGGACCAAGGTTCAATTCCCCAGTACCCATGTAAGCCAGATTCACAAGGTGGTGAATGTATCTGGAGTTTGTTTGCAGCAGCTGGAGGCCCTGGTGCACCAATTCTCTCCCCCTCTCTTTCTATGTTTCTTTCTTTCTGTCAAATAAATAAACCAATAAAATATTTTTACAAAAACATATATAACACTCCATAATCACATCTTTCTAATGGTGTTCACCCATAAATTATTTATAATAGTATAAAATCTGCCCATGGAAGAAATGTTTCCTAAATAAAAATGATTCAAAAGAGTTTGTCACATAAAATACTATATATTTTTATAAGGATTTCTAAGTCATATATATATAATTTGGTACAAGGAGTGGGATGTCCTGGAAAGTGGGACTTCTATTGTTTAATTCTTAATCTCTCTGACTCTTAGAATGAGTAGAGTATCACAGAGGTTTGACTGCCTAGTACTGTGTGACAGGTCTTTGCCAATATTCATCTATTCATTGTTATGGGTGAAACATTGATTGGATGTGTTGAAAAATTACATTACTTTAAGGATCATGATTGGCATTATTTTTGCGCATAAAATGGGAACTTCATTATCATGCTAATTGGAAACTTTGCTGCTTGGAAGTTTGGGCATTTATTCCTCATTTCTTTGCAGTTCAAGTGATAATGTGATCCGGGTTTGATGATGTGGAACATTAGAAGGACAGACACCATCTTCACTTATAGTGTGGTCTTTTATGACCCAGTGCAGGAGACTCATCCAAAACAATAGCCTTCTCAATTTTTTATTTAATTAATTTAACAGTTTGCATAAAATGTGCTCTTTTATGTACTATCAATATTATAAAATCCAGAAACATCTCTTTATTAAGGTAAGAATGATAATATTCCCCATCTCATTGGTCACTGTGAACATCCAATAAAACAATGCATAGAAGTTTTCTTTGTAGAATGTTTGGCATGCTTTAGATATTATAAAAGTAATTATTATTTTACACTTTCTCAACTTTCTTTCAGGGTGTAAAATGTACCAATCAATCTTTTCCTTCCCATTCTATTTTATGAAATGACCTTTTACTTAGACAAATTCACCAGACAAATTCAGTCATAATTAATTTTGCCCTTCATTTTATTTTTAACTATACCCAGTGTATTACCAACATGAAATGTAAATCACACATATAATATGTAAATACTATTTTTTGTGTTCTACTTTTTCACACTTATATTCTTGTATTTGTTTTTATCAGACCTCAGCTGGGAAAGTAGTTTCATTGCTCTACTACATTTCAATTATTTAAATTTTTCAGAAGCTAAAATAGCTTACGATCAAGAGAAGATAGTGGTATTTTTGTAAGCAGAATTATGGATCTTTTAACTGTCATTTTTTTGTATTTAAGATGCTTATGAGTATGAATTCACAATTTGCAATTCCAGAGACTTTTTTTTTGAAAAGGCTAGAATGCCAATCTAAGGAATCATATGATGTAAAGGCAATCAGATAAATAAGGGAGGGACTTCATCACAGGAAACATAGAACATCAAGCTAATTGGCCCCAAATCAAGGTCACTGAGTCATCCTAGAGAGGCCACACAAGTCACTCCACTAGATCATGTTCAGATCCTTCCTCTGAAATGATAATTGCAGAAAGGGCTGACTCATGAAATTTCAATATGACTTTGACAGAGAGCTGCTGCCTTGGCTTTCATTATGAGTAGACTTGTTTATCAGCATCCTCCAGTCACCTCCAGCAACAACCAGGTAAAGAAAGCCTGCGGGCATAAACTGAAGGAGAAAGGAAGAACGTGCAAAGTGTTTCCAAGAACCTGGAGCCAAATGCCAAACACATGCCCCAGGTGCACAGAACACTCTTGTCCTTGGGCTCAGCTTTCTGCACTAACATTGTGTGCTGGAGGGGCCTTAGCAAAACATGAAATGAAATGAAATTCCCATACATATGTTATTCTTACCATTGTTAAATCAAATATCTTGTTTTCCCAGTATACAAAGGTATTTGACTGATCCCTGTGAGAAGCTGTAAAGGGGAAAGATGCCATCCAGACTGCCAAAGGTCATGCTCAGCATCTTCAGCCAGCTCTCCTTTGCTTGGTGGGGAACACAGGCTTCTGGACATGAGACATGTCCTGTAGTCACAGAGAAAGACAATAGTGACAACAGAGCACATGGAATGTGAACAGAGCTGCCACTTTTTTAGGAACTACATGTCCTATACACATAAAGTTACCCCCCCCCAGGGCTGACATACAAGAAACTATTGTTCAATGTTTCTTTGAGGAAGAGGGACGAGGAGTAGGGAGCAAGAATTCTTTTCACTTGTGCTCTTCTATGTTTTTCTTCTCATTTGATCATACCAGCTAGTATTTGTTATGGTTTAATATAAATGGCCCCCACAAGTGCATATACTTGAACACTTGGTCCCCAGCTGCTTTAAAAGACTGTGGTGACTTTGGGACTTTGACCTAGTTGAGCTGATAGAAATGAATTTCTGGGGACAGACCCAGCAAGTGTTCTGTGCTTCTTTTTCAGGCCATCATTCTTTCTGTTTCCTGATCCATTAAGATTTGAAAAATGTTCTATCATTTCTTCCCCATCACAATGGACTGTTTTCTCTGAAACTATGAGTCAAAAAAAAAAATCTTTCTCCCCTGGTTTTTGATAGGCATTGTATCACAGCAGCAAAAAAGTAACCAATATTGTAATTTAGGATTTATAAGTAGGCTACTTTCATTGCCTTTACTCCTTTTTACATTTAAAAATGGATTATGAGTATTAATTGAGACAAAAAGTTAGATAGTGATATGCTGATAAACATATGGAAAAACTGGAAGTTTCATACATTACACATCAGCATGCAAATGGTAGAATCACTTTGGAAAGCATTTAAAAAATATAGGAGTACCAGATGACCTAGAGATTCTACACATAGACATACATAAAAAAATGAGCATATATCCACACAAGACTTGGTACTTGAATGTTCACAGACAACTTTCCATAGACTACAAGTGGGAACAAATCAAACATCCACTGCTTGATGAGTGCATAATCAAAATGGAGCAATAGTGATATTATGCAGCCCTAAAAAGGAATGAAGTACTGAATCCTGGTATCATATGGAGGGAGTTTCACAATACTATGCTAAGTAAAAGGAGCCATTCATAAAATATCACATATAATTTAATTTATGAGAAATGTTTAGGGCTGAGTCAAGTACTTGCCTAATATATGTGAGGCCCTGTGTTCAATCTTCATTCAGTACCACCCAAAAAAGTCATAGAACAAGCAAACCTCTTCCTGGTCTACTAAGATGAGAGAAATGGCAGCTGCAAGCTCCTACCCCATTGCATCAAGATGTTCTATTATCCTTCCCCACAAATATGGACTGTGTTCCCTGGAAGTGCATCAAAATAAATCCTTCTTTCTTTTCTTCTTATAGGTATTCTGTCACAGCAACAAGAAAAGTAACTTATATTGTATTTTTAGGTAGGGTTATAGGCCAGAGTTATACTTCTGATCAGAGCAGCGGCTGCTAGGTTCTGAAGACAGGAAGGAAGGGATAGTGACTGCTAATGGATACTTAGGGGTAAGTGATGGTTAAACACCTGTGTGACTATACTAAAATCCTTTGCAGGGTGTTGTGAATGGATAGATTTTATAAAATGTGGATTATATTTCAGTAATTTAGAAATTCATTTTGAAATTTCTGCCAAACAAGAGGTAATTTTTAAATCAATTAATTTGCTCTCTCTGTGTGTGTGTGTGTGTGTGTGTGTGTGTGTGTCTGCATGCACACACATGCGTGTGTATGCCATGGCGCATGTGTAGAGGTCAGAGGGCAACTATGCAGTATCTGTGCTTCTGCCTCTAATACAAGTTCTCCTGCCATTGCAAATGAGCTGCAAGACTGCAAAGGAATACCAGACTGGCTGGCCTGAAAGCTATGGATTCTCCTGCTCTGCCTCCCATTGTGAGTAGAAACTGTTGGGGAATTGAACCTGGGATCAACAGGATTTGAAAGCAAGTGCCTTTAACCACTGTGCCATCTCCTCAACTCAAAGGCTAGTTTTATGAACAAAAGATGGTGACATAACTACCACTGTTTCGTGACATTTATAGGTTGCATTTTAATTCTATTTCAGCCAAGTACTTTTCCTCATTGGTAGAAAAAAGTCATGTGTTGTGTTTGTGTATCATCAAATGATAATCATCAGAAGCATGCCCAAAGTTCAGTCATGTTCGATACTGTACTGGTTATACCCCAAATAAAGAAACAGTTCCATTCAAATCAAGCTTGCTGAACCAATGAATTGGTTGTAGCTACTCACAAAAGCCTGGGGACTCAAAAGCAGCCCTATCACTGAAAATTCCCACTCAGCATAGGTAATGGCTCATAGCACCTGCGTCACTTGAATTCCATGCAGGGCTTTTAGGCAACCATTGCTTATGGAACCTCAAGGAAGGCCTGGGAATCTCATGAGTTTCTTAGGCCTCCTGGGACTACCAGCCTTGGAAGGCCTCACTGATATGAAATTGCTAGAATAGGGAGCAAAGCTTTTTAACTTCAAGTTCATCTATTCTCTGGGAATTTTCTAGGCTTCTCTAAACCTAGTTACATTACATTGTGTTTTGGTGTGACACATTTGGCAAATATTCTCTGAGCTCTTGCTGTGTTGGGCCCTTTGACCTACACCAAGAAGAAAGCCTGACGTCAAAAAAATCCAGGCAGCAGGCCAATCACGACGTAAATTGGCAAAGAGAACCATCTCTTTACAATTTCCTTATACCTGTCAGGATAAATTCAGGTGTGACTCTGCTGGCCAGTAGCAGTATCTCCCTCTTGCTTCTTCTTTTTTTTCTTTTTCTTTCTTTTCCTTTATTTTTTATTGACAACTTCTATACTTACAGAAAATAAGCCATATTTGTCTCCCCTCCCCACATTTCCCTTCAGAACACCACTCTCCATCATATCCCCTCCCTCTCTCTATTAGTCTCTCATTTAAATTGATGTCATCATCTTTTTCTCCTATTATGAGGGTCTTGTGAAGGTATTGCTAGGCACTGCAAGGTCATGGATATTGAGGCCAATTTCTGTCTGGACAGTTGCATTGTAAGGAGCCATTCCCTTCCTTTGGCTCTTACATTCTTTCTGCCACCTCTTCTGCAATGGACCCTGAGCCTTGCAGGGTATGAGAAAGATGTTTCAGTGCTGGACATTCCTCCCTCCTGCTTCTTAACATATTTCAATATTTATTTTTAACTTAAAAATCAGAATCGGGCTGGAGAGATGGCTTAGCAGTTAAGGCGCCTGCCTGCTAAGCCTAAGAACCTGGTTCCAATCTCCAGGTCCCATGTTTAGCCAGATGCAAAATGACGCAAGGGAGCAATGCCACACTTGCCCACAAGGGGGCACACACATCTGGGTTTCGTTCACAGCAGCAGAGAGACTGCTGGCATGCCCATTCTCTATCTGACTCCCTCTCCCTCTCTCTCTGTCTGTCTCTCTCTGTGTCTCTCTCCAAAAATAAAAAAAAAAATCAGAATTGCATGCTTTTATCATGAGTGTCATGTTTTAAACATGTCTACTTCATGGAATGGCTACATGGAGCTATTTTTTGGAGAAAACATTTAAAATGGAATTTCAATGATTTTCAAGTACACAATGCATTGTTATTAATTCTAGTTAGTCTTTTATCTTTAGTGAATGTGTACAACACAGTTTTAAAATATTTTATTGTCCATTTGATATATATATATATTTTTATCCTTTGACCAACATCTCACCCACTGCCTCACTCTAGCTTCCTTTCCTGAAATGTACTCTCGGTGTTTTGCAATGTGCCAAATGAATTTCATTTTCTTAGAGGCCCTTGCTTATATATTGAGAGGAGATAGACTAATTAAAAATGTAATAAGAGGGCTGGAGAGATAGCTTAGTGACTAAGACACTTGCCTGTGAAATCTAAGGACCTAGGTTCCATTCTCCAGAACCCATATGAGCCAGATGCATAAGATGGCGCATGCATCTGGATTTCATTTGCAGTGGTCGGAGGCCATGAGGCACCCATTCTATCTGCTTCTTTCTCTCCCTCCCTCCCCTCCTCTCTCTCTCTCTCTCTCTAAAATAAAATATTTTTTAAAAAATATAATGAGAGCACTTTATATGTTAGTGAGCTTTCAATTATTGTGACAAAATACTTGAGATAGCCAGCTTCAAAAGGAAAAGTTTATTCTGGCTCATGGCTTCATAGAGTTCAGTCTATGGCTAGTTGCCTTGTTGCATTAGGCCCATGGGGACACAGTGTATCATTGGTAGAGTTTGTGGCGGGGGAAGTTTCTTTACCTCATGGCAGTTAGGTAGCAGAGAGGAGAGGCCCTTGCATGTGAAGCCCAGAACCCACGTAAACCAGTTGTTCAAGGTGACTCATGCACACAGGTGGCACATACGCATAAGGTGGCTCTGGGCCAGATGCTGCCAGTGAGCATTTGAAATTTGGTTAAAGACTGAATCTAATTTTAGGTAACATTCTTTATTTAGTTTTGTGCATTTTATTTAACAAATTTAGACCACTGAAGTATTTGTGACTTAGATCTCTTCTATATATTACATTCAGGTATTCCAGTTATTTGAAGCAAATGTTTGCTAGGAAATGTTTCTATATTTTCCTTTTAAAGTTATATAATTAGTATATAAAGGAGAATATAACTAAAGAATTTAAAGATAGGTACTCTATGGAGTTATTGTAAAATGTAGTTGGGTATATGGCAGATTAGAAGTCGGAGAGATAGGGGCTTGGATGTAGCTCACTTGGTAGAGTGCTTGCCTGGCTTGCACAAAGTTCCAGGTTTGATCCTCATCACAACATAAACAGGGTACCACTGCACACACCTATAATCCCAGCTCTATGAAGTTGAAGGCAGGAGGATCAGAAGTTCAAGGCCATCCTCTATTACATAGAAAACTCATGAGTTTGAGACAAGCCTGGGCTGTATAAGGTCCTGTTTACAAAATAAGGAAATTGGAGGGATGCATCAAGGAATCCAAAATTCAGACCAGCCAGAAATATACACTGGTTTTCAGAAGCTGAATATAAAGACAGACAACTTTGAGCATGTTTTAAACTTTGTGTGCATTAAGTTAAAAGATATTTCACTTGTGATGAAACAGATGAATCAGATTGCTCCTGTGGACAAACCATCCCGTTTCATTTCCAAGACCCTTTTTTTCTTCTCCTCTGGAGGTCTCAGCCTTTAGGGCATGAGGCAATCAGAAATCATAGACCTTTGTACCTGGCACAGCCTGTTCTCTCTCACACCAGGCAGGCAATTCTGAGAAGTCCCTTTAGTAAGCTAAAACTGTGATTACTGCAGGAAACAAGACTCTAGGTAGCTGAGTATTTTCAGTACAATATGGATCTAGACTAAAATTCAAGTTCTATCTCATTTCTCTGAGGACCAAGCAATGTCAAGTAAGTTATTAGCTTTTTATCTGTTCTAGATTGTAGACATGTTGGATGAATACCTACCATGTCAAGCTGTCTTGAGGCTCAGTTTCATTAGTGAAACTCACCTGTGAGTTCAGTAAGGGCAGTGTCTATTTCATACTTAGAACTTTGCAGTTTGCAAAGTTCTCCTGACTACAAAACAGTGCTTATATATGCATAATAGCTACAGTGTTTACTTTGCTAAAATCGCAGGTGGCCTAGGAGTTACTCCTTGGTTGACTAAAAATAGAGAATCCTGATTTAACCAGGACAATTCTGGAGCCTCAGTGTGGGAATACACAATGCCTAAAGTATCATCAATAGCAGCAGTTTGTAGAAAGTTCCTTGAACTGAGCATCTCAGTGATTATATTCCCCTATTTTCCTCTTCTGAGAACTACTAAAACTAGGAAATTGCTTGCCAGTTTGGGCTCAGACACAGCGGTTCTGATAAGCTCCAGTTGACCAAGCTGTGATCTCTAGCATTCCTTTTGAATACTGTTGTAGACATAGGTTTTCAAAAATATGATGCTCAGATTAATAGGATCTTCAACATCTGAAGTAACTACAGAAAGCTATAATTTTTATTTGATGGTGTTCAAACCTAGGGCTTTGCACATTGTAGGCAGGTGCTCTACCACTGAGCTACATTCTTGAACTTTTTCTTTGGCTTGCCTTAATCTTTATATCCTCATATCCTGGTGTCCAGCTGCTGAGGCTAAAAGTGTGCACATGAAATCCAAGAACCGGCAGTCAGAGACTGGTGGCTAGCTGTAGACTGGTTCTATCTACATTTGGGTATTTGTTGTTCTATTTTTGCTTAGACGTTTATAAAACACAAGTCAGACACATTTAGTTCTTACATCCAGCACTTGAATTGCTTTCTACAAACACTGTTCTATGCTAGTGAAAGAGCTGCACTACAGAGACATGTTTTTCTCAGGTGAAATTCTACCTTAAACTGTAACAAGATGCCCAGGTAAGGAGTTAATCTAGAATCAGTCTATCAGTTGACAGGCCTGACACATGCTGGAGGCAAAGTCTATTTTATTGATATAATCGGGTCTGAGCCATTCATCTCTGTCTTCTGATAGCCAAGTAGGATACAAACCCAGCTCCGATGATGATCATGGTTCCCGAAAGTCCTGCACAGAGCAGGGGGATCCACAGAAGGGCCTGGAGGATGGAAAGATGGATTGTGTATACTGAAACCAACCAAGCAGTTCTAGTGCTGACAGTCTTCAAGAGGAATAGGACCATTTCTTCTGAGGAAAACATACTTTGAACAGTAAGAGCCAGAAGTAAGGTGTGAGAAAGTAGCTTTTGGCTTGGGAGCCATGACAGAGTCACTATGTAGCCCCATCTGGTCTTGAACTAGCCGTCCTTCTGCTTTGGCCTCCCAAGTTTGGACAATGCCAAACCTATGTCTGCACTAGGTAGACATCCTCCCACTCACTTGAATATTTATGGAGCTTATCTGAAGAGTCCATAGTGGCTTGAAGTAGGAACATGCGGCCCTTGCTGGAAATGCTGGCAGTACTGTTCTCAAAATCAAGCTCAGATTTTCTTCGACCTGTTGGAGAGAAGGCTAGTAATTTGTTGGAATTTTGCTTTGGCACACACAGGGAAGAGGTAGGAGTGTTATATTCCAGAGAAAAGCCCTTGATATATAAAGCTCCATTCCATACTCAAAAAGAAAACCTATTAGTAGGCTGTAGAGATAGCCTGGCAGTTAAAGGCACTTGCTTGCAATGCCTGACAGCCTGGATTCAATTCCCCAGTACCCATGTAAAGCTAGATGCACAATGTGACACATGTATCTGGAGTTCATTTATCTGGCAGGGGGCCCTGAGGTACCCATACTCAATTTATCTCTCAAATATACACACCTAAACTTATTAGGGTGGTGATCCAAACTTAAGCATGTTCGAGGCTTTGTACTTAACTCTGTAATTAACATTAGTTTCACTGGGCATAGATATAATCCTGCAGATACCATCTTTTCCTAAAGGATCCCTATGACAGTAGTATTCATCTACCTTTACATCACATAGAAGGTTATGTGTTCAAACAGAGAGTGAGGAGACAGATGTTTTGATCTTATTTCTACTGCTCAGTTACAGGATCTTGAAAAGGTAAAAGTAAATGTAATGCCCTCTAGAAGTAGGAATCATAGATGTAATTGGAGTTGGCTGATAAATATTTAATGACACCCCTTTCATAATAACTAACATGGAGTTAATATGGGTTGACTTTTTCTTTTAAAAGACATTTGAAGTTTTAGAAGTGATGAATCCCAATTCAGGGACAAAACAGAAGGAAGTGACTGGATCAGGCAAAAATATCTGTACCCATTGAAGGTCTGGGCCTGACCAGCTGACTCAGAGCCTGTTGGAAAACAAGAGCTTAGTGAAAATGTGTGGGCTGTTTGTCATCCTAATGTCTTAAGGGCAAGTGCTAGGTGTCACAGAAGTTCATACACTTGACAGGCATGGTGCCTGCCCTTGTGGAAATATGACTACAGTCAAGACCAATACAAGTTGGAGATTAAATCTACAAATAAACCTAGCACATGAAAGACAGGTTACAACTGCAGAGAAAGTGTTTAGGGAATACTTTACAGGTGATATGACATGAAGGAGAATGAAAAGGACTAAAGAAGCTCAGGAAGTAGAGTCCCTATAGAAGTTTCATAGAAGGACTGGCCTATGATTAGAAAATAAATATCAAGGGACAGAGAGCTAAGTAACACTCATTTCACATATGACCTTGAAGATTATGATTTTAGCTTTCAATTAAGGAAAGACATGTCCAAATGTGAGTTCTGCAACACCAGATGTTAAAATATTTCCTTTGGATACAGAATGGACAATGAAAGTTGAAGTAAGAGGTGCAAACAAGAAACAGAAAACCCAGAAAAGTGGAAGAACAGAAGTCAAGACAAATGTGTGCCTTAGATAAAATTAGTGCAGCAGGTGAACTTGGAAGGGCAGTGGTCAGCAAGATAAACAATCCAAGGCAGCAGATAATTCTATCGTTGGCAATTGCTTCTACATAAGCTCACTTCATTTGAGATCTCCTGCTTTATGAAGGATATGAAGGCCTCTGACCTCTCCGGACCAAGGTTAACTGAGACTCTACATGAAGATGCTATCCCAGGCGGTAGAGCCATGGCTCCAAGTTCTCACATCTCTAATAGCAGTCAGCTCATTTTCATACACTGCTTGGTCTCCATTTATCTGCATGGATAAAGAGAAGTCTGTTACTTTTGCCACTGGATGCTGTACCTCTCAATTTGCCTTGACCTGTTTCTTAGCCATGTATCCTATCGATTTTCTAATTAGACGCAGGAGCTCCTGGTAGTGAATACATTGAGAAAGTATAATTTTTCCTTACTCTGGAACCCAAAATGAAAGGTACTTTGAGCACTCAGATGAGGCAATCAAACCACACCCATATCATACCCAGCATCCCTGCAGGTTACGGATTGCCCTGCAATATGAGGAACCTGTTCCTTGTCTTTTCTCTCTGTGGCATAGTAAAGTGATGCTGATGAGCTGAGTGCCAGAGGTGGCTTCAACTCTTTCACAAGGCATTTTTCTGCCCTTTAGACTTTCATAAACACCAAGTGTGGTCAAGACTATCCCTCATGGCCATAATATTCAACTGCCACTCTACCCATCACCAGAACTTTGCCACCCAACCTCTACAACTAAGAAGGAAGCCCAAGGGCAGCTCTTCTTACCTGCCTTGTCATCCCACAAGAAGTAAATGGGAACTGAAACAGGACAAAGGTGGTCATCACAGGATCAAACTCACTGTCATTCTTCAAGAATAAATGCAATGACTCCAATTGCAGGGATGGTGAGGTTACATTCCTGGACACAGCAGTGGAGAAGTAACCCTCTCCTGTACAGTGGGATGTCAGTGGAACACCAGAGGTATGAGGTCAGGTTACTTCATGATGGAGCCAGCTACACCCAATGTCCTAGGTGCTTTTGATCCCCCATTGATAGGTTGGCATTCCTGATGATGTGGGAGCAAGATTAGCTGGCCACTGTGGAGGCTCTATGTGAGCACATGCAGTTGTAACCCATCTCTTCCATTGAAGTAAGGCCCTAATCTGGATTTAGCTGCATTTGTAAGGCAGGGGTGGTAACACTGGACTTATTTTACTGCTCACTGCTCAGATATTAACATGTGGCATATTCATCTCATTGATGGGGAAGTTTTTATAATTATGAACCTTAGAGCATGATATGAGGGCCCATGGAAAGCAACCATCCATGCTCTCCAAACATAATCTCAGCTGGAGACATGGCTCAGCAGTTAAACGAACTTGGTTGCACAGCCTGACAACGCAGGTTAAATTTCCCAGTACTTACATAAAGACAGGTGAATCAAGTGGCACATGCATCTGGAATCTGTTTGCAGTGACTACAGGCTCTGGCATGCCCATTCCTTCACTCACTCACTCTCTCTCTCTCACACACACCCTCATTTATTCTCTTTCTCTCTCTCATGCTCACTTATTCTCTCTCTCTTCACACTCACACAAACTTATTCTCTCTCTCACACACTCATACTCACTTATTCTCTCTCACACACACTTATTCTCTCTCACACACATTCATTTTCTCTCACATAAATACTCACACTCACTTCTTCTCTCTATCACACACACTCACTTATTCTTTCTCTCACACTCTCACTCACTTATTCTCTATCCCTCTCACACTCACACACACACACACATTCACTTATTCTCTCTCACTTTCACACTCACACACACACACATTCACTTATTCTCTCTCACTTTCACACTCACATTCACACATACACACACACACCAACTCACTTATTCTCTCTGCCTCTCTCACATGCACATTCCCTTTCTCCCTCTCTCTCACATACACATACTTATTCTCTCCCTCTCTCACACACACACTTATACTCACTCTTAGTTGCATGCACACAAATTCACTTGTTGTCTCTTTCCCTCCCTCCCTCCCTCCCTCCCCCTCTCTCTCTCTCTCTCTCTCACTCACTTATTCCCTCTCATAAACACATGTATTCCCTCTCCCCTCTTTCTCACACACTTATCCCCCCTCTCTTTCTCTCCCTCACACACACTTAATCCCTCTCTCCTCTCTCTCACACATACTCATTCCCATTCTCCCTCTCTCCTCCACACTCAATTATTCCCTCTCTCTCACACACACTTATTCCCTCTCTCACTCTCACACACAGTTATTACCTCTCTCCCTCTCACAAACACACACATTCCCTCTCTCCCTCTCTCCCTCTCTCTCTCACACACACTTATTTCCTCTCTCCTTCACATACACACACACACACTCACTTTTCCTCTATCTCTCTCTCTCACACACACACTCATTTATTCCCTCTCTCCCTCACACACACACACTCACTTATTCCCCTCTCCCTCTCTCACACATACTCACTTATTCCCCCTCCCTCTCTCTCACACACTCACTTATTCCCTCTCCCACACACTCATTCATTACTTCTCTCCCTCTTCCCCACACACTCACTCATTACCTCTCCCTCTTCCCCACACACTCACTCATTACCTCTCCCTCTCCCCCCACACTTATTCCCTCTCTCCCTCTCACAATATACTTATTACATCTCTCCCTCTTACACACACACACATACACACAAACACACTTATTCCCTTTCTCTCATGCACACACACTCACTTATTCCCTATCTCACACACACTCACATATTCCCTCTCCCCCCACACACACAGTCCCTCTCTTTCATAAACACACACTTTTTCTTTCTCTCACACACATGCTCACTAATTCCCTATCTCTCTCTCACATACACACATACTTATTCCCTCTCCCCCTCCCAAACACACACTTATTCCCTCTGTCCCTCTCTCTCTCTCTCTCACATACTCACTCTTTCCCTCTCTCCGTCTCTCTCTCTCACACACACACATATTCACTCTTTCCCTCTCTCGCTCTCAAACACACACTTATTCCCTCTCTCCCTCTCTCTCTCACACACACATACTCACTCTTTCCCTCTCCCCCTCTCAAACAACACTTATTCCCTTTCTCCCCCCTCTCTTACACATACTCACTCTTTCACTCTCTTCCTCTCTCTTACACACACTTATTCCCTCTCTCCCCCCCTCTCTCTCTCACACACACATTTATTCTCTCTCTTCCTCTCCCCCACTCATTTATTCCCCCTCACTCACTCATTAATCCTCACTCCCTCCCCTCTCTCCCATTGATTCTGTCCCCCTCTCATTGATGCTCTCTCTCTTTTGCTCTCATTGATGCTCTCTCTCTCTTGCTCTCACTGATGCTCTCTCTCACTAATTCTCTCTCATACACTGATTCTCTCTTACACTGATTCTCTCATTGATGCTGTCTTATTGATTCTCTCATTTATGCTCTCTTTCTCTCTTATTGCGTTTTTCTCTCTCTCTCATTGATGCTCTTTCTCATTCTCATTGATGCTCTCTCTCCTTGCAAATAAGTAGAAATATAAACACAATCTTAGGCTTCTAGCTACCATAGTGCCCATTCCTTAAGGCCACTTAGTAAGTGCCTGACACACAGGTTTAATTTCTTAAGGTCCCTGGATGTTGTATGTTTCATGTTTAGATTCTGGGAAAGTAGACAATAGAAGGCTATAGATACTTCTATTTCTAAGGTTCCAATGAGCTCTAGGAGGCATTATTCATATATCAGCTTCCAGCCATTTTTACTATTTGTCCTGGGAGTGGAGCTATCCCCAACTCTGGTTTCACTGTAAACCATTGGCAGTTTTTCTTCAGCTGGGTTCAGAGATGGGCTTCTTTACTCACCTGTGTTTCCATAGTAACAGGAACTCACCTCATCCTTTTCAAAGTTATAGCAGCAGCCCAGTTCCTCACAGTCTCTGGGAGACATGGATGAAGGAGCACATGACAGCCTGTCCCTCACTAGCACAGAGTCACACAGGTTAGTACCTACATTGTCTCAGCTGGGCATCAAGAAGGGGGGAAATGTTTCAAGCTTGGTACAGGGTGGTCTTTCAGCGCACCATCTTGTGATCTTGTGACAAAGCCTCAACATTCAGTATCCAAGCATACAGACAACCTCAATAGGTCTGCTCATGTTACACATTGAGATTAAGTCTGGGAAACAAGGTTTATGTTACTTTGCAAGTCTTCTGAAATGAATCTATCTTGAGGACATATCCAAAAGATGTGTAGGAGCAGTGGGGGCCACCTGACATGCCTTCAATCAACAATTACTTTGTTCTTTAGAGGTACTCTCAAGCACCTTCTGTGCAATTTACCATGACCTTCCTGTACCTCTCTGTTTCTAAATACCTTTGTAATCACATAGCATAGAAGGTTTCTTGCCTCAGTTCTTCCTACGTGACCTATGTAATGAATGCCTTGTTACTTTTTTTTTGTAATGACTCCCCCTTTTTAACAGTAATTTAATGTAACTTTGTGTTTTAACTTCCATCCTGTTTTGACAATGAACATCTTGTGGTTTTCTCCAATGAAAGCTGACATTCCCAGAAGTTTAGGGCTACATTCTGAGATCCCAACCTCTGTGGTGCAGTCCTAGTGCACCAGTCTTTCTTCTTTTTCTTTTCTTTCTTTTTTACCCAATAAAACATTGCCTCACATTCTGTGAGTCAATGGTCTTACTTGTGTGATGCTGGACACCTTAACATCTTGAGGACTCATCTGGGATCCACATTTCAAGACCTCCCTCCCAGACTCTGGGGCAACTGAACTAGAAAAGGACCCTGTGGTAGTTTGAATAGATAGCTCCAAATATATTCAGTGTTTTATTAGCTTGTAGTTTGTATCCACCTGGCTGGAGGCAGTGTCATTGGGCAGATCTTAAGGTGTGGTGGTGAGTTTATGATTTCAATCTAAAGATATGCAAAGTGTGCCTGGCTGTAATTCCTGAGGTGTGCTGTGCTGTGTGGTTTTTGGCTTTTGGCTTTGCTCTCTGTGTTTAGTCCTATGCAAGCAGTCCAGTTTCTTCTGCTATTATGGAACTTCTCGTGGACCTGTAAGCTTCAACAAATCCCTTCCTCCATAACTGTGCCTGGTCTGGAAGCTCATCTCAGTGAACCTGAAGCTGTCTGCTACAGATATTGGTACCAGAAGTGGGGTGAGATGAACCTGACCATGTAGATTTTGGTCTTTTGGAACCTTTGTTTTGGAGGAATGGGCATGGACTTGGTGCTTGCAACTGAAGACACCTTATGGAGTGGTAAGCCAAGTTTTATGGACTATTCTAATGAGGGTTTGGGAATGCTAAGACAGACAGTATTGAACTTTTAGACTTGGCTTATGAGCGTTCTAAGGGGAGGGAAAGACTGAAGAGGACCTTATTGGAACTGGGCTCCTGGCAAAAGGGCTGGTTGCAGCCTGCTGCCCTGGCTCAGAGAATTTGATTGAGGTTAAATTTGTAATGTACTAAAGGTAATGGACTGAGAGATTTAAGATTTTTAAGTTGGAAAACCTCAAAAAGTTAAAATTAGAGGCACTGAGACTGGTTTTAGGTTACTGAAGCTGCTATTGTCAACATGTTAGCAATCTTAAGGAAGGTGGCCCAACTGCTTTACATTAAAACAATGGAGAAGATGCCTGAGGAAAGACTGTTAGAAATGCAAACTCTTTTGGGAAGGAGTTGAATGGAGAAGAAACCTACTTTTCATGGTTATGATTTATTTTGTCCCTGAATTATGAATATGACTGTGTCCTGCACACCTGGTATTAGCTTTGGAAGCATGAAAAATGCATGGAGTGGTCAGGAATTGTACATGATTCTGGGAGCCACTGCTGAGATTTGGCATGAGGCGGGGCATGAAGCCCTGATAGGCTGGAAGAGACTTTGAAAGATGGACTGTGGTTTGCATGAAGACCTGAAGATGTTTTGGATGTACCAGAAGTTTTCCCTGGCTATTCTGCTCAGCTGGAGGGGTGGAACTGGAAAACGTGGACTGTTAGTCTCGGGTTATATTGAACTTAAACTGCAAAAGTTTGATGACTGCTGATGGTGGTTGAATTTGCATTGTTCTAGTCTCTCCTTGCTATGCCTTATACCAGTTGAAAATGTTTACTCTGTGCCTTTATATGTTGAAAGTATTTAACTTGTTTGTTTTTACAGGACTCACTATCTTAAGTTGGTCAAGACCATGGGGGCCTTTGAAATTGGACTGAATACAATTTACAGTGTGTGATGGTTATGAATCTATTGGGAGACAGCAGTGGAATGTAGTAGTTTGAATAGATGGCCACCGAACATATTCAGTTTTTTATTAGTTTGTAGTTTTTATCTGTATCCACCTGGCTGGAGGCAGTGTCACTGGGAAGAACTTAAGGTGTGATGGTGGGTTTAGGATTTCAATCTAAAGATATGCAAAGTGTGCCTAGCTGGAGTTCCTGAGGTATGCTGTGCTGTGTGGCTTTTGTCTTTTGTCTTATGGCTTTGATCTCTGTGTTTGGTCCTGTGAATGCAGGCCAGTTTCTTCTGCCCCTATGGAACTTCCCCTGGATCTGTAAGCTTCAATAAATCCCTTCCTCCATAACTGTGCCTGGTCTGGAAGTTCATTTCAGTGAACCTGAAGCTGTCTGCTACAGACCCCTAATCTTCACCCAAGAACCAGATCTCCATCCATCCAGGCTGTTAAGAGAAACTACACCAAACTTATTAATGGCTCAGGGATGGAACACTGGTAAGACATGGGGAATAAGACTGTATGAGAAAAACAGGAATTTCCCATGAGACCCCAGTGCCCTATTTACAACTCAGTTACTCACCCAGCCTCTTGGCCCAACCCAATCCATAGGCCCCAACAAGGTGTTGTCAAAAAAATTCCAGCCAACCTTGTCAATAACCTCATCAGCTCCTCTGTCCCAAACCAAAAATCCCAATGTAATCACTCCAACTATTGCTCATAATTTGCCAGGTATTTTAAAAGGTTATAATGAACTGTTACTTAAAATGAGGAGGCAACTTGCCTGAGTTCTAGGCAAGCCTGCCTCAACATAGAAACAAATAGTTGCTCCTAATAAAAGCATTTCAAAATGTGTTAGAAGTATTGATAAAGATTATCCCCAAAACAGTTGTCATGTTTTGCCTGTATTCATAGAAAATGTATTTCATGGAGTTTATTAATAGGAGCTGTCTCAAATAGATATGTTATATAAAATGTGAAGGTATATATACTTATATTATAAAGAAAGTGTTGTCAAGTAGAGATTTTTTGGTGACCTAAGTACTAAGGAAGACCTTTACTCTACAAATTTCTAATAATTAAATGGTTCACTCTTTGTTGCCAGACTCCTTACTTTTATGTCTGTGGGTAATAAGATTAATCAGTTTGGTGTAGTTTCTCTTAACAGTCTTATAAGAAAGATGGTTAATTATGGCTTGAGATGAGATGACTGAAGTTACTGGGAAGGTAGTTGTCAATGTTGGACATAGAATTCTTGTTAAAAATGCTTTTTGAGTGGAACTTAGATCTGAATGTTAAAGTATGTGGATGAAGATGTGCATATGTAAAAAGGATGTTAGAGATCTAAAAAGACCAAATTTTGCCTAAAATTAATTTCCTTTTAGAAGGAACAGAAATAAGTAACTTTCAGCCTAAACCTAAATACCATGCCTAAAGTTAAAGATTTTTCAACTGTTTACAGACTTTAAAGATGCTCTAAAAGTTTTATATAGGGACGTAGACTTAATGTAACTTCAGCTTACATTAGACACAGGTGATGTCCTAGGTGTGTCATAAAATCATAAGGACAAATGTAATTCATATTCTTTGGAGGTCTAACCAGGTCAGATATAGACAAGACCCTATCACATTTTGTATTACAAATTGGTAAAATAAATTTTCTAGGTAAAAACAAACAACTTCAGAGTAAGACAAGGAATACCAAGATACTTAGCTCTCTGCTCTGTCATTTCCTTTTGCTCTTGCTTACTGTTATATACTGGATTCTGGAAAAAGGGATGTTGCCCCTTTATCTCAGACCCCATGCAAGTTTAAGCCATGTGTCCCTGACCCTCTCCAGAGACAAAATGACTAATGACAAGGAAAAGGGGATGACAAATGACATACAACTTTGTTTCTCTTTATAATTCTTCTCTTATGAACATCTAAAGTCACATCTGTTAGATGAAATTTCTCAGTAGACAACAGTTTAAACAGGTAAACTGAGTCAAGGTACTTGATCAAGTTACAAACTACTTACATAAGGTAAACATCAGACTTATCTAAAATGTATATCAGGATATTAAAATATGATAAAAAAGCATCAAGTAAATGATTGCTTAACATTTAAGGTACTTATTGGGGAAGCCTAAAGACCTAGTTTGATTCACCAGCACCCCCATTCTCATTGCTAAACCTAAATCTTATTTAAAGCAGGTTCACTGATATTCCTTTTTGAGACAGTCTTCTATACCTATCAGCCCACATGGGAGGACTGTCGGCAACTCTTGCAGACTCTCTTCATCATAGAGGAACATGAAAGAATCAGAAGGGAAGCCAAGAAACTAGTGTTGGGAGCTGGTGGCTACCTCACAGAGAACCCTAATGTTATTGACAAAGTTTTCCCTTCCACCTGACTGGACTGGGATCTCAACACTGATGAAGGTAGGGCATCCCTTACCCTCTTTTGCCAGATTCTGATGGGTGGTTTCCCAGCAGCTGCTTGCTTGGTGCCCTACAAATTTGTCTAAGGTGTATGAAGTGACCCAAGGGCCCACAGAATCTCCCAATGCTTTCCTAGAAAGGTTGCAGGAAGGATATAGGACATACCCCCCATAGCTCCTGAGGCCCCTGAGAATGGATGAGCTTATTAACATTGCTTTTGTAACTCAGTTCATACCAGATAGTGGAAAGGAGATTTGAAAAATAAAAGGCTTTGAAGGAAAATGTCTTTCAGAGTAAATAGAGATTACTGCCAGGTTATATAATAATAGAGACACTCCATAAGACAGACAGGCTAAGAAAATAGCTAAGGTTATGGTAGCTACCTTTCAGAAGGCAAAAGACCCCACAAGACAGCCCTTATACTTTCATTAGTATGATTACACCTGAAAGGCAAATCTGTACTGTGCTTGGCCTAAAATATGCTTTCTTTAGTATCCCACTGACAAAGGGAAGTCAACCTATATTTTGCCTTTGAATGTGCAGAACCAGAACAAAGCACCAGTGGGTAGCTAACCTAGACTATGCTTCCGCAGGGATTTAAAAATTCACCCACTGAGAGACTGAAGGAATTCCCATTGAGATCAGGAACAAGGCAGGGGTGTATACTCTTACCTCTGCTCTTCAACATAGTGCTAGAAGTATTAGCTCAAGCAATAAGACAGGAGAAAGAAATCAAAGGGATACAAATTGAAAAGGAAGAAGTTAAGTTAACCCTATTTACAGATGACATGATTCTATACATATGTGACCTGAGAACTTCCATCTCAAAACTCTTAAAGGTGATTAGCACCTTCAGCAAAGTAGCAGGATATGAGATCAATGCACAGAAATCAGTAACTTTTCTGTATGCAAAAGACAAAGATACAGAAAAAGAAATAACTAACATTGTCCCATTTTCAATAGCAACAAAGAAAACAAAATATCTTGGAATAACATTAACCAAGGAAGTGAAAGACCTATACAATGAAAACATAAAAACACTCAAGAAAGAAATTGAGGAGGTCCTATGAAAATGGAAAGACCTCCCATGCTCCTGGATAGGTAGAATTAACATTGTGAAGATGGCAATCTTACCAAAAGTACTATATAGATTCAATGCAATGCCAATAAAAATCCCAACTTCTTTCTTCACTGAGATAGAAAAACTATCTCAAAATTCATATGGAAAGGCAGAAGGCCTCAGATATCCAAGCATATCCTCAGCAAAAGAAACACCTCTGGAGGCATCACCATACCTGATCTAAAGCTATACTACAAAGCCATTGTAATTAAAAAAAAAAAAACAAAAACATAGTATTGGGATAAAAACAGGAATATAGACCAATGGAACAGAATAGAAGACCCGGACTTTGGGTCAAGTAACTACAGCTACTTGATATTCGACAAAGGCCCTACCAACGCATAATGGAAAAAAGACAGCATCTTCAACAAATGGTGCTGGACAAACTGGAAAACTATATGTAGGAAAATGAAACTCTATCTACACCTCTCACCATACACAAAAATCAAGTCCAGATGGATCAAAGACCTTAACATAAAACCAGAAACTCTGCTACTACTGGAAGAAAAAATAGGAGGAACCTTCCACGACATAGGAGTAGGAAAAGACTTCCTGAACAAAACCCCAGCAGATCAGGAAATTAAACAATCACTCAACCATTGGCATTTCATGAAGCTGAAAAGCTTTTTCACTGACAAATATACTATAACCAAAGCCAGCAGATTACCCACAGAATGGGAGAAAATTTTCACCAGCTATACAACTGACAGAGGCCCAATTTCTAGAATCTACAAAGAACTCCAAAGCCTAAACAATAAATCATCAAACAACCCACTCACAAAATGGGGCAGAGAACTGCACAGGGAGTTCTCAGAGGAAGAAATACAAATAGCAAACACACATTTAAAAAAATGTTCAACATCCCTAATCATCAGGGAAATGCAAATTCAGACAACTATGAGATTATATCTTACCCCCGTAAGGATGGCTAACATTAAAAAAACAATGAAAACAAATGCTGGTGAGGCTGTGGAGAAACAGGAACAAGCTTTCACTGCTGGTGGGAATGTAAAATTCTTCAACCATTATGGAAAGCTATATGGAGACTCCTGAAAAGGATGACCATAGACCTACCAACAGATCCAGTTATTCCCTTACTGAGCATTTACCCTAAAGGCTCCAAGCCTCAGATCAGAGATATTTGCTCAACCATCTTTATAGCTGCTCAATTCATAATAGCAAAGAGCTAGAAGCAACCCAGTTGTCCATCATTAGATGAATGGATAACGAAGATGTGGTATATCTATACTATGGAATTCTACATAGCAGTAAGGAAAGATGAAATAATGAAATTTGCAAAAAAAATTGTCAAACATGGAACAGATCATTCTCAGTGAGTTCACATAGTCACAAAAAGATAATTGTTGCATGGTCTCATTTATCTGTTGCTCCTAACCTGAATCTACCTGAGATGCTGCCAAACCTAATAAATACCCTGAGGACCAGACAATAGGGAAGGTGGGATGGAAGGAGGGTAAGGGTGTAAGGGAATGAGAGGGTGGGAGGAAGGTCAGGGTTGGGGGATACAAATAGGGACCCTAAAGGAAATGATACTATAAAACCTTTTATTCTGAACAACAGGCTAAAACATTGATCCTTCAGCAGGCCCGCAGAGGGAACACCTGAACCACAGGAAACTGGAGAGAATATCATGAAGACCAACCTTAATCTTTTCCTGCTTCTCTCTCTCCTCTCTCTCTCTCCTCTCTCTCCCTCTCCTCTCTATACTCACTTTCTCTTTTATAATATCTTTTTCTTCCCTCACCTTCCTAGGCCCTGACTTATAACTCCCAGTACCAGCATGGGTTAACATCCACAGAGCTTTTGATTAGAGACACCTACAAGGTTTCCAAAAAAAAAACAAAACAAAACAAAACAAAAAAAACAGATTTCTGTCAGAGTTCTTGATGACCCACCAAAGGTTAATGGTAAGACCCTACTGTCGAAGACAGCATATGTGTGTGAGACCAAACATGGACAGACCTGGTCAGAATATGGAAGAGGGTCAGTCCCCAGACAGTTAGCTAGTCTAGTGCCAGAGGGTGCTACACGAGCAACTGGAGGATAATGCCAACATCTGTCCAAACAACTTGCAGTCTAAGATACCCAGCAGGGAACAACCTGATGTAATGCTCAAACAAGTGCAGTAGTGGCACACAGCCATGGTGGGTAACCAACTGCTCTTGATTTGGCTAATAGATCGACTCAGTGGAATGGAACTCATTGCTGGACTGGGAAATAAGTCAAAACCATGTACAAAAAATGAGCTCAGTCTCCAAGATCAATATACCACCAAATGTGGGCTAGAAGAGAGCCTACGCATATAAAATTCTCTCTAAAATATCTATGGCCATCCCTTCTATCTAGTATTAACTTCTCTGTCCGTTGGAGAATTTGCTTATCTTTTTCAGGTGGACAATGAACATGAAGGGAGGATCAGCCAATCACACCTCAGGGCCCCAGCTGAAACCATAGAGTAATGCAGGGGAAGGGCAAGAATACAGCATTCTTGGGGATCACGACACCAGTAAAAGGCTGAAGGAGATAGACACAGAGAACATCCGACTCCTACTAAGCCAGATGTGCAGATACACAGAGGCTCCCAAAACCTCATCACTGAAGTAGAACTAAAATGACCCCAAAGTGGCTCAGGGAAATTTGTGGAAGAGGGGGTGGATAGAATGTTAGAGCCACAAGTTGGGGTATTATGCACAGAGACTTGGCCTACCTGCCAGAACTCTTGACTACCCCCACAAGTCATGACCCACATTCCCCATTGATGAGGGTCCCTTTGGAAGAGGGAGGACAGGGGTGAAGATAATGGAGTCACCACTATGAATGTAAAATCAGAATAATATAAATAAAAAATAAATTATAAAAAAATTATTAATCAAAATTTATTATAAACATGAATAGGATTTAAAAAAATAAAAATGAAATAAAAAGAAAAAAAGAAAAAGAATTCACCCACTGTCTTTGGTGAATCTCTTCATAGAGACTTGCAGGCCATTCGCAAGGAAATGCCTGAGGCAAATCTCCTACACTACAAGGATGACCTCCCAGCTGCAGAAATGGAGGAGGAATGCCTCTCTGCCACAGAGCATCTCCTGGACAACTTACAACATTTGGGCTATCACGTATCAGGCAGAAAAGCTCAACTGTATGTGCGTAAGGCAACCTATTGGGATACAAACTCTAAGAAGGTAAGAGAATGCCATCCACCTCTAGAATTCAGGCCATCACTCAAATCCCCAGTCAGAGCCAGATCCTAGAATTCCTCAGAGCTATAGGGTATTACAGAATTTGGATCCCAAGGTTTGCTGAATTAGCCAAGCCTCTACGTGAGGCTATGAGGGGACAAAAAAATTTAATTGGACTGAAAATGAGGAACAAACATCCCAAAAATTAAAGTCAGCTCTAACATCAGCACCTGCCCTGGTGCTTCCAGACTTAACCAAACCCTTCCACTTATACATGCATGAAAGGATTTGACTTAGTGTCATATCCGAGGGAGAAATGGAAAATGAATGTAAAGGGACATAATAGATCTGGTCAAGCATCCTCCGGTGCAGCCCTTGCCTTTGGACACACATAATGGAGGTCACCACCCAAGTTGATCTTCCTGACAGATAAAGGAGAAGTTTCAGGAATCGTTACCACAGGCCTTATTGCAAAATGCAGGTGTTTTCTGATCTAAGAAATGGGATGACTCCCTCTGTTCAATATATCATGACCTTTGTATTCAGAGCATAGAATGTTTCTTGCCTCAGTTCTGCCTACGTGACTAAGTAATGAATACCTTGTGACTTTTTTTGTAATGACCCCCCTTGTTTAACAGTAACTTAATATAACGTTGTTTTTTAATTTCCATCCTGTTTTTACAATGAACATCTTGTGGTTTTCTCCAATAAAATCTAAACACTCCCAGCAGTTTAGGGCTGCATCCTGAGACCCCGACCTCTGTGGTGCAGTCCTGGTGCACCAGTCTTTCTTCTTTTTGTTTTCTTTCTTTTTTACCCAATAAAACTTTGCCTCACATTCCATGAGTCAATGTCTTACTTGTGAGACACCAGACCCCATAACATGGGCCTATGTAATTTTTCTCTTTTTGAATATTCTTCCCTCTTTGTTTGTCTTCTTGTCCTACTTATTTTTTTTCTTATTTAATTCAATTTTATATATATATATATATATATATATATATATATATATATATATATATATATACAATTATATTAGAGATAGGTACCTGTTATGATTACTTCTAAGAAAACATGAAGCTTTTTGTTAAGATATTTTTTATCCAGGCTAAACATAAATCATACAGTATAGTCAACGATTTGGAGGTGGACCACATTTATAATATGTATAAACAAGTAACACATACTGAGCCCTTTCTCTGGACCAGATATTTTCTAACATAAATGGGGCTAAAACTTTAATTCTCTGCCACCTTATTCTATTCTATTTTTTCTCATTTTTTCTTCCTCCTTCCCTTCTCTTCTCTCTGCTCCTCTCTCAGTATCTCTTTCTCTGAACACTCTCTGCCACATCTTGCATTAGGCTGGAGGATGTAATAGAAGAGCCTTGGTCTCACAGAGCTTACCAATAAGATATTCTCAGAATAATAATTACTCACTCATGTATTCCCTCTTCCAAGCTCAATTTCTAGCTCGTGGTGGATCCTTCTTAATGAAAGAACAAATGAGTGAATGAAGTTATGAAATTGAAAACTAATTTAAACTGTTTCTCAACATTTCATATAAGGACAGCCAGGTGCTCATGTATTATCTTTGCATGTAATCCATTCATTTCCATGCTCATCATTGTCTTTTATTCCCCCATTTTTCTTGGTTCTTTAGTCCATCAGAGAACTGATAGGGTAAAAATCACAATAGCAGAGTATATTAAGAATTGTATTTTTTTGAAAAAGAATAATTTTATATAATCCAAAGCCTAAGTTTTACAGTCATTGGAATTACTGGAGTTAACAAAACATAAAGTAAGCCTCCAGATTCATTAGAAGGTTTCCGAAAGCTCATTTTGAGGCTAATTGCTGGCATTTGGGAAGCACAAAATCAAAAGGTTATGGGGGACTACTAAGTAAGAGGCTGCCCCTAAAAGGACTGTAGGCTTCCTCTAGAATCCCCTGGTGGGAAGTACAACCCCACACCCAGACCTAGACAACCACATGCAAATCTCCAGAGCTGATGGAAATGGTTGCAAGGCAAATTTAGGTAACAGCTGGAGAGAAAGTGCATGTGGATCAGAGATGCAAATTGGCAGTGGCATTGGGTAATGAATGAGTCCAATCTGTGTGAGGGAGTTGGGTCATGCTTGTTAGAGTCCCACATGTCGTCACTGCTGAGAGCAAGGCTTTGGCAGCGATTTATCACAGAGTATATTAAAAATGTCATTAGTGAAAAATTAATATTACAAACATCTTAGAAACCTGAAGCAATCATCTCACTTTAATAAAAGAACAGTTATCATAAGTACCCTTGATTTTTTTTCCTCAAGTAGAAAATGAGGAACATGCCAGGATGATCAGAGCTCATGCTTTATTTCCAAATTGCAAGCTGAAAATGTGGATGGATCATTTTATTTCTTTCTTCTTGAATTGGGTCAGGCTGTCATGTGACATGCTATACATTTCTCTTCTCTTAGGGAGACCAAGACTCCAGTTCTTTGCAGGTTCAAATACCTTCTTTTTGTGGGTTGAGTAGCAATAAGCTTCCAGTAAATACTAAGGTGTGTTTATATCATCCTTTCTCATCCTTCTGTTCCTGGGAGTGGGTGTGGGAGACAGAGTAGAAGAGGTGATAAGACTTTTCATATTATTAGTTTGCTGGCAAATGTCTTATTATTGAGCAACATTACCAAAGTCATCTGATTTTAGCACTTGAAATGTTGGTCACTTGCAGACACTCAGCTCCTTGACCTCTGAAATATCTTCTGGAATAAGCATTAGTAGTATGCCATAATTGTGCTAGCACTTGAAAGGGATGTTAATTAAAAAATAACAGGGAGGGTTCTTAGGCTTAGCAGGTAGGCGCCTTAACCGCTAAGCCATTTCTCCAGCCCAGTGGAGGGGTTTGTAAGGGTTTGGCTGGCCAATCGTTGTATGGGGTGGCTCCCTTCTTGTGATCAATGGCAGCCTGTCTCTGAGCAGGATGGTTCCCTTATTGTGACCAATGATAACCTGTCTCCAGGCAAATTATCTTGCAGCAGGTTGCTGGCAGGCATGGAGCTGTAGCTGTTGTCATGCCAGGCTTGTACAGAATGCCACATCCACAGAAGCTACTTCTTGGTTCCTCCTAGCAGGCAGCCTGGGTAGGGTCTGACCTGCACTGTGCCATACATACTAGCAGGTGGCCTGGCTAGGGCCCCACTTGTATTGTGCCATGCACTATATATCTTCTCCTATTGCACTTGTGCCACAGTCCCTTGAGATAGGGTCTCTGACTAAAGCTGGGGCTTATGTCATATGTTGGTTCAACTGACTGACCAAGGAACCACAGTGAGCCTGTTGCCTCTGTTTCCCTGACAGTGATCGTTTTACAGGTGTGTGTGTCCACAGCAGGCTTTTTATGCTGAGGTTGAACTTAGGTCTTCATGCTTGTACAGCAAGTGCTTTTACCCATCTCTTCAGCCCTATAAATCTAATGTTTTACACATAAAACCAATAATCTTAGACCTACTGTCTATTATAGCTGAGAACAATTTGGGGAATTTTTTATAAGAAAAATAGAGGATGATTGGCTTTCCTGTCTAGCTGGAAGTAGTTGAGAGAGTACTGGGACCAGAAACTAGGAGTTTTTATCATTCAGAGTAGTTTGGGGCTTAGGTACAGTGAATGAGGTAAGAAATGGAGCTGCTGAATCCCCAAAACACTGTGAAACATTACATAATGAAATGACTCATGTGTGACATAAGCAGCAAAGGTTAGGACCTCAGAGTACAATGGGCCAATAATATTGGACCTGAAGTGATCTACAGTGCAACCATAGTTTTGGTTGATGGTAGAGTGTGATAGGATAGGACAAACAGTAAACAGAGAGGTGAGTCCAGATATGATGAATATATGACCAATGAAAATGATATAGGAAACAATGAATGAAATCAGCAGGAGATAGAAGTTCGTGACAAGTGAAGGAGAGAGTCTATGTTGGAATCTATGTTTCATGGGTGATGTCGCTCAGCTCTCTCTGATGTGGGATGACTGGCAGGAATGATTGAGATATTACATCAAAACTAGACCCAGAATCTGGCTCTCATAAGTCCTAACCCAAGAGCTTTCTACAGAGTAGATAGTTCCTTACAGCTGCTATTATATAACTCTTCCCCTGTGCAGTTAAGAAACTTATACCAATGCTTGCCAAGATACATACAAGCCTAGATTTTGTCTCAATATAGGAGCCATTGTGAAGTTGTGAAAATAAAAGGAAACAAATGTTCAATGGTAGTAGTGGTATAGTTCCAGGGGGTCATTTATGAGGAAAGAATTCAAAGTAAATACAATTAAAACAGAGAAGACAGGAGATAGAAAATGGTTGCTCTGACTTCACACTTTATCTGCATGCTAATATATTTCTCTGGAACTATAAATAATTCAATTTGGTGAGAAATTCTAGGACTCTTGCCCATGTTATCAGGCTCATTGCTCATGCTACCCCTGATCCCATCTGAAGCTTGCTTCTTTGCTGCTAAATGATGTGGTAAATTGGTATTTCTGCAGCAGCATGAAGAAAAAAAATACTAACTTGTTTTTGATTTATGCACTGAATTTTCATGCTTCAGGGCACAGATAATTTAGCAGTGTGGCTTGAAATAGAGAAAGTGTTCAAAAAGACATGTGGGGATTGAGTACTTTTGAGTTGAATGTTATTTGTATGAGTGGAAATAATTAATATACCAAGCTTTTCTTATTTAAAGTGTTAGAAACCCTTTGGTGGTAAGTTCAAGTCTTAGGATGGGGAATATTTGCTAATGTAACCAGTCACTAAATGGCATTTCACTTCAATGTCACACAGAGAGCAGAGACCATTCAATTATCCCACCTTTGAGAAGGAAAGAGATTTTTCACTAAGATCTAATGAACCTGCACCCTAGTTCTAGATTCACTCAACAAAGATAATGGAATCATTTTTGTATAATATACTCTCCTTTGGACTTCTGTGTCCAAGACTGGCAAGCAAAAGTTGTTAACTGATTTTGTCTATTTTGGTTTGCTATAACAAAATGCCTGATACTGGGTAATTAATAATTAAAAGAGGTTTGTTAACCTCACAGTTCTGGAGGTTAACTTTGTGGTGCCAGCATTGGCTTCAGATGAAGGGCTCATGGTGCTGATATGACATGGAGATAAGTTAGCTTGGAAGGATGAACTTGCTTCAAAAAAATCTACTCTCAAGATAACTAATAATAGTTGTTTTTTCTATGCAGCATTGTTGACTGACCAGTGCCTGAGAAATGATCTATTGGTACTCAACTACTGTGCTACATCCTCAGGCCAATACTGTAGCAACATGACTGTGCATATGCAAGGGCTGATTTATGTGGAGTGGTGGGTCCCTCAACTGATACAGCCTGTCAGAATCAGACTCCTCAATGTGGTTGTCATGATGGACACAAAATACTTTTACTTGTGATTGCTAAGCCCCAGCAACTAGGATAGCGAGTGACCACCACTGGCACTTGCATTACATTTGTAAAGTAAATAAGTGACTCTATGAGCTTTGGTTAGAGTTATGAGATTTATCAAAGCAATATATATAGGATTCCTACTTGAAATTGATTCTGTGTGTGTGAGATGTTGTATGATGTATGTCTGTTCATGTGGGTGTGGGTGTGTCTACATTAAAACATACATGTGGAGGTCAGAGGGCAGCTTTGGGTGTCTGGTCCTCACCTGCCTCCCACCTCTGAGGCAGAGTCTCTCATTGTTTACTACTGCACCTATTCGGCTAGATGGCCTGTGAACTTCCCAGGAGATTTTATTTTTGTCCCCAGCTCCCTTCTCCCCATAGGTGCACTTGGATTAAAGATGAAAGCTGCCAATTCCTTTTATATGGCTTCTGGGTGGGTGGGGGCTCTGTATCTGAACTCAGGTACTAATATGGGTGAGAGAACTCTGTGGGATTAGGACTCTCATGCCATCAGCTCTCTAGTCATGAGTTCTTATCCACATTAACAAAGAACTGAGAACACAGACTCAGAGGAGGAAATATTATGAATTATGAGATTTATTTCAGGAAGATTTAAGAGGGAAAGCAAAGCATAAAAGCACTAGCCAAAAGAATTTTGGCTTGAGGGGGTGGGAGGTCAAGAATATTCATCTCACACAGGGAAAGGTCTCTCCCTGAGAAAGAAAACTCTAAGGAGGGCGCTCACATGTGGAGAGCAAAGCCAGGCTGCAGAAGGGGAGAGGAGACGGAGAAGATCCCCTATCCCACAGGAAAGAAGAGACTAAAAAGTTAGCCCTCACACAGGTGGCTCAAGTCCAATTATATGAACCAAATACCGAAAGAGAGTGAACCTCAACACCAGAGTTAGATGTGTAGAAACCAAGCTGATTTGTTGGTGGGCCCAAGAGGAAGGGCCTATGCACAGGGCTAAGCATCAAGACTCAAGAAGAAATAGCAATCTGCAGGGGAGAGGGGACTGGGGAGGAAGGAGTTGGTGTTTGCAGCTATCCTGGATGAGATTAAATCAGACATGGGTTCTAGTCTTGCCAGGGAGGGCACAGTGGCATCCATGGTTTAGTGGGCCAGTCACTAGCTGTCTACCAGGAGAAAAGCTATCTTGTTCTTAATCTGTATCAGTACTTATACTTGTGAGGTTAGTTCATCCACAAAGCCATCCCCCAAGGCCTGAGTTCGACTTTTTTTTTTTGGTTTTCCATGGTAGGGTCTCACTCTAGCTCAGGTTGACCTGGAATTCACTATGTAGTCTCAGGGTGGCCTTAAATTCACAGTGATCTTCCTACCTCTGCCTCCCAAGAGCTGGGATTAAAGGCATGCACCACCAGGCCTGGCTCCTAAATTTGACTTTATTTTTTTGTTGTTTAGCAACAGAACCAATCTTGAAATCTTGAAAGAGGCAGATAGATAGAGAGAGAATGGACGTGCCAGGGCCTCCAGCCACTGCAAATGAACTCCAGATGCATATGCCCCCTTGTGCATCTGGCTTATGTGGGTACTGGGGAATCGAGTCTCAAACCTGGATCCTTAGGCTTCACAGGCAAGCACTTAAGTGCTAAGCCATCTCTCCAGGCCCCTAAGCTTGACTTTTTTTTTTTTTTTTTTTTTTGGTTTTTCGAGGTAGGGTTTCACTCTGGTCCAGGCTGCCAGGCGGACCTGGAATTAACTATGTAGTCTCAGGGTGGCCTCAAACTCATGGCAATCCCCCTACCTCTGCCTCCCAAGTGCTGGGATTAAAGGCATGCACCACCATGCCCGGCTAAGCTTGACTTTTTAATAAGCAAATTAATTTGTATTTCCATACAATGTTGGAACTTACTTATATTTAAATTTTTGTTGTTTTGCTGAGATTGGAATTTACCTAAGTATCCTATATTTTGTGGGTCACCTATTTTATGAGGTCCTCTGTTCTACTGTACATTCTCCTAGTTACTAGGAAGTTTTGGCTATGTTTTTCATTTTAATGTATCTCAAAACATATGCTGAATACATATTCAATTTTAAGAAAAATTTAAAGGACCTGTTTCACTTCCAATTAGTGTGTAGGTTTGGAATGGGTAAGCTGAGGTGCCCTGGGGGCTCCTGTTCATGTTATACAGGAGGTAAATTTCTCCATGCACTGGGAGCAAAGGACTTGGGCCATGTTGGGCCTGCTGAATCTCACTACTGCTTACCACACCTCGCCAGTCAGAAGGGTGAGTGGAACCTCTTTAGAAGTAAAATTCTTATTAAGTGGATGGAAGATTAGACTGGACACAATAAACACTGTATTTGAAAATCTTTATACATTGACATCATTCAGGTTTGACTGTTCTTAAAAATTTTCATTTTCTAATAACCTATTTCTTCAAGTTATATACCTAATACAAGAAAGCTAGAATTCCTTTCTAGTGTAATTAATGTTATGGTCATAAAGCTCAGAAATTAGACTTGAACTTTCCATAAATTTCTTTCCTTTTTGGAATATTATGATAATCTAAAAAAATGTCTGCACATACTTCATTTTGTGATTGTGAATGAGTAACAGTCACTGTCAACAACAAAAAGCTGTTCTCTGAAACTACTGAAATGAAATTAACTTTTCAATGTCATGTAAATAATATAAGCAATCAAAGTTAATGAATAGAATATAACTTGGAATAATTTCTTAATACTTTGTCTTTTTCTGAAAAGTGTAAGGAAAGTACCAATGTCCATTGGGGTTGGGATATTCATCAAATAAGGAGAAAGTATCTTAGACGTTAGTTTTTCTTGGGCCTGGAATTAAATGAAGCAGGAATGGCATCAGAATGTTTTCTTTCCTTCTCATTTAATGATTCACCATTCGTGCAGAATGTATTTACATTTTAAACTTTGGAGCTTTTATTGCCCATTTGTCTTAATACATGTGCCTCGAAGTTAAATTGGGTGTTGAAAAATCTTTTGTTATCCTTGTCCAAACTCAGGCCAGTACAAAATTACTTTTTGGCCAATAAAACAATTACATAATGAAATTTTAGTTTACTGAAATGCTAGTCAAGTCTTTGTTGTATTCTTCTGTTATTCTTTCTACCTAAGGGGCTAACATCCACATGTGAATATGGTTAATCACAATACTAGAAGCTGTGTGTGTGTGTGTGTGTGTGTGTGTGTGTGTGTGTGTGTATGCATGTTCATTTACATGCAGGTGTATATATATATGTATGCACATATATGTAGATGTCAGAGGACAATCTTGGATATCCTTCCTCAAGTACCTTCTATCTTTCTTTTATTTTTATTTATTTTATTTTTATTTTATTTATTTGAGGGAGGCAGATAGAGATTGGGAGAGAATGGGTGTGCCAAGGCCTCTAGCTACTGCAAACAAACTCCAGACGCATGTGCCACCTTGGGCATCTGGCTTTATTTGGGTACTGGTGAACTGAACTTGGAACCTTTGGCTTTGCAGGCAAACACATTAACTGCTAAGCCATATTTCCAGCTCCACTTTTATCTTTTGTAAGACAGTCTTGCTCAGTGCACTGATATGCTAGCCTGACTATCCAGTGAGGTTCAGGGATCCTCCTGTCTGTGCCCGACTAGCACAGGGATTACAGACATATTTCAGCTCTCCTGGTTTTTCATTTTCATGTAGGTTCTAGCGATAAAACTCAGGTCCTCGTGCTTACAAAGGAAGCACTTTATTGAATGAGCTATTTCCCCACCTATGCCTCACTTCTTTTTTCATGGGGAGGAAGAGATTGGACTGTGCAATCTGAGCCATATCAAATATGATGATGGCATAAGAAGGATACTGAAAATAACACTGTAATATGTTTTTGAATATGCAGGATCCATTAAGAATGTAGCAGTTATCCATCTATGGTCATGAAGATTCAAGTGTTTATTGAGCACTTAGTACATCCTGAGCTCTATGCTGAGGGCTAAGGACAAGAATTAGAGTAACACATAGATGGTTTGTAAAAACAGATACCTCATCAAGGAAGTTCTGATAATTCAAGGAAACACAGGGGGAGGGGTTGATGTTATCTGAATAATAGGTGAAGAAAATTATCTAGTAAGAAACTCAGGAGAACCAAGAGCTCTGTCCTTTCACAAGGATATGTGGACAGTTCCTTATTTCCCTCCAATTCTTCTCACCTTTAGCACTTCCTTTCTTCCTCATTGAGGTTTCCCTCATGGTTTGGAACAGGTACTAGCTCCTTATACTGTGGTCTACCTCAACTCAGCTCACCACCCTCACTGTCCCTTTCATCTCTACATAAGGCTGTTTCTTCAGAGTGACTGACTTGTCTCTCACACTGGTCACCTTCATGGCTTTCATCATGGTTAGCTTTATTTATCTGGTATTTTGAACTTTAGCACAGGACAGGTGGTTCTAGGCTCTAAAATGGCTGGGAGGTTTGGGCTATGCCTTTCTCTTTGTTGGAAGGCTGGTAGCCAGCATCCTATCATGAATAAGATGAAAAAGTCATTGTGGATATTTAATATTTAATCCTAATATGATGCCAGTATTCTTAAAAGAACTCAGAATAATAACAATAAGCCACAACTTATGACCACTTACTATTTTTCAGACATCATGCTAAGTGCTTTTTATACATTATCTCATTCAATTCTTAGGATGAACTTCTGAGTGACTGATCTATATTTTATATATGACAGTGAGTCCCAGATCACAAAATTAAAAGTGGAGTTTTCCATTTGAATTAAGGTTTGCCTAATTTTGATGTTGAACTCAAATGAATTATATAGAATCCGTATAGACTGGTTGTTAAGCATGCTGCTCAGTGATGCAATAGTAAAACAGTTTCTCCATCAGCAAAAGTGAGATAGGAATGAATGGTACTTGTGCCATTGCACAGGAAGTTTTGAAAAGGGTAAATGCAACATTAATACAGTAGTCAGTGCTATAAAAGACATTGCAACATCATTAGCATTACTACTTTAGGATATTAGGATATTAAAATAGTGGACACAGGAGAAAGCCACTTCTGAATCTGTAAATTTTACTCATAATGACCTGAAATCCCAGGGCATGTGTAAGAAAATAATAGCTTACTAACGACTGATGAAAGTATTGAAGGGATGAATAAATTATATGAAGTGAGGGAGCTGGGTCCCTGTAAGTGCAGAGCAGGGAGAAGTATTTGACATTGTGGCATTTTATTGAAGGGAGGAAAGAGGGAAGGAGGGAGGGACAGGGAAAGAGAGGTGATATCACATGAACCACAAGGGTTGCAGTAACTGATTGGAATGAGGATCAGTTCTGACCCCAAAGGCAGTTAGGATCTTTTAGGATTGGCTTCAGGGTTGCATACCCATGCCATGTTGAAAGTCCTCCAAGAGACATGTCCTCTGTGTGTGATGAGCAGACCGTCATATCTAGTCATGTCTACAGACACATCACAGAGTAGTACCCAAGCAGAGACAGAAGCAGATCCAGGCTGCAATGAGAAGAAGAAGCCCCACAGGAGCAAAAGCCATGGGCTAGGGAGGGGAAGATACAGAAAAAGCAACAGGCAGAGGCAGAGCCACAGAGAGGGAAGTAGTTGAGAACCAGTAGCTGAGCATCAGAGACCCTAGAATCGGTTATTTCTGAGATGTTTCTAAGACAGAAAGTAACATTGGGATCCCTAGCTGACATGGCAGGCCTTCTGGAGGCTGAGTGATCTCAACACATTAGTTTATTTCATATCTGTTCGTCAGCCTATATGCCTGGGAATGCAAGGCTGATCTTGTACCTGACATCTATGGCTACCTAATATGTCACAGTTTTATGCACAAACACATGGACTACATTTCTAGACTTCTAGAACATTCCATCTTAAACAAAAATGGATCATGCCAATTATGTTTCCTTCTGGGACACTGACTAAAAGTAACTTTTTTTCCAGAAAGTCTAAAGCCACATGTTCTCTCTCACTTGTGGATCCTAGCTTCAAAAGCTTAGATTTGTACTTTTTGGTTATTTTTAAATTTTATTTATTTATTTAAGCGAGAGAAAGAGGCAGATAGAGCATAGGCACACCAGGGCCTCTAGCCACTGAAAACAAACTTCAGAGGCCTGTGCCACCTTGTGCATCTGGCTTACATGGGCATGGGGAAATCAAACCTGGGTCCTTAGGCTTCACAAACAAGTGCCTTAACCACTATGGCATCTCTCTGGCCCCTAGATTTGTATTTGAGTTGGAGTAAAAGTCAGTAGTCGAGGGCAGGAAGTTAGAAAGGGGCGAAGTGGGAGGTAGGAGAGAAGAGGGCTTAACGGGAAGGTATAGGAGATATATAAGTAGAAGAGAAGAATGCTGGGGGTGGAATGGTGTAAGTGGGGTTAGGGAAAGGAATGGAACAGAATAGGAAGTGGGGGGAGGGTTAATCAAAATTTAAGATATTATAACTAAGTCACATGGAAACCTAATTCTTTGGTAGCTAATGCTATATATGTTAAAAAAAAAATCTAGTCAATAATTTGGGCAGAAGTATCCCGTGGAGGTGGACGATGTTGTGCCCAGAATCCATAGATGGTTGTTAGAATAATTTTAGTGCCACGGATAGGATATCTTCAACTAAGTTGTTGGCCAGGGAGGCTTCCTAAAGATAGGCTTTTGACAAGGCTCTTGATGCCCACCAGAACTAGATGGTAAGACCCCATTGTTGAAGAGTCCACATGCGTGTGTTGAAGGTCACTGAGAAATCAAGCTAGAACTGAGCTGGAAGCCTCCTCCCTGCTGAATAGCTGTCAGGATGCTGGAGAAAGCTTAAAGCATGCAGCCTTTCTGGAGAAAGAAGTCATCAATGGTGTTAACCAGCAGTGGATCCTGCAAAGCTTTATAGCTAGCTAGCCAGGGCAATTGTATCAACTGTTGCAATAGTGGCATATCTGCTATGGGGAAAACACATTTCCCTGTGATTGAATTTGAGGCCTGTCCCACAGGAGGGAATTCATGTCTGGCACTGAAAACCTAGACAAAAGCCTGTGATTGGGGAGATCTTAAACCAGACAGAGAAAACTACTACTGTCGTGTAGCTAAATGCTTATATTATGCCCACCAAGCTGCCCTCTAAATGCTTATGTTTATACCCATATATTAATGCTATTCTCACTTTTGGTTAGAGAAGTTTTTCTTTTCAGATGGCTGTGACCACTAGGGTGACTTAAAGTCCCATAATGCTGAGAAGCAGTAACTATGGAGTATTCAGAACTGAGGCATCTCTATCACATCCTCTAAGGATCAAGGCCCATTGCAGAAGAGGTGGCAGAAAGAATGTAAGACCTATACCATGTAAGTTTGTATAAGTCATTGTCGGGATGTATGGCTTTCTAAGCATACCACTGTGTAAGAAGATACACAAAGTATTGTTAATCATGGAACTGCACTGGAACTTGAGTGTCCAGAGTTCTTCCTGAGTTTTTAAAATACAGGCAGTTTAATTGACTCCATGACCACCTGAATCACTTAACCTACCCATTCAGATATTGGACACTTACAAGATGGCTTGGCTTTCTAGCATTCCAGTCCTTATCTGGAGTCAGAAATCATTTAGGTTCCCAGCATGAGTAACCTTATTGGCATAAGTTCCCAGGGCACATCATAAATAACAAATATACTCACTCCTATCTCTGAGGAATTACCAAGTATTTAGAGACTTCATTGATCTGGGCATGGGGTACCCAAGGTTAAAACCTGTTAAGATCTTATCCAATACTGCCCTATTGGCTTCTTTCAAGTTATAGCAGATGTTACCCAGGCCTGATGGGTGTTAATGGAAGGAGATGTGGAGGGAAATGATTCTAGGCCTAAAGAGTTGTGGCCCCCAGCACTGAGTTCCACTTGAATAGACTTTAATACAGGTGTGACCATGTCCTTGCTGTATCATTCTGCTGTAGCTTGGTACTAGAGGGAGATAATCCTGCCCTGAATTCATGGGTATAGAAGCAAGTGGAATAGCAGCTCTTTCTGATCACCATGCTCCTATTTCATGTCATGTACCTGTTTTGATTCCTTGGCTTTTAGAGCTAATTCTGTAAAAATACTTGAAATAGAAAGTGACAGGAACATGGGACTATGAGAAACACTGCTCTCGTGGCTCGTAACTTCTGGTTTCTTCCATTTCTTCATAAGTGAGGATTCTCAGAGGCCCAAGGGAGACATGCTTATGTCCTTGAACCCTAATGAAGTTACAATACTCTAATTGCGTGAACCTCATTACCAAATAAATGGACTGGGCCACAAAATGGACATGATACTCACCTGTAGAATCCTAAATGAAACAGAGAAACTGGGAGCAGCAGACAAGACACCCTCATGTCTCATTTTTCATAGATAAACATTACTTAATTTAGGAATCATCCTTATTAAAATATTAACTACTTAAATAAGGCTTTCAAATTTATATAAACATTAGTTAATACTGACTGGACAAACCTCCAAGCATTTTTTTCTAATTCAATTAAGTAGCAAAAATGCCAGAGTAATTAAACAAATCTTTTAAAAGGTCAGAGAATTTATATTGAAAGTATAATGTATTTAAATATCTCTCATCTACAAGCTCATTCATGGGATTATTTTGAATAAACATCACCACACTAAGCTGTTCTCCTTTGTAAAATTACTTTCCTTTCCTACCGTGGGAAACTTTGGCTTTAAGTGGGACCAGAAGATCCTCGGAATCAAGAGCTACAGAGGGCCTGCTAAATCTTCTTGACCAAGTTTGTTTGGAAGTGTTGGCAAATGGTTTTACTAATTTAGGATCAGTTTGAACTATTTTGAATATGTAAACACGGGAAAATTGTGAGATGGCGGGGGGGGGGTGTGCAGTCATATAACCCTGAAAACACTGAACATAGTCCAGTTTGTCTCATTCCCAAGTTCCACAGGTTCAGTCCTGGTTAGCATGTGAAAGAAAGGAAGGAAGTATGGAGGAAGGGATTGACGGATTTTTGCTTCCACCAAGGTGTATCACAAGGGAAGAGGAGACAGCACAACCTAGAACAACTTCACCCATTACAAAAACTGCCTCTTCAAATTAGATTGCACCTCATTATGTTATGCATGCTGACTATTGAATCCATTAAATCACTTTTAGAAGATCACATGCCTGTTGAAAAACCAACTGTGAGTCAGCTCTTCAAAATGGTATTGATTTGACCAGATGCTGCTATCAGTATTTTGGAAGTGTCCAGGCTCCCTAAGAAAGGAAACACACACACAACAACAAGAACAACCTAATAAAACAATATTTATTTAATGTTTACAAATAAGCTCTAGGTATTTACAAAATAGTTGTTGTCTCACTTTACTTGGATGTTGAGGCGTCATGGGAAACAGAGAACATTCAGGAAAGTGCTCACCTCTGTCTGTCACTAGCTCCTAGGCCATGTCTGACAGAATGGAACAGGAGCATCCTTGAGAATGAGATTTGTGGTCAAAGAGGTGGGATTGGATCTTCTTACTGATTTTGTGTCTTAGCACATGCTAGCCAACCCTTCTGAGTCTCACTTTAACAGAGTCCAAGCCTCTCACTTTATACTTTTGCTTTTTATATGGAACAGTATATGTTTAAAACACTTGTCATATTCCTAGTGGTTACTGACTATGGTATGCTTTCATTGGGTGATGTGACATTGATCTTCTGTCCATGTGTGTGCTGGGGAATGAGTGTAATATGGAAGACCATTCCAGATAATAAGAAATGTGTAAACAACATATTCATAGCAGTCTAGTCTTTCTGTCACGAAAAATTTCTAGACAAATATCATGAAGTCTTATTCTAAAGCTGGTTGTAATTTCCCATAGGAAAACCATTATGATTTAATTCCATGAATATCAAATTAAACACCATGAGTTCCAGTCACCAGTGCCAGAGACTGAAAAGTTACAAGGGAAAATAAAGCAATGTGTTCTCCACCCTGCCTCCTCCCATGAGGACTCACAATGATCAGGGTAGACACAGAAGTGGCAGTCTGAACTCCGGTATAATCAGGGCAGGTAGGATGATGTCAGGAGTGCAGGGCTGTCTTGGAAGTCAGTCTGTCAGGCTTTGGACCCCAGGTCTTCTTCTCATGATACCTACTTTCCATTCACTTCTGCATCTAGTTTTCCGCTGTAAAGTTAGTATTCTTGCAACCTTAATTGTGTGGAATATCAGGAAGATTAAATGCGGTGATCTTTGTAGTTTTTAGCATCTGGGCTTATCAGTTATCAAACCCTTAAAATGCTAGATTTAAAGTTTTTGTTCTATCAGAGCATAGCAATGTTGCCAATGCATTTTAATGTATTATTGAAGCAAGGTATAGAAGGACTATGATGAGTAAAGGAAGATAAAATACACAAAAGAAGGAGGGTGGAGAAAGGAGTGAGAGGAGACAGAACAGAGAGAGATCAAAGAGAAAGACATGAAGACACAGAAAAGAGGGGAGAAATTCAGAGATGATAGACAGGACAGAGTGATGATAGAATAGATTGTGCAGAGATGATAAGGAGATAGATACATAGATAAAGAGGACAAGACAGACCAGAGTTCACATATAGGGTTTCAGACAGACAGAGAAGGACTCACAGGTGAATGGACCCATTTGGAACGGTGGAGAATGCTATGCCTATTTCAAGAACAACCAACATGTTAAACAAAGCATCTCTCTCTATCTGGAATGGTGGGAGGGACAGCAGACAGCAGATGACTGGGGTCAGAATACAAAGAACCTTTGATATACATATGAAGGCAGTTTGTCTATTCCAAGGTTTAACTGCCCAAGGAAATTTCTTCATTTGTCCAAGGAAAGACAACCCAACCATCAATCTGTGATTATTAAAAACATTGATATGCAGAGTCAAATCTTATAACATGGCTCTAAATATAATTATGTAACAGAACATCAACCAGGCTGAGGTACTGAACAGGTAAAATACCAGCAAACAGAGCTTAGCTAGTGCTAATGTTCATAATGATACACTGAGAACTTGACCCCATACCATTTAGAACACTGATAGGATTTGCACATGTGTGTAAAGGTAGTCTTACACATTTGTTTCTTTGTAAATTTTATTTTATATGTAGTATAACAGATTATATACTATTTTCCCCTTGCCCCAACTACCCTTACCCTGGTGAAGGCCTCAGTTGGACCTTGTGGGGTAGCAGGGGAGTGTGTCTCAGGATATTTCTTCCCAAACTGTGGCTTCCACAATCTTTCCTCCCCCTCTTCCACAATATTCCCTAAGCCATGGCAGGCCTTTAGGCAGTCTGATTTACTGTTGCATTATTTGTAGTCTCTGCTTTCATAGATTTTGATGATTTTAAGTGTCTGTCACCATCGACCTGGGACTGGTTGTCAGACCAGTGTAAAGAGGGCTAAATGTTAATGTAATTATTTCTTTACATCAAGCTTAGAGAAAAAGAGAAGTCACTTTACACATTGCTTGTAACAGGTGGGGATGGTAGATAATCCGGATGCTCTGCTGGTCTGAATAGCATTACCCTGGGCCTGCATTGTTAAGCAAACTCCTTAAGGGCAGATAGGCAGGGAGATTAAGCAGGACTCTTAGAGACTCTTGAGTCACAGGCCTGCTTAACATGACCCCCTCCTGAGCCCCCCAAGCACTACCTGTAACTGACTAATAGAACTATTCACAGGTTTTTAAATCCTCCAGAATAGAATGCCCCTGCCTTAATGCAAATTCCCCTTTATGTTTAAAGATTACTTTTATGGCTATAACTGCAGCATGTGAATTGTGATTTACAGCTTAACTCCAATCCTGTTTTTTCTATGAACATCATGTGGTTATTTCCAATAAAAGCTGACACTCCAAACAGTACAATGCTAAATCTTGAGGACCTGAACTCTGGGTGTAGCCCTGGTGGGCATCAGCTTTTCTTCTTTTTCTTCCCATTCTTCTCTACCCAATAAAACTTTGCCTCACTTTCTGTGAGTCAATGGTCTCACTTGTGTGATACTGGACCCCATAACATCAGCAGTAAGAGAAGTATTCATAATGTTAGTAAATGTTTAAAACATTGTCATATTCCTAGTGGTTACTGACTATGGTATGCTTTCATTGGGTGATGTGACATTGATCTTCTGTCCATGTGTGTGCTGGGGAATGAGTGTAATATGGAAGACCATTCCAGATAATAAGAAATGTAAACAACATATTCATAGCAGTTCAGTCTTTCTGTCACGAAAAATTTCTAGACAAATATCATGAAGTCTTATTCTAAAGCTGGTTGTAATTTCCCATAGGAAAAACCATTATGATTTAATTCCATGAATATCAAATTAAACACCATGAGTTCCAGTCACCAGTGCCAGAGACTGAAAAGTTACAAGGAAATAAAGCAATGTGTTCTCCACCCTGCCTCCTCCCCATGAGGACTCACAATGATCAGGGTAGACACAGAAGTGGCAGTCTGAACTCCGGTATAATCAGGGCAGGTAGGATGATGTCAGGAGTGCAGGGCTGTCTTGAAGTCAGTCTGTCAGGCTTTGGACCCCAGGTCTTCTTCTCATGATACCTACTTTCCATTCACTTCTGCATCTAGTTTTCCGCTGTAAAGTTAGTATTCTTGCACATATAATTGTGTGGAATATCAGGAAGATTAAATGCGGTGATCTTTGTAGTTTTTAGCATCTGGGCTTATCAGTTATCAAACCCTTAAAATGCTAGATTTAAAGTTTTGTTCTATCAGAGCATAGCAATGTTGCCAATGCATTTTAATGTATTATTGAAGCAAGGTATAGAAGGACTATGATGAGTAAAGGAAGATAAAATACACAAAAGAAGGAGGGTGGAGAAAGGAGTGAGAGGGGAGACAGAACAGAGAGAGATCAAGAGAAAGACATGAAAGACACAGAAAAGAGGAGAAATTCAGAGATGATAGACAGGACAGAGTGATGATAGAATAGATTGTGCAGAGATGATAAGGAGATAGATACATAGATAAAGAGGACAAGACAGACCAGAGTTCACATATAGGGTTTCAGACAGACAGAGAAGGACTCACAGGTGAATGGACCCATTTGGAACGGTGGAGAATGCTATGCCTATTTCAAGAACAACCAACATGTTAAACAAAGCATCTCTCTCTATCTGGAATGGTGGGAGGGACAGCAGACAGCAGATGACTGGGGTCAGAATACAAAAAGAACCTTTGATATACATATGAAGGCAGTTTGTCTATTCCAAGGTTTAACTGCCCAAGGAAATTTCTTCATTTGTCCAAGGAAAGACAACCCAACCATCAATCTGTGATTATTAAAAACATTGATATGCAGAGTCAAATCTTATAACATGGCTCTAAATATAATTATGTAACAGAACATCAACCAGGCTGAGGTACTGAACAGGTAAAATACCAGCAAACAGAGTCCAGCTAGTGCTAATGTTCATAATGATACACTGAGAACTTGACCCCATACCATTTAGAACACTGATAGGATTTGCACATGTGTGTAAAGGTAGTCTTACACATTTGTTTCTTTGTAAATTTTATTTTATATGTAGTATAACAGATTATATACTATTTTCCCCTTGCCCCAACTACCCTTACCCTGGTGAAGGCCTCAGTTGGACCTTGTGGGGTAGCAGGGGAGTGTGTCTCAGGATATTTCTTCCCAAACTGTGGCTTCCACAATCTTTCCTCCCCTCTTCCACAATATTCCCTAAGCCATGGCAGGCCTTTAGGCAGTCTGATTTACTGTTGCATTATTTGTAGTCTCTGCTTTCATAGATTCTGATGATTTTAAGTGTCTGTCACCATCGACCTGGGACTGGTTGTCAGACCAGTGTAAAGAGGGCTAAATGTTAATGTAATTATTTCTTTACATCAAGCTTAGAGAAAAAGAGAAGTCACTTTACACATTGCTTGTAACAGGTGGGGATGGTAGATAATCCGGATGCTCTGCTGGTCTGAATAGCATTACCCTGGGCCTGCATTGTTAAGCAAACTCCTTAAGGGCAGATAGGCAGGGAGATTAAGCAGGACTCTTAGAGACTCTTGAGTCACAGGCCTGCTTAACATGACCCCTCCTCAGAGCCCCCAAGCACTACCTGTAACTGACTAATAGAACTATTCACAGGTTTTTAAATCCTCCAGAATAGAATGCCCCTGCCTTAATGCAAATTCCCCTTTATGTTTAAAGATTACTTTTATGGCTATAACTGCAGCATGTGAATTGTGATTTACAGCTTAACTCCAATCCTGTTTTTTCTATGAACATCATGTGGTTATTTCCAATAAAAGCTGACACTCCAAACAGTACAATGCTAAATCTTGAGGACCTGAACTCTGGGTGTAGCCCTGGTGGGCATCAGCTTTTCTTCTTTTTCTTCCCATTCTTCTCTACCCAATAAAACTTTGCCTCACTTTCTGTGAGTCAATGGTCTCACTTGTGTGATACTGGACCCCATAACATCAGCAGTAAGAGAAGTATTCATAATGTTGTTTCCTGTAGCAGACAGCTTCAAGTTCCCTGAGATGAACTTCCAGACCAGGGACGGTTATGGAGGAAGGGATTTATTGAAGCTTACAGATCCAGGGGAAGTTCCATAATGGCAGAAGAAGCTGGCCTGCTTTCACAGGACCAAACACATACAGAAGCCACAAGCCAAAAAGCCACACTACACAGCATACCTCAGGAACTCCAGCTAGGCATACTATGCATATCTTTAGACTGAAATCTCACACCTACCACCACACCTTAAGATCTGCCCAGTGACACTGCCTCCAACCAGGAGGCTGCAGATGCAAACTACAAACTAATGAAACACTGAATATATTGGGGGACATCTATTCCAACTACCGTACTTCCTCTGCAATTTCTTCTGGGCCCTGGCAAAAGTGGTAGAGGTGGAAAGTCTCATGGTGGGCAGTTAGCTATTTTCTTGTCTTGTGATGGATCTATGCTCTCTTCCGTTTTCTATGCCATCTGTAAAATAAAACAGATTATTATTCAACCAAGCGTGAGAGCAATTTGGGTTAAAGGGGGCATGAAAAGTTGTTTAGGAGATTTTTGGTGTACCATCCCACTCTTTTCTGACCATGGGATTCTGATTTGGTTTCCAAACAAAGATATGAGTTTCTTCCCACCAAGTAGCCTCATCCAATCAGAGAACAGCTGGTTACCTGTAGAGCTATATGGCACTATTGCACAAGTGTGTGCATATTATCAGGCTCAATGATTTTGTAGTCTTCATGGTCCCCTCTTTATCCATGCTGTTGGTGACCATTGTTCTTCAGCAGCTACAATTGGGTTTTCTGGTAATATGAGGGCTAGCCAGGTAGAAACTACTTTTCTTTTTGATTCCAGAATGGTACTCTGATGTTCTGTGACTATAGCCTGAGGTGTTTTCAGCAATAGAGTCTTACCTTTTAGCTCTGGCAGGTAAGCAAGTGTTTTGGCAATGGCCTATATTGTTTGGGGGGCCTCAGAGGTCTCCCTGGCCAGTAGCTCACTTTGGAGGGTATTGCTCTGGGCCTTGGAATTACCAGCCGTAGTCTGTGGTTGTAAGTCAAGGAATTTATTCATTTCTTCCATGTTTTCCAATTTTATGGAATACAGGTCTTTGAAATATGCCCTGATGGTTCATCCAATTTTATTGGTGTTTTTGATTATTTTCTTTATTTCAAATTCAGTGATTTCTGCTTTGACCTTGATAATTTCTTTCTATCTGGTATTTTGATCTTGGACCATTCTTATCTTTCCAGAACCTCCAAATGGGGATTTAAATTATTTGAGATCTCTCTGCTTTTGTAATGTAGGATTTAATGCTATAAACTTTCCTCATAGAACTGCCTTTATTTGTCCCATTTGGGATTTTATGCTTTCATTGTCATTCATTTTGATAATGTTACGGATATTCTTTCTGATTTCTTCAACTACCCTTTCATTGTTTAGTAGTGAGTTCTTAAGTGTCCAGGAATTGATGTGTTTTCTGTTGTCACTGTTGTTGATTTCTAGTTTTAATGCATTGTGATTGGATATAATACAGGGGATTATGTCAACATTTCTGAGTTTGTAGAGACATGCTTTATGCCTGGATGTATGGTCTATTTTGGAGAAGGTTCTCTTCACTGCTTGCTGAGAAGAATGTGTATTCAGTAGAATTAGAGTTGAATGTTATGTAGATGTCTGTTAAGCCCATTTGATCTATGGTGGTGTTTAGCTCCATTGTTTCTATGTTTATTCTATGTTTCTATGTTATTGATGATAGTGGGGTATTAAAGTCTCCTAATATTATTGTCCTGGGATTTATCTGTTTTACTATCTAGTGAATTTTGCTTTACAAAATTGGGTGCCCCTGTGTTTGGTGCATATAAGTTTATAATTGGAATATCCTCTTCTTGCATTTTTTCCTTTAATGAGTATCAGGTGGCGTTCTTTATCTCTTTTGATTACTTTTTGTTTAAAGTCTATTTTGTCTGAAATAAGTATAGTCATTTCTGATTGTTTCTTGTTTCTATTTGTTTGGGATATCTTTTTTTATCCTTTTACCATTAGGTCACACTTATCTTTAGTTGTAGATAGCAAACGTATGGGTTCAGCTTTCTGATCCAGCCCTGTGTCTTTTGATAGGATAGTTGAGTCCATCAGTGTTCAGAGTTATAACTGTGAGGTATGAGTTTATCCCTGTCATGTTGAAGGTTTTGTGGAATTTGGTGTTTTCTTGGTCTTTGCATGCTTTATTTGTCTATTCTGTCTTTGATTGTTTCTTTTTTTCTCCTCATGCACATGTTGGTTTCTCTTTTTAGTGTGGAGTATTTATACAGTGTTCTCTATAGCACTGGCTTGGTGCTCATGTACTCATATAGCTGGTTTACATAATGAAATGTTTTTCTTTTCCCTCTATTTATGAGGGATAGTTTTGCTGGGTACAAATGACCATGCTCGCAGCCATGGTCATTTAACTTTTGAAATACTCTGTTCCAGATTCTTCTGGCTTTAAGAGTTTCATTAAAATGTCTGAAATTATTCTTATGGGCTTACCACTGTATATAATGAGCTGTTTTTGTTTTACAGCTTTCACTATTCTCTCCTTGTTTTTTTGTGTTTAATGTTTTGATCATTATGTGATGTGGCATATTTCTTCTTTGGCCCTATTCAGTGTTCTGTGCACCCTCTATACCTAGATCAGTCTCTATTTTGTAAGGTTGGGGAAATTTTCTTCAATAATTTGTTGGGGATATCTCTATGACCTTTATTTCTTCCTCTTCCTGTGTATCCATGGTCTGATTATTTGGTCTTTTAAAGGTGTTCCAAAATTTCTTCATATTCTGTTTGCACATTTTTTTGAACATCACAATGATTTTGGAATCCTGGTCTAAATCTTGTGTCCTGTCCTCAAGTTCTGATATTCTGTGTTCATGTGCTCTACTCTGTTGATGAGGCTTTCTTGGGAGCCTTCAAAGAGGGTTAGTGTATTTCTGTTTTCTGATATATTTTTCTTCAGCACTTCCATCTTTTGCTTATATCCCATTTTCATTTCTTGATTTGAACTTTTTATTGTCTCTTGGAATTTTTTCCTGCAATTGGGAATGTTCTTTTTGAGCTTGTTTCATTAGGTCATTTATTTCTTTGTTCTCCTCAAATTTCTTTAGCTTTCTGTTTATCTCTTTTTGATTATCTTCAATTATCTTAAGCCATCTATGGAGTACTATTTCATTTCTCTTTTGTTTCTTTCAGCCTCCAATTGAGTTGTTTTTGTTGATGATTTCCCATTTCTTTCATGCATATTTTGAGTTCTTTTTGCTTCCTTTCTTCCAATTCATTGAGGGAGAGAGAGAGGAATGAGAATGGGCATGCCATGGTGTGGTAGTTTGAATATATGTCCCCCAATATATTCAGTGTTTTACTATTTATAGTTTGCATCTGCAATCACCTTGCTAGAGGCAATGTCACTGGGGGCTGGTCTTAAGGTGTTAATGGTGGGTTTGAGATTCCATTGTAAAAATATGCAAATGTGCCTAGCAGGAGTTCCTGAAGTGTGCTGTGTGACCTTTTGGCTGTAGTTTTGCTCTGTGCTGTGGTGGCTGGTTGGCTTTTGCTCTCTCTGCTTGGCCCTGTGAAGAGCAGGCCGCTTCTTCTGCCATTATGGAACTTCCCTTGGATCTGTAAGCTTCAATAAATAATATCCCTTCCTCCATAATTGTGCCTGGTCTGGAAGTTCATCTCAGCGAACCTGAAGCTGTCTGCAACATTCAGTTTGGTTTGTGTTTTCTACTGCTTTTTTATGTATAATTTCCAATCCTCTGCTGAGTTCACTTAAAATGCTTGCTGAGATTTCATTTTGGGCTTTTATGCCTTGGGTTTTCTCTAATATTTCATTGGAGGTGTCCATTACGGGACTAGGTAACCTTGGTAGGGATCCTTTTGCTGGGTGTTGTGTATTATCTGTTTTGTGTAGGGATCTGCCTATCTCCAGCTCAGTTGTCTCACTGAGGATGCAGCAATAGCAGCCTTTATATAGTCTATGTTGGGTGGCTTGGTCTAAGTTGATCTAGGTGGGTGTGGAGTTAAAGAATATCCATTAGGTTAAGGTAAGTGCACTTTAGCCTAATCAGGATCTATTTAGTTTGTGTTACTGTCTGGAAAAATCTGGGCAAGACTTTGGGAGGCCTGTATTCCTTGTTGATTCCTTGTTGGGTGCTTTTCTTGCAAACTTATTAGCTGTCTGGGTGTTTGGACTGACATCAGCACCCAGCTTCTCTTGGGTACTGGAGTTGATAAACAATTGTCCTCTGCTTCAACCCTTCTTCAGATAATTTTTTAAAGGGGGGGGTACATTCAAGAAGGGTGTGAGAAATAGAATCCGAGTTGGTCAGATGCTCCCTGCTGACCTTCAGCTGGCCCTGTCTATCCTAGACAGCCACATCAGATTGGCCAACAGCCATGGTCCGCAACTTCCTTGCCCTGCTGACTCAAATGGTTGGGACCTTCTTGCACCTGAACTTCAACTCATCCACCCTCTCCAGGCCACAGCCCCCAATGGAGCCTAGCCCTGATGCGGAACTCCCATGCACAGATGATTCACAACAGTGGGGCCCTACTTGGAGCTGAACTTCAATTAGTCCATCCTCTCCCAGGCTGCAATAGCCTCAAAATCATTGTGACACATTTTAACGGCTAAATTAGTAATCCTCCTTGGGATTTCAGGCATGTTTTCAAAGAAGATGTGTCAGGTCATGTGCTTCATAGGTGCCACTGCAGAGTTGCATTGCTAGGTTCTCTGAAGAAAGTCCCTAACTCTTTTCTGAGCATCTTCACCACTCTCCCATGAGCAAGGTGTAAAGGTTCCAGGGTTCCAGTTTCTTTGCATTTTCACCCAAATTGACTCTTGTTTGTATTTTCAAATCTTGTTTGTATAGCTATCCTCCTATGTGGGAAATGGTAGCTTGTAACTTTGATTTGTGTCATAGTCTATGATATTGAGTACCTTTTCATGTGCCGTTGGTAATTTATAAACATACACATATATACACATAAACACACGTGTATGTATTTTTGAGAAATGTCTGTTCCTATAATTTGCCCATGTTAAAATTATCATTTTCTTTGTATGGTTGAGCTATATGTTTGTGTTTTATGTATGTGTATGTCATACATATGTGTGCATATATAATAGGTATAATTCCCATTTACAACCCTTGATTCCTGGACCTGTGAGTTTGGGTTATAAGAGAATCAGCACAATGTATAGGATGCTGATTCAGAGCATATACAGCCTGCTGGAGGACACGCCCCCAGCCCTCCAAGCTATTTCAACCTAGTTGGCTCTGTAGCTGCTTTTTAAAAAGGCCATTCTGCCATTCTATCAAGCCAGCTGCTTCAGGGTGGTGGGGCACATGGTAAGAACAGTGAATTCCATGATCACAAGCCCTCTGCTGTACTTGCTTGGTTATGAAGTGAGTTCCTTGGTCAGAGGCAATGCTGTGTGGAATACCATGATGGTGGATAAGGCATTCTGTAAGCCCATGAATGGTAGTTTTGGCAGAAGCATTACATGCAGGAAAAGCAAATGCATACCCAGAGTACATGTCTATTCCAGTAAGGACAAAATGCTGCCCTTTCCATGATGGAAGAGGTCCAATATAGTCAACTTGCCACCAAGTTGCTGGCTGGTCACCCCGTGGAATACTACCATATTGGGGCTCAGAGTTGGTCTCTGCTGCTGGCAAATTTGGCACTCAGCAGCCGCCACAGCCAGGTCAGCCTTAGTTAGTGGAAGTCCATGTTGTTGGGTCCATGCATAGCCTTCATCCCTGCCACCATGGCCACTTTGTTCATGGGACCATTGTGCAATGACAGGGGTGGCTGAGGAAAGAGGTTGAGCACTATCTACAGAATGGGTCAGCTTATCTACTTGGTTATTAAAGTCATCCTCTTTATATCCTTTGTCTATTTAGATAGCTCTCTCCACATACACCTTCCCCAAATGTCCTTCTCACCAATTTTCCAATTGTGCTTCTTCTCCCAAGTCCCAGACCATCAGGCCAAACCATTGGCCACAGTCCATGAATCAGTGCATAACCACACATCTGGCCATTTTTCTTCCAAGAAAAGTGCACAACCATGTGTACTGCCTGTAGTTCTGCCCATTGTGAAGACTTCCCTTCATCACAGTCCTTCAGAGTTGTCCCAGAAAGGAGATGTAATGCTGCAGCTGTCTACTTCTGGGAGTTGCCAGCATAACATGCTGAACCATCTCTAAACCATGCCCTAGTCTTCTTCTCTTCAGTCAACTAATCATAGGGCACACCCCATGATGCCATAGGTGCATGCTTGGGGACAGAAGGCATTCTAAAAGGAGTAGCAACCATAGGCATTTGGGCAACTTCCTCATGTAACTTACTTGTGCCTTCAGGGCCTGCTCAAGCCTGATCACATATATACCAATTGCACTTGATGATGGACTGCTGTGGTGCACATCTGACTTTATGGCCTGGTGGGTCAGATAACACTCAGCTCTCATAACGGGCAGCTCAGGTCACACAGTAACTTGATGGCCCATTGTCAAATGTTCAGTTTCTACTAAGGCCCAACAGCAGGCCAAGAGCTGTCTCTCAAAGGGAGAATAATTGTCTGCCGATGATGGCAGGGCCTTGCTCCAGAATCTCAAGGACCTATGCTGTGATTCACCTATGGGAGCCTACCAAAGGCTCCAAATGGCATCTCTATTCATATAAAACAATTGACTCTTGTATGCCAATGTGCCCTGAAAACTTTCTATATTTGCTTTTTAAATTCAGGAGCCTACTGTTATTGAATGTGGGATTTTCTATATAGAAAATCATGTCACCTGAGAAAAGACAGTTTTATAACTTCTCTCATGTATACATTTCACTTCCTTCCCAGAGAAAAAATGAATAGGATAGTAAAAGGGCACATTCTTGCCTTGCTCTAAGTTTTAGGGGCAAACATCCAGTTTCTCCTCATGATTTATGATGTTAGATTAGTCTCTGTTGTAGATGTTCTTTTTCAAATGAAAGAAATTGCCCTCCATTTGTACTTTTCTGATAGTTCTTAAAGTCATATACTTGGATTTAATTTTGTTACTTTTTTTTTTTTTTTTTTGGTTTTTCAAGGTAGAGTCTTGCTCTCACTCAGGCTGAGTCAAATCCATTATGTAGTCTCAGGGTGGCCCCAAACTCACAGCAAACCTCCTACCTCTCCCTAGTGCTGGGATTAGAGGTGTGCACCACCATGCCCAGAATTTTTAACTTTTAATGCATCTATTGCCATTATAATGTTTCTTTGTAGCCTGTTGATGTGGTACTGTGGCACACTAATTGATTTTTTAAGATTTTATTTTTATTTGTTTTTATTTATTAGAGACAGAGAAAGGGAGGGAGAGAGAGAGAGAGAGAGAGAGAGAGAATGGGTGTGCCAGGGCCTCTGGCTACTGCAGATGAACTCCAGATGTATGTGTCATGATGTGCATATGGCTTGTGTGGGACATGGAAAATCAAACTGGGGTCAAGCTTCACAGGCATGCACCTTAACTGCTAAGCCATCTCTCCAGGCCTTTTAACTTTTTTAAAAAAGATTTTATTTTTCACTCGGGAGGCAGAGGTAGGAGGATCGCAGAGAGTTCAAGGCCACCCTGAGACTACATAGTTAATTCCAGGTCAGCCTGGACCAGAGTGAGACCCTACCTCGCAAAAACCAAAAAAAAAAAAAAAAAAAAAAAAAAATTTTATTTTTATTCATAATTGATTTTTTTAAACATTAAACACAATTGAAATAAATACCATTTTGTCATGTTATGTAATTTCATGGAAACAATGCTGTATTTATGTGTATTATTTAAGGAGTTTTATATCTGTGTTCAAGAGAGATTTAATGTGAAGTTTTCTGGTATCGTACTTGGGATTTTGCATTAGGGTAAGACTAGTCTCATGGCATGAGTTAGCTAGTATTTCTTCTACCTCAATTTTCTGGAAGATAATATAATCAGACTATATCATTTCTTCCTAAAGTCATACAGGTCTGTTGCTTTCTGATTGGGTAGTTAATTATTGGTTTAGTATCTTTGTAGCTATAGTCTGATTCATATTTTCTCTTTGAATAAGTTTTGGGATAATTTGTCTTTCAATGTATAAATTAATTTCATTTATAAAATGTGCAGGTATAGAATTATTATTTTTGAAGTAGGGTCTTACTCTACTAAGACTGTCTTGGAGGGCTGGAGAAATGGCTTAGTAGTTAAGGTGTTTGCCTGTGAAGCTGGAAGACCCTGGTTCAATTCCCCAGGACTCATGTAAATCACATGCACAAGGGGCACATTCATCTGTGCCGGTTCCTCTTCCCCCGCAGGTAGAGTGGAAGAGAGAGAGCCGGGCCAGCGGCTCCTCTTGAGGCTGAGTGGGATGACGGGTGTCGGTGGCTCAGACCCCTTCCCCCCCAAAACACCGGGGAGAAAAAACCACACTGAGCCAGGAGTCTGTCAAGGCAGGAACTCGGTTTATTGTAATGGGAAGGTGTTTATATATTTTGAGAAAGAGGGTGGGAAAAAGGATGAGAGAAAGGTGTAAGGGCCAATAGTATTTCACCACATCAGCAGTAGCTGGGTGGAGGCAGTTTTGGCTTAGGCCTTGCTGAGTCATTCCTAAGTGAAGTAGGCCAAAGACAAGTCGCCAAACTCTAGTGAGGCTCAGGAAGTTCCACTAGGCCTCACACCCGGGAGTAGGCCAAGGACAGGTCGCTAAACTCTAGCTAGGCTCAGAACCATTAGGCCTCACACCGGAGCCTCTTAGGGCCCAACACATCTGGAGTTCGTTTGCAGTGGCTAGAGGTCCTGGTGTGCCCATTCTCTCTTTCTGTCTATCTGCCTCTTCCACTCTCTCTCTCTCTTTCAAATAAATAAATAAAAATATTAAAATATAGACTGTCCTGGAACTCATTCTATAACTCAGGCCAGTCTTAAACTTATGGCAGTCCTTCTACCTCAGCCTACAGAATTCTTAGATTATGGGCATGAGCCATACTGCCCAGCTTCAGAGTTTTCTTGTTTCTCATTATTATCCTTTTAATGACCATAAGATCAATAGAGTTGGTTCTCATATATCAGAGTGAGAGAAGATATTTTAGGACATCACAGCTTAGGTTTTTAGAGCAAGAGGATTTTCCTTTATTAAAAAATAGAAATGAAGTGTCGGTCCTTTAGTCAACAAACAATTATAAAAATCAGTAATATTCCTAGGCCGAGCGTGGTGGCGCACGCCTTTAATCCCAGCACCTGGGAGGCAGAGGTAGGAGGATCGCCATGAGTTCAAGGATACCCTGAGAATATATGGTTAATTCCAGGTCAGTCTGGGCCAGAGTGAGACCCTACCTCAAAAAAAAAACAAAAACAAAAACAAAAACAAAAACAAATCAGTAATATTCCAGACCCTGTTTTTACTAACATCCTGTCTTCACTTTTGTTCTGTTTGGAAGAGAGACTGAGGAAGTCTTACACATTAAATCGGTAACGACCAACACAAGGGAGCATCACCAAATATCACATTCTCTAGGATGAGCCTTTTTCAAGCACTGAATTTCAAGCTTAGGACACCTTTGTAGAGTTGTATTGCCCATTGAGCAGATAAAATCAAACTTATGGCCTGGAGAGATGACAGTACTTAAACGATTGCCTGTGAAGCCGAAGGAGCCCAGTTCGAGGCTCAATTCCCCAGTATCCATGTAAGCCAGATGCACAAGGTGGCACATGCATCTGGAATTCATTTGAAGTGGCTGGAGTCACTGGTGCACCCATTCTCTCTCTCTCTCTCTCTCTCTCTTTCCCTCTCTCTGTTGCTATCAAATAAATAAATAAAAATAATAAAAAATCAAACTGAGGGGAAATGAGTCAGGCCCAAATTCTTAGACATTAATTGGAAAAGCCAACATTATAACTAAATGATTTCTCCGCCTTTTCCCCAGCTGGTCTGATTTTACATCATTTATCCAGATGTTAACACTGAGTATTTTATATGTAATTTATTTATTTGAGAGAGAGAGAAAGAAAAAAAGATAGAGAGAGAAAGAGGCAGATACATATAGAAAGAATGGGCATGCCAGGGCCTCCAAACACCCCAAACAAATTCCAGATACATGTGCCACTTTGTGCATCTTGCTTATGTGGGCACTAGGGAATTGAACCTGGGTCCTTAGGCTTCACAGGCAGGTGCCTGAACTGCTAAGGCATCTTTCCAGCCTTATAGGCCTCCTCGACATTTTCTAATAAATTAGAGATTATAAAAGAAGATATTTTAAACAGAAAATACTTGGAAGCTTTCAAGGAGACTTGATTTTATCTAATAAGAGTGGAATTGATTAGATCTATTATTTACAACTATTAGAGTCCAGAAAACACTCCTAGTAAAACCTTTGAAACTGATAGAAACATGTCCTCTAATCTGACAGGGTTCACCAATTTGTTACATCATTCCAACAAGCCCTGTTATTCTGTATGACATTTCCAAACTATCCAGAGAATTCAAGCTGTTAGAACAGCTTCTTTTATCAGCAGTCTCCAGAGGCACATCAAACTGAGTATTGTATACCTTTCTTGTAGAATACATGTGACATTTTCCAAAGACAGGTTCTTTAGAAAATGATATTGCTGATGACTTTCCTCTGGTTAAGATCAACACTTGCTTGGTGAGTTTAATATTAATAAAAACAACCAGTGGAAGTAAAACCTTTGTTCTTTATCTGAACAAAGATAAAATAACCTTACTTGGAGTATTACCAAGACTTTAAATGTGAAACTCACTGAAAAATCCATTTTCAAAATTAAGTTTACAATTCATATCCATGGTCTGAGTTGCTATTCTGTTGTTATATGTTTAAAATTATATATGATTTCATATTGCTATAACTATCTTCACAAATGTTCAATAGCACAAGAGGGGCATAATCATGAGTCCATGGTGATAAGAAGACAAAAAGCACCCTAAGCAAGGTGTGGAGATGATTGCTCATTGTCTCTCTCCATGTCCATCATCCCTGCTATCTCATAGGCGTGACACTAGCAGGCTAGCTTTGGCTTTGTCACCATCTTAGCTGGCTGTGGCATGAGCTTAAGTTTTGAGTAGTGAGATGTAAGGGATACATATACTGCCTAAAATGGATGAACTTACCATATTTTGTTATCTTTGTGGCTAAAAAGGGCTCCATGCAGGCACTTGCTCTCCCTGCCATCCTAGACCACAACAAACCCCTGAAGATTGTAGAGGTGTAGATTATAGCATAGGAAGGAAGTGGGGTATAGCATTGGTCACTTCACTGTTGCTCGTGAACTTTTGGTGCTCTTGCCTGAGTATAGTGGACAGCTTCAAGTCGCTGAGATGAACTTCCAAACCAGGCACAGTTAGGGAAGAAGGGATATTTATTGAAGCTTACAGATTCAGGGGAAGTTCCATAATGGCAGAAGTTGGCCCCTCTTAAAGGACCAAGCAGAGAGACTGAAGACACAAGCCAAAAACCCCAAAAGCCATACCACACATAAGCACACTTAGGAATTCCAGGTGGAACTCAGGTTCTTTGCATATTTGTATATATATATATATATATATATATATATATATATATATATATATAAATTTTTTCTTTGAGAGAGACACAGAAAGAGAGTCAGAGAGAAAGGAGAGGAAGAGGCAGAGAGAGAATGGGCACACCAGGGCCTTTTCAGGCACTGTGGACAAACTCCTGGGACCTGGAGATTTGAACAAGCATTCATAGGTTTCACAGGCAGGTGCCTTAACCACTAAGCTATCTCTCCAGCCCCACTTTGCATATATTTAGACTGGAATTCCAAATCCACCACCACACTTTAGGGCTGGACCCTAAAATTCACCCAGTGACACCCCCTCCAGCTAGGTGGGTGCAAATTCAAGATGAACTCCTGAATCTATTGGGGGACATTAATTCAAACTACCACACTCAGCCTCCCAAATAGCTGGAATCTGCACCCCCAGACCTGGCTAGCATGAAGGATGAATTGCCAATCAAAAGACCTCTGAAGGGCTGAAGTAGAAGTGACTCAGATTAGCAGTTAAGGAAGTGTATTGTAGAAAGATGCCCCTTGGTTTGGACACTGTGAAGTTCAGATAATGGCTTTGTAGATATATTAAAAGATACAGTGAAGTTATAGAAGCAGGTGATGCAATCACTGAAGAGACAATACACCACACACAGTGCACCAAGGCACTCATCAGATAGCTTATCCCTTTTTGTGGGTGCAGAAGAATCCTGGAAGTATTAAAGTGATTCCTGAGGTTCTATTGAAATCTAGGACAAACCAGAAAAGAGGTCAAGCCATGCTTTTAGATACTTTATTTTTCGCTGCTTAATGGTACTTTAAACAGAGACAGGTAAGGGATCCAGGCACAGGCCTCCATGAGCTTACAGTCTGTGCATCTTCATAACAAGCTAATGTGAGAGTATTAGCGAATTGATATGACCTTCATAGCAAAGTTAGAAATGTGGTATGTGTGTTCTTAATTATAAGATACAGGCAGTTCATATTAAACTTTCACTACATTCTTCTCTTTGTATAGTATTATGAGGGGCTGAGGAGATGGCTCCATGGATTAAGTTCTTATTGCACAAGAATGGGGACCTAAGTTAGCATCCTCTGCACCCATGTAAAACAATTGAGTGTGTCTGTAATCCCAGAGCTGAGGAGGTTGGGGCTATTAGATCCCTAGGGCGCACTGGCTAGCTAGTCTTCAGAATCAGTGAGCTCTAGTTTCAGTGATAAACTGTCTTAAAAATGTGGAGAGTGATTAAGGAAGACACTCAGTGTCAACCTCTGGCATCCACACACATTCTCACATGTGAACACACACACACACACACACACACACACACTATATATATATATATATATATATATATATATATATATATATATATATATATATATATATATATATATATAGTGTTGAGTTTTGAGATACTGAAGGAGGACCAGGAACAGGATAGCTTTTTTTTATTTTTAAATGGGAAGTCAGCCATGTACAGAAGCCAAAGGAGAGCATATGTACTACCTTGCCTGCTCTGCCTGCTCTTACAACACTAGAATGGGTCTTTACCATTACTGTTTCCTAGGGTTATTGGCCACTGATGTCCCAGGTGGGGAGGGAGGAGTTGGGGGAGAAGCAGGGTCCATCCTTGAGCAGCGGGTGAGTGTGACAATATGACACCCAATGAACACCTGGGAGACCGTCTGATGGACAGCACTCGTTTATTCAAAAGGAGAGTGGGTTTATAAACACTTGGGGGAGGTTGAAATGGCACATACAGACTATATGGCAATCGGATGCACAGTTTATGGGCTGTTATCTAGGTGGCGAAGAACTAGTAACTTCAAAGCTGTGGGGGGAGGAGTTGTGAGAGAGATGGCAGAAGGCTGTGACTTCAAAGCTGTGGGGATGAGAGAGATGATGGAAAGGCTACATGACTTCAGCCACATAAGGGTCTCTTGGGCAGCTAGCCAAAAGGTCAGGAACTGTGGGGGACAAAGCCCGACTTATGGAGTTGTCAGAGCCTTTTGTGGTCCATTTCTGCCCACTCTGGGTGATGACGGGGCACACTACAACCTACAATGTAGGGAAGGCCAGTCACTGTCGCCAGGGACTCTTGACCATAGGGCCAGCTGCAACCCCACAGCCCAAGGTCCCTGGCCATGTCCAACAGTTCAGGCCAGCCTCCTCACAGTCCCAGCCCAGTTTTAGCAAAGCCCAACAACTCCCTTTTTGTTTTTTTTAATGGGGCAGTGTCATCTTGGGTAAGTTTTTTGTGGCTTAATGTGGGTCCATTTAGAGCCAGATGGTGTATAAGGACCCGACCAGTCAAGATTTGTCTATATTGTTTGACCCCTAATTTACATATATAGGGGATTATGCATAAGAGTAGTAGCAGGGCGCCTGACAATGCCCAACAGAAATGGTATCTGATTTAGTCTCATCCAAGATGACTGCCAGAAACACTCCCCACAAACAGCTTCCTGCTTTTTTTCTCAGCTTAGCATACCTGGGTGGACTGGCACCTCCTGAGTCAGCCTCTTGGGTCCATCAACCAACCAGTTCTTGCCCTTACACACCTGTGCCTAATTAGAGATTGCTCTGTATGAAAGAGACTAATCATGTGTGTAATCTCACTCTCTTTTATTGACCTTGGCCCCCTTTAGGCTCTACTTCTGCCTGAACACAAGTGTGTTAAGTCTCTCTTGCACCTTTTCCAGCTTGGCAGGAAAGGGGGAGGAATTTCCCTTTGCCTGGGCATTTTCCTACTTACTTCTGCATGAATTTTTTTCTGGAAGTTTTCCCATTTTACTACATGTGTGATCTTCTTTTAAACTCTGAGCCCTTTGCTATCCTATCTCTTAGCTTTTCTTGACCTCTGTGTGAGTGTGTGACTGAAGGGCATCTCTTGGCTTGGGCTGTGAGTCTTTGCTTTTCACATGTGAATGGGCCTTCTTCAGAGGTATTTTCCCCAAAGATTTCTCTGTGAAAGAGATTCTGTCCATTCTCCCTTCCCCATTTCCAGCCAGGTAAGGGTGAGAATTCATTTCTGGCTTAAGTCTTTCAGCTAGCCTTCCCCTTGGATCCTAATTGTCCCTAAAATAGACCTTATAATCTATAATTCATTCTTAGATCTGTAATTTTCAATTCTTTACTCACGCAGATAAAAATCCAAAAGTTGAGGTTCACAGTCCTGAGATTTCCTGCATCTTTATGGGATTTAATCCCCCCTGGACCTAAAATCCTTCATCAGTCCCTCCATGTTGGTTGTACTAGTTTTCACTCCTACTAATAGTGGATGAAGTTTCCTCTTTCCCCACATTCTCATCACCATTTGTTATCTGTTTTCCTGACAGTAACCATTCTGACTAGGGTAAGATCCTATCTCAAAGCTGTTTTGACTTGCATCAACCTGATAGCTAGGGATGTTGAACACTTTAAAGTGCTTATTATCCATTTGTATTTCTTCTTTTGTGAACTATCTGTTCATTTCATTGGCCCATTTGGAGACTGGCAGGTTTCTTTTCTAAAAATTATTTATTTACAAGCAGAGAGAGATATATAGAAGAGAGATAGAGAGAATGGGCTCACCAGGGCATCCAGCTGCTGTACACAAACTCCATCCTCATGCACCATTTTGTGCATCTGGCTTTTCATGGGTAGTGGGAATTGAACCGAGGTCATTAGGCTGTTCAGGCAAGTGACTTAACTGCTAAACCATCTATCCAGCCCCAGATTTGTTTTGATGTTTAATTTTTTCAATTATGTAGACTCTAGTCATTACCCCCATATAAGTATAGGTGGCAAAGATTTCCTCCCATTTTGTAGGCTGTTCACTTTGCTAATGGTTTGTTTTGCTGTGTAGAAATTTTGTAATTTCATATAGTTTTATTTCTTGATTCTTAGAGCTATTTCCTATGCTATTGGGGTCCTATTCAGACAGTTTTGTCTATGACTATATCCTGGAGCACATTCCTTAGTTTTTTTTTCCTCCAGCACTTTCTGTATTTCAAGTTTTAAATTAAGGTTTTGGATCAACTTTGAATTGATATTTGTATAGCATGAGAGGTATGGATTAAATTTCATTCTTCTGCAGGTGGGCATCTAGTCTTTTTTTTTTTTTTTTTTTTTTTTTTTTTTTACTGGCTAATTTTCAAAGGTTAAGTGGCAAAAGCAGTGTGAGTTATTTCTGAGTCCTCTATTTTATTCCATTGATCTATATGTCTGTTTTGATGCCAGTACCATGTTATCTTTATTACTATAGACATGTAATATAATTTGAGATAAAATATTGTGATACATCCAACTGTGTTTTTTTTTTTTTTCCTCATTACGATTGCTTTGGCTATTCATGATCTTTTGTGCTTCCATATGAGTTCCTGGATTATTTTCTTCTAGCTCAGATATGCATGTCATTGTAATTTTGATGAGGATTGCATTGAACCTATAGTTATTTTCACAATATTGACTCTGCCAGTCCAGGGGCATTGAAGGTCTTTGCATCATTTAGTATCCTTATGGATTTCTTTTCTTAGTGTTTGGAAATATTTATTATTGAAGTCTTTCACATTTTTAGTTATATTTAGTTTTAGGCGTTGAATTTTTGGGAGCAATTGTGCGTAGGTTGCTTTCTTAATTTCTTTCCCTGTCAATTCATTATTGATTTGTATGAAAGATATTTATTTTTGTGTGTTGATTGTAAGTGCAGGTGTCCTTTGTGTTTTTGTTTTACTATTTGATCAGTATTCATTTAGGGAACAATTTGAATCAAGCATTGTGTCTTATAGTCTGGAGAATATTTTATGCATAGTACTGCACTTATCTATAAACAGCCCAGTTTTAAAAATATGAGCCCTTAGTGAGCATTGAAATATGTGCTCATGCACCATATTGTTGTTCAAAATATGTGCTACTAAGAGGGAAATAAGAGCAAATCATGAAAGGATTTAGCTCCTGACTTGAGCAGAGTAATAACTGGGAAATTCACAAGAAATAGCAATTTCTTAAAATATAGGATCTTACACCTTAAAATACAGGAACTCAGAACTCTCAGATCAATTTCCAAAGTGACTTTTTTAGCTTACCAGTTCAAACCATGAACCACACTCTTGAGTTGTGGCTTATGCTAATGAATTAATACCTTATCTTTCTGTCCACTGTGGATGTTATTAAGTCTCGTTTACTGAGGTTGTTAACTTTTCAACGTCAAAGGGAAAAACTTTTTTCACACCTAAAAATGATGGATGTTTTACAAAGGCTGAGTACCATTTCTAATACAAATAGTCTCCTTTGATGATCTCTCATGGAGGTTTCTTAGAAGGCAGAAGACTGTCTTAGAGCAGTCATCCATTCAAGCTATTTTCCATTCCACCTGCTTTAATTTCTTTGCCTTTAATTCCAAATCATTTTATTTCCTGCAGCCAAAATGAGTCTTTGAACTTTGCTGACTTTAATCAGGAGAATCATTATTCCAGAAACATGCCTAGGTTTATGATTAAAATGAGTCCGGCTGCACACTTTCATTTTTCCTGTAAGAACCCAGCAGCAAGTAGTGAGAAATCTGTCAAAGGTTTGCTTTCTCCAACAGCCATGGCAGCCAGCCCCTGGCAGCACTGATACTAGAGAAGAATTCTTGGCATGGTAGGTTATTCATTAAGCAATTTTAAATACAGAGGAATTAGAGGAGAATGTTGAAATCCTGATATTCTAATGACTCCTCAGGCTAGATTAATTGCTTTCAATTTTAAAAACTCTAGCTTATCTTGTGGCATGGGAAAACACATACACACTTGATTCAAAGTAGGTTCCATAATTGAATTTTGAATTTACTTTGTGTCATGTAGTTGATATTTTTGTATTTCTTCTTTTCTATTAGGTTCATTTGAGAAACAAAATTGAGGTCTAAGAATGTGTGGCAAAGTGGTAGAGTATTTGTCTAGCATGCTCAGGATGCTAGTTTGAGTCCCAGTTCCCAAAAGAAAAGAAAGATAGATAGATAGAAGGACAGAACTGATTTCATAATGCATTGAAGGGTTGAGGCTTACAATCTGAAAATGTCACCTTTCCAGTCATATTGGTATTGGGAGGATGGTGGAAAGATATTGTTGGAGAAAGAAGCATGTGAGAAAACTTAGCAAGACATGGTAGTGAAGAAATATAGGCTGGGTGTGGTGGCACATGCCTTTAATTCCAGCACTTGGGAGGCAGAGGTAGGAGGATCGCCATGAGTTCAAGGCCTCCCTAAGAATACATAGTGAATTCCAGGTCAGCCTGAGCTAGAGTGTGACCCTATCTTGAAAAACAAAAACAAAAACAAAAATATTGTGGTGCACCATAGCCTTCTACCACAAAGATGGAAATTGGAGCAGGGACACAGAGGCAGGGCCATGACTGACAATGCTTCTCTTTCAGAGTTTCTAGCCACTGGCTCCAATTTTCCAAAGGTTGTAAAGAGTCTCTCTGAAGCACATCCTGCAATGCATCATTGGACTTTCTTAGCATTATGGTTCTTAAATCAGCTGATCTATCTGGCAAATAGCAAAGGAGAAAATGTGACTGATAAAATAGCATATATGCATATGTGTTTTCTCCTTTGGGTGGAAAATACCTATATGCATAGAAAAGTACATAATGAGATTGGGGGTTCTAGCTTTATTATCTTCTTTTCATGAGAAAAATTTTATTAAACCTATGGATATGTGTGTGTCACCCTGACTTAATAAGCTAGTATTGAGCTCTTAGCCCTGTGTGACATATGAGGACATGGGGGATGCTACTGATCTGCCTTTAATAGTGATATAACAGGGAGCAGTAATGAGAAGGCACAGATCTCTTTCTCAGTCTGGATCTAGTCATTTGTGAATTCTGGGAAATATGGGATCACACAGCCCTATGACTTTAGTTACTGGTAGAGAATGAAGGAACTTTTCCTTTCCTGTTCCCTAGTGGTGGCCGGCAGAAAAGGAGTCTGGTTTCAGGTCAGCATTTCCTATGGTTGGTTGTTTTCTCTTTAGTCATTGGGATTTTAATGGCTCACATTCAAAGCATCAGATATGTGTACAAACTGAGGAATACTACTGCTCTTCAGTTTTGCTTATTTTTGTGTTACAATCTGGGAAGGCATTACAGTGGGGCTAGTTATTTTAGAATATTAGGGGTTTGGGCTAGGTTATCATAATTCACAAACCAGGCTGATTTTTTTATTAGTTATGGATAAACTCAGTATGTAAATAGCACACGTTGGTACCATTATTTCCCTCATCCCTGTGTCCCCTCCAAAGGGATCCTTTCTCATTGGGGATACAGGTCATCCCCATGGAGATTGTGGGTCATGCATTGTGGGGGCAGCCCTCAGTTATGGGGAAGAGACAATGTCTCTGTGCATAATATCCCAGCTTGTGGCTTTAACAATCTTTCCACCCCATCTTCTATGAAATTCCCTGAGCCATGTTGTGTGCATTTTAAGTCTACTTCAGTGATGGGCTCTTAGGAGCCTCTGGATCTCTGGTTTGGCAGGTGTTGAGTGTCTTTGGTGTCTATTTCCTCCACCCTTGTGCTGATATCGGGTTCACTGAGAAAGCAGCACTCTTACTCATTTCTTCAATTCCTTTATGGCTTCACCTGGGCCCCTGGTGAAGTACGATGGGTTGTTTCTCTCCTCAGGTCCTGCTTCCATCTGAAAAAGAGAAGCAGATTCTCCAGTGGAGAGTGAAGTCACCACAAGTTAAATGGAATAGCCATTATTAGTTTAGAGAGAATTTAATGGGTATATACCCTCTTATAGTCCAACATTAGTGGGATCTTGATATTGGAAAGTAAACTCATTATGTGGATATGATTCTGACTTGTTTCCCAGTTCCAGATAGGGTTTCCTTTCCACTGAGTGGATCTTTTAGCCAATCCAAGAGCAGTTGGTAACCCACCATGGCTGTGTGCCACTATTGCATTTGTGTGAGCATCACGTCAGGTTGATTGCTTCTGAGTAGCTTAGACCACAAGTTTCTCAGACAGATGTTGGCCATTCCCCCCACCCCCAGAAGCTCATGTAGCATCTTCTAGCACTAGTCAAGGTGTTTGGGGACTGGCTATCTTCCAGATTCCAGCCAGGTCTCTCCATGTTCCATACCAACAGCATATGGTGTCTTCAGCATTAGGGTCTTACCATTAACCTCTAGTGGGAAATCAAATGCTTTGACAGCAATCTGTCTTGTTTTCAGAAATCTTGTAGGTCTCTCTGATCAACAGTTCATTGTGGCTGTTAACCACATCCTGGTACTGGGAGTTTACGGCCAGCACCAAGGGAAAAGAAAGAAGAAAAAGAAAGAAAATAGAAAAAATATAGTAAATGAAAAAAAAAGAAACAGGAGAAATTTAAGGTTAGGCTTCATCTTACCCTCTCCAAGGCCCTTCACTAATCTACTTCCCAATTAGTTTTTCTGTGTAATATCTTATACCATTAGCTTTAGATGATTGGCATGTCAAGTGCCTGCTAAAATATTCCTTTCATGTCATTCTCTATTTACGGATTTTTTTAAAAAAACACAGCTGTTTGACACAGTACAAGTTAATGCCTCTATTAAGTCCATTAGACTGTGACTCCAGGGAATCTTCCTAGCTCTGTTGTTGATGCAACACACCGTATTGTTTCCTGGAATGTAGAGTTTATAATGCCAGCTTGTGTGTAGGGATCACATGACACTGTGGCCTGTGTGAGCAGAGTAATGAAATACTAATGATGACTTGGGCCTTCCTCATTTGGAGCTCCCAGACCTGTGTTTCTGAGGTGCTACCGTCCATGAATGATGCTGATGCATGCAGTCACTCTTCTGTCAGTGCCAAGATGATGATGGCTTCCTCAACAGTGATGGCCTTGCCATGTGTATGACAGTGTTTGGGAGTATAATTTGCACAGATTTCCTCCATTCTACTGTGTACATCTATGTGGGATGCATGTGTCTCTTTATGCATGTCTGCATGTGTGTGAGTACCAGAGGTTGCTGTTGGATGTCTTCCTTGACCACTCTCCATCTTAATTGTTGAGGCAGTCTCTTCTCTTCCTTTACCCAGAGCATGCTGAGTCCACGAGTCTAGCTAGTTGGCTTGCCCTAGGGATCTCCTTTCTCTGCATCCTAAGAACTGGAATTACAAGTGGGCTGCTCCACCTTGGATTTCTTTTAAAGATGTCATTGGCATTTTTCTGTATCCTGTGCATGGTCCTTCTCTGCAGCAGTCTGAGTTCATAGTTGTGTGTAGTGGAAATCTTCACATGTACAGCTATGGCTGTTTCTGTTCATACTCCTATTGACTGTCTGTTTACCCTCACTTTTTTATTTTTATTTTTATTTATTTATTAGAGACAGGGTGGGAGAGAGAGTATGAACGGGTGAGCCAGGGCCTTTAGCCACTGCTAACAAACTCCAGACACATGGGCCACCTGTGCATCTGGCTTACATGGGACTTGGAGAATTGAACCTGGGTCCTTAGGCTTCACAGGTATGTGCCTTAACTACTAAGTCATCTCCCTAGCCCTACCCTCATACTTTTGGGTGTTCATAGAAAACATACATTCAAAATAAGCATAAAATATGAATTTGAATGATCAGATAAGTGAAGTTAGGTTGGGAGGCTAAAGCCCTAAGACTTATTTTGTCTTGCAGGACACTCTAGCCTTTATGGTTTTGAACTACCTTAAAATCTAATAATAAGTAGAGAGTTCTTATCCCCAACATGTACAAAAACACACAATTATCTTCAATTTCAGAGCAGTTTTGGCTTTGTAAAGTCTGTACTTGTACTCCATTGATGTCAAATGACCCTCAGAAACCATTTTTTTTGTTTCTTTTCTTTTTTTTAATTGATAACTTCTATACTTACATACAAAAAATGCATATTTCCCTCCCCTCCCCATTCCCCATTAGAACTCCAATCTCCGTTATATCCCCTCCCTCTCTCCATTAGTCTCTCTTTTAATTTGATGGCATCATCTTTTTCTTCTATCATGAGGGTCTTGCAAAGGTATTGCTAGGCACTGAAAGGTCATGGATATCGAGGCCAATTTCTGTCTGGACAGTTGCATTGTAAGGAGTCGTACCCTTCCTTTGGCTCTTACATTCTTTCTGCCCCTTCTGCAATGGGCCCTGAGCCTTGGAAGGTGTGACAGAGGTGTTTCAGTGCTGGACACTCCTCCTCCCTTCTTCTCAGCACTATGTTGCCTTTTGGGTTATCCTAGTGGTCATCGCCATCTGAAAAGAGAAGCTTCTTTAACCAGAAGTGATAGTAGCATTAATATGTAAATAGGAACATTAAGTGTAGTGCTTTCAGGGCAGCTTGGTGGGAATAATATATACATTTAGCCAGATAAGAGCAGGCTTTATACCCCTAAGGCTCATGACCCCCCCTGCCATAGACTTTTGCTTAGTTTTTTTCAATACCAGGCATGTATTCCCTCCCATAGAGTGGACCTTCAGTCCAATTATGGAGCAGTTGGTTACCCCAAGAGCAGACATGCCACTATTATACCCGTTCAGTCATTGGGCCTGTATGGCCAAACTTGAATTTTACAGTGTCCACTGTTTTCACTGCTGATGACTTCTGTCTCCCACATGGCTGCATGCAGTGCAGCTTTTTCCAGCTTTCAGTTGGCTGGTCTACAGGGAGAAGGTTTTCTGCTCAGCACCAGCTTGCTTTCTCAGGGACCTTGCCTCTCAGGCAAGAGATGTCTTCAAAAATAGGGTCTTATAATCTGTTTCTCAAGGGAAACCAAGGGCCTTGGCAATAGCCTTTATGTTTTAGAGGCTACCGGGACCTCCTTGGCCAACAACTCACTGGATGGTATCCCATCCCAGGCACTGAAAATTTTCTAGTAACAGTCTATAGCTTCTGGATGTGCCATTTTTTAAGACAGTCTGTCATTTACAGGTTACTAGGTAAGAGGAAAACTTATCAGACAGTGCTTGTTTTCTCAAAGGGGAATTCTGCAGGACTCTAAGGAATACCCAACTTACATGTTGAAGTATATACATGGTGACTTAAACCCAGACTCACAGTAAACAGATTTCCTGTTTTAAAGCTGGGAAGAATCTAACTACTGGCCTTTCAAAATGCTGGCAGTGCATCTTTACTTCTGAATGTAAGGTTGTCTTTCTTCCCCTTGGGCTACCTCACAGGCAGATCTGCCATTTCCTCCTCCACAATCCCTGACTTCCCCGAGAATGCTTAGAAAATAATAATTTTGTATACACAAAAATGTAATGTTTAACTTGAAAATGAGAGAAACCTTATTTTACATTGTCAGAGAAACTTCCACTGCATTCTCTCCTCATTCTTTTTAACTTCTTTCAGAGTAGACTGAAAGGTATTGATGTGGTAGAAGAATTGGATGCTTAACACAAGCCAGGCAGAATCAGTGTTAAAATCCACCTGAACCATGGACTCTATGACTTTGGTCAATGTCATAGCACAGGTTTGAACATGCACTTCATATAGTACTTGGTAGATTATGAAATAACACATGTGAACAAGCACATGATTAGCACTCAATATATAATAGCTTTTTGCTTTTCTATTCTTTGCAAGGGTTAAGGCAGCTCAGCAGTAACAAGGAAAAGGATTGGTTATTTGTTCTTCTATTCCTGTATTCATTCATTTGCTCTGTCAATTCTATATACAAGCTTTGAATCCTCACATTGTGTTAGGTGCTATACAGTTATGAGTGAGTTATATATCATTCCTGCTTCAAAGAATTTATAACCTGAGAACATATTTGCAAGTAATTCCCCTAGTGAGTATATAACCCTTTTCTGAAGTTCCCAGTGTCAGGTCTGTCAGTTAATCCATTTCCCTTTGGGGAGGATAGAAACTCTAAAGTTATATCTCACTGCTTTCAGCTGGAGGAAGGAGCACACTTGGAAATGTTTTGTACCAGGCTGGAAGGCATGAGGCTAGACAATTGCTACATCATGTCAAAAAGTTGGATCCATGTGACTTAATCAACCAGTCAATCAAGAAGAAAGTCTAATTAATGGTTTAACATCATGACGTGTGGAGGTAAATCAATAGCTTAGTTGAGATTACATTAATTGAGCCGATAAAGCTTTTAAAAATGCAAATTTATGGTAAGAATTTTCAATGAAAACATTAAGTATTTGTGATTTTTGCTTCCAAGAAATCTTTTAGTTTAAAATATACTCTGGGGTTGGAGAGATGGCTTAGTAGTTAAGGCACTTGCCTGCAAAGCCACAGGACCCAGGTGCAATTCCCCAGGACCCACATAAGCCTGATAGACAAGAGGGAACATGCATCTGGAGTTCATTTGCAGTGGCTGGAGGCCCTGGTGTGCCTATCATGCCTATGCACACTCTCTCTTTCTCTCTCTCTCTCTCAAATAAATGAAAAATATATATATACTTTTTATTCAAGTGGCTCTTGGCAAGCAATTAATTATAAGTGGAAGAACATTAATTTAAACTTTAGGGGTTCCCTTTCATCTATGTTAGATTCTTTAGGCATCTAACTTCAAAGAAATTACATATGTTCCAGGGAGTAGAGGATATTATTTTCAAAGACTTTAGCTGCCACTAAATAAATTTCCTTCTTGAAAAAAAGAAAAAGACACACAAGTAACATTTTTCAATTTCAAATGTTATTACAATGAATTTATATTGCTTGTATTACAAAGATCCTTGAGAGTTGTCTCAGAGGACAGAGGCTTGAAATGACAATGGAAATTAGTGGAGAAGCTTGATTTTTAATTGTGGTGGGGCATGAACATCTGGTGTCACCAAATAAAAGAAAAGGAAAAACAGAATGAAAAGCCCTCTAGATTCAGTCCCTGAGGATCTCAGAGACACTGAATGTTTAAAAAAGAGCCTTACAACAGGTCAACCAGCCTGACCAAAAATAACAGTTTCAGGTTAAATGAGAGACTCCATCTCAAGGAAATAAAGAAGCAATAAAGGAGAACACCTGATATTCTTCTCTGGTCTCTGCACATATTGCAGGGGGATGTGTGCAAGTGCCCACACATGTACATATACCACACACATCACATATACTAAACATGCATATCACCTCAAATTAGAAAAGAGTTTTACCCAAACTATCTGAAATAAAGTTCAAGAATTGACATCCTCTTCCTGAAATATTCTGTCTTCAAAGGAGGATTCTATTATCAAGGCCATTGATTCACTTTAAGCCTTGATATCCCTGTAACAGATTCTCATTTTTTGTCAATGTATGTTGTAAAGAAGGAATAAGGAGGAAAATGAGGCATGCAAGAACCTGTGGCCATTTTTGAGCTATAGAAAATGTTTACCTGACATGATTCAGACCATTTTTCATTCTCGTCTATCCTGTTTCTTTCTTGCTTGCTCATGTTCTCTCTCATGTATATATATAATCTGTCTATCTCTCTTCCCTCTCTTTCCTTTTTTTGAGGCAGGGTTTCACTCCAGCCCAAGCTTACCTGAAACTCATTCTGTAGCCTCAGGCAGGTCTCAAACTCATGGCAATCCTCTGACCTCTGCCTCCCAAGTGCTGAGATTAAAGGAAAAGCTTGTGCCATCACACCTGGCTCTCTTCTGTTTGTGAGACAGAGTCTTACAATGTACTCTAAGCTAGCCTAAAACTCACTAGTAGACCAGGCTGGCCTGAAGCTTCAGCTATCTTCCTGCCTCAACCTCCTAAATACTGGATTATAGGCATGAGCCACCACACCTGGCTCTGGTTTGTCTGTTGCTAATAGATGTCCATTAAGACAAATTCTTCTGAGTTTATTCGTAGAAATTCTTTTCTTACTAAGGCTTGATGGAGGTCTTGTTATGTTCTTTCAAAGGATTATACCCTCCCCCAGATAATAGAGTGCTTTGTAATCCAGGAAAACATAATTTTTTTTTTTTTTTTTTTTTTTTTTTGTCTAGAAGAAGATAGAACTCCTTCTCTGCTTGGTAAGAAAAAACAATTTAAAATTCTAAAAAGAATTTTTTCCTGATGAGGCAAATTGGAAAGGAGAGTATTTATAGAGATGCAAACAGTTGACAGTGCCCCTAAGTGCAACAGATCTCTCCTGCTGTTACTGCTTCTGCTGCTTCTAGAAAAGCTATTCTGGTCACTGTCTAATCTTCCCTGTTTAGCATAAAAATATACAGTACCCCTGTAGTGAGATTTGAAGTGTCATACTATAGAAGTGATTTTGTCCCCATAGAGAGACTGACTAATTTATAATAACTAACTAAAAGTATTCCTGCAAACCTGAAGGATATTTTTTATAAACGTGTATACTATTCAAAAAGAAATATCTAATGCAACTAAGAATAGGCTCCTGTTTATCAACTGAATTAAAACTGTCCTCAGTTTATTACCCAATAAGCCTTCATGATGTGCTTTTAAATTCTGTTTTCTGGATTTATTCTATTCCACTGTGCATTGTCCATTAAGCTTTTACTCTCCATGCAAATGGAAGAATTACTAAAGAGGATGTAGGATTTCTTGGGTCTGAATCTCTCCTCAAGTTTCCTTTTTTTAATGTATAATTTTACTATTGGCAACTTCTATACTTACAGACAATAAAGCATGCTAATTCCCTCTTCTCTCCTACTTTCCCATTCACAACTCCACTCTCCATTATATCCCCTCTCTATCCCCTTACTCTCTGTTTGTCTCTCTTTTATTTTCATGTCATCGTCTTTTTTCTCCTAATATGAGGGTCTTGAAGGGATTGTGAGACACTATGAGGTTGTGGGTATCAAGGCCAATTTCTGTCTGGACAGTTGCATTGTAAGAACTTGTGCCCTTTCTTTGGCTCTTACATTCTTTCTGCCACCTCTTCCGCAATGGACCCTGAGTTTTGGAGGGTGTGATAGAGATGTTTCAGTGCTGGACATTTCTTTGTCCCTTCTTCTCAGCACTATGTTGCTTTTGGGGCCATCCCAGTAGTCACTGCCATCTGAAAAAGAAGCTTCTCTAACCAGAACTGAGAGTAGCATTAATATATGAATATGAACATTAAGTGTGCTGCTTACAGGGCAGTTTGGTGAGCATAATATATGCATTTAACCAGACAGGAGCAGGTTTTATACTCCTAAGGATCATGACCTCCCCTGCCATAGGCTTTTAATTAGGTTTTCAGTACCAGGCATGTATTCCCTCCCATAGAGCGGGCCTAAAGTCCAATTAGAGAGCAGTTGGTTTTCCCCAGAGCAGACATAAAACTTTTGCACCCGTTCGGTCATTTGGCCTGGCTGCTCATACTTGAGGCTTCCATGTCCATTGTTTTCACCACTGATGACTTCTGCCTCCCAAAACTGCAGGGCAGTTTTTCCAGCTTTCAGTCGGCTGGTCTACAGGGAGGAGGTTTTCAGCTCAGCCCCAGCTTGATTTCTCAGTGACCTTGCCTCCCAGGCATGTAAAGTCTTCAGCAATAGGGTCTTACCATCTGTTTCTCATGGGAAGCCAAGAACCTTGGCAATAGCCTGTAATGTTTTGGAGGCAACAGGGACCTCCCTGGCCAACAACTCACTGGAAGGTATCCCATTGCTGGCACTGAAAATTTCTAGTAACAATCTGGTTTGTGGATGTGTCATTATTCAAAAAAGTAGGTTTATATAAGTCTTATTCAGAAAATATTGAATTTTGATTGACCCTCCCCCCTGTGCTTCTTTTACTCAATCTCTTCCCCTGGCCTCGATTAGGTCACTCCACTCCCTGTAGTCTGTTCTTTTACTTACATATATACAATATCATCCTCTTAAGTGCTTCCCTCTCATCCCTCTCTTATAGCCTTTTTCTAGCTTACTGGCCTCTGCTACCAATTTTTGGTTCTAGCTTACACACAAGTCTACACATTTGTAGCTAGGATCCACATATGAGAGAGAACATGTGATGTTTGGCTTTCTGGACCTAGGTTACCTCACTTAGTATAATCCTTTGCATATCCATCCATTTCCCTGCAAATTTCATAATTTCATTTTTCTTTACTGCTGAATAGATCTCCATTGTGTAAATGTACCACATCTTCATTATCCATTCATCTGTTAAGGGACATCTAGGCTGTTTCCATTTCCTAGCTATTGTGAATAGAGCAGCAATAAACATGGTTATGCAAGTATCTCTAAGTTAATGACAAGACTAATTAGGATATATGCCTAGTAGTGCTATAGCTGGATCATATGGTAAATCTATTTCTAGGTGTCTCAAGAACCTCCACACTGATTTCCACAATGGCTGCACCAGACTACATTCTACCAATAGTGTAGAAGGGTTCCCCTTTTTCTCCATCCTCGCCAACATTTATTGTCCTTTGTTTTCTTGATGATAGCCATTCAGAAAGGAGTAAGATGGAATCTCAAAGTAGTTTTAGTTTGCATTTCCTTGACGTCGAAGTATGTAGAACACTTTTTTAGATGTTTATATGCCATCTGTATTTCTTCTTTTGAGAGCTCTCCATTTAGTTCCATAGCCCGTTTTTTAATTGGTTTGTTTGATTTCTTATTGTTTTGTTTTTTTGAGTTTATTATATATTCTGGATATTAATCCTCTGTCAGATGTATAGCTGTCCAAGATTTTTGCCAATTCTATAGGTTGTCTCTTTGCTCTATTCAGTGTCCTTTGCTGTAATTTCACAAGATTGCGTGGTTGATTAGTGGTTTTATTTTGTGAGCAATTGGGAATATTCAGAAAGTCCTTGCCTGTGACAATATGTTGAAGGCATTCCCTTACTTTTTCCTCTAGCCGTTTCAGAGTTTTGGGTCTTATATTTAGGTCCCTGATCCATTTAGACTTGATTTTTGGTTTGCCTTGTTCTATATGTATATTTTATTGAGAGATGAGTTTCCTGGAGGCAAAAAAAAGGGCAGAACCCTGCCTTTTATTCCAGTCTGAAAGCTTGTGTCTTTTGGTTGGGGTATTGATGCCATTGATATTAAGAGTTATTATTGAAAGGTATGTGTTTATTATTGCCATTCTTCTTATTTTGTTGTGGTTCCTGATTTCCCTTTATTCTCTTGTTTTAAGTGTTATTTGAGTATGTTTTATTTTTTCCTATTCCCACATGTGTGTGCTTTGCTTTCTCTTCAGCATGAAGTACTCATTCAAGTATTTTTTGTAGAGCTGGTTTAGTGTCATAAATTCCTTTAGCCTGTTTTTGTTGTCCTCAGTGCAATCAAGAGATGTGATAAACATGGATACATGAGGATTCTCTTATGTATATATTTTACCATCTTTATTTTCCAACTGGAGCTGTTGGCATATTTTTACCTTATACACATATGTTTTGCACTGAATTTAGTTAATGACACAATGAAATTATGGCTCAAGGTGATCTCCGTTGAATGCTTTTGGAAGGCACTGAGGAATTTCTCACTTTTTTTTTCCTTCCTCAGTGCTTACACCCCCCTAATGAGTTAGAACCTGATACTTCTTTATCATGCATAAGTCTCTTTCCTGTGATCTCTTCATTGGCTGACATTTTTGTCTTTGTAAATTAAAGCCCATTGTCTTTGATTTCTGCAATATTTTGCTAGCTCTTACAGGTCATACCAGTTGATAAAATAGTAACAGAATTTACACACAGTGATATGGTATTCTTCAGACTAGAGAAGAAACCCTGGGTTCAAGAGAGTGAATGTTGCTATTTTCTGACCCATGACCTCTGCTAAGTCACATAGGCTGAAGAGAACGCAGGCTTTCCCCAAACTTGAGATGCCGATCTTGTGGGAAGCAGGTGAAGTAATCATGCTAAAACTATTAGCAGAGTAAAGAAAGAAATTCTAAAATGTGAATAAAATTTCAACATAGTTTAAAAATGGATGTGTGTGTGTGTGTGTGTGTGTGTGTGTGTGTGTGTGTGTGTGTGTGTGTGTTGCAATTCAGATTCTGGAAGTAGCTATAATATGATCTATTTGTAAAAACTCTCCAATGAAGTCCTGAGAGTAAAAGTGCTTGCTATTCAAGCATGACAACCTGAGTTCAGATTCCTAGAATTTACATGAAGCTAGGCATGATAACATGTATGTACAATCCCAGCATGCAATGACAAGATAGGATATGGAGACAGGAAGATCCCCAGACACTCACAGACCAGCTGGCTTGCACTGACAAATGAAAAGAAATCCAGCCTCCAAAGGTGAAATGGGATATGGGATAAATGGGAAATGATACCCCAGGTTGTCCTCTGCCCTCCATGCATGTATGCATGCATGCATATACATACTTGTGTGTGTGTACACATAGATACACACAGATTTTTTTAAAGAAAATCCTCCTTAAATAGTCCTTGGAGTATAGCCAGGTGTCCTATGGCCTGTGTGTGGAACTGGTCAACCCATGGTAAAGAGAAGCAGCTCTTGAGAAGTTCCAGGGAGGATGGACAGGTGATGATGAAGAAAGTTGGTACGTTTGGCTCCAAAAAAAAAAAAAAAAGACAGAGACTGTCTTCCCCACTTCTACAACATTAGTCCATCCAAACTTTTCTTGTGGCACCTGTGATGAGACCATCCACTAAGTGTCAGGGCACAAGAGGAGAACCCTGGTGGAGGACTAGCCATTTGTCATGGGGTTCAAACTCAGGTCAAATCCTTTCAGATTTTTTTTTTTGTTTTTCTTTATATAAAAATGAAACAGAACATTAATTTTATTTAGTAGGCAAATTTTCTTTCATCTTTAATAAATGGTAAAACTATATGTATTCCAAAGAAGTTTTAACATAAATTTCTTTATGATTTATCATCAGAAAATATTTGATTTGTACATCTATGTTTTTATCAGTTATGTATAGAGTATATATTTAGCCATGATGGTACCATGGTAACCTTCTCCCTATCTTCCTCCCATGGGTAATGTGGGTCTTGCCTTATGGAAGTAGCCATCAGTTATATGGGAGAAGCAATGATTCTGTGTATAATGACCCAACTCATGGCTCTAACAATCTTTCTGCACCATCTTCCACGAATTTCCCTGAGCCATGTTGGGTTCATTTTAGGTCTATTTCAGTGATGAGGTTTTGTGAGTCTCTGTGTCTCTGGATATCTGATATGGTAGGGTTTGAGTGTTCTTTGTGTCTATCTCCTTTGCCCTTGTGCTGGTACCAGGTTCACCAATAAAGCAGCAATTTTGCTCATTTCCCTATGACTCTAAGGCTTCAACTGGTGCCCTGGTGAGGTGAGAAGGGCTGATTCTTTCCTCAGGTTCTGCATCCATCTGAAAGAGATAAGCAGATTCTTCAACAGAGAGTGAGGTCAGTGCAAGATACATGGATAACCATTATTATTTTAGAGAGAATTTAATAGATGTAGGCCCTCTTGTATCCCACGATTGGTGGGACCTGGATATTGGAGAGCAGGCTCGTTTTTGGATATGGTTCTGACTTGTTTCCCATTTCCAGGTATGGGTTCCATTCTACTGAGAGAATCTGTTAGCCAACTTTAGAGCAGGTGGTAACCCACCATGGCCGTGTGCCACTACTGCACTTTTGTGAGCATCATATCAGGTTGTTTGCTGCTGAGTAGCTTAGACCATCAGTTGCATAGACAGATGTTGGTCGTTTTCCCCCAGTCACTTATGTAGCACCTTCTGGCACTAGACAAGCTAACTGTCTGGGGACTGACTCTCTTCCAGATTCCAGCCAGGTCTCTCCATGTTCCCGCTGAACAGCATATGGTGTCTTCTGCAGTAGGGTCTTACCATTAACCTTTGGTGAGTCATCAAGTACTCTGACATAAATCTGTCTTATTTTGGGAAACCTTGTAGGTCTCACTGATCAACAGCTCATTGTGGATGTTAACCACATGCTGGTACTGGGAGTTACAGGTCAGTGCCAAGGGAAAAGAAGGAAGAAAAAATATAGGTAATATGAAAGAGAAAGAGAGAGAAGAGGGAGTGATAGAAAAACAGGAGAAGATTGAAATTAATCTTCATCCTACCCTCTCCAGGCCCCTGTGATTCAGGTGTTCTCTCTAAGCACCTGATGCAGGTTTGAACTTTTAGTATGTCTTTCAGGATATAGGATTTTATGGTACCATTTCTATTTGGGTCCAGTTTTTGTCCCCCCCCCCTTTACCCTGCCCTTCTACCCCACCATCCCTATTGTCCAGTCCTCAAGATGTTTATTAGGTGTGTCTGCATCTTGGGAAAATACAAATTAGGAGCCACAGATCAGTGAGACCATGTGATGCTTGTCTTTCTGTGATTGGGTGAGTTCACTAAGAATTATCTGTTCCAAGTTTGACCATTTTTATTCAAATTGTTTTGTGTCATTTTTCCTTACTGCTATGTAGAATTCTATTGTGTAGATACACCACATCTTAGTTATCCATTCATCTAATGGTGGACATCTGAGTTGATTCCAGCTCTTAGTTATTATGAATTGAGCAGCTATAAACATCATTGAGGCAGTTCTGGTGGTGCATGCCTTTAATCCCAGCATTCAGGAGGCAGAGGGAGGAGGATCACTGGGAGTTTGAGGCCACCCTGAGACTACATAGTGATTTGTATATCTATTTTAAAAAATATTTTATTTATTTATTTATTGGAGAGAAAGAGGCAGATAGAGAGAAAATAATGGGCATGCTAGGGCTTCCAGCCACTGTAAACAAACTCCAGATACACAAGCCACCTTGTTCATTTGGCTTATGTGAGTACTGGGGAATTGAACCTGAGTCCTTAGGCTTCACAGGCAAGTGCCTTAACCACTAATCCATCTCTCCAGCACTGTACACTTATTTTATATATTCAGGGTTGTATAATAATATCTCAGGCAAAAGGGGAACATGAATGGAAAAAGTTTAAGAAGTCCTAAGAAATACTTTGAGTCAAGAAAGCATTTTATCTTAAATACTGCAGTTCATCAATCATCTTTAGGGTATTATGCAATAGATGTTTGGCCCCCAACTGAGTATCATATGCTAATATTTGACCTAGGAAGTGGTTTAGATCTTAACTCTGTATGAATTCCTGGGTTTTTAGCACCTTGGGCTCATCCAGTAAGCAGATGAAACAGTGGATTCTTAGCACACTGGTCTGAAACAGGAGCCATTTTTGCCTGGACATGGGTGGACCCCAACCTTTGACAAAAGAAGGTTTAGGAAGACAAGGTTTTGCTAGCCACGCAGGACATACCAGATTGGAGAAAGGAGCTTCAGATAGCAAAATTCCCAGCCCAAGTCAGGAAGCACTGGAGAAAGGAAAGATTCAAATAAATCCCCCAAGTTTCCTCCCCACCAGCTTTCTCTAGGGCAGCTGACATATGGCTTGGGCACTGAAACAAACTCATTATCCTTCCATCTACACTGGCCCCTAACTCTGTCATTGGTACTATAATATTTCATTTTCCCCTTGATTCATAACTATCCAGAACCAAAAACATGGCACAATGTGTGTGTGTGTGTGTGTGTGTGTGTGCATGTGCATGTGCATGTAGAGACCAGAGGCTAATGTCAGGTATTTTCTTCAATCACTCTTTACCTGTTTTTTTGAGGCAGGGTCTCTTGCTAAACTGACAGCTCACTGTTTCAGTTGGACTAGCTAACCAGTAAGTGCTGGGATCCTCCTGGGTGTGCCTACCAGCACTGGGATTATAGGCATGCACCCAGTATACCTTACATGTTACATGAGTGCTCAGGATCTGAACTCAGGTCATGTTTGCGCAGTAGGCACTTTACCCACTCAATGATCTTCCTAGTTCCTCAGCACAATTTTTATCAATCTACCCCCAGAGTTCCTTATATTTTATACAAATCAGTCATCTCTAACCCTTACATTTCTTTCTTTTGAAACTGGCTTCAGGGAATCCTGGGTTATCTTTAGCATTATTAAATACAACCCAGTAATGATTGTATTAGCACCATAGCTGTTTCACAAACATTTCATTTCATACAGAATTAGTGATACCCTATTCACTGTTTATTTAGGCCAAGCAGTTTTATTTTAATGGGGTGGTCATTAGCTTTGCCATCAGGGGGGATTTTCATTTTATTTATACTTGCCACTGTGAGAATATAGTGAGATAATGCAGGGTAAGGGTGATCGATGAAGGAGTTTCTAGGGCACAAGGATGCCCAGAAGCATAACCTGAGAGATGTTCAGGAGTTCAATGTCCCTTCAAGGTGGTTTGCAGACAGCCATGCTGACTCACCCCAGTTGTCACGGGTGGCTGCTGATCCTTTGCTTCCTGTGTGGGCAAGCACTCTGTCATCATGACTTTGTTTATTACCTTGTTTTAATCAGACTACTCAGAGAATGGAGAAGGTGAGCAGGGAGATTGTGAAGCAAGGAATCAGCACCTGTCTACGCCATAGTGTCATGAGTAAGTTTAATCAAGGTGGCAGAAACCTTGACCTGATCCTCGTCTTAGCTGTCAACTGGCTATCCTCTCAAATACCTCATGAGGCAGAACAATGGATTCAAATCTTTGATGAGAGAAAGTAGAAAATCACATTGAAAAATATGGGTGCTGAGATGGAAAGTACACAGGGTCCCTCCCATAAACCATAGGTCTAAGTAACAAGAGAGAAGAGCAAACCATAATATATATTAAGATGAAAAGTCTGTAGGAGGTGAATTAATAATGTGAAAGAAACATACGGCCTGTGTGAGAGGAGCATGGATTTGGCACTTCAGCATTGTTGAGTCCAATTGTGTTCATCTATTAGCTTTTTCTGTCATTTTCAACAAATTCTCTGATACCTGCCAGGCATCTCCACTGTAGAATTGCTCTCTTCTTCATCTAGTCTATGTACCATTCTTTTGAACCCAGTTATAAAGTCCTTTCCTCACTTTGGAAAATCATCCGTCAATCAGTATCTATGTAAACCATGTGAAGTTCTTCCGTAAGGGATCACTCCTTTATCTTATTATTTTTATCTCAATATATGTGTTTATATTTTGACAATTTCATACATGTATATGATGTATTTTGATCATATTCACCCCATTACCCTCTCATCCTTTTCCATTCCCACTGAACTCCTTCTTCCCAACTAGCACCCCTCCTACTTCATGCCTTTTACTGGTGATCTTAGTAACATCTCCCTCTTATGCCTAATGGTGCCTATTTGACCTCTTTTTTTTATCTACTTACCTGTTTGTATTTATAAATATTTTAAAAGAAACTATTTTTAGATTTTCCTATGGCATATACTTATTTTCCATCTCTATCTATCTATCTATCTATCTATCTATCTATCTATCTATCTATCTATCTATATCTATATATCTATTTCTATGTTTTCTTTATTGTATTTTAATTTTATTATTTATTCTTTTGGATTTTCTGAGGTATGGTCTTACTCTAGTACAGGCTGACCTGGCATTCATTCACTCTGTAGTCCCAGGCTGGCCTCAAACTCACAGAGATCCTCTTACCTCTGCCTTTCAGTGCTCAGATGAAGGCATGTGCCACCATCATGCCAGCCTGACCTACTATTGTCTTTTAAATTCAACATTCTTTGCTTTTAATTTGCTACTTATTTCATAGATTGTTTTCAGCAATACATTTTCAGCCATACAATGCATTACATTGATTTTTAGTGCTTATTCTTTGTTAATATATTTATTTATCCATTAAATATGACAGCTGAGCTCCAAAATTTTCATGTAACTGCCTTCTGTTTCCAGTTAGTTCAAAATACTTCTTAGTTTCATTATGATTTTTTCCTTGGACCTAAAAGTCTTTTAAAATTGTTAATATTTAAGTATTTAGAGATTTTCAAGTTATCTTTTCATTACTGATTTTAGCTTATTCTACTAATGGTTAGAAAACTTTAAGCCTGAAATTTGGTCAGTTTCAACAAATTGTCCATGTACATGCATTTGACAGCTATTTGATGTCCTGTTCTACATATGTTTATCCTTTCATTTTTGTTAATTGTTTTGTTGTAGTTTTGCATCTCTAATGATTTAATGTTTGCTATTTATTAGCAAGGGAGATGAGTGAAAATCTAGCTATACATATGATTTGTCCACTTCTTTTAGTTTTATTGTTTAATAATTCCTCCTCTTCTTTTTCTTTTTCTGATTACATATTGTAATTGTACTTCAAATATTGATAGGGAAAACACAATACATCTTACATGGTATTTGAATTCTATTTCACATTCCTTCTAACTTCCTCTTCCTCCTTATTTTCATACTTACTTATTGCTACCTCCTTCATCTTTCATAGTGAATTACACATCAGCCTGGGCTAGAATAAGACTTTACCTCGAAAACCCAAACACTCAAAAGAAGAAAAAAGAAGGGGGAGAAGGAGGAGGAGAAAAAGGAGGAGAAGATGAATTTTTATGATGCTTCTTGGAATAAAACTCAGAAGGAAGATGGTATATATTTTTGGAAGCAGTCTTGTCCTCAAAGATTATTAGAGCAAGCTGATTATAAGAGATGCTTTATTTACTGCTTTGGGCATATAAAATAAATGATATAAATTTGTAAAACCCTTGCCAGCTTTAGAAAATAAAAGAATTTGTGATTAATGTTGAGTGTAAACAGATTGGTAAGGTTGCCCTGAGATATGGTGATATTCTTTTCAGTTTGTGTGTGTTTGTGTGTGTGTGTGTGTAGTATACATTGAATTTCTTTCCTTGTTTCTTTCCATTTTTAATATGTACTACTGAGGGACTCACAACAGCATCTGCTTTGGGGGTTTATTAAAATTATCTAAAACTCAAGTTTGTTTATCTACTTCCATCTCATAGCCTACCTGCCACCAGCCACAGAGAACTCAGTCATTCCCCATTTCTGTATGGGAAGCTACTTAATTGTTTCTTTGTTTAATTAGTAACTACATATCACATGAAATCATGGATTTCATCTTAACAATTTTGTGTTAGTATATGATGCATGCATTTTGATCATATTTGCATCAGGCTTTTGTTTAAAATCAGGTGATCATGTTCTAACCCCTTTATTCTCGTATCTCCCTCCCCTCTCTTGTAGGTCCCATTTGTCTTCTACAACAGCTTCCCTTCTACTTTCATGCAATAGTCTTTTTAAAAATTTTATTTATTTATTTATATGAGAGTGCCAAATCCTAACTACTAGACCACCATAAAAGACTTACTTGTTTATATGAAAAGAGAGAGAGAGGGCAGGGGGAAGGGAGAGAGAGGGTGAGAAGAAGAGGCTGATAGAGAGAGAGAATGGGCATGTCAGGGCCTCTAACCACTGCAAATGAACTGCAAGTACATTTCCTACCTTGTGCATCCGGCTATGTGGGTCCTGGGGAAACAAAATTGTATCCTTAGGCTTTGCTGGCAAGCACTTTAACCACTAAGCCATCTCTCCAGCCCCAATTTTTTGGTTTACATTCTACATGACAGAAATTATGATATTTGTTTTTCTGAGTCTAGCTTTTTTATTTAACACGATCACCAGTTGTATCCATTTACTGTAAATGACATAACTTATGTTCTTTTCTCATGCATATATGCATGTGGATATATATGTGATTATATCACACTGTGCATGTGTGGGTTAGAGGAGGACCTCTGATATTGGTACTTACCTCCCACCTTATTTGAAGCAGGGTCTCTTTGTTGTCTGCCACTACACAGTACAAGTAGGTGGCCCATGAGCTTCAGGAGATTCTCTTGTTTGCATCTTCCATTTTGCCATAGAAGTGTTTATAGATTATAGACACATGATACAACATTTCCTTTTACAAGGGCCCTAGAAATCTGAAGTTGGATCTTCCTGATTGTGTGGCAGTGCATTTAGCCATCTTCCCATCAGTGCTCTTCTTGTGGCTGCATGAAACTCCTCTGTGGATAATCATTACATTTTCTTTGTACAGATCTAGGAGAAGTTCCATCAGTGGCAGAAGAAGCTTGCTCCTTTTCACAGATCCAAACAGAAAGAAACTACCAACAGCCAGCACCATGAACAGCCATAGCTCAAACTACTCTCTCCACACCTTTGGGCATGAATCCAGATCCACCCACAAATCCGCCTTAGGGTTGGACTCCAGGACCTACCCCAGGTAATACCTCCTCCAGCCAGACAGCTGGAGACCCAAGTTATATGTTTTAATTCTAATAAGACATCTGACTCTATAGGTCCGTACATTTACACTACTACAAAGTATTTCTAGAAGAAGATTTTTCTATGAAGATTCCCTCAGAATTCATGTGAAAACATTCATTTGCATAAAAATCACTGGAATATTTGTGTGTGTGTATGTGTGCATGCTCATGTGCACACATGCTTGCATACACATGCATGTGAAAGCCAGAGAAAAACATCAGGAGTAGATCCATAGGTTCAATGTCCACCTTTTTTGAGACAGTGTCTCTCACTGTCCATGTAGGCTAGACTGTCTGGCTAGTAAGCCCCAGCGTTCTCTTATGTCTGCCTCCCTAGCAGTGAGAATAGAGGCTCAAGCCATTCCCCCAATCTTTTTTCTCATGGGCTCTGGGGGGTAGAATTCAGGTCCTCATTGTTGTGAGATAACCACTCTACCTATTTAGCTACTTTTCCAGCATCAAAGTCAGTGAAATCTTAATTCACCTTGGTGATTTTGCAATCCAAAAGGAAATAAAGAATCCCAGTTAGCCATGTGTTCTCTTTGCTTTATCTTCAGAGGCAGCTGGTCTCAAGGAGCATGTGTGAGGAGGGGTGAAGACCTGGCTGGGGCAGATGGATTGTCAGAGGATATACTTGCCAAGCTATAAAAGTCATAAAACATATTTTTTCATGACAGCATTAGTTGCTTGACTGGATCTATAAGCCTTGGTGTTGGCAGCTATGAGAGTTCCTCTGGGGCTGTCACATGAGTGAACAGCTGTTACAGAGAAGGCCAAGCTGCCTTGTCTTCTCTCCTTTGATGGACAGACACTGAGTTCTATTAGAGCAACCTTGGGTTCATGGGGACCAGTGTCCTTTTCAACTTTTGAGCTGAACCCCTTCTCAAGGCTTCGTAGCTAGCAGACAAAGCCCAGCTCAGTCTGACTCAGGCAGCACTAGAGCCAGAACTTACCACTTTCCTGAACTAATTTGGAAGTGACTGAAACATTGATATGGTGTGTGTGTGTGTGTGTGTGTGTGTGTGTGCACGCACGCGTGCACTTATGATGTATTCTTGAGTTTGCTCAGACAATGGGAGTGCAGTTGTCAGCATGGAAAAGCTCTGGGCAAAGGAATAATTAAAGAAATAAGTAAACAGAGAAGTCAGTTCTGAGGGATTTCACCATGTCTAGTTTTCTGAGGGATGTATATTGATAACATAGTTATTTTGTGAAAATGTTTTATAATGTACAAACTTTATATATAAAGAAAGAATATATAATCCACGTTTATGAAAAGGAAATGTATACTTTTTGGGAGCATTTTTTTTTTTTTTTTTTGTTATCGAAGGCACCAAAATGAATTTAAAATTAAAATAAAAAAGTTTTTAAAAAGTTGTCTCTTCTAGTACTGTAGATGAAAGATGCAGAGGGAAGGGATAGTGTATTTTAAAATCTCATTTTCTTGGTTGTGTGGGAGATGTGAATAAGATTAAGAGATAACAACGTTGGGTGCATAGTCAGGGTGGTCTAGAGGAACAGAACTGATAGAATGAATTTTATTTAAAAGGGAATTTATTGGATTAGTTTATAGCAGTCCACCAAAGCAATCTACAGGCTTGAGAGTCAAGGAACCCAGTAATTGCTCAATCCACATAGCTGGATGCCTTAGTAATTCTAACCCAGCACTGAAGGCCTAGAGGCTTTCTGGAGAGCCACTAGTCTTCAGTCCTTGATGGAAGCCTGAGGGAACTTGTTTCCAATGCAGACGAAGGATAGCCAAACAGGACAGACACAGGTTCAAGTGGAGACACTCAGCAGCAAGCAGCACCAGCAGCCAGGTGGGAGGAAGGGCTCTTTTCTTTCAGAGCTTCTACACATAAAGCCCATCACTAGCAGGGCCGCCCAGCCTAGGGGAAGCCTTCACTCTGGAGGAAGGACCTCCTCCTCTAGTCAGTCTTTCATAGAAACAACCTCAGAGACCATCCAAAAGGAATGCCTGTGGATTCCTAAAGAGATCAAGTTGACAATAAAACTTAACCATCACAGGGAGGAAAAGAGTCCTTCTTAGTGGAAAAAATATTTTCAGGTAATAGGAGAGAAGCATGTCAGACTTATGTTCTCAATAAACTAATTAATAAAATATATAAATGTATATGTAATTATATAATTCATAGTATAAATACATATTAAAATGTAAAAATTCTAAGTTAGTTATGACTTCTTCTCCCAGTAATGTCAAATACCTTTTTGACAAAGATGTGAAAAGCCATTTTGACAAATGATGTCAAATAGCAAAATAATAACATTTGAAAAAAATGAAAATAAATATCAAGTGTAAGGTAAGACAGAAATAATAGATAAATTAGCCTAAGTTCAATTAATTCACATGACAGTTACTGTGAGCTGAAGAAAACTCTACTCAGCTATTAGGGATCCAATATCAGGACCAATGAGCCTGTCCTGCAGCAGAATGCTTTAATTTAATATCATATCATCGTAAACACACTCAGTAATAGAAGTCCATGTAAAACAATTTCTTTTCAGTCCAAGTGGATTCATCCAGACTAGGCTCTTCTGGGGTCTTTTTCTAGTTTTCTTCTTTCTGTTCATCTCTGCTCATGACCCCATCAGTCTGGCCCACATGGTCTTAACTCTATTCTGGACCAGGTCTGAAATTTAGCATCAAACCCATAATTTGGGGCTGGAGAGATGGCTCAGCTAACATAAGCATCTAGAGTTCATTTTCAGTGACTGGAGGCCCTGGCAACCCATTCTCCCTGTCTATCTTTCCCTCTTCTCTGTCTGCTTGCAAATACATAAATAATTAAAATTTAAAAGAAAAAAAACAATTCATAGGACCTAGTTAAAACAAAGTGCAGAGTACTTTATTTTAAAAATGTTAACAACTTTACCTCTGATGGGATGGCAGTCATCAAGAGCGTGGATGGCAGCAAATGTTGGTGAGGATGAGGACAAAATGGAACCCTTAGACACTGCTGGAGAGAAGGTAAATTAGTCTAGACATTGCGAACATCAGCATGAAGTCTCTTTAAAAAATCTAACAACAGAACTACTAAATCCAGCAATACAACTTCTGGAAACATACCTGTTGCAGTCAGGTTCTCATTGCTAGCAGAAATCACCCAACCAAGAGCAGCTTTTGGGAAAAAAGGATTTAATTTGGCTTATATACTCAAGGGGAAGCTCCATGATGGCAGGGGAAAACGATGGCACAAGCAGAAGGTGGACATCAGCCCCTGGCCAACATAAGGTGGACAATAGGAATAGGAGAGTGTGCCAAACACTGGCAAAGGGAAACTGGCTATAAATCCCATATGCCTGCCCCCAACAATACACTGCTTCCAGTAGGCATTAATTCCCAAATCTCCATCAGCTGGGAACCTAGTATTCAGAAGACCTAAGTTTATGGGGGTCACCTGAATCAAACCACCACATTCCATCCCAGCCCCCATAAACTGATAACCATACATGATTTAAAATACAATACATTCATCCAACTTTAAAAGTCTCCATAGTTTTTATCAATCCCAATGATGTTCCAACATTCCCATAGTCCAAGATCTTTTAACTGAGCCATAATACCAAAAAACCTCAAAACCCATAATAACACAGAATAAACTCACTGTCAAAGATGGCATTGGGCATAACAAAGAAATATTCAACCAATACAAGATTTAAACAGGGCAGGGGCTGGAGAGATGGCTTAGCAGTTAAGGTGCTTGCCTGAAAAACCAAAGGACCCCAGTTCGATTCCCCAGGACCCACATAAGCCAGGTGCACAAGGGAGCACATGCATCTGGAGTTCATTTGCAGTGGCTGGAGGCCCTGGAACACCCATTCATTCTCTCTCTCTCTCTCTCTCTCTCTCTCTCTCTCCCCCTCTTTCTACTTGCCTATTTCTCTCCCTATCTTAAATAAATGAAATAAATTTAAAAAATAAAAAAAATTAAACAGGGCAAACATCAAACTCTGTAGCTCCAAGTCCAATACTTCTAGTCAGTGACAAATCTCCAAGTCTGATCATTCTAACCAGCAAGTATCTGTAGTTCCAATTCTGCCCCTCCAGCTAGGGTACTCACTGTCCTGGAAAACTTCATCTGGGACCAGCAGCTTTCCTCAGCAGCCATCTCATGGTCTGGCATCTCCACTGGGTCTCCACTGCAATCCACAGTGCATTCTCATGGCTCCATCCGGTCTCCATGCAGTCATCTAGGAAACCTGCTACACACTGCCCATAGCTATTTCCAAAACACAAGACTGCTTTGCAAACTCAATGATCCTCTCTTTCCTGCATTTTTTATACTCCATAATGCCAGGTAGGGTGCCAATTTGTTAATCCAGGGAGGAATAAAGCAGACTTTGAAGAAGGGGACACTCCTTTGGCATTCAGCCTCCTTCAAAAGACTTCATTCTTTCTGTTGTTCCAGTGTAGGTCAGCTGTCCCAATCTCAAAGGTTGTAATTTCTCAATTACAGCTGAACTGGTAGCAGTTTTGCCTAAAGATTTCATTTTTTTCTGTGCCATGTCCATCTGCTAACAGCAGCCCATTTCTACTCAAAGCAATCCTGCACAACTTCTCAGGACATGGCCATAACAGCAAGCCTCACACACAAACTGCTTCTAGCCTAATCCAAACAAAGCTCTTTTTCACCCTCATAAGCCAAACCTCATAGTCCATAGTTCTTACTACATTCAGGTCTTTCATCTCTGACCAGAATAGTCCATCAAGCTGTACTTGTAGCACTGCAAGGCATCTCTTAGGCCAAGTTTAAAATTCTTCCACATTTTGCTTGAAAATCAGCTCCAAAATGCCAAAGCCACACAGTCATATGTCCAGCAGCAATCCTACTCCTTATTATCAATAATACTATTGCAGTAAGGGTCACATTGCTGGCAGAAATCACCCAACCAAGAGTAGCTTTGGGGAAAAATGATATATTTTTGGTTACAGATTCTAGGGGAAGTTCCATGATGGCAGGGGAAAACAATTGCATGAGCAGAGGGTGGACATCAGCCCCTGGCCAACATAAGGTGGACAATAGGAACAGGAGAGTGTACCAAACACTAGCAAGGGGAAACTGGATATAAAACCCATAATCTTGCCCCCAACAATACACTGCCTCCAGGAGACATTAATTCCCAAATCTCCATCAACTGGGAACCTAGCATTCAGAACACCTAAACTTATGTGAGACACCTGAATCAAACCACCACGATACCCCAAGGAATCAAGTCAGTATAATACAGAGATACTTGCAAATTTATATTTATTGTGGCACTGTTCTCTTTGTATTAATGGCCAAATATGGAATCAACATAGATATTCATTACAAGATAAATGGATAAAGAAAATGTGTTATATAATCCAGTATTATTCAGATTATTAGTAAGAACATAGTTAAGCCTTTTGTAGGTGAATAGATTAACCTGGAGTCCATCATGTGAATCAATATAGGCCAGACACAAATAACATTTATTCTCTGTCATATGTGGATCTTAGACTTTATGTATATATACACCAGTAAAATAAAACTACATCCATAAACATACATATATCTGACATGAAAGTGGAAATGGGACTATTTCAGGAAAGGAAGTGGACCACAGGGAGGAGAATCAGGAAAAGTTTTCAGTGCATGAATATGGCTAAGCCACATCCAGTAGTTGAATGAAAGTTTCCTTATGACACTCATCACTGTGCACAAGGAGTATATCCCAAAAGATATATGTTAAGTTTCTAGATGGCAGCAGAACATGCCGCAGTTCTCCTGAACCAGGAGTCCTAAGTATCCCCTACATCACAGGTGCAGGAATCAGAATTCTCCCTTTGAACGCTTGGCTTGGCTCACACATCCTCTAAAAGCGCCATTTAGACTTTACTCTGCTTCTTGGTGGGAGGCTTTAGGTCTCTGAGACAGTCCTAGCAGGAGACAAGACTTCCTTTGTTAGCACTGACTAGAGTATGTCTGTGTTACTAGCTTAACAATCTTTCCTTATGGAACCTGCCTCCCCTAGGGAGGAGGAGGCAGAAACAAAGGCACTAAGGTGATTCCATTTTTTTTTCTTTTGGCACAAACTGTGATAAATAGACTAGAGATTAAATGTCATAGGATTGAAAGCCTTACATATTCCATCTCATCCCCCTTTTCAGAAATGGAGAAATTAACTGAGTCCCAGCACAGTACATCTAGTGTACTTGATGATAATGTGTGTTGGGCTGTCACAATGAGATTTTATTTAGATTATAGCAGGTGTTCATTGAAGGAATGAAAGAGTTCATTTCTGGTTTACAAAATAATTCTATGTCAATTGCTTTATTACTGATTAGATACATTTGATGAAACCAAGCGTATCACCTGATTACATCATTTATCACATACACACTTCTCAAATGAAGCACTCAGTTATTTAAACCCATCACAGAAAAAATTGCCAGCAAGGTCTCAATGAATCCTCATTTAGGAACCACACTTCTACTATCTGTTCATAGGTTAACTCCTCAAGCACTTGAGGTCCAAGGTAAATATATTCTCCTGGGGCTTCTTGCCCTTCTTCCCATGACCAAGAAAACAGAGAGAGGCTGGATTATGTAGCCAGAGGAGTTGTTTTCAGGTCAACATTATCCCAGGCAACTGTGATATAATATAAAAGCATGAATTCTAGGGTTGTGAGGTGAGCTCCACCAAGTATCTCTTTCTTCACTTCTTACTATAAAAGCAACTTGGGATATTCCCCTCCCCCACCAGCCACACACACATCAAGTAAATGGAGCCATGGAGAGTACTCAGTGGGAAAATGCTTGTTCATAAGGACATGAGTTCAGGTCCCTAGCACCCATATAAATGTTGGGTATGAAGGTACACACCTATAATTCCAGAACTAGAGAGGTAGATCCTTGGGGCTCACTGGAAAGCTAATCTAGCCAAATTGGTGAGCTATATGTGCCATAAGAAATCCTGACTCAAAGAATAAGGTAGGCAGTGACTGAAGAAGACCTCCACATAGACATGTACACATGCACTCACACACAAATATGCAAGCACACAACCACACCCCCCAGCACACACACAAAGATAAATCCAAAATTAACTAGGAAGTTGCATTTAGGTATTCTTTTTCCTTTTTCGTTTTTGGTTTTTTAAGGTAGGGTCTCACTGTAGCCCAGGCTGACATGGAATTTACTACATAGTCTCAGGGTAGCCTCAAACTCACTGTGATCCTCCTACCTCTGCTTCCCGAGTGCTGGGATTAAAGGCGTGTGCCACTATGCCCAGCTCTAGGTATTCATTTTTCTAATGTACATGTTTCCAGTTGATAACTGTGGAAGCCTCTAATTGTTGCTCTTCTAACTTTATATAGGCTTCTTACCTGCACAAGGGAATAACAGTGATAAACTTAATAATAATAAAATATAAAATAATAAATATATTAATAAATAAAATAATAATAATAAACCAACTTTATAGACTTATAATAATTAAATGAGATAGCCTATGTTAAACATTTACTACAGTCCCTGTTGCAAAGTGTGTAAACATCCATGTTGGAGCCAATTCTGGGCCTATTTGCCTGGAGTTATGTCTGACTTCATCTTCCTCTTTGCCACTTTGCAGGGTCCCATGCCTTCTGACTTTTCTGATGAAATGACTTACACTGGCAGGGATGAAGTTCAGAATCCAGGGGGAGTAATCCTTTTCTTATGCTGATTTATGACAGTTTTTCTCCCCCCCCATGGCTTCAGGCCCAAAGGTTATACCCACTATTGTTTTCAAAATCTGTGTGTGACCCAGGTCCCTGGCTGCAAAGACACGGCTTCATCTTTGTTTAGGTGACAATGACTTCTTTTAATTCATAGTTTGATAGTTGCCTCATTATTTCCTGGCTGGCTGTCTAGGTTCTTTGGTCTTTTATGAAAGTAGTGTCTTGGATTCAGTGCCCTCTGTAATAAATGAACTTGGGATGGCTCTGTGTTTCTATTGGATGCTGATGCAAGCAGTGTTATGGGTAGAAACCTTTGTGATAGTGGTCTTTCTGTTTGGAGTGACTTTCCCAGGAGTACCTTTCCAGATCTTGGCTCCACCACTCATTCCTGGAGGTTATGCAGTGAGAATTGTGAGTAGTGTGTTTGGCAGGTGAAACAACTATGCACAGGAATGGCCTGTCCACACAGAACATGTGTTTTGTTCTGCTCTCTGATAAGCGGGGGAGCTTCCTGGGCTGGGGGCTTGAGGGGCTCCTACTGTAATTGAACTGATACATCTTTCTGACCCTGAGTGCAGTACATGAATAGCCTGTTGCTGCTGCAGATCTATGTTACTTTTCTTATTGCTGTGACTAATACCTGACAAAAGCAACTTAAGGAAGGAAGGATTTGCTTTGGCTTAAATTCAAGGGGAACAGTGTTTCCTAGGGGAAACTGGGCAAAATGAGTAGGAGGAAGAAGGTCATATGGCATCCACCATCAGGAAACAGAGTAATGAGTGCTGGTACTCAGCTAGCTTTGGATGCAGTGTAGAACCCACCCATGGCATGATACTATCCACAGTGAGTGTGGGTCTTCCCACCTCAATTAACCCAATCTACAAAATCCCTCGAGACATTCCCAGGGATTTGTTTCCATGGTGACTCTAGATTTGTCAAGCAGACAATTGTGATTAATCATCACAGAATCTAATCCAGACTTTTCCATTTTAACAATTAAGCTTTTAATAAAGCCAATCTTTTTGCTATTCTCTTTTAGGCTGGCTTCATCCAATGCCTGTCACTGAGTGGGTTCCATACTCTGTCAGAAGTCATTTATTCATCATATGTGCACACTTATGTTTAGTGATTATTTTATTAGAATGATGGTGATGCTGATGATGCAATGGTGCCCACACTTGCCCTTCTACCTGCCACACGAGGTTATTGGGCCACTGGGCTATAGAGAATGCTGTGCCTCATATGTGGCATAGTGACAAGCATGTTTATTGCAGGGTACATGACAAGGAGTAGGTAGGTAGGTATCAGCCTATTCCTGGCAAGCCCATTGGAAAAAAAAGGACTCAGTCACCCACAAGTGGTAATTTAGCATTCCTTAGAAAGCCAATCACCTTCTTCAGAAAGTGGATTCACAGGAGTGACTTGTGAGAGACGTCATGCTTCCCAGGTGCTCTGCATTCAGGCGTGTGAATAAAGATGCTGAACGAGTAGCTTCGACAACTGTTCCACAGATGTAGCTTTAATAACTCAACCTCCTTGCCATGATTTCCAGCTCTAGCTCTGAAGAATACACAGTAGGTGTTAACACTGCTTGAGCCTGCAACAGATTTATTCTCTTTTGCTCTTTGTTTTCATTTTCTGGTCTACCAGATCTGAAAGCTAAATGTATGATTTTAGTGCACAATCTTAAGCCTCAAGATCACTTATTCAGAACTCCATATTTTCTTCTGAAATAGAGGAGAAATCATGTTGATAGCTAAAGAGGGCCTATGGCTGTGCTTTCTAGCCACTATGAAATCAATATACAATCATTTTTATTCCAGTGGTTAATGTGATATAACTGAAGTTTTGGGGCATTTTGTCATTCTAGCAGCAATACTCACATGGGTTTTTGTTATGGTGAACATTAGGACTTGTGATGGTCTCAATTGTCAACTTGGTTCAATTAGGAGACAGATCTCTGAGAATGTTTATGAGGGAGTTTGTAGATTAGGTTAATTGAGGTGGGAAGACCCACACTAACTGTGGGTGGTACAATTTCATGGACTGGGCTTCTAGACTAGATGTAAAAAGAAGAAACCTAGTTGAACACCTACATTTATTGCTTTCTGCTTCCTGACTACAAATACAATGTGACCAGCTGCCTTATTCTCCTGCCACAGTGCCTTCCCTACCATGATGATCCACTCACGCTATCAGCCGAAACAATCCTTCCTCCCTTAACGTGTTTCTTGTCAGACATTTTCTCATCACAGCAAAAGACATAACTAATACAAGGCTACTCCCAGAATCCAAGTCTTCTGGTTTGGTGGGATTAAACTTCCCTACCAACACTTGGAAGTGTGGCATGTATGGGATATCATCCAGTGCCGTCGTGATTTGGAGAGAGGTGTGCTAATCCAGAATGGGAATCCTAAAATCCAAGTGTTCTTTCCTAAATCCTTTGAACTCTTGCCCAGTGCTCTGAATATTTTAAAATACTAGATGCTGTGCTATCCCAATACCTGACAAGAAGCTGGATCATGGTGATATGTGGTGTGGATCAGAAATAAATCTGTATGATTTCAAGCCCTTGAGTTGTGGGGGTGGTTGATTACTCAGTATAACTCAGCATGTTGTAAATGTGTTTTACATCAAATCTTTTTCTGTCTCTAGCCCATCTGCTCTCTGAAAAAGGCCATTCTCCTTGCATCACTAAATCCCACTTCCCTATTAATGCCTTAGACTCAAAGCACAGAGTGACATTCCATGTCGTGTTATAGTTTCTAGGTTTTATCTATGACATTGTCTAAACTCTATTTTTCTAGTACTTTACACCCAAACTATGGGGCATGGCCCAAAATGAGGGTTATAATATGGGGGCATGAAATTTGGGCAATAGTCTAAATTTTCTTGATACATAATGATCAAAAAATAATGAAGTATATAATGACTCTAAGGTGTTTCTGGCAGCTCTTGCCCACTACAGTCTTGGTTGTAAACACACATGACATGTGCAATTTTGCATGTGCTATTATAACACTCTCCACCAATGAAAGCTGCCTGAAGCATCTCAGTTTCAAGACTGTTGTATGCTATGAATTCAAGTGTTTTTACTGTACATGCAAAGTTCTCTCTTCTTATAGAAATATAATGGTTTAATTATAGAAAACAATGACTTAAAATAATTTGTTATTTATTTATTTGCATGTAGAGAGAAACAGAAAGGGGCAATGGGTGTACCAGGGCCTCTAGCCACTTTGTGCATCTGGCTTTATGTTGGTACTGGGGAATCAAACCTGTGTTGTTAGGCTTTGTAGGCAAGTGCCTTATCCATTGAGCAATTTTCCCAGCCCAAGAAAGTGAAGACTCTTAATATTTGTCCACCAGTATTCTTCAGCATATAAATACCAAATTAGTATATCTTTGGATTGTATTGTATTAGATTGTTTGATTTAAAAAAAATTCTGCTTGAGTTGCTAACCTGAGTTTCATAAAAAAATATTTAAATGAATTTTAGTTTGGAATTAGAAAAGGATTTCCAACATTTTCTTAAATAGCCCTAAGCATATATTTTGTGTCTATATTTATATGGAGTGCCATTCTCAGCATTGCTGATTATAAAATAAGAATATCAATACAATCTGGAAAAGTGCTGAAGATGTTCATAATCCTAGAATATCAAATATTCAGCCAAGATTTGTCTCTGTAAAAATAGACAACTTCATCTATCATTATTTGGCTTTATCTATTTAATGATGTGTACCAAAATATTTTAAAATACTCTTTTAAAGTTTTATTATCAGCAAACATTTGATTTACATTCCTATTATATGTACTTATATATTTGGGGTCACATAAAATATTTCTCTGTTTATCACTGAAGTAGACTTAAAATGTACCCACCATGGCTCAGAGAATTTTGTAGAAAGTGGGTGGAAAGATTGTAAGAGCCACCGGTTGGACATCATATCCAGAGGCATTTCCTCTCCCTGCTGCTCTCACAATGTGTAACCCATAACCCCATGAGGAATACATGCAACCCCACTGAGGTGGGCCCCAGTGGAATGGTAGCAGGGATGAGGGAAAGGATGGTAACAATGCATGATGTATCCATACTAAATATGTCCATAATAAAAGTGAATTATCAAAAAAGGTTATAAAAACAGAAAAAATTATCTGACAAAAATGTCACAAACAGATAATGTTTAAGAAGCCCTATTTTGTATAATGATGATTTGGATAAGGTGTAGCTCACTGGTAGATTACTTGCCTAGCATGTATACGGTTCTGGGTTTGAATTCCAACACAATAAAAAAATTATAACAGAGGTTGAGAACATAACTCAGTCTGTAAGAAGCTTGCCTCACAAGCATGAAGGACTAAGTTGGATCCCTAGATACCATACAAAAATACTGGGCATGTTGACACACTTTTGTAAACCTAGTGCTGGGAAGGTTATGACAAGTAGATTTCTGGGGTTTGGAAAGCTAGTCTAGCCTCATGGTGAGATCCAGGCCAAGAAAGGCAATATTTCAAAAGAAGTGGATGATATCTATCTCACCTTCTGAGGCTCAGGGAGTGGTGAAAGAAAGAATGTAAGAGCCAAAGGCTGGGCAGTTGTGTTTTGAAATGTTATCTTTCAGACACAAAGTGGCTCTGGCATATGTGACCTCATGGTGGCTGGTTGTACCCAAATATTTGTACAGTAGGAGGGCACAAGATTGATGACCTCAAAATAGAATAGGGACTAGATGGAAAGAAGAAGGTTATCACTGGAGGAGGGATTTGGAAGTTGGGTCAAAGAAGGGTGGTAGCAGGAGATTATGATCAGGGTATAGTGTGTATATATGTATGGAGCTTGTCAATAAAATGTTTATAAAATAGAGGTGGATGAAACCTGAGGAAGACACCCAAGTTTATCCTCTGGCCTCTACATGTGAGTGTACGCACACTCACACACACACCAACACCTATACCTACAAACATGCATAAAAAACCAACACTGCTATCAACAAGTTTTTTTTTTTTTTTTTTTTTTTTTTTTGGAAAGAGACAGAGACAAACAGAGAGAGAGAGGGAGGGAGATGAGGACAGATAGAGATGGGTGCACCAGCAGCCTCTCAGCTGCCGTGAGCAAAATCCAGATGCATGCGGCCCCTTGTGGTCAAGGGTGGCATTACACCCTTGCATCACTTTGCATCTGGCTAAACGTGGGATCTGGAGATTGGAACCACTGGAGATTGGAACCAGCGTTCTTGGGCTTAGGAGGCAGGCACCTTAACCACTAAGCCATCTCTCCAGCCCTATAAACAAGTTTTTGAGATACTATTTTGCAACTGTGAAAATTACAACATAAACAAACAAAAACATGTTCTTAAAAACAATACCTACCCAGGAGTTTATGTGCTTTTTTTCCTTTCTTTAAAAAGAAATATTGTTGTGTACCTGTATATAATGTATTTTGATCATCTTCAGACCCATTATCCTTTGCTATTGACCTGAAAATCCCAGCAAACCCCTTTTACTTTTCAGCTAATTTCTTTCCTTCTTTCATTTCTTAAATGTCTTTAATATTTTCTATCTCATTACCTCAAAGAAATAAGGATTTGGCCATTCAGGTCTTCATGAACCAGACAGTTTATTTTGGAAAGCACATTTCTTCCCATTCTCATTGTGAATAAACATCTCCACTTACAATAACTATTATTTCTGACTGTTGGCATGAGCAGACATGAAACACAGACAATGTAGTGAAGAAGGCTTATTAAAATTTTGTTCTAAAATCCCATTTCTTCCAACAAGCTGGAGGGAGGTCATGTTCATAGAATGTTTGAGCAGGGCCGGTGTTCTTAGACTTTTGTGCATACTCAGAGAAGAAAGTAATCTGATCACATTTGCCCCCAGGTTGCATAGATGGCCCCTTCATTTCTCATTGTGGTGCCTAATGAGGAAAGAGAAGTTTCCAGTGCTACTTGCCATGGAAGGTCAAGCCAGAAAGTAGCCTGATGCATCTGTATCAGAATTACAGGTATTCACTTTTTTTGTTTTTGTTTTCAAGTTATTATTTGAAGAATAAAGATGTGTCTGGGAACAACTTGCTATCATGTCCACTCAGCTAAGACTGGATGTACACTAAGACTCTATACATGAATTTATTTGCCCTGGTCCTCCAATCTGAAATTTGCATCTAAAAGCCTGGAGAAATTTTTGTGACACCCCTCCTTAGACTTCTGCTATGGGTCATAAAGCCTAATCCTGGCCTCCTGAAAGCACTGAAAACTCTACTTTGCATTTTAGAGGGTTTTTGCTAAGGATTTCTATATATCACCTTTTTAACCCCTAGATGTGGCAAATGGCCTAGGGAAAAAGAGACTGTGTTTGAAGTGTCCAGACTGCCAGAGGCTCTTCTAGTTGCCTGTTCCCTGTAGCAGTCCTTTGAAAGGCAAATTCTGATGTTCACCCACCTGTCCGTGTCAAAATTGACAATTGGTTTGCAGCAAAAGCAGCTGCAATATCAACTCCTCATAGCATTTGTGTTTCCCTTGAAGTCTTTCTAGTTCTTGCTCACCCAGCAATACTATGCTGTCTTCAAACATATTTCACATATTTTTAAAAATACTATATTTATTTATTTGAGGGAGAAAGAGAGAGAAAATAAGAACTGGAGTGCCATAGCCTCCTGCCTCTGCAAATGAACCCTATAAAGATGCACCACTTTGTATGTGTTTTACTTGGGTACAAGTAAGAAACCTTGGACATAAGGCTTTGCAAACAAGTGTCTTTTAACCACTGAGCAACCTCTCCAGTCTTTATTTTTTTTTTCCCTTGTTTTTTTGAGATAGGGTTTCCCTACAGTCCAGGCTGACCCAGAATTCACTATCCAATCTCAAAGTGGCCTTGAACACACAGTGATCCTCCTACCTCTGCCTCCCAAGTGCTGGGATTAAAGGCATGCACCACCATGCCTGGCCTCATGTATTTTTTGAACTTTTTTTTTTTTTTTTGCACATGTGTATGCATACACACACATACACTACACACAAGTTTTTGTTCTTATATGGTTCAGGTGTGTGTGTGTGTGTAAGCCAGAGACTGATATTGAGGTCTTCCTCACTTGGTTTCCCCTGTATTCTTTTTTTTTTTTTTTTTTTTGGTTTTTCAAGGTAGGGTTTCACTCTAGCCCAGGCTGACCTAGAATTCACTATGTAGTCTCAGGGTGGCCTTGAACTCAGTGATCCTCCTACTCTGCCTCCTGAGTGCTGGGATTAAAGGCATGCGCCACCACACCCAGCTTCCCCTGTATTCTTTGAGACAGGGCATTTCACTGAGTCTAGAAATCATTGATTTGCTTTGAATATGTTTGTTGTGGTTTGGATGTAAAATCTCTCCCTCAGATTCATACAGATGGCATATAAACATCTAAAAAAGTGTTCCACATCCTTAGCCATCAGGGAAATGCAAATTAAAACAACTTTGAGATTCCATCTCACTCCTGTCAGAATGGCTACCATCAAGAAAACAAATGACAATAAGTGTTGGCGTGGATGCGGAAAAGAGGAACACTTCTACACTGTTGGTGGGACTGTAATCTGGTCCAGCCATTATGGAAATCAGTGTGGAGGTTCTTGAGACAGCTAAAAATAGATTTACCATGTTATCCTGCTATCACACTCCTAGACATATATCCAAAGGACTCTTCTCACTACCTTAGAGATACTTGCACAACCATGTTTATTTGCTGTTCTATTCACAATAGCTAGGAAATAGAACCAGCCTAGATGTCCCTCCACAGATGAATGGATAATAAAGATGTGGTACATTTATACAATGGAGTTCTATTCAGTAGCAAAAAAATGAAATTATGAAATTTGCAGGGAAATGGATGGATATGGAAAGGATTATATTAAATGAGATAATCCAGGCCCAGAAAGCCAAATGTCGCATGTTCTCTGTCCTATGTGGATCCTAGCTATAAATGTATAGACTTGTGTGTAAGTAACCTGGAACCAAAATTCGGGAGCAGAGGCCAGTAAGCTGGAAAAAGGCTATAAGGGTGGGAGTAGAGGGAAGGACTTAAGGGGATGGTCTTGTATATATGTAAGTAGAAGAACAGATTAGAGGCAGGGGAAAGGCCTAAATGAGACCAGGGGAAGAGAATGTGTAAAACAAGGGTGGGGGGAGGGTCAATCAAAATTCAAGATATTCTGAATAAGACTTATATAAACCTACTTTTTTGAATAATGGCACATCCAGAAGCTATAGACTGTTACTAGAAAATTTTCAGTGCCTGCGATGGGATACCTTCCAGTGAGTTGTTGGCCAGGGAAATCTCTGTAGCCTCCAATACATTAAAGGCTATTGCCAAGGCCTTTGGTTTCCCTTGAGAAACAGATGGTAAGACCTTATTGTTGAAGACCTCACTTGCCTGACTGGCAAGGTCACTGAGAAAGCAAGCTGGTGCTGAGCAGAAAACCTTCTCCCTGTAGACCAGCCAACTGAAAGCTGGAAAAATCTGCACTGCATGCAGCCATACAGGAGACAGAAATCATCATCGGTGAAAACAGTGGACACTGGAAACCTCAAATTTGGCCAGACAGGCTCAATAACTGAAAGGGTGCAATAGTGGCATGTCTGCTCTTGGCGAAACCAACTGCTCCCTAATTGGACTGAAGGCCTTCTCTTTGGGAGGGAATACATGCCTGGTACTGAAAAACTAATCAAAAGTTGATGGCAGGGGAGGTCATGAGCCTTAGGGGTATAAAGCCTGCTCTTGTCTGGCTAAATGTATATATTATTCTCACCAAGCTGCCCCAAAAGCACTACACTTAATGTTCATATTACACATATTAATGCTACTCTCACTTCTGGTTAGAAAAGCTTCTCTTTTCAGATGGAGATGACCACTGGGATGACCCAAAAGGCAACATAGTGCTGAGAAGAAGGGATGGAGGAGTTTCCAGCACTGAAACATCTCTATCACACCTTCCAAGGCTCAGGGTCCATTGTGGAAGAGGGGGCAGAAAGAATGTAAGAGCCAAATGAAGGACACGACTCCTTAAAATGCACATTTCCCGACAGAAATTGGCCCTGATATCCATGACCTTGCAGTGCTCAGCAATACCTTCACAAGACCCTCATAATAGGAAAAAAAGATGATGACATCAATTTAAAAAGAGACTAATGGAGAGAGGGAGGGGATATGATGGAGAGTGGATTTTTGAAGGGGAATGGGGGGAGGGGAGGGAAATATCATGGTTTATTGTCTATAAGTATAGAAGTTGTCAATAAAAAAGAGTATGGCCCTTATTTGCATAAGATATAACTTACTAGGAACCAACCTTTAAATAGTTTTAGCCAGATTAATGTTGAATGTTTACATTTATTTTGACTTTATGTTTCTAGAAGTCTTGACAATTTACACAAAATTTTGTTATCCTTCCATTTAATCTTTGGATTTTTCAAACCCAAATAGTGGACTTTGTGGACTCCAATTTTAATTGATCCAATTTTTCTGGGTATTCTGTTTGTGTCTCTCTAAGTCTCTGTTTCTTTCATACACATAGTCACATGAACACTCTGCATACATAACAATCTATATAGCCATGCCATTATCTAGGTTTCTATTGTAGTGGAACTATTTCTGTTAAACCCATGACACAAAGAAAAGACCACCAAGTCAAATATTTGGTCAAATTGAAGCAAGCTGTATTGTGCACATGGAAGATGGCCAGCTGGATGTCTCACCCAAAGGCAGGGCTTAAGAGAGCAACCCTAAGCAAAAAAGAATAAATTTAGTTAAAGTTTCTTTTAGTGAGCTCTGAGGATGCTATATACAGCATAGTCTTTGAAATTAATTGAGATATTCAAAATAATTGAGGCCATTGTCATACCCCAAAGTCAAGGAAATGCCAAATCTGGGAATAATCTATGTCATTAATTTCTTAGCTACTATCTAAGCCATTTCTATTTGGGTTGGAAAAGCTTCTACCCAGCCTGAAAGTGTCAACAAAAACCAGCAAGTATTTATATCTATATAGTCCTGGTTTAATTTCAGTAAAGTCCAGTTCCCAAAATTCACCACATTACAGTACCTTAACTTCTGCTTCCCTGTGGGAGTAGATTCTTCTTGGCATTTACCTGTGCACTGGTCATACAACACCTCATAGCTTTGGAATGTCTCAAGGTGTGTACCTCCTGAGGTAGCATTCTGGTCCTGGAGTCCTGGCTTCAGAATTTGGGTGGGTGGTCCCATCTTGCTTGGGCCTCCCTATGTTAAATCCACAATGCAAAGAAGAGACCACCGATTTGAATACTTGGTCAAATTGAAGCAAGCTGTATTGTGCACATGGAAGCTGGCCACCTGGCTGTCTCATCCAAAGGCAGCTGTGAGCAAAAAAAGAAGGCAGGTTGCTATAATTCACAAACTATACAGTTGAGTGATTTCCAATAGGGAACTTGTCAAGCAAAATATAGAAGCAAATAGCAGTTCACAATTACTTGACCTGAAATCTTGGAAAGTATGAGGCAAGGCATCCTCAGAGTGGGGGGTAACTCAGGTTCCAGGAAGATCTAGGGGTGGGGAGTTCTGGGCAGGTAGTCAAGGTACAATTAGACCTAACAGAATCCTAAGTTTCTAGTAAGTGGAAATGAAACTTATCTTGATTTAACAATAAAATGGATCCTAACTCTAAGATTGAGTCAAAATGGTTCATCATTTCCTCTAGGTGTGGAATGACCATCCCATCTCTATCATGAACCTGATTGACTATAGATACCTACAGAAGACCTTGTCTATAATTATGGCAGTGAAATGAGAGGACCGGAAATGAGAGGAATGGAATGAGAGTAATGAAAACTATGTCTGTAATAATGATAATGAAATTGTTAACATTACCTCCTGGAAGGAGGGAGAAGGAAATGAGAATTTTGCCTAAGATTCCAGGTGCCTGTCCCAGTTGCACGTGGTCTTGCCAGGTAATCCAGGAGTCAGAAGGTAGACTACGGGAAGGTACTCTTTGGCTGATACTAAGCTGACTGGGGGTAGGGTACTCTTCGACTGATATTAAGTTGACTGGGGTAGCATACTCTTCAGCTGATACTGAGTAGGACCTCCTAAGTGAACTATGCTAAGTTCTAACTGCATTTGAATCATTTGTGCTTCTGTAAGTAATCCCAATAAATTAACTTGTTCTCCAAGCTGGACTTGAATGGAATTATACATTTCTTTACATTTTCCCTAGGCAAGTCACTTCCCCATAATTTTAGCATGTGCTATGGTTTGAATGTGGATTGAGTGAACATCTAAGGCTTCATGTGTTGAAATTCAATCACCATTGAAAGGTATAAAGAGGATAAAACTTAATCTAACCTTACTGTTTAGAGGTAGATTTTTGTGGAAGTGATTAGGTTTAGGTAAAATCATCAGGGTAGAGCCCCCACATTGAATCCTCCTCATGCCCTGAGCTTCCTCTGGCCTTTGCTAGAAAGCCACACATGATGTGCCCTCTCCAAAACTCTATCAAAATGAACCTTCTTCCATTATCACTCACCTAGCCTATGGTATTTTGTTACTGCAATAGAAAATGGAGTAATGTAATTTGCAATCTAGTGTTCTATAGTATAATTTTACTCTATTTATTTGAAGACTTTTTCTGTCTATAAACATCAGAGTATCATTTAAGCCAACTCTTTTATTATTACTCATAATAAGGTAAACAATCTTGAAAGTGTTATGTTAAAATTTTAATACATTCTATAGAATGACAAAATGATCACCTGTTTTCAATAGTATCACATGGTAGTAATGATATAGGAATTTTGTGTTTCTTGTATGCTAATGCACCAATAATTTGAGGAATTTCCAGATACTTGTCCTTTGAATTTAAAGAATGAAATCCACAAACCACAAGATAAAATGCAAAAAGAGTTTATCATAGCTTAAAGCTTTAAGAGGGAGAATTGAATTGGGCAGGAGTCTTAAACCAGAATATAGAGAGGGAAGCAAGTTGGAGCTGTTGCCCAGGAGGGGAGAAGGGGCTGAGAGGCCCATCTTGAGGCTCATATCTGGGTTTCTACAGGGAGTGGCTACAGGAGGAAGACCAGCTCTTCAGGTTACTATGAAAAAAGACCAGATTTTACAGCTTTTCTAGTAATCTTAGGTAAGACTAGATTTTCCGTCATCTAAGAAGGATGTAAACTTAATCTAGAAATCTTTCCTGGAGGGTGTAACATCCATAATTTTGCAAACTTAGCAATATTTCCTGCTTTTAGTTAAGAAAATATTACTTTGGGGTTCTGTTACCCTGACTGCCTAGCTAATTTCTGTCTCCTATCAGTAAGCAGCAACAATGTAAGCCTAAAAGTTTAAAAGACTTCAAAATTGAGCAGGGTATGATGGAACACACTGGCAATACCCATTGTCTAGAAGCTGAAGCAGAAGAATTTAGAGTTTAATGTCAGCCTGGGCTATGTCCTAAGAACATATCTCTCCCTACCCCCACCCTCCAAAAAAAGAAAGAAACAGAAACTATGAAATTTACATTTTTGTGTTTTTAAATCATGAGACACAGACAGTACTAGATATAGAATAATAATAATAAGATATAATATTATATAATATTATAATATATAATATGTAATATAATAAGATACTAATATAGAATAATAATAATAAATAAGGGTTATATTTATTTAAAGGGATAGTTTGTTGGGAATTAAATTCAATTTAGGAAGAAATGCTGTGATAGTGCAAAAGGTTACATCTGTTTAGCAGAGTGCTGGGAGCAATGATGACTCTAAATTTTAACTGGTGACCTAGTGTATCAATTATATTTTATTTGGACTATAGAAATTTGGTTTATTTATTGCTGATAATTTTTTGGAACCATTATATTTATAGGTACTTTGGCTTATATTTTATTAAAATTGTTATTTAAATGAGCTTGTTATTGACCATAAATATTGTACTGGAGTTAATACTTTTTCTCCTTAGAACATATATTGAAAGTTTCCATGTTTACTAGGCAGCTAAACTAAATTGGAGCAAATTATCAGAGAAAAGGAGAGACTATAAAGGAGGGATGAAGGGAAGGAGGAAGAAGAAGACAGAAATAGCCATAGAAAGACATGAGGACTGGTTTGCCTCTGTGTTGTATTTATATAGTACTTGAGGTGAAGTTACAGAGTGCTGCCAGGGCAGGAGAAGAAACTGTAAAGATGGAGATGTGAGTGTTTCTCTGTGTCTAGCAGTATACTGTATCTGGATTTCATAGACTGAGAGCTTAACTATGAACATATAGCTTTTTAATTCAATGTAAGGAGAATTTGTCTCAGTGGCTGCAGAACACTTTGGTTCCTTTAGCATTCCCTTGCCCACTGGAAGTGCTGCCCTCTCCCTACATTATAAAATTGATCATCCTCTCTTTTAAAACAGTGAACTTTCTCTGAAAGCATGGGAAGCAATGACTTGTTCTAGAAACAGCTTCATGTGATGCTAAATACTGTCTTCACAATAGTAATCCTAAATACAGCATGAATTTGAGAGTGATAAATCACACGATAGCATCTTTCATCCATTCATTACATTTAGAGGTATACTTGCCAGAAAGTAGTTTTACCATTACAAATGTGTTGGGCCTATGTCAACATTTGATTAATTTATACTTTATTTATTTAAATACTTTTTATTTGGAGACACAATACTAGATTTTAGTCCAAGGACTGAGAAACAATTATTTGCAGATACTTACTTAATCTGGGGATATTACAATGATTTCTATGTAAAGTGAAAATAAGATAATGAGGTTTTAACTCTAGTTTTTACAAAATCAGATGTAACTGAAAAGATAGAGGCAAAGAGAGGGGAAAAGAAGAGAATAGATAAAATAGAAACATGTCTCTAAGCATACAATAATTAAAAACAGGCTTCCAGATAAAATGGTGGCATAGGAGCCACACAAACCAACCTAGAGAGGGATTTAAATAGTGGCATGTCTGCTCTGTGAGATACCAACTGCTCTCTAATTGGATTGAAGGACCACTCTATGACAGGGAATGTATGCCTGGTATTGAAAACCTAATCAAAAGTCTATGGCAGGGGAGGTTACAAGACTTAAGGATATAAAGCCTGTTCTTATCTGGCTAAATGTATATATTATTCTCATCAAACTGCCCTGAAAGCACTACACTTAATTTTCATATTCATATATTAATGCTACTCTCACTTCTGGTTAGAGAAGCTTTTCTTTTCAGATGGTGATAAACACTGAGATAATCCAAAAGGCAACATAGTGCTAAGAAAAAGGGACAGAGGAGTGTACAGCACTGAAACATCTCTATTACACCCTCCAAGGTTCCAGGTCCTTTGTGGAAGAGGTGGTGGAAAGAATGTAAGAGCCAAAGGAAGGGTACCACTCCTTACAATTCAACTGTCCAGACAGAAATTGGTCTCGATATCCATGACCTCACAGTGCCTAGGAATACCTTCATAAGACCCTCATTATAGGAGAAAAAGATGATGCCATAAAAATAAAAGAGACTAATGGAGTGTGGGTGGGTATATGATGGAGAGTGGATTTGTGAAGGGGGCATGCATCTGGAGTGCAGTGGCTGGAGGGATGGGAAATATAATACAAATAAATAAATAAATTTATTGTCTAATGTGGGTATATGATGGAGAGTGGATTTGTCAATAAGGGAGAATATAATGGTTTTGAGAAGTTGTCAATAAAATATATTTGAGAACATGAGTTACCCATTCCTTTTTAAGTGATTGGTAGATTTACTTTTTGGGTGGGAATCAAACCCATGAAGTAACGAGAATGAATGATATGTTAGAAATTTCTGGAAATGGATTAAACAAGCAAATAAAAAGCAGCCAGGAATATTCAGGAAGCAGAGTACAGGGAAGGAGAGCACCCTAGATGGTGGGAGAAGGCAAAGCAGGGAAAGCGTAAGAAGTGTGGGGAATGGCTTGCCCTCCCCTAGGGGGGTGTTGCCATGCAAATAACTGGCAAGTTCAGTTATATTACAAAATATAATGAGTTATCTTGGGAAAATTAAAACTGCTAAAATATGTGTGCAAAACAAAAATAAATTTATTCTTTTTTTTTGGAGAGAGACACAGAGAGAGACAGAGAGAGAGGGAGAGGAAGACAGATAGAGATGGGCGTGCCAGCAGCCTCTCAGCTGCTGCGAACCAAATCCAGATATGTGCGCCCCCTTGTGGTCAAGTGCGGCATTGTGCCCTTTGCATCTGGCTAAACGTGGGACCTGGAGATTGGAACCACTGGAGATTGGAACCAGCATTCTTAGGTTTAGGAGGCAGGTGCCTTAACCGCTAAGCCATCTCTCCAGCCCCCAAAATAAATTTATTCTGACACCTACAGCCCCTGACATGGACCCACTAAGTGCATGAATACAGGGTTCCACACTGATGTCTTGACAGAGAGAGATCTCAAGGAGAAAACAGGTCCACCCAGGACACTGTGTAAGAAGCACATATATCCCCAAAGAAAACACACCCAGTGCTCAGATCCTGAGTGCCTACAGAGTACCACAGAATAGAGGGCACATGTAGAGAAGAAAGAGAGAGAGAGACTTAGATAGAGAAGAATGATCTGGGAAGAAATCAAAATTCTAGGAATATACATCTCTTAGTTCAGTCAATAAAGTCCTTACCATGAGAGGAACTGAGTTGAATCCCCATGATCCACAGTAAAAAAAAAAAAAAAAAAAAAAAAAGCTATGTACTTAGAATTTCTTCTCTGGGGAGCCAAAGATGACCATATCTCTAGGCCTTACTCTTCAGCTAGTCTAGACTAATTATATAAATTGTAGGCCGGTGAGAGACCTTGTTTCAGAAGGTGAACATGGTCTGGGGAAATGGATCAGTGGCTGAAGGCACTTGTTTGCAAAGGCTGCCATCCTGAATTTGATTGCCCAGTATCCATGTAAAGCCAGATGCACAAAATGACACATGTGTCTGGAGTTTGTTCACAGCAGCAAGAGACCTTGGCACACCAATTCTCATTCTCTTGCCTCTCTTTTTTTCTCTCTCCAAATAAATTTTAAAAATGCTTTTTAATAAAGATGAACAGCTTCTAGACAGAAAGTGACCTTGATATTCATAACTTCATAGTGGCTGATGCTACATAAAGAAGACCTGCATAATAGCAGGGAAAACAAGTGGTGACATCAAAATAGAAGAGAGACTATGTAGAAAGAAGAAGAGACTCAGCAGAGGAAGGGAGAGTTGGGAGGGAGAAAAGGGGATAATGAGAGGGAATTATGTAGTTTTGTTAAGCAGTAAGGGTGACTGGGCCCCTGAAAGTAACTTTGCAGAGATCACTTTGCTAGAGATCAAAGTATGATCTTATCTCTTCCCAATATCTGTTTTTCCACAAACAACCTGGGCCCATCCTAGAAAATAAATCTAATCTTAACATTTTAGTTGGTCAATTTCAACCACAAGAACTTGGCATCATGGCTAGCATCTTCCCGAGACAGCCCCTAACCCAGACCAATCAATACTCATTCTGCCTCACCTGAGTCAGAAGGTAAAGCCCACTGTAGTAAGGTTGTAAAGATGTTTACTACGCAACTTCTCTTGGTGGCCTATTCATCACTCATGAACCTCCAGGTTCTGGTGAGTTTCTCTCTCCTTTCAACCCAGTTGGGCTGAGACGGGGCAAACCGCCTGCCCCCAATTACCATATGGACTCTTTACCCCCTCCTCCCTTCCACAAGGCAGTAGCTCTTTGTACTTTCTTTTCTGTCCTCTCTACAGTACTTCCAGGCCAAACACATGGACTCTCAGAACACGTGGATGGATTAATTTTCCTTCCCTTGATTCTGTACATCACTCAATAAATATAATAATTGTCATTTTCAGTTTGTTTGATTTAAATGCAAATGCTAACCAAGGATTTGGAGTTCAAGAACCTTTCTGAACCCCTAATACCCCTTTTCAGTAGTGGGAAGGAATCATGATCATGGTATATTGTCTATACTTATGGAAGTTGCCAATATAATTTGAGAAAATAGAAAAAAGGTGGATAGCGCTTGGGTTGTCCTCTGGTCTGCACATTTAGCCACACATTCACAAACTTATAAACAAACACATTCAAAAATCACATTTACCTCCTGGGGATGATGTTATGCACCTGTAATTCTAGCATTTAGGAGACTGAGGTAGGAAGATAACAAGTTTGAGGTTAGCCTGAATACATTGTTAAATTCTTCTGCAAAAAATATAAACTTATAACTGTTAACTTCAGCTAATATCATAAAACTTTATGAAATATATAAAACATCAGCAAATAAGAAGAAATCTTTTAGAAATTTGGCATACAATTATTTATGTAAAAAATATAAAAAAGAACATTTTGTGAAAGCAGAGACAAGAATAATGTGAAGATAGATACCTGACTAACAATTCTTTAAGACCACAGAGAGCCAATGGTGATTATCAAAGAAAGAATAACAGGAATTTACCCAGAATTGAGCAGAAAGATCTTCACATTAAAAGACTGATAAAAACTTTTATGACAGCAAAGACAAATAGTTTGTTTAAGCTTTTAGCCTGGGTGAAATAATAACCTATGAAAGAATGAGAATTTGAATTATGTTCGATTTATCTTCATCAGAAAAGCTGTCAAAAGACATCAAAATAAAAAAATGTAAAAAAAAATTAGCTTAAAGATCTAAATTGTGTCTTTTTTCCTATTCTAGAATAAGATAACACCTAGGCTTTAAAAATAAAAAAATAAATAGATGTTCAGATGAACAGGGCAGAACACAGCCCAGGAAAGAAGAAACAACTAACAAAATGCCTTTGGTCATTTCAGTTTCTTTCTTCAGTGTTAAAATATCAGGACTTCTTTATTATACTGAATCAAGTTGGCTGGAATCTCCTGGTTGCCTGGTTGTCTGCCTTCCTTCTTTTTCTTCCTCCCTCCCTCCCTTCCTCCCTCCCTTCCTCCCTCCCTTCTTCCCTCCCTCTCTCCCTCTTTTCCTTCCTTCCTCTTCCACCTCCTCTTTCTCTCTCAATTAGTATCTTTCAGAGTACAATTTGATTACATGATGTAAGAGACATATCAGCTTATTCTGTGAGATGGGTTTAGTGGAGACCCTGGTCCAAAACAATGGCCTCAGCTGGTAATGGTGACATATGCTTGTATTGCAAGCACTTGGGGCTAAGGCAAGAGTACTGCAAGTTCAAAACCATCTTGAGAGATACAGTGAAACCTTTTCTCAAAACAACATCAAACAACATCAGTGGTCTTTCATAGGCTTTAGCAATGACAATAAAGAAATGGCATCTCCAAGTTTCTTTGAAACCTTCAGTATCTAGAATTTTGTATCAGGCAAAGTATCCTGAAGTAGAAGAACAAAACATCACTGACCAAAAAAAAAAAAAAAAAAAAAAAAAAAAGTGACAGAGATTTACTATCTTACCAATTTTGTATATCCTTTATAAGGGTTCAACTTCCTGTGTTATCTGGTGAGGAACCAAAAATAACTAACTTGCTACATTTAGCTTCTGTAACCCTGCTCGCTCCCTTGACCCAGGTACAGCCATTTTGTAACTCCTCAGCCATCTTTGAGAAACCACCTGACTTCTGAAAAACACCCCTCCCCATCCTGTCAATTCCAGAGGGAGAAACAGCTGGCCTCAAAGACTCAAGCTAGTTACCAAGTAACTTCTGATGTTGAAACAAGTTGCAATTGCATTGTTGAAATAGCCCCCAGGAAATTCCTCAGCTTATCAGTTCCCTTAACCTACCATTGTAAAGGTTAAACCAAGTTAAAGTTTCTTCTTCCTTACTTGTGGTTATTCTCTATATAACCCCCACCCTCTGGAGGTCGGGGATGCTGCTTCACACTACCACTGCGTTGGACTGTGTGGATGGAGCCCAGGCCTAGGCCTGCAATAAAGAAACCTGTTGTGTTTTGCATTTGAGAGTCTTGGCTTCAGTGGTGGTTCACTGGGTGACTCCTCCTGGGTGACTGAGAGTCTTGGCCCCTAGGCAGGGGTCCTGGCACTTCATCTGGTAAGACCAAACTGGAATAAGAAGGAGGGAGGGAATAAGGAAGAGAGGGAGTGAAGGACAGAGAAAGAGAAAATATTAGAATTAGTTATTGGAATACAGAAGATATTTCAGAGAAACCTAGGATGACAAATGGACCAGGACTTCGATTTCCCTCTGGGGGTGTCCCTGTTTCTGTTATAGGGAGGTAGACATTCTGCAAGTATGTGGTCTTTAATACCGCAGATGTTCTTTAAATGACAAGCAAATAGTTCACATGCTTATGTGGTTTGTGTGCCCGTGCATGTATGTGTATAGGTGCATGTGTGTATGTGTGTGTGCATGAATGTGGAGGCTAGTAGTCAGCTTTGGATGTCTTCCTCAATTGCTATGCATCTTATTCTTTGAGACAAGGTATCTCACTAAACCCAAAACTCTCAATTAGGCTAGACCAGCTAGCCAGTGAGCTGTGGGGCTCCATCTGTCCTCCACTTCCCGAGTGCTGGGAGCACAAGTGCACACTGCCATACCAGCCTTTCCATGGAAGCTGGGGATCCAAACTAAGGTCTTTATAATTGTGTGGCAAGCACTTTACCCAATGAACAGTCTTTCAAATCTTGGATCTAGCATGTTATTTGGCGGACTTAAAGTCATAGTACATGGTGTTTAGAATAACTACAGGCTTGCAGGTCACTGGGGATATACCTCCTCCCTCATAATAAGCAGCTAAAATCAAGAATTGGAACTGCTGGACTGATTACCGGTCAGAAGAATGGAGCATTAGCTGTACCTCTGACTCTGGATGGAAACATGACTTTCTGCACTACCTGATAAGATTACTATCCAGCCAGTTTTTTTTTTTTTTTTTTTTATTGACAACTTCTACACTTACATACAAAACAACCATATTTCCCTCCCCTCCCCCCATTCCCCTTCAGAACTCCATTATCTGTCATATCCCCTCCCTCTCTCTATTAGTGTCTCTTTTAATTTGATGTCATCTTTTTCTTCTATTATGAATGAAGGTATTGCTAGGCACTGCAAGGTCATGGATATCGAGGCCAATATCTGTCTGGACAGTTGCATTGTAAGGAGTCGTACCCTTCCTTTGGCTCTTACATTCTTTCCACCCTGTCTTCCCCAATGGACCCTGAGCCTTGGAAGGTGTGACAGATGTTTCAGTGCTGGACACTCCTCCATCCCTTCTTCTCAGCACTATGTTGCCTTTTGGGTCATCCCAGTGGTCATCGCTATCTGAAAAGAGAAGCTTCTCTAACCAGAAGTGAGAGTAGCATTAATATGTAAATATGAACATTAAGTGTAGTGCTTTCAGGGCAGCTTTTTGGGAATAATATATACATTTAGCCAGAGAAGAGCAGGCTTTATACTCCTAAGGCTCATGACATCCCCTGCCATAGACTTTTGCTAAGTTTTTTCAGTACCAGGCATGTATTCCCTGCCATTGAGAGGGCCCTCAGTCCAATTATGGAGCAGTTGGTTTCCCCAAGAGCAGACATGCCACTATTGCACCCATTCAGTCATTGGGCTTGTATGGCCGAACTTGAGTTTTCCAGTGTCCACTGTTTTCACTGCTGATGACTTCTGTCTCCCATATGGCTGCATGCAGTGCATCTTTTTCCAGCTTTCAGTTGGCTGGTCTACAGGGAGAAGGTTTTCTGCTCAGCAACAGCTTGCTTTCTCAGTGACCTTGCCTCTCAGGCAAGAGATGTCTTCAGCAATAGGGTCTTACTATCTGTTTCTCAAGGGAAACCAAGGGCCTTGGCAATAGCCTTTAATGTTTTGGAGGCTACTGGGACCTTACTAGAAAATTTTCAGTGCCTGGGATGGGATACCTTCTAGCCAGGGGGTTTTAGATAAAGAACGAAGATAAACCACTGTCCCCTCCTATTGGAGTTAATAAGATAGGAATGTCCGCTGAAGAGGAAACCTCCCCTCCAGCAAAGCTGTCCGTTTTAGTGACTGTACAGTCTGCAGCCTGTCTAAAATGTGTATTGACACAATGGTCCCTTCAGCCATTGTCCGCCTACACCCCTTGAATGCTTCACTTTATTCTGCAACAAACTCTGTCTCCTATAATCCACTCTCTGTGTCTCACCTGAATTCTTTTAATGCATATTATGAGGACTGGGAAGGGGAAGCAATGAGAGACAGAGAGAGAGGAGAGAGAGAGAGAGGGAGAGAGAGCCCAGTGATATATGAGAGTCATTTCTGAAGATCCCAGGGTTGCACAGTCAATCTATGTGAAATTGTCTTCAACTATAGCTTGAGGTTATCTCTTCCATCAATATTGTCACTAATCACAGGATTGGCAAAGAATGGACAATTAATTGAAATAGCCCGACATAAAATTGCTCATCTTTATCCTGAGGCTACATCTCATCAAATCACTCAAATAAGCTAAACTAAGAATTGGTGATAAGAAAATCTTAATGCTAAGTTATTCACTGATATTACTATTGGGGAAATTTTCTGAGAACTGACTTGATGAGATAATGCCCTTAATAATACTGTGACAGCATGGAATTAAGTGTAGATAGGCAATGCAAAATGAAATGTAAATGCCAAAATCATAATATATTCATTAAGACATCAGTAATATAATTCTGTACATTGTGATTTTAAATTGATTTAAGCATTTCTTAGCAAATGATTCTATATTTCTGGTCTGGAAATTAATTTTTGGAACATCTGATAATTAAGTTAATGTTTGTTGTCATGTTTATTGTCTTAGTATTTGCAACAGGATCTCCTGTAACCCAGGCTTTCTTGGAACATGCTGTGTACCTGAGGATAACTTGAACTCCTGATTCTCTCACCTTCCTCTCCCAAGTGCTGGGATTATAAGCATGTGCCACTCCTTCCTGTCTTATATATTAATATTTTGAAAAGTATTAAGTTACTTTTTTCTCTTTCACTTGGAAAACACCTTTGGCATTATCTGCTTCAGGCATCAGTCTTTCTAGAGGCAGATGTGTGTAGGCAAGTAATTACAGAAATATAGTCACCTTTGGTTTTAAAAATAACATCTGCAACTAGAAAAGAGGATGGGAACAAACCTTCCAGAGAAGAAACTGATTTTTTTGTAAGATTACTTTATTGCAACATCAGCATGTCTTCCCCAGCCTAGAAGAGCAGATAGGCTCTTTCACCAGAGCTGAGTTCTCAGTTAATTAAAATAAAAACTTTATATTTTATCACACAAGAATGGATGTGATTTATATTTGACAAGTCTTTATATATGACTACAGTTCAGCAACAAAAGCACAGTAGTTACTAATTACTGCTTGGGTCTTGTAAAATAACATCATCACCTTCTGTTGTCTTGAAAATTCTAGATCTTTTGGGAATTGTACAGAACTGGGTTGGTACCAGTTATTAAAGTGAAGCAGATTAAAGACAAAGTTATATGTCGGGGCTTCCATTGGGAAAAGTGTAAATTATGTCTCCAATGTAAGACAGTATAGAGTAGATTTTACTTGGATTCTAATCATACCCAAGAATCTCATGTTCACTTATGAAATTGAAGTGATGACTAAGATCTAAGTATCCCAAATAAAGCTCGCAGCTTCTCAAGTCAGTGTTAATGAAATTATCTTTACTGGTTTATCATTTGAGTTAACATCATTAATGACTACTGACTTCATTTGGTTTGTCTTTACATCTTTCTCTTTCCTTTCCTCTTGGTAACGAGCTCTGAGTGTGTTTCCATCAGCCCTTCAGCTAATGGTGCTGACATCAGTTTTTACCTTCACCAACTATTTCATTAGGGTTTCTGAAGATAGGGTGATTTCTTATACATTTATTAACTAGAAATCCTCCAGAAGAGTGCTTCCTGTCAATAGATGCATTTGGATTTCCTGAAATAAAGTGTTTATTGGACACTTGCTTTCTTCTTATCCCTTAGTACCTATGTTCAAACTGAAGACTGGGTTTAATAGCCTCTTAATCAGTGAAAGAATGGGAACTTCATAATTTCTGTGACTGCCATAATGTAGCCATGGGCTAGATTCTATCATTCTTATTCACTTGCAAGTTGTTATCTTATCAACTGGGGATCTTCCAGCTGAATATTCTTTGGCCACCACACAGATAGCTTATTTTTTTTGAACCATTTAAGATAACTAAAACTGAGGCTGAGGAGATATCTCAGTGGGTAAGAGCACTTAATGCATAAGCATAAGAACCTGCGTTCAATCCCACATACCTATGTGAAAGTCCAGCCGTGGTTACAAATGTCTGTAACTCCAACACTGAGATGGGGCAGAGACACGAAAATCACTAAGTCTCTATGGTCAGCCAATCTTACAGAAAACTGGTGAACTGTGATTTCACTAAGAGATACTGTCTCAGGTAAATAAGGAAGAAGCACTATAGAGCCCTTCAATATCTTCCTGGCCTCTGCACACATTTACGTGGGGCATAGACATCTGCACATCTATGTACACAAACCACATGCACCACATACTACATCACACACACTAGACATGCACAAAAATATGTGAAGCCTATCTACCTCTGCCTCTATGTCTCAGCTGGGAGATCAGTTATTAATCCAAAATGCTCATCATGCTTAATGTGAATGTATTAAGGACAACATCTGTGTGAGAAGAGTGACCACTTCTGCTGGGTGACATTGTATTATTTTTCCATGGAGCAGAGCCAGCAAGATAACCCTTTGCTCATAGGGACAATTTTTAATTTCCACATCCCACAAATCCAATTTCTTTTTTTCACAATATGTGCCTGACCTTAAAAAGCTTGCTTTTATCATTATGAGAGCCATTTACTTTGCTTTATCACAATATAAATGGAATAGCATCAAAATAACTCTAGTGTTTACTTCTGGTGAAAAACTAGTGAAAGTTGAAATTTCTTTCTATTTCTTTTCAATACTAAAGAAGACACCACTAAATACATATAAAGTACAAGAAATTTGGGACATCAAATATAGACAAACTACATCTACAGAGTAAGATATATGTGTGTATCTGATTTATTAAGTAATATAAATTTGAGCCATACTCATGACAATATGTCCATATTTATATCTAATTTGCATATACAGATACTTGTTGATCCATTACCAAGAGTCCCATTTTGTAGACTGCAGGCTCGGAGTACAGAATAGAACCGATTTACCATCAAAGTCTGTATGGAGAAGGTTCCATTCTTTCATATTCCCACATGCCATTTACTGAATAAAAGTGACTCTGAGCTCAGATTGACAAGGGTTAGGAGGAGGAGTTATTAGTCTCTCTAGAGACCATTCTCAAAGAAAGACAGCCTTCTTGTCTAGACCTCCAGGGGCACAGTGCTTGAGGGGGAATTCTGATTTCTCTCTACCTCTTTGTACCCCAGAGATTTGAGAGTGAATGTTAGCACAGAGTTGTCAAATGTTATAATTGTCATTTTACTTCAAATATGTGTGATGCTCGTAATAAATCTTAGAACTCAACATACAATTTTAAAATGATTAAGCTTTTTCATAAGTATGTGAAAGACTTAGGACCAGTTTTCTGAGGGAAGCTATTATTTCTTCATAATGTAGCATAGATATGGGTTTTGGATAAGATGGAGAACACTGTGTCTACAGTATGACAGGTTTAGGGAAACAGATTTCCTGGGAAGATGCATGTGTCTTACTCATCCTCACTTTCTTCATCCCTCAATTATAGAACAGGAGGACCTACTTAAATCTTCAGTGGCTGCAATGTGACCTTTGGGGACATAAAGTCCATCTAAGATCATTTCCTCATTTTCCAGGTGAGGAAATGAATTTTTAAGTCACATAATGAATAAGGTGAATGATTAGGCTACCCATCTAATTCTAAGAATTTTTGCTTCCTTGGAATGAGTATACCTTGATTTAGAAAATGTATGCCTAGAAGTATGAATGAAATTCAAGATATCATTTTTTAAATTTTTTATTAGATAGGAACATATTTTGTATTTAAACAAAACATGTTGTTAGCATCCTTTCCCTCCTCCCTCCCCTTTTATGAAGAGCCTTCCTCATTGGGGATTGTAGCAGAGAGCTTCAGGTTTGCTGAGATGAACTTCCAGACCAGGTACAGTTATGGAGGGAAGTTCCATAATGGCAGGAGAAGCGGCCTGCCTTCACAAGGCCAAGCAGAGAGAGAGAAAACCCACCAGCCACACAGCACACAGAGCAAAACTACAGCCAAAAGAGTCACACAGCACACTTCAGGAACTCCTGCTAGGCACACTTTGCGTATCTTTAAAATGGAATCTCAAACCATCACCATACCTTAAGACTGGCCCCCAGTGACATTGCCTCTAGCAAGGTGATTGCAGATGCAAACTATAACTAATAAAACACTGACTATATTGGGGGCCATATATTCAAACTACCACAGGGATACAGGTCAACCCCATGGGGATTACGGGTCATGCATTATGGGGGGGGGGAGGTAATGTCTCTGTGAAAAATGTTCCAGCCTCTTGTGGTTTGACAATCTTTCCACCCTCTCTTCTGCCAAATTTCCTGAGCCATGCTGGGAGCATTTTAAATCTACTTCAGTGATGGGCACTTGGGAGCCTCTGGATCTCTGCTTTGGTAGGTGTTGAGTGTCCTCAGTGTCTATCTCCTTCACCCTTGTGCTGATATCAGATTCACTAAGAAAACAGCTTTCTAGTTCATTTCCTCAATTCCTTTGTGGTTTTAGCTGGGGCCAGGGTGGAGTACACTGGGACACATTGAAATTCAAGATATCTTTAATTCCACTACCCATGTTCGTATATCTGTGAGGGAAAGGAGGGGAGGATTCTTATTTAATAAGAAAGGTAAAATATTCAAATGATCCTCTACTTCAGTCAAAATGCTATGTGCAATTGAGTAATCTAAGGCACAGTAACTACCTCCAATGACACAACTCCTATAGGAAGGATCTACCTTCAAAAGACTCTACCAGCTGAGCACAAAGTTGGAAGTTTAAATATAAACATTTGGGGCTGTTGGGAACATTTACACTCAAACTCTTACAACACAGGTGCTGGGGATCCAAACTCAGGTCCTCATACTTGCACTGTGAGCATTTTAATGAGTGAGCTATCTCTTTAACTCTTAGCAAACACTTTCTAAACATAAAGCCAATTTTTTCCCTTTATTTATCTCTCTGTCAAACACTATTCTCATGGTCAAAATATTGAATCTATATAACTACTATCCTTAATAGTTTTGAGGACCCAAGAGAGAGATTCGTTATAACATGCTAACTTTAGTTATTTTAGTTAATGTCTGGATCTCCTCCTCCCTTAACAGACAGTACCCAAAGGGCAAGGCAGAGGTTCCCCCACAACACACACCTCATACAGTTTCATCTCTATTCACAAATATAATGAGCTATACAATCATATACAGCCCCATTCATACAGACAAATACACATATTTATGAATACACACCACTGACCGAAGGTTCTGCTGCAGTCCCTGGGTTCCCATTCTCCCGCAATGTAAATAAGAAATACCTAACATAGCAAATACTTTCTTCTTGGCCTAAACTATATTCCCTGTAAGATAAATTATTAGCTGCTGATCTTAGACTATAAAGTTGTCTGTGCCAGAAATAGAATGTTCTTTTTATTAGTTGTTAATAATACCTTTGGTGTGTATATGTATGTGTGTGAGTGTTATACGTGAGAGTGTGAGTGGCATGTATCATGGTGCATGTGTTGAGGTGAGAGGACAACCTTCTGGTAGTGATCCTCACCTCCCACCTCAGTGGTTCCTTGCTCACTGTTATGCTCATCATGTTAGCTTGTCTGCATGTTTGTGGAGAATTCTCCTGTCTTTGCCTCTTCTCTTGCCATTGGTGTGTTGGGCAGCCATGGCTTCTAGATTTTATGAGGGTCTAAGTTTCTGAAATCAAGAACCCAAGCTTATCTGGCAAGTATTTAATCCACAGAGCCACCACCCATGCCCAAGAACTAAAATTGAACTAATTTTTAATTATCAAATATACCTGCTTTAGGTAAAAGGGGAAAGATTTATGTGATCTAAAGAGAAACCAGAGTATAATACCTTATTTTGGGCTAGAGAGATGACTTGGTGGTTAAAGCACTTGCCTGAAAAGCCTATGGACCCAGTTTCAATTCTTCAGTACCCATGTAAGCCAGATGCACAAGGTGGACATGTGTCTGGAGTTTGTTTTCAGCAGCTAGAGGGCCTGGTGCACCCATTCTATCTCTTCCCCCTCTCTAAAATAAATAAATAAACTATTTTTTTTAAAAGACCTGCTTTAGCCCTTGTCTGGAATTTCAAAAGGAGATTGAAGAGCTCTTGTATTCAGAGAAGTATGCACCTATAGGCTTGTGTTTGCAAGTATGTGGGTGTGTAAGGTGTGTATACATATCTACCACCAGAAGTCTGCAGCTAGAAGGGACATTTCCTAAACTCTAAGATTTTAGAGTTTGAAAGGCTTTGAGTCTATTTATAGGCAGAGAGAAGAGGATGAGAACTAGTTACAACTGGAATTACAGAGATGAGACATTAGTGAGAAGAGGTTTGGAGATCATAGAAAGTACTGTCAAGAACCCGTTTTCTGTGCCCTTCTGAACTGATTCAGCAGGGCTTAGCATAGTCTCCTCAGCATCATTTCCATCCATCCCATCACGTCCGTCCCATCCCATCCCATCCCATCCCATCTCATCCCATCCCATCCCACCCATCCCATCCAACAATCCCATATTTATTAGCTACTTGCCCTATGTCTGACACTATGTTTGGTATAAAATTTATTAAAAGTGGGGCCTTAATATCTTTAAAGCTAAAAACTCAGTCAGTTGACTTTCGTGAAACAATAGGCTCAGAAACTATCTCAATGCAGTTTGATAATAGCTATGAAAAATGTAGAATGTACCATGGAAATATAAATGGGAGACAGCTAATTGTGATATGGACAATGTATTTTGCAAAGTAAGCAAAGTTTGGACTGGGCATTCATGGGTGAGTATAGAATGTGCTTTGGGTCTGATGATTACTGTATATGTATCTGGCCAAAGCCAAAGCCTTATGATTAATTCATCTGTCTGAAAGCCAGTGTTCCGTGTTAAACAGTGATACATCTTTCTTTTCAAAATCTTATATTGCAAAAGTTGGACACTGCTTTTTAAAATGCCTTCGATGGACAAATTCTATAACTAAGAGCAGAAGACAGAATGTAAAAGAGGAAGAAAAGAAATGGTTTTCTCTTAGCAAGAGATCTTTCAAAATTGTTATCTTGGTTGAAATGAGAGCTTGTGTATTGATACTTTTGATATAAGCTGATCTCTTTGCATGCTGCCGTCAATAAACAACCAGCATATCTTTAAAATTTTTATGAAACTCACTCAGTTATGCCTTGTCATTCATTTCCACCATGAAAATTCCACTTGTGCTGAAAATGCTCAGTTAAACTTCAGACCCTCCTTAAAGTCCACATTTATCAGATACATATAGAACTGCACAGGGTTTGAGGAAAGGAATCATTGAGGAAATGGTACATGCACACAAACACACACACACACACACACACACACACACATGGGGGGTGGGGAGAGAGAGAGAGACTGATTCTGGGTACAATGCTGCTTTATTTGGAGATTCTGTATTAACAGAATTATATCACATCATCTCTTTCAGATGGCCTTGACTGCTGGGGAGACTCAAAAATAGTCAAGGTGTTGAGAAGTGACCACTGAGTGTTCAGAACTTAATGACATATTTCTGATATATCTTCCAGTGTCTCAGGGACGATAACAGAAGAAGTGGCAGAAAGCATGTAAGAGCCAAAGGATGGGGAGAAGTGCTTTGGAATCCAGTCTCCCAGACATGAAATGATCTTATATTGGCTATTGTTACATGCGTAAGACCTGTATAATAGTGAATTGTCATGGATTTTGGTAGACATCAATATAAAGAGGGAAGAGTAAGGAAAAAGTGGGAAATTTAGTGGAAGGATTGGGGGAAGGCGATTGGTATTTTTTAATAAAGATGTTTTATCCTATACATTAAAAAATAAAACAGGCCAGGACTGTGTAAAGAAACATCTGAGTTTGGGTAATATGTACAGAAAATAAGCTTATTTGGCTTATGGTCCAGTGTCAAGCAAGAGCCATCTGGCAGTACCTCAGTATGATAGGGAAATGAACAAGGGGTACAGGTAGCCACATGAAGGAAGGAAGCAAGAGAGCATGGGGGACCACGTTTCCTCTTATAGTAACTCACTTTCTGAGAACTAATCTGCTATTCCCCCTCAGTAGAGTGTTAATGCATTCACAAAGGTGTGGCACCCATGACTTTATTTCCTGCCAGGGGTCCCCACCTTTTAAAGGATCCACACCTCAACACCATCATATTGAGGATGGAGTTTTCTTTTCTACAAACCTTAGAAGGACAAATTACAACCAAACTGTTGCAAACTCTTTTTAATGTCTGTTGATTTGTGTACCATCTCAGCAGTGTTCTTTGTATCTCTGTTAATAATATAAGCCCTCACTCACAAAAGAAGAGTACAAAGACATGGTAAAGGAGCTAAGCAAAGGAGAGTTGTGATCATCAAAAGGCAATTAGGTCATTAGCAGAGATCCATTGCTTTCTTCAAAGTTTGTTAGTCTAAAGAAACACAAGGGTCTTCTTAGGAAGGTGTATAAACTAAAAGCTAAAGCCACCTTTAAAAGGAAATTATGTTGAAAGCACTCAAAGTCTTGTAAATGTTTTTATAAGTTTAACTACAAAACAGTGATTGTCACTCTACATGGAAGAAAGGTCGTGAGATTTGTATGATGAAAGCTATCATTGTAGAAATACATTTAGAATAAGCAGCCTTTAGAGACAGGGATGACAGTATGATGTTTCTGGCATGAGGACAAATAGATTTTTGTTTTTGAGACAGTCTCATTCCAGACTGACTGAATTTTCTTTGTTATGAAGGATGACCTTGAACTCATGATCCTTGTGCGTCTACCTCCTGAGTGCTGGGATTATAGCAGTGCTCCACCACATAGGGTTTATGTGATGCTGGGGCTCTAACACAGGACATCATACACACTATGCAAGCACTCTACCAACTGAGCTATATTCCATACATCCCCAGACCAACATAAATGAATTTTAATACATGCTAGAGTGACACAGTGTAATTATGAAAGTGGCTGTTTGACAATTCATCACCCATTCTTTATGAACTTAAACATCGCAGAGAATATTTTTGTCATTTGTTTTTTCTCACAAGAAATCCTCAAGGGAACCTTAGCAGGCAAACTATAGAAAAGTGTAAACAAATCTAATATAAGTGGGCTTTAATGAAAACTTGATATTGCATTACCGGGAATGGATTACACAAGTTGGGACATCTGGGCAGACAGACAGATATTTAGTGCTATATCCAAAGTGTGGAGCTGACTGTTTACACATGGAAAAAAGCCTACATAAAAGTAGGGTAGAGTGCATCACTTCTCAAAGGGCAATATGGAGAGACTGTGCTCCTTCAGATGCTGTCCCAAAGGATGTGTGCAGAGAAACACTGGCTGTATTTATTTTTATCCCGTCAAGTTTAGAAATATCATAGCAGGAGAAAAGAGTGGGCAGCATTTGAACAAAAAGGTGTTATAGCCGAAGAAATAGTCCCCAATTGGATTTTCTTTTTCCACATGAGCCTTAGGTTCGGGAGCAATATAGGAAAACGTTACAGTGTATCTCCCCTTCATAAATCTATCCCACTTATGTAGTAGGTGGCATGTTGAAGATTAGATTGCAATTTCCAGGAAGGCAGACTTTGTGTTGCTCACACTTAAATCCCCAGTGTCTCCTTCTAGAACAATGCCTAGAATATATTAAAAGCTCTATAAATATTTGAACACTTTGATTAATTGGTGAATACCGTATATGTGCTATGAAGGATATAAGAAGTCGGGAACATATATTCTATTTTTTTCCAAAAAGCTATTTGGCTCTTACTTTGGGAACCTGCACCTTTTAAGAGTGGATTATATTTTTAAAAGTGTGTCCATGATTTTAATACAGTCAGTACAGTTTTTAATGTTTTTGTCTTACCCGAGTCAGTGTTACATTCCCTGTCAATCTGCAGCCTGGTAACCTTGGTCCTTGATTAATTGTGGAATGACATGAAAGAAGATTACTACCCAGAATGTCTTAGTTGGATATGACTCAGAGAGCCTCTGTAGAATCCAAGCCCATTTTCAAGTCTTGTTAAATTCAAAACTAAGAGTCAACATTAGAAAGGAAATTATTCCAATAAAATTTCCATCCCTTCCCTTCAACAAGGATATTGACCTTTAGGCATTTATATTGCATAAAGCAATTTCTCATAAAACCCATGAGCTCCTTTATAAAACTGAGTAATGAAACTTTGCCACGCAGTAGCCATCTACACAGTGAGTATTCACTCTATGTACATTGGAAATACTTCTGTTAGGTAATCATAGGAGAGTGAGTGCCTGGTTTAGTTCAGTGAATACCCTTTACTTCTGAGTGCTGTCTATTATCACTGCTGGGGAGGAGCCTATGCTCCTTCAAACCCAAACATTTGGTTTTGTTCTTACAGGTTTTATGTCAGTATTCCTGCCAGATTTCATTAGTTATTATGAGTTGTAGTTACTTTCATGTTGCTGGGACAATGCACCCGACCAAAAGCAGCTGATGGGAGGAAAGACTTTATTTTGTCTTATAGTCTCAGGGGAAGCTTCATAATGACAGGGGAAGCATGGCATGAGCAAAGGATGGACCTCCTTTCCACAGCAGGTGGAAACAATCCACAGGAGAGTGAGCCAAACTACCACCAGCAAAGGAGGGGCTAATAAACCTCAAGGTCCACCCTCAGTGACACATCTCCTCCAGCAAGCCTCGACTGTCCATATTACTACCAGCTGGGGACCATGCCTTCAGTTTAAGGGGGACGTCTGACTCAACCACATCCATAAAGATGTGTTTTTCTATAAATAATGGAGGGAAGAAGAAACATTGTTCTCACACAATTCAATTTGCCTCTCCTTTCTCTCAGCTTGGCAAAAATGAATTGGACCCAGAAGAAGCTGGATATAGGTCATGATTTAAGATGGAAAGAGACATTGTTTAATATTTCAGTAAATTCTATGTGATGTAAAATTTACCATTTTAAACATTTTTGGTGTGTTGTGTATGTATGTGCATGTTTTTGTGAGTGTGAGTATGTGGGTGCCATGGTGCACATGTGGAGATCAGAGGACAACTTTGAGTGTCTGTCCTTGTTTTCTACTTTGTTTAAGACAGGATCTTTCATGGTTTTACACTGTTTTGGCTAGGCTAGCTGGCCCAGCAGCTTTCAGGAATTCTCCTGTCTCTGCCTGACATCTCACAGTAGTTGTGCTGGTGGAGGCAGGAGGGTCAGACATTTCAGGTCATTCTCAGCTACACAGAGTTCATGAGCAATCTCAAAACCTGAATACATTTAAAATATAAATAAGCCATTAGATTCATATCTGTTCACTTCCATTAATGTCCTACTTACAAATATTATTATTTAAAAAATTAAATATTGCAGTCTATTATCATAAGATTATTCTGAAGTGCTGTAATACACTAAAAGAAAATCAATAGAACCAAAACTATCAGGTTAATTTTCAAGGTATATATGAGTAAATTCAACTTTCATGACAAAAATATCATATTTTGGGGCTGGACAAATGGCTTAGTGGTTATGGCATTTGCCTGAAAAGCCTAAAGACCCCGGTTCAATTCTCCAGGTCCCATGTAATGCAGATGCACAAAGTGGCACATGCATCTGGAGTTCGTTTGCAGTGGCTGGAGGCCCTGGAGTGCCCATTCTCACTCTCCCCCCTAATAAATAAATGAAAATAAATTTTAAAAATCATATTTTGATTGTCAGTTTAATTTCCTCTTTAACTTATATGACTTTTAGTTAAATAATTGAACATAGTCATTTGTTGCTGATGTCATCTTTGTATTAATTCCACTTGAAATGCCCGCGACAAGATAAAATTGTTAGAAACTAATTAAAAATTGCTGAGACTTATTGTACATCCTCAAACTGTTACAGTCTCAGTGGAGAGTACATGTTTGTATTTATTCAGTTCTTATTTTTATTTTGGGAGATTCTAGAGAGAAGTTTCTTGTCATCTTAGTAGCTAAGAAATGTTATTTTTATGTACTTATTGTTTCTTACTTACTACATGTCAGTGTATAGCCCTAGCTTTGTATGATCTTATATCCAACTAATATCATTTAATGTGCCCAAGAATTTTGTCGCTAGTGGTGAATTAACAATAAAAGTTAGGCTGGATGTGGTGACACACACCTTTAATCCTAGCACTCAAGAGGCAGAGGTAGAAGGATCACTGTGAGTTCAAGGCCAACCTGGGACTACAGAGTGAGTTCCAGATCAATCTGGATGGGGCTGAGACCTTACTTCAAAAAAATATATATATATATAAATAAAAGTTAGAGTTCTTGTGCTGTCCATTATTCCAAGTGAGCTATAGTTTCAGGGTTCATTCAGCATCTAATTTTAGTAGCTTCCTTAATTTTTGCCCCCAAATTTTGTCCATATATGCCCTTGGAAGGTGAGTACACATATGTTCATGAAGCATTTTTTGAAATACACACATCATACAGGTATTTTGTAATTGAGAAGATGACCTGAGTATCTACTGTCATTTATTCTAGAATGACAATTCCCTTGACTTATGTAAAGGATAATGGTAAACTCAGTATTTTGCACTGTCAAAAGTATTTGTATTACTGCTGCTACTCATTTCATCATCACACATTACTGAAAATGATTGTTTATGTCTTCAGTGATCACATTAACTAGGGAGAAATATATAACAAAATTCATGATACTGCTGCCTCATTTGTACTTATACTACTTAATCTTATTTTAATCTTTATGATAATTGTAATATATAGAATTGTCATCATAAAATCTTTTTTACCGTTGTGAGAAATAAGTAGGTGGCCCAAAAGAACAAAGCAAGCCAGTACATCTGGATTCATATTCTATGTCACTTTGCTTCCTCAGGTCTGGTACCTTTTCACTTCTGTTTTGCTCCACAATCATTTATTAGTTTCTATGTGTCAGAAACTTTTTTATACTACTTGGCTAGGTGCTGGGGGATAAAGATATATTAGAAGCAGACATTTCTGTCAAAATATTAGAAATGGTACATGGTCTCAAACTAATTTTATAAATGCACAAGAGTGGGCACTGATCTTAGGAATGATATTATAATTCACTGTGACTGGCATCATTCAGGAATGATAGGATTTTCAGAGTTTGTTATTGAGTTACAGTATATATAACTTCATTTTGTAATGCTATTTCTATTCATAAAACTCAAAGATAGACAGATTCCACATAACAAATGGTTGAAGTTACAGTCCTTGATTTTATTTCTAATACAGATTTGAAATATGCATTATTCTCCTCAAACTACCTGTGGTGGCTTTCTAAAACAAGAGTGTAATACAGGCCATCAAGTAGAATATGAAACAGATACCTGTTTCAAGAGTGTGAAAAAATGACATGTCAATAGAACCAAGATCTGTGAGATCCTATAAAAGTATGGCAGTAAGAATAAAGTGATTAACTTCCCTGAAAACTATTTTTAGAATTGTGAAGATATCAACTATCAGACTTATTTGTGTGTATGGTATACATGTGTGTTCATATGTGTATGATGGCACATGAATTGTGTGGATATGCAAGCAGGTGTGTGTACATGCATATAAAGTCCAGGGGTCAATGTGGAGTGTCTTCCTTAATAAATCTCCACTTCTATTCTTTGAGACAGGGTCCCTCATTGAATCTGGTGCTCATCTACCTGGCCAGTAACCCAGAGGAATTTACTATCCCTATTTCCTCAGTGCTGGCCAGAATCTTAATTAAGCAAAACATATTACTCCTTTGTTAGTAAGATCTAGACTTTAGCTATATTTTACAGATAGATTTTGGGAGGAATATATAAAGCTCAGTTTCCCATAGAGGAATGTTTCTTTAGCTGATGTCCCTAATAGTTGGATACTTGTGACTGCATGGATTTAGAAGACTCTTATTGGTAGGTGTTCACTGATGTTTTGGGAGTTTCTAAATGAGAGAAGAAAGTCAAAAGGAGGGATGAAGGGAGAGAGAAAGAGGAGGAAGGGAGAGAGAGAAAAAAGAGAATGAATGAATAGATATATGAATGAATTAATGGATGTATGAATGAATTAATATGAGTATAAAAAAAAGGAAAGGTGCCTATTTCCATGTGGCCACGCCAGATAGACAAGTGGAAAACCTGCTTCACTTTCCTGACAGTAAGTCCAGAATTGTATAGAGGCAAGACAAAAGCAGGGATCCAAAAGTATGGGCATGTGCATAGTAGTCTGCATCATCAGGCTGGTTGTACATCTGGTCCTGCTGGTGTCCAGGTGTGGTGATGTGGAGTAGGCAGTTTTGGTTCTCAGCATGAGATGATTGTGTGCCAAGCTTGCCTTTCCAAGAATTTGAGAGGAACTAGGAAAGAAAAACAGTTATAATTCATTAATTGATTTCTGTTGTTGTTGTTGTTTTCGAGGTAGGGTTTCACTCTAGCTCAGTCTGACCTGAAATTCACTATGTAGTCTCAGGGTGGCCTTGAAATCATGGTGATCCTCCTACTTCTGCCACTCGAGTGCTGGGATTAAACGTGTGTGCCATCACGCCCAGCTGAAAAACAGTTTTAAAAAAGCAGCTTAAAGGGAAAACATGAAGATGTGATTCCTCCTTCAGGATAGCAAAAGACAGTTTCAAAATAACCACTGTTAATAGTGTCTTGTAAACCTAAGGTGGATAATCAAGGGTGTCAAGACAGAAGGTTGGCTACTTTTTGCATATGTGTGAATGTTGTTTGTGAATGTGTGTATGTCTACTTATGTGTGTGAGCACATGTCTGTACACATGAGTGTAGGGACCAGGGTTTCTCATTGAACCAAGAGATTACCAATTAGACTAGATATGTTAGGTAGTAAGCTCTAAGGAACCTCCTGTCACTGTCTCCACAGTGATGGGGTTATAAACACATGCTACCATGCCTGATGGGTTCCAAACTGAGGTTTTCATGCTTGTGTGGAAAGCATTTTACCCACTGAGCCATTTTTCCAGCCTTACGTTGGATTTTGACAAGAGAGATTCAGAGTACATTGAGATCATAGGAACATGGCATTGAGAAAAGCACAGGAAAATGTGTTAGAAGTTGTCAAGAGCAGTGAAGATATTATCATTGGAGATACAAATCTATGAATCAGTGGCCCAAAGTAAACATCTTCTTGCATGAGTACATTGAAATTTTGATTGCCAAAGTTATACAAGCTTGTCTTCTGCTGTAATGTGGGCAGAAAATGAAATTTCAGATCTTACATTCTAGGAATACACACATGTGACATATATGCTCCTCTTTCTTGCCTTTTGAAAATGTCAGTGGCTGTCAGAATGAAAGTGTGGTGTGTATTTGTATGCACGAGAGAAAGACAGATTTTTTTGAGAGAGACAGAGACAGAGATAGAAAGAGAGAGAGAGAGAGAGAGAGAGAGAGAGAGAGAGAGAGAGATACAGAATGGGCATTCCAGCGGCCTCTCAGCCACTGTGAAAGAATTCCAGACACGTGCACTCCCTTGTGGGCAGGTGCAGCATTGTGCCCTTGAGTCACTTTACGTCTGGCTAAATGTGGGACCTGGAGAATTAAAGGGGCATTCTTAGGCTTGGCAGGCAGACAACTTAACCACTAAGCCATCTCTCCATCTCAGAAAGAGAGATTTTATTAGACTAAACAGAAGGGCAACTTATAGCCTAGGCAGGAGTCTACTTAATCGGTTGCTATTCTTTAGCTACTTGAAACAGTAGAGGAGGGAAACATCCCTCTATCCTCTGAATAGCAATTAGTTGAGTCTGTGAAAGAACTGGCAGTGGGCAGATTAACAGGAGAGAAGGCATACTAAATTATTACATGCATGGGAGCCTGTGGGCAAAGAGATGTGTATGTTTGATAATCAGGGATATCCAGAAGTTCCAATAGTCTCTTCGGAGGGGTGAGAAGATGGACAGGCAGGCAGGAGTGAGAAAGATTAGTGACACTGGGACTTATGAATGGGGTCTCAATAGGGCAAGAACAATGGCAAGTCTGTGGGAATGTCATAGAATTCGAGCTCCTTTCCTGAGATCTCAGTTTTTGGTAATTTTCCTGAGGAGTTTGATTCATGGCCATGTCAGAAAAAGTCTGATGGAAAGAAACCTGTGCTTCCCTGCCCAAGTTCCTTCATCAGCATACCAAAGAGACAGGATCTGTGGTACTATTTCCTGAAATCCTTCAAAAGACATATTTTAAGGGTATATTGTTTGAAAGCAAATGCAAACTGACTTCAACCAAAAAGTTTTGGCTTGCAATTTCTAGGTTTTCTATTTGTTGCATTGTCAAAATTAAATTAGCTATGTATATTTTTCCATTCTCCATTTCAACATCTCTCTGTTCTCTGTCGACAGAAAAGCAGAATCCTCAGTGATTCACATGAACACACACTTCTTTTCCACACTCTGCACACATTGTGGAATAATCTTCAAACTCACCACTTACATTTCATACAAGTTGGTTATGCTATTCAGCTCAATTATTTACGTGTGTGTTTGCTTTTTTAATGTCTCCATTATCATATTTTTAATTTCCCAAAGTAATATTTTCTTCATACTTCCTACTTGTAATTTTGCAAGTTAGTATTATATATAACTGGGGATATAAATCAAAATTCTTTTCTGAGTAAAACAAAAGAGATTTATTAAAATATAAAACAGTATAAAAGCTCCAAAGCATCAGAGTAAGCATGCCTAAGATTTTAGTCAGCTACCAAAGAAGACGTAGGAAAGAGGAAAGAAAAGGTGAAACTTTATGAGTTAGAAACCAGAAAAGTGGGTAGGCTTGCAGGGTAAATCTGTGAGCAATTGTCCCAGCTTAATTTAATTTAATTTAATTTTTTATTTATTGACAACTTCCATAATTGTGGAAAATATCCCATGGTACTTCCCTCCCTCCCCCACTTTCCCCTTTAAAACTCCACTCTCCATCATATCCCCTCCCCCTCTCAATCAGTCTCTCTTTTCAGTTTGATGTCATGATCTTTTCCTCCTATTATAATGATCTTGTGTAGGTAGTGTCAGGCACTGTGAGGTCATGGATATCCAGGCCATTTTATGTCTGGAGGAGCACGATGTAAGGAGTCCTACTCTTCCTTTGGCTCTTACATTCTTTCCGCCACCTCTTCCACAATGGACCCTGAGCCTTGGAAGGTGTGTTAGAGATGTTTAGTGCTGAGCACTCCTCTGTCTCTTCTTAGCACCATGGTGCCTTCTGAGTCATCCCAAGGTCACCACCATCTGAAAAGAGAAGCTTCTCTAACCAAAAGTGAGAGTAGCATTAATATATGGGTCTGAACATTAAGAGAAGTGCTTACTGGGCAGTTCGGTGAGCATAATATATACATTAAGCCAGACACCAGCATAACATACATGCCACTATTGTACCCATTGGCTCATTTGGCCTGGTTGACCAAATTTAAAGCTTGCAGGGCTCGCTGTTGAGTGTCTTCACTGTTGTTTTTTCTCTCTCCCATTGAACTGCATGTAGCGTAGCTTTTTCCAGGTTTCTGTCAGCTGGTCCACATGGAAGAGGCTTTCAGCTCAGCTACAGCAGGATTTTTCAGTGACCTTGCAGCTTCTTTTTTATTAACTCTGACTTCCTAGGCTTTTTTTTTTCCTTTTTTATTGAACTAGAGGAATTTTTTTTTTTTCAAACATTGGAGCATATGTTTGAATTTCTCTTTCCTATTGGCATCCTTGCTTTCTTGGACTGGAACAGACATTCTTGCAATTAGTTGTAAGCAAGGGTGGGGATATGAAGCTTGAAGCATAGATTTAGGAGAATTTTTTATTTATTTCTCATGATTGAAACTAGGGCCTTGCACAAGCTAGGCAATCACTTAACTACTAACCTCTACCCCCAGCCCTGTGTTTTTGAGACAGTCTCATTAAGCTTCCCAGGCTGATTTGGGACCACCTCACTCTGTGGTCTAGGCAGGTTTTGAACTTGGGATCCTCCTATCTCAGCCTAATAATTAGCTGGTATTAGAAATCCAGCAAAGGAATTATCTTTTAGATTGGGGTCCTTCCCATGCTTGGGGATTATCGGGCCACAGGATAAAACAAGAGAATCCCCTATGATACTACTTCTGCCCTGGGAACTGTACACATGGAGGCTCTTTGGGCAGATTTAGATTAGTTCCCCTCTATTCCAGCATTAAGGTCTCTTGCTCATATAGGCAAACCTTTCACTTCATATACGCAGTGCACCATTGGCATCAAGAGGAAAGCCCTTGTGATGAGTCTAGAGAGATATCTTGGTAATGCTTTCTCCTGGTGGCCAGGAATACTACACCAAGGATAGGCAACAGGTGGCACAGAATAGCTTCTTTTGGGTAGTTCATCTGGTATTTCTTGTGCTGTAAAAGTGTTTCAGGGTGCTAGTTAAGGCTTAACTGCAACTGACTCATATAGGGGAATCTCTCCTGACTTTTTTTTTTTTTTTTTTTTTTTGGAGAGAGACACAGAGAGACAGAGGAAGACAGATAGAAATGGGCGCACAAGCAGTCTTTCAGCTGCTGTGAACGAAATCCAGATATGCGCCCCCTTGTGGTCAAGTGCGGCATTGATCCCTTGGGTCACTTTGCATCTTGCTAAATGTAGGACTTGGAGATTGGAACTGGCGTTCTTAGGCTTAGGAAGCAGGTGCCTTAATGGCTAAGCCATCTCTCCAGCCCCCGAATCTTCTGACTTTTAAAGAGACATGGTTGAGAAGGAAGTGGTCCTTTCAAAGGAAGTAGAATGGTGATTCACCTGTGAATGTGGTATTCTCTTAGCTAAGTAGGCAGAAAAACTGAAGAAACAAGGCAATATTACGTACCAAATTCCAAATATGAAGTACTATATTCAACATTCATGATGCAATTAAAATAACTGTTTCCACCCATTTCTGCAAATTTCATAACTTAATTTTCTTTACAGCAGAGTAAAACTACATTGTACATATGTACCATAACTCACAGGTTCTAAAGATAAAAATTGCATGTTCTCTCACATATGTGAATCTTAATTTTAAATGTATGTATGTATGTATGTTTGTATGTAGATGTGAGGCTCAGTATTAACTATAATTCTACATAGAAGAACACAAACAGAACAAAGATTTCATAAATATAAATAAAGTATATTGGTTGTTATTTAAACTCAGTTTGCCTTTGAAAAAGCATTGCTGCTCCTCCAAGTATATGCTGGCTAGCCTAATAGTTGTATTATTTTTTAAGCTTTGTACATTGGCATAATATTATATTTTCAAGATAATTGTAAAGATAGTACATTGTTCCTCAAATATTATCCATCCATGTTTCTTTAATACTTTATCACATATCATGGGAAACTGGGAAGTTAGTAATGGTATATTATTCAGCTAATCACATACCTTATTCAGGTTTTCCAATGTTTTTTTCCTATGAAGGTTCCACTTTTGATCCAGAATTCAAGTCAAGAAACAATGTTACATTTAGTTATCCTATCTCATCAGACTTCCCAATCTATGGCAATTTTAATGTCACCGTGACCCTTCTTGGCCTCTGAAGCTTTATGTCAGATATTATGATCAGATATTTTGTATTTCAAATCAATCCAATGGCTCTGACACTTTCTCATAACAAGACTCAAGTTATGAACAAAATGCCTTTTCAAAGTGATATTAGGGGAAATAAGGTGATAAATTTGGGTTTGAAGAAAATATAAAATATATACAGACAGGGCTGGAGAAACAGCTTAGTGGTTAAGGCGCCTGCCTGCTAAGCCTAAGAACCCGGTTTCAATCTCCAGGTCCCACATTTTGCCAGATGTAAAGTGACTCAAGGGCGCAATGCTGCACTTGACCACAAGGGGGCGCACACATTTGGATTTCGTTCACAGCAGCTGAAAGACTGCTGGCGCGCCCATCTCTATCTGTCTTCCTTTCCCTCTCTGTCTGTCTCTCTCTCTGTCTCTCTCCAAAAATAAATAAAAATTAAAAAAATAAAAAATATATATACAGACAAAGCATATGGATTTTGAACTGAACTCATCACTTTAAAATTTTTTTTTATTTATTTTCAAGCAGAGAGAGAAAGAGAGAGAGAGAGAGATAATGGGCACACCAGGGCATCTAGCCACTGCAAACGAACTCCAGATGCATGTACCACTTTGTGCATCTTGTTCTACATGGGTACTAGGGAATTGAACTCATGTCATTAGACTTTGCAGCAAGTGCCTTAAGTGCTGAGCCATCTTTCCAGCCACTGAACTCATCACTTTCTAATGCAGTAAAAACTCATGATTTAGTTTTGTGACAGCTTTTGTTTTTTCATGCAAATGGGAAATTTTACTTCTATATTTGTATAGAACAAAACACTAAATATAGACTAAACTGTGAAGTACAATGTGATCATAATCCTCAGTCAGCAATAACACTTGAAGAAGCAATTTCTGAGATGGGACCCAAATGAACTATGAGGATGAGGATGCTAAGTTTTGGGTTGTACTCTAGTAGGGAATATTATTATTTGAAGGGAGAGGTTGTGAGCCCGATTTGGGCTCTAACTGGAACTCAGTGTGGAGTGAGGAGTTATAGCTTATGGTGAGAAACAAAATATCTTCTCAATGAAAACTAAATTTATTTTTCTTTTTGAAGTAGACTGTCACTTTATCTCAGGCTGACTTGGAATTCATTCTGAGGCTCAGGTTGGTCTTGAACTCATGACCATGCTCTTACCTCATCTTCCCAAGTGCTGATATTAAAGTCATGGTCTACTATGCCCAGCTGCAAAATACATTTTTTGTAGAAATAATTTTTCTTTAAACATTACTCACACATGTTTAAATTTAATTTATGGGTCATCGTTTATTAGATAACATGAGGATCTTACTATCAACAGAAGTTTTAATCAACTTCCATGTTTGTAGATGACAGATAGCTTTACAGAACAGTTTTGCATTGTTCCAAGGCATGCAATAGCCAAGAGAATTAAAAGCATATGTAGTGATGAGAAAGCTAATGAAAACAAGGTTAGATACCTTTTCTTTCAAACGTTAATTTTGTTCTTTCTCTCTCCTCATAACTTGCAAATAATATTGAACTATTTAGAAAATATTAAGTGTCATATTTCAGAAGTGAACTCAGTAGCAGTAAACCGCAAAATGGTCTAGCAGCAGCACTGTGTGGAGGGGCTCAGCCTCACAACAAAGGCAGACATGAAAATAGATGGCTAACAGGATGTAAATTTACCTGTCTTGTGAACAGGGGAGTGGTACCGGCTAGATCTTCTTGAGGCATTAAAGAAGAGCCCACTAGAGAGGGATTTTGAATTCAGAAGACTGCCTTGTGAAGCGCAAAGCAGCCAGAGGCCATTTGTGGAGAAAGCATAGAAGTAGCATCAGTGTTACCATGGTGAAGGAAAGAGGGCATAGAGGAAAGAGACAATAACGGTGGGAACAAAGATAAGAGCTAACTTACACAGAGGTAAGGAGATAGGGTTTATTCTGCAGATATGGGGTGTGGATGGGCAGCCATAATGTTCATTTAAGAAGCACAATCATGTAATGGAAGATGGATTAGTGGAAGGAAGCATGAGGGGCTGGAAGACCACTTAGGAGCCTGTTGCTTGGTCATTTAGGAACAATGTATGAACCAGAGCAATGTTGGTGCAGGCAAAAAAAGAGATGCATTTGTAACCATTCAGTAGGTGGGAGAGCCAAATCTGGTGGAAATGGGTGGGTGGTAAGAAGAGTAAAAGTTAGGAACAGCTCTTTCATTTTTATGCTCATTAATTTAGTAAAGTTACTGCATTACTTCCCACCTTCCCTTCCTTTCTCCCTCCTCCTCATCTCTCTCTCTCTCTCAATCACTTGTTCACTCATTTCTTTGTGTCTCAGAAAAGGAGACAGTGAGGGAACTAAAACAGTGATGAATAATATCCACAACATCTGAATTCTGATATACTCAGTTCAGCTTCATGTACTTTTCTATAGTTCAAGTTTTCTCTAAATCACAAAGTTTCTGATTATTTCAGTCCTTGGCCTTCAATTAAATGTGTCTGAGCGTCCTCAATACAGGACAAGCTGTAGCCCTGCTGCCCTGACTTTGAACAGCCCTTCCCCTGTCCTCCTCTGTTATGGCCCCACAATAGCTAGGCATTGTGTATTTAAATTACGCAGCAGGATAAAAAGACTTCAAACCCATCATATAATCTACATGTTTACATAATTTCAAAATGAATACTTTTTTTTCATATGTGAGACATGAGGGTCCCATCCATGTAATGCACATATCTGACAGATTCTCAGTTGTTGCATTTTCACCATGATCTGTTCTGCATTCTTGGCATTTCCTAATTGTATCTCCGATAGCACCCACATATCCTCTCTCTGTTCACAGGGTGATCTTCACCTGTATCCAAATGTTCAGACATACATCAGACCCTTGGCATTTCTCTGCTTCACTCTTTGGTATTCTACCGCAGCCTGTCACGTATAAAGTGACATGAGCAATGCTTGCAGCTGAAATGTAAGGAATTCTGAAAATAGAAGCATTGCAAAGTGCAAAGTCTCAACACAGCCAAGGTTGTGAAACTTGTACTATGTCTAATTGACTTTGCTCACTGGTCACACTAAGTTGAACAAAACAGAAGGCTTTTTTTCTTGTTTTTAAAATGTCCAAAATTGTGTGTGCATGCTCAACTTATTCATTATTATAAATATGCTTAACTTTTTGATCTTTGAAATTTTGCTGTTTTTGTGTTTGAATTTAGAGTTGGATTTTAGACCCTTTACGTGGTTGGAAAGCTTGGGTTAGGATCCAGTGTACTCCTCTTGCGGCCACTTCTTCCATCTCCTTTCCTGTCCCTGATGGAAGTAAGAAAGTCCAAGTGTGATGCAGCTGAACATGCTATTCATTGCACAAGTGAGAATGACTGGGCAGTAATGACCATGATGGAATGTTCCAATCAAATACAATGGCATTCAGATCCCTAGAACCTGTGTAAAGCCCGACATAGTAGAGCATGGATTTGTGATCCCAGCATGCCTAGAGCAAGAGGCTAGGAAGGAGACTGGATAATCTGAGAAGCTCTCAGGCCCAGATAGCCTGCCATATGCAGCAATAAGCAAGAGATATCCCATTTCAAACAAGGTTGAAGGTGAGGACTGGTACCCAAGGGTGGGTTCTGACATCCACAGCCATGCCATGCGCCACCCCCCTCCCACACACAAATGGCAACAACAGGATTTGGGGCCACTTTTTGTGAGACTCTTAATTCCTATTCTGCATCAAAATTAGACATGGATACAAAGTCCATCATAAAAAGTGATTTGTTGGGGTTGGAGAGATTGCTCAGCAGTTCAGGCACTTGCCTACAAAGTCTAATGACCAGAGTTTGCTTCCCCAGTAGTTATGTAAGGCCAGATACAAAAAAATCGTTCATGTAACTGGAGTTCGTTTGCAGTGGCTGGAGGCCAGCACATTCATTCTCTCTTCCAGTTTGTTATGGTGTGCATGCCTTTAATCACAGCACTTAGGAGACTGAGATAGGAGAATTGCTGTGAGTTCAAGGCCAGCCTGAGACTACATAGAGAATTCAAGATCATCCTGGGCTGGAGTGAGACCCTACTACCAAAACACACAAAAAAGGGGGATTTGTGGTTTTTTTTTAAAATCTCCTTTCCAGAGCTGAAAGAAGCAAGTTGGGAGTTTTCATTAGATAGGATTTCTCTCCTTTCTTTCCCCTCATTTTCTGTTCTCTTCTTCCTTTCCATGATAACCGGATTAGTTATGTATGTGGCGTTTATACAGCCATGATGGTACCATTGTCAACCTTCTCCCATGGGTAATGTGGGTCTTGCCTTATGGGGGTTGCCATCAGTTATGCGGGAGAGGCAATGTCTCTGTGCATAGTTACCTGACTTATGACTCCAAGTTGAAAAGTATTCACAATTTCAAATTTAAGTACTTGCATTGCTCTGATATCTTTGAGCACATATCTATTATTTGGGGGGCAAATCTTCAGTGAATCTTCCAGTCTTATAATGTGCATGGGTTCTGACCTAGAGCCTTGTCATGAGCTTTGAGAGTGAATGTATTCATTCCAGACTGATCTTCATTTCTATTGCTATGTGGAGTCTTGCACTTGCAGGGGAAAATGTGAATAAACAGCCAAAGTGACTGAAAATGGAGAGCCTTCTGAGAGTGGTGGTATTGCATGGGTTGAGTATAAAAGTATTGCAAGTTATTGAATAAACTGAATTAGTTGTGAAAGAACCAAAGGGAGGTTGGAACAAATCTAGATTTGTGGTGCAGGGGATGGGGAGAAGAAAGGGGAGATGTTTGGTTTCTTGCCTTTGACATGGGACTAGGCTACTGTGCGGACATCTTTCAATATCCTCTGTCCTGACAAATCCTCCTAAGTCATCATAGGCAGCTGAAGGTTTGCATCACCAAGATGTAATGAAATCCAGGTCTCTACTGGCCTACAGCTTCCTCAGTGAGAGAAAATTGTAGAAGAAGGCTCTCTTGTGTACATATCCTGAGAATCTCCCACCAGATGATAATCAGTGGTTCGAGCTGAAGATCCTGTGTTTTTCTCATGATGGGGCCTTGTGCTGAATCAACCCCAGAGTTTTGGCGAAAACGCAAATATAGTAAAAGTGTTGTCTGCATCAGCATTGGGTGGTGCTGCCTTGCATGGGACAGACAGAGTTTCCTGGAGTGCTCAGTTTCTGGGGAGTTACTGGATGCTATAGCAACAGTTTGAACTGAAAACAACCCAGATCATGAGAGCAAAAAGAGAGTTAGTTGTTGGGGGTAGTCAGAGGTAAAAGGGAGATAAATTAATAAGGAGAATAAATGATAGGGAGGGAAGGTGATAATGAGGGAAGGAGGGAAGAAGAGAGAGAAAGAAAAAGGAAGAAAGGAAAGTCTTCTGTGTGGTGCCCTGTAGATCCCATCTTAACATCTAACACACCAACAAACCACATCCTGCTCACTCTCCATGGGTGTTTCCTTGATTCTACCTTAAGTGTCCCAGACATCAAGGCATGTCTCACAGTGGAGAGTGAAAACATACACTGATGTGCCATAAACAGAAGACATGAACTATGACTTCACAAGCATAAACTTCAATGTAAACTATTGTGGATGTACCATACAATGTTGAGTATTTCATTAAAGGTTCTTTGAAGGTTGCCCAGTGGTAGAATAATTCCCTAGCATGCTCAAGGCCTTGGGTTCCATCCCCAGCACTACATTAAAAGAAGGAAAAAAAAATACTTCAGTAGTTATTAAGCATGTAGTTTTTTTCAGAGTTTATACAATGAAGACACAAAAAATGTAGAATAAAAGTTTCTTTTTTTTTCCTTGGAGAATGGAAAAGCTTGACATGGTAAATGCTAGTTATAAATAAGTAATAAAAACTTTGAGTGGAAAGGTACATATCTAAAGTCATATTCTTCTGTTCCAACTGTCAAAGCACACCTCTCTGGTTTAATTTTAAAGTTCATTAAAAGTACTATTTCCTTAGCTTAAACACTACCATCTGGAATAAAGTTTGCTCTGGTATAGAATAAAAAGACAAGGTTTTATTACCAAAAAGGTAAGCTGAGTATGGCTAACTCTAGAATGTCATTCACAAGAAAAATGAAAAAAAAAATGAGTGACAAATATTTTTTATGGTAAAGCAGTTATTTTCAAGTCTGGTATTTAAAATCTGCAATATAAACTTCCTCATTTTTAATCTTACTTCATAATTGAAGTAGTGCATACATTTGTCAAAGTGTTCTAAGCAAGATGCACTCTCTGGCAAGATCTATGAATATGCATAGGGGCCTTGATTTGAAAAATTAAAGTGTTATCTGGCACGCAAATGGGACCAGCTCTTCTTTATGCCCAACTTCAGAGAAAACAGGGAAGGCATGTTAAAGTGTAGGTCATGACCAATTTATGTCAGAATCAATTAGAATGGCTTCCATTTCTGATTAGGGTATTGCAAGTCACAATGGCTTCTATTCTAATAAGAACAAACCAGATAAGCAACAAGCTACAAACTGAGTTTAAATAGACTCATCAGATAGCTGAGGTCAGCAACAGACTTAAATGAGCTTAAACAGTGAAATAATTCCTTGAAGATCCATGAAACATATGTGACAGAGTATTGATTAGGGGCAAAGAAAAGCACTAAGATGCCAAACAAGTTTAGTTTTTATTTTGGGGGTGTTTTGGCTTATGTGCACATGTGTGTACACATTCATATGTGTGCATGCAAGTGTGAGTGTACCGTGGCACATGTGTAAAAGTCTAAAGACAATTTCAAGTGTTAGTTTTAATCGTCCACCTTGTTTGAAGCAGAGTCTCTCGTTTTCTGTTCTTTCCCTCTTTCAGTTAAAGACTTAATAAAAGTAGAGATGCATGGTATATGTAAGTAGTAAGATGATGTTATTAAAAACCAAATTAAATGTAATCTCAATCAAATCCACAGCAAAATCTTTTGGAAAACTAATAAGGTGATGCTATAATTTATAAAGAAGTGAAAATAATCTAATGCACATGAATAAACTTAAATGAGAAAAACAGAGTCTTAACATGGTCTACCTTATTTAAAAGCTATAATAATGGTATTTCAATAATGGCTGACAAATACACTAATGTAATTACAGGGGCTAGATATTAACCTATTTTTTAATTGTTAGGAAATCTGTTAAAACAATTAGGAAATGGACATAATTTTATGGGTGATGTTAGAACCTATATCCACATGAAAAACACCTTAAATTATAAATCACTTAATATGCAATAAATAATTTATTTTGGATAACAGGCATAAATATGAAAACTATGATCTGTTATATCTTTCTTAAATTTTATTTTTTACAATTTAATATATGTTTGTATTTTGATTATATTCATCCTCTATTAACCTTCTTCATAATTAGTCCCCTTCCTACTTTCATGTTGTTTTTTGCTCTCTGAATTTTATTAGGGTTGCCTGTGTGAGCATGGGCCAGGGTTGTGGGGTTATTTACTGGAGAAAAGAAGATGACTCCTCCTTGTCTAGCAACCACTAACTGCAGTAGCTCCATTGGGCAGGCTGGGGACTCCATGGAGTCAAGTGTTGGTGAATTTTTTGAGATGATAAAAATATTTTACTTTCTAGCTGGGCATGGTAGCACAAGTACTCAAGAGGCAAAGGTAGGATTGTTGAGTTCAAGGCCAGCTGGGACTACAGAGTGATTTCCAGGTCAGCCTATGGCAGAGTGAGAACCTTCCTCAACAACAACAACAAAACCCCACTATTTTACATCTTGTTTGAAGTAGTATTTACATGGATATAGACATTATTAAGACCCAGTGACTAGGGAGTTAGCTCAGTGGGTAAAGTCTTGATGAGCAAGAATGGGGACAGGAGTTCAAAAAAAGTAGGACATGGTGGTGTGTCCTGTAATCCTAGAAAATAGGGAAGCAGAGACAGGAGCATTCTATCTAGTGAGGACTTGCAGACTAGCTAGTCTAGCTGTAATGGTTTGAATGTAAAATGCCTCCCATTGGCTCATGTGTTTGAAGGCTTGACTCCCAATTATAGTGGTACTATTTGAGAAGGTTAAGGAACCTTTAGGAGGTTGCTCCTTGCTGGAGCAAGTGGGTCACTGGGGGTAGGCTTTGAAGTATTATAACCCAGACCCCGCCATCTCTCTCTCTCTCTTTTTCTGCCTCCTAGCCTCTTAATTGTTCTGCAATGAGATGCCAGTTCCTGGTCAGGACAGCAGTACCTTCCTCACCCTAATAGATCTACCCTCTGGAACTGTAGGCCAAAATAACTCTTTTCTTCCTCAACTTGGTGTGGTCAGGTTAACCAGGAAAGTAAATGATAAAGTAATGACTGATTGAGCCCTGGGCTCAATGAGAGATCCTGGCTCAAAAAATAAGGTGCACATTCCTCAAAGAGATGGAAAGATTGTCTCAGAATTTATATGGAAGCACAAAAAGATCTTGGATATCCAAAAATATCCTCAGCAAAAAGAATATTTGCAGGTGATATTACCATACCTGATGACTTTAAATCTACCACAAAGCCATAGTAATAAAAATAGTATGATACAAAAACAGACACATAGATGAAGAATAGACCAGTACAGATAAAAGTTCTACTCTCTACAACTACCTGATTTTTGACAAAGAGGCCAAAAATGCACACTAGGAAAAAGACAGCATTTTCAACAAAATGGTGCTCATGAGATTGTATAACCACATGTAGAAAAATGAATCTAGACTTACCCTCTTCTCTCACTCAGCAAATGATAAACTTCAAAAGTATCAAAAGCCTTAATATTAGACCTGAAAAACAAATATGACTAGAATAAAAAATAGAACACTTCAAGACATAGGCATAGGGAAAGACTTTTTGAATAAGACCCCAGTAGCCTAGGGAATTGGACAAACACTTGACCATTGGATCTACTGAAACTAAAAAGCTCTTATACAGATAAGCAAATTATCATCAGAGTCAATAGACAACATACAGGATGAGAGAAAATCTTTGCCAGCTATGAACCTGAAAAGTTTAAGTTCTAGAATATACAGAGAACCCAACAGCTGAGCCACTGCTCGCGCGCCCATCTCTGTCTTCCTCCCTGACTCTCTCTCTCTCTCTCTCTCTCTGTCTCTCTCCAAAGAAATAAAATAAAAAGTTTAAAAGAAAAAACAGTAAAGGACTAGTAATATAAATTAGAGGTAGAATGCTTGTTTGGTATATATACATTATATAATATTAAAATAAAAAGAATTATTATTCTTTGTTGCATTGATGTTGGTGGAAATAGATTATCATATGGGCAGTATGGTGAACTATTTTCCCTTCTACTTAGGGATGTCATGTTGTTGCCACATTTTAAAAAACTTTTTATTAAAATCACCTGTGTTTTTAATTTATAATAACTTACAAGTTTTTCAAAAAAAACAGTTGGGGGTTAAATAAATGTTGCAGTACCAAAATGTCATTAAATGATGCATACAATTTTTGATGAATGTTTTTATATAATACAGTCACATTCTGCAAAATTGCACAAGGAAGGAAAGCTACATTGTTTTTCCTCCCTGGAAAGACTTCCTATGTACCCTTCAATATGAGTTTAAAACAAACAGCAATTACAGTTTATTTTTCAGCTCACAGAAGGAGCTCCTTTGATTGTGGGTCTTTTTGAGCTTGTTAAATTCCTTTGTTTGTCTTTAATTTGAGAATCAGCGGGGTACAATAGCATATGTCTGATGTAGGCTCTTTATCTTGTCACTCAGCCTTCAATGACTTAAAACTGTTTCTACATTAGTAAGAGAAACCTGTAGGTATCTGCCTAAGTAGCAGTGTATAATTTTCTATGTGTTTATTGTGGCACTATGATGGTACTGGGGATGATGTCTGTGTCACCTTCATGGTTATAGTTTAAATAACAGAAAATAAACTCAAGAACTCCACAGAAAAGAAAGCAAGTTCAGTCTTCAGAATTTGCTCTTAAATCTTAAAACAATTCTATTACAGATGGGTTGCTTTATTTCCAATAATTTATTAATAATAGTGCTATAGTAGCTGGGGAAATGGCTCAGTCAGGAAATGTTTGCTACACAAGCATGAGTACCTAAGTTCAATGCCCAGAACTCAAATAAAAATGATGGGTTTGAGGGTATGTGCCTGGGGGGCAGAAATAGTAGGTTCTCTGGAGCTTGTGGTCCAACCAGACTAAGCTAATTGATGTGCTCCAGGTCAATGAGAGATCCTGTCTTGAAAATAGTGATTGATGTTACTGAGGACAATATACAAGGTTTTCCTCTGATTTCTGCACCCACACTTCCACACACAAACACCACACACATACATGCATTAAAAAGAACTTTATTGGGCTGAAGAGATGGTTTAATGGTTAAGGCATTTGCCTGTAAAGCCTAAGGACCCAGGTTCAATTCCCCAAGACCCATGTAAGCCAGATGCCCAAGGAGTGCATCTGGAGTTTGTTTGCAGTGGCTGGAGGCCCTGGTGAGCCCATTCTTTCTATTTGCCTTTCTGTCTCTCTCTCCAATAAATAAATGAATAAATAAAATGTTTGAAAAGTATGTTATTTATTACATAGTGCTCTTATGCCAGAGGCAGTCCATCTCACTTAATTTTGTATTCTGTGCTACCATATATTAGCATTATGAAACTAATCACCAAAGAAATAAAACACATCTATAACCCCAACACCAAGAATCAGTGCTAACATTTAGAGTATAAACTTGCAGATATTTCATTTAATGTGTAGATGCTAATCAATTTAGAAAGACTAGCATGATGTAAGCACTATTTTAAAATCCATTACTTACTTAATCACAAATTTTCACATATTATTGGATGTGCTTGTAAGCAAAGATTTTAATATTATTTAATTTAATAATATTATTAATTAAATCATAAATTCATTTGATTTACAAATATTTTTATTTATTTGTTTACTTATTTGAGAGAGAGGCAGATATATAGAGAGAGTTGGGCACACCAGGGCCTCCAGCCACTGCAAATGAACTCCAGACACATGCACCACCTTGTGTATCTGGCTTTATGTGCTTCACAAGCAAGTGCCTTAACCACTAAGCCATCTCTCCAGACCTGCTTCATTTTTAATCAATCTTAATGATAGACTATTTTGAGAGATTGTTTTCTGTCAATAAATTATCAACTACTCAGCCTTCTATAGTAAATAATTATTATAAAATCCACAGGGCCGAGGTTTATCTTTTTCTCATTTCTAAACCATTTTATTGTTTCAGGTAATATTCCATGCCCCAGAAAAGTGTTTAATGTGTAATTACTGACATCTTCTTGAATTCTATGCATTACTTTCTTACATGAAGAGTTGCATCTCAAGTCATACATGATTCACATTCTTATGAAATTCTGGGGCTAATTTGTCACTGATAGTGCTTTGGTACACTAAGTTCCTATTTTCCTGTCTCCATATTGCTGTGGCTCATTTCCACTGCTCATCTGATTTCTTTATATTGTGTTATTTCTTTTTAAAAATATTTTATTTTTATTTATTTATTTGAGAAAGAGACATACAGAAATAGGCAGGTAAAGAGAGAGAAAATGGGTGCACCAGGGCCTCCAGCCACTGCATATGGACTCCAGATGCATGCACCCCCTTATGCATCTGGCTAATGTGGGTCCTGGAGAGGCGAGCCTGGAACCTGGGTCCTTAGGCTTCACAGGCAAGTGTTTAACCACTAAGCCATCTCTCCAGCCCTCATTATTTCTTTTTTAGTACAACTTTTCATTTGACTGATTTTCACTTGCTCTTATGCAACTCAGAGGCCTTTTCAACTGTTGTTTCTCAGAACACACCATTTCTACATTCCTTTTCCATTGTTTTTGTTCTTTGGATATGAATATAGATATTCAAGCTCTCCACTTATTGTGTTGTTGATTTTACAGGTAAAAGAAAGGAGATATTAAACAATCATGTATTCATCATTGTGGAAATTATTTCATTTGCAATGTGAGGTCAAGGCATTGAAAAATGAAGAAAAATATTAGTTATGAGAAGTGACTTAAAATGTTCGCAGATAAAGGTTCTTGGGTAACATTATGGTCCCATTAACATTCACTAAACAAAAATTTGTTCCATATCTTTATTGGCCAAGTAATATCTTAAATTTTTGGAATAAAAGGCAAAAGAAGGCACAATCTCAGGAAATGATACTTTAGAAGGAAGCATGTGAGCAAACAGGCAATCATGTCCAGGTTTTATGTCCTTCAATGGGTAAAAATAATAGGGAGTAAGTAAGACTTACAAATATACATAATTGTGTTTTAGGGGGCTGAACATCTCTTAATGCACTTATGAGAAGTTATATAAAATGAAACCCCAAGTTTGGGAGAAACTCAGAGGTAGATCACTTGCCTAGATGTGCAAGAACATGGACTGGATATCTTAGATTAAGGAGGAAAAATTCCCAAGGAGTTATCTCAGTGAACTCACACCAGAAAGAAGAAGAGGAAAGAACCCTTTATGTAAAGAAATTAGCATGCTGAATCTAAGAAGGAAATTCTTAGGAAAATTAAAAAAAAAAAAAAAAAACAATATTCTTGTTGCCATTTTTTGTTGTTGTTGTTTAATGTCTAGGGATTTGTAGTAGACAGCTTCTGGTTCTCTGAGATGAACATCCAGACCAGGCAGAGTTATGGAGGAAATGATATTTATTGAAGATTACAGATCCAGGGGATGTTCCATTATGGCAGAAGAAGTTGGCCTGCCTTCACAAGACCAAACACAGAGAGCGAAACCAAGAGCCAAAAGCCACACAGTACAGCACACCTCCAGGAACTCCAGCTAGGCAGACTTTGCATATCTTTAGATTGAAATCTCAAACCCATCACCACACCTTTATATCCACCCAGTGACATTGCCTCCAGCCAGGTGGCTGCAGATGCAAACTACAAACTAATAAAACATTGAATATATTGGGGACCATCTATTCAAACTACCACAGGATTAAATTTATCCCAGTTCTTTACATTAAATTCTAAAGTTTAATCTGAAAAGACAGGGTTTTTCCTGTGGTGAATTTAAGAGTAAGGAAGTTATTCTTTTTTTTTTTTTTTTCCTTTTAGGAAGTACCTCTTCATAGGACCCTGATCCTGTGCCTATATAGGACATTCCTGTAAAGGGGAAGGTGACCTGTCTGTGAGGGACCAAAACGTGACCTTCAAAAATGGTAACCTGCCTTCTTGAAGGGACCTCAGGCCAGAGTGCACATCTGTAAAGGGCAAAATTCTGCTGCAATAAACCCAAAACCAGGTTAACCCCACTGGAGGACCAGCCAGCAGAGGAACACCCAAAACCTAAGAACTTGAGAAGTGTTACCTTGATGTGTGAATGAAGGGATGAGCAGGGGGTGGGGGGACACTCACCAAGGCAACAATAAGGATGTCTCAGGAGACCAGATTTGGCTCCTTTAAGTGACCACATATTGCTTCCCACAATGGCAGAAAATGAAGAGAGTAAGGAAAACAAAACGTGTAAGAAAGATGTGATGATGTTCCCATGATTGCTTGGGATAAGCCGTTGGTGCCTACTGCACTGAGTATAGGCCCTATCTGAAAGGATGGAAGCCTTTGCACTGAGAAGTTCATAAGAAGGGTATGGTCACTCAATTGTAAGGGCTATAGTACTTGTGTCAGCGTAGAAAGAAAGGAGACAGACAGACAGACAGACAGACAGACAGACAGACACAGACACAGACACACACACACACACACACACACACACACAGAGAGAGAGAGAGAGTGAGAGAAATCGACTGACCTTTGGGCCTTACCAAGGAGTAGTCCTGGCCTAGGACCACGCTTTGTCTCAAAAGTTTAGCAAAAGGCTGGAGAGATGGATTAGTGGCTAAGGCACTTGCCTGCAAAGCCAAAAGACCCAGGTTTGATTCCCCAGGACACACATAAGCCAGATGCACAAAGTGGTGCATGTGTCTGGAGTTCGTTTACAGTTGCTGAAGGCCCTGGTGTGTGCATTCTCTCTCTCTCTCTCATAAAATACATAAGTAAATAAAAATGAAATAAACTTCAGCAAAGTTCTCCAAGGGTCCCATGCCAAAGGAATGGAACACCATATATAGACCACCAAATGTTGAGAAATTTTACTTGTGGTTTAGAGTAGCAGGTTGAAGTGTAAAGTAGAGGGGAAAAAGGAGTTTGTAACACTGTTCAGTAGAGTGGGAAAGCAACTTCTCAGGGGTTGTATTGCATTGGGCTATAGGTGCTTGGTGTTTTGATCTAGAAGAATCTGGAACCCTTCTGTTAGCAGCTGCTGCACGTATGGGAATATGGGATGTTGGTGCACCTTTACCTAAAAGTAGGTGAGGGCTGCTATTTTGCTCTGATTTGGTCCCCTGGGATCCTCTAGCAGGAGTATAGCCAGAAGGCGTCTACTCTAAGCCCAAGGCATGTGGCAATGAGGTTAGCTTGTCTTAACAGTTATTTATTCAATGTACACACTATGTCACATATAGACTTCTAGAGAAGTAACAGTGCCAAATAGAAAGATTTCCCATTTGATTCAAAACTCCTATTCCTTGGTGTCTTTCAGTAACATCCTAGCAATGACTGGTTTTCTGGGCATTATTTAAATAGCATAAACTGGAAATTATTGAACTTTCAATCCAAAGTAGATTGTGTGAATACAAGATAGCATATCCGTAAAGCTGAGAACTATGTAGCAGAAAAGGGAAAGCATGATGTTCATGATTTATTTTTAAATAGATATAACAATGCACAGATAAGTCTGTATCATATGTCTTTTTTAAAACACATGCACATGCAGAAATCTACCTAATACTGATAACATGTTTAGCTGTGGAAATAGGAGGGAACAGATTAGAAGGAACAAAATTGGTAGTGGCTTTTGTATGGGTGTATGTTGTTATATAATTTTAACTTTGAATTTCTGTGAAAGCTACATGTGATTTAACAAAACTAAAGTAAAAAGGGCAATCTTTTTCTTTCTGGAACAGATTGTGAAGGATCAACATGTTTAGTGCCTATTCTCATAATGAAAATGCAAACAAAAGGAGACAAGAATATGTGGCTCAAGTATTTTCAGGCACTGAATGACAAGCAGGGTAGAGCTGTGATCCTTGCAAAAGGAAACACTGGATCTGACATCCACATTTATTCTCACCTTTGGCCTAAGACACTTTCTAGTGCACAGAATCAGGAAGGAGAGTCTAAATGGAGATCAGTGGGTGTCATGGAATACAGAAAAAGATAGGTTGGAATGCTGTGTGCAGGGCGGGGGATGGTTCTGAAGTTGCAAGAAGTTTGGAGACAGTGTACACAAGACAAGAGAGCTATGCAGAGGAAACATTCCAAGCATGGGTACAGGTGTCACCATGAATTTTTGGCTGAAGGTTAAGTACATGTGTTGATTGGGATTCCAAAGGACTAGTGAGATAATTACTAACGGATAAGTGAGATAAAGAGGATATGAGGCCATGCAGCAATGCGGGAACACATGAGGATTCAGAGTGGAGGAGCCAACCCACCTCTATCTGAAACTACAAAAAGGTTATTTCTAAGGAATAACATTGATCAAATTTTTGAGGTATCATGCCTCTTGCCACAGGCAGCTGTTCTGGGTTCTTGACATCTCATTCAATGAAATGAAAAAGTGCACTCAAATAGCAAAGTAGCAAGAACTTGTATGTAAAGCTAACTTAAAACAATTATTTACTTATTTATTTGAGAGAGAGAGAAAGAGGCCGATAGAGAGAAAGAGAAAATGGATGCCCCAGGGCTTCTAGCCACTGCAAACAAACTCCATACACATGTGTCCACCCCCTTGTCATCTTGTTTATGTGTGTCCTGGAGAATTGAACCTGAGTCCTTAGGATTCGCAGGCAAGTGCCTTAACTGCTAAGCCATTTCCCCAGCTCAAAAAAGTTGTATTTAAAACAATAGTACAGGAAGTACTGCAAGGGAACAGAATGAACACCCATGAGATCAGGTGGACTGCTTGAAAAAGGTTTTTAAAGAGCCCCGCCTTATTCCTCAGGGCATTCTTTTAAAGGCCCAGGAGGAGATGGTTGCCATGGATGGATATGGGTGGTAGTTTTCTGTTTTGATTGTCAGACTGTCCCTTCCCATAATGCATCTGATTTTTAATGATATGCATGCCCAATCATGCATAGGCATAAATTAGTGAACAGGGGATTTTTTTTCTCCTAAAAGTTCATATTGAAGACACAGTTTGCCTTACTGCACATGCACTGGCAACCAGATCAGGATAGATCAGTCCTGTACCACTGCTTCCCAAATATCTTCAAGGATGTGTTTGGATAGAAGTCAATTACAAAGGGGAAGTTTCTGCTAAGGAGTCTCTAGAGTGGAATTGCCATTGCTATGTTTGACAGAGTTGTGTGTGCAGCTTGATGCAGGTGAGGATCTAGAGTGGCTAAGTACTTTGATAAAAAAGAGAGGTGTGTGTAGCTCAATAAAGTGTGGTTATGGGCTGCTAACAAGCCCTATGCTTGCCTGTCTCATAAGTGTTACTGGAGGTTTTGGAGTCAGAGCCTAGGCGGTGGCAACTCAGACATGCTAAACTTGTCACCATCCCCAGTATGCTGGCTAAAGAGAGTAAAGAAACAAAACAACAGAGAAAGATTTATTCAATGTGGCCATATTGGGATGAAGAACAAATAAAGGTATCAGTGTCCCCCCTCTCCCCTCAAAGTTTCCCTTTGGAGCCCTGGCATGAGGGTTAAGTTCAAATAGAGGGCTAGAGATATGTGCAGCTATATGGCCTGGCCAAGATCTGATCTTGCCCATCACTGACCCATTAGTCTCTCTACTCTAGGTTGTCAAGTTGTCAGAACCATGTGACATCTCTTCATGAGAGACAAGCTCCTCCTCAGGTTGTCACCAGAATTTAGGCTTTTCCTCCCTGCAACGAGGGATACCTGGGAAAATTTTAATTCTTTGCCTTCCATTGTTTCAATACTCTCACAGCTAAAGAGAAGGTCACAAGTGATTCATGTCTTGCTGGGCAGTTACCTAACCATATGTGAATGGATATATGAAAAAATTTCCATTGCCATAAACATTTTTGTTGAATAGCAATAATTTATAGTAAGGATACTCTAGACCTGCATTTTAAAAATTTTTATTTATTTATTTATTTGAGAGAGAGAGAGAGAAAAAGAGAGAGAGTTGGCATGCCAGGGCCTCCAGCCACTACTAACAAACTTTAGATGCATGTGCCCCCTTTTGCATCTGGCTTACATGGGTCCTGGAGAATTGAACCAGATTCCTTTGGCTTTGAAGGCAAGTGCCCTAACCACTAACCCATCTCTCCAGAACTTAGACCTGCCTTATCAAAGGGTAAAACCAAGCCTTGTCAGAAATAAGCTGTTAATGAGCTGCCTTCAAGAAGAAAACATAGAGGCCAGGGAGATGGCTCAGGGGTAACAGAACTTTCTTCCTAAGCAAGAAGACCTGAGTTAGATCCTCAGCACCCATGGAAAAGCCTAGCATGGCCACTCATCCCTGTAATGTCAGCACTGTGGAAGATAGAGACAGAAGGCTTGCTGTGGCTCCCCAATCAGCCAGTGTAAATGTAAAAAGGTGAGCTCCAGATGTTCACACTGAACAATTTTCTTGGAGAAATAAGGCAGAAGAACAATAGAGGAAGACAGTCAGCATTCTCCTATGGCTTCCATATGCCGCTGCATGTGTATGCACCAGACACTTGCATCTGCACACATATGTGCCTACCCATACACACACACCACATAAACACACAACAATGTTAAAAAAAGAAAACATAGCACAACACAACATTCAGCATTGTGGCTTCTATAATGCACGGTGTCTAATAAAAATAATAGACATGGGAGAAAAAGGAATACAACAGCTGTGAATCAGAATAGAACAGATAATTGAACAGATGCCATCGTCATAGACATTTTAGAATTAGTATAAAATTGACATTTAAAAAGCTATTATACATACAGTCACTGCAAAGGCCATTCAAGAAGAGAGATCAAAATCATAAAAAAGCAACCCAATGGAAATTCTAACATCATATATATATATGAAATCTCCTGTATGAGCTTATAGAGAAAGCCTGATGACAGTGCAGAATTACAGATTAAAAGGTAGATGGGGGGGTGGTAGAGAGATGGCTTAGCAGTTAAGGTGCTTGCCTGCAAAGCCAAAAGACCTAGGTTCAATTCCCCAGGACCCACATAAATCAGATGCACAAGCACATGCATCTAGAGTTCATTTGCAGTGGCTGGAAGCCCTGATGTGCCCATTCCTCCCTCTCTCTCTCTCTTTTCTCTCTCTACCTCTTTCCCTATCACAAATAAATAAATAAAAATAAATTTAAAAAACAAAAAAGTAGATTGACTTATAAAAGAACTTTAAAAAACCCACTGAAGCTGAAAGAGGAAAAAAATACTATAAATTAAAATAAAAGATAGAACTTTGGTATCAACTCATAAAAGCTAAACAGCTTTTATGAAGTTCCAAGATAAAAGATATAATTTGTGGCAGATAAAAGTATTTTAAAAAATAAACTGGAGAAAATTTAAGTTTGATGAAAAGCATAGTCTGTGCTGGAGAGATGGCCTAGTAGTTAAACGCTTGCTTGTGAAGTAAGGACTGCCCAGAAGGACAAGGTGGCATATGCATCTTGAGTTCGTTTGCAGTGGCTAGAGTCCCTGGTGCCCCCATTCTCTCAATCTCTCTCTCTCTCTCTCTCTCTCTCTCTCCCTCCTCACTCTGTCTGTCTGTTGCTCTCAAGTAAATAAAAATAACCAAAAAAATTAACAAAAGTATAGCCTTATACACTTAAATAACTCTAATAATTCTAAAAGGATAAATACAAAAGTTCATCTACATAAATGATAATGCAGATAGTCAAATTTATAAAACAAAGATAAAAGAAAATCTTAAAATTATCTAGAGGTAAGAAGACATTATAAAGATGACCATAACTAATGAAAATGATGATTAGTATATAACAGACACAGTGTGAGACACAATGGCCTTACTTCTTTATTTTTAAGGCTAAATTATGGAGATTTATCATAACAGAGAATAGAAATAAGAAAAAATAAAGCAACAAAACTCCAAAGATGAACGGGAAATCTCCTCATATTACTTCTTTCAAATGAAACAGTTTTGTTAAACTGTCCATCTCAAAGTATATATCAAGCAAAAAAAAAAATCCTTTAATCAGCAAAATTTAATATTCCTCTGCAATTCTGATCACTTTTGTAAGATACCACAGTGTGTCTTTTGAAGCATCTTTGTATTGGACATTGGCCCTTTAATTTTCTCATGTTGCTTCATAACTTAATACAATGTAAAATAGTTCTAGTGTTCTCATGTTTGCCCCCCAAAAATGTGAACATAAGGGCTCAGTGGGTGAAGTGTTTATTGCACAAACATGAGTTCTTGAGTTTGAATCCCCAGTACCCAGGCATACCTTTGTAATCCTAGTGCTAGGGAGGCTGAGACAGGGAATCCCAGGGCTCTCTTACTAGTTAAACTAGTGAGCTCTAGGTTTATCAAGAGATGCTGTCTCAAAGAATAGTGTAGACTGACTAAGACACCAGGCATTCATCTCTGATACACACACACACACACACACACACACACACACACACACACACACACAGAGAGAGAGAGAGAGAGAGAGAAAGTGTGATGTTAGATATGCAGTCCCTAGTCTTTTCTTGTTAGAACAAAGAAGGCCTGTGTTTCAGTAGTTCCATGTGACCTGGTTTTATACCTGTCAGTGTCCTGACTGCTCTCCTTTGAGTGCATTTTCAGTTTCTATCCTTATAGTCTATGTATTCTTCCAATGATATACCATCATCTATCATCTAACGAGGAGAAACTGTTAGAGGGATGATCTTTTCAAATTATGGAAAATTGCTCATCTGACAAACTTATGCTATTTCTTCATATGAACATATAGTCATCTTAAACTTTAGCTTTGTCAAATGCAGTTGTGCTAATGAGCTTTTCACAATCCTGATTGTCATACAATTTATTCTAGTACTTTAGCCTTAGCTCTAATATGTTTCTTTTTCTGCCACCCTTTTCATCTCTTCTTTTCTGAAAACTGGTCTTAGTGATTGCAACTTCAGCTCATGAGGAGAGCAGACAATAGATAAAACTGGTTTGTTCATGTGTTTCTTTAAAATGAAGGTTCTACTGAGAGGATCAAAGTTGCTCCAGTTTGCAGGTAGGCCTAAGTTTCAGTTTCCCTGAAAAGCTGGCAAGACTTCTGGGAAAAGACCACGAACAAAGGGCTGTTAATTAACAGCCTCCCTTGACATATGGCTGGGGAAAGATGGCTGTCCAGGGGCCTGAGTCAGTTCCTGCAATATCTCTGGACTATGACCAAAAAAGGACATGCCCGGGGACAGCGGGCCCAGGGACTGAGTCAGTTCCTGCAAGGTTCTGAGGACATGCCTGAACATGACCCAAGATGGTAAAATTAGGGCCACAGCCAATCAAAGAAGTACAAATGTAACTGTTGCTTGCTTAGCCAATCACCTAAAGGGATGGTCTAACCCACCTAAAATCCCCCTTTAAAGGGGCCTGTGTTCTCCATTCGTGATTGCCATTTTGTATGAATGGTTGACCCCTGCATGCTGGCTGATTCTGCAGAATAAGCGCTCTGTTTTTACATGCTACTTGAGTCTGGGGTCCTCATTCAGCGATTCTCGGACCCTTCACTACTTTATATGTGAATGGATTTTTATTGTTTTGATTTGTTTTCTGTGATATAGTTTTGTGGTTTATAAGGTATCAATGCAGAATTCTAGTGTTAGGATGTATAAACCAATAAGTTTAAGAAGTTTACTACTAATCCCTGGCTTCACCTAAATCCCCATCAGTGTGCATTGAAGAGGGGCCTCAGGGATGGAGACAGGGGAAAGGGGAAATAAGAGGATAACTGAATGGGAATACAACCAATTTGCAATATGTTCATATATTAAAGTTCTCAATACATTTAAAAAAAAAAAACCTTTAAAAAGTGTTTTTAAAAAGACAACTGAAAACATTGAAACATTTTTTTTTTTTTTCTGGATACACCTTCCCTCATTGTTTCACTGTCAGACAGTGAACTCACCATCTTAGCTCTGTTTTGAAGTTGTTAGTGAAAGCACGCTCATCTGAAAAGGCTATATTGTATTCATTGTGCAGGTGTTTTCACAAACATGGATTCCATCCTCACCCCCTAAGGTGAGAAATGAAATCACAAAGCCTTTTACCAGTGGCCTTTCTGAGAAAAAGCTCTTCAGTTTTCTTTGTCAGGTTATCTCACAGCTGTCAGCACCTGCCCTCCTCTGAGCACAATCATCATTGAGCCTGGCAGGGTTCTGATTTCACCACCTAAGGCTCACTGGGGACCAAGAGCCACAGGGACAGGAGGGCAGCTGGGCACTTAAGAGAAGTGCTGAAAGGAGCAATAGAAGTACTTACTGTTAGATAGTCTCCAGTGGAAATCAGTGCCTGGATGCCTGAAAGACTGAGAAGAGGACAGCAAAGACTGAAAGGATCAAAACCACATGTGCCCGCAGAGCTTAGAATCCCCTGTGCTCTAATGCTCAAGGAATAGAAGGATGAAATTTTAAACTAACCTTTGCGTGTGCATATGGATATCAAAGGGACAACCTCAGGTATGGATGGTCAAGAATGCCATTTTCTTTCTTTCTTCCTTTCCTTCTGTCTCTCTCTCTCATTCCAGGATCTCTCACTGGACCTTATAGCATAGGGTAAACTGGCCAGTGAGTCCTAGGGATCCACCAGTTTTTAGTGCTGGAATTATAGCACATTCTACCATACCTGGTGTTTTTGACCATCAGCTCTGGGAATCAACTCATGTCTTCATGTTTGCAAAGCAAGGACTTTACCCACTGAGCCAATTATCCAGCCCTTGATAATCTTCTGTTAAGACAATTGTATTCTGTGAAATGCATGGATCTACTTTTGTGATTAAGACTACATAAATTTATCATTTTCACCTATTTTTAGTATGCATTTTAGGTATGCAATTTAAGTATTTTTCAAATGTATATATCTGGAAGTATGTATTTCAAGGTACTGGACATTTTTATTACTCCAGAAAATACCTGATTTTTAACCTTTTTCTATGGCTACTGAAACAATAGGAAAATTGAAATTTTCCCAGAAATCTCATACTGGAAAAAGAAAGGGTTGATGAAGCAGTTGAGGGTTAAAGGGCCCCAAAAGTAAACTAAAAGTGGCTGAAAATGAGAAGTGTATTTGAGCCAACAATGGAGAATCTGAATTTTCCTAAAGCAGTCCCCTCCCTAGATCTTCTTTTCTTTAAACCTGGCTCCCTAGCTAGATCTCTTCCTCCCTACAGAGTTCTCCTTCCTACAGAAAGCTTGGATCTGTCACCAGGTGCATTGCCCATTTGGGACCCTCCTGCTTTTCTTGCCTTCTTGCCTTCTCTTCAGTTTTGAATAAATTTTTGCTTTCCTTGACTTTCAAACTTTCCCTGGCCTTTAATTCTTTCATGAGCAGAGAAAACCAACCTGACCCTTAGACAGTAACACGTCAGCCATAGTGACCGCTTATCTTCTGAACAGAGATTTCACACAGTTCTGACGATCACAGAGCACCTCTCAGGAGAGCTGGGAGCCCAGACAATGAGAGTCAGCGATGGGCTGATGGGCTGATGGGCTGAAGGGCTGAAGGGCTGAAGGGCTGAAGGGCTGAAGGGCTGAAGGGCTGAAGGGCAAGGCCATACTACAGTCAAGGCTGCTTAGTTCCACAGATCTCTTGGATACTTAAGCCCAACCCTCCTGTTCTTTATGTCAGTGCTGAAAATTTTTATACTGTCTTTTATCTTGCCACATGAAAAAGTGGATGTTTGGAAGACAAGGAGTGAGTGGGGCAGAGGAGATTTATGGAGAAAAAGGTGGAGAATCCCCCTCCCCCGCAAAGCATGAGAACAAACCTGACAAGGATTTGATCCAGCAACCAAAGAAAAGAAAGAATGGATAGGGGAAAATCTGTTTTCTGAGAACTCAGAAGAAGGCAGGCTCAGCAGTGAGCATTTGGGAGAAATTACATCAAAGGAGGGTCTTGTATACGTTTAAGGACATTATCTCATTATGGGGTAAATATTACCCCCCACCTCCTTAGCATGTCTATAGGTGAGGCATGGTCAGTTGGTTTAGCTCTTAAGGAAGGGGACCAGAGTTGTGTGTTTTGGATAGTCATGCCCCACCCTGGGCCAGAAGTAAAACTCAAATTTGCCTTCATTCAATAAAAGTCCTCATGCTTCCATCCTCCCCCCTTTCATGTGGTATTTTAAATCCTCTGAAGAGCAATTATAATGCTTCTCTATTGAATGTTACCAAGCAAACAGGAAGTAGGGTCCATCCTCTTTGCTCCTCTTCCCTAAAAACCACATTGACTACATTTTTCTTGGCCTCTCAGTAGAACTTTGTATCTTTCCTTGGCCTGTTAAGGGTGGATGCTGAGCCTGACTTGTTAGGGCTATTAGAGCTTCATAACTTCAGTAGTGCTGACTCTAAAGATTAAAATTTAACTAGTAACATTTTTTATTATATGATATTTTTTCATAACCAAAGCTTCATAAGTATAGAAAAGCAACACAAACAGAACCAACTGCTGAGTCACATTATAGCCTGTCCTTATCACTAGGATTTCCCTGACCTTCCTTGACTGCCCCAGTCCCTGTGATCTCCACCAAAATAATTCAAAGAGACACAAAGTGTGTAGTGTAGGAGACAGTTTATTACAGAGTAACAATGTGACTCACTCTCAGGAGTAGTGGCCATTAGGGAGACTCAAAACTCACCAAAGTGCTGAGAAGTAGTGACAGTGGAGTGTTTGCAGTAAGTGAGATATCTCTTTCACCTCCCTCCAAGGCTCAGGGTCCATTATGGAAGAGGTGGCAGAAAGAATGTAACAACCAAGGGAAGTGGAGGACTGCTTACAATACTCTACACACACATAGTGTGGCCTTGATATTCATGACCTCATAGTGGCTGATGCTTCCTATGCAACACCTGTATAATAGGAGGGGGTAAATTATGACCTCAGAATGGAAGAGAAACTACTTGGAAAGAAGAAGGGATTCAATGGAGGGAGAAAGGGAGAGTGGTGGGAAGGAATCTGTAATCATGTTATATTGTTTATATTTAGGGACATTTTCAATAAATTTTTTAATTTTTTATTATTATTTTATTTATTTTTGGAGAGAGACACAGAGAGAGACAGACAGACAGAGAGGGGGAGAGGAAGACAGATAGAAATGGGAGCGCCAGCAGTCTCTCAGCTGCTGTGAACGAAATCCAGATGTGTGCGCCCCCTTGTGGGCAAGTGCGCCATTGCGCCCTTGCCTCACTTTGCATTTGGCTAAACGTGGGACCTGGAGATTGGAACCGGTGTTCTTAGGCTTAGCAGGCAGGCGCCTTAACTGCTAAGCCATCTCTCCAGCCCTCAACAAAAATTTTAAAATAAAGATCTACACTATGAACAGAAAGGCAACCCAGCAAGACCATTTCGGGCTGAATAACTAGACTAACCTTTACTGATCCATGGCACTTAGTAAACAATCAAAACTCCCCTTAAAAAAGCTTATTTTCTTGGGCCCGGCATGGTGACACATGCCTTTAATTCCAGCACTTGGTAGGGACACAGAGGTAAGAGGATTGCTGTGAGTCTGAGAGGCCAGCTTGAGACTACAATAATGAATTCCAGGGCAGCCTGGGGCTGTAGTGAGATCCTACCTCAAAAAATACAAACAAATAAACAACAACAACAACTAAAAACAATTCTTTTCTCTTTTTTTTTTAGAAAAAAAACTTTCATGGTATTGTAGTCAGCTTTGGTGCTGGCAAAGACAAGAGCAGCTTGTGGAAGGAAAGGGTTTATTTTGGCCTATAGAGTCTAGGGAAAGCTCCATGATGGCAGGGGAAAACTATGGCATGAGCAGAGGGTGGACATCACCTTCTGGCCAATATCAGGTGGGCAATAGCATCAGGAGAGTGTGCCAAACACTGGCAAGAGGAAGCTTGCCATAATACCCATAAACCTGCACTCAACAATACAGTGCTCCCGTGCAGCTTCAATTCACAAATTGTCACTGGCAACCTAGCATTCAGAATACATAAATTAATGGGGAACACCTGAATCAAACCACCACACATGGCTTCTAATAATGGGGCCCTTGGATAACCTGGGTTTTTTGATTTGAGGTAATAGCAGATTCTAGACATTCCCAGTCTTGTCAATAACTCAAAATTGCCCATGTTTTGTGGTCATTGGGGAGAATCCCTTTTCACCTGGTACATTGAAGTGAGGGGTGATTACTATGTGGAGGGCGCTTACACAATGGTGATCAGCATAGCCCGTTCAGGGTTTGTGAGGTTAACAAAAGTACGTCACCACCATTTCCTAAAACGGCTTCTAAGCAGGAGCCTGAGGTAGGAGGATCACTGTGAGTTCTAGACCAGCCTGGACTACAGACTGAGTTCCAGGTTAGCATTGACTGAGACCCTGGTGCTCACCAACAAACAAGGATTGCCTCGGCAGTAATCTCCAGTCTTTCTCTCCAACACTAGCCTAGGAGATAGTGTGATCTTGCAGGTGAACCTCATCAGTCGACTTCAGGAAAGGAGGATCATCCAGGATCATCTGAGTGACCTGGTCTGTTAGGAGAACTTCAAAGCAGGGCAGATGGTCAATTTACAGACAGAAGAAAATCCTGTCCACACAGCTTGAGCAGGAACCCTGGGTGTTCCCTTACTGCCTGCCTATTCTAGGGACTTCACAGTGGCATAGTCTATCCCCAACCATGTAAGTCTGATTGTGCAATACAGCTCTTCTCACACACATGGTTTGAAGGCTTTTCTGCCTGAGATAGCTTATTTTCCAGTTTCTCCTCTCTGGAATTTTAGTTTATCCAACTACATCACTTCCATGGATCTCCGATGTCTCTAAGTATACAACTGCTGTAATTCAGCTCCCTTTTCCTATTTATTATCATAAGAACTTGGGTTCCTCAGGATCTACTTTAGTCCTGCCAAATAGTCATTAAAAAAGAAGAAATTGTTTTCTGCTTAAAAAATAGATCTGCATATTTTTACACTAACAAAGTCTAAATGCTTCTATTTTGACATATGGCAGTAGTTAAATATTCCAACTATTGCCTTTAGGTGGGCATTAAAAATTTAAACTCAATCTAAACAGCATGTAGAGTTTTACGGTGAGTTAAATAGTACCTATTGCAAAGTGAAGTAATGAGACCAAAGCTATATGGAAAGAAATGAAACCCTTTTTATCCAATCTCCTAGTGCTTGCTAGGAGCATCCATTCAAGAACCCATGGCTCCTTGTTCTTTCTCTTCTGCTTGCCTTTGTGATGAATTCTGATGATGCTACTTTTTCTTCCCTCTCTATTTTGTTTCTTATAATTTTTTTTTGGGGGGGAAGGGATGTATCCCATGATTTCTAATATACGTGTGGTAAAACTTCAAGCTTAGCACTAATAAATGTAAAGAGCTCGAATGGGATATGGCCTATTCCAGGGCCAGTTGTTTATAAACATATGGATAGAATGTGTAGATAGCAGGGAGAAGTAAGGCAGAATCTGTAGTCCCTTTGAACATCACAAGGGACACAAGTGAAAAGAAGAAGAAAAGGTGGGTTTGACCTTGGGAAGAATATGCAAATCTTCAAAGACTCTGGGTACTCTGTCACACGTGAAGTTGACGTGTGTGTGCACACACATGCGTATGTGTTTTCTACAGTTACCTGAGAGCTCTCAGGCATCAATGTTCAGATTTTTAGTGACACCCCATATTATCCCATTTTTCATTTTTCCATTCCCCATACTATACTCTCATTTCCTATCTTTGCTTAGACTTTGTTACTGCAAGTTACCTAAAATAGTCATAAGAAAGCCTCTGTAACAATTAATTTCACTATATCCTATTAACTGCATCCTAAAAATGACTGTTGATTAATTACCTAACTAGTTAATTAAATTATGGTCAGACTCCAACCCAGGGCCTTACACATACTAGCTAAGCTCTCTACCATGAAACTTTACTCCTAGCCCCAAATTATGGCATTTTTTTTTTTTACAGAAACAGATTATTTCCTACAAAATATCTTTATTTATGGGAAAAAATCTCTTTCAAATACAATACCAAAACAATTATGATATCTGTATGTGGATAAAGCACCTTATAGGTATATTAAATAAAAATTATGCTAAGATAAAATTTACAGTTTTAACATTTATTTAAAACTTTACTTTTCAAATTATTTGACATTATCATAATTATTATAGCTTAGAAAAAGTGAGAAGAGGCCTTTCAGAAACTTTTCTTGCTGAAATTGTGATTCTAAATAAATATATAAGCATCCATGAATTGATAATAATGCTCTGAGCTATTCAGCTTAAAATAGGCTTGCCCCATTAAGATTATTAAACTCAAAGGCATATTCTGAGAGCAGTTTTGAAAATGGATTTCTTGCAAACTGTCATCAAATATGCATGGATAAAATAATTATGTGGAAAGATAAAGGATGATGGAAATTGAAGGGGCTGACAATAAAAGGAACTGGATTACAGGGTTAGGCAAACTTTTTGAAAGGAAGGTTATTTTAAGGCTTAGACATGAGACTCTGAACATTGTCTTACAACCCCTCATCACTCTTGCTCTGTAGCATAAAGGTAGCAGGATAAGGCTGAGCTTTGATGACAGTGACTGACTTGCTTGTGATGGAATTTATCTCCAGAGAGTTGGGGTTCTTCTCTGATTGTGCTTGACATCCAAGCATCTTTTCTACTACCGGCATGAATATGGTGCTATTTCCATCCTCTATGATATTTAAGAATTCCGAATAAGTGTGGCTAGATAACAAACAGGTTTATGAAGGATGTCAGGCCTGTTTAGATCTACTTCTTTTGCATTTTAAGATTTTTATATCATATTTTAATTATACATAATAAAGGGTTTTATTATGGTATTTCCACATATGTATGTAATGGACTTTGTTAATATCACTCCCATTATACTTTTTCATTGCCCCCCCACTCTATTAGGCCCCTTCCTCTTCTCAACTAGTCTCCTTCTACTTTCATGTTTTTGTTTATTTTTGGATACCCATTGCTTGATTACAGTTGCTTATAGGAAAGTAAGAGGGGGATATTTACTGGACATGGGCAACTTATTAGTAACTATACCCCTAAAGAGAATGTCTTCCCTTCCCCCAGTGACTATTAATGGCCAAACTCTTTAGGAAGGGACAGAGTTTTATGAATCTCTCCCTCTTCAGTGATGGAATTTTGACTGACTCAAGACATACATCTTTTTCTTTTTTCCATGCTTCAGGTCTATGCACAAACATTAATTTCTATCATTTTACAACTAATTGTGGCCAAAAGGAGAGCTATTAACACACTCAACAAATTTATTTTAGAATGGGATCTCTAATGGCAGAATGCAGGAAATTTATTTTCAAAAGAATCATGTACAAAGTTCTTCCTTATTGTTGCAGTCAGCTTTGCATTGCTGGCAGAAATCACCTAACCAAGAGCAGATTGTGGGAAAAAAAAAAAAAAAAAAAAAAAAGGTTTATTTTGGCTTACAGACTCAAGAGGAAACTCCATGATGGCAAGGGAAAAGCATGGCATGAGCAGAGGGTGGACATCACTTCCTGGCCAAAACTGGGTGGACAACAGCAACAAACACTGGCAAGGGGAAACTGGCTATAACACCCATAAGCCTGCCTCCAACAATACACTGCCTCCAGGAGGTGTTAATTCCCAAATCTCCATCAGCTGGGAACCTATCATTCAGAACACCTATGTTTATGAGGGCACCTGAGTCAAACCACTACATTCCACCCTGGCCCCCATAAACTGATAACCATCCATGATGTAAAATATCATACATTCAATCCAACTTTAAAGTCCCCATATTTTTTTATAAACCCTAGTGATGTTCAAACATTTCCATAGTCTGAGATATTTTAACTGAGCCATAATACCAAAAAAATCTTCAAAAAACCCATAATGGTACAGAATAAACACTCACACTGCAAGAGATGGCATTGGGCATAGCAAAGAAATATTCCACCAATATAAGATTTAAACAGGGCAAACATCAAATTCTGTAGCTCCAAGTCCAACAACTCTAGCCAGTGACAAGTCTCCAAGTCTGATAATTCTGACCAGAAAAAAAAGTCTCTGGAGTTCAAATTCTGTCCCTCCAACTAGCCTCTTCACAGTTCTGGAAAACTTCAGCTGGGGCCAGTAGCTCTCCTTAGCAGCCATCTTGTGGTCCCAACAGCTCCACTGGGTCTCCACTGCAAGCCACAGTCCATCCTCGTGGCTCCATCGGGTCTCCATGCAGACATCTAGCAAACTTGCTTCACACTGCCCATGGCCGTTTCCAAAACACATGACCATGTTGCAAATTCAATGACCCTCTCTTTCCTGCATTTCTTATACTCCATAGTACCAGGTAGGGTGCCAATTTGTTAATCCAGGGGGTGAGTAAAGCAGACATTGAAGAACAGTACACTCCTTCAGCATTCAGGCCTCTTCAAAAACAGTCTACATTCTTCCTGCTGGCTCAATGTAGGTCAGCTGGCCCAACCTCAAAGGTTGTAATCTCTCATATAATTGCAGCTCAACTGGCAGAAGTTTCAGCCCAAAGACTTCATTTTTTCTGTGCCATATTTGTCTGCTCACACAAGTCCATTTCTATGCAATGCAACCCTGCACAACTTCTCAGGACATGGCCATAACAGCAAGCCTCTCACTGCAAATGAACTCCAGATGCATCTGCCACTTTGTGCATCTGGCCTTATGTGGGTGCTGGGGAATCAAACCTGGACATTGTAGACAAATGCCTTAACCACTTAGTAATCGCTCTAGCCCAAGATCCTGTTTGTTTGAGCGTTTTTTGTTTGTTTGGTTGGTTGGTTTTGGTTTGGGTTTTCGAGGTAGGGTCTCACTCTAGCCCAGACTTACCTGCATAGCCCTGGAACTCGCTATGTAGTCTCAGGGTAGCCTTGAACTCATGGTGGTCCTCCTACCTCTGCCTCTCAAGTGCTGGGATTAAAGGCATGTGCCACCACGAAGATCCTGTTTTTGAACCTCACATTTTACAAGTCTCAAAGCTGATCTGGATTAGCCTCTTGCTGTGTGTCTTTCCATGGAATAAGTTTTCCAAGGGGCCAAGAGGACAATCCTACACATTGAAATAGTCTTTTAGTAATAAATGCTCTTTTAAGATTTTATTCAAGTATTTATGACAATTAATAGTATTGGAAGCCATAGGTCTTGAAGCATGAAATATATGTAAAATTTCAGCTACTGGAAAATTTTCAAGGGAAGCTGTGATTCATAGAAAGCTCAATTTTAATTAAGGCAAAGAACATGAAGGGGTTGCAAAGAGAAAAGGAGGATCATATAGAAGATTTGAATGTCACTGAGTTCCAGGATACATAATGACAGAGTTTCACATGAGGGACAGGAACGAGGTATTGAACAAGGTATTCAGTTATGAGTAAAAACAGGAAAAAGTATGAGAAATTAATTATGAATTTAGGAAGGTTGGCATTCTATCACAATTTTAATAGCCTTATTGATATATTGGTCACATATTATAACATTTATGTGTTTAAAAATATATAGTTGAATGTTCTGTAATATATTCAGACTTGTACAATCACTAGCCTAATCTAATTTTAGAACATTTGCATTACTCCAGAAAGAAACCCATTTCTCACTGGCAATCATTCTCTATCCTCTAGCCTCAGGCAAATGTGAATGCATTTCCTATGTCTGTAAGTTTGTCTACAGTGGAAAACTCCTAGACAAAAGAATCATAAGATGTGTGCTCCTTCATACTTGTCTTTTATCACTTAACATAACATTTTCAGGGTTCATCTATGTTGCAACCTGAACTGATATGTTGCTTAGCTTGTCTTGTAATAATATTTTATAGTGTGGACACGCCAAATTTTATTTATCTGTTCATTGTTTTAAGGATATTTTGGTTGTTTTCAACTTCTTTGTCTATTCTAAGTAATGCTGCAATAGAAATACACATTTTTATGAGGCCATCTATTTGCTATTTCTATACATACATTTTGCTGAATCCATCTATTTCTCCTGAGTATATGCCATGTAGTAGAACTCATGGGCATAAGGAATATATTATAGAAATGCACAAAATGGGCTCTGTATATTGACCTCAATATTTAAATTCTCCCAGCAAGCTGATATCCATTAGTTCAAAAGCCTACTGATGCCCAAATCAAATTTTACATTTTGAAATATTTGAAATGTAGCACAGATAAGTAGAGTTTTGGAGCCTGCTTTGCATTCTCCACAAAAGTACCCCTAATATCTGCTGGCCACGGATAAAATATACCCTGGAGCTATAAAAGAGTCTGAGTTGTAGCTGTTCTGAGAAGTTCTCTGAGTAATGATTCCCTGATGTGTTGTTGAGTGACGTCATCTAGACCCATGGCTTCCTTTGTCTCTCTGGAGGGTCCCTTGCCTTCCTCCCTTTGGGTGACATCCTCTCAGCTTCCTTTTGGAAAGTCTCATTGCTCACATGCACATTTGTCAAAGGAAAAATTTGCGTGTGCTATGGCTCTCTGGAGGCTTTGTCTCACTTCTCCTCCATCAGCTCCCAAAGTGCTTTAACTTAGCACAGAAATTCTGCTAAGCTCAGTGAGGAAGCATGGGTCTCCTTTCCAAAGTGATGTACTATTTTCCAATCTCTCTTCCAGTTGTAGTCAGCTCCACATTTCTGGGATTAATTTCTAAACAAGATATAGCTCATGGGAGAAATGGGATTTATTCAGGGATTTATTTCAGGGGAAGTTGATGGCAGAAGTAGCTGGAACCTTATGACAGATCCAAGCTGAGAGACACAACCACACAGCCGGTACCACAAGCACACAAGCAGGAACCTGTAGCCGTAGGACTCCCAGAGCTCACACCTGTCTGAATACCTTAGGCTGGAATCAGATCGTCACCCATCCTAACTGCTGTAAACTGGTTCCCTATTGTGGTGTTGATTTGCATTGTTTAGATCACTAAATATGCCTGTTGATTACCTGTCCCCCGGCCCCCTTTGGAGTTATCTGTTCAAATCTTTCACTAACTGTAAAATTCAGTTCTACTTTTTAAATTATTGAGTTGCATACATGCTTCATATATTTTCTATGCAAGTCCCTTATCACATGATTGCAAATATTTTTTCCCATTCTGTGCCTCATCATTTTGCTTTTTCTTAAAATTATGGATGAAACTCATTAAGTATTTGCTACGTAAGTAGAGTTTACAATTGACTGCATTTTATAAGACAACCTGCTATGCTTTTTTAATTGTGATCTTTGCAGTACAAAATATTTCCATTTGAGGATGTCCAGTTTATTTATTTATTTTTATTTATTAAATGCTTTTCCATTTCAATGTCTCAGAGACCATGGCTTATGGATTTGAGAGATGGCTTACTGGTAAATACACTTTCTGCTCAAGCACAAGGGCTTGAAGGGTCCTGAGATTGCCTGAGCACAAATCTCCAGAACCTACATGAAAAGCTGGATGTAGCCACACACATCTGTAGACCCTGTCCTGTGGAGATCAATTTGCAAGGAAGAGAAAGCAGGGATAAGTGATGCAGGGGAACACCCAACTTGATATTTTTCTCTGACTGCCACAAGTGAATGTACTGTGTACCACATCAGCACATGTAAACATGTGCATACACCACATACATGTACCACACACATACCATACATCCTTTGCACCTACAAAAAACAAACAAAAAACACTGCTGAGCTCAAGGTTATAATATATATTCCAATATTTTCTTTAGCAAGTTCTATAATTTTATTTCCAATTCTCAGCTCTGTATCCATTTGTGTTTCTATTTGATTAAGATGTAGGGTAGAAATCAATTTTTTTAAAAAAACATTGATGCCTCATTTTCCCAGTTATATTTGTTGAAAAGACTATTTTTTTCTTCAGTAAGTTGCCTGGCTAGCTTTGTTGAAAATCACTTTACCATAAATAAGAATCATTTTGGTCCATGATTCTTTTAATTGCTTCATATACCTTTTTGTGTACTCACATCACCTTATTTTTTTTAAAAAAATTCTTTCTTTCTTTCTTTCTTTCTTTCTTTCTTTCTTTCTTTCTTTCTTTCTTTCTCTCTCTCTCTCCCTTCCTTTCTTCCTTCCTTCCCTCCCTCCCCTCATCCTTTCTCTTCTTTCTTTTTTTCTTTCTTTCTTTCTTTCTTTCTTTCTTTCTTTCTTTCTTTCTTTCTTTCTTTCTTTCTTTCTGAAAGATTATGGGAATGCCAGAATTCCTGCTACTGTAAACAAATTCCAGATGCATGTTCCACTTTGCACATCTGGTTTATACAGTTACTAGGGAATCAGTCTGGGACTTGCAGGCTTTGCAAGCAAGTGCCTCTAATTAGTGAATCATCTCCCTAACCCTCTTCAACTTATTTTGAATGCTGTATACTTGTAGAACTTGTGGGTCCTCTTGTTTTGTTCTATTTCAAAATCATTTGGCTTTTCTGACTCCCATTTACTTCCATATAAACCTTAGGATTAGCTGTGTATATCTGAAAAGAAGCCAGGTGTGACTTTGATAGCAGTTGTTTTGAATATGTAGATAAATTAAGACATTCTACAAAGTCCTGTTTATAGTAATCAATGGTTCAAACTTTAATATGCTTTAAGGAAGATACAATAGTTCTTACTAAGGATGCATCATCTATTATCAGGAAAGCTATCCTTCAAATAAATCATGGCAATCAATTATTTTTTTATTTTTAAAAAATAATTTTATTTATTTACAAGAAGAGGGGAGAGATGGAATGGGTGGGCTAGGGTCTCTTGCCACTGCAAACAAAGTCCAGATTCATGAGCCACCCTGTGCATCTGGCATTACATGGATACTGGGGATTGAAATCTAGGCCATCAAGCTTTGCAAGCAAGTGTCTGAACTGCTGAGCCATCTCTCCAGCCCATTAATTATATTTTTATGCTAGGAAAATTATACATGGGAAATTCAGCTAGCCCCCTTAGAACAGGAAGCCCCCTTTAAGTTCAAAACTAATCCAGGGTCTTAAGATGTTGATGATAAGATTGGCAAATCTAAACTCTCTTCATCTTAATAGCCGCATCCAAGTGTAGAAAGTTCCTTAGGTTAGATTATAATCATACTTTGGAATTTTAAGTCATCAGCCAAGTTCAGAAATTGTATAAAATAATCAGTGAAAAGTAGGGATCTTTATTCTATGAGACATTTTCATTTTCTTGGGAAAGTCTCAATAAAATTGCTGGAAAATTAAGGACCAATGGGATTAAACTGCATTGTGGCTGGATTAGCTTTACTCTTGAAATCAAATTTCCTCTGAGGCAGAGGGAAAATGTACTATAAGAAACTGAGAAGCCTTCAGAGTTGATATAAGAAAAGAATCTCAAGAAGACAGTCCATCTTAGTCTTACAGATAATTGTTAAATCCTGAGAAACAGAATGAGAAGGATGGAAAGCCAGTAAGAGAATTGAAAGGCCTTTATTATGGTGGAGGAGCTGTGTCAGATTTGTTTAGAGAGGCAAAGTAAAAACTGTGGCCATGCATCGTGGGGGTAGTCAAGAGTTATGGGGGATAGGCCAAGTCTCTGTGCATAATGCCCCAACTTGTGGCTCTAACATTCTTTCCATCCCCTCTTCTGCAAATTTCCTTGAGCCACATTGGGATCATTTTAGTTCTACTTCAGTGAGGGTCCCTTTGGAAGAGGGAGGACAGGGAAGGAGGATAAATGGAGTCATCATTATGAATGTAAAATTAGAATAATATAAATAAAAAATTAAAAAAAATATTGAAAAAGCAAAACTGTGGCCAACAGAATGCTGTATGCACTTTCCAGGAACAGGTGGTAGTAATGCATAAAGTGTCCCATATGAGTCCATGTGTTTGAATATTTGGCCCTCAGCTAGCGGTACTGTTTTAGAAGGTTGTGCATCCTTTAGGTGATGGGGCCTACTAGGATGTGGGTCACTAGGGGCAGGTCTCAAGGTTTTATAGCCTGGACCTGCTTCCTATTCACCATCTCTTCTTGACTGTAGATTCAATGTGACCAGTCAGCTTCCTACTCTAGCCACCATGCCTTCCTCACCATGGTGGGCTATAATTGTGAGCTCTGATAAACCTTTCCTTCCTTCAGCTGCTTCTTGTCAGGTATTTAGTCACAACAATGAATAAAGTAACTAATGCAGAAACATGGTACCAAGAAGTGGGCCTTTGCTGTGACATACCTGACCATGATATTTTCAGACCTTTGAAAATGATTTGTGTGAGTAATGTGAAAGGCTTTCAAACATTGAGCTAGAAGAGCCTTAGAATGCTATATAGTTTAATGGGTCATTCTGGTGGTAGTTTGGAAGACAATTATGCTGAGAGCAATGCAGACAGTATAAGCCTGGCTCATAGGTTTCAGAGGGAAACAAGGACTCTCTCAGGAACTAGGCTGTAAAAGAAGCTGGCTCCATTATGCCTATAACTGAAAACTTTGGGTTGAACTTAAAAGTAATGGACTAATTTGATTGGAGGAGGAAATCTCAAGACAGGATATCATTCATGCTGGTGTTTAGAAAAGTTGTCATTGTTTAGGAGATCAGCATCATTAAAAAGAAAACCCATGCACTTTATTGGGACCACAAGAGAGGTGTCCTTTGGGTGAAACTCCACTCATTAGTATTCCACTCTCTTTATGAAAATTCAAATTAATCTTAAGGAAGAAAGCCTAAAATGAAGGAATTCCCTGCTCAGACATAACTGTAGGTGTATGTTTCAACAAGTGAGCATGGAATGCATACCGTGGCTGCTATAGATATGGCCCAGGAGGCTAGGCTACATCTTAACTTGGCATCAGAACTGGGCACAGCATACATATGGTACTAGTTTTGGCATCATGAAAGATGCAATATTGTGCCGGTTCTTTTCCTCCACCACCGGCAGGTAGAGCAGAAGAGAGAGAGAGCCAGGCCAGCCGCTTCTCTTTTGAGGCTGAGTGGGAAGGCGGATGTTGGCGACTCAAACCCCTCCCCCCTTAAAACACCGGGGAGAAAAACCACATTGAGTTGGGAGACCGTCTAGGGCGGAAAACTCTCCGTTTATTGTCATGGGAAGGTGTTTATATATTTTGAGAAAGAGGTTGGGAAAAAGGATGAGATAAAGGTGTAAGGGCCATTATTATTTCACCATGTCAGCAGTAGCTGGGTGGAGGCAGTTTCAGCTTAGGTGCTGAGTCACTCCAAGGTCAGGTCGTTAAACTCCAGTCAGGCTCCGGAAGTTCGACTAGGTCTCACAAGAAGCCAAGTACAGGTAAACTCTGGCTGGGCTCAGAACCACTAGGCCTCACACCGGGCAGTGCCCAACAGTATTGAGGGAGTCTTAGAATCTTGCTCCATTCTTCAGAGAGTCATTAAGGCCAGGCAATGTGTGGCCAGGTTGGAGTACCCTGCAAAAAGGCACTAAGAGGCTACTGTATGAAGCTGAGAGGGTGTGGCTTCAATGGAAATGGATTCCCAGGTATGATGGAGATGTCAGGAATATGAAGCAACCACCAATGAACATGGTGTGCTTTAAGTGGTACTGCCCAAGAGAGAGTGTATGTGTGCTACCAACAGCAGAGCTGGAGAGACAGGACCTTTCGTGCCTGGAGGATTCCATGAGAAGCCTGAGATGCTGAGCATGGAGCTTCAGGTGTTAGTCTTTGCTCTGCATTTGAAGCACATCTCACAGATACAATGAATAGTCTATATGGGCTGAGGTAGGAGTGGGAGTGCCTACAACCATCATGAAGGTTATATTGCAGAAGAAAGAATGTGGCAGAAAATTTAAGAGATGGCAAGAAGCCAACAGGGAATATTTTTGCTCATATCCTGAACTGGAAAGAAAAGATGTCAAAATTTAAGATGTTATGAATGAGCAGCATGCAGACCTACTTCTTTGGATAATGTCACATCCAGAAGCCATAGGTTGCTACTAGAAAAATTTCAGTGCCAGGATAGGATACCTTCCAGTGAGTTGTTGGCCAGAGAGGTCCCCAATGCCCCACAAACATTATAGGCCACTGCCAAGGCTCTTGGTTTCCCACCAGGAATAGATGGTAAGACCCTATTGCTGAAGACTCCACATGCTTGGGTTGCAGGTCACTGAAGAGTAAAGCTGGAGCTGAGCTGAAAACCTCCTCTCTGTGGACCACCTGACAGAAAGCTGGAAAAGCTACACTGCGTGCTCTCTCCCTATGATAAAGAGAAGTCATCAACAGTGGTAAACAACAGTGGACATTACAGGTGATAAGAATGACCAAAGAGGCCAAATGTCCCATCTGGTGCAATAGTGGTATGTTTGTTATGGGGAAAACTGGACTGGAGACCTGCTCCATGGGAGCATATACATGCTCGGTACTCAAAACCTAGACAAAAGCCTTTAGTGGGAGAGTTTATGAGCCCTAGGGGTCTAGTACCTGATGTTGTCTGACTAAATGCATATATTATGCTCACCAAAGTGTCCTGTAAGCTCTTTTTGTAATGTTCATGCCCATGTATTAATGATACTCTCACTTTTGGTTAGAGAAGCTTCTCTTTTCAGATGGTGGTAACCACTGAAAAGACTCAAAAGGCACCACAGTGCTGAGAAGAAGTGATGGTGGGATATTCAGCACCAAGACATCTCTATCACACCTTTCAAGGCTCAGGGTCCATTGTGGAAGAGGTGGTAGAAAATTGTACGAGCCAAAGGATGGGTAGGACTGTTTACAATGCAAGCTTCCATACGTAAAATGGCCTGGATATCCATGACATTGCCTGGCACCACCTAAACAAGACCCTCATAATAGGAGGAAAAGATGATGACATCAGAATTAAAGAGAGACTAATTAAAAGGTGGGATATGATGGAGGGTGGATTTGTGAGGGGGAAGGTGGAGGGTGGGAGAGAATTATAGTTTCTTTTTTATAATTTTGGAAGCTGTCAATAAAAATGTTTTAAAAATAAATAGTGTGAGTAGAGGAATTAAATGATCTAAAAATAGCTGCTTTTCTGAGGAGAAAATTTAGGAGTATCAGACTGGAAACAAGAGGGAAAATTTGGAGTTCTTGCAAAAACGAGGGCAGGGGGTTGATGTCATTTTGGATGACAGAGGAAGCTGTGGATAGTGGGAACACTGGACATATTTTGAAGGTTGTGATAATAGGATTGGATGCATAATTGTATGTGTAGTGTGATGGGTGGAAAGAGTATTTAGCCTAAGCAAATAGAATAGTGGAATAATTAAGATAGGACCACAGCATTAGGGTTGACATGTCATCTTCTTTGATTCTTAGAACATGTTACATTGTTATCTTCACTTTAAGATGATAAATTTGAATTTGAAGGAATATGAACAATTTTAACCAGACTACAACAAGCTAGAAAACAGTCATCTTAGTTGAGTTTGTGATGGTTAATCTTCGGTGTCAATTCAAGCATATTTAAATTCACCTAGGAGATTGGTAAGGTACATCTCTGGGTACATCTGTGAGGTCATTTCCAGATAGGATTAGCTGAGGGGAAATGATGCACTGTGAAGATGGGAGACACCCCATACCAGTAACTCAGGGATACACATGGAATAAAAAGGGAAAAAGAGAAAGCTAGCTAAGTACCCCATTCCTCTTTTTCTCTGTTTCCTGCCTCACTATTATGGGATGATCTACACTGGCATACCTGCCACACTCATTATTAAAGTCATGAGTTAAAATAAACCCTCATTCCCATCAGTTGTTCTGATCAGGTATTTTGGTCACAGCAATAAGAAAGCTGATCAAGTATCATGAAGGCAGAGAACTGGTATGAGTTGGGAAATAATTGGACACAGGTAGTAAAAAGCAAGAAACTTGGGAGAACAAGAGAAGAGAGTAAAAACAGGATAAGGGTTGTTACTGAGTGTCTGGGCAATAAAGACAATGCCAAGAGGACTACATGTATAGAATGTTTCCAAGAGGATATGAAGTGAGTATTGTTGCTGCTGGGCATCTGCTCACCATTAGTTGAGCTTTAACCATGGAAAAGCTCTTCCCTCACTTCTGAGATCCTTGTGAATGTTCTCCTAGAGCATCCTGCTGATATAGTGTGCAGAGACCTGGCTGACCTGCAACTCACTATGTCTTCTCAGGCTGGCCTCAAACTCACAGAGATCCTCCTACCTCTGCCTCCCAGGTGCTGGGATTAGAGGTATGTGCTACCATGTTGGAATGGCTTTCTTAATTCTGGCTGTCGAACAGATTTAAATGGGGAAATGCTTGTGTTCTTTCTACTCCGAAGCATTTCTTGTGTCTGTTTGTCAGTACTGCTTCAGACTGAAACATACGTAGGAAGTGAAGTACTTACTCAGAGTGATTTCCATGCCATTATCCAGGTTATATATTGTGAACAATTCTGATAATGTCTCATATGCTTTACAAGGTCTGTAAGAACAGGTATAGAATATGCCAGACACCACTGTGCCATCTGGTAAACAGCTTTAGAAATGGCTTTCTGGGTCTTCATGATTGTAGTAGTTTCAATTAAGTGTCCCTAATAAATGCCTCTGTTTTGAATGCTGAGGTCCCACTCCATAGAAATGTGAGAGTTGAAGCCTTGATAGAGAAGATGTGTTGGGGGGGGGCGGTGAATCTTGAGGTTTACCACTGTTAGTTGGTTCACCCTTTTGCTGCTATTGTCCACCTGCTGTAGCCAAGGTGATGTCCAGCCTCTGTTCATGATACACCTTTCTGTTGCCATTATGGAACTTTCCCTTAAGACTGTAAGCAGAAATAAACAACTTTCCTCTCATTAGCTATTTCTTGGTTGAGTGCTTTGTGCCAGAATTGAGAAGGTACTTGCAATAATGGTGAAATAGAATTTTGTCAACCATTTCTGGAAATAATAATTCTGTTTATTTTAGGACTTTATGTGCTCAATTTCTATTTTGAAATTCTATCATGAAATTCTCCATTTACTGAACCCTGCAGAGCCCTGTTTACTCATTGCCCACTTCCCCCCAACACCTTGCATTTATTTTTTCTCCCTAACATTTTCTTCCAGGACAGTCTTCCTGCATTCTACCAACGTACTCTCAGGGTCCCTTAGTTAGACTCACTGGAAAAGTATCCCAACTGCCACACCTGATGACACCCAAAGAAGCCAGATGGGTCACTGCCCTGATTTCCTAACACCAGTTATATTTGCTTCTTCAGAAAGGGGATTGGGGCAGTTTAGGTTGTCTGGACCCTTGAAAATAAAACCAAGGAGTGTCTTTGAGCTGCCCTTGCAACTTTCACTTTGCTAGAGGCCAGAGAAGGATCTGTCTTCTCCTTATCTATTGACTAAAGGAGTTCCCTATATCTATTTTTCCATAAAATACTTGAGTCTCTCTCCAGGGAGGAGTTACCTTTTCCTCGAATTGAGAATGCAAGAAAGATTAAACCTGAATCTCAGGCTGGAGAGGTGGTTGATTGGTTAAAAGTACATGCTTACTAAAGCTGGTGGCCCAGGTTTGATTCCACAGTACCAGATAAACCCAGATGAACAAAGTGGTACATATGTATGGAGTTTGTTTGCAGTGGCAGGTGACCCTGGCACCCCTCCCTCCCTCCACTTTCTGTCTCTCGCCTCTCTCCCTCTCTCCAATAAATATAATAATATAACATATTGGAATATAATATACTAATTTCTTAAAAAACCCTAAACATGGCATTGTGGTTAGCTTGGCCCCAAAACTTGGCCTCAGGGCTGGTTAGCTCAGCCTCCATTTAGAATCTATAAATTACCCCAATTTTCTGGGCTTTATCCCCTCCTGTCTTCTTATAGACTGGAGCTCATTATAATCTGTCCTCTTTCCTTCTCTTAGTCTAATAAAGTCTCTCTAAAATTTACTCTTTAGTCTGTGGACTTTAATTCTTGAAATTCATATGACAAGAATCCAAGGACACCCTGAAATTCTACTACTATCTTGGTGCATTGGTAAAGAACCCCAAAATTCTAGTTTCAACCCCACCTTACTTTGCAATCTGAACAGACTAAGGGAGCATAGTGTTAGATAGCTAGCTTATTATTACCAGGCATGGAGTATATTGAGGTTGGATTCCTCACTCATAATCAACAGCCTATAAAATCAAAAAGTGTAACTAGAGACTGTAATTACTAATCAGAAGAATGGGATCTGTATTCTTTCTCTGGCCCCAGGGAAAATATATAGTATCCTAAACTTCCAAGATGGCTTCTTAATAGATAAGTGTCTAAACCTGCTTCAGAAGCCCTAAACTTTATAAGATCACTGTCTAGGCTGAAGGCTTACTGATAAATAACAAATATATTTCATTGCCCTCTACTGTAAGAATTAATCCAAATAGGACTGTCAATCACCTGGGAGGAACAAAGCCCTTCAAAGAAGCTACTTGTAGTTTAAAGTTAGTATAAAGACTGCCTAACATATAGATAGGCACAATTTGCCATTGTTTACTCTCGCTTTATAAGAATGTGTTTATGTCAAATATTCTGCTTATCTTACATACTACTTTCTGTTTGTCTCATACAATTTGCAGTTGAAACCAAAAGAACTCAAGTAGCTGTTGGTAGCCCAGACAGATCATGGTAACAAGGTTCTATTTTCTTTTTTTTAGATGAATACTATATTATTTATTATTATATATTATTATAAATGTTTAAGTTTTTTGCTGTATTTTTTATTGACAACTTCCATATAGACAATAAACCATGATATTTCCCTCCCCCCATTCTCCTTTAGAACTCCACTCTCCATCATAACCCCTCCGTCTCTCTATTAGTCTCTCTTTTAATTTGTTGTCATCATCTTTTTCTTCTATTATGAGGGTCTTGTGAAGGTATTGCTAGGCACTGCGAGGTCATGGGTATTGAGGCCAATTTCTGTCTGGGCAGTTGCATTGTAAGGAGTCGTACCCTTCCTTTGGCTCTTACATTCTATCCGCCCCCTCTTCCACAATGAACCCTTAGCCTTGCAGGGTGTGACAGAGGTGTTTCAGTGCTGAACACTCCTCTGTCCCTTCTTCTCAGCACTATGTTGCCTTTTGGGTGATCCCATTGGTCATCACCATCTGAAAAGAGAAGCTTCTCTAACCAGAGGTAAGAGTAACATTAATATGTAAATATGAACATTAAGTGTAGTGCTTTCAGGGCAGTTTGGTGGGAATAATATATACATTTAGCCAGACAAGAGCAGGCTTTATACCCCTAAGGCTCATGACCTCCCCTGCCACAGACTTTTGCTTAGTTTTTTTCAGTACCAGGCATGTATTCCTTCCCATAGAGAGGGCACCCATTCGGTCATTTGGCCTGTCTGGCTTCTACTGCTATAACAAAATATTTGAGGCTGAATATTTTATAAAGGAAAATGGTTATTTATCTCACAGTTCTGGATGTTCATGAGCATGACACTGATATTTGCTGAGTTCTGAAGAGGGTCTTATAGTAGATGACATCATAACATTTTCTAATGGGTTGTACTGATTTCTATAGTCATCCACTCCGAATGCTGGGGCTCCCAGGGAGCAGTGCACACTGTGGGTGAAGATGATGGTGTGTAGAGAAGGCTTATTTGGAAAAGCACATTTGAATTCCCTTCTGATTCTGGCTGGGCATGACTTGGCCCTGCATCTCTTCACTTTTGAATCTCAATTTCATATTTTATGCTTCTATGTATTATTCAATGGGTGTGCAATTTGAAAAACAAGTCATTGGGACAAAAAGGAAATTCTCAGGTTTTATACAAAAATGCGTTCTATAAATATTCTCTAGGAGATACTGTGTTCATGGGGAAATCCATATGCTATGATAAAAATCATTTCTTATTGTTTTCACAAGTTTACCTTGTTGAAATATAAAGCTGAAGTAGCTTCAGCTGTCCATTTTCTGAAAATTACAAAAGCAATTGTGATGGTGAAATGTTAAATTGCTGACAATCAGTATTTGGGTGCACACTTGCTTTAGTCAGTGCCAACATTTTGCCTTAATAAAATGACTTAAACCTCTAGCCAGAAAACAAACAAACAAACAAACAAAAAACAGGGGGAAATTTTCTCCTTTCACCTCTCTTCACAATCAAGTATTTAATCTCCATAATTATTTCTGGGATACTGAATATTATTCAGTTTTATCAAAGTCTGAATTCAGGGTGGCAAAACAGGACAATTATTTTCATGAAGATTATCATGCCATTTTCTCATTAAGTTCTAGAGAAAACAGAAGTGATTTTATACAATATGGACTGCAGTTAGTGTGCTGCCATGACAGAGATTATAAATGTGTTCTTTACAGGGAGAATGCGAGGCCAGACATTATCATTACCCAAGCAGGATGAATCTATGGGCTATTGAGTTTGAAATACGTTACACTAAAAGCTCTCAGAATGCTAATTTCTTCAGTCTAATTTCTAAAAGTCAGCCTAGACATTTACTTGACAGGAAAGATCTCCAAATTCAGTCAACCAAAAAAACAGTTATGTATGTTTTAAGAAGCAGAGGGAAGATGGATCAATTATCTCTTTGTTATCTTCACAGTTCTGCCTTGAAAGCTGTCAAGCAACAAAATTATTAACAAACTGGTTTGAAAGGTCTTAATTGGTTTTTATGTGCAACTGTGGAACTAGGCACCACTTTGCTCTGTAAAACAAGATGAGCATTGTGATGTGTTGAGTGTGGGAGACTACTTTTATAACCAAAAAAAAAAAAAAAAGAAAAAAGAAAAAAAAAAGCTATGGAAAGCAGAAACCATAAACAAAAAGCAGATTGGTCCTTTCCAAGTTCCTTTTCTTATAAAGACAAATAGCAAAGACTCCCTTATCATGCCTAGTAGAACTGGCCTGTTTGGGATAAGAGCTGTCCCCTCTCCCTCCTCCCCAACACATTTCTTTGAAGGCCAGACTGATAACTTTGCTATGGCTTGGTGGTGGGAACTTTACCATGAACAACTCTGTTGTGTCTTGTCCTCTCCACCGCAGCACAGGAGCTCGGTCCAATCCAATGGCCTCCCATATATTTTATTTAGCAGTGAGATTTAGGATGTGGAAGATAACTCCCATTGCCTGAAGAGGTGATAAACCATCCTTATCCTTGATGACTTTGCTTGAAAAATTCTTTTCCTATCAAGACTTCATGTGAGCGCCTATACTGTAGTATAGCTTGTCAGAGCCAACATAGAATTGAAGGGAGATGATGAGGGCTGTTTTCCTCAATATATATGGCTTTCAAAAGGCAGACCATGAGAACTCCAGGATCAGCTTGGGGCAGGATGATAGTTTAACAAGAATGATTTTTTCCTCCTTGTTTATTTATTTTACTTTTTAAAACTTTCATACAAGTATATGTTGTACACTAAGCCCCCAACTCCCTTTTCCTCCCCTCATCATGTGAGTCCTTTTGTTATTTTAAACCTGTCTAGTTTCACATCTACTGTCATGTAATATATACATACATAAGTTCATGCATCTAAGTAAAATTTAGGAACAACATATGAATGAGAGTAAATAACATTTGTCTTTTGAAGAGTGGCTTAATTTAATATGATGCTCTTAGCCACACCCACTTTTTGCAAATGGCATAAATTTGTTATTAATTGCTAAAAGCAATTTTATTGTGTATATATATATATACAAGATTTACCAGGCTAATGTTTAGTCTCTGGAACCAAGCAGTACTATGCATATGGGAAGGGGCTCTCTCAGGAATTGTCTAAAACTATTAGGTCAGGACATACTATTTCTTCTCAATGACTACAATATTTCAAAAATAATTTTTGGACAAGGTAAGATTTTGCTAAATGTAAGACTGATGCTTTGTGAAATGAATGATAATCATGGTTGCATAACAAGTGAATGTCATTAATACCACTAATGTGTATGCCTAAAAGTAAAGAGGTAAATTTTATGGTAGGGACATTTTACCACAGTAGGAAAAAAAATTCTCATTCTTCAATGCTTCCCCTCCCCAAACAATATAATTCAAATGACAGTGAAAACCAAAAAAGAGCAGACCTGTGTGAAATGAAAAAGATATTTTTATCTGCTTAGGCTTACAGCCTACTTATCTCCATGGAAAGTTGGAAGTGTATGTATCTCAGATTTAAATACATAGGGGCAAATTTCTATCCTAATATCATGTAACATTTCACTATAAAGATCAAAGCAAACTTAACTTGTTGTTTTTCAAGAGAAACCTGAAATGGCCAAATTTCTTTCTTTCCAGGAAATAAAGCCATTCAAAAACACTCTGAATTTCCTAGTTCCAGACATAAAGAAGCAAGTATATACTGTGTAGTTGTCCACAATAATTGCAGGTTAAAATCTTGTTGGGACTGTGCACTTTAGAGAAGCGTTAAGGTGTCTAATGTGTAAGCAGTTGGTTAAGCTGTGAGTAGAACAGAGACAGAAAGAGAACCAAGGGTTGTGTACAGATTTGAACATCTTGTTCATATTTTAAAATTGCAATATTATGTCAATGTTTATAGGCATTTATATAGATATATTTTATTGTTTATATGAATTAATATCTATATAATTTACTTTTTTAAATTTATTTTTATTTTTATTTTTGAGAGAGACAGACAGAGAGAGAGGGAGAGGGAGACAAATAGAGATGGGCGCCCCAGCAGTCTCTCAGCTGCTGTGAACGAAATCCAGATGCGTGCACCCCCTTGTGGGCAAGTGTGGCATTGCGCCCTTGTGTCACTTTGCATCTGGCTAACCATGGGACCTGGAGATTGGAACCGGGTTCTTAGGCTTAGCAGGCAGGCACCTTAACCACTAAGCCATCTCTCCAGCCCTTATAATTTACTTTTTATTAGAGGAAAATATATTCATTACTTATATTAATATTTTATTTCCTACATTTGTTTTGTTGATGGACACCTTTTATTTCTTAGCAACACAAAGAAGAAATATTTAGGTAGCATGAGGTAAGAGAACATATATTTTTTCTCTTAATCACTTGATAATTGTTACTAAAAAAATTCAATTGTCATATTAAGACTTGTGGTCTTTTATATTTTAAGATTGGTACATAGATCTATTTTTTTATGTACTTTCGTCCAGAAACATCATCTTCTATAGGAGTCATCTCTCTCCAATGATTTCATTGGAGTTAACATGTCCTTACATGCCTTAACTCTCCAACCATAAGCCTCTAAAGTGGATGTCAGCCCCAAGTTTTCCTATTGTTCACTGGCATTTGAGCCAATAACCTTTCTGTGATGTTGATAGACGGAGTTGGTCTTCCCAGTGGGTGGAGAGGGTAGCGATGGAGTGTGATGAGATATATTTGAATCAGCATTTCTTCGCTGGGGAAGACAGTAAAGCTTTAACACTCAGGGAAGTCAAGGCAGCAATTAATTGAGAGGTACAGGTAGGCTGTTAGCCTGCCAGTCTCAGCCACATGCTGAAACATCAGTCCACCTCTTCATTTGGATGCAAAAGTCATCCTGAAGATGTATGAGATAATTCAACTCTTTTCTTATAATTCCCTTTTATTGCTTAAGTTATATTTTAGATGATTCTTTCTGACACTTCTAAATAAATGTGAGATTACAGAGGTGAGGCCTGTCCAGAATGACTTTGGAATCATTTCTTTTTAAACTCCATGCATAGTGTCCTAATAAGCATGAAATGTTCCTCATTTGATGTGCTTTAGACAGATATTGAAACTCCTGGTGTAGTTCTGATGCAAAATTTTGGGGTTCAGGAGGGGTCCTCCAAAGTTATGAACCCTGATTTTGGCTTCTGTTCACCTTTAACAAAGAATTGACAAAGATGTTCCCAAGAAGGATGAATTATGTATTATTAAGTTTACTTAAGGAGGAATCAGAAATTATGGGGTTTATTTAAGGGAAATTGGGAGCTACAGCAGAGTCATAAACATGTGAGAAAGAAACACACTTTCATGTGGAAACACTGAATAGTTTATAAGGTTCATTTAAGAGAAATTGAGGTTTTTGAGGAAAAAAGAAAACTGGAGTAGAGCCACAAGCACATGGAAGATAGAACTTAGGTTTATGTAGGGAGATTTACAACACACATAGAGTCTGCCATATGCTTTCCTGTGGAGGAAAGCTAAAAGGCCAAATGGTTAACGTCAAGAAAAGATAAAAGGGAAAATATCAAAAGAGAGACCAAGAAATCCAGAGGAGAAATGAGTAATAAAGCATGGGTACCCTGAGTTTAAAGAAATTACACAGGTAAAGACCTAGAATTAGTGAGAGCACCCATGTGGTAGATCTAGAGTGTAAGGGAAATATGCATATGGTAGATTCAGAGAGCAGAGGAAAATCGTGCATGTAATTAAAGTGAGAAGTTACCCCAAACTATAAATCAGAGACAAGCAGAAAACTTCCCCCAGACCAAGAATCAGTTTTTGCTCTCCCCTACCACCCAGCCAGGCTGGGTGAGGGGGATGCTAGACTCACATGTGTCTTTGCTGGCAGAGCGAAGAGAGGCAGAGCTGAGTAGCAGAGCCAGAAACACAACAAAGCTGAGCAAAGCAGGGCAGAGCCAGCAGTAGGAAGAAAACGGCAGCCTGTATAGGCAAGAGGAACACTTGATTGGTGTGTAGATTTGGAGGGTCAGTCCCAATGCCTTGGATTTCTGCAGAGAACAACCACTTGCAAATGGTCCATTGCCAGACATGGCTCTTATACCTTCAACTTTGCAGCATCCAACCATGTAAGAAACAAATTGATTTTCTTGATAAGTCATTCAGGTTCAAGCATTCTGTTACAGCAACAGGAAATGACCATGGCAGCCTGCTAAGGGAAGCATGAGGCTATCAGGTATGAAGAACCTGCCAGTGGGAAAGCTCTCATCAGGTAGCTTGCCTGTAAACCACATAAGCTTCTGGAGCAGCGAGGTTGGAACAGCGCCACCTGTAGATCACAGTCAGAGGTAGACTACAGGCCTCTGCTTTGTTGTAACGGCCTTTCTGGTTTTGCTTGATATTCTGTAGCTCAGTTGGTTAGAATGCTTCTTATGTCCTTACTCCTTTGAATGTGTATAATTATCATTAAGGTGTCTTTCCCTCATCTTTTCCTTAAAATCAGAATAATATCCAGCAAAATCAATAAGCCGCTGTATTGGTTCCTTTTGTCTTCTCTGTGACCAAATACTTGACTAGAAGCAACTCCAGGCAGGGCGGGCTTCTTTTGGCTTATGGTTGGAGGGTCTCATCCATCACAGTGGGGACGGCATGGCAGCAGGAATTCTGACAGCAGGCACCTCAGGCTACCTGTTCAAAACTCCATAGACCAGGAAGTAGAGGTGATCAGTAAGTGGGGCTGGGCTCTATAGCTGAAAGTGTGTCCCTTCCCGTGCCCAGACCCTCTTTTTCCAGGTAGGCTTCACCTTCCAAAGCTTTTACAACTCCCTTGCGAGGGATGGTTTGCATCCAAATCATCATGGACATGCAATCATAACTATGTCCTGGCATAATTATAGAGGAAGATTTTTCAAGAGAAGAAAAACAGTGAAATAATGTATCTTTGCAGGATAAAAAGAATAATTATGTATGTAGACTTTACTATATTCAGACAGTATTCCACACCTGTGTACTTGTGCAATCCTGATACTATAGACTGGTGATAAATATTTACAATCATGATTTCATAGATAAGGAAACTGAGCTCAGTGAGCTTCAGCAATCTTAAGAGCTGGTCATGAGTCCAGGCAGCCTAGAATCAGGAAGGTTCTAGTGTACTTGTATATTACATTTATGCATTTCTGTAGCTCTTTGATATTTATTTAACAACTTGACAACTGGAACATATTATCAAGTGTATACTTTTGACCTTGGATGACTTTGTCAGACTCTGCATGTTGTATTTAGCAGAAGTATCTAATGGAGTGAGAATTATTTTTCTTGTCATTTTAATATGGTGTTTGCATGGATAGGATGTGACCTTTGGTGACAAGACGCCCCAAAAGCACTAAGGCAGCAAGGACACAATTGTACATGGACTTATCGAAGCCAGCCTACAATCAAAGCTCCCCCATTCTTGCAAAAATTAGAGCCTGGTGAAACACTCTGACAGGAACAGTGTAGTGTAGAGCAAGCATCTTCTTAAGTAATATAATCTAACTGAGACTAAGTGTTCAACTGAAAGACAGACAAGGCAGTCAGATTTCTAACATATTCATGCATGAGGTTGTCAGGCCATGGATTCAGACATTTATCAATGAAACGACCATTGGTGGTTGACATAAATGAAAGATTAATTCCATTAGGAACATCTTTGCCTTCCTAAGGATGGGCCACATACACTTCTCTTTATTTAACACATTATAATTGTCCCAATTAAAGCCCCCCGCATGTTTTGCAGTAGATACTCATGCACCTTACAGCTACTTGTCACATCTTAGAGGTTAAATCAAGGAGAGAAACTATAGGCTTTGATTCAATTAAGGTCATCCTACTAGTGTCAAATACAAGGAGAAGCAAGTTGGGCTTTTGTTTTGCTTTTTTAAAGCACAGTCTCACTATGTGGCCCAGGCTCACCCTGAGCTCATGCTCCTGCTCTCTCAGCTTCCTTATTGCCAAAATTTGAGGCATGTACCATCTCATATGTGGGTATGATTGAGTTAGTACATGTGAGGAGTATGGGGGTGGGGATTTCCAAAACTCTCCTATGGGATCATCTGAATCACAGACTAAGTCCAGCTCATGAATGGTCAGTGCCAGGCTACTTGGCATTAATCTTGACCTTCCAGTATAGGTGTACAGCAGCAGAAGCATTCATATAATGCCCTTTCTCACATGTGAAGCATTCTGAGCTCCCATGTTGCTCTGGGGTGTGATGAAAGGATGTCTGCCATAATATTTTACCTGAATGGGCATAGAGTAGCCTGGGATCTTGTTAGTCATTTATTTATTCCTTCCTTCCTTCCTTCCTTCCTTCCTTCCTTCCTTCCTTCCTTCCTTCTTTCTTTCTTTTTTAGAGAGAGAGAGAGAGAGAGAGAGAGAATGACAGATAGAGAATGGGCACGCCAGCAGCCTCTCAGCTGCTGTGAATGAACTCCAGATGCGTGTGCCCCCTTGTGGGCAAGTGCAGCATTGCGCCCTTGTGTCACTTTGCATCTGGCTAAAAGTGGGACCTGGAGATTGGAACCAGTGTACTTAGACTTAGCAGGCAGGTGCCTAAACCTCTAAGCCATCTCTCCAGCCCTTTTTAGTCATTTCTGTATGAGCTTTGAGATTATCTAGTATCTTCATTTATTCTCTCATTCTAGAAGGAATTGGCACACCAAAGAGATTGCTACATACTCAATATCCATTCTATCTTTTTAACAGAAGAGTAATTAATTTTATAAAACAAAATATCTAGTTGAAACATTGTATTTCTCTGTGTGTGGTATACATGTGTATGTGTGTTCATATGTGTGAGCAACAAGTGTGTGTGTTTTTTTAAATTTAATTTATTTTATTTGTTTGAGAGAGAGGAAGAAAGGCAGATAGAGAGAGAGAATGGGTGTGCCAGGGCCTTCAGCCACTGGAAACGAATTCCAGACTCATGCGCCACCTTGTGCATCTGGCTTATGTGGGTCCTGGGGAATCGAACCTGGGTCCTTTGGCTTTGCAGGTAAGAGTCTTAACCACGAAGTCATCTCTCCATCACATGTGTGTGTACTAATGCACATGTACATATGTGGAGGTAAGAGCTCAGGAATTAGGTGTCTTCCTCTGTAACTCTCTGTTTTATTCCTTGAGGTAGAGTCTCTTGCTAAACTTATAGCTCAGGTTTGACTAGACTAGCTAGCCGGTGAGTCCCAGGGTTTCCCTGCCTCTGCCTCCCCAGCATTGGGATTATTGGCATTTGCCAGACAGCTTGGCCTTTTATGTGGATTCTGGGGACTGAACTCAGGTCCTTTTGTGTGTGAGGCAAGCACTTGACTCACTGAGCCATCTCCCCAGCCCAAAACACCATTCCATAACTGCCTCGGTTGTCATGAGATGTGCATAGAGTGGGTGAGGCTTTTGAGGAAACAAAGGAAACTGACTTATATGGAAGTTTTTCTATTTTTGCTATTTGCTTTTACTTTCCTTACTTGGAATACAAAGGTTATCCTTGGCATTCCTTCAGTCACCCTGTGACTACTGACTGTGCGGCCAACTTGAGAACAGGGCCAAACATGACCAAGACTAAACAGAGTTGAACAGAATATTAAAAGAGGCTTCCATCCACGTGTAGATCTGCCTTAACTGCCCTCTACTGTGCACGACACTTACTTTTTCTTTTCTTCTAAGAGATATTTTCATTTATTTGTTATTTGTAAGGAAAGAAAGAGAGAGAGAGAGAGAGAGAATGAATATGAATGGGCATGCCAGGGCCTCTATGCTCTTCTAACAAACTTCAGACACATGTACATCTGGCTTTACATGGGTACCAGGGAATAGAACCCAGGATACAAACAAGAGTATTTAACTGCTGAACCATCTCTCCAGACCTAACTCTTCCTTTTTACATGGAGGAGTAAGTTTGTATTTGTGAAGTCACTATACTTTATTTGCCCTATTTGCTTACAGGCAAGAATTTCATTCCTTAATTTGATAACAGTGAAAGGTTAAGGCAGATGGATTTAACTTTAGAACTAGCATCAAAGGATGAAGTACATGAAATAGTTGGACACCAGGTGGCTGTAAAGTAATGGCCTTCCTTCTCATGCCCTCACCATTGAGAAGTCATTGGGATGTTTTACTCCTCAGAAGCCTTCCACTTCATTTTCTACCTCCCTTCTCTGTATGTTCTTCATAAATGGAAATGGGAAGAAAAATACCATAAGAAACTGCTATAGTTTGGATATAGTTTGTCCCAGAGGGTTCACCTGTTGGAAAGCTGGTTCCCAGTGTAACAAAGTGAGAGGCCCTTAGATCATAGGACACTGCCTTTGAAAGGAATGGACGTAGTTCTTGTGGTAGTTCTTATTTATCTGCTTGAAGTTTTGAAATGGAGTCTCACGATGAGGCTCACCTGGCCTCAAAGTCATGGAAGTTGTGCCTCTATCTAGAGACTGGCAGGATTAGAGGCATGAGCCATCATATTCTGCTCCCTGGTTAGTTCTTATGAGAGCATTGTTACAAAGAATTGATCCTGGCCCTTAGATCTAATTTCCTGTCTCTCCTTATGGTCTTTCCCTGCCACATAAGCTCTAGTCATTGAGATACCATCTGCCATTTCATCTTCATCAGAGCCAGGCTTTCGTTTGTTCCTGTGATTGTTAATATGGTTTGCCAACTTCACCGGATGTAGAATCACTGAGGAGATAAACCTCTATGCATGTCAGTGAAGGAACTTTAAATGGTGCATTTGTTTTTGAAACAGAGTGTCATACTAGCCCAGGCTGACATGGAACTCACTTGTAGCCCAGGCTGGCTTTGAACTCATAATGATTCTCCTACCTCAGCCTCCCGAGTGTTGGGATTAAAGGCATGTGACACTGTACCTGGCTGGCAGGGAGGTTTTAGCTCAGCTTAACTAAGAAGAAAAGGCCCATATGAACTAGGATCCTCTGTTCCTTGGGCTGGTGTCCTGGACTGAATAAAAAGGAGAAGGTAAGCTGAGAGTCACCATACATTTCTTCCTGCTTCCTAATTGTGGACACAGTATGACCATCTGTCCCAAGCTCCTGCCAGTATGACTTCCCCACCATGATTGTATTCCATCTTAAACACTAATCTAGAATAAATCCTTCCTTCCTTGAGTCCTTTTCTCAGATATTTTATCAAAGTGTTTAGAAAAGTCAAAAAATACATGATATTGAACCTCTAGAACTGTGAGCTAAATAAAACCCTTTTCTTTACAAGTTGCCCAGCCTCAGGTATTTTCTTATATTTACAGAGAGTAGATTAAAAAATGTATGTGTAGGCAGATACACACATGCACACACACACACACACACACACACACACACACACACACACACACAAATGCATTCTCTCTAGAAATCTATCCAAACCAATAATGGGTCATTTAAATAATTTTACATCATTAACCAAAGTACTTCTGTTCAAGTTTATACATTGGCATTTGGATGTATCCAGAATTCTTGGGATATCCCATAAACAGTAATCAGACAACTGGCTCACTTCCCAATGACCATAATGGATCTGCCAAGAGATCCCTCCCAGAACAGAGTCTGCACACAACTATGGCAAGTCGAGTTTTCATCTTTTTACTCCTGGAAACAAAAATTACCTATTGAAAAATAACTCTTTCATTTCTTTCTAGCCAGCTAGAAAATCCTGTTTACTGACCTCTATGGTGTCGGGGAAATCTTGAAGCTTTCTTATTGGAAAAATCATAGAAACTGAGGATTAATTTTGACATTAACAGCATAAAGAGAGCATATTGTTTAATGCACTAGAAAAATGAAGAAAAAAAAACCACACTAAAGTGGGTTATCATTGATATATGCATTACATTGAAACAATAAACACAAGCTCTCTTAATAACAACAAGAAGATGTTAATATTCTTATAATCTGTTTTCCTTATTTATATTGTTAATTGTTCTTCCTCATTTACATTCAATACAGAACCACAGTGTGACATAAGTAATGACCTTGACCCCCCTCCAAACAAACCTATTACTTAACCCAAGGTGCTATTAAAATTTAATTCTAAAATAATTGTAAATGATTAAAAGTCTCTAAAGCAAGGAACTCACCCTGAATTTTCACAAACTACTCGTTTTCATTTGTGTACCAGGATTGTTTTTGCCTCAGTTACTCCACTCAATTTCTATAATTTGCAAAGGAGAAATATTGAATATGGCAGGAAACTGAAGTTTCGTGCAAGTGACTTAGCAGGTTTAAGTAGCAGTAAGTGGAAGAGGGAGATATTAAAACTAGCTTTTATGTGCAATTCTCCCACCCCTGTGTGAGGTTATGGTGTTTCCTATTATGAAGGGAACATTAATATATAAAATCAGATAAATTTACAAAATGGTATGAATTCTGTTGGGATAATACTACACAAGATTCAAGAAATTTGAGGTCATCCAGGAGCATGCTAGAGTCTTTCCGAGCCTGAAATGACCATGCCATTGTTTGTTGGTGGAGCAGAGACTTCCAAAAGTCTTGCAAAAAGGCACAGTGGCCTCCCTTCCATGCAAGAGGCAGAGGGACAGCAATCCCTCCCTTGTTGCTCAGTGAGGAAGGCCCAGCATAAAACAAGGAGGCTCTGCTTGGTAATGACATTCCAAATTGAGTTTCTGTAAATTTTAGGATCTCCAAAGACACAGGGTCAATAGGGTCTCCCTACTCCCAAAATGTACATGAGAACAATCTTGCACTTGTAGAGGGCACAGGAAAGTCCCCAGAGAAGCTGAGTAAATGACTGCATAAATAATGTGTGCTTCAGACAGAATGGTCGTTTAACATTGTTTTGGAAAATTCTTGTCTTCTAGATCATTATATGGAGAAAATGCAATTTCCATTCCCATGAGGCACAACCACTGGAGTGTGGAAACCCAGCTGATAGGGTTCTGTTGGCCAGGGGTTTTTCCTCACAGTTCTTTCATGCATCAAATAAGCTGAGTTAATTGTGAAATTAATTTCTTTTGGGTTGTCAGAATGGGAGTATTTTGATATACTCTATTTCTTCAGCATTTGCATTGAAGGGAGACATATATTAATGCTGTTTATATCTGTGTAATACTATTCAGGCTATTAAATAATATGTTTCCATGGAATCAAATACAGAGTGAAATCTTTTTGTCCTTCTTTTGATATGGGGAAACTTTGGGTGTTTAGAAATAATCCTGACATTCCAAACTCTAAATCAATGCTTGCAATTTAAACAAAGAATTGGATAAACTAGAGTGAGAAAAATGATTTTTTAATAATTTCTTATTTATGTATTTATTTATTTAAGAGAGAGAGAAAGAGAGAGAGAGAGAGAGGGACAGAATGGGCACACCAGGGCCTTTAGCCACTGAGAACAAACTCCAGACACATGCACCACCTTGTATATTTGGCTTACATGAGTCCTGGGGAATCGAACCTGGGTCCTTTGGCTTCGCAAGCAAGCAAGCACCTTAACCGATAAGCCATCTCTTCAGCCCCCCAGATGATTTTTAAATCACCACATTTTGTTCAAAAATATCAAGGATAAGAGGGAGAGGGAGGGTAAGGAAAGTGGTCGGTGACACCACATGGTCCAGGAGCCCATGGGGACGAAAGAACATGGATGGGCCTTCTAAACAAAAATGTGAAAAGGGGTTTTTCTAAAAAGAAAAGGCATACACTTTCAAAGAGATTTAGAAGCCATAAAAACTGTAATAAAAATGTCCCTCCCTAATCTGAAGAGACATAATCTTACAGGCGGGTGTGAAGACCCAGGCCTGCAGTTGTGAGCAGTCCAAGAGCCAGGGGGAGAAGAAGTTTCTCCCTGAGCTCAAGTAAGGTATCTTTTGGAGTTCGTGCTACAGAAGAGATTGGCATACCTGCGTCAGGTGTGTCAGTGTCAGCCAATTGGCTTAGACTCAGAGAAGGGTTCCACCCATACCTGGGAAGGGTACAGGAGGAGAGAGGGAGAGAGAGAGAGGAGAGGAGAGGGCAGAAAGAGAACAGAGAGAAGAGGGAGAGAAAGAAAGAGAAAGAGGGATTTGCTTGGGTGAGACAGGCAGTTTTTGTGTCCTGCAATTTTCCAGGTATGAACCAAGACTTTTGTAAACAAAATATTTATTTAGTTGCACATGGGAAGAGAGAAGGGGAGAGAGAGAAAGAGAGAGGGGTGGCGAAATCTAGATGCATGCAACCCGTCATGCATCTGGGTTTGCATGGGCAGCAGGGAATCAAACCCAGGTTAACAGGCTTTGTCTCAGAGCCATCTCTCCAATATAGGACCAAGTTTTGTTGGCGTGGATGTCAGGAGGAACAAGTAGACCTGACCCTTGATACCATCTACCCATTTAAATGTCAACTGGGACAACCACCCTTTCCTAGGACCCATACCATATACAGGTATACCTCAGACTTTGTTCCTCCCACATCAGTGAAATCTTCCACATCCTATAAAGGTCCTCATCATTGAACTGAGCCAAATAGAAAAAGAGAGAGAAAGAGGGAGAGAGAGAGGCAAGAGAAAGAGACAAAATTGGCACATCAGGACTTCCTGCCATTGTAAACAAACTCCAGACACATGTGCCACTTTGTGCATTCAGCTTCACATGGGTACTGGGGCATTGAACCCAGGCCATCAGACTTTGCAAGCAAGTGCCTTTGACTGCTGAGCCATCTCTCAATACCCGCTTATTTTTTTCTACAGAAGCACAGATTTCCTCCTGCCTCAGCCTCCCAAGTGGGGCTCACTGTGCAGTTATGTAGCCTACATGGTGAGCTCCATACCTGTGAGATACCATGTCTTACCAAAGGTGAATGGTGCCTGAAGATTGACATCTGAGCAGATGTGCTTTGTCCTCCACATTCATGCATGTGCGTGCGTACACACACACACACACACACACACACACACACACACACACACACAGTGATGTCCTATCATTCTGAAATGAAATAACAGGCTTCAGATTGAAGATTCCTCCCACACAGAGCACTCTTCAAAATGGGACCACAGATAGCAAAATTGCTGTACTATGTGGTAACAAACCAGATGATAGAAGCACTGTAAAAGAAGTACTGTAAAAATTTGCTGATAATATCCTCTGAGGGTTGTTTGAAAAGTCACAGTGCATTCTTCATCTTACCCTCAAACCTTTAGGGCTAAGAGTTAAGGCACCTAAAAAAAAAAAAACCCAGCAAATAAGCATATGAAAAGCAAACATTGCTATACACATATTCAGTATTTTCTTGTAATGTCAGGGTTAAGGCAATGTGTGTGTGAACCCCTCATTTGCGGTATACAGGGAGTGCTATTCCAATTCTGTGTCTTACGTAGAGTAAAATATAGTTATTTTGTAGCCGAGTGGGCTAAGAACTAGAGAGAACCATAGCAAAGTTATGTGGCAGCAAACAGACAGTTGTCTTCATTTTTAGCATTTAAGAAAGTAGCGATGAGACTCTTCAGGCTGGAAGGCACACTTACTAAGATCCACAGAGGACAACATACGAGAAGGCTATAAAATGTAATAAATATGTATCCTCAAGGAGGGAAACAGAATATGATAGCATCATCTTATCAAATGTGAATTGGTATATGTTAATTTGCAAGCACAGAGCAGATTGCAGTATCTGTGGCACTGAATATATACCTACAGAGCGATTTCCTATATCTTGGTCTTCAGTGATCACGACTTCATTTTGCTAAGAGGCATGGTTGAAACTGACTAGCCTCATGTTTGAATTTATAGCTGGGAGCATTTGAAGCTCTGTCTCAGGGCTGATATGTTGGGAGTAGAAGTGTACAGAGAACTGTACAGAGGTCCGTGCCCCACAGCACTGTGTTCTCCACACACCATCTGAAGCCAGTGCCCTGTGCTGTACAGAAAGGCATTTTGTTTCATATTTTGACACCTATGAATCCAATCAAGTTGGGCTCCTGGGTTTATGCTGAGTATAGACAGAAAATATATTCTATTTCCTCCTGGCACCTCAAATAAAAATCAAAACTGGCTGGGTATACAGGTATGGTGACATGCCTGTAATCCCAACACTTGGAAGCTGAGGCAAGAAGATTATGTTTCAAGACAAGCTTAGTTTGCCTCAATAATAAATACTAAATAAACAAACTTTGAACGCATACTAGTTTTGATTTTAGCCCCTTTATGCAGTTTTCAGACAACTCCAACTATAGCTAAAGCATCTTGGCTTAGCATTTTCTACTTCCCACACAGAATAGAATAAACATATTTCCTGTTCAGAGCATGGATTTCAAAAACTTGGTTTAAAGATGGTTGTGAAGTCACCTGTTGCAGACAGCTTCAGGTTCGTTGAGATGAACTTCCAGACCAAGCACAGTTATGGAGGAAGGGATATTATTTATTGAAGCTTACAGATCCAGGGGAAGTTCCATAATGGCAGGAAAAGCGGCCTGCTCTTCACAGGGCCAAGCAGAGAGAGCTTAAGCCAACCAGCTACCACAGCACACAGAGCAAAACCACCGCCAAAAGGTCACACAGCACACTTCAGGAACTCCTGCTAGGCACATTTGCATATCTTTACAATGGACTCTCAAACCATCACCACACCTTAAGACCGGGGCCCCCAGTGACCTTGCCTCTAGCAAGGTGATTGCAGATGCAAACTATAAGTAATAAACCACTGTATATATTGGGGGACATATATTCAAACTACCACAGTTGTGAAGTCACCTGAGGAGCCTGACAGAAAGAAGTGCGTGAAGAGAATTAGTTTCATCTGCCTGTAGCAGTGCCTGGCCATGAGAAACATGTGCTAACCATTAGCACTGCTGGATTTCCAGTCAACCGGTCATTACGTTTTCAGTGTGCAGGTGCATAGTGAAGATTAAAGAGATTGTAATGGCCAACAGTGATTGTCAACTTGATTGGAACCGGGATCACTAAGGATGGGTCTAAAAGGGAATTTTCAAGAAGGATTAGCTGAGGAGAGATGACTCTTCCCCAGAAAGGGTGGCACTTTCCTAGGGTGTCCCAGGTATAAAGAGTTCTGAGAGAAAAGTAGAGTTGTGTTTTGCTTGGATGCTGTCACTTCTTGCTGGTGAATGCTTCTATCCTGTTGATGTGGCTGCCATGGCAACATTGCTGCCTTTGATAACATTGGAAGTTAGAATTTTAGGCTTTTCAGTGTAGACTGAAGACCAGCAACTCTCCTGGAATTTTGTAGGCCTTCACAGCCTAATTGGTAGTGCTGAGACATCCAGTTTGGTGAACTGAGCAGTTACAGGTGTCTTGGACTCTTGAGTCTACAGAATGCTGTTGTTGAACAATCCAGACCTTATAAGCCAAGCTAAATAAATTTTTGCATAGTATATATTCATTCTATCGGTTATTTTCCTCTAGACAGTCCTGACTAATACAAAGGTGCTTCTGATAGTGGCTTCCACAAAGTAAGCACTACCCGGACTAAAATGTCTCTGGTAATTTCCCCTTTTCCTTTTCTCTTGGGCTGTTGGAATAGGGTACCTCAAGTGCAGAGTAATATAAGGCAATAAATAGGAACATGGTTGTTTGCAGCTGCGTGGGAAGAACTAATCAGAGAATGGGTTGGAGGTTACCAAACTACTCCCCAGCCTTGCAATTCTTCCCCAGAGGTGCTTAACTTTCTCAGTGTCACAGCAACCATCCGCTATGGCAGAAATGGGTATTAGTGGTGCTTGGGGATGGGAGTGTTAGCAGAGCTATGCATGGGAGCTGCCACTGATGGTCAGACTCAGCAAGGGGCTGTGGCTACAGACCTCAGGAATAGGGAACACTAAGGAAAGTGAAACAAGACAGAAGTCAAAAGCCAAGTTGTCTCCACTTTGTTTTTGCAGTAAGCCTACAATTTCAGTTAAGAACTTGGAGCTGGGACTCAAAATAAGTCCTCACTAGCAATTTGATGAGCCTAGACTGATGTATGTGATTGTTTTTCACGGAAGTGCATGTTTTTTTTTTTTTTTTGTTTGTTTTTTTTTTTGCCATGGGAGAGAATCAAGGTACTCTTATACAGCCATAGCCTCCCTCACCACACTGCATTACTGAGCTACTAAGTGGCATTGCTGAATTTCTGCTCAATGATATGCTAAGTAGACATTGTCCTCCTGCTAAATGCTTGCATTTCTGCAAAGAGGTCTGAGTTACAGAGGTTCCTGTGGTATTAGGAGGAACAGATATTAAGTTCAATATTAATTGCAGACATTTTGTTATTTTTGTCTTGGCCCCTATCCCATTTGGTTCTTACTCAGAAAGGAAAGATAATCATTTTGCATGAACTGTTACAGGCAAGCATAAAAACCCTGAAAATGCTCTGTCACCCAGGGTCTCCAATTATTTATTGTGTTCTCATGAGGACTTGCTGTAGGAAAGACACGACAGGAAGCAGATTATTTATAAGGAGTGTATCATTGATCACACATGCCATCATATCGGACAGTATTCTGTGCATTGCTATAGGTCAAGAGACAGAGGTGGGATGTGAGGCTCTTGTTGCACAGTCACCCTAACCTACTTTGTTGTTACATAGTCATTCTAACTGCCTTGGTTCCACCAGCTGCTTCCCATGGCCTCCCATACCAGCCCTGTCTGCCGGAAGCAAAAACCTTGTTCAAGCTAGCCCTGCCTAGCAGCAGGCAGTAGATTTCAGAAAATGTCTTGCTTCTCATGAAGTCTACTCTCACCCCCCAGTGCATCCTGAGTTCCTGCCTCTTGCCTGGTCTCGGTTCCAGTTCATTTGGTTTCACTGTCTTGAGTCCTGGCTAGGCCTTCTTTACCACGCCTTGTTTCAGAGATTTCCTTATATCTATTTCCCAGAACATGACCCACCCAGACCTCCTGTTTGGATCTGTCACTTGAGTGCTATCTTCCTGTTCATTCTTTTGAGTTGTCAAAATCTACTCAGTCAACTCACCCTCCTTCCAGAACTCTCCTCCTTTCCGGCATGATTCAAGTTCTTAAAATGAACTTCCTGCGGCTCAGGAGATTGCTCAGCGGATAACTTGCTTACAAAGTTTGCTGGCCTAGGTTCAAATCTCCAGTACCCAGGTAAAGCCAGATGTGCAAAGTGATGGGCAAATGCATCTGGAGTTCATTTGTATTGTGAAGAGTCCCTGGCACACCCATGCTCTCTTTTTCTCTTTCTTGCAATTAAACATATAAACATATTTAAATTTGAAAAAAAAAATGAACTTTTTATGAGTTCCCTTTTCTGATTATGATGACCTTATTTTTAAATTAATTAATTTTTTGAGGCAAGCCCAACTGACTGGCCTTTTTTTGTGTGGGGAGAGAGAGAGAGAGAGAATATTGGTACATCAGGGCCTCCAGTCACTGTAATTGAACTACAGATACTACACCACCTTGTCTACATGTGTGCTTGCATCACCTTGTGTGTCTGGCCTATGTGGGTTCTGGGGAGTTGAACATGAGTCCTTAGGTTTCTCAGATAAGTGCTTTAACCACTATATTTCTGTGTGCATGAGTATATGCATGTTTTTATGTGTGAGGGCACAAGTGAACACAGATGCATGTGCACGTGTTGGTGAATATGTGAAGGCAAGAGATTGATGTCAATGTCTTTCTTTCTCAATCACTTACCACTTTTTTTTTTTTTTTTTTTTGGTTTTTCAAGGTAGGGTCTCACTCTAGCTCAGGCTGACCTGGGAATTCACTATGTAGTCTCAGGGTGGCCTCAAACTCATGGCAATCCTCCTACCTCTGCCTCCTAAGTGCTGGGATTAAAGGCGTGCGCCACCACGCCCGACAACCACCTTACTTTTTGAGGCAGGTTCTCTATCTGAACCTAGAGTGACTAGCCAGACTGACTAGCCAGGAAGCTCTGGGGATTTTCCGATCTCTATCTGCCCAGGTCTGGGATTATAGGCATGACTCTGCCATTCCTACTTAACATTGGTTTTGGGGATTTGAACTTGGGTCCTCATGTTTACGTGGGCAAGGACTTTACATCTGAGACATCTTGTCAGCCAAAGATGGCTTCATTTCAAAAAAGAGCTAATGTTTTTAATACAACCACTGGTCTGACTGCATAGGTCTACTAATTAGGAGTTAATAGACCAAAAATGGCTTGTGTGTGTGTATATCTATCTATCTAGGCATATTACATATAATATTCATAGATACATTATATTATGTATAATATATAAATAGATGGAAGACGGGACAAGGATGCTGTTGATTTTTACACACACACACACAAACACACATGCACACATGTGTGGGGGTGTAGGTGTGTATTTTGCACTATGTATGTTCAAAATCTTTCCATATAGGTAATGCAATTTCATTGACTTGTATTGTTTGGCCCTATGTGAGTAGGAGATGAATATTCCCAAAATTATATCATCTTAATTGGCTTTGTAGTGAATTTTATCTTTAATAAAAATAGTTCCAATACTTTATGCACATAGAAAAGCAATCAATTTTAATCATTCAAATAATAATATATAAGCTACATAGCATCCAAAATAATTTAATGATAGTTTTAAAATAGTCTAATACTGACTACAGCATACCTAATGAATTTAATCTTATCACAATGATAAATTTATCAAAATATTTTATATCATACTTTTATTTTTTTAAATTTTCTTATTTTTTATTTTAGAGAGAGAGAGACAGAGAGAGAGAGAGAATTGAGAGTTTCTGTTGAGGCCAGAGCCTCAGCCATTGCAATTGAACTCTGGATGTTTGTGCCACCTAATGGGCATGTGAAACCTTGCATTTGCCTCACCTTTGTGCATCTGGCTTATGTGGGATCTGGATAGTCGAACATGTGTCCTTAGGCTTCACAGTCAAGCACTTTAACCACTAAGCCATCTCTTTATCTCTTTTGCTAAAATTGCTCATGTGTCTGTCTATGAAGTATTATTTCTTATTTTTATTTCTTATGTTATATTTATTTATTTAATTTTTTTAATTATCTTATTTATTTGAGAGAGAAGGAAGCAGATAAAGAGAATGTGTGCACCAAAGCCTTTGCCATTTGCAAATGAACTCCAGATGCATGAGCCACCTTGTGCATATAGCTTATGTGGGTCCTGGGGAATCAAACCTGAATCCTTTGGCTTTGTAGGCAAGCACCTTAACAGCTAAACCATCTCTCCAGCCCTGTTTCTTTTTTTAATTTTTATTTATTGCGGTAGTTTGAATATATGTCCCCCAATATATTCAATGTTTTATTACTTTATAGTTTGCATCTACAATCACCTTCCTAGAGGCAATGTCACTGGGGGCTGGTCTTAAGGTGTTAATGGTGGGTTTGAGATTCCATTGTAAAGATATGCAAATGTGTCTAGCAGGAGTTCCTGAAGTCTGCTGTGTGACCTTTTGGCAGTAGTTTTGCTCTGTGTGCTGTGGTGGCTGGTTGGCTTTTGCTCTCTCTGCCTGGCCTTGTGAGAGCAGGCCGCTACTTCTGCTGTTATGGAACTTCCCCTGGATCTGTAAGCTTCAATAAATAATATCCCTTCCTCCATAACTGTGCCTGGTCTGGAAGTTCATCTCAGCGAACCTGAAGCTGTCTGCTACAGTAAAGTGGTACCGAGGAGTGTGGGGTGAGATGAACCAGATCGTGTGGATATTCGTCTTTTGGAACCTTTATTTTGGAGGAATGGGCATGGACTTGGTGCTTGCAACTGAAGATGCCTTCTGGAGTGGTAAGCCAAGTTTTATGGACTATTCTGATGAGAGTTTGAGAATGATAAGTGCAGATAGTACTGAACTTCGAGGCTTGGCTTATGAGGTTTCTAAGGGGAAGGAAAGAGTGCAGAGGACTTTGTTGGAACTGGGCTACTGGCATAAGGGATGGCTACGTTCTGCTATCCAGGCCCAGAAAGTTTGATCAAGGTTAAATTTGTAATTGACTGATATTTTTTGCTGAAGATATCGGACTGAGATTTTAAGATTTTAAGTTGGAAAACCTCAAGCAAGTTAAAAGCAGAGGCACTGAGACTGGTTTAGGTTATTGGAGCTGCTATTGTCAAACACATTAGCAATCTTAAGGAAGGTGGAAGGAAGGTGGCCCGACTTGATTTACATTAAAACAATGGAGAGGATGCCTGAAGAAAGACTGTTAAAAATGCAAATTCTTTGGAAAGAGTTGACTGGAGAAGGAACCTGCTTTTCAAGGCTATGGTTTATTTTGTCCCTGGATTAAGAATATGGCTGTGTCCTGCACACCTGGTATTAGTTTTGGAAATATGAAAAATGCATGGAGTGGTCATGAGTTGCACAGGGTTCCAGGAGCCGCTGCTGAGATGCAGCATGAAGGCAGGGCATGAAGTCCCTGAGGAATAGGCTGGAAGAGCCTTTTGAAAGATGGACCGTGGTTTGCATGGAGACCTGAAGATGTTTTGGATATACCAGGACTGTGCAAAAGGGCTACCATGGAGTCCAGTGTTGGCATGGGATGAAAGTTTTCCCTGGAGACTCTGCCCAGGTGGAGGGGCGGAATTGGAAAACCTGGAGACTGTTAGTCTCTGGTTATATTGAACTTGAACTGCAGAAGTTTGATGACTGTTGATGGTGGTTGAATTTGCATTGTTTTAGTTTCTCCTTGCTATGCCTTATACCAGTTAAAATGTTTACTCTGTGCCTTTACATGTTGAAAGTATTTAACTTATTTGATTTTACAGGACTCACTATCTTAAGTTGATCAAGACTGTGAGAACCTTTGAAATTGGACTGAGTACAATTTACAATATGTGATAGTTATAAATCTATTGGGGGCCAGGAGCTAAATATATTGGGGGCCAGGGGCGGAATGCGGTAGTTTGAATATATGTCCCCCAATATATTCAATGTTTTATTACTTTATAGTTTGCATCTACAATCACCTTCCTAGAGGCAATGTCACTGGGGGCTGGTCTTAAGGTGTTAATGGTGGGTTTGAGATTCCATTGTAAAGATATGCAAATGTGTCTAGCAGGAGTTCCTGAAGTCTGCTGTGTGACCTTTTGGCAGTAGTTTTGCTCTGTGTGCTGTGGTGGCTGGTTGGCTTTTGCTCTCTCTGCCTGGCCTTGTGAGAGCAGGCTGCTACTTCTGCTGTTATGGAACTTCCCCTGGATCTGTAAGCTTCAATAAATAATATCCCTTCCTCCATAACTGTGCATGGTCTGGAAGTTCATCTCAGCGAACCTGAAGCTGTCTGCTACATTTATTATTGGGGGGGAGGTTCAAGACAGGGTTTCACTCTGGTCCAGGCTGACCTAGAATTAACTATGTAGTCTCAGGGTGGCCTCGAACTCATGGCGATTCTCCTACCTCTGCCTCCCAAGTGCTGGGATTAAAGGCGTGTGCCACCACACCTGGCTTCTGTTTTATTTTTTAATTAGTACCCATAGTTAATTATCTGATGAAGAGTACTTTCAAAAAAATCTAAGTTATTAAAGTATTGCACAGGTCATGGGAAAATGGCTTCACACAGCATTTGTTTTGGTTTATGAATTTATTGTTTTAAAAAGGCTTACTTTTTAGGTAGAAGCATTTCTCTGCTTATTTTTTTGAAGAGAAATGTTAGGCCTCATATGCACTCACCATTGCTGGGTCAATTATTAATGCTCTCTTTAAATTGCATCACTTAGCACCTATATGTCTTATCTTCTCAATCATTTTTTCTTTTTACCTTTCTCTCCTCTGACCCAGGCACATTTTCTTGTTTCCTATGTGCATGGCCTCAGTCATGAATTCTTGTTTTCTATTATGTAATTTGATGTACTATTTAATCATTTTTTTTTCCTTCTTTCAAGGCTCAGTTCAAATACAAAGTCTACAATGAGCTTCTCAAAAGTGCTTGAACATCTGGACCATGCAATTCAGTTCAACCTGCTAAAGAGATTGTGCTCATCGATCAAGTCTTGCTTGTTCAGCAGCATCTAATCTCTTTGGTGACTATTTGGTGAACTATCAATGTGTTATTTTGCATTTTGAGCACAATGTTTAATTTTTAGCTAGATCATCACCTACTCAAGGATGCAGACTATGTCATGTATGTTTATAGCAATCCATAGACTCACATTTGTTTGGCAGGCTGGAAGGTGTCAAGTTTGGCTTATTTTCTAGAAAGGACAGACTTTCAACTGAGTTTGTGTTTGTTGAGAGTTTCTGTTTGATATTCATAGCCTAATTATCTTTGCTGACATTCCAACCTCTTAGGAACACCATTGGTATCACCAGCATATATTGCAATACCATACGTTACATGGATGATGACAAAGCAGCCTAGGATTAATTCTTCATCTATCACTCAATAGTTCTGTGAACCTCCCTAAGTCTCATTTCTTCAGCTTTAAAATGGGAATATTAATTGCATCCACCTCAGAAGATAGATTATAAATCATAAATGAGGCTTGCTAAGAGAACAAAAGAAATAGTGCATAACATTGTAAGTACATGTTGTAGATGTATTAGCTCATGAGACACCAGCATAGGTTAATATAATGGAGATGAATGCAAATGCCATCACAGATGGGAGGACACAGAGTTGGTATTTGAGTTGGTTCAGGCATCTGACTCACTACAGTCTTGGTTTGTAATGACTTTGCATCCTGTGTAACTGTGATTTATACCTGGAGAAGTTTTAACTGAGTTTTTTTTTTTTGAATTTTTAAACTTTAAATTTCAGCTTCCATAAATATAAACAATATAAAATGATCATAATTTGCCCCCTCCACTGAATCCCTTTGTCTCTTTTCTATTTTGATGCCCTATTTTTTTCCCTCCTGTTATACAGGTCTTGCATAGGTAGCATCAACAACTGTGAGATCATGCATCAATGTCACTTTGTGTGTGGAAAACAGCTTGTAGGCACTCTTCCCCTTCTTTTGGCTCTTAAATTATTTCTGCCACTTCTTCTGCAATGGTTCTGGAGGCTTGGAGGGTATGCTAGAGATGCTTATGAGCATTTTGGTGAGCTTTGAGTCACCCCAGTGGTCACTTTACTGCCACCTGGAAAGAGAAACTTCTCTAAACAAAAGTGAGAATAGCATTAACATATGGACATAAAAATAAGTATTTACAGGTCTGTTTGGTGGGAATAATATATCCATTATCTAGACAACAGTAGTAGTTTCCTCCCTAGGGCTTATGGCCTCCCAAGCCATGTTTTTCATAAGGTTTTCAGTACCAGACAGGAATTCCCTCTCATGGAGCAGGACTGAAATCCAATTGAGAGCATATAAGCAACCATTGCACCAGTTGGTATATTTGGCCTGGCTGGCCAGCCATAAAGCTAGCAGTGCCCACTGCTGGTTAACATGTTGATGACTTTTCTCCATCAATAGGCTGAACAGCTCTTTCCAGCATCGTGACAGCTAGTCAATAGGAAGAAGGCTTTCAGCTCAGCTCCAGATTGATTTCTCAGTGATCTGCAGCATAAGCATATGGAATATTCATCAATAGAGACTTACCATCTAATTCTGGGCAACCAAGTACCTTGGCAGTAGCCTATCATGTTTTGGGGGCATCAGTGGCCTCCCTGGCCAACATCTCTCTGGAAGGTATCCCATCCCTGGAAGTGAACATTTTATAATAATTATATATAGCTTCTAGGTACAACATTGTACACCTCTACATGAAGTTCTATTTCTAGATAAAAGTCTCCCAAACAAAACAAACCATTAATACTTCATCTCCTTTCCCATCTCTCCAAGAGGTAAGGAGCACAGAGGACTTTGCTTTGTTCATCTTTAGTAAGGTAACAAAGTTTCTTAACCGAGAAGGCTGCGAGGATGATAGGTTATTTGCTGGCAGTGAGTTGGGCTTGTCTTGGCTGAAAGTAGCCCTTTGCCCTGACAGTGACATTAAATTATAAGCAGGCTGTGTGGTGTGTGAGCTGATTCATCTGATTCAAGTAGGTGCTAAAGAGCTCATTCTGCTTGTGTCAGAAGCCACTCTGTTCTCACCAGAGGGAATGGACAGTCTTCCCAAGGCTGCTTCAGGGAGAATCAAAACTCTGTGCTAGATATCAGGCCAACGTTAGAAACTGTATTTTCACTTAGCATATGGCAGATGTGTTCAGTAAAGATGCCACACTACTTGGCTGAAATATAGATTTGCAACCTCTGGCTTTTAACTGTCAAGGAAATTTTTGCTTCTCAAAATTCTTTAACAATTTTAAAGAACACAAAGCTCAGCAATTGCAAACACAATATTAACACAGAAATCTTTTAAATTCTGTTTTGTTCATGGTGGCGGTCATCGGGTTGAAGCTAGGGCCTCATACTTGGTTAGAGATTGTCTTTACAATGGCTTCAGGCACCAGTTAAAAACCCAGATCGTCACCTGTGCTTCTGACTAAAAGGCCATACACCAGAGTTCTGACACTCTCTCTGGTTTAATCAGTTCCTAGAATGGCTCACAGGACAGAGAAATACCTTACTTCCTTGATTATAAGCTTATGATTAAAGGATACAGCTCAGGAACAGCCAGAGGGAAGAGCTTCATATGGAAAGGTATACGGAAGAGATGTGGGGCTGACAAGTCTTCTTCGGGCATACCACAGACCCTATAACTTCATGTGTTCCCCATCTGGACACTTAGGAATGATTAAAGTGTTGACCAGTTCTAATTTATATTCATTCTAGCTCCTTCCTACTTCCTGGATGAAGGTGGATCCAGGTGATGGTTAGTTCCCTTGGCAACCAGCACCCAGTTTTTAGCAGCTTTATGTAAACTCCTGTGGTTTAAAGAGGATTCCTATGAGTCACAGAAGATTTAGTGCTCTTATCATTAGTAAATTACAAGGGTATTACAAGAGCTCTGATGAGGAAATAGGGCTTACTAAAAAATAAAAGATGCACAATGGGCCTTCTGTATCTGAAACTTGCACATTCACAGAGTCAGCTAACCACAGGTCCATTCAATTTTATGTAATTAGTTCTGTGATACATGGATGTGTATGTTATGAGCATATTTCTTATTATTATTCTCTAAACAATATAGAAGAACAATTATTCATGTACTACATATGTAATATCAGAATAATAATCTAAATATGATTTAGTGTACATAGGGCATAAAGAGGTTATATACAAATTCTCTGCCACTTTATATCTGAGACACAAACATCTACTAATTTAACCTTTGAAGAATCTTGAATCAGTGCTCTTCAGATAACAAGGAGGAACTCATTATTAAAACACTTGTGTTCTAGAGAGAAACTTCTAAAAACATCTAGACAAAAATTGCCCTCTGAACAAGAGTCAAGAACCTTCATACACTGCAAATAAAGAAAAATAAAGTATGTAAGTATAGAAGTTGTCAATAAAAAAATTAAAAAAAGAAAAATAAAGGAGATATGTGATGAGGGATAGAATAAAACTAGACTAAGATACACTTTTGGAAATCTATGTAAGTGTTCAGATGAGAAGTGACAAGGGTCAGGGCCTAAAGAGATAGGCAGACAGGGTGGAAATATAATTTTTAAATGTATAAGTTTATTATTGACAACTTCTATATTTACAGACAATAAACCATGATATTTCCCTCCCCTCCCCCACTTTCCTGATCACAACTCTACTCTCCATCATATCCCCTCCCTCTTTCCATTAGTCTGCATTTTATTTTGACATAATCGTCTTTTTCTCCTAATATGAGGGTCTTGTGAGGGTATTGCTAGACACTGCGAGGTTGTGGGTATCAAGGCCAATTTCTGTCTGGACAGTTGACTTGGAATAGCCTGTAATGTTTTGGAGGCAACAGGAACCTCCCTGACCAGCAACTCACTGGAAGGTATCCCATCCCTGCATCCCTGGCACTGAAAATTTTCTAGTAACAATCTATGGCTTCTAAATGTGCCATTATCCAAAAAAGTGGGTTTTCATATGTCTTATTCAGAATATCTTGAATTTAGATTGACCCTCCCCCCTGCCCTTTTTTTACTCAATCTCTTCCCCTGGCCTCACTTAGGCCATTCCACTACCTGTAATCAGGTTTTCCCAGCACCACTTGTTGAAGAGGCTGTCTTTTCTCCAGTGAATATTTTTGTCAAAAATCAGATGGCTGTAGCTGCCTGGATTAACATCTGGGTCCTCTATTTTGTTCCATTGATCTATGTGTCTGTCTTTGTGCCAGTACCATGCTGATTTTACTATGGCTTTGTAATATAGCTTAAAAGCAGGTATGGTGATACCACCAGCCTTACTTTTGTTGCTCAAAATTGTTTTAGCTATTCAAGGTTTTTTGTGCTTCCAAAAGTATTTTAGGATTTTTTTTCTATTTCTGTGAAGAATGCCATAGAAATTTTAATGGGGAGTATATTAAATGTGTAGATTGCTATTGGTAAGTTGGACATTTTCACAATATTGAGTCTTACAATCCAAGAACATAAGATATCTTTCCATTTCATAGTGTCCTTTGCAATTTCTCACTTGAGTTGTTTAAAGTTCTTATTGTAGAGATCCTTCAATTGTTTGATTAGGTTTATTCCAAGATACTTTATTATTTTTTTGAGGCAATTATGAATGGGACAGATTCCCTGATTTCATCCTCTACATGTTTGTTGTTAGTATATAGAAAATCTACTGATTGCTGTGTGTCTATTTTCTATCCTGCTAAGTTGCTAAACATGTTTAACAGCTCTAACAGTTTGCTGGTAGAGTCTTTAGGATCCTTTCTGTATATATGTATATATTATGTATAAAGTTCCCCTCTTAGGAATGCCTTCATTGTATCCCAAAGGTTTTTGTATGCAGTATTCTCATCATCATTTGACTCTATGAATTTATTGATTTCCTTTTTGATTTCTTCAATGTCCTATTCATCATTTAATAGTGTACTGTTTAGTCTCTATAAATTTCTGTATGCTCTGAAGTTTTTCTTGTTACTGATTTGTAGTTTAATCCCATTGTCCTCAGATAGAGGACAGAGGATTATTTCAGTTTTCCTGTATTTGTTAAGATTTGCTTTGTGTCCTGATATATGGTCTATTTTGGAGAATGTTCCATGTGCTGCAGAGAAATGTATATTCTGCTGCATTTGGATGGAATGTTCTGTAGCTATCTGTTAGGTCCATTTGTTTCATGATGTCATTTAATCCAGATGTCTCTCTGTTTAGTTTTTGCTGGGATGACCTGTCAATTCATGAGAGTGGGGTATTGAAATCATCCACTACAATTTTGTTTGGTGTTATCTCTGACCTTAAGTCTAATAGTGTTTGTTTGATGAAATTGTGAGTCCCCATGTTAGGTGCATATATGTTTAGGATTGTAATATCCTCCTGTTGGAGTGTTTTTAAAAATCAGTAAAAAGTGGCCTTCTTTATCTTTCCTTACTAATGTTGACGTCTATCCTGTCAGATATAAGGATAGCAACACCTACTTTTTCTATGTCCATTTGCTTGAAATACCATTTTCCATCATTTTAGCACAGGACAGTGTCTGTATTTTATTGAGAGATCAGCTTTCTGGAGGCAACAACAGCAGGACCCTGCTTTTTTTTTTTTTTTTGGAGAGAGAGACAGAGAGAGAGGGGAAGACAGAGATGGGCGCACCAGCAGCCTCTCAGCTGCTGAGAACGAAATCCAGATGCATGTGCCCCCTTGTGGTGAAGTGCGGCATTGCGCCCTTGCATCACTTTGCATCTGGCTAAACGTGGGACCTGGAGATTGGAACCACTGGAGATTGGAACCAGCATTCTTAGGCTTAGGAGGCAGGCACCTTAACCGCTAAGCCATCTCTCCAGCCCAGGACCCTGCCTTTTAATCCAGTCTGCAAGCTTGTGTCTTTTTGTTGGAGCATTGAAGCCATTGATATTAAAAGTTATTATTGAAAGGCATGTGTTTATACTTGCTATTCTTCTTGTTTTGTAATGCTTCTTGTTTTCCCTTTACTTGTTTTAACCATTATTTGACTATGGTTTATTTTTTCCTGTTTCCTCATGTGTGTGCTTTGCTTTCTCTTCAGTGTGAAGGATTCCTTCAAGTATTTTCTGTAGAGCTGTCTTTGTTGTCATAAATTCGTTTAGCCTGTTTTAGTTGTGGAATGGCTTATTTCTCCTTCAATCTGGATATATAGATTTGTGGAATAAAGTAATCTTGGTTGACAGTTGTTTTCTTACAGAACATGGAATACATCATTCCAAACCCTTCTGGATTTTGAAGTTTGTGTTGAGTTATTTGCTGTGATCTTGATGGGTTTACCTTTATAGGTGACTTGTTTTTTCTCTCTGCTTTCAATATCTTCTCTTTGTGCTTTTAGTAGTTTAATTATAACATAGTGAGAAGAGGTTCTTTCCAGGTTTTGTCTGTTTGGTGTTAAAATGCTTCCTGTATCATCACTTGCATTTCTTTCCAAATTTGGGGAAAATTTCTTCTATGATTTTGTTGAAAACACCTACTATGCCTTTGGATTGAAATTCTTCTCCTTCTACTATGCTCTGAATTCTCATGTTTGATCTTTTCATAGTGTTCTGAATACCTTGAAATTCCCATTCAAACCTCCCTATTAGCTTGTCTTTTTCTTTGTTGGACTGTATTAGGTCTGCCACCTGGTCTTCTAGTTTAGATATTTTGTTTTCTCCTTTATCCATTCTACTGGTGAGACTTTCCACTATTTTTTTTTTTATCTGACTGTGTTTTTCAGTGCTAGAATTTCTGCCTGGTTTTTCTTCAATATTTCTATTTCCTTAGTCATGTCTTGTAATGACCTCCTTAGTTCATTAAGCTGGTTTCCTGTGTTGTCCTGGAATTCCTTCAGGAGTTTGTTTTCTTCTGTAACTTCTTAGTTTTTTGTCTTTGCGTCCTTTGATTTCTTATCTGATTTCTTTGAGTATAGTTAGTCATTTTTTTTGAAATATTAGTCATTTCATATAAAACAGTCTCATTGGGGGTCATTTCTAATGGATTTATAATTTTGGTGGGGTTGTATTGTCTTGATTCTTTGTATTTCTTGTATTATAATATAGCAATTTTTTCATCCTGGGTTGATTTGATGCTTGGGTTTTCTAATTATCTTTGGTCCTCTTAGACTTGGAAATCCAACTTTATGTGCCTTCAGAATAGGAGTTTAAGATGCCAAGTGTAGCTCTTGTATTCTAATCTAACCACTTAAGTAATCATAGGTGTTGAGTTTGCCTGCTATTCAAGTGTTCTAGTGGGCTGGGTGGGTCAATATACTGGCAATATTCTAAAATTCAGCTGAGCAATATACACATTCAATAAAAACCAGCACAGAGTATGCAAGTGTGGGAAGTGAAACAGATGACCTTATAAAGCCAAAATCCCTAAAGATGTGTAGCTCTACATCCTTAATCTTTTCTGCTGGGAGGTTGAGATTTCTGTTCTGAAATGGGTTTCAGGTCAGCCTGGACCCAATAATGTTAGAAGAAAAAGACCAAAACCCTATGAATCTGAAAGCATCAAAGGAAACAATAGTCAACCTCCAAATACAGCTTAATTGAAAATGGTAAAGCCAACCATGAATATGTAACCTATAACCTGCCCTGACATGGATGAAAGATTAGCACTTCCAGTGCAGGCCTATGTACCTGCTTTTTTGTCAGTCCTTACCTTTTGGGGTGGCTTCCAATCTCACCAATGCTGAGTGCCCTCCTTGAACCCTGTATTGTGCTGTGGAGCTGGTGCTCTGAATAGTTGTGCTGGGTGCCTTGCTGCTGGGGGCTGAATGCATCCTCTGGAGTTTCAAGGTTCTGATAGTTGGGGATGGGAGAATGCAGGAAGCCTGGAGTTGTACTGGACATGCTCAGCTGGTTCTAGCTGCACCCCTTTCATCAGCTCCTTAGCTGATCTCCACTGTCTCCACTTCAGTTTTGATGCAGTTGGAAAATCCCCATATTTGGTCTTTGTTCCTGCATCTGGGCACCGGGCTGGGATGGTGTGTGGATCTATGCAGGCCTCAAGCACCTCTATGGGATTCTGGCTGGCTGGTTTCCTCCTTTCTGGTAGATCTTGGTCTCTCCTATTTCTCTGCTGTGGCTGACAAAGACCTCCACACCTTCACTTTTTGGAAGAAAAATGTATTTTGCTGTGGTTTTTCTTAAATCCCTCCCTTGACTGGTTTGGTGTGATATCAATGCAGCCATCTTACCTGGAAGTCTCTGGAAACATAATTTTGGAGACAGAATGAATATGAATTTGTGGTAAAGTAGACTTTAACAACATGTGAATGAAGAATTAAGAATTGCTTGGAGTCTTACAGATTAGAGGATTGAGTGAGTAGATGTATTAACTAAATTTTACTTTTGTGGATTTATGTGCTAGGATGGAGACCAGAAGGCAAGTTAGAATGGGAGTCCCTGCCAGGAGAATGTTCCCCTTCAAATGAAGCATAATCTAATTGGCCTCAGAAAGTTGCAGGAAGGAAGAAGAGTCAAGGCTGGGGCTGTGATATGGCTCCTTAGTTAAAAGTAACTTGCTTGCAGAGTACACAGGCATGGGTTCAATTCCTAAGTATAGCAGGCAGCTTCAGGTTTGCTGAGATGAACTTCCAGACCAGGCACAGTTATAGAGGAAGAGATATTTATTGAAGCTTACAGATCCAGGGGATCTGTAATGGCAGAGGAGGCTGGCCTGCTCTTAACAGCCCAGGCAGAGAGAGAGAGAGAGAAGCCAAAAGCCAAACCTCAGGAACTCCAGCTAGGCACACTTTGCATATCTTTAGATTGAAATCCTAAACCCATCACCACACCTTAAGATCTGCCCAGTGACACTGCCTCCAGCCAGGTGGCTGCAGATGCAAACTAATAAAACACTGAATATATTGGGGGCCATCTATTCAAACTACCACACTAAGCCACCTATATAAGCTGGATGGAAAAAGTGGCACAAGTGGTGGACAAATGTGCATATGCAAACAAATAAAATAGAAAGGAAGAAAGAGTCAATATTAATATAAGAAAGAAGCCAGTTGTCAAAAGATTGTAAACCCTTCTCCACTGGACATGCTTATTAACAATAGAACATATGCAAACCAGGAAAGCATAATAGCTGGGTGTAGGAAAAGGCAGGTACTTTGAAAATGACCTATAAATGATCAGAACTGATAGAGTACCATGTGATACAGTACTTTTGAGCACATTTCGTTTCCCAGTTCATTATACTATTCTCAGGGATTTCTTTCTTTCTATTTCTTTCTTTTCTTCCTTTCTTCTTGTTGTTGTCTACTTGAGGAAGGCAATCTTTCATTTTCTTAGGACTTGATATATTTTAGTAATTTAGGGAGAAAAAGGATGGAATGGACATCAATTTACATAATTTATTTGCTTGGGGGGGGGCTGGTACACATGGGAACTATTGCTTTCTGGTGCCAAAAAAAAAAAAAAAAAAAAAAAAACTTTGGCATTCTGGGCCAGAATAGAAGCTATGCCAAATAAACCTGAGGCAAGATTACACACAATGAATTCTTCCACCAAAAGGTTAAGGTGTGTATGGAATTATTAACCCAGGTGAAACTTCTGCAGAGGCCAGAGAGCTAGGAGCTTCCAAAACACAATCACGGAGGATCAGGCTCCAACTGGCAGCCATTGGAAAATTTCAACACCCTGCTGGAGCCAGCAACAGCAGACAAAACTGCAGGGAAGGGATGCTCCCACTCATACCACTCCTGAAAAACCAAAAACAAACAAACCAAAAAAACTTCAACAAAACAAAACAAAATAAACCTAAAGGAGACATAAAAAGGAGCTGCTGAGCAACTCCAGAACAACTTTGGACTACTTTCCACAACCGCCCCTCTGCCATATGCCAGCACCAGGAACACCGCTGGATATCTCAAGATGCCAATGGATCTGAATCCACCCCTCCCACACAAGGCATCCAGCACAGCTGATCTGAAGTGCAGATCAACTTAACCAGCTGAGCCAAGTCACAGTGTACCAAAGAAGGAAAAGAAAAGGAAGAATTAGAAATTGAAAGTGACTATGTGGCAAACATTATGTTCTTTGCTTCCCTTATCTATAATCTTTACCTTTATATTATCTATAATCTTTGGACAATCTGAAGAGGGAAATCTTACTAACTTGCATTTGCAGATTGGATTTTTCAAAGAAAATTTTATTTATTTAATTATGTATTCACAAGAGAGAGAGGATGGGGGAGGAATCTGTGGATACACCAGGGCTTCTTGCTGCTGGAAAATGAACTCCAGACATGTGCACAACTCTGTTCTTCTGACTTTATGTGGGCACCAGGGGTCAATCCCAGGCTGTCAGTCCTTGAAAACAAGTTCCCTTAACCACTGAGCCATCTCTCCAGCCCTGGAGTTTTCAAAGGGTCTCATATAGCCTAGGCTAGGTTCAAACTCAATATGTAGCTGAGGATGTCCTTGGACTTCTGATCCTCCTGTCTCTATCTCCTGAGAATTAGGATCACAGATGTGCACCACCATGCCTGGTTTATACAAAGATAGGTTTTAAACTTAGTTCATGCTAGACAAGCACAGTACTAAATGAGCTACAACCCTGGCCTCTGCAGATTGGAAAGATAGTGCTCAGAAAGCATAAGTGAATTCTTCAAGGCAAAAAACTGTTTTAGGAGCAGATCTAGCATTAATCCTTACCACCCAGACCCAACCAAATTTATTTCCACCATACCGGACTCCTAGTTTTTCCTTGATGTAAATAAAAGACAGAAAGTACACTTTTCATTTATGAACAATGCAGAGTTTCACTTATTTCCACTTCCATACTAAAGCCCAGAAGGAATTCACTTCTCTGAAAGTTCCTTTGGCTCTGGGATATTTTGTTAAGTGTGTTATATAAAAATATGCCTAGATTAGAATAAGCTAGAGTCTCACCTTAATTATTTCAGTGAAAACAGTGAAGAACTGTGGCAGTGTCACTGTAAAATGAACTCTCCCACTTCAACGCTATTCCTTGCTTCTCACCAGGGCATTTTGTCAGGAGTATGTCTATTTTAATGTAACCAACCTAAAATTTTAATAATGTTATTTTGTTCTGAGTGAAATTTTTTAAAGATTTATTTTTTTATTTACTAATTTATTAGAGACACAGAGAAAATTCTCCCTGAGGGAAATTTTTAATTAGAAAACTATAGTTTATCTTGAAAAACTGAAAGATACTTCATAATTTTTCATGAAACAAAAACTGAAGCTTTTCAAAAGAGCTATGAAATGAGATTTCCTTTTGCAACAAAATGAACAAATGCATACTCCACTGTAGTCCTGGTACTAGAGGGATTATAATGTCTTCAGTTCACATAAGAATGTTGGACTCTTGACCCCTATTATATTTGTTTGTGTAACCCTTTGAAATTCAGAAAGACTATAATAGAACCAGGAAATCATCTAAGAGATTTGTTTCTATTTAGAAAGTGTGAGGATAATGACTTCAGGAAGGTCTAGCAGGAGAGCTGAAGGAGGTGAATTCAAACCAGAGTTTCATTATATAGAATGACCAGCTGCAAGATGACAAGAAACAAGCAAAAAACAGTAACAAAACAACCAGGTGTCCTTCTTGCACTGTCTTGTATTTCCAGCATACAGAGTGAATTCAATAAATAGGTAACAGGGGTAGTTCTTTGATCAGATATATCAAAGTGTCAGGAAATAAAATCTAATTCAAAAAGTAAAATATACCCTTTTAATATGATAGAAATATGTGCTATGAATTAATCAGTTTTCTGTCAATGAGACAAAATGTCTAAGAAAATCAACTTAGAAGATGAAAGGTTTATTTGGTATCATGGTTTCATACATTTCATACACATGGTTCTGTTGTTTTCTGAGTTTCTGGAAGGCAGAATGTCACAGTGTCCCCATGTGGTGGAACAAAGCTGTTCATCTCATGATGGCTGGGAGAGAGAGAGGATGACAGAAGAGATCAGAGATGGGAGTGCGGAGAAGTACATACATGTATTTTAAAACCTTTTTTGACTATGATCATACATGAACATAATGCAATTTGATCCTAATTTCCTCCCCCAAACTTCTTTTGTCCTCCCTTGCCCATCCTCCTTCACTGCACTCCTTATTTTCAACTAGTTCCTCTGTATTTTGATAACTGTTTCACCCTTTTTTATCATCCGTATTGAAATGTTGATGAGTTCAATTTTGTGAAGGTATTGACAGTGGCTATGAATGAGGTCATAATGGTTTCCATAAGATAGTATCTCATGGTACTTCTCCCCTACTAGTTAAAAGTCTATGGTTGTAAATTATATGGTTGTTTAGATTATATATATGTTTAGTTTTTTTGAGGTAGAGTCTCATTCTCTAGCCCAGGCTGACCTGGAATTCACTATGTAGTCTCAGGGTGGCCTCGAACTCAGAGAGATCCACCTACCTCTGTCTCCTGAGTGCTGGGATTAAAGTCTTGTGCCATCACTGCAGCTTAAATTATATTTTTTATTAAGCTTATATAATAGTAGTTTTCCAAAAGGCTGTTTCATACATCCTTAGCTTTTGTTAAACCTCCCACTCACCATCATCCTCTGCCCCCATCCACTTTCAAATCTTTATATCTCTAGTATTGCACCCCTCTACTTTGACATCATGTGTGTCCCACTATCTCCATACCCACTTAATGCCTCTCCACCCTCACTGCCCTTTTCTGCCTTCCTGGCATGTGCAGAACCTAACTCAAACTTACACACAGAAATCTAAAAGTTTGAGATTAAGATCTGCATAAGAGAGAGAATATCTGGTCTTTGTCTTTCTGAGTCTGAGATTATTTAGTATAATATTTTCCAGTTCCATCCATTTTTAAGAACATGTACCTAGTGGCTTATTTCTTCCATCCTCATGTTTTCATGACTTCCCAAACCCACAAAACTGTGCACTCAGAGCCCTCATGATCGAATCACTTCCTCACTTCTGAAGGCTGCTGCATTGCAGCCAAGTCTTTAGTACATGAGCCCTTGAGGGACATTTCACATCCAAACCACACAAGGAAAGAGCTGCTAATGGCTTAGCTTTGAGAGCACTTCAAGTGAATGAGGACTCTAAACTTTCTAGCCCTGTTTCTAGCTTAGACACACATCTCTATGTGATTGGGAAAATGAGGAAGGAATAATTAGAAACAACCAAATGAATACTGAAATGAATTTCCAAACTCTGAATGCAAATTGGGCAAAAGACCTAAAAGGAGCATTGGTCAAAAGACTCCACTGTATGGCACAGTGCAGGTCAGGCCCTAGCCAGACTGCATGGCAGAAGAAACCAGGAAGTGGCTTTTGTGAACATGGCATTCTGCACAGGCCTGGCGTGACAACAGCTACAGTCCCATGCTCGCGAGAAACCTGCTATGAGATGACCTGTCCCGAGACAGGCTGTCATTGGTCACAAAAAGGGGACCACCCCATACAATGATTGGCCAGCCAAGCCCCTTAAAACCCCCTGCACTTCCTCAATAAATGATTTTTGCGGCAGCTCGCTATCTGTTGCTTCCACCCAACTCCCGGAGTCTGTATCTTGATTCCACGCTCCGCACCCCCAACTCGGCAGAGACCCTGTCGTCTCTCCTGGGCTGCCCTTAGGGGGGACCACAACACTCCACAGATATTATTAACAAAATACCTTGTGTCAGTGATAGTAATCTACCAAAATTATACGCAAAAATGTCACAGAATGAAATATTAAAGCTGAAAGACTTTAATACTTTTTCACTTTTAAAAATCATATTTGTTCTAGTGCAATTGAATAGCTCCTCCCAAAATTTTCAGAACTCATTCATCATAATTAAATGGGAATAAATGTCAAAATTTTCATATCTACCTCTTATTTATTTTTCCATTCTGCAAAGATACATGCAGAAATAATGGCATGTATGGGACAAAGCAAAAATGGCTGGTTAACACTTCAGAATTAAATTATTCTTCAGAATAGGGGTTTTATCTTATTTATTTTTGTTTTATTTTTAAGGCACTATTTTATGTGGCCCAGATTGAATGTGAATTTCTATATAACTGAGAATGGTCTGGAATTTCTGACCCTCTTGCCTCTACCTCCCGAGTGCTAGCATGACAAGGGTGCAAGATCACCTTCTTTTTATGTGGTACTGGAGATCAAAGCCAGGGATTTGAGCTACTAAGCAAGCACTCTTCCAATTGAGCTCTACCCCCTCCCCAGGATACTCTTATTGAATTTCAGGTTTTCCTTTTAAGGACCAGGGATTAATTCAGCTCATTCTTTGATGTTGCTATTTTTTTCTCATTAGTGATTTTAAAAAGTACTTTGGGATAGCCCTTAGAAATTGTTGAGTAGCTGTGGACAGTCTTTACTATTGAAGATCAGGTCATGAATGTAGACTGAATTGTCCTTGCAGTGGAAGTTACAGATGAAGGTCAAAGCTTGTTTGATGCATATCTATGACACTGTCACAATGTCTGTGTTCACAGTATAATTTGCTCCTGAGTTCACAGGATCTCTTTGTTCCTGTATCTTATTCCAAACTGGCTGTCAACAATCGTAGCAGAATTAATTCTGCAGAATTAACAGAAATAGTTTTCCTGCCTGGAAACTAGCTATGTTTTAGCAAAGTTCACTCAAAACCAAGAGAGAAATGCTGAGTAGAACTATTTCATTGACTGTGTAACTCTATTACTCTAAAATTCTGTCTGTGTATAACAGAACCCACACTCTGTGGTTCCCTTCAGCAGCAGAAAAGTTGGACCTTTTAAAAAGTAAACAAAGTGAAGTTTCCTGATGGATAAGACTAGTCCCAGGGAGATATTTTTAAGCACAAAGGATAAAACAGAGTTTCTCAAGACATGTTTTGGCAAAGAAATCCATAAAGATGGGTGTGAACATGGTTGAATAAATCTATATTTTCATCTTAAAGTTCACTTCACACTTTAGTGACAAAAGATCACTGGTTGAGGTCCTGCAAAAAAACAAAAATATAGAGCACTGTCAACCTGTTCTCAGCTAGCATGCACACTGAAGATCTCCTCATAGAAGGGTCAATACTGGATTTGACGGTTCTTTGAAACAAAATACTTCAAGTTAGTGTTTTTAGGAAAATAAATACAAATTTATGGCTGGGGCTTAAGTCTTTAATAATGCAAGCAGTTGTAAGAATTATCATTGTTTTAGCCTAGGGGGATTCCTCCCCTGAAACACTAGGTCCAATTATTTCATGTGATTCCCTGGAATGTCCCTCACTTGGCCTCAAAGTGTACCCAAAATTGTATCAAACTTCCAGGCTGGCTTATTTGACACATACAAACCTAATCTAATCACACACACACACACACACACACACACACACACACACAGAGAGAGAGAGAGAGAGAGAGCATTTCTACATCCAGGTGGATGGATTTTGAAAACATATATTAATGTATTTCTGAAAGATTTTATTGGTCTGATGCAATTTTAATTTCTCTATATTGTGCTATACTTCATGAGCTCAAGGGACTATTTATTTTGGTAACTTGTATCCTCTTTGAAATTGGAGTATATTTTAAAATGATATCTGAGGTGTGATGAGAGGTAATATGCTGCTTGTAAGTCCTCCTTATAGAGTATTTCAGGTCTTCCAATATTGCTATTAACATCTTTATTTTTTCTTTCAAATTTATACTGCTACTTCAATTGCTAAATCTTACTATCTATTGCCTATTATTAATAAAGATGAAAATATTATTATTTAAATAACAATGTGCTTAAAAATTGCTATAGAGTTAAGAGCCTGGGTGTTTCTTGCATTTATAGAGATATGATATTGGCATCCAGGGCCTGTATTAGTTACTTTTCTTGTTACCATGAAACTATACCAGACAAGAAGCCACTTAAGGGAGAAAGGGTTTATTTCAACTTACAGTTTCAGATGACACAATCCACTGAGACAGGGCATAGGGCAAACGGGCAGCAGATCTTATTCAGTCCACAGTCAGGAAGCAGGAAGTGATGAATGCTGGTGCTCAGCTAGCTTCCTCTTTTATTTATTTATTTTTTGGGGGTTGGGGGTTCAAGATAGGGTTTTACTGTAGCTCGGGCTGACCTGGAATTCACTATGTAGTCTCAGGGTGGCCTCGAACTCATGGCGATCCTCCTACCTCTGACTCCTGAGTGCTGGGATTAAAGGTGTGTGCCACTGCACTTGGCTAGCTTCCTCTTTTTGAAAAAAAAAAAAAAAAAAAAAAAAAAACTTTTTTTTTTAATTATTAGAGAGAGAGAGAAAGTGTTCTCCAGGGCCTCCAGCCACTGCAAACAAACTCTAGATGCATGTGCTGCCTTGTACAATTGGCTTGCATAGGTCCTGGGGAATTGATCCTGGGTCCTTTGGCTTTGCAGGCAAACGCCTTAACCACTAAGCCATCTCTCCTTCCCCATCTTCCTCTTTCTTGTTAAGTCCAGGACTCCTAGCCTATGCAATGGTGCTGTCCACAGTCAGGGTACTTCTTCCCACCTCTGTTAATGTAATGCAAGAAAACTTTCACAGACACTCTCACAGATTCATCTCCTAGATGATTCTAGCTCCTGTCTAATTGACATTATTAACCATGACAGCATCCTAGGCATTCTCCTCTTGTCTCCATTCCACAATTTAGAGTCCTCAATCAAATAATAAATGATGGTTAAAAGTAGAAATATAGACCTAGGCATGATTTTAAGAATTACTTAGGGGCTGGAGAGATGGCCTAGCAGTTAAGGCATTTGCCTGCAAAGCCAAAGGAGCTTGGTTTGATTCCCCAGGGCCCACATAAGCCAGATGCACAAGGTGGCACATGCATCTGGAGTTTGTTTGCAGTGGCTGGAAGCTCTGGTGTGCCCATTCTCTCTCTCTCTCTCACTTACTCTACCTCTTTCCCTCTCCCAAATAAGTAAATAAAAATGAAATATTAAAAAAAGAATTATTTAGAAGTGAATCCTATTATTGTGCAGATTACATGGTGTCATAGGCCTCTCTTCTGTGCAGATGGAGAGCTCCATGGGCATGTGTTAGTATAGGCTTCTTGGCCACACTTCACACAGCGTCCTCTGAGCCCTTTTCTTGACTAGGCTCAACCTTGGCCATGAGAACTGCAAACTCTAAATCCAAATGATTCAGACTTGGACAAATTTTAACAGAACTGCCTAACTCTATTAAATTACCTGCTTTAGGAAGCTTAATACTGCCCAAAGAATTTATTGTTTCATATAGCTGAAACCTTACTCTAGGCTCCTGGCCTCTCTATCTTGAGCATTTACTTATGAAAACTTACAATTATAAATGCTTTCTAGGTCTCCTGGAGGTGTCTATGTTCTGTAACCCAGAAATGTTCTCAAAGACCCAGGAACCTCAATTTCAATGCAATAATCAAGAACAGTAGGGCAAAGTCTCCCGGTGTCTATGACAGGGTAGGAAACTAACTTTGACAAGATCAGATAGCAAGCATTGATGGCCTCTACACATTAGCCAGCTTTTCTCCACCCAGTGCCTTTTAGGGATGTCTTTTAGCCAATACAAGTTTGCAAAGCCACCTACCTTTTGTTCCTTTTGTTTTAGTGAACTTCAGCTTAATCTATACTGAAGCTCACATCCACCACTCTAGGAATCAGAATTAAATACATCCTACCATTTCTAACACATGTCTAATATATAATTCTTTTTGGATAGTTTATATGTATAGGATTATCTGATTACCAGGTGTATTTTATTTTATTTTTAATATTTATTCATTTATTTGAAACAGAGGCAGATTATACATAAGAGAGAAAGAAATAAAATATGGGCACACCAGGGCCTCTAGTGACTGCAAACAAAGTTCAGATGCATGTGCCAACTTGTGCATCGGGCTTATGTAGATACTGGGGAATCAAACCTGGGTCCTTAGGCTTCACAGGCAAGTATCTCAATGGCTAAATATCTCTTCAACCCAAGGTACATTTTTATGTAGTATTTTTATCAAGATAGTTTACATTCTTAGTGGAGACATTTAAAATTGTTTTATTATTCTGGGTTAATTTAGACCATTTTCATGCTAGAAAACACTGCACTTTGAGTATAGGCCAAGCAAGCCTCATTACTCTACCCTACTCTTTCTCACTCCTCTCCTCTCCTGGTACAATTCCCTTTATTCCCATGGACAGTGTTGTTTTTACTTTGTTTTGTTTTATTTTATTTTATTTTATAAAATATCAAACTCTAAATTATCTCAACTCCTGGTCCCCTTTCCCCGAGTGTCTTCCTTCAGGGGGTTGTTGGTATTCACTGTGGAGTCATGAAGGCCTCATTATTTGTGGAGTACTGTGCTTCAGGATAATCTGATGTATCCTGTGCCTCTTACAGTTTTTCTGCCTCCTCTTTGACAATGTTCCTTGAGCCAAAATGGGCCTGTTAAGCAGTCTGATATAGTTTTGTGCTTTCTGGAGCCTCCTTCTGCTTGATGTTTTTTTGTTTGTTTTAAGTGCAAATACATATTTTTTTATTTATGAGAGAGAGAGAGAGACCATGGATGCACCAGGGCCTTCAGCCACTGCAAATGAACTCCAGACACATGTGCCCCTGGGTGCATGTATGACATTGCACACTTGCATTCCTGTGTGTCTAGCTTACATGGGACCTGGAGATTCAAACATGAGGTCTTAGGTTTCGCAGGCAGGTTCCCCCTGAGCAGGTCTCATGTCCAAGCAGTTGGTTCTGCACAGGCTGTGTGCTACTGTTGCACAGGTGTGTATTCCTATCATGGTTGGTTGGGAACTTCCTGGCTCCCCTGCTTCCTTTCAGTGTTGGTTATTTCTTACTTTTCACTGTTCTCCTGGCAGCTCTCATAGCACTTTCCGATGCCATGAAATTAAGCCAGGAGGGGCTGGCCCTCAGATACAGTGAGATGACTTGATGTCCTATTGTCTTAAGCAATAGGGTCTCCCTTTGTAGCTCAGGTAGGTAATGAAATGCTTTGTTAATGGCCTGCAATGTTTTGGGGACCCCATGGGTCTATCTTATCAATAGCTCATTGTGGGGAATAACCCAGTTTGGGACTGGGATTTACCAGCTACAGCCCATGGTTGTAGGATTAAGTTTGTTCCATCTTCTATGGGGCGTTTCTGTCTAGACGTTTCCCCCTCTCCATTTATTGGGGATTATATCTTATAGACTGATGTCTAAGAGGAAGGATTCTGTAGCTTTGGTTCATGTTGTCTTAAGTGTTGCATGATTCCCCTCCTCAAGCTCCCTACCTCCTTCCTCTCTAAGACCTAATCCCTATCTATCCTGTCAAGTATCACCTCCTCTTCTCCTTCCCATTTTCCTCTTCTCCTCTTCTCTTTCAATTTTTGTGCCCATATCCCTGGTACATATTACTGTTTAGATTCATTTGTTGATCCAAATTATGCACCACATATTACAGAGAATGTGAGGCATTTATTATTCTGAGCCTGTGTGAGCTGTCTTAAGATGATTTTTTTCAACTCAATCATTTTCCTGAAAATTTCATTATTTCATCTTTTACCACTGAGTAGAATTCCATTGTGTGTGTGGAGCACACCTTCATTATCTATTCATCAGTTGATGGGCATCTGAGCTGATTCCAATTCTTAGCTATTGTGAATATAAAATCAACAAACATGGCTGAGCAAGTATCTTTATAGTAAAGGGTGGAGTTTTAGGGAATTTGCCCAGAAATAGAATAGGTGGGTCAGTTGGGAGGTCAACTTTCATCTTTTTCAGAAAATTCCATCCTGATTTCCATAGTTGTTGTACAAGTTTGTTCTCCCAATAGAAGTCGATAGGGTTCCTCTTTCCCCATAGCCTCAAGCCAGCATTTGTTGTCATTCACTTTTTTCTTTTCCTTTTTATTTATTTTTAGTTACTATCATTACTAACAATATATTTCACATGGATAAATCATGTGTTTGTACCCTCTTTTCCCTCGACCCTGGCCCCATTTCACTGGGGACCCCACCTCAGTGGGTGTAGCAGACAGCTTTAGTTGTGCTGAGATGAACTTCCAGACCAGGCACAGTTATGGAGGAAGGGATATTATTAATTGAAGCTTACAGATCCAGGGGAAGTTCCATAATGGCAGAAGAAGTTGGCCTGCCTTCATAGGACCAAACACAGAGAGCAAAGCCACAAGCCAAAAGCCACATAGTACAGCACACTTCAGGAACTCCAGCTAGGCACACTTTGCATATCTTTAGATTGAAATCCTAAACCCACCACCACACCTTAAGATCCACCCAGTGACATTGCCTCCAGCCAGATGGTTGCAGATGCAAACTACAAACTAATAAAACACTGAATATATTGGGGGACATCTATTCAAACTACCACAGAAGGGTTGCAGGTATTCCCTGTGCGGTTGTGGGTTATAGATTGAAGGAGCAACAGACCGTTATTTTGGGAGGGGGGAGAAGGAATGCCTCTGGGTATGATGTCTCACCTTGCGGCTCTTACAGACTTTCTTCCCCTTCTTCCATAAAATACCCTGAGCCATGGTGGGTGATTTGATTTTTTTGATGGGTGCCATCCTGACTAGAGTGAGATGGAATTTCAATTTTGTTTTGATATCTACTTCTTGGATGATTAAAGATATTGAACATCTCTTTAAGTGTAAATTGGCCATTTGTATTTCTTCCTTTGAGAATTCTTTACCCTGTTTTTTTTTGGGGGGGTGGTGGACTGTTTGATCTTACTGATTAGTTTTTTTTGTGTTCTTAGTAGATTATAGATATTGGTCCTCTGTCAGAGGTAGAGCTGGTGAAGATTTTCTCCCATCCTGTAGGTTGTCTGTTGACTCTGTTGATGATATGTTAGTCTGTTCAATAGCATTTTAGTTTCCTGTGGTCCCAGTACTTGAGTGATTGTCATGCCTTGTTCTCTGGAACTTCCTCCAGGCTGCCCTGTGCCAATGTTGCAGTAACTAGGAAAGAGCTAAACCCCCAAAATTGGTTTTGCTCACACTTTGCTCTGTGTGACTTCTCCTAGGCTGGTGTCATTGGGAGAGAAGCAGCCCCCAAATTTGAACTTTTCACCCTCTTGCTCTCTGGACAATCCCCTCTGCTGCCCTGTGCCTCCACTGCCCCTGAGAGAGAGCCAGCTCGAAAAGTTTGTCCTGCTTGTGCCCATGCCTGCTGGGACTTCCCTAAGCTGTGGGGTGCCCCACCCACTGGTTCTAAAACTAAGTTCATTAATCTCTTGGAAATTCCTTGTTTGTTTGCCTGAGACTTTCTTGTGTTGCTAGTTAATTACAGACCTTCCTTTAATTTCTTCGAGAAGAAGGGTTTATTTGGGGGGTTCTTTCCTCTGGCTTCCCTCCTCCCAGTTAGAGTGGTGAGGATCTCATTCGGCCATGTTGACCAGAAGCCCCTTCTTCTGCTTTTATATCATCTCTTCATAGATAATTTTATATACTTAGAACATTGCATTGTTTTAAATTCTCCCTGTTTCTTTCAGTTTCACTGATGTCTAATCAACATGTGACCATTATATATTATAGATGTCATATTTTTTAATGTTTTTATTTGTTTATTTACTAGAGAGAGACAGAGGGACAAAGAGACAGATAGAGGGAGATAAATGGGTATACTAGGACCTCTAGGCACGGCAAATTAACTCCAGATGCATGCACAACCTTGTGCATCTGGTTTATATGGGTACTGGGGAATTGAACCTGGATCCCCAGGCTTCACAGGCAAGTGCCTTAATCACTAAGCCACCTCTCCAGCCCAAACGAGGTCATAATGTTTTGATACACACTACAGAATGACACTACTAGCACAATCAACTTCATGGACATCCACCATTGTTACCATGTATGTGGGTGTGTGGTACAGTGTGTTGTGCTCTTTTCCAAGGGATTTCACAGGCATTCATTTTTTTGTTCATTTCACACTCAGCTCGTATGCTAAAAGATACATTAATACACACCCGTCATTGATGAACAAGTTTCTGTGTAAGAGAGGAAGCTTCAGCTGAAGTCAACCTCCCTTAGGATGGACAGGAACACTCTTAGGACTGGATGCAATATAACGAACATCAAGATGATACTTCTCACATGTCCCAGACCTTGATTATCTCAGGCAAGGTCCATAAAATTCACAGTAGTGACCAAAAGGAAGCATTAACCTATTCAGACATAGCATTTTTATTTAATTTTGAAGGGCAAAGACGACTCAGTTAGTAAAGTGCTTGTAACAGAAGCTTGAGTACCTAAATTTAGACCCTCTCTCACATATTAACACCTAGGTATGGTGATGCATATTTATATCAGTATGGAGGAGGTGGAGACATGACAGGAGAATCCTTGGGCTTGCTAGGAAGCTAGACCAGCTCAATCAGTATCAGTGAACTCCAGTTTCATTGACAGACCCTGTCTCAAAAAATTGAGTGGAGGTTCTGGGGAGATGACTCAGCAGGTAAAAACATACATAAAATACACAAAGTGTGCACAAATGTGCACACACATGCATACACTGTATATATGCATGTCACACTACACACACATAAAATAAAAATTATGTTAAAAAAGATGTAGAGAGTTACTGAAGAAGACATCCATTGTAAACCTCTAGCCTCCACATATATCTGAACGTGTTCATGTGCATGTGCACCATCATGCACACACAAATACACATGCATAGCACACACACATACACAAAAATAATGCTATGAATTTAATTACTTAATTACTTAGTAAACAACATATCTGAGAGAAAGACTTTGCTATTCCATATGATCAAAGTGGATAGATTTTGTTTCAATATAGACAAAAATAAATTTGTTCCAAGCATTGGAGCTTTCCTTTTTTCATTGAAACTGAAATTAGAGTTGATATTTTGAAAATTGAATTTAGGCTGCCAAGTGTTCCTCACTATTGCTCTTGGGGCCTTCACAGCAGCTGGTAGATGTGCTGAGAAAGAGAATGAAATAGCAGAGGGACTATGATGTAGTCATGTCTGTTACCCAAGGTGAAAAAAATTGTTCTTGCCCCTTGCATGGCTTAGTATTTTGACAAGCATGCTGCTCTTGCCTGTCAGAAGAGAAAAGATAGAACAGAGTGAGCTCATATTTATTAGGGAAGATTCCTTCACTTTGTCAGGATCAGCAGCTTTGGATTTTTGAGAAATCATTTTACAACATCAATATTTGAAAAATGGGAAACTTTGTGCTATTTCTTTCAATTTATTTATGTTCAGACAACATGACTTACCACCTATTTTTACATAAGCAGGTTTTTATTTTAAAAATAATTATAGCGTGTTTTTATCATGGAAACTCATTCCTAATGTCTCACTTTAGCAACATCTAAGGAATGCCTGTAACCATTATGTGTGATTTACCAGAGAAACATGGCCAATAGGATACAGATATGTAATAGAAGTAGTAATGTGGGAATTTGCTCTTGTAGGTGTAAAAGTCTCATATTCCTTTGTGTATGTATATAGTATGTGTGTGTGTGTGTGTGTGTGTGTGTGTGTGGTACATGTGTATGTGAATGTACTGATGTGGCTTACCCTGCTCTGTGGGCTTCATTACCCTGTGGGCTTGTCTGCAGAAGATGCAAAAATTATCCAGTGTTCCCCTCTCTCCCTCCCTCACTCACGTGTGTTTTCCTTGCAACAGAATTTCTTCCTACTTCAGTGCCTGTAATTTGGGAGCCCTATCGATTCTCTAGTCTTTGTCCCCACTGAACTGTGGTCACAGTCATGTGTGGCCATTCCCAGTTGTTCATGTGTGTTCTAGAGATTCAAACTCAGGGTTCTCGGGCCCCTTCAGGTCTCATGATGGAGAAGGAAGGGCACTTAACAGCTGAGCCATCTCTTAGCCCCTCAATCCAATATTCTTGCCAACTGGAGGAGAAAGTGAGTCAGATAGAGGAGGTATAAGAGAGGGGCAGAGGGGCAGGAGAACAAATGAAAAAGTAAATAATGCACATGCATTAAGATGCCATAAAAGCCATAAATTTGTGGGCTAACAAAATATTAAAATTAAAAAAGAAAAAAAGAAATCCCATATGCTGTTTATTGCAAGAAAGAGGCCATGGAATGCTTGTGTTGTAATACAGATCAAGGCAGAGTTAGAATGCCTTAATATGAAGGCAGGAGGCACTAGTACAAATCTTGGAGTCTAAAAGCATGAGGCAGTACCTGGGCATCTACCTGGGCAGCTACCTGGGCATCCCTTGCCCATCACAGTAGCTAGCTACCGTCACTGACATAAATGGTATCCATCCTCTTTCCAGCTTCCTCTCCCTTGGCTTCTTGAGTGTTCTGCCCATGCTATAGGATCCTCTGCTTGTTGCTACCAGGGAGAGATTGTATGGAAATGGAAATCAGGTAACCTGTGATTCCAAGCTTGCCGTAATTTTACAGTCCTAATCAGATCAGTGACATTAAAAATATATTCTTGGGCTGGAGAGATTGCTTAGCGGTTAAGGCGCCTACCTCCTAAGCCTAATAACGCTGGTTCCAATCTCCAGGGCCCATGTTTAGCCAGATGCAAAGTGACGCAAGGGCGCAATGCCACACTTGACCACAAGGGGGCGCACGCATCTGGATTTCGTTCACAGCAGCTGAGAGGCTGCTGGTGCGCCCATCACTATCTGTCTTCCTCTCCCTCTCTCTCTGGCTCTCTCTGTGTCTCTCTCCAAAAAAAAAAGTACGTTCTTAAAATTCTGTGCAGGTCTTATACTTCATGATCTTACTGAATGTTGCTTACTGAATCCACTGCCTCCATTGATTCTCTGTTCTTAGTCATAGTTCATCCCCTCACCAGCTGCATGCAATGTTTTAGATATGGGGCATTGGGACATCACATTCTTTATATCTTCTAACCCTAAATTGCAAACAGATATGGATGGTGGTTTCTATCTGCAGGTTTCAGTAAATTTCCACAGAGATTTAGATACAAAGCAGATTTAAATTGATCAGCAGCAGGGGAATTCATGATATATTAGTTTACCTTTTTTCATAATTTATTATCTGGACTTCTTTTATGTCATTCATATTAAGAATAAAAAAGTGACCTATATATATAGTACAAATAACTAAGTAGAGACAGGACACAGTTGGCAGGACAGAGGAAACTACATAAGAATCAGTTTTAAAACTCTAGCTTTATGTGGAACATTCTATCACATGATAATATATAATATGAAAAACAGGATATAGCCTTTTTTCTTTCTAGGCATAAATAAAATGCTTGCAAATAATGAGATTACATGTGCAATGAGCATGAATAATTTTCATTAAGAGCAAGGACTACTATTGACCCTCAATTAACATATGCAATTCCCCAAAGAAGTAATATGCTCACTTTGCCCACAGATAATCTAATCAATTTTATGAATGAATATCTAAGGACATGGTTTGAAGTTTAATATAAAGTTTAATTGGAAAGGGATAATAAGTAAATGAAAAAGGCATTTAAAAGATGGCAAAAAATGAAATGGTTTAGCTTTTGCTAAAAGAATCTTGATTTTAGAGTGATTGAATTACACATAGTTTTTTTTTTTTTTTTACATAGAAGATTCTATGCTCACACATGAACTAGTCTTTCTGTACTGTTGACTCATAAAGATAGAATAATCACCACTCATGAATCATCCCTTAAGCACCATTCCCAAAATACCACAGCATTGTCAATACCATGAGATGATACTGTTATAGTGTAGTGATTAGAAAGTGGAAACAGAATGAGGCCAGGTGTAGGGTAGAAATTTAAATATGCAATCAACCTCAGCTGCCTGTGTTGATATGAAACACTCTGGAAAGTATTTGTCCTTAAAAAATAAATTGTATAGTTTACTGAGATTAAAAAATTCTAAGTCTCTTTCATATATGCCTGAATTTAAAATATTCTTTTAATATCTGAATTTTCTAATGTAAATGATTCATGGTAATATTAATAATCCATTATGACTATAAGTATTATTCAATATATAGATTTTGTTATCTCAAAATATTGCTTGCATTCATGGTGTTGGAAGAGCAGTTAATCAGTGGATTTCTAGGTTGAGTCATATATATATATATATATATATATATATATATATATATATATATATATATGTATATGTGTGTGTGTGTGTGTGTGTGTGTGTGTGTGTGTTTCGAGGTAGGGTTTCACTCTAACCCAGGCTGACCTGGAATTTACTATGTAGTCTCAGGATGGCCTCGAACTCACAATGATCCACCTACCTCTGCCTCCCGAGTGCTGTGATTAAAGGCGTGTATCACCACCACATCCGGCTTTGCTTGAATATTTTTAAATTTGAAATATTTTTATTTATGAGTGGAGAGAGAGAGAGAGAAAAAAAGGAGAGAGAGGGTATGTGGTAATTTGAATGTATGTCCCCTAGTAGACCTAAGTGTTTTATTAAAGCTTGGATTTCCAGCAGCCTAGCTGGAGCAGGTATCACTGGGGGAGCAGATCTGATTCCAGCCTAAAGATACACGGAGTAATCTGAGCTCTGCCTGGGTTCCTTGCTGTTTTGCTGCCAGTTGCGTGTGCTTGTTTCTGGTGCTGGCTTGCTTGGTGGTCTTTCTCTGCTCAGATCTGCGAAAAGAAGCTTCTGCCATTGATGGAACTTTCCCTTGGATCTGTAAGCTGAAATAAATCCTTCCTCCTATAAGCTGTGTCTGGTTTTGAGGTTCATCCTAGCAATGTGGAGTTAACTACAACAGGCTTCTTGCTACTGAGAATGAGCTATAGACACATGTGCCACCTTGTGCATCTGGCTTTACGTAGGCATTGGGGAATTGAACCTGAGCCAGCAAGCAAGTGCCTTTATCTGCAAAGCTACCACCCCGGCTCAATCTGCTTTAATATTTATCATATGTGTGCACCCTTTTAACCAGTATGCAATTTTTTTGAATGTTTGTTCATTTTTCTCATTTGCTTAATTTTTCTCTTTAATGTGAGTAATCTGATCTTTCTATGGGGATATTTCTTCTTTCTTTATGTAATTTTCTGCTTAATGATTAGTTTTCCAAATTAGTTGTATTTATTACTTAAAGTATTACATATGCATGTGTGTTGTGTATATGCACATTTCTATAGTTTATGGGTGCATATGTATGTGCGTGACTGTCAGACGTCCTCCTCCATCCTTCTCTATGACTCATCTGTCTTATTTTCCTGATACAGAGTCTCTCACTGAATCAGAAGTTCCCCATCTTTTCAGCTAGACTGGCTCACCATGGAGACCCAGTGATTGATCTTCATGTCCCTGCCCTGCTCAGTACTGGAATTATAGTTATGCACAGCCATGAATGCAGAGGAGTAAACTCAGGTCCTCATGTTTGTGCAGCAAGTTCTCTTACCTGCCAAGCATTTTCCAGCTTCATAAAGTTTTGTGACATAGGACTTTTAGAATTTCTTTCCTTTGCATGTTTAAGTATGCTCTGTTAATTTACAAATTACTTTTAGATAATTATGTGTCAATATAGAAAATGATGTATTTTTATATACCAATACATTTTAATTAAATAATAGTGGAGCTGCAGAGTGCTATCATCTGGATATAGCTAATGTGTCATACTTATGAATTCACAGCATATATGGTTTCCTGCACAAGACTGAGCCCATCAATATTTCATTAAAGATGAAGGTAGTGTTACTGAGATCCCATACTTCCTAGACTAAAAACTGGCAACTGATGTCTCTTGAAGAGAGGAATTAATGTCCTTCAGTGGTATAGCCACTGGAAGGTTGCCTTCTCTCCGGTAAATAACCTCCCGAACACTATCATGCAGGCAACCCTAATTTAAACCAGTATGTCAAAAATGTATTAAGTTAGGATGGCATTCTAATGGGAATAAAAAGTGGGCAGCAGAAGTGGGCAGTAATCCCATCATCCAAATATCTGCAATACACCATGTCACTGAACTATGATGTCCTGCAGGTTAGGTGTGCAATGTGCATTTCTAATCTCTGATATCTTTTTTTATTTTATTTTTTATTTATTTATTTATTTATTTATTTATTTGAGAGAATGAGGCAGAGAGAGAGATTGAGAGAGAGAGAGAGAGAGAGAGAGAGAGAGAGAGAGAATGGGCGTGCCAGGGCTCCAGCCACTGCAATGAACTCCAGACGCATGCGCCCCCTTGTGCGTCTGGCTTACATGGGTCCTGGAGAGTCAAACCGGGATCCTTTGGCTTTGCAGGCAAAAGCCTTAACTGCTAAGCCATGTCTCTAGCCCCTAATCTTTTATATCTTAAGTTACAATGAGTTTAATAGGACATAACTCCCATCATCAACCAAGGAGCATCTGAATAAACCTGTGATTAAGATAAGGGTTTTGGTTGAGTGGTATTGAAATGTTCCTTTCATAATTCAGAGTGTAGTAATGAAACCCAGGACTTTTTGCATGTTAGACCAGTGCTCTACCTTTGATCTACAACCCCAGCTTGATTCTTTCTAATTTCCAGTTCATAACATAATATGAAAAGGAGACAAAGAACATGTCCATTAGTCATTGTCTAATCCATTTATCAGCCATACCATATAGGAGAACATTTGTCTAACTCCTGTTTATCATCTCAATATTTATTACCCAAGTGATTTCCTGTTTTTGTTTGCATGGAAAACAAATGGCTTTAGCAAATTATTATTGATGTGTATTGTTTTAAAATAATAAACACTAATATCTGTTTATAGTTCTCACACAAAAGAATATATTTATGTGAACAGACAGAATGTAAAATTGTTGCTTGTCATTTGGGATTCTGAACACTAACTAATTTATTACAAATTTCTGACATAGTACAAATGGGCTAAGTACAACAACAGCTTCTATATTCCCTAGGTTTAACAATGAACTATAACAAAATGCTCATTGTTTTCTCAGATTTCAACTCAGGGGAAATGGGTGGGGAAACTCTATTCCATACAATTGTAAGGGTTCTTTTATGAAATTTTATCCCAGACTAATGCTATTGAAATTAGTCAAACACTACTTTTTGTATACAAAGGAGTGGGTCATTTATTTACTCTGTTTATAAAGGTCTATGTTCTAAATGAGGTACCTTTTATCAGTAAGAATATAAACTCTGACTAATATTTCATAGCACACCTGAGAAACTTTGATCTTGTAAATAATTCTCTTGTCAGTCATGATTCATTTAAAGTAGCTTTATTTAACACCATCCTGAAAGAGTGCTGATGCTTCTCATTGAAAAGTGAATTATAGGGAAGAAATTTACTGTAAAATTGTATTTTTCATATGTATTTCCTCTTCAGTCTGATTTTTTTTTAAAGATTTATTATTTTATTATTAGAGACAGACAGAGAGAGAGAGAGAGAGAGAGAATGGGCACACCAGGGCCTCTAGCCTCTGCAAACAAACTTCAGATGCATGTGCCACCTTGTGCACCTGGCTTAGATGGGACCTGGAGAATTGAACCAGGATCCTTTGGCTTCTCAGGCAAGCACCTTAAACTCTAAGCCATCTCTCCACCCCCCTAATTTTTTAATTATATACCTAAGAGTCAACTCTGTTTTTTTTTTTTTTTTTTTAATGTTGGCTTTAGAGGTAGGGATTCACTCTGGTCCAGGGTGACCTTGAATTCACTATGTAGTCTCAGGGTGGCCTCAAACTCACGATGATCCTCCTACCTCTGCCTCCCAAGTGCTGGGATTAAACGTGTGTGCCACCATGCCCGGCTCAACTCTGTTTTTATAGAAAATTAATGCTAGAGGATTAATGCATTCTATATGCATGTTTGTTTTGTACCAATATTCAATTCAGAAATTAAATGTAATAGTTTATAAAATAGTAATTTTGTAATAAAAATGAATCTAAATTAATGATAAGGGGTAATATAAAATGTTCCAGGTTTTATTGAGAAGAGTTTGAGAATATATATAAAAAGCTAAAACACAAGACCACAAGGGTTTGACTTAGTAAATAAATAACATTAGAAAAATACTTAACATCTGGGCTGGAGAGATGGTTTAGTGGTAAAGGCATTTATTTGCCTACAAAGCCAAAGGATTCAGGTTCAATTCCCTAGGACCCATGTAAGCCAGATGCACGAGGTTGCACATGTGTCTGGAGTTCATTTGCAACATCTGGAGGCCCTCACACACCCATTTTTTCCCTTTGCCTCTTTCTCTCCCTCTCTCTCAAATAAATAAATAAATAAATAAATAAAATAAATAAATAAATAAACCATATTTTAAAAAATTCTTAAATTTTAATTCTAAGAAATAAACTAAATGTATTTTTAAACATTTGTGAATTAGAACATTTATGTATGACTGCATGGAACTATGCTATTAAATATGTATAAGAATGAATATATTGATATGTAAATATGTTAAAATCTTCATGATATACTGCTAAGTAATAAATGTTATATCAGTCTTTTAATTTTGTGTGTATGAATATGTGTGTACAGTATGTGTGTATGGCCATGTGTGTACAGGGTGCACACATGTCATGCATGTGTATGGAGATCAGAAACCATCTTTAGGGTGTTGAGCCTCTTCTTCCACCTTCTTTTGAGACAAAGTTTCCCTTGTCTTTTAGCTGCAGACCCGCTAGCTTGGGAACCTTCCATTGTATGGGAACACTGGGATTGCAAGTGTGTGGGCCACCTTCTGTCCAGCTTCATGTAAGTGGTAGGGATGAAGTTTGGGATTGCCTTGTGCCACTGTACCCCTCAGTACAACTTTCCACCCCAGTAAGTAAGATCAGTTCATATAAACACAGACAAATATCCTAAATGAGCAATTCTACTAAAATAAAAGCAGATGTTAATTAGGTTAACTTGGATAATGCATGCTATTTTTAATGTTTAGTCATTTATAATTTCTTTAAAAATATCTTTTGTAATTATTGATTTGAGAGAGAGAGAATGGGCACCTGAGGGCCTCTTTCCACTGCAAACAAACTCCAAAAGCATGTGCCTCCTTGTGCATCTGGCTCACGTGGGTACTGGGGAATCAAACCTGGATCCTTCAGCATTGCAGGTGAGCACCTTAACTGCTAAGCCATCTTTCCAGCTCTATATTTTTAATTTTGAATTATTCATGGGAATATCAAAATAATAGACAATCATGTTTACCAAGGAAAAGCTCATAAAATTCACATTTGATCATTTTTGGAAGTAGTCTCTGAAGATATGTATTTTAAGTTAGAAATCTTTTCTTTTCACAACATGAAATACACTTTTCTTACATTATTTTGTACTTTGTAAAAGTGATGTTTCATGAAATACTGTCATAACTATGTGAATATTTTTCATTAACTTTGAGTTCTTTTTTGTCTGTCATTACATGGAACACATGATGTCCACATGGGCCAATGTCATGAGTGCAGTGTCAAACTTTAAAGGAGAACAATTTACTAAAGGTAAGGTTAGAATCTCAATCTAAATAGAGGAGCTTTGTTTTTTGGAGGTAAGGTCTTTCTCTAGCCCAGACTGATCTGGAATTTACTATGTAGTCTCAGGCTGGTCTCCAAGTCTCTGGAGTCCTCTTACATTTGCCTCCCAGGTGCTGAGATTAAAGGTGTGTGCCACCACTCCTGGGCAAATATTCTTTTTTTGCATTTCCCATAGTTTCCAAATGTGGAGAATGTGATTTTATCATGACATGGTATTTGGCACTGGGTCCCCTGTCAACTGGTGTTTTAAAATAATTCCACATTCAATAGTTTCTAAATAAATGAGACTCCACATCTTAAAGTAATGGGATTGTTTGGGGCTCTTGTTGATGTGTTCTAGAATTCTGTCAGTGGTCGCAGCCTTCTCTAGACCAAATGTTTATGGAGTTGAGAAAGATATATTAAACAGAGATCTTTCAGTGGTTATACAAGTGGTATAAATGGTACAAAGTTGTCTTAAGTTTAAACGTGTAGTGCCAGGATAGAGTACTGATTTATGGAGCAATTCATTCCTGATATCAGTTTGGTTGTGTTGGCTCTGTTGCCACATGACATTACTCATGTTCTATATCTCTACTTGTAATGGATAAATATGATGTTCTGGGGGTGTTTCCTGGAACCCCAAGCTCTGTGCTCATATCTGCAAATTCACAAAAGAATTGGAAATTCCAGACTAGAGAAAATGGTTTACAAGATACCACATTTTATTCAGATATCACAGGGATGCTTGGAAGGGATAAGATTGAGGGCTGAGGAAGGGCAGGTGAAGTGGGGAGAAGAGAGATACAGCATGTGGAGCCTAGGAGCCCATGTAAATGAACATGAATCTTAGATTAAAAAATTAATAAAACATGAAGGCAGATTTTTAAAACCACATGTACTTTCAAAAAGTTTAAAAGTACAGACATTAAAAAAAAAAAAGTTTCCCTTCTAACCCCTGCCAGTGTGGGAGAGAAGTCTTAACAGGCACAAAGACCCAGACACATTGCTGTAACAGTTTGAGAGAGAGAGAGAGAGAGAGAGAGAGAGAGAGAGAGAGAGAGACTCTCTCCATGGTTCAGAAAAGATATACTTTAGAGTTCACACCTAGTACACCTGGACACACCTACACCAGGTGTCCCAACCAATAGGCCTGAGTTCAAAGGAGGAATCATCTGACATCTGGGCAGGGTGCAAGTTCAAGAGAGCTCTGAGACAGGCAAATGCTGAATCCAGCTACCGAAGGAGGTGGGACAGGCTGAGATAGGAGAGGCCAGCTGATATAAGCATGGTGAGGGAATGATATAGGATCATCCTAAGATCCCTCCCTTTAAGGGCCATTCTGGTCCTGCCTAGCCAGAAACTACCTACCTGCTGTGGATCCCCCACATATCCATCTTGGGCCAGGTTTGTTCCTGTAGGATTTATCTTGATTCTTTCACATGCCAGTGATGTTAACAACCATCATTTTAGATAATACAATGTGAATTGAAACTCTTAAGGTTATCGACCAATCACAGCATTAGTTCTAGTTAATCTACCCTTATATGCCAATCACTGCTACCTAACCAATGAGACTCTAAGCTTGGTTCATCATTCTCCTTCCCTTTGCCATGTCTGTGACACATAGACACCATCAACTTTAATGTCTAGTTCCCAGGACATTGAAGATGTCAAAGTATTAACTGAAAGGATGAGTTCTCATTATAAGAAGGAACATGAATTAACATTTATGTGTTAGGCATTATAGCAGAAGTTATGTAATGTGTATTACACCCACTAGAGTTTAGAAACCTAAGGTTCAGAGCATTATCTTGTTTCTCCTATGAGGATGAGGAGCTAAAATGCCCATTTTCAGCAGTGATGTTAATTATTCATAGGCTTCATTATCTGCTTGTCATGGTATAACGTTCTACTGATGCTTTACCATTTCAGAAGTTCAATGGTCACATATCACAATGACTCTTAGATTTGTTTCTCCAGAAAGATTGTTCTCATGATTTTCATTTTATTTCATTCATCTGACTTTGGTACATCTGCTTTAGTATCCCTCAGGCACTTTTAAAAACAATCACTTCTCAATGAAACTTCTCATTTCCCTTTCCCTTTGATTTGATCCTCTTCTAAGTAGCCATTATCATGATGAATGGGTACTATTAGTAAATGTAGTTTTCAAAGTTAGAAACTTGGAGAGAATTCTGATTCTAATGGCTGCATATAATCCTTTGGCACAGCAAATCAATTCGGTTTTATAAATAACTTCAGGCTTACCCTCTACCTTCTGTTTACAATACTATTGCTGTAGCTGAAAAACAACAAATGTCTACTAAATTTAATCTCATGTAACTGAATTTCTAGATTCTGTAATACAAATGGTATACTAAAACTGTAGGTATTTCTAAAAATGGAAGCAAACTAATTTTTCTGTTGCACACTAGTAAGTGCAAACTTGTTAGCATGTTGGCATACAGAAATCCATTGTAATATACCCAACCCCAACTCCAACTCAGTTCTCAGTACGCTCCCTTTCTATGTTTCAACATGCTTTCTTAAGCATGTGCAGGCCTCAGAGAGAGCCTTGCAATCCTCTTTTCCCCTGTCTTTGTATATCTTCTTTTGATAAGCTCTTTGTGTCTCTCTCACCTTCAGCATGTCCTGGCACACAGCTTAGATGTGCCCCCAACCCACTTTTAGGAAGCTTTCTCTGACCTTGCAACCCTAGACTGGATTGCATTTGGGTTTCCTTGTAGTATAGTCATCTGTGATTACTGAAATATAATATCTGTCTTCTCACATGGATCTGACCTTTACCTGTCTGTTTCACCTATTATATTGCATTTTGGGTAAAAGATTATAACTTTTAGCTTTGTGATATGGTTTGAATGTAAAATGTCCCCTATAAGTTCATATGTTTGAATAATTGGTCCCCAGCTATTTGGGGTAGGTGGTAGAATGTTTGGGAGAACCTTTGCTACAGGAAGTGGATCACTAGGGATGGTCTTTGAGGGTTTCTAGGCAAGACTTATTTCTTGCTTGCCCTCTGTCTTCTGAGCGTGGCTGCAATATGACTAGTTAGCCTCCTGCTCCTTTTGCTATATGGAATGTGTCTCCATGGAACTGTAAGCCAGAATAAACTTTTTCCTTCCTTAAATTGCTTCTTGTCAGGTTTTGGTCACAGCAATGAGAAAGTAATAATACCACCATAGAGTAACAAATATTCGGTACATTGTCACAGTCAGCCTCATGTTGCTGGGATGAACTTTCAAACCAGACACAGTTTATAAGGGCAATGGAATTTATTGAAGCTTCCAGATTCAGGGGAAGTTCCATAATGGCAGAAGAAATTGGCCCCTTTTTACAGATTCAAGCAGAGAAAAAAAAAAAAATAATAATGAAAAACAACCACCAGCAACACAAGAAAGCACACTCCAAGAATCCCAGGCAGGACTAAAGCAGTTTGCATATATTTAGAATGGAATTCAGATCCACCCCCAAACACTTTAGGGCTGGACCTAGGGTCCACCCTCAATGACACCAAATTACAAACTCGAATTAAACTCCTGAGTCTATTGGGGGACATCCATTCAAAGTACCACAAACATGAAGGCTTGTTTTAGTCAAACTGATGACTGAATAGACTAAAATTCAAAATAATGTTCAATAGCTATACTGAAGCATATCCACATACAAAATATTAGCTTATTTCAGCTGCAAATGCAAAAATTTTGTTCAGAGTGGCTTATACATAAGAAAAATATATTTCTTATAGCCTTGGATAATGGGAAACCCAAGATCAGAGAGTACATAGATTCATAATCTTAAGGGACCACTTCCTTTTTAAATGGATGTCATACATAGGTAAACACACCCAGAAATTTTCTTGGGCTTCTTTTATAAAGGTACTCATTTCACTCATAAGAAGTCTTCCCTCATAACAAAATGGGATCACTTAATACTGACTCCTTGTGGGCTAAGATTTCAACATATGGATTTCTGGGAAACCCACATATTTATCATAGCACTTTAAAGTTATTTAAGAAGGAAGAGCTTATTACAAATGGCAGTTTGAAGGAATACAGTCCATCATTGTGGGGAAGATGTGGTGACAGAAGCTTTGGGCAGCTGATCACATTGCACATAGTCAAGAGGAAGAGAGAGAGGAATACTTAACTATTTTCCTCTTTTCATTAGGTCTGGGACCCCAGCTTAAAAAACGATGCCACCCATATGTACACCTCAACTAACCTAATCTAGAAAATATCTCAAAGACTTGACCACATATTTGTTTCTATTTTGATTCTATATACTGTTAAATTGACAACCCAGATTAACCATCACAGCATACATTTATGATAATAAACTTTAATTACATAATTCAATGGTTTTTGAGTATATTCACAAGTATACTAAAATCTAACTTGTGAATCATAACCACCATTAATTTTAGAATATTTTCATCATCTTTTAAAGGAAGCCCTATACATTTTAACAGCCAGTTGCTACATCTGTACACATCCACAAGACCTAGGCCATCATTAGCCTACTTTTTAATCTCTCTAGGTTTTGTATAGTCTGACCATTTAAAATAAATTGGGTTATATAATCTATCACATTTTGTAAGTTTTTTAAAATTTTTTACTTAGCATATGTTTTCAAATGTGGTTACATACATTAGTCAGTATTTCTTTTATCACAAATAGTCACTCTACTGTATGGATGTAACACACTTTGTGCACTTATTCATTATCTGATTGTGGGTGAAGTCCAATTTGTCAAGTTAGCCATTGATTTACTTTTCTTACTTGTGTTCTGTGTGTCATATCTTATATAATACTGGTTAATCCAGGAGCATGAAGATTTATATTATGTTTCCTTCTAAGAGTTTTGTAGTTTTTGTTCCTATGGTTTATTTGTGAATTTGTATGTAATATATATATATATATATATATATATATATATATATATATATATACACACACACACACACACACACACACACACACACACAGAGAGAGAAAAAGAGACACTTACATATGGATATCTAAGCTGTCCTGGTGCCGAGATTAAACTTGGCTATACAATTCATCTACACTGAGAAACATAAAAATCTACCTCTTATTAGGAGGTTTATTATTTCCTCCTTGCAAGGCTTTTGCTCTCTTGTCTTTATTTTTAAACTGAATTCTATTTCATTTATCTAACTTTCTCTTATACCAGCACATATCTGGATTATCATATTTGTAGTAATGCTGAAAATTGAGAAATATAAAATCTCTAAACTTATTATTTTTTTAGAATTTTACTTTATTTTATTTTTTTATTTTTAAATTTATTTTAATTTTACATTCATGTTGGTACCTCTGGTAGCCTCTTCCCTGACCTCCTCTGAAGGGACCCTCCTCATTGGGGAATGTGAGTCATGCATTATGGGATTATGGGGGTAGCCAAAAGTTATGGGGAAGAGGCAATGTCTCTGTACACAATGACCCAATTTGTGGCTCTAACAATCTTTCCACTCCCTCTTCCATGAATTTCCCTGATCCATGTTGGGTTCAATTTAGTTCTACTTCAGTGATGAGGTCTTGGGAGCCTCTGTGTCTCTAGATATTATTCTTTCTCAAAACAATTTTGGTTATTCCTGGAACTTTACATTTCCATATAAATTTAAGCATCAGCTTAGCATTTTCTGTGAATGAGTTAGATGAGATTTTCAATGGGGCTGCATTAAATATATACATCATTTAGGCAGAATATTAACATTTTTATAATGTTAAGTATTTTAATTCATGGCCATCATTTTTTTCACTTTTATAAGTCCACTGTTTCTCAATAATGTTTTATATACTTCAGAGTATAAATTTTATACTTAAGATTATTGTGCTTGACATTACTTTAAATGCATTTACTTAACTTCATGCTTGGTATTTTAGCATTCTGTCATTGTGATAAAATATCTGAAATAAACAAAGGAGAAAAGGTTTAATGTTGCTCATGTTTTCAGAGGTTTTGGCCATAGTCACATGGTACCATGTCTTCTGGCACAGTGATAGGAGAGAGTTCATGACAGAACAAGGCTGCTCATCTCTTGAAAGTTAAAAGTCAATGAGAGAGAGAGAGAGAGAGACATTGAGCACAGACAAAAAAGAAATAGAGGAAGGGGCCAGAGACAAAATGCACTTTTCCCTAGTGACCTACTTTCTTGAGTTAAGTCCCATCTCCTAAAGATAGCATCTCCTCCCAAAAGATGAATAAAGCCATGGCACATTTCAGGTCCAAACTGTAACATTGATACATTACAAATTGACAAAAACACAATTGATTTTGTATCTCAATCATGTATCCTGGAAATGGTTGGGTTATTTATTATTTCTGATATGTTGTGTGCTCAGGGGTATTTCCTGAGATATTCTACATATGATGCCATGTGATTTTCAAATAGAGTTGGTCTTACCTCTTCCTTCCATTTTGCTTGTCCTTTATTTGCCTGTATAACTTATTATCTGAAAGTGCTATATTTAATAGAAGTGATAAGAACAATATGGTCCTTTCTTCGTCTTGACCTTAGCTTTGCCAAAAGTAATTCAGTATATTTCACTATTTTGAAATTGGTTCTAAGCCTTACATAGATGACCTTAACAAGTAGAGTATGGTGGTTTGATTCAGGTGTCCCCCACAAACTTAGATATCCTGAAAGTTAGGTTCCCAGCTGATGGAGATTTGGGAATTAATGCCTCCTGGAGGCAGTATATTGTTGGGAAGGGGCTTATAGGTATTATAGCCAGGTTCCCCTTGCCAGTGTTTGACACTCTCCTGTTGCTGTTGTCCACCTAATGTTGGTCAAGAGGTGATGTCCACCCTCTACTCATGCCATTATTTTCACCCACCCTCATAGAACTTCCCCTCGAGACCATAATCCAAAATCAACCTTTTTGTCCCACAAGCTGCTTTTTGTCAGGTGGTTTCTGCCAGCAATGCTGCTAGACACCTGACTGTGTGGCTTTGGCCTTTTGGAGTTAATTTTCAAGACTAATATGGAAGGATTTGAAACCTTGGCCTAAGAGATGCCTTGCAGTGCTATAAGTACAGCCTTACGGACTGTTCTGGTCAGAGTTGAAAGACCTGAATACAATAAGAACTATGGACTGTAAGGTTTGGCTTGTGAGGGTGAGAGAGAGCTTTGCCTGGACTGGGCTAGAAGAAGTTTGGGTGAGAGGCTTGCTGTTATGGCTGTGTACTGAGAAATTGTGCAGGGTTTCTTTGCATAAAAATGGACTGGTGTGAATGGAGGGATATGGCACAAAAAAATGGAAATCTTTGAGCTGAAAATTCTGCCTGATTAGCTGCAATTATATGAGAGATTACAGCCTTTGTGACTGGGCCAGCTGACCTGCACTGGGGCAACAGGAAGAATGTAGACTCTTTTGAAGAGGCCTGAATGCTCACAGAGTGTCCTGTTCTTCAAAATGTGCTTGATTCCTCCATGAATTAACAAATTGGAATTCTTCCTGCTATTATGGAGTATAAGAAATGCAGGAAAGAGAGGGTCATTGAATTTGCAACATGGTCTTGTTTTTTGGAAATGGCCATGGGCAGTGTGTAGCAGGTTTACTGGATGCCTGCATGGAGGTCAGATGGAGTGTGAGGATGAACCGTGGGTTGCAGTCGAGACCCAGTGGAGATGCTGGGACCACAAGACAGCTGCTAAGAGCTGCCGGCCCCAGAGGAAGTTTTCCAGGACTGTGAGTAGCCTAGCTGAGGGGTGGGGGGTGGAATTGGAACTTCAGAGACTTCTCAGTGGTTAGAATTATTGGACTTGGAGACTTGTCACTGACTAGAGTTGTTGGACTTGGAGCTACAGAATTTGATGTTTGTCCTGTTTAAACCTTGTATTGTTTGCATATTTCTTAGCTATGCCCAATGCTATCTTTTGCAGTATGAATGTATATTCTGTGACATTATGAGTTTTTTTGGCATTACAGCTCTGTTGAAAGCTCTCAGACTATGGGAATATTTGAACATCATTAGGATTGATAAAAACTATGTGAACTTTTACAGTTGGATTGAATGCATTGAATTTTACATCATGTATGGTTATCAGTTCATGGGGACCAGGTATCCCCCATATACTTAGATGCCCTGAATGCTAGGTTCCCAGTTGATGGAGATTTGGGAATTAATGCTTCCTAGAGGCAGTGTATTGTTGCAGGCTGGCTTATGGGTAGTATATCCAGTTTCCCCTTGTCAGTGTTGGGAACACTCTTCTGTTGTTGTTGTCCACCTGATGTTGGTCAGAAGGTGATGTCCACCCTCTGCTCATGCTGTTGTTCCCCTGCCATCATGGAGCTTCCCCTCAAGTCTGTAAATCAAAACAAACTTTTTTTTTTTTTCCAAAAGTTGCTCTTGGTTGGGTGATTTCTGCCAGCAATGTGAATCTGACTGCAACATGGAGAAAGTCTTTTGTTCTTATTTGTTAGTTTTTACCATGAGTTGGCATTTATCAATTACTTGTTCTGCATCTGTTTGGAGGATTATGTGAACTTTTAACTTTATTTTAAATATAATCTACTATATTAATTGATTTTTCTGATGTGAAAACTTGAACCCTTAAGGGAAATATCTATTGTTTTTCATATATATATATATTCATATATTTAATTATATATATGCTAATATATTATAGTATATATTTATATCATTTCCTTGGGATTGTCCTGTCTACCTCCTCACCATTTGGATCACAGACTGGGACCCCACACCTGCTTTGTATTTTATGTGAGATGGGGGATCTGAACTCAGGGTTGCATGGCAAGTACTTTAAAACCTGAGTGATAATTCCAGATCAAAGGACATGTTTTAAAGATAATTAACTTGATCAATGAAGTACAAATTTAGCCTTTTCTAATGTAGTTTGAGCAGATACCTACCATATATTCTCAAATGAGAAATGACATAGAGAAATCTATCTGGGAAAATCCTTCATTTCTACATCTTTTCTCAAGTGGTTCATGGTCATTCTCTAAGGGATAATTTTTTAAAGATGAAATTTTGCTTGTTAATTCATAATGCTATTTTATGGGTATATGGAGGATTAAATTGTGGGCCATGAAACACAACAAATTCAAATACTGGATTTTTAGATAAAAAACAGCCTATAATAGGCCCCTTGTCCAGTTGAAATACAAAGGAATTTATGGATTATTGGCTTTTTGTCTTTTAATCCTAATAGGATTTTACTATTGATTGCTTATCAGATAACTAAACTGGATCAAATCATGATTAACCTTATACTAATTTTAAGCCTAATTTTTAAAATGAAAACATTATTGTTATTTTATTGATATTTATAAATTCACATTCTTTTAAATTGTAGACTATTTGATTTAGAAAATATATAAAAACACATTTATTAAAAAGGATAATACACTTTCAATGTTGTTACCTATTTAATTAAAAAATTATCTGCTACTGCTTCTTTTGTATTTCATATAAGTGTACACCACAGTATGATTTTTCATCACAACATTCTTTGTTCACATACCAGGCTTCTTCTCAATGACCATTACTATCCATGAAATAGGCTGAAGTTTTAATGTGAAAGATAATGTGGCAAAAGTTTTATTTCTTATTTACAAAGGAAGTCATTGAAGATTAGATGTAGACGTGAAATACAATTATTCTAGTTGTGAAATAGCCTCAGAATATTAGCTTCTCTTAGATAATTGCTTCATTTTGCCTGTACTGTGTTTTCCTTCTAATTTTTATTGAAGATTATTCAAAAAACTCACAAATGCCATAGTGGTTACATTTTGAAGGCAATACCACTTTCATAAACCATAATCAGTTGGATGTGGGCAGACTTCTTTTTACATTTACTCTCTGTGTGTGTGTGTGTGTGTGTGTGTGTGTGTGTGTGTTTTGGTTTGTTGTTGAACCAACACACTTTTAAACAATGAAGGGATTATGGAAGAAATAAAATAAGAAATTGCAAAACTCCAAGAATTGAATGATAATGAAAACACAACTTACCGAAACTTATGGGACGCAATGAAGGCAGTCCTAAGGGGAAAATTCATAGTGCTGAATGCCTTCATAACAAAGACAGAAAGATCCCAAATTAGTAACCTAACTGTCCACCTAAAAGCATTGGAAAAACAAGAAGAATCCAACCCTAAGATCTCCTACTGGGAAAAAAAAAATCAAGGTCAGAGCAAAAATTAATGCATTAGAAACTAAGAAAACAGTTAAAATTGATGATATAAAGAACTGGTTCTTTCAAAAAATAAACAAGATTGATAAACCCCTGTGGTAGTTTGAATATATGTCCCCCAATATATTCAGTGTTTTATTATTTTATAGTTTGCATCTGCAATCACCTTGCTAGAGGCAAGGTCACTGGGGGCCGGTCTTAAGGTGTGGTGATGGGTTTGAGATTCCATTGTAAAGATATGCAAATGTGTCTAGCAGGAGTTCCTGAAGTCTGCTGTGTGACCTTTTGGCTGTAGTTTTTTTTTTTTGCTCTGTGTGCTATGGTGGCTGGTTGGCTTTTGCTCTCTCTGCCTGGCCTTGTGAGAGAAGGGCGCTTCTTCTGCCGTTATGGAACTTCCCCTGGATCTGTAAGCTTCAATAAATAATATCCCTTCCTCCATAACTGTGCCTGGTCTGGAAGTTCATCTCAGCGAACCTGAAGCTGTCTGCTACAGTAAAGTGGTACCGAGGAGTGTGGGGTGAGATGAACCAGACCTTGTGGATGTTCGTCTTTTGGAACCTTTGTTTTGGAGGAATGGGCATGGACTTGGTGCTTGCAACTGAAGATGCCTTCTGGAGTGGTAAGCCAAGTTTTATGGACTATTCTGATGAGAGTTTGAGAAAGTGCAGACTGTATTGAACTTCGAGGCTTGGCTTATGATAAGGGGAAGGAAAGACGGCAGAGGGCTTTGTTGGAACTGGGCTACTGGCATAAGGGATGGCTACGTTCCGCTATCCAGGCCCAGAAAGTTTGATCAAGGTTAAATTTGTAATGGACTGATGTGCTTGGCTGAAGATATCGGACTGAGATTTTAAGATTTTAAGTTGGAAAATCTCAAGCAAGGTAAAAGCAGAGGCACTGAGGTTTTAGGTTACTGGAGCTGCTATTGTCAACCACATTAGCAATCTTAAGGAAGGTGGAAGGAAGGTGGCCTGACTTGATTTACATTAAAACAATGGAGAGGATGCCTGAGGAAAGACTGTTAAAAATGCAAATTTTTGGAAAGAGCTGACTGGAGAAGGAACCTGCTTTTCAAGGCTATGGTTTATTTTGTCCCTGGATTAAGAATATGGCTGTGTCCTGCACACCTGGTATTAGTTTTGGAAGCATGAAAAATGCATGGAGTGGTCATGTGTTGCACACGGTTCCAGGAGCCGCTGCTGAGATGCGGCATGAGGCAGGGCATGAAGACCCTCAGGAATAGGCTGAAAGAGCCTTTGGAAGAGGACCGTGGTTTGTATGGAGACCTGAAGATGTTTTGGATATACCAGGACTGTGCAAAAGGGCTACCATGGAGTGCAGTGTTTTCCCTGGCGACTCTGCCCAGCTGGAGGGGCGGAATTGGAAACATGGAGACTGTTAGTCTCTGGTTATATTGAACTTGAACTGCAGAAGTTTGATGATGGCTGATGGTGATTGAGTTTGCATTGTTTTAGTCTCTCCTTGCTATTCCTTATACAGTTAAAATGTTTACTCTGTGCCTTTACATGTTGAAAGTATTTAACTTGTTTGATTTTACAGGACTCACTATCTTAAATTGATCAAGACTGTGAGAACCTTTGAAATTGGACTGAGTACAATTTACAATGTGTGATAGTTATAAATCTATTGGGGGCCAGGAGCTAAATATATTGGGGGCCAGGGGCGGAATGTGGTAGTTTGAATATATGTCCCCCAATATATTCAGTGTTTTATTATTTTATAGTTTGCATCTGCAATCACCTTGCTAGAGGCAAGGTCACTGGGGGCCGGTCTTAAGGTGTGGTGATGGGTTTGAGATTCCATTGTAAAGATATGCAAATGTGTCTAGCAGGAGTTCCTGAAGTCTGCTGTGTGACCTTTTGGCTGTAGTTTTTTTTTTTTGCTCTGTGTGCTATGGTGGCTGGTTGGCTTTTGCTCTCTCTGCCTGGCCTTGTGAGAGAAGGGCGCTTCTTCTGCCGTTATGGAACTTCCCCTGGATCTGTAAGCTTCAATAAATAATATCCCTTCCTCCATAACTGTGCCTGGTCTGGAAGTTCATCTCAGCGAACCTGAAGCTGTCTGCTACAACCCCTGACCAATTTGATCAAGAAAAAAAAGGAGGGAAATCACCAAAATTGGAAGAATCATCAGGGCATACTTCCAAAAAAAATCTACTACACCAAATTGGATAATCTGGAAGAAATGGATGAATTCCTAGCCACATACTACTACTAAAACTAAACTCAGAGCAGATTAATCTCCTAAACAAACATATCAAGTCCATGGAAAGTAAAAGGTAATCAAAAACTTCCCCTGAAAAAACGTCCAGGACCAGATGGCTTCTCAGTCAAATTCTATCAAACCTTCATTAAAGAACTGAAACTAATTTTTCTCAAATGGTTTTTCATAATTGGAGACCAAAAAATCCTCCTCAACTCCTTTTTTTGAAACTAGCATCACCCTAATACCAAAACCAGACAGAGATACAACAAAAAAAGAAAACCATAGGCCTATATCCCTGATTAATTTAGATACAAAGATCCTGAATTAAATCCCTGCAAACTGAATTCAACAACACATCAAAAATGTTATCCACCTTGATCAACCAGGCTTCATCCCAGGGATGCAGGAATGGTTCAACATACAGCAATCGGTCAACATAATATACCACATAAATAAACTTAATCATAAGAACCACATGATTCTCTCAATTGATACAGAGAAGGCCTTTGACAAAATACAACACCACTTCATGATCAAAATACTGGAAAGAATAGGCATGGAGGGTTTATATCTCAACACAATAAAGGCTATATATAAAGCACCTAAAGCCCAAATAATACTTAAGGGGAAAGATTCAAGGAGTCCCATTGAGATTGGGAACAAGACAGGGATGCACACTCACTGCTCCTCTTCAACATAGTACTAGAAGTACTAGCCCAAGCAATAAGACAGGAGAAAGAAATAAAAGGGATACAAACTGGAAAGGAAGAAGACAAGTTAGCCCTATTTTCAGATGACATGACCCTATACATAAGTGATCTGGAAGTCTCTATCTCAAAACTTCTAAAGGTAATTATTTCCATCAGTAAAGTGGCTGGATACAAAATCACTGTCCCCAAATCAGTAGCCTTTCTATATGTACATGACAAATATTCAGAAAAAAAAAATCAGTGAAGCTGTCCCATTTTCAATAGCAACAAAAAATTAAATACCTTGGAATAACACTAGCCAAGGATGTGAAAGACCTATAATGAAAAAAAAAAAAAAAAAAAAAAAAAAAAAAAACAAAAAAGAAATCAAGGAGGACTTGAGAAGATGGAAAGTCCTCCCATGCTCCTGAATAGGTAGAATTAATATTGTGAAAATGGCTATTCTACCAAAAGCAATATACAAATTTAATGCAATACCAGTAAAAATTCCAGCATCATTTTTCACAGAGATAGAAAAAATGATCTCAAAATTCATTTGGAATGGCAGGAGGCCTCAGATAAGCAAACATATCTTAAGCAAAAACAAACACCTCTGGAGGTATCATCATACATGATCTAAAGCTATATTGCAAAGCCATAGTAACAAAAACAGCATGGGCCCGGCATGGTGGTGCATGCCTTTAATCTTAGCACTCAAGGGGCAGAGGTAGGAGGATTGCTGTTAAGGCCACCCTGAAACTACATAGTAAATTCCAGGTCAGCCTGAGTTAGAATGAGACCCTACCTTGAAAAGCCAAAAACCAAAACAAGCAAACAAACAAACAAAAAACCCAGCATGGTACTAGCATAAAACAGAAACATAAATCAATGAACAGAATTGAAGACCCAGACCTTAGGCCAAGTAACTACAGCTACTTGATCTTTGACAAAGGTGCCAATAATGTAGACTAAAGAAAAGACAGCATCTTCAACAAATGGTGTTGGGAAAATTGGATAATCATATGTAGAAAAATGAAACTAGACCCACTTATCTCTCTGTACACAAAGATCAAGACCAAATGGATTAAACATCTCAATGTAAGACCTAAAACTCTTCTCTAGTGGATGAAAAAAAAAAATACGAGGAACTTTCCATGATATAGGAGTGGGAAAAGACTTTCTTAACAAAACTCCAGTCGCTCAGGAAATTAAACAGTCACTCAATCAATGTAATCTCTTGAAGCTTAAAAGCTTTTGCACAGACAAACATAACCTAAGCAGAGCCAATAGATTGCCCACTGAGTGGGAGAAAATTTTTGACAGCTATACCACTGACAGAAGCCTAATATCTAGAATCTACAAAAAACTCAAAAAACTAAATAATAAAAAAAAAATCAAACAACCCATTCCAAAAATGGGGAAGAGAACTGAATAGAGTTCTCAGAGGAAAAATTACAAATGATGAACACACATTTCAGAAAATGTTCAACATCCCTAGTCATTAGGGAAATGCAAATAAAAAAACCCATGAGATTCCACCTTACTCCAGTAGGAATGGGGGGAAAGAGGAAACCCCATCCACTTTTGTGAATGTAAACTTGTACAACCACTAGGAAATCAATATGGAGATTCCTGAAAAGCATGATCATAGAGGTACCAACAGACCCAGTTATTCCCTTAATGGGCATTGATCCTAAATGCTGCATGCTTCAATACAGAGTTATTTGCTCAATCATGTTTATAGCTACTCAATTCATTATAGCTAAGAACTGTAATGAACCCAGATGCCCATCATTGGACAAATGGCTAATGAATTTGAGGTACATTTACACAATGGAATTCTACTCAGCAGTAAGAAAAAAAATGATACAATGAAATGTGTAGAAAAATGGACAGACTTGGAACAGATCATACTCTGTGAACTCACACAATCACAGAAAAACATATGCTGCATGGTGTCACTTATCTATGGTTCCTAACCTGGACCTGTTCGATTTGCTGATAGGCATCTCAAGTCCCAAACAATAGAGATGGAAGGGTTTGTGGAGAGGGGAAGGGAAGGGGTAAAACAAACAAAACTAAATCCAAAAAGAGCTGATATCATAGAAACCTTTATCCTTGGACATAGCCTAAAAGACATAACCCTCAATAGGAATAAGAGGAGAGCTATTGCTGGAAAAAAAAAAAAAAAAAGCATATGCTGCTGACACAGAGCATGGATGGAGAGACCTGGATTGGATTTAGAAAAAAGCCAGTCTCCAGTAAGCCTCCCTGGTGCTAGAAAGTGCTACATGAGCTACTTACTGGGGGAAAGCAGCCAACAACGGTCTAAGCAACCAGAGGTCTAAGCTACTCAGAAGCAAACACCCAGACAAGATGTATATGCCAGTGCAATAGTGGCACACAGCCTCAGTGGGTAAACAATAGCTTTCTGATTGGCTAAGTGATCCATTCAGTGTAATGAATCCATATCAGGAATTGGGAACCAGATCAAAATCCTATGGAGACAAAGATTTTGCTCCCCAGTGTCAAGTTCTCACTAGTCTTTGGCTAAAAGAGGGGTTACATACAACAATTCTCCCTAAATGAATAATTCTTATCCCATTTAAACTATACTAGCTTCACTCTCCATTGAATAATCTGTCCTTTTTCAATAAGTAGCAAGACTGGAGGAGAGAAATTACCCTTGCACTTCAGGCAAGCCACAGCTGAAACTACAAAGGAATTGGGGAGATGAGCAAGAGAGCTGCTTCTATGCTGAACCTGATAATCAGCACCAGGGTGAAGGACACAGACCTTGAGGATACTCAACATTTACCAAAGCAGAGATCCCGGGGCACCTAAGAGCTCATCACTGAAGTAGACTGAAAAAACTCACCACAACTCAGGGAATTTTGTGGACAAGGGGGCAGAAAAATTGTAAGAGGCCCAGGTTGAGACATCATGCCCAAAGGTACTCCCCCCCAAAAATTAACTGACTGCTATTCCTACAACACATAACCCAAACTGCATAAGAAATACTTGCAAACCCGCTGAGGAGGGTCCCCAGTGGAATGGAGGCAGGGAAGAGGGAAAAGATGGGACCAACACATGATGTATTCATACAAAATATGTTGTTATAATAATAATAATAATAATAATAAAGGAAAAATAGAATGTGATTTCAAGGTTTCTATAGAGATGAATTTGAATCTGTACTATTTTATTCTTTGATTGTGGTAAACTATACATAATTTACCACTTAAAAATTTTAAAATTTACAGTTGAGTGGTGTACAATACATCTAATCTAGTTTTCATTTTGTGTTCTGCTCCCTTAATTTGAGAGATAAAGAATTGCTTTGAAAGTGCTCTTATGCATGTTGCTGATGTCTGTGAACGAGACAGAGAAGTTAATGCTTTGCTGAAATGTGGTGAACACACTTACATATTTTGACTCAAGATTGGATGAGTTGCTTTGCTGATGATTCAGAATTGGACCTAAAAGTTTAACAAACATGATCAATTTTGTTTGCTGGTTTTCTCTGTGGATGAAGTGGAGGTCATCCAGCAATCCCATTGTAATTAGCCATACTGAATTTCAAGGATGCTCATCCTAAGAACTGACACCTGTGGAGACTTCTGTTCAGTAGAACACAGTGTATTTAATACACTAATTTAATACACCATGTATTTAATACCTAATTCCTAGAGGCTCGCATGATCTTTTTCAGGCTTAATTCCAATCTCCTCTTGTCTCAAAATAGTCTTTGTTGTGGGTTAATGTTATTTCCCATTTTTATTTAAAGTTAATGTATTTCCTTTGTTGTATAGTGATTCTAAGTTTTCATAATTATCCAATCTCATCTTGGAACTATGATTTGGTACAGGATTTTTTAAAAATTTTATTTATTTTTGGAGAGAGACACAGAGAGAGACAGACAGAGAGGAAGAGGGAGACAGATAGAGATGGGCATGCCAGCAGTCTCTCAGCTGCTTTGAACGAAATCCAGATGTGTGAGCCCCCTTGTGGGCAAATGCAGCATTGTGCCCTGGCTAAACATGGGACCTGGAGATTGGAACCACGTTCTTAGGCTTAGCAGGCAGGCACCTTAACCGCTAAGCCATCTCTCCAGCCCTGGTACAGGATTTTGATAATTAGGCCAGTAAGCTAGAAAGGGGCTATAAGGGAGAGAGGAGAGGGGAGGATGTAAGGGGATGGTATTGTATATATGTAAGTAGAAAAACAGATTACTCAGGGTGGAAAGGCCCAAGTGAGGTCAGGGGAAGAGATTGAGTAAATGTAGGGTGGGGAGTGTTATTTGAAATCTAAGCAGGTATGAATAAGTCATAGGAAATCCTACTTTTTTGGACAATTGTGCATCCAGAAGCCATAGATTATCACTAGAAAATTATCAGTGCCATGTATGGGATACCTTCCAGTAAGTTGGTGGCCACAGATGTCCCTGATGCCCCCAAAGCATTTTAGGCCATTGCCAAGGCTCTTGGTTTCCCAGCAGGAATAGATGGTAAGACACTATTGCTGAAAACTCCACATGCTTGGGCTGCAAGGTCACTGAAAATCTTGCTGGAGCTAAGCTGTAAACCTCCTCCCTGTAGACCAGCTGACAGAAATCTGGAAAAAGCTCTGCTGCAAGCAGCTCCATGGGATAAAGAGAAGTTATCAGTGGCGATAAACAACAGTGGACACAGAAAGCTTTAAGTTGGGCCAGCCAGGCCAAATGAGCCAATGAGTGCAATAGTGGCATGTCTGTTATGGGGGGAACCAGCTGCTTTCTAATTGAATTGGAGGACTGCTCCACTGGAGGGAATATATACCTGATACTGAAAACTTACGACTGGGGAAGTCATAAGTCCTAGGGATGTAACACCTGCTGGTGTCTAGCTAAATGCTCACCAAACTGCCTAAGAAGCACCTCTCTTAATGTTCATACTTATATATTAATGCAACTCTCACTTTTGGTTAGAGAAGCTTCACTTTTTCAGATAGTGGTGACCTCTGGGGTGACTCAAAAAGCACCATAGTGCTGAGAAAAAGTGACAGAGGAGTGCTCAGCACTGAAACATCTCTATCTCACCTTCTAAGGCTCAGAGTCCAGTGCAGAAGAGGTGACAGGAAGAATGTAAGAGCCGTACAATGCACTCTTCCTGACACAAAATGGCCTGGATATCCATGACCTCGCAGTGCCTGACATGATCTACACAAAACCAGTGTAATAGGAGGAAATGATGGTGACATCAAAATGAAAGAGAGACTGATTGAGAGGGGGAGGGGATATGATGGAAAGTACAGTTGTGAAGGGGACATGGGAGGAGGAATTTTCATGGTTTTTTGTCTATAATTATGGAAGCTGTCAAAATTTTTAAAAAAATCTTTCTTAGGAATACATTCCCTTTCTAGTTGGGCATGAATGTTTTGCTGTGGATGTCTTAAATTCTGTGTAAATTTCAGTGTAATTTCCACCTGAGTATAAAGAGTACAAGATCTACTTTAAAAATATTTATTTTAGAGAGAGTGCATGAGTATGATTGTGGATGTGCCAGGGCCTCCAGCCATTGCAAACAAACTCCAGACACACATGCAACCTTGTGCATCTGGCTTGCATGGATTCTGGGGAATACAACTTGGGTTGTTAGGCTTCACAAGAAAGTTCCTTAAGCACTAAGCCATTCTCCTGCCCTTTATTTTTATTTTAACTCATAGAACTAAATCTAAGAATCAAATCAAGCCAGAAAAATCATTCTAAAATGAGAAACCATTTTGTAGTTTATCAATAAAAACTAACTTCTATTCTTATTCTTGACAATAAAATTAAGAAAAAAAACTTCATGGTATACTGTACATATCTCTTCAAATTGCAATTTTCAGGTAATTTTATCTTTGTTCAATGATAGATGACATTTAAAGAAAATAAAACAAATAAATATTTAAGAGGAAACAGACTAATAGAAAATAGTGTCCTTGGGGGTACCTTAACAAGTAAAATGTTTACTCTAACAAGTAAAACGTATTAGTACAACAGAAATTCTGTGCTTGCCTAGATAAAATGTAGCAATTTGTTTATGAGTAATATTTACTTCTAAGTAGGTCTTTCCTAGACATCCTATATTTCTTGGAAGACAAAACAAGCAGGTATACAGACAAATAGACAGACATCAGTGTCAAAACAAGGGAAGCAAGAAAAGATGTGAGGATATTAATTTTTAAAGCCCATGAATTCTTCTTTGATTTTGTATTTTTAATTTATGGTCTTGAGAATAACAAATTTTCATTTATATAAAATGTGTATGGTTGGATTACTGTCATTTTCCTGTTATGTAGTCGAAGTGGATTAGCTCAATATAGTTTTAGAGAAATTTGTGGTTGATATATCTATACACTTGGAAAGAAATTGAGAAATTCTTGGTCACACTCTGAACTTGATGAGTTAAACTTTCCATAAGATGAAAGGATCCTTTCTAAATATCCCTTGCTATTCTTGTCCTGTGTAAGTCATCATTTCTTATATATTTATAAAATATCATGATTTTTTTCTTTTTTGCATGTGTATTGGTATACAGTTGTATATGCAAGTTCAAATTGTGTGAATGCACTTGTGCAAGTGTGTATACATGTGAGAAAAGCATGTGGAGGCAGTTGATGTCAGTTGTCTTCATCAATCATTCAACATGCTATTTGTTGAGGCAAAATCTCACTTGCATTTAGAGCTCACCAATTCAGCAAGTTTAGCCATCAGCTTGCCCTGGGGACCTCTATTCCTTCCTTGTGAGCATTGGGATTGCCGGCTGGATGCCATACTCACCCAGCATTTACATGGGTTCTGAGAAATCAAACTCAGGTTCTCAAGTTTCAGTTGCAAACGCTTCATCAACTGAGCCATCTCATCAGTTCATGTCTCCTATTTTCATTAATTTGTGGAAAGATTTTAATTGTAGGGCACTTTCATTGTACCCCAAATGTTTTTGCACTGCATTAAAACAGTTTTAGCTCTTTCACCACCAAGCTACAGGACTCTTTTTTTTCGTCATTAATTTGCCTTGCCTCCATTTTTATGTAAATGATATATAATGTATATTTTTCCTTTTCTGGCTTGCTTCACTTAGCACACTTTTGAAATTCATTTCTAAGCTGTTGATATACTTAAGTAGGAGAGTGTTTGCCCAGTGCTCATGACAACTTGGGTGTTGAAAACCAGGAATGAGAAGAAAAAAGATTAATCTTTGTTATAAAATCTATGAGTAACTCAATTTTAAAAATTGATGAATAATTTACTTATATTTAAATATATAATGTTTCATTAATTGATTTACTTTGTTTATAATTTATTTGGGAGTCATGAATAACTCTATTATGAACAATCACATATATACATATGAGTGGATTATGATTTTATTTTAATAGAATGGATTTCTTTTTTTTAATGTTTTCTTATTGATAACTTCTATACTTACAGACAATAAACCATGACAATTTCCTCCCCTTCCCCCCTTCCCCTAAACAAGTCCACTCTCTATCATATCCCCTCCCTCTCTCCATTAGCCTCTCTTTAATTTTGATGTCATATCTTTCTTCTGTTCCGAGGGTCTTGTGAAGGTATTTCTAGGCTCTGTGAGGTCGTGGGTATTGAGTATTGAGGCCGTTTCAGTCTGGACAGTTGCATTGTAAGTACTCGCACCCTTCCTTTGGCTCTTACATTCTTTCCGCCACCTCTTCTGCAAAAGATGCTGAGCCTTGGAGGGTGTGATAGAGATATTTCAGTGCTGGAAGCTCCTCCTTCTCTTCTTCTCAGCACTATGTTGCCTTTTTGGTCATCCCAGTGGTCATTTCCATCTGAAAAGAGGAGCTTCTCTAACCAAAACTGAGAGTAGCATTAATATATGAATATAAACATTAAGTGGAGTGCTTACTGATCATTTTAGTAAATATAATATATGCATTTAACCAGAAAAGAGCAGGGTTAAAAAACCTTAAGGCTCATGACTTCCACTGCCATAGGCTTTTGATAGGTTTCCAGTTCCAGGCATGTATTCTCTCCAATAGAGTGGGCCTCCAGTCCAATTAGAGAGCAGTTGGTCTCCCTGAAAACAGACATGCCACTGTTGCATCTGTTTGTTTATTTGGCCTGGTTGGACAAACTTGAGGCTTCCAGTGTCCGCTGTTTTCACCACTGATGTCTTCTGTCTCCCATAGGGCTGCATGCAGTGCAGCTTTTTCCAGCTTTCAGTCAGCAAGTCTAAAAGGAGGAGGTTTACAGCTCAGCCCCAGCTTGATTTCTCAATGACCTTGCTTCCAGGCATGTAAGTCTCCAGCAATAGGATCTTATGATCTGTTTCTCATGGGAAACCAAGGGCCTTGGCAAAAGCCTATATATATAATGTTTTGGAAGCAACAGGAAGCTCCCTGGCCAACAACTCACTGGAAGGTATCCCATCCCTAGCACTGAAAATTATATAGTGACAATCTATGGCTTCTGTGCATATCTTGAATTTTGATTGAACCTCCCCTCCACCCTTCTTTTACTCAATCTCTTCCCCTGGCCTTGTTTAGGCCATTCCATTACCTGTAATCTGTTCTACTTACATATATACAATACCATCCCCTTAAATTCGTCCCTCTCCTCCCTCCCTTATAGCCTTTTTCTAGCTTACTGGCTTCTGCTACCAATTTTTGATTCCAGCTCAAACACAAGTCTACACATTTGTAGCTAGGATCCACATATGAAAGAGAACATGTGACATTTGGCTTTCTGGAACTGGGTTACCTCACTTAGTATAATTCTTTCCAGTTCCATCCATTTCCCTGCAAATCTCATGATTTAATTTTTCTATATGGTTGAATAGAACCCCATTGTGTAAATGTAACACATGTTTATTATCCATTCATCTGTTGAGGGACATCTACACTAGTTTAATTTCCTAGCTATTATGAATAGAGCAGGAGTAAACATGGTTGTGCATGTATCATTAAGGTAGTGACAAGATTCATTAGGATATATGCATAAGAGGGCTATAGCTGGATCATATGGTAAATTTATTTTTAGGGGTATCAAGAACCTCCACACTGATCTCCACAACAGCTGTACCAGACTACATTCCCACCAACAGTGTAGAAGGGTTCCCCTTTTTCTGCATCCTCGCCAACATTTATTGTCTTTGTTTTCTTGATGGTAGCCATTCTGATAGAAGTGGAATGGAATCTCCCTGATGGCTAAGGATGTAGAACACATTTTCAGATGTTTATATAACACCTGTATTTCTTTTTTTGAGAACTCTCTATTTCCATAGCCCATTTTTAATTGGGTTGTTTGATTTCTTATTGTTCTGTTTTTTGAGTTCTTTGTGTATTCTGGATATTAATCCTCTGTCAGATGTATAGCTGGCAAAGATTTTCTCCCATTATGTAGGTTGTCCCTTTGCTCTATTCACAGCGTCCTTTGCTGTACAAAAGCTTTGTAATTTCACGAGATCCCAGCGGGGAGTTATTAGTGGTTTTATTTTCTGAGCAATGGGGGTTATATTCAGAAACTCATTGCCTATGCCAATATGTTGAAGCATTTCCCCTATTTTTTCCTCCAGCAGTTTCAGAGTTTCAGGTCTGATATTAAGGTCTCTGATCCATTTTGATTTGATTCTTGTGCATGGAGACAAGGATCTATTTTCATCCTTCTACATATAGATATCAGGTTTTCCCAGCACCACTTGTTGAAGAGGCTGTCTTTTCTCCAGTGAATATTTGTGGCATTTTTGTCAAAAATCAGATGGTTGTAGCTGCCTGGATTAACATCTGGGTCCTCTATTTTGTTCCATTGATCTATGTGTCTGTCTTTGTGCCAGTACCCTGCTGATTTTACTATGGCTTTGTAATGTAGCTTAAAATCAGGTATGGTGATACCACCAGCCTTACTTTTGTAGAGTTTGTTGGTAGCATGTTAGGTTTATTGTTTAATTTACTAATGTCATCATTTCTTCCATCAGTTTTACAGTTTTTCAGTGTGTGTGTGTGTGTGTGTGTGTGTGTGTGTGTGTGTGTATTTACATTTGATGCTACTATAAACAGGATTAATTTATTAATTTTGTTTTCAGGTTACAATTAATACATGGAAATGCCATTGTTGACCATATATATATATATGGATATATGGAGAGAGAGAGAGAGTCACAGTCTTACTATATAGTCCCAGTTTTCCCTCTTCCTCACTGAGTAGTCAAGACTGGCCTAAAACTCACATTATAGCCAGGTTGGCAATGAATATAAAATTCTCCTTCCTCCACCATCTGAGTACTTTGTTGAAAAGTATCAGCCATTTTGCCTGGTTACTATTGATTTTTCATAGTGGTTTTTGTATTCTAAATTTTTTCTTTATTTAAAAATACTTTTATTAATGAAAGTGAGAGGGAGGAAAGAAAGTATGGGTATGTCAGGACCTTTGGCTATTGTAAACAAACTCCAGACACATTGAGGAATTTTTTAACTTTGTTCATCAGGATTTGAGTTGTAGTTTTCTTGTCTTACCTGATTTTTGGTATCATGATATAGTTGTACTCAAAAAATGAGTGTGGTGGTGTTCTGTGTTCTTAAAGTTGTTGGAATAATTTGAGAAGGAATTATGTTCCTTTTAATTCATGTGTTTAACATCTTTCTCTGAGCTGTTTTTTTTTTTATATGTGATTTACTGATGACTGATTTGATCACTTTTCTCATTTATTTGGTCAAATGTTGTATTTCATTATGATTGGGTCTCAATAGGATGACTATTTCTACAAATTTGCCAATTTCTTCTAGGTCATTCACTTTGTCATCATATAATAATCCTTCATCAGAATCTCTCCTTGTCTCTGGCTTTCTTATAAGACAAGGGCTCCTATACAAATCTGGTCTCAAATACACTATTTAGCTGAGGATCACCTTGAATGTCTCCAGTTCATGAGTACTGGTATTACAAGTATGCACTACCAAGGCAAATGGTGGGGATTGAACCTAGGTCTTTTTACATGCTACATAGCACAAATGAGCCATTTCTCCAACCCACAAGAATATCCTATGATCTTATGACCTTTGGATTTCTATATAAGTCATAATTCCTTTTTCTTCATTTCTAATTCTATTTCTTATTTTTCCCATTGTAGTCTATGTATGTGTTTGCCAATTTTGTTTATCTTTCCATAAAACCAAATGTAGATTTTTTTTACTGATCTTTTCCATTTTTAATTCTAGATATCTATTTATGTGTGTTATGGTATTTGTTATTCATTTCCTACTCCTAGCTTTGGGTTCAGACTTTCCCTCTTTTCTTGTTCCTTGAAGAAATGTCATCTAGATTTAAAGTTTTCTTTGGATTTGTTGAGGTAGGGCCTCACTCTAGTAACAGATGACCTGAACTTCCCTATGTAGTCTCAGGCTGGGATTGAACTCACACTGATCCTCCTACATCTGCCTCCTGAGTGCTGTGATTAAGGGCATGCACCACCATGCCTGGACAAGTTTTTCTTTTTGATGTGTTTAGTTCTTTACTTTACTCTTAGAACTGCTTTTGCTACATCCCATAATTTTGTTCTACAGTGTTTCTACTTTTATTTCTCAATTTCAGAATTTGCTCTTTGATTTTTCTTTATCTGGTAAGTTGCACAGAAAGATGTTATATCCACACATTTGTGAGTTTTCCAGTTTTCCTGCTGCAGTTGATTTCTAATGTCATATAATTTTTGTCATAAATAATACTTGATAGGATCTCCTTCTTAAGTTTGTTAAAGTTTATTTTGTCACCAAACATATGACATGTCTTAGACAGTGTTCTGTATACACTTTGGAGAATATATAATCTGCCGATGATGAAATAAACATATACAGCTAGCTGTGAGGTCCATTTTCTTAGAAGTGTGGTTAAAGTCCAATCTATTGAGTTTTAGTTTAAGTTAGGTTTTTTTTTTTTGCATAGTATATAGTGAGACTGTATATTAAACATTTATTATAAATGAATAGCCAATTGTCCCATACTATATATTGAAAACACTGACATCACCATATTGCATTATCTTCACACTTGTATATAAAATCAATTGAATGTAAAGGGATGTAAATTTAATTACATTGTCATTTTTGCATGGCACATTGACCATTTTATCACAGCATATCAGTAAAGTCTTTCAACTTGTCTTTTCATGGGCTTCTTTAGATGATCTATGATCTTTATCAGGATTAGAAAACTCTATTCTATTCCTTGATTTCTTTGTTCTTTTCTATATTATGTGTGTGTTGTGCATTTATGTGTGTTAATATATGTGTAAGTGCAAAAGTCTGTGAAAATATGTGTAGATGTGTGTGCACATGCATGTGGTAGCCAGAAATTGACTTCAAATATTTTCTTCAGCAGATCTACACTTTATTTATTGAGGGTCTTTCACTGAACCCAGAGTTCACAGATTTGGGGCCTGTCTCATTAGTCAGCTTGCCCCAGAAATCCCATTTTGCCTCCAGAGCACTGGGGTGCCAAACTCAGTAATTACATGAGTTCTAGCATTCAAACTCAGGTCCTTACACATGCATGTCAAGTACCTCACCAATTGTGCTACCTCCCAGAACCCTTGTGTTCTTTTAATCATTATTGCATATTAGTGTTAAAAATGAATTTTTATATCCAGCAATATTATTTACATCATTGCTTTTGTCTGTATTATATAATGTATTTTGTTCTTTATGTGATGGCTGTATTAGTTGATTGTTATATGCCAAACTTTTGTTTATTTGTTATACAAATCTCATGAGGTTATTTATATCATCATTTTTATGTAACCAGAGTGAGTGTTTTGACCATTCTCAGTAAAGCTCCAAGCCTTCATGGAAGGTCTTGTTCTGGCTGAGCCTCTCTGTTGACTGCATAGAGGGAAAGATGGGGGCAACTTGAAGCAAGACTGCTACATGTGGATCCTATTTACTGAAAGCCCAGCAACTCTTCAAGTTTATTGTCTTCAATATTGTTATAAGTTTGAGTCAAATTTCATATTATCAACACTATTATTTTTATAGCTCTTTCATTTGCTAAATAGTGTCTCTTTGTAGAAAGTTTGGAGAAACAGTGTCTTCTGACTAAATCAAGGCCAAAAGTCAGAATAGTCAGCATAGAAAGTTGAGAAGATAAGACATGAAAAATTAGGGAGAAAATTTCTTCCTCTTTTACTTAGTGCTCTATGTCTATAACTAGAACAATGTTTAGTGACAAGAAGAGAGAAAGGAGCTAAAAATGGCAAAAATATCAAAATGATAAATTCAAGATTGCACAACCATTTGCAGAGTAAGTACATACAGGGAATTTACAGTTCATGAAGCTTTATGTAAATAGGTATGCAAAACACTTGGAAAATATGGGGAACTTGCAAATAATAGTGTTCCTAAGCTGTCACTTGCATGACTAGCTCTTGTCAGTAGGGAGAAGGAAAACATCCAAGATGTCTGAGTCATGGAAGTTTTATATTCTAGACACAGAGGCTTGTGACCTTGAACTCCCTAGTGTGGATTTTCGTCTGACTTCTTCTATGTCTTTCAAAAGGGGATGTGGTGATATGAATAGAGGTGATGTAAGGCTGAGTTAAGTCAATGTTGATAAAGTGTTTCAAGACCCTGGGAGAACACATCTTAAGGTATGTAGTTCAGAAGATGCAGTGTTTAAAATGGCATTTTTAGGTGCTTCTATGATTCCAATAATGTGATTTTCCTGCAATATTTGAAGGAAAAGTTTGATCCCTGTCATTGCTTCTGGCAGAATTACGAAATGAAATAGTACCAACAAAAGGTGATGCCACACTTAAACTTAGCATCCAGTACACATGTATAATTATATTATACATAATTATTTAAATATAGTTTTCTCTTTAATTGTGTAGCTTTGCACCATTTTTTTGCAGAAGGAGAAAAATGAGTGGCAATTTTTCTTGACAGAGTAAAGATATTTAAAAGATTGCATTGTCTGAAACACAGAAATCTATTCTGTCTGTGTTCTCTTAGCTTTGTTTCTCCAGAGAATCTAGAACTGTCCACAGTGAGGGTCAGAGATACAGCTCCACACCACCACCCTCAGCAGCCTGAGGAGCTCCCCTGACTTTCAGGGATCTCAATTCAGGCAAACCTGTGACTCATGGCTTTGTCCCAGCAAAGAATTTCAGGAAGAGCAGAGCTGGAAATGTATGGAAAATTTTAAGAAAGGTAGTCAAGAAGGGAATGAAAAGACACTCAGAAGCATAGATGTGGGCTTCTCTAAGCAAGTCACTGAGAAAAACAAACATGTTTATGGGTTCCTAAGGAGAAGTCATAATCTATGTTTTAGCATTAGCTGTAAATATATACACTTCTGGTGGTTTGCAATACATCTCAAAGGGTTGCCAAGGACCCACCACCTTTTCTCTCTCCCTCTCTCTCTCCTCTCTCTCTCTCTCTTTCTCTTCCTGTTTCTGTTCCTGTTTTCTCTCTCTCTCATTCTCTCTTGTTTTTTTTTTTGTTGTTGTTGTTGTTTGTTTGTTTTTTTTTTTTTTTTTTTTTTTTTTCAAAGTAGGGTCATGCTGTAGCACAGGGTGATCTGGAATTCTCTATGTAGTCTTAGGGTAGTCTGGAACTCAAGGAAATCCTCCTATATCAGCCACCCAAATGATGAGACTAAAGTCCTGTGCCACCATGCCCAGCCCCTTTTTGCTCTTTTGATAAGTGAAATTACAAAGTGGCCCTGGAGTTACCATTGGTGGAATTATAGTTTTACAAAGTAAAACCAATTTACCTGGTTTGCACAATGGGTTTATTACCTGTCCTTTCTCTGTAAACTTGCTTTGGGATGAAATTTCTAGAAAATTGTAGGTTTAATTTAGGATTGAAAGAAAGTCCTCAAATTGTTAATTTTGCTGAAATTTGTGCTTCTCTGCTAGCCACAGGCTTCAATTAAACTTTAAGATGAGAAGTTTATTGTCTTTATCATATTTCCATAACATTTTGTCTAACCTTAAAATATTGAAGATATCTATCTATCATCTACCTACCACCTACATATATGTGTATATTCACATTAAATGTGCATATATGCAATATAACATATTATATATAACTGTGTGCCTGTATATAACATATACTTTATATTATATATATACTATTATACTTTTGTAGTAATAGTAGACAGCTTCAGATTGCTGGGATAAACCTACAAACCAGGCATAGTTATGGAAGAGTCAAGCATTGCTAAACACAGGCTGGAACTCTGAGGAAGCTGGCCTGGGCTGTTGGACATGGCCAGGGAACTTGGGCTGTGGGGGTTGCAGCAAGCCTTATCTTTGGGAACCCACTCTGGCACTGGAGCTGACCCTCCTTTCTTGTGAGGTCGTAGCATGCCTCATCCCCACCTAGAGGCTCCTATGGAAATCAGATCTATGGGCCACTCCCCCCTCTCCCAGAACACCTGGACAGTCCATAGCCTAAGGTTCTGCCTTCCCCACAGTCCTGTAACCTTGTGGCCAGCTGCCCAAGAAACCCTTATATGGTAGTAAACACTCTCCCTGCAGCTGCAGCCATCCAACACGTGACCCAAGACGTGTAGCTTTTCCTGCCACTTCTGCTATCTCCCTCGCAACTTCTCCTTCACCACTTCTGCCTTCCAACACCAGGCAATTAGATAGCCACCCATGAACCTATGTATCCAGTCACCTTATGATCTGTATGTTCCTTCTCAACCTTTCTCAAGTGTTTATAAACCCACTCCCGTTTGAATAAATGATGCTGTATACCAGGTGGTCTCCCTGGTGGTTCACTGCCCATCTCACTCACCTGCTACAAGACCCTATTCCTCCTAACTCCTCCTGCACCTGGGATTTCGGTGGCCAATAACCCCTGGGAATAGCAAGGACCCTTATGGAAGAAGGGGTGTATGTGAAGCTTAAGGATCCAGGGGAAGTTCCATAATGGCAGAAGAAGTTAGTCCACTTTCACAGGTCCAAGCACAGCAAGAAAAGCCACAAGCCACACCAGCACCATAAGCAAGCACACTTAGGTCCTCCAGGCAAAGCTCAGGCATTTTGCATATCTTTGTGTGGTAGTTTGAGTATATGTCCCCCAATATATTCAGTGTTTTACTAGTTATATAGTTTGCATCTATAATCACCTTGCTAGAGGCAATGTCACTGGGGCCTGGTCTTAAGGTGTTAATGGTGTGGGTTTGAGATTCCATTGTAAAGATATGCAAATGTGCCTAGCAGGAGTTCCTGAAGTGTGCTGTGTGACCTTTTGGCTGTAGTTTTGCTCTGTGTGCTGTGGTGGCTGGCTGGCTTTCTCTCTCTCTGTTTGGCCCTGTGAAGAGCAGGCTGCTTTTCCTGCCTTTATGGAACTTCCCCTGGATCTGTAAGTTTCAATAAATAATATCCCTTCCTCCATAACTGTGTCTGGTCTGGAAGTTCATCTCAACGAACCTGAAGCTGTCTGCTACAGTAGAGTGGTACCGAGGAGTGTGGGGTGAGATGAACCTGACCGTGTGGATATTCGTCTTTTGGAACTTTTGTTTTGGAGGAATGGGCATGGACTTGGTGCTTGCAACTGAAGATGCCTTCTGGAGTGGTAAGCCAAGTTTTATGGACTATTCTGACGAGAGTTTGAGAATGCTAACTGAAGATAGTATTGAACTTCGAGGCTTGGCTTATGAGCTTTCTAAGGGGAAGGAAAGACTGCAGAGGACTTTGTTGGAACTGGGCTACTGGCATAAGGGATGGCTACGTTCTGCTATCCAGGCCCAGAAAGTTTGATCAAGGTTAAATTTGTAATGGACTGATGTGCTTGGCTAAAGGTATCGGACTGTGATTTTAAGATTTTAAGTTGGAAAACCTGAAGCAAGTTAAAAGTAGAGGCATTGAGGCTGGTTTAGGTGCTATTGTCAACACATTAGCAATCTTAAGGAAGATGGAAGGTGGAAGGAAGGTGGCCCCACTGCATTTACATTAAAACAATGGAGAGGATGCCTGAGGAAAGACTGTTAAAAATGCAAATTCTTGGAAAGAGCTGACTGGAGAAGGAACCTGCTTTTCAAGGCTATGGTTTATTTTGTCCCTGGATTAAGAATATGGCTGTGTCCTGAACACCTGGTATTAGTTTTGGAAGCAAGAAAAATGCATGGAGTGGTCATGAGTTGCACACGGTTCCAGGAGCCGCTGCTGAGATGTGGCATGAGGCAGGGCATGAAGACCCTCAGGAATAGGCTGGAAGAGCCTGTGCAAGATGGACCGTGGTTTGCATGGAGACCTAAAAATGTTTTGAATATACCAGGATTATGCAAGGACTACCATGGAGTGCAGTGTTGGCATGGGATAAAAGTTTTCCCTGGCGACTCTGCCCAGCTGGAGGGGCGGAATTGGAAAACCTAGAGACTGTCAGTCTCTGGTTATATTGAACTTGAACTGCAAAAGTTTGATGGCGGCTGATGATGGTTGAGTTTGCATTGTTCTAGTCTCTCCTTGCTATTCCTTATACAGTTAAAAATGTTTACTCTGTGCCTTTACATGTTGAAAGTATTTAACTTGTTTGATTTTACAGGACTCACTATCTTAAGTTGGTCAAGACTGTGAGAACCTTTGAAATTGGACTGAGTACAATTTACAATGTGTGATAGTTATAAATCTATTGTGGGCCAGGAGCTAAATATATTGGGGGCCAGGGGTGGAATGTGGTAGTTTGAGTATATGTCCCCCAATATATTCAGTGTTTTACTAGTTATATAGTTTGCATCTATAATCACCTTGCTAGAGGCAATGTCACTGGGGCCTGGTCTTAAGGTGTTAATGGTGTGGGTTTGAGATTCCATTGTAAAGATATGCAAATGTGCCTAGCAGGAGTTCCTGAAGTGTGCTGTGTGACCTTTTGGCTGTAGTTTTGCTCTGTGTGCTGTGGTGGCTGGCTGGCTTTCTCTCTCTCTGTTTGGCCCTGTGAAGAGCAGGCTGCTTTTCCTGCCTTTATGGAACTTCCCCTGGATCTGTAAGTTTCAATAAATAATATCCCTTCCTCCATAACTGTGTCTGGTCTGGAAGTTCATCTCAACGAACCTGAAGCTGTCTGCTACACTTTGCCTGGAATTCCAAATCTACCCCTATACTTTAGGGCTGGACCTTAAGATCCACCCATAGTGACATCTCCTTTGGCCAGGTAGCTGGAAATCCAAGAAGCTTAATAAAACTCCTCAATCTATTGGGGTCAACTATTCAAACTACCATATTTTTCCCCTAACCCTCAAGAGATTCATAACCATCTCATATTGTATATTGTCAAACTCAAAGATTTCCATAGTCTTTACCAACTTAAGATAGTTTTAGATTTAAGATTGTCTCTTAGCTGTAAATTCTGTAAAATCAAACAAGTTATATACTTTCAACATACAAAGGCACAGAGTGAACATTTCCAATTGCTAAAAGGCATAACAAGGAGAGACTAGAACAATGCAAACTAAATAACCACCAAGCAAACATCAAACATCTGCAGTTCAATTCCAATATCATAACCAGTGACTGACAGTCTTCCTGTTTTCCAATTCTGCCCCTGTAGTTGGGCTGAACAGCCAGGGAAAAGTTCCATCCCAGGCTAACAACATGCTCCATAGTATATACAAAACATCCTTGGATACCCATGCAAACCATGGTCCATCTTCCAATGGATTTGCCAGCTTATTTCTTAGCCTATATTCCATGTCTCGGCAGTGGCTCCTGGAACCATGTGCAATTCATAAACCCTCAGCACATTTTCAGTGTTTCAAAACCAATAACAGGTGTCCATGACACAGACATATTCTTAATTCAGGGACAAAATAAATCATAACCTTGAAAATTAGGTTCCTCTTCCAGTCAACTCTTTCCAAAAGAGTTTGCATTTCTGTCATAGTCTTTTCTTAGGCATCCTTTTCATTGTTTTAATGTAAAGTAGTTAAGCAATCTTCCTTAAGATTGCTAATGTGTTTGACAATAACAGATTTACTAACCTAAAACCAATCTCTGTGACAGTAAATTTTAAACTTGCTCAAATTTGACAACTTAAAATCTTAAAACTCTCAGTCTTATATCTTTATCCAAGCACATGAGTCCATTACAAATTTTAATCAAACTCTCTGGGCCTGGGCAGCCTAACACAACCAGCCTTTATACTAGTAGTCCAGTTCCAACAAGGTTTTCTGGAGTCTTTCCTTCCCCTTAGAAAGTTGATAAGCCAAGACTCCAAATACAATTCTTTCTGCATGTAGCTTTTTCAAACTCTCACAAGAATAGTCCATAATTTTTGGCTTGCTGCTCCAGAAGGGGACTTCAGTTGCAAGTACCAAGTCCATGCCCATTACTCCTAAACAAAGGTTCCAAAAGACCCAAATCCACCTGGTTAGATTCACCTCATCCACATCCTACGTTCTGGTAGTTCTGTAGTAGACAGCCTCAGGTTGCTGGGATGGACTTCCCTACCAGGCACAGTTATGAAGGAAGGGACTTATTGAAGATAGAAAAGATGTCCCAAAATAATAGATGAAGCTGGCCAGCTTTCACAGGTCCAAAGAGAGAGAAAAACCACAAGCCACACCAGCACCATAAGCAGGCACACTTAGGAACTCTAGGCTAAACTCAAGTATTTTGCATATCTTTAGACTGGAATTCCAAATCCACCACCACACTTTAGGGCTGGACCCTAGGATCTCCCCAGTGACACCCCCTCCAGCCATGTAGCTGTAAATCCAAGAATCTATAATAAATGTATGGGAGGGCATCTGTTCAAACTACCACAAAATATTAACATATAAATATTGTATAATATATATTATTCTATTAAGATTAAGATTGAGATTATTTTCATATAGGAATGGATTCTGGTGATTTTTTCAGTATTAGATTTCAGCAGAGGACTGTGAAATCATTAAGCTAGAAACCAGGAAGAGATGGTGCTATAGATCTACTCCAAGTCCAAATGTCAGAGATCCAAGAAGAGCAGACTATACAAGTGCCACTCTGAGGTTGAGTCACTCTGTGACAGTGAGGCAGAGAAAAAATAGTCATTTTTACTGGGACACGTTTTTTGCCCATTCAATCTTTCACCCTCACAGAGTGACACATCTTCCTCACTTACTTTATGGATGTACATGTTAATCTCTCCAGAAACATCCTCACTTACTCATCCAGAAATAATGTGAACCAGTCAAGGTAACATAAAAGATACTCATCACACTATGTCAAATGTTTCCCCCAGAGATAATCATCTTTAAGTATTTATTTCACCAATTGATATAATGCATATACTGAATAAACACTTCTCATGTTGAAGGCTTTGGCAATCTATCCAGCCACAGGGACTACATCAGGTAATAGGCGTCCAGACATGGCTCAGCCAGGTTATATTTTCAGCGTCCTCGTAAGTTTGGGATCAAGATATCAGCTGTCCCAGGTGCACCATCCAAAGACTCAGCTGGGGACAAATCAGCAGCTACCTGGTTGCTGGCTACATTCAATGTCTTTGAGGTTGTTTCCAAGAGACCTACAGTTTCTACTCTTTGTTGCCACCAACAACTTCCTTCTGTTCTGCTTTTGAACATGGCCACTAGCTTCCTGTCAATATGCAAGTTAAGAAGACAATGGAAGGGCTGAGGAGATGATGATTTGGTTATAGTGGTTGCTGCACAAGCATGAGGATCTGAGATCAAATAAGACACTTGCCATTGACATCTAGCCTCCACACACATGTGAGTTTACCTACAAACATACACACGCACACATGAATATGCACACTATACACACATACACATGCAGCCAGAGGAAAAGGAGTAGGAATCAGCAGCAATAGAAATAGTCTCCTACTAAGGCAGAACAGTTTTTTGCAAGCTAATCATTCAAGTGGCATCCATTACTTTTGCACTAGTCTATTGATTAAAAGCAAGTCACAAGTCCTGCCCATGTTTCAGTTTAGGGAATAGCACAAGAGCAGTGAGGACATTGAGACTATGAGAGTGACCCTGTAGGGGGCAGCAAGGTCAAAAGATAAGTATTAGCTCTACCTTGTATGTCTGCAACTATTTCTTATTTAGTTTTGATTTTTTTTCTTTTTATTAAGTAGAAACTTGGTATAGATACATCATGTGTTGGTCCTATCATTTCCCTCCTTCCTGCCCCCACTCCACTGAGGGACCTCCTTAGTGGTATTACTGGTATTTACCATGAAGTTATGTATTATGTGTTGTAACAGCAGCAAACAGTCGGGGGCAATGCCTTCCTGTCCCTCTTTTCTGCAAAATTCCCTCATCCTTGGTGGGTGTGCTTTAAGTCTACTTTAGAGTTGAGCTCTCAGAAGTTTCTGAATTTCTGTATTAGCGTATTTTGAGTATAATCACTGTCTGTTTCCATCACCCTGGCACAGGTTGTCAAACTTGCCATGGAAGCAGCACTCTAGTTCATCTCACCAATTCCTCTGTGATTTCACCTGGGCCCTAGCTGCTGTGCTAGGGGTGGTTCATCTCACAGGGAGTCAGCTATGTATTCTTGTCTTGTTGATAGATTTTAGTTGTCCTCAGTTCTTACTGTTTGCTGAAAAAGAAACACAGAATCTCTAATGGAGAGTGATATCAGGATCGGTTAAAGGGGATAAGATTTGTTCATTCACAGAGATTTTGATGGGTGTATCCTCACTTTTGGCCAAAGACTGGTGGGAGCTTCAAATTGAAGTCCATAATTTTGTTCTCCATAACATTCTGTCTTGTTTCCTAGTTCTGTCTTTGGGTTCCTTTCTACTGAGTGGATCAGCTCTCTTAGCCAATTAGAGAGTCATTGTTTATCCACCTAGGCCATGTGCCACTAATGCACAGATGCATACATCTTGTAAAGCTGTATTTTTTTAATTATAGCAGGGACCCCTATTTGTTCACAATGTTGTTGGACTTTCCCCACAGCAGCTCATGTAGCATTTTCGGCACAATATAGGCAAACCATCTGAAAGCTGGCTTCCTTGCAGATTCAGCCACATCTCTTGATATTCTGCATAGGCAGCATGGAGTGTCTTCAGCAACAGGGTCTTACCTTTAACCTCAGGCAGGTAATCAAGTTCTTTGACAGGAACCTGTCTTGTTTTCAGGACTTTGTAGGTCTCTTATCAACATCCCAACATGGGTTGCAACCAATTCCTGGTACTGGAAGTTACAAACCAGGGCCAAATATTTTAGGGTTAGGCTTTAACCCACCTGCTCCAGGGCCCTTCTTACCAAAAGATCCCTCCATGTGCCTAATGAGGATTATAACTTTTAGTCTGCTATTGAGGAGGAAGGTTTCTATGATACCAATTCAGTTTGGATTTGGATTTATGTATATCTCCTCCTGCTCTCCTGTTACCCTTCCCCAAATCCTTCCATCCCTCTTATCTGTCCATTAAGTTGCTTGTCAGGTGTGACTGCAACTCAAGCTGTTCCAATTTAGGAACCACAGGTACAGGACAATATGTGGTATATGCCTTTTGGTGCTTGTGTGAGTTTGCTTAGTATGATCTGTTCCAAGTCCAATCATTTTCCTACAAAATTTCATTTTTCCTTATGGCTAAGTAGAATTCAACTGTTTATATTACCTCATCTTCTTTATCCATTTGTCAAATGATGAGCATCTGGGTTGATTCCAGTTCTTGGGTAATGTGAACTGACCAGCTATAAACATGGTTGAGCAAATATCTCTGCAGTGAAGTGTGGATCATTTAAGGTATATGCCCAGTAGAGGAATGACTGGGTCAGTTGATAGCTCTATTTTCATCTTTTTCAGGAATCTTCATATTAATTTCCATAGTAGTTAGTTGTACAAGTTTGCCCTCCTACCAGCAGTGAATAAGGGTTCTTTCCCTGCATCCTCACCAACACTTATTGTCATTTGAGTTTTTAATGATTGCCATCCTGACTGGAGTAAGATGGAATCTCATAGTTGTTTTAAATTGAATTTCACTGATGTTAAGGATCTTCAACATTTTCTTAGGTGGTTATTAGCCATTTGTATTTCTTCCTTTGAGAATTTCCTTTTTAGTTCTCTGCCCCACTTTTTGAAGGGATCATATAATTTTTTATTACTTAGTTTTGAGTTCTTTGTAGATTTTAGAAACTAAACCTCTGTCAGTGGTATATAGCTGGTGAAGATGTTCTCCCATTCTGTGAGTAGTTGATTGGCTGAGTTTATGATATGCTCATGTGTACAAAATCTTTTTAGCTTTATGAGATCCCACTGTTTGAGTGATTGTTTAATTTCCTGGACTTCTGTGGTATTGTTCAGGAAGCCTTTCCCCGCTCATCTATCATGGAGTGTCCCTCCTATTTTTTTTTTTTTTTCCTTCCAATAGTTTAAGTTTCAGATCTTATATTGTGGACTTTAATCCATGTGCAGTTAATTTTTGTTCACGGTGAGAGGAGTGTGTCTAGTTTCATTTTTCTACATGTGATTATCCAATTTATCCAGCACAATTTGTTGAAAATGCTATCTTTTCTTCAGTATATGTTGTCAGCTCCTTTGTCAAAGATAAAGTAGCTATAGTTACTTGAACTAAGGCCTGGATGTTCAATTCTGTTCTATTGTTCTATATGTCAGTATTTATGCCAGTACCTTGCTGTTTTCTTATTATGGCTTTTTGGTATAGCTTTAGATGAGGTATGGTGATACCTTCAGATGTGTTTCTTTTGTTTAGGATATTTTTTTGTTACCCAAGGCCATCTGCCATTCTGTATGAATTTTGAGATTATTTTCCTATCTTTATGAAGAATGAAGATGGGATTTTTATTGGTATTGCATTGGATTTGTATACTGCTTTTGTTAGATTGACATTTTCACAATATTAATTTCATCTATTTAGGAGCATGGGAAGCCTTTCCAACTTCCCATGTCCTCCTCAATTTCTTTTTAAAATGCTTTTATGTTTTCATTATATAGATTTGTCACTTCCTTTGCTTATTCCAATATATTTATTTATTTATTGTGGCTATTGAAAATGGGACAGCCTTTCTGACTTTTTCTGTGTATATGTCTTTTGAATACAGGAAGGCTACTGTTTTGTATATTGATTTTGTATCCTGACACTTTGCTGAAGGAATTTATCATCTTTAGAAGGTTTTTGGTAGCATCTTTTGGGTTACTTATCTATAGGATCATATCATTTGAAAATAGGGATAGTTTAACCTCTTCCTTTCCAATTTGTGTCCTTTTTATATTGTTCTCCTGTCTTATTGCTTGGTCTAGGACTACTATTACTATGTTGAAAATCAGTGGTGAGACTTGGTAACCCTGTTTTGTTCTGGGTCTTAATGGGAATTCCTTCATTCTTTCCCCATTAAGTATGATTTGGGCTTTAGGTGCTTTTTATTTATTATGTTGAGCTAGAATCCCTCCATGGCTAGTTTCTCCAGTGTTTTGATCATGAAGTGGTGTGGTAGTTTGGGGAAGGTATTCTCTGCATCAATTGAAATGTTCATGTGGTATTTTGTGTTTAAGATTATTTATGTGGTGTATTATGCTAATTGATTTCTGTATGTTGAACCATTCCTGCATCACTGTATTGAATCTTGCTTGATAGAGGTGGATAATGGTTTTGATGTACTGTTGAATTTGGTTTTCAAGGATTTTGATAAGATTTTTGCATCTAATTTCATCAGGGATATAAGTCTATAGTTTCCTTTCCCTGTTGTATCTCTGTCTCCTTTTGGTATTAGGGTGATGCTAGCTTCATAGAGTTGGGGAGCATTACCTGTTTTCCTATTATGTTAAAAATATTGAGAAAAAGTAGTTTTAATTCTTTGATGAAGGTTTGGTAGAATTTGGCTGAGAATCCATCAATTTCTGGACTCTTCATTTTGTGGAGGTCTTTGATTTGATTGCATTTTCAATGTTGATGGATGTAATAGGTATGTTTAAGAGATTTATCTGCTCTGGATTTAGATTGGGTATGTGGTATGTGTCTAGGAATTCATTTTAAAAAATATTTCTAATAAATATTTTTATTTCTTGATTTTAAAGAGAGAGAGAGCATGTGTGTATGGGCATGCTAGGGCCTTTTGCCCCAGCAAACAAACTCCAGACACATGTTCCACTTTGTGCATCACATGGGTACTGGGGAATTAAACCTGAACTTTCTGGCTTTGTAAGCAAGCACCTTTGTAAGCAACCTCCATGTCTCTTGACTTTAAGTGACCTAAAGACACAGAATATATCTATTCCCCAGAATTTAATTCAATACATTCCTGTTAGAAAACTGAAGATCATTTTAGTATAGCTATTACCAGATATATAATTCCCTAACTTGCTATCTCAGTTTTTCCTGTATTCCAAAAATAAAAGAAATTGGCAAAGTAAAGTGGATTTATTTACAGTGGCCACACCAGGGAGAGAAAAAACCTCATTACCTTCCCATGGTGTCTGGGAAAGTTTTCCAGTTTATAGAAAAACATAAACAATGACCAGGAGATATGCAGATTAAGCTGTGAGACAGTTTAACTGGCCTTTTCAAGGTGGAGGTGAATCAGCCCCAGCCTGCCTTATTGTCTCTCCTCTGAGCAAAAGCCTCCATTTCTCAGAATGGAGGGGTACAAGGGTCTCTTTAGAATTTAAAACTTTTTTTTCTGTCCCACAAGGATCCAGCCCATTTTCTCTAAGCAGGGAAAAACAAGTACTTAACTACTACTTTGAGGATACAGGCAAAGGAATAACTTACAGCTCAAGATTATGAAGAAGGTGATATATGTTCTTTTTCTTTCTAACTTCATCCTGATAAATAAAGAATAAATCTATCTTCAAAAAGAACACCTTTGATATCATAGTAGGTAGACATTGCCACATTGCCTTTTCAGCAGGACCCTTGATTGTGATGTTCCTTAAAAAAACACACACACACACACACACACACACACACACACACACACACACATACACATATAGAATGTGTGTTGGTGGGTAATTCAAAATGGATACAACCATCTCTCAAGTATACTACTTGTGGATCTATTGGGTTCTCAAGAACAGGTGATGCCCTTTTATTACAGGTTGCCTGCCATGTCAGTATCCTCATTGTCCCTTCCTTTCACATTGTGCCTTTCAGCACTAAGGTATATAATGACCAAAGCTATGATTTTTGGAGGCTTTGAAGTATTTATCCAACAGGTCTTGAGGTAGTTTGAATGTGGAGTGTCCCTCATAGCTTCATGTGTTTCTGATTAACCCTTATATAGCAGGGGAGCCTTGGGGAGATATGTCATTGAAATTGGGCCTTAAGGTTTATTAGTCCCAGACTACTGGTGTTCATAACTTACTCTCCTTCATCCCTAATATGTGGAGATATGATACATTGCTGTCTGCTCATGCTTGCTTCCCCCACCATGATGAACCAGCCTGTGGAAATGGTAAGCTGAAAATAAACCCTTTACTTCCATAAGCCAATGAAGAAGGCTAGGAGAAAGGTAGCTTTTCTAAGGCACTTTCAGTTAGAGATTGAGGCTCAAACAGAACCATGAGATACCACCCCACATGCCAACTCATCCTGACACAAGATTGAAACTCTTGGCAAAAATGGAACTCACTTCAGATAGAGACTGATCCACAGCACCCTGCTGCCCATAGTCTAGCATGCTATCTACATAAAATGGTTCAGGGGGGATGGCTCTGTAATCCACCCATCAAATTTACAAACCAATCAGGTCTGCTCCTTACATACCTGAATCTGATGCTATAAATGCTATAAAGGCTGCTGTCTTCTAGCCCCTCCCTCCTTTCTGGCACAGTTCTCTTTCTCTCTTTCTCTCTCTCTCTCCCTCTGTGTGTGTGTGTGTGTGTGTGTGTGTGTGTGTGTGTGTGTGTGTGTCCAGATCTTACCCTGTGCTGCTCAAACACATGTGAGTCTGGCCTCTACCTTCACCCAACCAGGCTGGGTGGGGATGCAAAAGCATAGCATTGTTTCTTGATCTAAACTTTTTTCCTTGCCTCTGCTCTATAGTCTGGGGTAACTTCTCACTTTGATTACATACGTGATTTTCCTCTGGTCTCCGAATCTACCACATGGGTGCTCTCACCAACTCTAGACTTGCTACTTGTGTAGTTCCTCTAAACTCAAGGTAACCATGAGTTTAATGTTCTTCATAACTCATTTTGCTTCTCAATTTCTTGGTCTCTGCTTTGATACTTTCCCTCTTCAGGAAAGCACATGGCAGATGTTAGGTGTGTTCTTTCTGACTCTCTATACATATATTTCTAAGTTCTACTTTCCATGTGCTTGTAACTCTGTTCCACTCTTTTTCTAAAGACCTCAATTTCTCTTAAATGAACCTTATAAATTATACAGTGTTTTCACATGAGAGTGTGTTTCCTGTTTAGTCTTCCTTCCTAGACCATAAGCTCACTTAAATAAACTCCACAATTTGTGATTACCCTCTAAATAAACTTAATAATTTATAACTTATTTTTCTTGGTTATGCTTTTATTAATTCTTTATTAAAGGTAGGACAGAATCCAAAACTTGGGGTTTATAAATTCTGGGAGACTCCTACAGAACCCCCACATTCTGCATCACTACATCTGATCAGGTGCATCATCTCAACAAGAAGGTAGCCACCATAATTCTGTAGATGTCACAGCATGAGAGAAAATCAGGGAAATTAAGGTAATGGATGAAAAGGAAAGAAGCTCCTCGCCCTGGGATGTAGTTTGTGTTTCCTATTGTTTAGAGTCAACAGACTTTAACACTGACAAAGTCAAGATTATTTACAAAGATAGTTTCCATAGGCAAGGATGGTAAAAACAAGTGGATTATGTTTAGCTAGGGTCAGAATGTTTGTCCCTAAATTCCATCTGTTTATGTGGATGTTGGGGACCCAAACTCAGATGGTCTCAGGCTGTCCACAGGTCCCCATGCTTGTGTGGCAAACAGTCTTAATTTAACTTAAATATTTATTATTTATTTGTTTGTGGAGGAGTGGTACCCCAAACAGTCACCTGCTGCAGTGAACACTCACCTACAGTGTTTGGAGTGGAACATTGGGTATTCCACTCCATTGTTCAGGTCTTGTTTAGAGCTGGTGTTTCTTTACTGATTCTGGAACTTGTGGAGTTCTGATGATTCTCAGGTCTCTATTCCCCTGCTGGACTACAGAAACAGATACGCATGACCATTCCCAGCTGTTTATATTGTATCTGGAGATTTGAACTCTGGTGGTCTTAGGCCCTAGCAGATTTTCATGCTTACATGGGAAGCACTCAACCACTGAGCCCTAATTTCCCCTGGCTGGGTGAGGGGAGAGCACTGCTTCTTGGCCTGGGTAGTTTTCTTCTTGCCTTCTATCTGTGTTATGCTTTGGGGTACCTTCTCACTTTGGTTACATGGTATGATCTTTCTCTGATCTGAGTCTACCATGTATGTGTTTCTTTTAAACTCTGGACCTGTTGCCTGTGTAATTTCTTTAAACTCAGGTTAACCATGGGTATAATTCTCTTTACTACATATTTCACATTGAATTTGCAGATCTATGTTTTGGTACTCTCTCCCTGCTATTCTTCCTTAAGTCATCAGCACTTAATTCCTTAACTTTCTTCCAAGTTTTAGCTCATGGCAGATGCTGTGCCTCCTGCATGCGTGCACATTTCTTCTACATGAGCTTCTACAGCCTGTCTTCCACATGCCTGTGAATCTGCTCCAGTTTTTCCCTAGATATTAATGTCCCTTAAATAACCTCATGCTCTATGATTTCTCCCTAAATAAACTTAGAAATCATAATGTATCCTTCCTGAGTCCGTTTTTAACAATTTTTGGGTTAAAACTTAGATAAGGTGACAAAATTGGGGTGTGTAAGTTTGGGAAACCCCTTCTGAGCCCCCAAATCCTGCATCAATATGACCCCATATAAAATAATGTTTAAGAAGCTGAGTACTAGAGTTTTCTTTAAAAATTGGGCTTCCTTGTTTGGAGAATTGTTATGGGATTCTGGTGAGCAAAGAAGTTTTTCCCTGGCCTATGAATCCCAACTTTTGGATCCTTGTCCATTCCAACAAAATATTGAAAAAATGGATTTTCAAAAGGTTAAATTATAAGGTTGAGAACATTGGTATCCAGGGGAAGGCTAGGACAGTGGAGGTCATTTCTGGGGAAACTGAATAAGGGCCAGAGCTTAAAGAATGACACACACACACACACACACACACACACACACACACACGAAATTGAGTAAAAGGGTGACAGCCTTTCACCTCCAAATTAGAAAAAAAAAGTCAGATTTCTAGCTTAGAGGAAAGTGAGTAAATGAAAAGGACTCCTCTGTTCGGCGTGGTCTCAGAGGTCTTTAATCCCAGCACTCCTGAGGCAGAACTAGGAGGGATCACTGTGAGGTTGAGGTCAGCCATAGGCTACAGAGTGCCTTCCAGGTCATCCTGGGCTACAGTGAGACCCTACCAAGAAAAATCAGAAAAGAAAAAGACTTCGCCATCCCAGCCCAGCCATGCTGGAATGGGGAGGGCTTAACAGAGGGAGGCAAATGAGCAGCCACACCCAACAAGGTCTTGCCCACTGTGTAAGCCCTTTATATAGTTTATTTGGGATGAGATTTACCATCAGGCTCAGGTGAGTCTTAGAGAGAGCTTATTGGTCTAGAATCAAGGAGCTGACCCAGATGCTAGGCCACCTAAGTAGTGAGCTAGAGTGGAGGTGCAGTAGGGGCACTGATGCCATTGTGGATGAGACTAGATCAGGTGCTGACTTCCAAGGCAGGTGGGGTGACATCTTTTGGTTCTCTCTTTGGTCCCTCCTCTAGCTGACTACCTATAAATAAAAAACTACCTTGCTCCCATTTTTCCCTCAAAATTAACCCCCTCTTAGAAGAACAGAATACAGCAAACCTTATATTATAAAAAAAAAAAATAGGGGCTAGAGAGATTGCTTAGTGTTTAAGGCACTAGCCTGTAAAGTCTAAGGATCCAGATTTGATTTCCCAGTACCCACCTAAGCCAGATGCACAAGGTGGCACATGCATCTGGAGTTTGCCTGCAGTGACTATATGCCCTGGCATATCCAGTCTTTTCCTCCATCCCCCTCTCTCTAATAGATAAATAAAATGTTTATGGGGCTGGATGGTTGATTTAGCAGTTAAGGTGCTTGCCGATGAAGCCTAAGGAGTCAGGTTCTACTCTCCAGTACCCATGTTAAGTCAGATGCACAAAGTGGTGCATGCATCTGGAGTTCGTTTGCAGTGGCTACAGACCCTGGTGTGCCCATTCATATTCTCTCTCTCTCCCTGAAAATAAATAAATGATTTTTAAAAATAAAAAATAAATTGCTAATATTCAGGATGCCTAACTCTGCCTTCAGCTAATGTAGCTTCATATAGTAATATATCTCAAATATTATCTTCTTTTCTCTTATTAGAAACACAGATTGACCATATATAAAATGTAACCTACCACAGGTGATAAAAGGAAACTGGATTTTCATCTTTTTTTTTTTTAAGGATTAGAACCTTGTCTTTTTCTTCTGATGTATTTGTTTATTTGAGAAGAGAGAAGGACACACACACACAGAGGCACACAGAGAGAGACAGAGAGAGAGAGATAGAGATAGATAGAGAGAATGGGCATGCCAGGGTCTCTAGCCACTGCAAATGAACTCCAGATGCATGTGCCACCATGTGCATCTGGCTTACATGGGACATGGAGAACTGAACCTGGATCCTTAGGCTTCTCAGGCAAGTGCCTTAACCACTAAGCCATCTCTTCAGCCCTGGATTTTCATCTTGAAATGGCTATGTCTTTATTAGAAGCCAATGTGTTTTAATTGGTTCTTTTTCTGTATTAATTTCTGTTTTCCAAATACTTGTGCACAGGTCTGGACCAGACAGAGAAAGCAGGTGTGGAGAAAATGATGATCTGGAGCCAACAGGCACTTCATCCCATCTCCAAGGATGCCTGCCAAAACAGAGCTATTGGTTGGGATTGTTTCTCAGACCCAAGATGAAATGGTTGTGAGGGGTGGATTGATTTCCCTTTTTTAAAATTTTGGTCTTCTTTCTTCTCTCTCTCTTTCTCGTTCCCCCCTCCGTGTGTGTGTGTGTGTGTGTGTGTGTGTGTGTGTGTGTGTGTGTCAACAACAGGAAGTCAGGTTTCAAAGAGCTCCAAATATTGAAAAGACTATAAGACTATTGCTTTGTGAATGCAATGCATCCTCTGGGACAAATGAGCACTCAAATGTCAGGCATTAGCCCCCACCTGCCAAAGGCAATACATACTGTAATTGCTTCTTTTAGAATGTTCACTGGTTATAAGGGTGTACATGATAGCACTGGAGGTGGGTGAAGTTCAGAACAATCAAGTGCAAGTTCATGGTTAAATCTGAGTTTATTCATTATTAGAAAAAAGAAAAGGAAAGAAGAAAGCATGCACTTGATAAGTATTATTACATGGTTAACTGTAGAGAGAGCAAGGTAACTTAATTATTAGCAAAATTATAGAAATGAGCTTTGAAAAGAGTTATTACTCTGGAGCTACAATTCTGATTCTACCTAATTTCGCCAGGCATATTTCTACCCATGTATTTGTTCCTGGATATAATTGGCTTGGTACACTTTTAAAATATATTTTATATATTTATTTATTTGAGAGAAAGAGGGAGAGAGAAAGAGACAGACAGAGAGAGAGAGAGAAAGAGAGAGAGAGAGACAGAATGGGTGTTCCAGGGCTTCCAGCCACTGCAAACAAACTCCAGATGCATGCGCCCCCTTGTGCATCTGGGTTACCTGGGTCCTGGAGAATTGAACTGGTATCCTTTGGCTTTGCAGGCAAATGCCTTAACTGCTAAGCCATCTCCCCAGCCTGGCTTGGTGCACTTTTGAAGGTGTAGATTAAAAGATAGATGATCAAGGAATACATGTTAATTTCTGCTTTAAGAAAATTAGCAACTGAAAATAATAACAATATCCTTCTCTGTGGGTTGCTCCTACAATTGAATCATTTAGTTATTGCTGAATTACTGAAACAGTGCAAGACATTGCAGAACATGTAAAAGGACTATAACAGTACCTTAAAAGTACCTTAAAATCTGTTTGTGAGACAATATCCAGCCTCATTATTATCCAGCTGGTGCCATATTCCATACCCCAAATCATTCAACAACAAACACAATTATCTTTGGAACAGATTTCTCACCATCTCCTGGCAGTTTGCTTTCCTGCTCTTTCCTGTCCAAATGCCCCAAGCCGTATTCACATTCTTGGAAATTAATATCTTCAAACATGTCATTTAGATTCATTCCTTCACAAAGGATCCTTTCCTTTCACGTTTTGGTTTTGTTCCTAATCTCAGTCCATCTTGTACTTGTTATCAGAGTACTCTAGTGCATCTGTCTCTTAACTGATTGCTCAGCCATAACGTTCTTTTCAGGAACAGCAAGCATGCTTTACCCATCTTTCAACCTATGGCCTGACATCTAACATAAAATAGGTACTCAATAAATACTTCCTAAAACAAAGAAAGATGGGAAAAGCTAGAAAGATGGATATGTAACAGTGCTAAGGGTCCAGGAAAGTCCTTGAACTCCAAACCCTAGATTAGTTTCTAATTTTTTTTTTTTCTGGTTTTTCGAGTTAGGGTCTCACTTTAGCTCAGGCTGACCTGGAATTCACTATGTAGTCTCAGGGTGGCCTTGAACTCACGGCAATCCTCCTACCTCTGCCTCCCGAGTGCTGGGATTAAAGGCATGCGCCACCACTCCTGGCTAGTTTCTAATTTTAATCGAGGAATTGAATAGAAAAGGAGACTGAGAAGGATAATTACTAAATTATTGAGGGAAGTACAGAGCCAAGAAAAGGCATCCATGTGGCTAGAGATCCCATGTGAAGGGCCTGGAAAAAAGTATGGAAAGAGAAGTGAAAAGAAAGTTCAAAAGGCTCCTGCCATGTGGGGAGCTGAAGGACATAAAGGAGCCCATGCAGAGAGTAAGGACTAGGGGCCTCCCAGCTGGGCTTGGGCCAAGCCAGCCCAGGCCCAGCCAAGGGAAAAACTCATCTACAGCTGGCAGTACACAAGTGGTCAGAGAACCTGCTCTCTTCTTGCAAAGGTATTTATAACCTTAGGGTGGTGGGACATCTTCTGGCTCAGGTGATCCAGAGGGACAGCTGGTTGGTTAGGTCTAATGGCTGTTTCAGGAAGAGGTTAGCCCTGGCACCAAGTTCCAGGGGCTGAAATTGACCAACCACAATGTTTAAATCCTATGAAAGACCTTACTTCCTGGGGAGGGGGGGGTCCTGATTGTTTGTGGGAAAAAAAAAAAAAAAACAGGACTAGGAAACCTGGCAATAGATAAATCAGATCATCTTTGATTTCTAGCAAGTACAAACTTCCCTGGGCTTTTCACCGTCAGGGGTCCAGTCACCCTAACTGTACCCCCGCTTCAGATAGAACTCAGTAAGGTTCTTGGCATGAAAGGATTAAAATCTGAGATCAGATCTCTCACACCTATGTAAGTTAGTGCTGCAGAGTAAGAGACAGGCAGATTCCCAGAGCAAGCAGGCTGACTTGTATAGCCAGATTGCTGAGCTTCAGGATCAGACTCTTGGTTCCAAAAATGTGAGGAGGGCAGTAGAGTGCAACTAAGGGAGACACCTGATGTCTTTTTCAGGCCTCCACATGCATGTGCATTCACTTGCACACACATATGCAAACATGTATATACAAATGTGCATACACATGCAAAAATAAAAGAAAGAAAAGAACAGTGAGGCTCTGTGCTCCTTAAACTTTAGTCCCTAGAGTGAAGGAGTTCCATTTCCTTGATTGAAAGAGCAAAAAAATCTGACTCACTCAAACAAGAGAAGATTCTTATTGGCAAGCTCCTAAGTCAATTCAGAAATAGAAGGAAGGGGTGGACAGACCAGTATTATTGTTATTATTATTCTTATTGTTATTATTATTATTATTATTATTATTATTTACAAATGCCCACTAGTTCTGAGTGTCTGAGAGATGTTCATTGCTCCAGTGTGCCTAGCAGGATTGAATATACTGTGATAGGAAGTGTAACTTGAACTGAGCAGTAGTGGTAAGAGCTGACAGTCTCCATGTCCTCCAAGGCCACTGTGTAAAAATAATGAAGTCCCTGTCAGAGAACTTGATTAACCCACCAGAGGTTAATGGTAAGACCCTACTGCTGAAGGCACCATATGCTGTTAATGGAAAGACTTGGTTGGAATCTGGAAGAGAGCCAGTCCCCAGAGAGTTAGCCCGTCTAGTGTTGGAAGGTGCTACATGAGCTACCAGGGGAAAGTGGCCAACATCTATTTGAGCAACCCAAAGTCTAAGCTACTCAGAAGCAAACAACCTGATGTGATGTTCATACAAGTACAAGAGTGGCACACAGTCATGGTGGGTAACTAACTGCTCTTGGATTAGCTAACAGATTTACTCATTGGAAATGAAACCATATCTGGAACTGGGAAACAAGTCAGAGTCATATCCAGATAATGAGTTTGCTTTCCTGTGTTAAGCTCCCACTAATCTTGGCTTAAAAGAAGATCTACTCCCTTTAAATTCTCTCTAAATTAATAATGGTTATCCCATTTAACTGGTGCTACTTCACTGTCTGTTGGAGATTCTGCTTCTCTTTTTCAGATGGGAGCTGAACCTGAGGAGATAATTGACCCAGTGCACACCAACCTGGCCCCAGCTGAAACCGCAGAGGAATTGTGGAAATGAGAAAGAGTGAACTTTCTCAGTGAACTTGATATCAGCAAATGGGCGAAGGAGATAGACACTGAGGACACTCCATACCTACCAAAGCAGAGATCCAGAGACTCCTAAGTGCCCATCACTGAAATCGACTTAAAATGCACCCAACATGGCTCAGGTAATTTTGCAGAAGAGGGATGGAAAGATTGTTAGATCCACAAGTTGGGACATTGTGCACAGAGACATTGCCTCTCGACTGCTGCCCCCACAATGCATGACCCACAATCCCCATGATTTTTACCTCTATCCCCAGTGAGTAGGGCCTCTTTGGAAAAGGGGGAGGGATGAGGGAAACAATGGTACCAACATGTGTTGTTTATATACTAAGTATATCCATGTCTAATAAAATAAATTTAAAAAATAATGAAGGCACAGCTTTGGTGTGGTCATTCTTTACACTTCAATATCCGTGTACTTTTTTGTTCAAAAGTAGATTCAGGGTATAGACTTCCAAAGTTCAAATATTTGAATGTTTTGTGGACAGTGGCTGCCTCCAACCTTCATTCTGTTTTCTGAAATGTGCCATTGATTTTCCTGTGATAAATATTATCATTAAAATGTAAAATAAAATTGTGCAGATTTAGTATATGTTCATTTTAGTTCTGTTTTTCTTTTCTGTATGTAGCAGATAGGTTCAGGTTCACTGAGATGAACTTCCAGACCAGGGGCAGGTATAGAGGAAGGGATTTATTGAAACTCACGGATCCAGAGGAAGTTCCATAATGGCAGAAGAAGCTGGCCTGCTTTCATAGGACCAAACACAGAGAGAAAAGCCACAAGCCAAAAAGCCACACAGCACAACACACTTTAGGAACTCCAGCTAGGCACACTTTGCATATTTTTAGATTGAAATCCTAAACCCACCACCACACCTTAAGATCTACCCAGAGACACTGCCTTCAGAAAGGTGGCTGCAGATGCAAACTACAAACTAATAAAACACTGAATATATTGTGGGCCATCTATTCAAGCTATCACATTCTGCCCCTGGCCCCCAATAGATTCATAACCATCACATATTGTAAATCGTATTTAATCCAATTTGAAAGGTCTCCACAGTCTTTACCAACTTAAGATACTTCCAAACTCCCAAGTCTTATCTGAGATTTAAGATTGTCTCTTAGCTAGGAGTCTTGTAAAATCAAACAAGTTAAATACTTTCAACATATAAAGGCACAGGGTATAACTGGTATAAGGCATAGCAAGGAGTTAGTAGAACAATGCAAACTCAACCACCATCAGCAATTATCAAACTTCTGTAGTTTAAGTTCAATACAACCAGAGACTGACAGTCTCCAGGTTTTCTAATTCCATCTCTCCAGCAGGGCAGAGTAGCCAGGGAAAACTTCCATCCCAGGAAAACAGTGCACTCCATGGTACCCTTTGTACAGTCCTGGTGTATCCAAAACATCTTTAGGTCTCCATGTAAATCACGGTCCATCTTTTAAAGGTTCCTCATCCTATCAGGGCATCATGCCCTGCCTCATACTCCATCTCAACAGTGGCTCCTGGAACTGTGTGCACTTCTTGACCCATTCCTTGTATTTTTCATGCTTATAAAACTAATACCAGGTGTTCAGGACACAGCCATATTCTTAATTTAGGGACAAAATAAATCATAACCTTGAAAAGCAGATTCCTTCTCTATTTAACTCCTTCCTAAAAGAGTTTGTATTTCTAACAGTCTTTCCTCAGGCATCTTCTCCATTGTTTTAATGTAAAGCAGTTGGGCTATCTTTCTTAAGATTGCTAATGTGTTTCACAGTAGCAGCTCCAGCAACCTAAAACCAGTCTCAGTGTCTCCAATTTTAACTTGTTTGAGATTTTCCTACTTAAAATCTTAAATCTCTCAGTCTAATACCATTAGCCAAGCACATCAGTCCATTACAAATTTAACCATGATCACACTCTTTGGGCCTGGGCAGCAGAACACTGCCATCCCTTATGCCAGTAGCCCAGTTCCAACAAAGTCCTCTGCATTCTTTCCTTCCCCTTAGAAAGCTCATAAGCCAAGCCTTGAAGTTGAATACTGTCTGTATTTAGCATTTTCAAACTCTTATCAGAACAGTCCATAATACTTGGCTTACCACTCCAGAAGGCATCTTCAGTTGCAAACACCAAGTCCATGCCCATTCCTCCAAAACAAAGGTTCGAAAAGACAAAAATCCATATGGTTAGGTTTATCTCACCCCACTCTCAGTACCAACTTCTGTAGCAGACAGCATCAGGTTTGCTGAGATTAACTTCTAGACCAGGGGCAGGTACTGAGGAAGGGATTTATTGAAGCTCATGGATCCAGAGGAAGTTCCATAATGGCAGAAGAAGATGGCCTTCTTTCACAGGGCCAAACACACAGAGAAAAGCCACAAACCAAAAAGCCACACAGCATATCACACTTCAGGAACTCCAGCTAGGCACACTTTGCATATCTTTAGATTGAAATCTCAAACCCACCACCACACCTTAAGATCCACCCAGAGACACTGCCTCCAGCAAGGTGGTTGCAGATGCAAACTACAAACTAATAAAACACTGAACATATTGGGGGCCATCTATTCAAACTACCACCTTTATTATGCATAATTTGTTAGATATATAGTACATATGTATAACATAGTACATATAAGGAAGGATTTATTCACTTTTTTTCAATAAGGCTACATGATCTACAATTTGGAGACCACTATTCTAATAAATTTAAGTATACAAACTAAAACCATCAAAAGGCCTAAAGTAAATCTTAACAATAATATAAATTGTACTGTAGAAGACCAGAGGATACAGTGCAAGGCATCATAAAATATTAAGAGCAAAATATTTTATACCATATACTTAACATGTAAATGATTATGCTGGTGTTTTATTATGAAGTAAATCAAGATTATTTTTCCATCTTTGAAACCTAAGTAGGTTTCATGTGTGCTTTGCATATACTATCTGACTTTTATAACCTATAATAATATTCTTTTCTCTTGAAAATAAAAATACTCAAATATTACTTTTCAATTGGTGATAGTTATAAAAACACATAATCAGAAATTAGCTTTCTTCAGGCAAATCCATAAAAAATAGATTTTTCCAAATCATTCCATAATCAGCCATATTTGGTGTAAGCCAGAATACTGTTGTATGCCCATCATCTCAGCAGCTGGGAGGTGGAAACAGGAGCACTGCATGTTTTAGCCCAGACTGGTTTACATAGTCTCTTCTAAGCAAGCCTGGGATACACAACAAAGCCCTTGCTTACAAATGTAACATAATAAAATAAAAAAATGTTCTATGTACTGTGCAAAGAGAATTGACTTGTTTGCTTTGTACATATCCCAAATTTCTTGTTTCAGTTCAGTAACTTCAATGCTTTTGAATAATTAATAAGAAAATGACATGCTAACCTAGATATATAATATAGTATTTTGTGACTTGCAGAAATTAAAGCAAAAGTGAATAAATCAAATGAATTATCCTGAGTTTGTTGAAGAATTCAAATGTATAGTACTCTTCTGAGAAACAAAAAGGACTTACAAAAATCAAAGAAGTAAAACAATGAGTGAAAAGGTGAAAAACTTAGTTAGCACTTTTATTTTATACTGAGCCAAACATAAAGTTTATGTTTGTTCCTTCATGGCATTTTGGTTTGGATTCAATTGGATGGCTCTGTGATAGAATCTAGTCAAACACTGTAGCATCAATATGCAAGGGGGAGTTTTCTGATCCATATTATTTTGGGAGAAGACATCTTATATACCGGCTAGGGTGTGTGCCATCTATAATTATGTAAATGTACTTTATGACTGCACAATGGACAAGCCACTTACTGATTCATTCCTCAGTCTATATACCCATTGTTAAGTGATGCATGACTCTACTACTACTATTTTCTTCACCTGGAAAACTGTTTGAATGGTGTCTTCCAAAATTTCATGTACGCTCAGAGCCAGTGGATGTGACCTTATTGAAAATAAAACCTTTAGAGAAGTAATCAACTGCAGTTGATGTTCTAGTGGGCTGAGATGGGGCCTAACTCCAGTGGTTGGTATCCTTGTAAAGAGAGGAGGTTTGGAGGTGAAAAGACAGATACTCTGAGGGAGAAAACCATGGACAGAGAGAAACAGAGACTGAAGTGATGCTTCTCCATACTGAGGACTCCAGGTGCTCAGTGGAAGCCAGGAGAGAGCCCAGGAGCAGCAAGTGTATCAGGGTCTCCAGAACAGGGACAACACCTTGTCTCAGGGTCTCCAGGGCAGGGGTGCCACTTTGTCTCAGAGTCTCCAGAGCAGGAGAACCACCTTGCCACACCTTGATTTTTGTTTTTGAGCTTCCAAAACTATAAGAGAACAAAGTTCTACTGTTTTAAGCCAGCAAACTTGCAGCAATCTTTTGCAGCAGCCCTAACACAGTGATGGCACAAATTCAGGAACACTGATTTTTCTGGTTGAATGAGTGTGGCTTTTCTTAGTTGATGAGGTCCAGAGCTTTAGAGTGTAACAAAATGAATGAATATTATTTTAGTGCAATATCTTATTTCTTAGAAGAATAAGAGATCAATTATTCTAAGACTGATAGTGATTTCAGGACATCATAAAGAATTTATAATTTTCAAGATATTCTGAAATTATGGTGTTCCAATGCAATTAAGTTGGGAAGGTAAACTAAGATAATGTTTTCCTTCAGAACAATAAAGATTAGTAGTATAGGATGTTGTTCTACCCAAAAGTTTTTATTTTATTTTTTATTTTTTTGGAGAGAGACAGAGAGAGAGAGAGACAGAGAGAGAGAGAGAGAGAAGAGAGAGAGAGAGAGAGAGAGAGAGAGAGGAAGACAGAGATGGGTGCACCAGCAGTGTCTCAGCTACTGCGAACGAAATCCAGAAGTGTGCGCCCCCTTGTGGTCAAGTGTGGCATTGCGCCCTTGCGTCACTTTGCATCTGGCTAAACGTGGGACCTGGAGATTGGAACTGCTGGAGATTGGAGCCACTGTTCTTAGGCTTAGGAGGCAGGCGCCTTAACCCCTAAGCCATCTCTCCAGCCCCCCCAAAGTTTTTTTTTAGTGCAGAGCACAATGGTAAATGCTGGGAAAATAAATATTGTTGAGCTCAATCTTTGCTGATAATCTTTGGTGTAAGTTTGAAAATTCTCTTAAAGTAATTTTACTTGTTTCTATCAGTGAAAGAAATCTGTTATGTATACAGTTGTGATAAATCAATATCTTATCACCCCTGTCTTCCCCCATCATTCATGGATAATTAAGGAATTAAGAGTAATACTCAGAAAATAAATGCTTCTGCAAGGATGCCAAGCTTAATTTTATATCCAATGTTATGACCTGGATATTGATAGGAAATAAAATTCTGGACAAAGCCACAGGGTAATTCATGGTATGATATATATCATACCATACTTGGGAAAAATATTAAAGTGCTTCATTTAAGTCAAAGTTTTGACTAATGTTCAGTGGTTTGCTCTTGACTTTGCAGCCTGAACTAACAAAAGAGACCATTTGTCATTGTCAATGCCTAAGGCTGCATCTGAAGATGTCAATAGCAGCAAATGTGGTTCTCTGAATCAAATATGTTTTCCAACAATTAATAAAGTATCTTTACATTTTTCATGGCTGATAGCCCAGCCCCTTCTTTTCAGAATTCTTAGGTTTAGAGTACATGCATGTGTGGTGTGTCTTAGAGAAAATTAAGGGCTTGATTCTTTTTTTAAGTATATGTGGTGCATATGTGTATGCATTCATGCATGTTCAAGTGTGTAAGTGTACATGTGTGCATGTATTCATGTTCAAGTGGGTGAGTGCATGTGTGTATGCATGTATGTTCAAGTGTGTGGGTGTGTGTATGTGTGCATGTATGTTCAAGTGGGTGAGCACATGTGTATGCGTGCATGTATGTACATATGGGTGAGCACATGTGTGTGCATGCATGTATGTTTCGAGTGTGTAAGTGCCTCTGTGTGCATGCATGTGTGTTCAAGTGTGTGAGTAAAGGTGCTCACCTACCATGGCATGAATGTGGAGTTCAGAGGATATTTTGGGTGTCAGCCCTCACCTTCCACCTTGTTTGAAGCAGTCTGTTTTTCACACTATATTCACCAGGCTAGCTGTCTGACCATCTTCTGGCAGATTCTCCTGCCTCCACTGAATTCTCACTGCAGGCCTATTGGGATTATAAAGGCTCATCACAGTGTTGGGTTTTATACAGATCCTAGGGATTTAAACTAAGATATGCTTGCACAATAAGTGTGTTCTACTGAGCTATCTCTTTACTTTATGGTTTGATACTTATAATACTCAGAAAGCTTTCCTTTATGTTATTATAAAACATGGTATGTAGAAGTAATTATTGGTAACTCTCAGGTATCCATTTTGTGACCTGTCAAAAAGGGTTGTTCTGCTGAGACAGGGTCTTGTGATATAGCCCTGGTGGCCTGGAACTTTCTATGTAGACCAGGCTATTCTAAAACTTGTGGCAATCCTCCTGCCTCTGCCTCCCAAGGAGAATTATTGAATAAAGGAAAAAAAAAGAAGCTTCAGATATTCCATTATTAGGTAGAAGATGGACATGAGTGGTAGACCAGGGAGTAGAACATCCTAGATGACAGACCAAACTTTTTGCAGCTCATAGAGCTTGACAAACTATTTTAAATCCCTCTCCCCTGTTTGCATAATGAAGCCTCAATTTTTAAAATTAATCCCAGGATAATAACATTTCTTAACTGACAGCCATGAAATCAATCATGGGACCTTTAGCAGTCTTCGAAAGGAGTTAGATATGAGGTAACTGAGAAGCCACAGCTGTATTTTAGTAGGTGCATTGCCTGATGGTAAGAATGCCTCTTTGTGGTTAAAGTCCTTGAGGATGTAGATAGGTTTTATTCACTGTATCAAAAACTAAGGCACCAGAACATTTACAACATATATGAATTAACATAGTCTACATCCTTACAAGACTTCAGCCACATTGTAACATCATTTATATCGTGGTTTGGTGTCATGTTTTTGTCCTTCTCCTGCATACAAGATAATATATTGGTAGGGTCAATATTATGAAGGGTCTCTCATGCATGTAATGACAGCTGCTGAGAGGTCATAAATGGCATAGGACACTTTATGTCTAGAAAGCAGCATTCCAAACCTCTCCTTTACATCCTTTAGCTTTGACAGTCTTTTTTCTACCTCTTCCACAGTGTTCCCTGTGTGGTAGAGGGTGTGATCAAGATGTCTCATTCAGTGCTGAGAACTCATCAGTTACTTATTTCTCAGAACTTTTGACAAGTATTGAAGCTCCTCAATAATCACTGCCATCTGCAGGAAAAAAAAAAGCTTCTCTGACTAGAATGAGAACAGCAATAATATATGGGCAGAAATATGAACATTTTAGAGGACAATTTTATGGGCACAACATATCTACTTAATCAAACAACAGCAGTAGCTTCCCCTCTAGGGCCTATGATCTTCTGAGTCATATAATAGATTTTCAGTATCAGGCCTGAATTCTCTCTCATTGAGCAGGTCTCAAATACAATCTGAGTTTTTTACATGCCACTATTGAACTAGTGTGTATGTATTGCCTGGTAGATCAGTTGTATAGCTTACAAGATACATTGCCGGTTAAGGCCATTGATGATTTTCCCAACTAGAAGTCTTTCCAGCACTTTCCAGAAATATGGAAGCAAGGCAAGCAGGGAGGCACTCAGCTCAGTTCCAGCCTGATTGCTTAGCTTTGTGCAACTGAAGCAAGAGGTGTATTCACTGATATGGTGCCACCATCTAGTTCTGATGGGCAAATAATGGAGCATGTTGGCAATAGCCTTATTGTTTTTGGAGTTTCAAGGAAACTCCCTGACCAACAGCTCATTGGAAGGTATCCCACACCTGGCATTCAATTTTCTTATAACAACTTATGACTTCTGGGAGCAGCATTATCCGCTTCTTCAGGTTATTCCTGCCCCAACTCCTGAGAGGCTTCTGTAACACTATCAACTAGGCACAATTATTTAAGTGATCTGGGATTTTTCACCTTCACGGAAGAGAATTAAACCAATAGCAAGGCAGATGATAGAAGCTGTAATGTGACATATGAGAGTCAGAAAGATTTAGGCTTGAAATCTATTTAGCCAATTACATTATCTTGCAAAACAACTTTTAAACTTTGTTCCTAGAATTTAAATTCCGTTAAATGTAATTTAGGCACCAATAGAACAGGATTCCTTGGCAGAGTCCAGCTCACACAGGTGTTTGATCAGTTACAGCTACTGTCACTTCTACAATCTCTACAGCAAGTAAAACTGAGGATCATCCACAGTCAGTCTTTACATTCTAAAAAGCAGCTAATCCAAGGCCACACACACACACACACACACACACACACATCATGTGATTTGGTTGAAACAGAAAAAAAAACACTTTTTAATTAGATCAATTCGGTACATTATTAGACTGGCTAATCACGGAGAAGACAAGTCTTCTAAAAGTTGAGAAATAGAGAATGCTAATGTTTAAATATTTAGATGCAACAAAGATATCTGAGAGTCTTAACTTTAGTGTATAAAAATGGTCATTCAGCCCAGGCCATTTAGTGGGACCCTATCTCAACATTAAAATGTTACAAAAACAAATAAGCTTGGAATGTAGCCAACTAGAGGAATACTTGTCTATCATATATGAGAACCAGTACAACATACAGAAAAATCTTGGAGATTTCAAATAATTATAACTTAAAAATTAAAAGTTCATATTTATATTTTTGGGGAATGATACTTATTCAAAATAAAATTACATTACTCTTTTATATATTTTATTTATTTATTTGAAAGAAAAGGGAAGGTAGAGAGAATGAGCATGTCAGGGCCTCCAGCCACTGCAAACAAACTCCAGACATATGTGCCAGCTTGTGCATCTGGTTTATGTGAGTCCGGGGGAAATCAAACCTGGATCCTTAGGCTTCTCAGGCAAGCGCCTTAATCACTAAGCCATCTCTCCAGCCTGAAATTACATTAGTCTTTAAATATTTAAAGAACACTTAAACAATGACCATTTTAGCACTTCTGAAATAAGAATTAATGCAGCAGGTATTTACTTCAGATTTGTGTCTGCAGTCAGGCCTTCCCAATGCATTTAGAGATCTATTTGAACAGGCATCTGGATTCATGCTTGAAAAATGCATTTTATTCCATGGATTACTTTGGGTAATGTTACAGATCAATGAATAGCACTACTCTGTAGGCTTTACATTTTTGCACTAGAATTCATGCATATTAGTCATCTTACTTCCTTTTAGCAGAGGTCAGGGACACAAGTGTATCCAGGTCAAATAATCTACAAGAATACCTTTTGTTTAGAAAATCAATGCCTGCGGAACCATGCATGGAGTATGCATACTAGATTTGACCTTGGGAATTGTTAAATTCATTTCTGGGCATATTTTTCCTTCCTCAATTGCTACCGTTCATCCAATTATTTCTACTTTCTAAGAAGCCTGTACCTCTTATATGAAAAGAATATAAGAGAAGTAAACTTAAGGAAAATATGACCAAATTTCCTATTGGGTAACTGTTACTGTTACAAATCAATATTGCTTTTATTGCCATTTTATCAGCACATTATAAAATATATAGCCAATATTTAAAATATTTTTAAAACAATGTGAAGAAGTAATGTTTACAAAATGGCAAATACTTTTTTTTTGTTTTAGCACAACAAATTATGTTTACTCTAAAGCATGTATATGATAAGTTTGGTATATGTATAGCCTTAGGGTCTGTTTTTTTTTCTTGCCTTCATTTTATTTATTTTCCTCACTCCTCTAGCAGTTTTTAATGTTACTCCAATACTGCATATAAAACTATATGCAAAATTTGAGATTATAGAAGACATAATAACTATCAGATTATTTTTATTTTGACTTGGGGAAAACTGTAAAACAAGGATATATCATATTTGCTGAGGTTTATTTGTTTCAAATCCATTGCTTATCAGAGTAAAGCTCAAACAGGGGCCTAACTAGAATTGAGATTTTTTTTTTTTGTTTATTTTTAAGTTGCAGATTCTCTTTCTTAGCAAGCTGTTCACCTATCTCTTTCTTTGTGTCAAGAGCCATAAGAAATCACTGAATGCTCTACTTAGCATCCCATCCCCTTAGCTGAAACCTTTCAGTCCTACAGATTTTGAGCCCTAAGCTGCAGACACATAAAGCTGGATGCTGGGTTCTCAGACCTCTTTTATGCCCCTGGGCATCTGATTCTACCAAACTGAAAACTTCTTGAATCCACAAATGTGTGAAATGCCAACCACAAATTTAGGCACTGCTTTTAAATCAGCAGATAACTATAAAATCATCTGACTTTCTAAACAGTTGTGATTAAATTATGAGTGTTTTTAGCATGTACATATGAGAGGAGGGGGAGAAAAACAAACCAAACAAAAATATCCACTTCTCTTTTTCTCTCTCAAATAAATAAATAAAATATGCTTAAAAATTTTAATAAAGGGGAACTGGAGAGATGGCTTGTGAAGATTAAGGATAGAGGTTTGAGTCCATAGTACCCATATAAGCCAAATGCACAAAGTGTGTCACATGCATCTGGAATTTGTTTCCAGTGGCTAGAGCCACTGGCATACTCTCTCTATTTGCCCCCCACCCCAAATAAAAAAAATATAATTTTTAAAAAATATCTACTTTTCAAACCTATATATAAAAGAACTTCCCTGACTTTTCAAGGTATTGTACAACAAAATTCATCAAATGCTAGTCTTTGTTACTTATGTTGGAATCATTTCCTTCAGGACAGAGAATAATGCAAGAAAGCCCTCTGTGATTCTTTCTCTGAACCATACTAGTATTAGGTAGGACAAGAGTCCCAAGATGGAATGGAGATGGAGGAGGAGAATGACAGCAGCCTGACTGATGCAACTTCAGAGGTTTACATTGCCTAACACTTACTCTCCTGACCTAACAATGCTCTCTCTCACAGCCTTCCTGCCTATCTGACATTACAGACAGCCTGGCTCCTCTTCTGATGGCAGTGCATTTTCTGATTGATTACCTCCTCAGCTTGGTCCCTGCCCTTCCCTAAATTCCTCAATCTTTTGTCTTCTGTATACCCCTCCCAAAAAGAAAATCTCTATAAAAACCCAAACAATCCAGATCAAGACTCATGCCAGCTTTTCTCTTTCTTCCCCCCACCAGATAGGCCAGCAGTGTGGGCACCATTAAACAGCACGTTTCGTGCCTCAGAGTGGGCCTGCGTGGTCTTTGGTCATTCATGAGCCTTACACCTGGTGCTGTGACTGAGATAGGATGCTCCCAGTTGCCCTCTCGGGTGGCTGGACCTCCTTTCCCCCACCCATACTGCTGAGCTGTCTCTGACCATTTGAAGGCCTTGGACCATCTGCCAGGTGCCAGCTCTCCCACCCACCTTGATTCAGCTTCACTCCTACTTCCCTCATCCTCTCTTCCTTGTAAGTGTCCCTCACAGGTTGGCCTTCTCTTTGAGATTCACTCCCTTGCCCTCTCTCATCTAAGCCTTACTGGTATGCCAGGTCACACCCCTCACTCATTTCTGGGATTCCCCAGGTTTCCAGAAAAACACACTCTTGACACTTCGGGACTCTTTCTCTCTCAATGAGCCCTAAGCCTTTTGGCTTGGTTTGCCGGTTTCAGGGCCACATTCCTCCTTCTTCCTTCTTCTCCTTCTTCTCCTTCTTGCCACCTAACTTCCTAGGCTGCTCTTGGAGAGGGGCCCACACACACCTCCACTTTCCACTCCTCCATACTTTCCTCCTTCCCCCTCCTCCTCTCCTCCTCTCAGCCAGGCTTCCTCAGTCACTCTCAGCCATCAGAGTACATGTCTACCGCTGCCGCTGCTGCTCCACAGTCTCACAGGGCTGCTGGTTTTGTGCTCTGACTGGCCTCCGCTCTGAGTATCTGATTGCCCTGAGTTGCCCTGATTGCACTGAGCCACTCTGATTTGCATGTCCCTGGCTTGGTCTCCCAAGCTGCTCTGATCTTCATGCCTCTGGCCAGGCCCCTCACTGCCACTGCCACCATGGCTACCATCACAGCTGCCACCACTAAGAACATAAAAACAAAACCCGCTGCCTTTCCTCTTTCCCTTCTCCCCCTGAGATCTCATTCTTCACTTCTAGTTGTTCAGTCCTTCAGGAGCACCCACCTTGTCCATTCAGAGGTTAAACAACTTTCAGCCTGACCTGAACAGCCTTTGCCTATGCAGGAAGTGAAGGCCCCATATACCCTCAAGGGGGTCTTATTAGTGCTTTTCTGTGTAAACCCAGCTTGAACTCTGGCTCTTTCTTCTTATTCTGATTTCCCTCCTTCCCTCCTTTCCTCCTCATGAGAGCCCCCTCCTACATGTGCTCCTTCTCCCTCTGAACTGAAGTGGGAAATCAGGCTTCGAAACTGTCTCTGTTACCCCCTGGCTTGTCGCCTTCAAAACTTAAAAAAATAAAAAAAAAAATAAATCAAGCTTCCAGGATGATAATAATCCTTGCCGTCTAATCTTTTATTGCAAAATGGCCTGGTCAATGGGTCCACATGGCCTTGAAAATGGTACTTTTGATTTCCAAATTCTTACTGATTTGGATAACTTCTTCCACTACACAGGCAAGGGGGCTGAAATTCCCATATTCAAACAGTTTTCACTCTACATGCCTATACTTTTCCTTGATGTGCTTGACTCCATTTAGACAGAACAAAAATTACTAAAAAAAAAATAACTAGGAAACAATAGATTTTAACTCTAAAATGATTGTGCATGAATGTGAGATTGAACATTAACCTGCATTTCAGATATTAATGAGTAGTGTCAGTCTGTGGGATGGACAGAACTGTACATGTCCATGTCCCATTTTCTACTTCTGCCCTATCTCAAATTAAAGCACACCTAGGGTCCTTTTCTTCTGACCCTGCCCACTATACTAACAAATTCTGCTGCCTTACTCAGGCTACGACTTTACCTGCCATGCTCTCTATGTTTTCCTGTCTACCACTCTTATACTGAACCCTGATTTGCCAGGAAAGGGGTGCCATAGTTAAACCTAAAGGGGTTTCTGAGGTGACATTGGCCCCATTTAGATAAGGGCAAAAATTAATGGGAATAACTAGGAAACAACTGTTTTAAACTCTAAATGATTGTGCATGAATGTGAGATTGAATATAAACCTGAATTTCAGATACTAATGACCAGTGCTAGTCTGTGAGAAATGCAGAGTCTGGTTGGGCTAGTTTGTGTCTGCAGCAGTGCTTGTCGCTGACAACACTCCATGTAGGACTGTGTGTATGGGGATATGCTGTGTGTGGGATGCACAAACACAGCAAGGCTGTGACCCATGCTAGATGGCAAACAGCAGTAGGAAGATGACAGAGACCCCCATGCCACAGCCAGATACACAGGCTCAAAAAACAGGTTGGGTCCCTAAAGTTTGCCAGGCAAAGGCTAAAAGCCAGGCACCTAGAACTGCTAGGTTTACTCAATGGTTAGAGATACTGGCTAATGATTGTTTCTATTTTACTGTAATGTAAATTATATTGGTTGTGATATGCTGTTTGAATTCATGGTAAGCTGAATTTTGAGAAATGGGTTGCCCCATGCTAACTCAGACTCCAAGCATATTTAAAACTATGTGTCATCCATACCTTGTCATTAGGCAAACTGGCCTCTTGCCTGTGGACAAGGAAAGGAAAAATGACAAGCACCATATAATTTTGGTTCTCTCTCAATTTCTCTCTTGTTAAAGATCACTAAAGCCTTGTTAGAATACAGTTCTCAGACTTAAAATAAACATAACAACCAAAAATCACATCTAACTAGGCTTTGCAAGTTTAAATTTTATGATTTAACAATATACGAACAAATAATCTTAGTTTGTTATATCATAAATATAGTTCAGATTTATCATTACTAATAAAACCATTTCCATATATGTTATATTATCTCCAAGGTAGTTATCAAGTTTTACCTACATTTACAAACCCATGCTTTTAAAATGTTTTTCATACAATTATTTAAAAAGTCTCAAACAGGTTATAAAGTCTAAAATTTGATTCACTAATATTGTTTTACTGATGGTGACAGTTATAAAAGCTGACCAGAAATGTTTAATGAAGTTGGTAATATTTCCTTGTTAAAGGTTTAACTACTTAAAAAAACTGATTCTTAATAAGATTGAGATTTATTTATTACTAGTTACTGATTTTTCTTTTATAAAACTAATTCTACTAAAGAGTTGTTGTGTTTATTACTCATGTTTTATAAAAAGTATAATCTAACTTCATTCATTGTAACTTTTGTTCTTAGGGAGACAAGAAAGTCTCCTCATATTCTGATAACTGTGTAAACTGCATCTTTCCTCAATTTTTGAGGTGTTCCATTCACAAGTCTTGGGCCAAAATGAGTTGTAATGCTAAAATCTGTTATTTACAAACAATGTAATTTAAACATAAACTACTGTCAGATATCTGGTTAAAGCTTCATTAAAAAAACATGGGTAACAAGAATACTGAGACACAAAGTTGGTTTGTATTAATCAAAGTAACTCTGAACAAGGTGCATCAGATTGATTGCTACAGATTTCTCTATCAGGATTAAGTTTTGTCCAGGTGAGTGTAAACAGAAAGATTAAAGCCACTGAAATCTGCACAGGTACAAAGATATATTTGAAGATATTTCTAAGTTACTGAAAACAGACTTGTATGTTTTCAACATTAAAACCAGAAGTGCTTGTGTATATCTGTTACAACAGCAGCCAGAGGTTTTTAAATACAAAAAAATTTTCCAAATTCACCTCTGATTTTAGTTTGCCTTGCAGACTCAATTAAAAGGTCAAAATTTAGATGTGATTAATACTTATTACAATAACTTAATTTCTGACAGATTGTTTGATTTTAGTTTGTTGGTAGAATAATATAAAATGATTATTAAAATTACACTAATAAAAGTTTACTGTTAATGAATGACAAAATCTATTGTGATTATTTGTCTCATATTCAGTTTCAGATCCTCCAATTTAGGAATAAAACTGATGGTTCTCACCAGGGCACTTAAACTAAATGAAAATCAGAGTTAATATTTATGTTTTTGTTCATAAAAATTGTCTGCGGCCTGTTAATGTGTTTTGTCTGTACTTACTGTTAGGTAGGACAATTTCCCAAGATGGAGTCAAGATGAAGAAGAATGACAGCAGCCTGACTGATGCAACTTCAGATATTTACAATGCCTAACCCTTACTCCCCTGACCTAAGGATGCCCTGGGCCAGTTTTCCTACAAGACAGCCTGGCTCCTCTTCTGATGGCAATCCAGTCTCTGAATGATTCCCTCCTCAGCTTAATCCCTGCTCTTCCTGAATTTCTCAGTACTTTGTCTTCTGTATCCTCCTCCCCAACAGAAAAAAAGCAATATAAAAACCCAGACTTATGCCAGCTGTTCTGTCTTCTGTGAGATAGCCTGGCAGCTAGGGCCCCAATAAAGAGCTTTGTTCCTGCCTCAGAGTGGTAATGCATGATCTTTGGTCATTCACAAACCTTACATCTGATGCCATGACATGGACAGCAGGCTCCTGGTAACCCACTTGGGCAGCCAGACCTCCTTTCCCTTGACCAGGACACTGAACTGCCTGCCACTGACCTTCGAACAGCCTCAGACCATCTGCCAGGTGCAGGTTTCCTCACTCACCTTCAGCTTCACTTCTCTTCCTTCCTTCACCCTTTAAAGTGTCCCTCACAGATTGGCTTGCTCTCAGAGATTTTATGTCTCCTTTCCTCCCTCTCTCCTCTCAACCTTCCCTCATCCTTCGCCCACTGCTCAGTAAGTGTCCCTCACCATGGGTTGGTTAGCTCTCACTCCCAGAGGTATACTCCCTCCCACTTCTTCCAAACCGTACCAACACGCCAGCCCACACCCCTCGCCCATTTTGGGGCTCCCCAGGTCTTGAGAAAGATGCATTCTCAACACCTCAGGACTCTCTTTCTCTCTCCCATCCACTGAGCCTTAAGGGGTGCCTTTTGGCTCAGTTTGCTGGCTTCAGGACACTCTCTCTCTCCTCTCCTCCTCCTCCTCCTCCTCCCCACTGAACTTCCTTGGCTGCTCTTGGAGAAAGCCCCTCTCCCTTTCCAACTCCTCCACTCTGCCAAGTTCCCTTAGCTGTTCTCAGCCACTGGGGCGCCACTGCCTGGTGTGCCTTCACTGTCCACTGCCTGGGGCATCAGCTAGGAGCTTGTGACTGCCTTAGGCATGAATGGCACTGAGCCAAAGTAATTTACATGCTCTTGGCTTGGGGCTTGGTGTCCCAAGCCACTGTGGTCTGCATGCCCCAAGCCTATTGGCCGCCACCACCACTGCCGAAGACACCATGGAAAAGAAAAAAGAAAAGAAGAAACCTTACCGCCTTCTCTCTCTCCTTTCTCCTCCTGATATCTTGCCCAACCTCGCCGTTTAATCCTTTATTACAACATGGTCTGACCTCAATATAAGTTGGACAATGGGTCCATATGATCTAAAAACCTTGTATTTTTTATTTCCAAATTCTTAGTGATTTAAACTTCAACTGCGGTGCAGGCAGTTGGTCCGAGTCTGCTCTGCTTGCGCCAGATTCCTCTAGCCAAGGTCTCAGAACAAAACCGAACTCAACACCCCCTCCTTATTGTCACCCACCTTCAGCTCTTGGTCCTGATGCCAAAAGCTGTACATGTTTATGTCCCATTTTCTACATCTGCCCTCTCTCAAGTTAAAGCATACCTAGGAACCTTTTCTTCTGACCCTGCCCACTATACTAACAAATTCTGCTGCTTTACTCAGGCCTATGACTTTACTGCCATGATCTCTGTATGTTCCTGCCTACCACTCTCATACTGACCCCTGATTTGCCAGGAAAGGAGGGCTATAGTTAAACCTCAAAGAGTTTCTGAGACTTGGCCCCATTTAGATAAGAACAAAAATTAATGGGAATAACTAGGAAACAACTGTTTTAAACTCTAAGTGATTGTGCATGAATGTGAGATTGAACACTAACCTAAATTCAGATACTAATGACCAGTGCTAATCTGTGGGAAACATATATTCTGGCTGTATTAGTTTGTGTCTGCAGCAATGCTTTGAGACATAGATTTAAACAACATGGGTAGTCATGCTGATGAGACTCCATGTAGGATCTGCATATGACATGCTCTGTGTGGGATGCACAAACACAACAAGTTTGTTAACCTTGCTAGATGGCAAACAACAACAGGATGGTGATAGAGAGACCCCATTCCACAGCCAGACACACAGAATTAAAGAACAAGTTAGATTCTAACATCTGCCAGGTAAAGGCTAGAAGCCAGACACCAAGGGACTGGAAGAATAAGGAGGGGGTGTTGAATTTGAAAGGAATTAGAGATACTTGTTAATGATTATACTTCATTGTATGTGAATTATTTTAATTTTGATATTTTGTTTAAATTCATGGTAAGCAGGATTCTGAGAAATGAGTTGCCTCTCACCACCCCCCCCCCAAATTCAGACCACAAGCACATTTAAACCCATATGTCATCCACACCTTGTCCTTAAGCAAATTTGCCTATTTCCTCAGGACAACGAAAGGGAAAATGACAGGCAGCATATAATTTTGATTCTTTCTCAGTTTCTCCCTTGTGGAATATCACTATGCACAGGTAATCTTAGTTTGTTATCTCATAAATATAGTTCAGATTTGTCATTACTAATAAAACCATTTCCAAGTGTGTTATATTATCTCCAGGATGGTTATCAGGCTTTAACTGCATTTACAAATTCGTACTTTTAACATGTTTCATAAGATTATAAAAAAGTCTCAAATAAACATTATAAAGTCTAAAATTTGATTTACTGATATTGCTTTGATCGTGGTGATAGTTATAAAAACTGCCTTTAAATGCTTAAATAAGTTGGTAATGCTTCTATGTTAAAGTTTTAACTACAAAAAACTGAGTCTTACTAAAATTAATATTTATTTATTAGTTATTGATTTTTATTTTATAAAACTAATTTGACTAAATAGTCATTGTGTTTATAACTCAAGTTTTATAAAATATATACTCTAACTTCATTCATTGTAACTTTTGTTCTTAGGGAGACAAGAAAATTTCCCCACATTCTAATAACTGTATAAATTGTGTTTCTCAATTTTTAAGGAGCTCCATGCACAAATCTTGGGTCAAAAATGAGTTGTAATGTTAAAGTCTGTTATTTACAAATAATGTAATTTCAACATAAACTATAAGATATCTGGTCAAAGCTTCATTTAATATTCATGGGTAACAAAAATAATGAGACATCAGGTTGGTTTATGTTAAGCAAAGTAACCCTAAAAAGGTGCATCAGATTGTTATAGATTTCTCTATGAGGATTAAGGTTGTGTCTAGCCCTTTTTAGACAAAAATTAAAACCACTAAAATGGGCACACATATATAGATATATTTAAAGGTAATTCTAAGTTACTAAAGACAGACTTCTATGTTTTCAACTTTAAAACCAGAAGTGTTTATATATAAATCTGCTACAATAGTAGCCAGAGGTTTTTAAATACAAAAAAAAAAAAAAAAATCCAGAATTCACTTCTGATTTTAGATTGCCATACAGACTCAATTAAAAGCTCAAAGTATATGTCTGGAGGGATGGCTGAGTGGTTAAGGCATGTGCCTATAAAGCCAAAGGACCCAGGTTCAATTCCCCAGGATATACATTATCCAGATGCACAAGGGGTGGGGCATGCATCTGGAGTTCGTTTGCAGTGGCTAGAGGCCCTGGTGTGCCCATTGCCTTTTCCTTTCTCTCTCTCTCTTTTTCTGTCAAATAAATAAATACATAAATAAATAATTAAACTTGATTTCTGACAGATTGCTTGATTTTAGTTTGCTGATAGAATATAAAATGGTTATAAAAATTATACTGATAAGAGTTTGCTGTTAATGAATGACAAAAGCCATTGTTATTTGTTTCATATTCAAGTTCAGATCTGCCAATGTAGGAATAAAACTGATAGGTCTCACCAGGGCACAAAAACTAAATGAAAGTCAAAATTAATAGTTATATTTTTGTTAATAAGAATTGCCTCCAGGACTGTTAACATATTTTGTCTGTACTTACAAATGTTAAATAATATATATGTATCCTACCTTTCAGATATGGCTTACCATGTCATCAAACACCATAAGTTAAATGTTACAATAACATGTTAAGAATTTTTAATGAAATGTTTTAAATATATCAGTTACTTTAAGGACAAAAGATACAAACATACTCCATATTCGCATTTTTCTCCTGTGTACTTAACAGCCAGATGTAGTGGTCAAAACCAGTGAGGACTTTGGGTTTAAAACGGTACTCAATATTTGGTCCCAGCCCCTCCTGTTCAAAAGGACTCAAGAAACAATGGGACACTTCTTTCTCTAGAGGATCCTATAGCGCTTAGTAAGTCACCTGTCTTCTGGATCAGAGAAGACATGGAGATCCCCCAAAATGGATTCCAATCACTATCTAGTCTGTAGAAGGAGAGTCAAAACAGAGAGGAAAACCCTTAGTGCTTTCAAGGTTAGGGAAGCCACATGGTCAGCATGGTCCTGACTCATCCCAGCAGATGGCACAAATGCTGAGAAAGTCATAGAGCTCCTTCCAGTTCCCCAAGTCTCCTCTAACGAGCCACAACTGACCTTCAAAATTACAATATACTGTCTTCGATAGTGGGGTCTTACCATTAACCTTTGGTGGATCATCAAGAACTCTGACAGAGTCTGTCTTTTTTTGGGAAACCTTGTAGGTGTCTCGGATCAACAGTTCATTGTGGATGTTAACCCCGTGTTGGCACTGGGAGTTATAAGTCTGCACCTAGGGAGGTGAGGTAGGCAAAAGATAGATAATATAAAAGAGAAAGTGAGTATAGAGAGGAGAGGAAGGGTGAGAGAGAGAGAGAAGAGAAAGAGAAGCAGGACAAGATTAGGGTTAGCCTTCATGATGCTCTCTCCAGTTTCCTGTGGTTTGGGTGTTCCCTCTGCGGGCCTGCTGAAGGATCAATGTTTTAGCCTGTTGTTCAGAGTAAAGGGTTTTATTGTATCTTTTCCTTTTGGGTCCCAATTTGTATCCCCCCCTTGTCCTCCCTCCCACCCTTTTATTCCCTCCCACCCTTACCTGGGATTGTGAATGTAACTACAATCTTAACCTTGTATCCTCTCATCTACATTTAGCCCACAATCAGATGGTTCTGTGACAATCCAACTCTATCTACCTTGGTATCATGGATCCCCCTTCAAGGCCTGAAATGCTACTAAAATCCTGGGTTTAAGATGAGTCTACTTAAACCCTAACCCCATCCAGACTTCAACTTTTTCATGTTACCTTTCTAGATAATTCAAATATTACTTTAGACTTTTGCCTCCTGTGTAACCCAGCTACCCTTCTACTTTTACTTAAGCAACATACATACTCATATGTAGAGAATTTAGAAAAGCTTACCTATCATAACCTCAGAATTTCACTGTCTCTTCTCCCTGACCCTGACCATGCATGGTATATGTAGATGGAAGCTCTTCTACCACCCTACCGGGGTCCCTAATAAAAGCATATTCTATTGTTTCAGATGATCATCATCTGGCCTATGGCCAAAGAAAAGTACATCCCAGAATTGTTGAAGTTGTCATAGTTCATTTACCTACAATAGTAGGAGGAATAAGCCTTGCCTCCTGTATAGCAACTACAGGGCTGGCTGCCGGTGGGCTGGGACACAGCCTAATCTCTTATTAACTGCTTTCCACTGAGTACAGCCATTAAGAACTCTGATATGGTACTTCACCTGCTATAGCAAAAGCTCACCTCATTGGCATCAGTAGACCTACAAGATCATTGATTCCTCAACCTCACCACAGCAGAGAAGGAAGGAACCTGTCTTTTCCTAAATGAGGAATGTTGTTATTATATAAACCATTTGGGGAAAATAAAATTATAGATAAAAAAGTTCAAAACTCTGGCCAACAACTGCTATCTTGACACCTCACTTTCCTCAAGGGTATCTTTAGAACTATTTGGCCTTGACTACTAGCATTACTTGGGCCATTAATGGGGATATTTCATTTACTCTTTTTTAAATATATCTTATTTATTTATTTGTTTTATTTGAGAGAAAGAGGCAGAGAAAAAGAGAGAGAGAAAATGGGCACAACAGGGCCTCCAGCCACAGCAAACAAACCTTAGATGCATGTGCCTCCTTGTGCATCTGGTTTACGTGGGGCCTGGAGAGTCAAACCGGGATGCTTTGGCTTTGCAGGCAAATGCCTTAACCACTAAGCCAGCTCTCCAGCCTTCATTTACTCTTGATAGCCCCCAGTCTTAGGAAATGCACCCAAAACCTGATATATAATCTTACACACCATTCATTCAACCAACTTCTACTAATCTATCCCTCTTCCATTAAGGTCCAACTTTTAGTCTTCTCAGACTGGACTCCCCATTGCATGCTCCAAGTGGACTTAACTTGATTGAAGAAAGCATTAGAACCCTCCAAAGAGATATGAATAAATTCAAGGTAAATCAAAACATGGAAGATTTCAACAACCATTTGACTAAGCTTAATGAAGACTTGACCAAATGTAAGAATGATCTCCAGGAAGCATCAAGAAAATCAGAACTCGAATTGAAATATTACCTCAAAAAAGAAATGGGTACAATGCAAAATAACACAACAGAAAACAAAAATCAAATAGAATTATAAAAAAATTCTCAAGAACCCCTCACCAACAGAGTTTCTCATATGGAAGACAGAACCTCTGACCTGGAAGACAAGATAGAAGAAATTCATCAGGAGGCCAAAAACTTTGCTCAGTTCAAAAAATCAAGTGAACAAAATGCAAGGGAACTGTGGGACACCCTAAAACAACCAAACATCCATATCATGGGTATACCAAAAAAAGAGAGGAAACCCAGGCCAAAAGCATAGAGACTATATCAAACAAAATTATTGAAGAAAATTTTCCAAAACTCTCAAAAGAGAGGTCCATCCACATATAAGAAGAAGGGATGGTGGAGTGTCCAGCACTGTAATACCTCTGTCACATTCTCCAATGCTCAGGGTCCATTGCAGAAGATGGGAAGGAAAGAATGTAAGAGCCAAAGGAAGGGTATGACTCCATACAATGTAACTGTCCAGACAGAAATTGGCCTTGATATCCAAGACCTTGCAGTGTCTAGCAATACCTTTGCAAGACCCTCATAATAGGGAAAAAGGTGATGACATCAAGTTAAAAGAGAAGAAAGACTAATGGAGAGAGGGAAGGAATATGACAGAGAATGAAGTTCTGAAGGGGAATGGGGGAGGGGAGGGAAATATCATGGTTCTTTGTCTATAAGTATAGAAGTTGTCAATAAATTTTTTTAATTGATAAAACAAAGAGCTGGTTCTTTGAAAACAAAAAAGAAAGATTGAAAAGCCCCTGGCCAAATTGATCAAACAGAAAAAGAGAAGTCTCAAATTAACAAAATCAGACATGAAAAAGTTGAGATCACAAGAGACATCAATGAAATTGAAAGAAACATCAGGGCATACTTCCAATACTTCTACCCCCAAATTAAATAATCTGGAAGAAATGGATAAATTCATAGACACATACCACCTACCAAAACTAAACTCAGAGCAGATTAATCTCCTAAGCAAAACTGTCACATCCATTGAGATTGAAAAGGTAATATGAAGCCTCCCCAGGGGCTGGAGAGATGGCTTAGCCATTAAGGTATTTGGCTGGAAAGACAAAGCATCTGAGTTCGATTCTCCAGGACCCACATAAGCCAGATGCACAAGGGGGCACAAGGGTGCACATGCATCTGGAGTTTGTTTGCAGTGGCTGGAGGCCTTGGCATGACCATTCTCTGCCTCCCTCTCTCTGTCTCTTTTTCTCTCTTAAATAAATAAATAAATAAATAACATATTTTAAAAAATAAAAATAAAACCTCCCCCAAAAGAAAAGTTCAGGACCAGATGGCTTCCTAGCTAAATTCTACCAAACCTTCATTGAAGAACTGAAACCAGTATCTCTCAAACTGTTCCAAATAGTCATAGACCAGGGAATCCTCCCTGACTCCTTTTATGAAGCTAGCATCATCCTAATACCCAAACCAGACAGAGATGCAACAAGAAAAGAAAGCTATAGGTCTATATCCCTAATGAACTTACAGGCAAAAATCCTGAACAAAATCCTTGCAAACTGAATTCAACAACACATCAAGAGCATTATCCACCTTGCTCAAGTAGGCTTCATCCCTTTGATGCAGAGATGGTTTAACATACAGAAATCAGTCAATGTAATATACCACATAAATAAACTGAACCATAAGAACCACATGATCATCTCAATTGATGCAGAGAATGCCTTTGACCAAAAACAACACCACTTCATGATCCAAACACTGGAAAAAATAGGCATGGAGGGTTTATATCTCAACACTATAAAGGCTATATATAAAGCTCCTAAAGCCCAAACAATACTTAATGGGGAAAAATTCAAGATGTTCCCACTGAGATCAGGAACAAGACAGGGATGCCCACTCTTGTCACTGTTCTTCAATATAGTACTAGAATTACTATCTCAAGCAATAAGAAAGGAGAAAGAAATAAAAGTCAAGTTAGCCCTATTTGCAGATAACATGATCCTATATATAAGTGACCCAAAATTCCCCATCTCAAACCTTCTAAAGATGATACATTCCATCAGCAAAGCAGCAGGATACAAAAGCAATACAAAAATCAGTAGCTTTTTATGTGCAAAGACAAATATACAGAGAAAGAAATCAGTAAGGCTGTCCTGTTTTCAATAGCAATTTAAATACCTTGGAATAACACTAACCAAAGATGTGAAAGACATAAAAACACTCAAGAAAGAAATAAAGGAGGACTTGAGAACTTGAGAAGACAAAAGTCCTCCCATTCTCCTGGATAGGTAGAATTAATATTGTGAAATTGGCAATTCTACCAAAAGCGATATACAGATTTAATGCAATACTAATAAAAATACCAGCATCATTCTTCCCAGAGATTGAAAAAATGATCTCAAAATTCATATGGAATGGCAGAAAGCCTCAGATATCCAAACATATCCTCAGCAAAAAAACAAACAAACAAACAAACAAACAAACAAACACACAAAAACACCTCTGGAAGTATCACCATACCCAATCTAAAGGTACATTACAAAGCCATAGTGGCAAAAACAGTATGGTACTGGAATAAAAACAGAAACATAGACCAATGGAACAGAATTAAAGACACAGACCTTAGGTCAAATACCTACAGCTGCTTGATCTTTAATAAAGGTGCCAATAATGTTGATTGGAGAAAAGACAGCATGTTCAACAAAAGGTGTTGGACAAATTGGATGACCATATGTACAAAATTTAAGTAAGCCGAGCATGGTGGTGCACACTTTTAATCCCAGCATTCAGGAGGCAGAGGCAGTAGGATAGCCATGAGTTTGAGGCCAGCTGGAGAGTACATAGTTAACTCAAGGTCAGCCTGGGCTACAGTGAGACCCTACCTCCAAAAAAAAAAAAAGAAAAAAAAAAAAAAGAAAAATGAAATTAGACCCACTTATTTCACTATGCACAAAAATCAAGTCCAAATGGATTAAAGACCTCAGTATAAGACCTGAAGCTCTTCACCTACTGAAAGAAAAATCAGGAGGCACTCTCTATGGTATAGGACTGGGAAAAGACTTCCTGAACAAATCTGCAGTAGCTCAGGAGGCTTGGACAATAGGGAGGGTAGGGTCTGGGGCTGGGGGCACAAAAAACTGAACCCAAATTGAACTGGTACCATTGAATCCTATATCCTGGAAGTCAGACTAAAAGGTGCCATCCTCAAGAGGACCTTGGAGGGATCACCTGAATGGAAGGGCCCTGGAGAGTGTGAGGTGAAACCTAACCTTAAAATTTGCCTGATTCTCTTTCTTCTCTGTCTTTTTCTTTTTTCTTTTCCCTTGGTATTGGCCTATAATTCCCTATACCAGGATGTGGTTTATATCCACAGTGAGCTGTTGATCAGAGAGACCTACTAGATCTCCCAAAACAAATAAGACAGACTTCTGTCAGAGCACTTGATTACCCACCAGAGGTTAATGGTAAGACCCTACTGTCGAAGACACCATACACTATTGGCACGGACCATGGAGAGACCTGGTTGAATCTGGAAGATAGCCAGCCCCCAGCCAAATAGCCCATCTAATGCTAGAAGGCACTACATGAGCTACCAGGGGAAAGTGGCCAACATCTGTCCAAGCAACTCAAAATGTAAGCAACTCAGAAGCAAACAACATGACATGATGCTCACACAAGTGCAATAGTGGCACACAGCCATGGTGGGTAATCAACTGCTCTTGGATTGGCTAACATATCTGCTCAGTAGAAAGGAAATCATATCAGGAACTGGGAAACAAGGCTCAGAATCATATCTAGATAATGATTCTACTATCCATTGGCAAGCTCCCACTAACCTTGGGCTATAAGAGGGTCTATACCTTTTAAATTCTCTCTAAATTAATAATGGTTAACCCATTTAAGTGGTTATGACTTTACTCTTCTTTGGAGAATCTGCTTCTTTTTTTTTTTCAGATGGGAGCTGGACCTGAGGAGATAAATGAGCTAGCACACTCCACCCCTGCCCCATCTGAAACCACAGAGGAATTGGGGAAATTGGCAAGAGTGCTGCTTTCTTAGTGAATCTGATATCAGCACAAGGGTGAAGGAGATAGACACAGGACATTCAACAACTACAAAACCATAGATTCAGAGGCTCATAAGTGCTTATCACTGAAAGAGACTTAAAGTGCCCACAGCATGGCTCAGGGAATTTTGCAGAAGAGGGTGCAGAAAGATTGTTAGAGCCATAAGTTGGGACACTTTGCAGAGACACTGCCTCTTTCCCTCAGAGGGCATGGCTCACAATCCCCCTGGGACTGATTTGCATCCCTTTTGAGGAAGGCCTCTTCAGAAAAGGGGCAGGGAGGAGATAAAAGATGGTAACAACATGTGTTGTTTGCATACTAAATATGTCCATATCTAATAAAATAATATATGAAAAAGAAAATCCAAAAGCCACACCACCCAGAACATTTCAGGATCTCTAGGCAGACGTCAGGTACTTTGCATATCTGGAGTCTTCAATTTCAAGTCCTCTACCACACCTTAGCACTTAACCCTAAGATCTGCCCATTGACACCCTCTCCAGCCAGGTGGCTGGAAGTCTAAGAAGTTTTAATGAACTCCTCAATTTATTGGGGGCATCTATTCAAGCTACCACATTTTGCCCCTTGCAACAAATACAGTCAAAACCATCTCACATAGTAAATTGTAATCAGTCCAATTTAAAAGTTTTCCATATGTTTTACCACCATAATAGTTCCAAGGTGTCAAGGATTATCTGAGAGTTAAGATTGTCTCTTAGCTATGAATCCAGTAAAACAAAACAAGTATATATTCTCAACATATAATGGTAAACATTTTCATGTGCTATAAGGCATAACAGGGAGAGACTATACCAATGCCAACTCAGCAACCAACAAGCAAACAACAAACTTCTACAGTTCAAGATATCATAACCAGTGACTGACATTCTCCATATTTACCAATTCTGCTCCTCCTGCTGGGCTGAGTAGTGAGAGAAAACTGCCATCCTTAGCTAACAGTCTCCATGGTAGCCCTTGCACAGTTCTGGTATATCTAAAATATCATCTGATCTTCATACAAACTATGGTCCATCTTCCAAAGGCTCTTCCACTATGAGGGTCACCACATCCTGCCTATATGCTACATCTTATCAGTGGCTCCTAGAAGTGTGTGCATTTCATGACCACTGCACACATTTTTAATTCTTCCAAAACCAATACAAGTCTACAGTATTCTTAATTCAGGGAGGAAATAAATCACGACTTGAAGAGCAGGTTCCTTATTCAGTCTACAGTTTCCAAAAGGTTTGCATTTCTATCATAGTCTTTCCCCAGACATCTTCTCCATTGTTTTAATGTAAAGCTGTTGGGCCATCTTCCTTAAGATTATTAATGTGTTTGACAATAGCAGCTTCAGTAAGTTAAAATCAGTCTCAGTGCCTGTAATTTTATCTTGATTGATGTTTTCCCACTTAAAACCTTAAATCTCTCAGTACAATATCTTTAGCCAAGCACATCAGTCCATTATAAATTTAAACTTGATGAAACTCTCTGGGATTGAGCACCAGAATACAGCTAGCTCTTATTCCAGTAGCCCACTTCTAAAAAAAATTCCTCTGTAGTCTTTTCTTCCCCTTAGAAAGTTCATAAGCTGGGCTGGGGAAATGGATTAGCAGTTAAGGCATTTGCCTGCAATGCCTAAGGACCCCATGATTCCCCAGGACCCACATAAGCCAGATGCACAAGAGGGCACAAGCATCTGGAGTTCATTTACAGTGGCTATGGGCTCTGGTGGGTCGATTCTCTCTTTCTCTCTGCCTCTTCCTCTCTCTCTTATAAATAAATAAATAAATAAATAAATAAATAAATAAATAAATAAAATATTTGAAAAAGAAAGTTCATATGCCAAGCCTCCACACACAATTATCTCTGCAGTTAGCATTTTCAAACTCTCATCAGAATAATCTGTAATACTTGTCTTACCACTCCAAAAGCCATCTTCAGTTGCAAGTACAAGGTTTTCCATTCCTCCAGCACACAAGTTCCAAAAAATCAAAATCCACAGTCAGATTCAACTCAGCACTCTATCCTACTCCTTGGTACCAATTTCTGTAGGTGACAGCTTCCAGGTCACTGAGATGAACTTCTAGACCAGACACAGTTATGGAGGAAGGGATATTTATTGAAGTTTAAAGATCCAGTGGAAGTTCCATAGTGCCCTCTTAAAGGACCAAGCAGAGAGAGAAAAAGCCACAAGGCAAAAAGCCAAAAAGCTACACCACGCAGCACACTCAGGAACTCCAGGTGGAGCTCAGGAACTTTGCATATCTTTAGACTTGAATTTCAAATCCACCACCACACCCTAAGATCCACCTAACACCTTCTCCAGCCAGGTGGCTGGAAATCCAAGAAGGTTTAATTAACTCCTGAATCTATGGGGAAGGTCATCTATTCAAACTACTACAAGGAACAGTAAACAAATGTTTAGGGCAGACTAGACTCTGATTAGTGTTGTATTGGAACTTTCTATAAATTGAAATATTCCCTCTTAATGGGGGAGAGGGAGGTTCAGGAGCCTCTGGGAGAGCTGATACTTAGACAATTCCATAAGATTATATAAAGGGTAAACAATTTCTTAGGGAGAGACTCTCCAAACAACCTTGCTGCCTGAAATTCCTGTAGTGTGCTGACAGACTCTGACTAGCTGAGCTGCCTGCAAATTGTCCAGTGAGTTCTGTGGTCAGCTATGCTGAGGTGGGCTTTTTGGTGATGCAGCTGCCTATGAGTTGCCCATTTTTCTGTAAGCAACCCCTCACCCTGCTCAGTAAGTAAGCACAATAAACTCACTGGTTCAACAAAACTGGTTTTGGTGCGATTGTGTGTCCAATAAATGTGTTTGTGGCTCCTCAGAGGGAAAAAAAAAAGTTTCATGAGACAGTTTCTTTTTAAAACAACAAAAAAAGTTTATTCATTTAACATTGTAAATTGTATACATTGTAATAATTAATGATCAAAAAGAAATATAAAGGTTCTATAGTATGTGGGTAAATGTGTACAAATGTAACATAACTTTATTTTATAGCGTTTAACTGCTTTTTTGAGGTAGTGTCTCACTCTAGCTCAGGCTGACCTGGAATTCACTATGTAGTCTCAGACTGGCCTTGTACTCATGTCAACCCTCCTACCTCTGCCTCCCAAGTGCTGGAATTAAAGGTGTGCGCCACCACACCGGGCTTGAATATACATTCAGAAATGTCATTATTTCATGGCTATAAACCACACAGGCTAAATCAATGTTGAGTTTTGTCTCTTGCTTGTCTTAATTACATCAAGTCATAATTTCTTTTACTTTCTAGGACTGAAACAAAACATGAGATTTTCAAAGTCTTGTGGCAACAAAAATCAGCTTGGTCCCCAGTCCTTGGTTTTTCTTGGAATTTAAACAGTTTTGCCATCTGGTTCTCTGCTGGTTTCTATTCCTGTACCCTTTCATCATGAATGCCACTCCCAACAGTGACACTTATCTTCTATTTCTTGTTCTTGCAGCAGTTTCCTCACTTTCTCCTCTCTTTGTTTTATTTTTACTGTTGATAATGTCCTGGATATTTGGTTTTGGCAATTTTTATTTCTTTTTTGAGGTAGGGTCTTGCTCTAATGAAGGCTAACCTGGAATTCACTATGTAGTCTCAGGATGGCCTTGAACTCACAGTGAACCTCTTACCTCGGCCTCTCAAGAGCTCCACCATGCCTGGCTTTGTCCTGGATATTTGAAGAGGATTCTGGGACTTAGCTGTTATCCTATATGCAAATATGAATAGAGAGTTTAAAGAGCAACATCTAAACTTTTCTATATTAAGCATGACCAACTTTTCAGAATGGCTCTTTCAGACTCTTAGCAATGAAACAATGGTCATAACAATAGTCTAAAAAGTCAGAGTGGGGCTGGAGAGAGGGCTTAGTGGTTAAGGCGTTTGCCTGCAAAGCCAAAGGACCTCTGTTCAATTCCCCAGGACCCACATGAGCCAGATGCACAAGGTGGCGCATACATCTGGAGTTCATTTGCAGTGGCTGGAGGCCCTGGTGTGCCCATTCTCTCTCTCTCTCTCTCTCTCTGCCTCTTTCTCTGTCTGTCTCACTCAAATAAATAAATAAAAATAAACAACAACAAAAAAAAAGGTCAGGGTGTCCAAGTAAGGCAGAGTGAAAATAAAATAAATAATTCCAGGGCTGGGGAGATTGCTCAGCAGTTAAGACACTTGTCTGCAAAGCTTAATGACCTGCAGTGGCTACAGGCCTTGGTGTGTACATTTTTCCTTTCTCTCTCTCTCTCTCTCTCCCTCCTTCAAAATAAATGCATAAAAATATTAAAAAAGAGCAATACTAAAAGCTTATTTTCAATGTTGACAAGAATCTTATCCCTGTTTTTTTTTTTTTTTTACCTATGAGACAAAATAATTAAAATGGACAATATAACTTTTTTGGTTCTGGTCTGCCCCTTGCATCTTGTGTTCAAGTTTCTCTGAAATAAAAATTGGTCATTGTTTTTATCGTAATAGATTGAAAACTGGTCATTTGTCACTTCTCAGGCCCTAATCCTGGGACCTGTATATATTCCCATTTTGGGAAACTGAAGGTCTTTCCAGATGTGGTTAAGCTGGGGATCTTGAGCTGGGAAGATAATTACAGGTTATCTGGGCAAATTTGTCATGCCATTATTCAGAGGCAGGGTCAAACATGCAGGCAGAAGAGCAGAGTGCAATGTGAAGACAGATGCAGAGATGGGATTAAGGTGGCACATGATAAAATATGCCAAGAGCCACCATAAAGTAGAGAAACAAGGGGAAGACTTTCTCCTGGGTCCTTGGGGGATACAACTGGGGGAGCATGTGGAAACAGACCAGAGGGTTTATAAGGTCAAGAAGTTGAGGCCCAAAACATGGAGTACTGAGAGTTCCTGGGGCTAGAAGAAGCAAGGCATTGGATCTCTGGTGGAACTTTGGAGAGAATGACACACAGCCAAGTCCTGGATTACAACCCATCAACACTGATTTCAAACTTTGGACTCCAAAATAAAATAATCTTTTGATTTTGTTAACAATCAACTGTGTCATAGTAACTTAAGATGGTAATTCCCTGCCTCAGCTAACATTAAGGGTGAGCTGCAGGAAGCCATGTGTATCCTTTTGTGTAACCTTCCTTTGTTTTGTTCTTTCTTCTTGTTAGACACAGATCAGAAAGAGGACTGCAGAATAGCTAGAACCATAGACAGTTAAGGCTCTGATGACCAAGACTACCTATGCCAGACAAAGGGTGAGAAAACACTTGTCATTTAGGCCAATTTGCTGATGCACAGTGCCTTTTCAATTTATTAGACAGAGACAGATTTAATATCTCTAACTGTGACAACAACCTCTCTCACAAAAGATCCTCTCCCACCAGAACCTAGCTGCCTCCCTGAAATTCATGTTCTCAGTAATTTCTATCAGTGTAGCTGATATTATAATCAAACTTGATGACTCTCAAGTTCAACCAATATATCACACATGTGTATATGGGTATACATGGACATGACCACATATGCATCTCTATCTACTTTAATTCACAAACATGCTTACTTATATGATTGTGACATTAAATGTTTCATGGAACTTTGCAGAACTTATTAAATATCATCTCTTTAGTATATTTAAATAATTTAATAATTTAAATAAATTTTGGCAATAGCCTATAAATATAAATTAACATTAAAAACAGGTATTCAGTTTTAGATAGTCTTGTTTAAACATCACCTTGGAGAATGTGGAATTGGGGACCCTTTCGGTCCCTTGTCTCTGTTTTCTTTTGTCTTAATTGGGGATGGGGATCATTCATTAGACACTTTCCTTTCCCTTTATGGAAAGCACATCATTCACAACAGAGAATGATGCATCACTAATGCCACCCAAGCTGAAGCAATTGCACAGCCCATTATGGTGGTGACAGTTCAGACAGATAAGACAGTCCTATATAATAAGTACCAGGAGATTGTTACTGTTTTGCACCCCACCAAATGCATAGTTCCCTTTCTATAGCTGAACTTATAGCTGTGTTTATCACCTTTCCAATTTTGCCATTCAATTTACTATGTAGCAATTGTCTAATACAATGAATCATAGAAAATTTTCCACTGTGCAGTGCCAGGCTGGTACTTTGCTCTTTCCAAGGAGAAAATGGGATCCGAGGAGTTTATTAACATGGGGCAGCACTGTTATATATTGGAAGAATCTCTTTTTCAGCTCTGTTATGTGAGTCACAGCACAAAATCCCAGGTGTCTCCTCAATGGGGTGACTTACATATCATTATTTCCTCTAGTAGTGTGCCCTAACTCCTCTTGGCTGCTTGAAAACATACCACATAAATCAACGAAATGGTTATTTGAGAGGGCAAATCTGTACTGTAATTAAGTAAAGCAAGAAATACTGAAACAGGAAATAGATCAAGTTTTCTCTCTTGCTATGAATTTCAATTCCTCAGCTGCAAAGCAATTTTATACTCTGGAATATGGAGAAAACTTATAGCCTGTTGGCTCTTCTGTCACAGATAGTTGAGGGCCTGTGAGATTTTGTAACCCATAAGCAATTTCCTCACTTTGCCAGCCCAACCTCAACCCAGGAGTCAAGTACTTTATGTCAAGTACATTTATTAGCATTATAAATTACCCTGGCTCTTAATTTGTGTGTTAATATTTTGGGGCCAGGGGGATTTTACTCTTTATTCTGAAAGTAACTCAAAACATTTATAATAGGAATGCATGTACGGTAGTCAAAAATAAAGACTGAAGATAAGCAATGTGTTTTCAGTGCTATGGGTAGAGCCCAGGACCTGGGGCTTGCTAGGCAAGCACTGTACCAATGAGCTCAATTCCCAACCACAAGGAAATGTGGAAATAGAAATTATAATGGCAGAAAAGAAAAGAAATACCAGTACTTCCTAATTTTACCAAGAGATGAGAGATTAAGGCAAGGTGTAATCTTGCCTTGGAGAAGAGGACATCCCACAATACAGAGTATTACAGATCTTGGAATTATGCATGCTTGGGAAAATCCAAGACAAGGCACTACTAACATTTACATATATATTTTACCTTGCTTTGTTCTTTTTGGTAATATTTTATTTATTTTTTATTTATGAGAGAGAGACAGGGAGATAAAAAGAGAGAGAAGGGGCATGCCAGGGTTTCTAGCCATTACAGATGAACTCCTGTGCCACCTTGGGCATCTGGCTTTACGTGGGCACTGGGAAATTAAACTTGTGTCCTTTGGCTTTGCAGATAAACACCGTAACTGCTAAGCCATATCTCCAGCCCCTTCTCTTTGTTTTTGCTTCTTATTGAATTAACTATTTTTAGGGGGAGGGAGGTTGAGATAGGTCTTACTTGATAGCCCAGTCTAGCCCTGAATTTGCAATGATCCTCAGCCTCCCATGTACTAGGATATAGACATGAGACACCACACCTGCTTTTATTTAACTCTTTTAGAAAATACACAACATAGGATTGGGATTTAGCTGTGTGGTAAGATACTGGCCTAGCAAGAGCAAGGTCCTAGGTTCACTCTCCAGTAGCAGAGTTAAAAATCAAAAGAAGAAAATATCCAGAAGCTTAGACTGAGGCAGGGTAAACCAGGGAATAGCTAAAGTCAAATAAATAGACACCAGTCTCTTCCTCTATTCTGGACCTATATTGACACTTTAAAATCACAGGGTCTAGATGGCCACATATTTCCGGAGGCCACATTGCCCAAGAGAGGAATACCAAAGGGGCATTAGCTTTGATTTTTCCTGGAGTATAACACATAAACCAAATCTGCCTTGAAGTTTCTTATTTGATAAAATGCGCCATACCACTTTAAAAGAAGCAAGCCCTTCCTTGGCCTTTCATTAAAAAAGATTTACTTTAAAAAGAGTCTAGATATCAAATTTGGCAGTATCTCAAATTAGCAGGGTTGCAAGAAGTACAAAGATCTTTGATTTGGGTTTTTAGTATAATAAGTTCACACTTATTTGTATTTCAATCTGTGCTCTGAAATTATGGACTGTGTCATAGACCATTTGGTCCTGGATGTATATGTATCTAGCACAGACTGTAAATGTCCTTTCTCAAGGAGTAGTTATCATTACAATACAATGAGATAATTGATTTATAAGGGCTCAGAAGAAATATTTTCTTAAATATAAAGAATGCACATTAAGGATCTGAGAGGAAATGAGGGAAAGAGATAGGTGTAAAGCAGGCTCTATTAATGTTTAAATTTTGCATTGTCAAATATTTAGCTCTCCATGTCTGATACTTTTGTTTTCTGTGAAATCTTTCAGGTATGGCATACATGAAGAAAGACCCATAGCATCTCATTAACAGATCTCTAAAAGCTATGGACAGTATTGATTTTTGTTCAGTGTTGATTATTTCTGAATGGGTACTTTCTTTTTACACTGTTATCCCTTTACTATTAATCCAGTGTATTTCATTGAATCATTTTTTCCTGAGATTTCCTTAAATGGATGTGTTACAATGTAACAGCCCTAGTTCAGTGCCTCTACAGAGAGAACATAAATAAGGGACAACTAAAATAATTTTATAGTGAAGTTGCTAGCTTAAGCTTTTACTTAACTGTTGCACCTATTAAAGTAATTGTGTAGAGAAATTACTTAGAGAAGGCTCAGATATCATGCTTTTCAAGAAACATAGGACTTATAAAAACTGGACACCAAAGACATCTAGAAAGGAAACCAGCTTTTATTTTGGTCAGAGTTGATTCTCTTACCAACAGGTTTCCTAATCAGTTCAGCTAGTTTTCCCTGATGTAAAAGAGCACTGGGATACTAACTTTATGCTAATTTTGACTTTCATTCCTTTATTCTATTAAGTTATTCATCAGCAGTGACATGTCCTGAACTTCACAGTTGAGCCAAAGATCTCCAGAGATTGATTAATTAGGTCAATGGAAAAGAGATGCTGTAAAGCTCAGTTTTAGATGGTGAAAAACTCAGAATTCACTCCAGTTATTTTAAAGGGACAAGTATCCTACTTCTACTTTATTGTACAATTGCATAAAATAGATGCGAAGTTGTCCACCTCTTTGGAAAATCTTCTAGTGGTGGAAAAGCTTTCACCAGCAACCACAGCAATATCTTTTTCCCAGTTGCCACAGGTTGGTAACATATGTCTTTGAGTTAGGTTTAAGTATTGGAGAACAGCTTGGACTTTATAAAGAAGTCATCCTGGGGCTGGAGAGATGGCTTAGGGGTTAAGGCGCCTGCCTCCTAAGCCTAAGAACACTGGTTCCAATCTCCAGCGGTTCCAATCTCCAGGTCCTACCTTTGGCCAGATGCAAAGTGACGCAAGGGCGCAATGCCACACTTGACCATAAGGGGGCGCACACATCTGGATTTTGTTCCCAGCAGCTGAGACACTGCTGGCGTGCCCATCTCTGTCTTCCTCTCTCTCTCTCTCTCTCTCTCTCTGTCTGTCTCTCTCTCTCTGTGTCTCTCTCCAAAGAAATAATAAAAAATAAAAAAATAAAGAAGTCATCCCTTAAGGGGAAAACAAACAAACAAAAATAAGAAGTCATCCCTGTCCAAGGAAAGGTATGAGTCTTGTTCTTGCATCTGGTAGACAATGGCTAGATCCTAGGAGTATCATTCCTGATATAGCAATGGCATTTGGGGGAAGAGACTAACAATATGATAAAGGGTGAAGACTTTCGGCCACATAGCAATAGCTTGATATCTAGAGGGTGGAATGAAATTGGCCTCATGAGTAGTTATCAATGCCTATAGATGAAACACCAACAAGAATTTCAGATGCTGAGCTTTGAGTGACCTCCCTGGAGTACAGTACTCTTGGGTTATTCTTGCATTTTGATGTAACACTGAGTCTGAGGAGAAGGCAAATGATAACGGTGTTTTAAATCTTTCTGGATTCAGCCCTATGTGCCTCTTCTTTGGCATCCTTGATGGTATAAACACTGTTTCAGCAGACTGTATCAGCAATATGGAGCCAACCATTTTTTAATTAGAACTTGTGTCCAGGGATATTTAGTTTCACTGTGTGTATATGTTTGTATGTGTTGTATGCCCTGTGCACACATGTGTGGAGGCCAGAGGAAGACACTGACTGTCCTTCTCTATCACTCATCTGACGTATTTTCTTGTGACAGTCTCACTAAACCTGGAGTTCTTTCCCACTATTTGTCAGTGAGGTTGGCTGACCAGTGAATTCTAGTGATCTTTCTCATTGTCCTGTCTTCATCCTCCTCAGCCCTGAAGTTATAGGCATGCACCAAAATGCCTGTTTTTTTTTTTTTTTTTTTTTTTTTTTTTTTTTTTAATGTGGGTGCAGGAGATTGAAGTTAGCTCCTTATGTTTGCACAGCAAGCACTCTGACTCACTGAGCTATCTTTCCTGCTGTTATGTTTGGGCTATGACGGGGATCACTAAAGCATTTCTATTACCACCTGTTACAGTCAGGTTTGTATTGCTGGCAGAAATCACATTGCCGAGAGCAGCTTGTGAGAAAAAATGGTTTAGTTTGGCTTACAGACACGAGGGGAAGCTCCATGATGGCAGGGGGAAAACTGTGGCATGAGCAGAGGGTGGACATCACCTCCTGGCAAACATAAGGTGGACAACAGTAGCAGGAGAGTGTGACAAACACTGGCAAGGGGAAACTGGCTATAATACCCACAAGCCTGCCCCCCAACAATGCACTGCCTGCAGGAGGCATTAATTCCCAAATCTCCATTAGCTGGGAACCTAGCACTCAAAACACCTAAGTTTATGGGCGACACCTGAATCAAACCACCATACCACTTTAACAAACAGTCAGTAAGGAAACATTAAGAATAATAGAATGAAAAATTGTGAAATTCGTGATATCCTCAGTTTCATGTTGTGCTTACATTTTGATGACTATCAAGGAAAAGGTCTGAAAGGGCCTCAACTCATCACATTTCACTACAATGAGTCCTGAGAGGGAGCAACAATTCAAACAAGTGTGACAGCTTTTTTTATTGACCTTATTTATTGGCAAAGTAGACACTTTTTAGTTCCTGTGTGTAGAGGTTGTTCCAAAATGTTTTCTTCTGTTTCCCTCCTTATACTATATAATTTTACATGAAGTAGCAGTTACATGCATGTTGCTTAAAACTTTGGGAGAGGGGTTTCTGCAAAATTAAAATTGAGCATTTCTTGTCCTCCTGCTATGTTTGCATTATGCAGGGATGGTTCATAAATATTGGTGGTTAAAACTGCTGTCAATGTTGCACAAATGAAAGTGCAGCACCCATAATACAAAGAGTCACTGTGTTCTCTTCCTCCATGCATTTGCAGGGGAAAAAAAAAAAAAAAAAAAAGCTAAGGGCTGAAAATATAGCTCAATTGTTATGAGATTTGCCAATCATCCTCGAGGTCCTGGGTTTGACCTCCAATACCACAAAACCAAATGAGGTGGTGCATGCATGTAATCCCAGCATTCAGAAGACAGAATCAGGAAGATAAGTAGTTCAAGGTCACCCTTGGCTATATAGAGTTAGGCATGGACTATATGAGAGACCCTGTCTCCAAATGAAAACTAAGGTTACTACCTACTAATCAACTAATAAAAATTGCTAATTTGGAGGCTGGAGAGATGGCTCAGCGATTAGGATGCTTGTCTGCAAAGCTTAACCACCTGAGTACAGTTCCCCAGTACCCACATAAAGCCCAAATAAAGTTTTGACTGTATTTTTTATTTTTGAGAAAGAGAGAGAGGGAGAAAGAGGAAGAGAGATAGAGAATGGGACATATGAGCCACCTGTGCATATGTGAAACATTGCACGCTTGCATTGCTTTTGCGTCTGGCTATAAGTGGGACCTAGAGATTTGAACAAGCATTCTTAGGCTTCACAGGCAAGCATGTCTTAAAGGATAAACAACTTTCCAGCCTTTATATAAAGTTTTATCATAACACAGATGTACAAAGTGGTGCATGCATCTGGAGTTTGTTTGCAGTGGCTGGAGGCCCTGGAATGCCCATTTCTCATCCCCCACCCTCTGCTTTCAAATAAATAAGTAAAAATGGTTTTTAAAAGTTGATAATTTTATATAATCTTGATGCTTAAATGCATGTCTTTTATGTACTCTGGAAAATGTAATGTGAAATGGATATTAACTAATGTAGCATATCAATTACAAGGGATTCCTGATGGAAAGCACATGTAAGATTAAATTGTAAACTGTGCCTGGCACTACTCTTCATGGCAACTCATTATTCCTTGGAAGAATATCTGACAAAGGCTGAGATGGCTCAGTGGCTAAGATGCTTGCTGCATAAGCATGAAGACCTGAGATCACATTTCCAACACCCATATAAAAGGTCAGGCAAAGTAGCATGTGTCTGTAATCCCAGCTCTAGGCAGGTGGGGAAAAGAAGATACCTGGGGCTTGCTGCCTAATTAGTTTAGGCAACTTAATGAGCTGCAGGGTTCAGGAGAGAGGCTGACACAACAAAGAAGGTGGTAAATGGTTGAGGAAAACACGTGATCTAGACCCTTGGCCCACACATGCATGTTCACACATGTGTGTGCAAACACAGACACACACACACACACACACACACACACACACACACCACAGTTGCTAACAAATTTGGTATTCAGATTTAGTTTGACATTTCAGTGGAAATAGCTGATAAAATTCAAACATTCAATTCATTTGTATGAAAAATCTGTATCCACCAATGTAAATATGACAGCTTCCCAGTACTAAGTTTTCCTGATAAGATAAATGGTGGCATTATTAAACATGGCCTTTGGTATCACATAACAAACATGCCAATATGTGAAAGATTTGTGTAACTTGGTGAACCAATACCTACCCAACGTCCAATTTTGGAGGCACAAAATCATTTAGGCTAAAAAGCATTGCACAGTACCAGTCTACAAGTGGATTTTATCATAACTAAGAAACACCTATTCACAGAGTATCAGATTTTATAATGCAACAAAATTTTAGTAAACATCTACTTGTTAAATATTTTTGTGTAGTATTAAAGAATATACACATCTTAATAGCTATTGAAACAACATACAACTTTTTCCTTGACCTATATGCAGATTTTTTCATATATTCAAACCAAAATAACATATGTCAAGGACTACAATGTAGAAACTCATGTGAGAATCCAGCTTTAATCTATTAAATGACAAAGATATTTCAAAAATATAAATCAATAGTATTTTTTGCTTTTGAAAATAAAATTACCTTCATACAACATGCTATGTATGTTAAAGTGTGTGTTCCCTTTTAAGTGAATTGGCATATAAAGGAATCTAAATACCTAGGTTGAAGTTTTAAATATAATAAATACCCTACATATAATCTAACTAGAGCAATTTTGGTATTCTTGGTAGTATCTAAGAGTATAAACATTTTCTAAGATCACAAAGTGTGGAAACCACTGATTTATAATGTCCTTTCTTTACATGTTCACTTGATTTATTCCTACTGTTTGTGAGCACATTTGAAAATATTTTTACTTTCTGCTGGGCGTGGTAGCACACACCTTTAATCCCACTCGGGAGGCAGAGGTAGGAGGATCACCATGAGTGTGAGGCCACCCTGAGAATACTTAGTGAATTCCAGGTCAGCCTGAGCTAGAGTGAGACCTTACTTCAGAGAAACAAAAACAATCAAAAAATATTTTTACTTTCTGCTGCCAACTCCAACCACCCACCAACAAACACCCAGGCCAGCAGGCCAGTATCCCTGCCACAATCTTTCTGAGTCCCATGCACCAGCACCACTGGTACCTGCTGCTGACTCCTCACACCCATGAACAGGGACCCAAGGCACCACCTAGCCTTTCTGAGCCTCGTATGTGACGGCAGGTCCAATTACCTGGTCCTGCTCCTGAACAGGGACCCAGGCCAACAGGCCAGTGTCCCTAGCCTTGCCTTTCTGATCCCCATGTGCATTGATCACTGGTATCTGCTACTGGCTCATCCCATCCACAAACAGAGACCCAGGCTAGCAGGCCAGCGTCCCTGTCCTAGCCTGTCTGAGCCCCAAGCTTGTGATTGCCAATACCCACCACCAACTCCTCCCACCCAATAACAGGTACCCAGGCCAGCAGGCCAGCATCCCTGCACTAGCTTTTCTGAGCCCCACACACACTCGCTATTTACCCCTCCCATCCCTGTACAGGGACCCTGGCGGCTACCCCAGCCCCTCTGAACTTCTCAGGCAATTGCCCTCACACTCACCCCTGACTCTCCACCCCAAGCCAGCAGGCTAGCATCCCACACCCTAGCCTTTTTTGTACCATTGTGATCGGCAGACCACAGTAAAAAAGGAATAGCATGAAAAATCAGATGCAAGTAAATCCAGCTAGATTGCCCAGTCCCACAATGGATGTCTCTAATAAAAACAGAAGAGACAAAAGGATCAGAACCCCAAAATGAAGAGATAAGCTATGCAACCTTGGCCAAGCAATTAGCAGAACTTGTAGAAATTTAATAAAGAGCCAATAATTATATGAATGGTGTCCTTGATAAATTAGAGGTAATAGAAAAGAACCAGGAAGGGTTCCAAAGACAGTTAAAAAATCTGAAAGAGAGCAAAAAGAAAAAAGAAAACAACAACAACAACAATAAAATAGAGGACCTCAAGAACCAACTGGATAAGTTCAATTGAGACATAAAAAATGCAGGGATGAACTCCAAAAAGCATTAAGAAAATCAGAAAATGACATGAAAAGGGAACTCGACAGAGGGATGGAAAGTATACATAAAAAAGCAGTAGAAAATACAAACCAAATTGAACAAGCCCAAAACTCTATAGAAGCTCTCAAGAATAGAGTCAGCCAAGTGGAGGGCAGAAACTCAGAACTAGAAGACAAAACAGAAGAAATAGTTTGTGAGTCCAAAAGTTTCAATAAGTTAAAAAATTTCTGTGAACAGACCATGAGGGAAATGGGAGATACCTTTAAACATCCCAACATTCGAATCATGGGAATACCAGAAGGGGAAGAAATACCGACCAAAGGCATGGAAACCCTATTCAACAAATGATAAAAAACAACAACAACAACAACAAAACAAAAAAAAAAAAAAACTTTCTCACTCTCTAAAAACAAAGTCCCATCAACACACAAGAAGCTAGCAGAACTCCAAACAGACTAGACCAAAGGAGAAATTCTCCAAGACATATCAGTAAGATTCTAACATCAAGCACAAACAGAAAATACTAAAATAGCTAGGGAGAAACAACACATTATGTATAAAGAAAACCAAATCAGAATTACTTCAGACTTCTCAGTGGAAACTCTAAAAGCCAGACGAGCCTGGAGTGGAACACTGAAAACTCTAAGAAATTATGGCTTTTAACCCAAACTACTCTACCCAGCAAAAGTATCCCTCATAATAGATGGTGAAAGAAAAACTTTTCATGATAAAAGTCAACTATACAACTATATGAACACAAAGCCAAACCTATAGAAAGTACTCCAGGGAATTCTACTCAGAGAAGAATCAAATAACCAACTGCAAGTGCCCACGAGAAGTAGATCACAATAACCAAACTGCGAGAAGGCAAAAAAAACTACAAAGACCAAAGCACATAAACCACCACAATATGGCAGGTATCAAATCAAACCTCACAGTTATTACCCTAAATATTAATGGGCTTAATTCACCCATCAAGCAACATAAGCTAACAGGGTGGATCAGAAAATTAGACCCCTCAATCTGCTGTCTTCAAGAAACCCACCTCACCACTAATGACAGGCATCTCTTCAGGGTTAAAGGGTGGAAAATTATATTCCAAGCAAACAGAAATAAGAAACAAGCAGGACTAGCTATACTTATATCAGATAAAATAGACTTCAACCAAAAGTAGTCAAAAAAGACAAAGAAGGCCAATTCTTACTCATCAAGGGAACAATCCAACAAACGGTATCACAAATATAAATATTTATGTACCAAACACAGGTGCACCACAATTCATAAGACAAAATCTACTTGACAACAAAGCAGAAATAACCACCAACACCATCATAGTTGGAGACTTCAGTACTCCACTATTGGCAATAGACAGTTCATCCAAACAGAAAATTAACAGGGAAGTAAGAAAGCACAAACAACAGCATAGATCAATTAGACCTAAAGGAAATCTATAGAATATTCTACCCACAAAACCACAGATTACAAATTCTTCTCAGCAGCCCATGGAACCTTCTCTAAAATAGATCATATACTAGGTCATAAAGCCTGCCTCCATATATTTAGGGGGATCAACATAATTTCCTGCATGATATCAGATCACAATGCTGTATTTCCAGAAATTAAAAAGAAAAGTTGTGCCAGGAACCCAACCAGCTCCTAGAAACTCAACAACACACTCTTAAACAATAAATGGGTAGTGGATGAAATAAAAAATGAAATCACAAAATTTCTAGAAATGAATGACAATGAGAATACAATACACCAAAACTTATGGGACATAATGAAGGCATTCCTCAGGGCATAATTCATTGCACTAAATGCCTTCATAAGAAAGACAGATCCCAAATCAGTAACCTAACCATCCACCTAAAGGCATTGGAAAAACAAGAGGTTTCCAACCCCAAAAGCACCAGATGGAAAGACATAATTAAGATTAGAACAGAAATTAAAGAATTAGAAACTAAGAAGACAAAAGATTTGATCAACCAAAGAGCTGGTTCTTTGAAAAAATAAATAAGATTGATAAACCACTGGACAATTTGATCAAGCAGAGAAAGGAGACAACTCAAATTAACAAAATTTTACATTTAGAAATGTAAAAAAAAGAGATCATACATAAGTGAAATCAGGAGAATCATCAGGACTTACTTCAAAAACCTCTACTCCACAAAATTGGATAATATGGAGGAAATGGATAAATTCCTGGCCACATACCACCTACCAAAGTTAAATTCAGAGCAGATTAATCTCCTAAACAAACCTATCACAACCATTGAGATTGAAAGGGGTAATCAAAAACCTCCCTAAAAAGAAGAGTTCAGGACCAGATGGCTTCTCAGTTGAATTCTATCAACCTTCATGGAAGAACTGAAACCAATTTTCCTCAAATTGCACCACACAATTGGAGAACAGGGAAAGCTTCCCAACCCCTTCTATGAAGCTAGTATCACCCTAATACCAAAACCAGGCAGAGATGCCACAAGAAAAGAAAACTACAGGTCTATTTCCCTGATGAACTTAGATGCAAAGATCCTAAACAAAAACCTTACAAACCAAATTCAGCAGCACATCAAAACCATTATCCACTTGGATCAAGTAGGCTTCATCCCAGGAACACAGGATGGATCAACATAAAGAAATCTGTCAAAGTAACATACTGCTTAAATAAACTTAAACACAAAAACCACATGATCATTTCGATAGATGCAGAAAAGGCCTTTGACAAAAGACAACATCATTTCATGATCAAAACATTGGAGACACTAGGCTTGGCGATGTATATCTCAACATAATAAAGGCTATATATAAAGATCCTAAATCCCAAATAATAGTTAATGGGGAGAGACTAAAGGATTTCCCAGTGAGATCAAGAACAAGACATGGGTGTCCACTCTCTCCTCTGCTCTTCAACATAGTGCTAGAAGTACTAGTTCAAGCAATAAGACAGGAGAAAGAAATAAAAGGGATACAAATTGGAAAGGAAGAAGTTAAGTTAGCCCTATTTGCAGATGACATGATTGTATACATAAGTGACCTGAGAACTTCCATCTCAAAACTCTTAAAAATGATTAACTCCTTTTGTAAAGTAGCAGGACACAAATTCAATGCACAAAAATCAGTGGCCTTTCTATATGCAAAAGACAAAGATACAGAAAAGAAATAAACAACATGGTCCCATTTTCAATAACATAAAAATACCTTGGAATAACATTAACCAAGGAGGTGAAAGACCTTTACAATGAAAACATAAAAACACTCAAGAAAGAAATTAAGGAGGACTTGAGAAAATGGAAAGACCTCCCATGCTCTTGGATAGGCAGAATTAACACTGTGAAAATGGCAATATTACCAAAAGCAATGTACAGATTTAATGCATTACCAATAAAAAATCCCAACATCTTTGTTCACAGAGATAGAAAAAATAACCTCAAAATTCATATGAAATGGCTGAAGGCCTCGGATATCCAAGCAAGTCCTCAGCAAAAGTAATATCTCTGGAGGCATCACCATACTTGATCTTAAGCTACAATACAAAGCCATAGTAATAAAAACAACATGGTACTGGCATAAAAACAGGATTATAGACCAATGGAACAGAATCAAGCACCTGGACTTTGGGTTAAGTAACTACAGCTACTTGATATTTGACAAAGGCCCTACCAATATAGACTGGAAAAAAGACGGCATCTTCAACAAATGGTGATGGACAAACTGAATAACCATATGCAGGAAAATTAAACTCAATCCACACATTTTACCATGCAAAAAGTCAAGTCCAGATGGATCAAAGACCTCAAAATAAGACCATAAACAATGCTAATACTAGAAGGAAAAGTAGGAGGAAATTTCCGTGATATAGGAGTGGGAAAAGACTTCCTGAACAAACCCCAGTAGCTCAGGAAATTAAACAATGACTCAACCATTGGGATCTCATGAAGTTGAAAAGCTTTTTCACCACCAAACATACAATAAGCAGAGCCAATAGATTACCCACAGAATGGGAGAAAATTTTTGCTAGATACACATTGGACAGAGGCCTAATTTCTTAAATATATAAAGAACTCAGAAAGCTAAACAATAAAAAGTCAAACAATACACTCAAAAAATGGGACAGAATACTACACAGGGAGTTCTCAGAGGAAGAAATACAAATGGCAAACACACACTTAAGAAAATATTCAACATCCCTATTCATAAGGGAAATGGAGATTAAAACATCTATGAGATTCTACCTTATCCCAATAAGGATATCAAACATTAAAAAAAAATCTAATGACAAAAAATGCTGGTGATGATGTGGAGAAATAGGAACCTTCATTCACTGTTGGTGGGAATGTAAACTGGTACAACCACTATGGAAAAGCAATGTGGAGACTCCTAAAAAGAATGTCTATAGAGGTACCAACAGACCCAGTTATTCCCTTACTGGGCATTTACCCTAAATGCTCCAAGCCTCAGTTCAGAGATATTTGCTCAACCATATTCATAGCTACTCAATTCATAATCGCTAAGAGCTGGAATCAACCCAGCTGTCCATAATTAGATGAATTGTTAACTAAGATGTGGTATATTTATTTAAACAATGGAATTCTACACAGCAGTAAGAAAAAAGACACAAAGCAGTTTGAAGAAAAATGGTCAAACTTGGAACAGATCACTCTCAGCAAACTCCCCCAGTCACAGAAAGATAAGTGTCATATGGTCTCACTCATCTGTGGCTCCTAAATCTGTATTTTCCTGAGATGCTGACACACCTAATAAACATCTCGAGGACTGAACAACAGGAATGGTGGGGTGGGAGGGCAGGGCAAGGTTTTGTGGAGGGGGGACAAAAAACTTGACCCAAATGGAAATGGCACCATAAAGTCCTATATCCTGAAAGACATACTAAATGGTTGAACCTACATCAGGTGCTTAGAGAGAACACCTGTATCACAGGGACCTGGAGACAGTATGATGAAGACTAACTTCAATCTTCTCCTATTTTTCTCTCTCTCACTCCTTCTTTCTCTTCTCACTTTTTCTTTCATATTACCTATATTTTTTCTTCCTTCTTTCCCCTTGGCACTAACCTGTAACTCCCAGTACCAGCATGTGGTCAACATCCACAATGAGCTGTTCATCAGTAAGATATACAAGGTTTCCCAAAAGATGACAGACTTCTGTCAGAGTACTTGATGACCCACCAAAGGTTAATGGTAAGACCCTACTGCTGAAGACACAATATGCTGTTGTGACTGAACATGGAGAGACCTGGCTGGAATCAGAAGAGAGTCAGTCCCCAGACAGTTAGCTTGTCTAGTGCCAGAAGGTGCTACATGAGTGACTGGGGAAAAATGACCAACATATGTTTAAGCAACTCGTGGTCTAAGCTACTCAGCAGCAAACAACTGGACATGATGCTCACACAAGTGCAATAGTGGCACACAGCCATGCTGGGTTACCAACTTCTCTATATTTGGCTAACAGTACACTCAGTGGAACAGAACCAATACCTGGAAATGGGAAACAAGTCCTAACCATGTCCAAAATTGAGCCCGCTCTCCAATATCAACCTCCCTCCAATAGTGGGATACAAGAGGGCCTTCATCTATTAAATTCTCTCTAAAATATTAAATGTTATCCAGGTATCTTGCACTGACCTGACTCTCCATTGGAGAATCTGCTTCTCTTTTTCATATGGGCGCAGAACCTGAAGGGAGAATCAGCCCATGACATCTCACCAGGGCACACCTGAAGCCATAGAGTTATATAAGCAAGAGTGCTGCTTTCTCAGTGAACCTGGCACCAACACAAGGGAGAAGGAGATAGACACAGAGAACACTCAACTCCTACCAAATCAGATATCTAGAGACTCGGAGACTCCCAAGACCCTATCACTGAAATAGACCTAAAATGAACACAACATGGCTCAGGGAAAATCGTGGAAGAGGTGGCAAAAAGAAATTGCAACAAGTAGAATTATCCTGAGATGTTCTGACTCACTAAGGAAGTTGGGAATTCTCCAAACAGGCCTGGGCCCATTAATAAACAGACAAGTGCCAACTGGCATGATCTGCTGGAAGCCACATGGACACATGGCACAGGGGCTTTTCCAGAACTTTTTTAATTTCATGAAAGTGGGAACATTTCTCAAGATTAATAAGGGTGTCTCATCAAGTCCAGCTGGCAATGCCAGGACCTGAGCAAGTGATTAATCACACTCCATGTGAGCACTCAGGCAATAGGGAGTAACAGCCTAGAGCCTCGCAGAGCGGGAGGCAGCTCTTCTCCCTGATGCCAAACCCCCTTTCACCTGTTACTGCTGACCACAGCCTAAGGCTACAATGCAGACACAGAGCAACTCTTTTATGCAGAGTCTTATCCAAAACAAATTTATATATTGCTTACAGCACAAGCCAGTCAGATATACTCCATGCTGTTTCCATCTGCTTCATACATTCATATGAACAGTTTGCAAATGACACACAGAGAAAAAAACATTCAGCTAAAAATATGCTATTACCTAGATAATTTTATATTCCCAGAAGCTAAAAACTGTATTGCTTTTGTTCATCATGCCAATTCCTCAATTTTTAATCAACTTTCTTCTCAAATGAATGGTGTTAGCTTCACCATTGAGAGGTTATTACATTAAAAGTATCTGTACACATAAGTATCAATCCTTACAAATTGGCATTTCCCATGGATCTATCCTTGGGTCACATAGCTTATAATCCTCCTGGGCTAGTCTGATCACTTTGACTTCAACTGCTGTTCATAGCCTGGATATAAATTTTTTCACATGCCTAGATCCCTAACAGTAATCATCATTCTCAAGTTAAGTTAAATCTAGGAAATTTCAAAGATCTCAAATAAGCACATCCATAGTTGAACTGAATTTTATCTACCAAACACATATTCTTTCTAAATTGCTTTTAATTTTTTTATTGACAGCTTATATACTTATAGACAATAAACCATGACAATTACCTTTCCTCCCCCACTTTCTCCTTCACAACTCCACTCTCCATCATATCCCCTCACTCTGTCCATTGGTCTCTCTTTTATTTCAATGTCATCATCTTTTTCTGCTATTTTGAGTGTCTTGTGAAAGTATTGCTAGGCAATGCAAGATCATAGATATCAAGGCCAATTTCTGTCTGGACAGTTGCATTGTAAGGAGTCATACCCTTCCTTTGGTTCTTACATTCTTTCCATCACCTCTTCCTCAGTGAACCCTGAGCCTTGGAGGGTGTGATAGAGATGTTTCAATGCTGGACATTCCTCTGTCACTTCTTGTCAGCACTATGTTGCCTTTTGGGACATCCCAGTGGTCACTGCCATCTGTAAAGAGAAGCTTCTGTAACCAAAAGTGAGAGTAGCATTAATATAGGAGTATTAACATTAAGTGTAGTGCTTTCAGGGTAGTTTTGTGAGAATAATATATGCATTTAGCCAGACAAGAGCAGGCTTTATACTCCTAAGGATCATGACCTCCCCTGCCATAGGCTTTTGATTAAGATTTCAGTACCAAGCATATATTCCCTACCGTAGAGAAGGTCTTCAGTCCAATTAGAAAGCAGTTGGTTTTCCCCAAAGCAGACATAAAACTATTGCACCCATTTGATCATTTGGCCTGGTTGCACAAACTTGAGGCTTCCATATCCATTGTTTTCACCACTGATGATTTCTGTCTCCCATAGGGCTGCAGGCAGTATAGTTTTTCCAGCTTTTAGTTGGCTGATCTACAGGAAGGAGGTTTTCTGCTCAGCCCCAGCTTGTTTTCTCAGTGCCCTTGCCACTCAGGCAAGTAAAGTCTTCAGGAATAGGGACTTACCATCTGTTTCTCATGGGAAGCCAAGGACTTTGACAACAGCCTGTAATGTTTTGGAGGCAACAGGGACCTCCCTGGTCAACAACTCACTGTGAGGTATCCCATCCTTGGTACTGACAATTTTCTACTAACACTCTATGGCTTCTGGATGTGTCATTATCTGAAAAAGCAGGTTTGCATATGTCTTATTCAGAATGTCTTAAATTTTGATTGACCCTCCCCTGGACTCTCTTGGGCATTTCCCCACCTATAATCTGTTCTTCTACATATATATATATACAATACCATCCCCTCAAATCCTTCCCTTTCCTCCCTCCCTTATAGCCTTTTTCTAGCTTACTGGCCTCTACTACCAATTTTTGGCTCCTGGTCACACAAGTGTAAACATTGGTAGCTAGGATCCACATATGAGACAGAACATGAGACATTTGGATTTTTGGGCCTGTATTACCTCACTTAGTATAACCATATCCATCCATATCCCTGCAAATTTCATAATTTCATTTTTCTTTACTGCAAATAGAACTCCATTGTGTAAATGTACCACATCTTTACTATCCATTCATATGTTGAGGGACATCTAGGCTGGTTCCATTTCCTAACTATTGTGAGTAGAGCAGCAATAAACATGGTTATGCAAGTATCTCTAAGTTAATGACAAGACTCATCCTCCACATGTTCATTGTTAGTATATAGGAAAGCTACTGATTTATGTCTGTTCATTTTGTATCCTGCTACATTGGTAACAGTGTTTATCAGCTCTAACAGTTTGCTGGTAGAGTCTTTATGGTCCTTCTCCCATTCACAATTTCTTCAACAAAAAATAAAATACCTTGGGATAAACTTAACCAAGGAAGTGAATGATCTTTACAATGAGAACTTTAAAAGACTCAAGTGAGAAATTGCATAAGACACAAGGAAATGGAAAGACATCCCATGTTCTTGGATTGGAAGAATGAATATTGTGCGAATGTCAATCTTACCAAATTAATCTACACATTTAGTGACATCCCCACTAACATTCCAAAGGCATTCTTCAGAGATATAGAAAAAATAATCCTAAAATTCATTTGGAAGCAAAAAAAAAAAAAAACCCTGAATAGCCAAAATAATTGTGAGCAACAAAAATAAGGCTGGTAGTATCGCTATATCCAATTTTATGCTATATTACAAAGCCATAGTAACAAAAGCAGTATGTTATTGGTGGCACAAAGACAGATATATAAATCAGCAGAATAGAATATAGAACACAGATGTAAATCCAGGCAGCTACACTTATCTGATTTTTGACAAAAATATCAAAAATATTCATTGGAGAAAAGACAGCATCTTCAACACACTGATTTATGTCTGTTCGTTTTGTATCCTGCATCTATTGAGATGATCATGTGATTTTTGTCCTTTAGTCCATTTATATATTTTATTGCATTTGTCATTTTACATATGTGGAGACATTCCTGCATCTCTCGGATAAAACCTATTTGGTTGGGGTGAATAATTTTTCTGATATATTATTGTATTATCTTTGCCAATATTTTGTTCATAATTTTTACATCTACGTTCATGAGGGAGAGTCTTCCATCATTTTCTTTTTTTGTTTGTCTTTGTCTGATTTTGGTATCAGGGTGATGCTGGCTTCATAGAAGGAGTTCTGGAGAATTCCTTCCTTTTCTATTTTATGGAAAAGTTTGAGAAGCAGTAGTGTTAGGTCTTCCATGAAGGTCTGATAAAATTCACCAGTGAATGCATCTGGGCCTGAACTTTTTTCATTTGGGAGACTTTTTATAACTGCTTAGATCTCCATACTTGTTATAGGTCTATTTAAATGGTTTATATCATCTTAATTTAATTTTGGAAGGTCATATGAGTTATAGAAATCATCCATTTCTTTCAGATTTTCAAGCTTAGAGGCATATGTATTCTTAAAGTATATCCTTATGATTTTCTGAATTTCTTTTGTATCTGTTGTAATGGTGACTTATTCATCTCTAATTTTATTATTTTTGGTCTCTTCTCTATTTCTTCTGGTCAGATATGCTAAGGGTTTATCAATTTTGTTTATCCTTTCAAAGAACCAATTCTTTGTTTCATTCAGTCTTTGGATTATTTTTTGTTTCTATTTCATTGATTTCTGCCCTAATCTCTATTATTTCTTCCTGCTTACTGATTTTTGCTTTGCCTTGCTCTTCTTTTTCCAAGGCCTTAAGGTGAAATATTAAATTGTTTACTTATGAACTCTCTAATTTCTTAATATAGACACTCAGAGCTTATGAATTGCCCTCTTTGGACTGCCTTCCTTGTGTCCCAAAGATTTTGGTATGTTGTATTCTCATCATAATTTGATTTTATGAGTTTATTTATTTCCTTTTTGATTTATTCATTGACATATCATCATTCAATAGTGCACTGTTTAGTCTCCATGAATTTCTTTATGCTCTGAATTTTTTCTTCTTGGTGATTTGTTTAATCCCATTGTGGTCAGACAGAGTACAAGGGATTATTTCATTTTTTCTGTATTTGTTTAGATTTGCTTTTTGTCCTAATATACAGTGTATTTTGGAGACTGTTCCATGTCCTGCTGAAAAAACTGTACATTCTGCAACATTTGGATGGAATGTTCTGTAGATATCTGTTAGGTCCATTTGTTCCATGACATCTTTTAATCCAGATGTCTCTCTGTTTATTTTTTTGCCAGGATTACCCCTCAATTGATGAGAGTGGGATATTGAAGTCACCCACTCCAATTTTGTTTGGTGTTATCTGTGATCTTAACTCTAATTATGTTTGTTTCATGAAATTGGGAGCCCCCATGTTAAGTACATATACTTTTAGGATTGTAATGTTCTCCTGTTGGAGTGTTCCTTTAATCTGTATAAAGTGACCTTCTTAATCTTTCCTCACTAATGTTGGTCTATCCTGTCAGATATTAGGATAGCAACCCTGCTTGTTTCCTAGGCCCCTTTGCTTGAAATACTGTTTTCCATCCTTTACCCTATGACAGTATGTATCTTTTATTGAGAAATGAGTTTCCTGTTGGTAACAAAAAACAGGATCCTGCCTTTTAATCTAGTCTGCAATCATGTGTCTTTTGGTTGGGGCATCAAGGCCACTGATATTAAGAGTTATTATTGAAAGGTAAGTGTTTATTCTCACCATTCTTTCACAATTTGGGGAAAATTTTCTTCTATGATTTTGTTGAAAATGCCTACTAATCCGCTGGATTGAAATTCTTCTCCTTCTACTATTCCCTGAATTCTTATGTTTGATATTTTCGTAGTGTCCCAGTCCCAGATATCTTTAAATTCACATTCATACCTTCTTATGACCTTGTCTTTCTCTTTATTGGACTGTATTATATCTTCTACCTGATTTTCTAGTTTTGATATTTTGTTCTATCCTTCATCCATTCTACTGGTAAGTTTTTTATTTGACTGACGGTGTTTTTCAGTAATAGCATTTCTGCCTAATTTTCTTCAGTATTTCTATTTCTTTATTCATGTCTGGTAATAACCTCCTTATTTCATTAAGCTGGTTTCCTGTATTCTATTGAAATTCCTTCAGCAGTTTTTCTTCTTTAGTTCCTTTGTTTTCATCTTTGATTCATTTGATTTCTTCTTTGATTTCTTTGAGTATAGATAAAATCATTTATTTTGAAATCTTTGTCAGGCATTTCATCTAAAACAGTCTTATTGGGGATCATAGCTGATAGATTTATCATTTTTGGTGGGATTGAATCGTCTTGATACTTTGTGTTTCTTGTATTATTGTGTTGTGATTTTTGCATCCTGAGTTGATATGATGCTTGGGTTTTCTGGTGCTTTTGAATTTTAAAATCCAACTTTATGTACCTTTAGAGGAGGAGTTTAAGTTGCCAAGTGAAGCTCTTGTACCTCAAACCAACTGCAGAAGTAATCCTAGGTGTTGAGTTTGCCTGATATTCAAGTATTCTAGTGGGTTGGGTGGAGCAATTTGCTGGCAAGTTGTAAAATTCAACTGAGCAATACACACATTCACATTCAAAAAACAAGCACAATGTCAGCAAGTGTGGGGATTGAAACAAACAGATAACCTTATAAAGCCAAAATCCCTAAGGGTGTGTGTTGTTCTACACTCTTAATCTTGTCAGCTTGGACATTGAGACTTCTGTTCTGAAATGGGTTCCAGGTCAGCCTGGGTGTGTATCAGACCCTGCCCCCTATAATGACAGAAGAAAAAGACAAAGGTCCTATGAATCTGAAAGTACCAAAAGCAACAATAGTCAAACCCCAAATACAGTATAATTCAGAATGGTAAAGCCAACCAAGAATATGTAACCCATAACCTGCCCTGACATGAGTAAGAGATTAGCACTTCCAGTGCAGGCCTATGTACCAGCTTTTTTGTCAGTTGGTTTCATTACCTTTTGGGGTGGCTTCTAATCTCACCACTGCTGAATGCCTACCTCAATCCCTCTGTGTTGTGCTGTGAATCTGGTGTTCTGATCAGCTGTGCTAGATTCCCTGCCACCAGGAGCTGAATGTGTTCCCTGGAGGGTCAAGGTGCTGTCAGTTGGGGGATAGGAGAGTGCAGGAAGCCTGGAGTTGTACTGCAATTGCTCAGCTGGTCCCACCTGTGTCCCCTTCAGCAGCTCCTCTGCTGTCTCCCCATCAGGTTTCTTGACTTTGCAAGGAGGCTGATGAGGTTGGAAAATCCCCTTGTTTCCTCTCTGCTCCTGCAGCTGAGTGCCAGGCGGCACATGGATCTGTGTGGGTCTGGGTCCACAAGCTGCTCAGTGGGATTCTGGCTGATTTCCGCCTTTCTTATAACTCGTACTCTCTCCTGCTTCTCTACTCTGGCTGACAAAAACATATACACATTCACTTTTCAGAAGAAAAGTGTATTTTGTGTTGTTATGCTCAAATCCTTCCCTAGGCTGGATTGGTGTGACTCCTATATAGCCATCTTCCTCGGAAGTCCTTAACACTCCTAATTCTTAATTTCTGTTTTAATTTATGTTCTATATTGCATATACTTGCTTAAATCAGTTTATGGGAAATTATCATTCATATCTCTTACTTGTTAGAGGAAGGTAATTAGAAAAGTCTTAATTTTGTCTCTTAAAAAATGTTAAGGCTAAAGTGATTGTTCAGTCAGTTAAGTGATTGCTTCTCAAACATGAAAACCTGGGCTCATATCTCCAGAGCACATGTCAGGCACAATGGCATGTACCTATACTTCCAGTACTGACTGACAAGGTAGTGACAAAGGATATCTGGAGATCACTGGCTAGCTAATTCCACTGAATCCATTAGATCCAGGTAAGAGACCCTGTCTCAAAAATCAAGGAGGAGAGCCATTGAAGAATATACTTGACATTAATTTCTGGCCTCTGCATGCCCATGCACACATGTCATATGCACCCATGCACACACATATACACATACACATAAACATACAAAACGTGTTATTGTTTCAGTAGCTTACATCAATCATAAAAACATGTTGCACTGATTGTATTCTAATAACTTCTTGTTTGGGCAATTTTTTTCTGGCATGTTTTCCTCATTATTACCTACAGTGCTATTGGTAATCTTTCCAAAGTTAAATCCTGATTTGTTTAAAATTCCTGAACAGCTTTTCACTGTTGCCAGGATAATACAAACCCCTTAAGCATGTTCTGCCTACTGTGCACCTGTACAGTCTCATGTCTTGCCATCATGCCTTGGATACTCCTATCACACTGTAATGAAGACATACAGGGCTATCTCTGGGTCATTTATTGGAAAGGCACCTATATGACAGCAATACATATGTCACAATATGCAATTACACCTTCCTAATTTGTGTCTTATATATCTAGAACCCCTTGATAGTAGAGGGGAGTTTATTGTTCTTTCTAATATGGACTTCCTAGGATCTTCAGTAGTGTTAGCTTCATAAATGTTCTGACTTCATGCAGAAGTGATAATTCCACTGGGTTCCATGACAAAGTGTCATCAAGATAATAACATGATTTAAGCTACTTTAAGGTTCAACATATTTTAACCCTTCATATCTATAATCTTAAGTTACTTCATTTTCTAAACTTACTTCTAGGTAAATAAAGCTTAGAATAAATGGTAATAGGCCAAAGTGATTTCACTCATGTTTCAATCTGCTGTATTCTTGGAGAGATTTCTTTCAGGAATTTGTTACTGCTGGTCCTAAACCAGCATGTCAAACAATATCTCAGAGATAGTGCATATTGTGTTATAGACCACTGAAATAAAGTGTATATCACAATAAAGAAAATCATAGTATTTATTTGATTTTCTAGTGCAGATCAATGTTTATACTACTATAGACTATTCTATTAAGTGGAATAGCATTTTACTAAAAAAAAAAATCAGTGTATATAACTCAAAAATATTTTGTACTGAGGCTAGAGAGATGGCTTAGTAGAATGAACAGTTTCTATATAAGCATGAGAGCCTGAGTTCAAACCCTCAGCACACATGTCAAAGCTTGGCATGGTGACATATACCTATAAACCAGCATTGGAAAGAAGCAGACAGGAGACTTTCTAAGGGTTACCGCCTAATTAGTCTAAATGAATAAGTGAGCTCCAGGTTTAGTGAGAAACCATATCTCAAAAAAAAAAAAAAAAAAAAAAAAAAACCAAGGGGAGAGTGATTGAAGGTGACAACATTTACCTGTGGCATCTACATGCATATAGGTACATGTAGAAGTACACATATGTGTATGTTAATATGCATATGAACACATATACACATGTGCATTAACACAGTACACATTCAAAAACATACTTTACTGTTGTCAGATGTTAACAACTAACTGAGCCTTATTCAACTGTAATTTATTTTTGCTTTAGAGAGTATAACCTTGAATTTGATGGCTGCTGACTAGTCAGGATGGTGGTTGCTAAAGGTTGAGATCTCTATCACAATTTCTTTAGAAAAGACAACAACAAAATTTGCTGTATTAAGTCATCTTTCACAAAAGACTTCTGAGCATGCTATGGTATTTGATAATATTGTGCCCAGAGTAGAATTTCTTTCCAAATTGGAATCAATCCTTTTAGACCATGAATTGCTTTCTCAACATAGTTTGTATGATTTTCTAAATTTTTTGCCATTTTAACAATATGATTAGCATCTTCACCAAGTCAAGACTTAATTCCAATAAACCATATTCTTTGTCACCATGAGTAGATTTTCATCCTTTAAAGGCTTCTTATGGATTTGTAGCAATTGAGTCACATCTGCAAGCCACCTCTACTGTTAATTCTCTTGCACATTCTATACTACCTGTAATTCTTCCTCCACTGAAGCCTTGAACCTCTCAATGTCATCCAAGAGAGTTTGAATTAACTTCTTTCAAACTCCTGTTCATGTTGCTTTGGCATTTCCTGAATCACAAAAGTTCTTAGAGTCTAGAATGTCATGAATCCTTTCTAGAAGATTTTAGTTTTATCCACAAACACAAGGGGAATACTTATCATTGGAAATTATTACCTTATGAGATATACTTTCTTAAATATTAAGAGTTGAAAGTTGATTTTACTCCTTGATATAAGGGATGCAGAATGGGTGTTGTGCAAGAGGCACAGAAACCCCTAAGCCCATTGAATATTTCTGTCAGAGCTCTTGAGTGACAAAGTACATCATCAAAAGTAAGTAAAAATTTGAAAGTAGGTGTTTCTAAGTGTTAGATCTCAAGTGGACATAAACATATGTACTGTCACCTAGTCTTTATTGTTCCAATTTTAGCATACTGTTGTGGTTTGATTGTGAAATGTCACCCATAAGTAAATGTGTTTGAACATTTGGTCCCCAGCTAGTAGTGTTGTTTAAGAAATTTATAGAAATTTCTTTGTTTACTATTTTGTATTTTTATATTTATTTATTATTTGAGAGAGAGAAAGAGGGAGAGAGAGAGAGAGTCTGGGTGCATCAGGGCCTTTAGCCTTTGCAAATGAACTCCAGATACATGTGCCACATTGTGCATCTGGTTTATGTGAGTCCTGGGGAATTGAACCTGTGTCCTTTGGCTTTGCCAGCAAGGGCCTTAACCACTAAGCAAGCTCTATACTCCAGTTTATAGAACTTCTAAGTGGAGCTATGAGGGAGGAAGTAGATCACTGGGCGGAGAACTTTGGGACTAGTCCCTTCATAGTCCTGCCACCATACCTTCCTCACAATGAGGGGTTGTAACTCCTCAAACTGTAAGACAAAGTAACCCTTTCATTCTGTTGTTTCATTTTCAGGTATTTGCTTACAGCAACAAGAAAAGTAATTAATACCAAAAACTCATATCAAGAGAAGAGTGGCTGTGAAAAACCTGAACATGTTGTTCTTAGTACTTTGGGACTTGTTTGTAGGAGGACTATGAAAGTTTGGAATGAGAGGCTAAAGAAGCCACAGAGCTGTAAGCAGAGATCAATGAACCTTTCTGTTGGACTTTGGAAAACCAGAATGCCAAGAGAAATGTGTACAATGAAAGCCCAGCTTAGAAAGTGTCAGAGGAGAACAAAGATTTTCGCTGGCTGCATCCTTCCTGTTTACTGAGAACTTGAGACTGAATGAAAACATAAAGGACAAATTTGCTTGATGAAAGACTGTTTAATATTCAGGCTGTGCTGTGGTTATTTCTTCTACTTTTATCCACATGTGTAGGGAGATAGATCTCAAGGAGAAATTGATTTCAAAACTGTGGAATGTCACCAAGGAAAGCTTTAGGTTTGAAGTAGAACTATCCAAAAAGAGAGATCACATACTTTGGGCAGCAGATCTGGAGAGGTGGGGCTTCCCAAGGTCATTGGAACCCAGATGATTCCATCATGAACCCTAGATGCTGTATATACAGGGTTTTGTATTTGCCCTGCTGGATTTAGGTCTTCCTTTGATCCAGTCTTTCCTTATTTATTCTTCCATTTTTCCCTTTTGGTATGAAAATGGTTACTGTATGCCACTGTTAAATTGGAAGTATGTTACTTCTTTTTAATTGCACAGATGCTCACATTTAAAGATTACCTGAGTCTAAGGAGAGACTTTGGACCTTTGAATAGTGTTGGGGAATTTAAAAATCATGAGAACTTTTGGACTTGGGCTCAATATGTTTGCATTATGAAGTGTCTAAGAGCTAAGGGGCTAAGAGTGGAATGTGATAGTTTAAAAGTGAATTATCCCTCAAAGAGTTGTGTTTGAAAACTTGCTTCCCAGCTTGTGGTAATGTTTTGGAAGGTTATGGAACCTTTAGGAGGGGAATCCATGGTGGAAGAAGTGGGCTCCTGGGAGCATGTCTTGAGGTTTTATAGCCTGGCTTTGCTGTCTGTCCATTCTCTGCATCCTGACTGTGGATGCAGTGGGACCAGCTGCCTCATATTCTTACCATCATATCTTCCCTGCTGTGATGATCTGTATTCCCTCACCTGTAAGCCAAAATAAAGCCTCCCTCAATTAAGTTGTTTTCTGTCAGCTATTCAATCACAGCAAGAAAATTGACTAATATATACACAGATGATATGATGCATGTCACCAGTAAGGGCCCTTGCATGCTCAGGTGGGTAAATGAGCTTTGACTTCAACTTAAAGTCTGTAGCAGCTACAGTACCTAATTGAGAGTTACCCTATTTTTTTTTTTTCATTTGTGTACCGATAAGAAGTTTCAATTTGGTTATTGGGTTAGTTTATGCCATAAGGCCAACTCTAAACATAGGTTTTTCTTTTCTTTTCTTTTCTTTTTTTTTTTAATTTGGTCAAGAGTAGTGAAATGCTCTATTTGTCCTTACCTAGGTCCTGGGCTCTATATCAGAAAAAGTATATATCTTCTATGTAAGGAAATTCAACATAGAAATCTGGGATTGGTGGTATGGTACAAGGGGATAAGGAGGTAGACTGAGGAAGTAACCAATAGTTCCTACAGCAGAGATGACAAGTTGCACCCTTTCTGACAGTAAGCGGACCCAAACTGTCACTGAACATATCAGGATTCAGCCACCAATTTGTTTACTTTTCACATGTAATTAATAATGTGCACACAAAAATAAACACAAAGAAAGGTATATGACATTTGGTCCTGCTTATTATTTTTAGTTTTTAAAATTATTTTAAATATCTCATTAATTTTATTCATTATGCGTTGTACTGTGCTTCATAAGGATGTTTCTATAGGAGTGCAATGTGCATTGAGTCAATTCCCTGTATAACCTCACCTGCTCCTTCTTTTTTTTTGCACTTTTTCCTTTTAGTTCCTCTAGAGTTTCCCTTTAAAAAGTATAAACAGATATGCCATATGACCCAGATATACCACTCCTTGGTAGTTACCTAAAGATATATACCCTATATATATGGGATAGAATTTTTCTTAACCTGGAGCTGCTGTCTGTCAGTGAGCAGTGAGCACCAGCAATTGTTGGGACTCTAACCCCATGTGGACTGGGGTGACAGGCTTGCATGGCCATACCCAGCTTTATACAGGGTTCTGGGGAGTTGAGCTTGGCAGTCCCCAGTCCCAAAAGGTCCTCATGCTTAAGTGGCAAGTACTCTTAATAACTGAGGCATCTCCCCAGCCTCACACTGTATTTTATAAATACAGTTAAATTTGACTGGTTCAGTCTTAGTTAAGATTCCAAATTCATATTGACTCAACAAATACAACTAGGATTTATTTGAAATACTAGAGTTACTATCAAATAAACTCAGTGCAAAATTCGAGTTGAAATCTACACAGTGGTAATGGTTAGCCTCTTGAAAACCTCAGTTTTTGAGTTAAAGTTTCCATCTTTACAGACATATTTCCCAATCACCCAAATTAAAAAAAAAAAAAAAATCCACAATATCCTCACTAGGCCACAAAGTTTTCCTACTAGCTCACATATTTTGTTTTTGGTCCCCAGATGATGGAACTCTTTGAGGAAGCAGTGGAACCTTTAGGAGGTGGAGCCTTGGTGCCTGAGGGTTTCAAGCTTAGTCCCATTCCAGCCAAGTGCTTTGCTTCCTGGTCATCTGTAATGTGAGGAAGCCATCAATGCCCTCCCCATCCCAGACCAAGCCAATGTCTCCATGTCTTTCCCACCATGATGGGTTAAAACCCTTTAATCAGTGTGCCCAAATAAATCTTTCCTCCCTTGAATTGTTTCTGTCAGGTATTTTGCCACAGCAAGTAGGAAAGTCATTCACCCATTTCTTTATTTGTAAGTTAATATCAGAAGCTATTTCCCTCTATGTCACAAATGAGGCTTTTAGTTCCTCCGTGCCTCCCTCCCTTTCTCCTTACTTTCCTTCTATCTCTGTCCAAGATGGAAGACACATCTATTGTATCCATGTGCCTATTTCCTATACTTGACACAATGCCTATAGGAGATGCTTGTTGATATCTGTCACATGAACCCACTGTGTTATCTTTTCCTACTTTATCATGTGTCGTGTGTGACCATGGCTGTTTAAGTAGTGAACCAGTACTCGGTAGTACAGGCTGTAGCTATGCCTCAGAGGAGCCATGGCATGACACAAGCAACTGGAACCCACAAATATTCTACTCTTGGCATTTTGTGTTAACGAACTTCATTAACTTTTGCTGACATTTAAACTACCAGTCTCTGAATAATGCATACGAGTACCCTCAGGGGCACATTTTTATGTGAGAATGCAATGGCATGCATAATAATGCTCCCTTAAAGTATTACCTATATATGAAAAGAAACAATCTCAGACATTGGAAGCTTACATTTGAATATTAGGAATATGTTTAATTACTGAGCTGACTGTCAAGATAAACACAATTATTTTATACTGTGAAGATGTGAATACAGCCAAGATCCTATATTCTCTGATCAATCTGCCTATTCTTTATTAATACTATATTAATTATTAATACTATTATTAATTTTATTTATTAATAATAATTTATTTTACTTTATTAATACTTTATTAATACTATAATATTTTATTTTACCATCCTTTTGGAACAAATAAATGTGAAATCATGTTTCCAATGTCCCTGACTGTGTAACTGTGCCAAAAATATGGGTCCCTGATATTCAAGGCAGAATAAGCTTATTGTAGCCATTTGTGCTATGACTTCTTTTTAAAGAGAATGTACCCCTCCTCTCTGAATGAAAATTAACTCTATGAATTAAATTCAGATACCAAACAGATGAATTCCAACATAGGCATCTGATTATAACTGTCTATTTCTAACTTACTCTGAGATTTTTGGAGAGTAGGAAGGAATAATTTCATCATGAAATACCTTTTCTTTCTTATAATGTCAGACAAAAAGCAACTTCCTAGACTATAATAATATAAATTTGACAGAAGTAAAATATTTGGATTGAGAAGAAAATGATCCAAAGATGAGTTAATTTAGTTATTCTTGAAAGAAATAGAATATGAAATAAGACTTTTCTTCACATAATAAAGTAAGACAGGGAATACAAGAAAGAATTTTCCCTAATAACACTAATATGAGTCATATAAGATTGTTAAGGTATCAGTGCATAATTCTGTTGTGTTTACTTATGAAAATGACAAATCATAAATCCCTCTACCTTTCTTCTGTCTTATATCCAAATAATTTAGTTTTGACAACATAGCCATACTTTCTTCATATAAATAAGTGATGAAACTGGGCGTAGTGGTGCATGCCTTTAATCCCAGCACTAGGGAGGCAGAAGTAGGTGGATTGCCATGAGTTCGAGGCCCTGAGAATACAGAGTGAATTCCAGGTCAGCCTGGACTAGAGTGAGACCCTGCCTGGAAAAAGGAAAAATAAATAAATAAATAAATAAATAAATAAATAAATAAATAAATAAGAGGGAATACATATTTTTTATATTTTTAATTTTTTATTTTAGTGAGAGAGACACTATGAGACACAGAGAGAGAGAGAGAGGGAGAGGAAGAGAGAGAGAGAGAAAGAGAGAGACAGAGAAGGAGGGAGGAGAGAGAAAATGGGCATGCCTGGACCTCATACTTCAGAAAACAAACTCCAGATGCATATTTCACTCTGCGACTGGCTTCACCTGGGTTATGAGGAATAGAATCTGGGCTGTCAGGATTTGTGAGCAAGTCCCTTTAACCATGGAACTATCTCCTCAGCCCATGAAATTTTATTTTTATAATAATAGATTATGATGTTTATTACAGATTTTATAATCTCATTTAGTCTTTCATCACACCAGTCACATAGCACATAGGTACCATCCTTCCTTTGGATATGAGAGGTGGAAATGGTCAAAGAGTCCTAAACAATGTAAATTCTTTAGTGAAAGAGCTAAGGAAAGAGTATGCAAGTTTGGATCCTGGAGGCTATATTTTCTCCAATCATCTGAAGTCTATTCTGGATGAAGTCATATAATCAGAAAGACCAGGAGTGCTCTGACACACACCAATGTCATCTGCCGGCCTTACCGACACCTCTGTTATGGCTGTTTGTTTTAATTAACCTGTCCTCTTGTGGTAGTTTGAATATATGGCCCCCAATATATTCAGTGTTTGATTAGTTTATAGTTTGCATCTGCAGTCACCTTGCTGGAGGCAATGTCACTGGGGGCCGGTCTTAAGGTGTGGTGGTGGTTTGAGATTCCATTGTAAAGATATGCAAAGTGTGCCTAGTGGGAGTTCCTGAAGTGTGCTGTGGCTTTTGGCTGTAGTTTTGCTCTGTGGGCTGTGTGCCTGGTTGGTTTTTTTCTCTCTCTGCTTGGCCCTGTGAAGGCTGGCCAGCTTCTTCTGCCATTATGGAACTTTCCCTTCCTCCATAACTGTGTCTGGTCTGGAAGTTCATCTCAGCAAACCTGAAGCTCTCTGTTACATCTCTCTCCCATCTACTATCTGATCTGGAATATCATTCCCTGGTCTCCTGGTCAGAGTTCTCTATGGGCCACTGCTCACCACCACCCCAATTACTAGTAGCTGCATAGCTAACTTTCTTCCCTTTGATACTTTACAACATGTGATCTTTTTATACTTGTCCTTAACAATAGATAAGAATATATATGATTTCTACTTTTATATTCATGTAGCTTTATCACACTGCATAACATAGTTTTTTTTTTTCTATTTTAGTTGTCAAAGAAAAACCGAAGCCTAGGTAAATTTAAATTAGAGTCACAAATAATGCAAAGGGCATATTTGCACTAAAACACACTCACTTGTAAAATTTGAATTTATTACTATGTATTGTATTATTTGCTCAATCTGACAACCCTAAGAATAAGAAATGTGACTCTCCCAAGTGACCTAACATTCAATTTAATGGTTTTATTATGAGAATTGGTACATGGGAAAAAATCTTCAGTGAATATTTGCAAGTAATCATTTACATATCAGAATAGATATTTGCTTCTATTATAGGCACTGATCTTTCAGAATTTGTCAAGATCACACATAGGGACATAATGACACATGGCAGATGGGTCATTAGCCTGCTTTCCATTATAAAATGGGAAAATCAGTATGCTCTGGTAGTTGAAATGTCTATAATAAAATACAGTTTTTTTCTTTGTACCTCAGTTGATTTCAGATTATAAAAATGCACATTGTGCCACCTGAAAGCTTTTCTGTGGTACCTTAAATAACATCTAACAAGAATTGATTCAATTTCAGGCTATGTTATCTTAATTCAGTCCATTTATGTAGTTCCATCATAGTATTATCTTAGGGTGGATATTATAATTCTAGGGTTTGTTATTAAATTTATAAATACAAAGAAGCTCGATACAAAACTGTACAAAATCTTTGTAAAGGAAGGTTCTTGATTATATCAGTACATCTTTCCTGTACTTTGGCACCTTTACTTTTGTGTTTATTAGCATTCCATTCCTGTCTTCCACTGCTGTAATTTTCATTCTAACCTGTGGAAAAAAATGTCTGTACTTTAGTATCATTTCAATTTCTTCTGACTCATTACTGTATGTCTTTTCCTAATGTTCTGGCAGTGGTTCTTCTCTATGGAACAGCTTTTCTTTATGTGTCCTCCATTGATCTGGTCAGTGCATTATTCTCCTCTATTTACTTAGTAATAAATGTTCTATATGAAAGTAACATACTTATTCAACTTACCTATGGCTAATGTACTTAAGATATAGAAAGCAGTGCATCACATAGTATATAAGTAGTTTTGTGATTAGCACCAACAAAAATCACTGGCTATTATTTTTCTTGAAATAATTTATAGCTGTGCATTAACAAGTTGTTCTGAAATCTGAATATGATATTATTAATAATATTTATTTTTTCCTTGAGTGGAATATTAAAGATATTGAACATGCTACCTTTTATTTGACAGTTATAGATTTATTCACCATTAGATCTGAGAGTTCATTGACTATTCACAGAAATTTGGGTTGCCAAATGTTGAAAGATAGGAAAGCATATTCATGATTTATATCATTAGGGATTATGACATCTTCTTCTTTTTCATTCCTGTAACAACAAACCTGACAGAAACAACTTCTGGGAGGAGAGGTTTATTTTGGCTCATAGTTGCAGAGGGTATATAATCCATCTTGGTGAGGAAGGCAAGATGGTGAAATCCTGTGGTGCTGTCTCACTTCTTGGTAGATCAATCAGCAGAGTGCTTGGGCTAGAAACAGAAATTTTTATCATTTCTAAGACCTGCCATTGGCCTCCCACTACTGCTAGGTAGGCCATCATCTCAAAGGTTCTTCAACTGTCAAACACATAAGCTGGTGGGAGGTAGGAATCTTATATACAGACCATAGCAGGCATTAATTCTCAGCATGATGGTATTAGCACACAGTAAAAGTTATAACCAAAATAGATGATGGTACATCTTGCCAAAAAAAATCAACTAAAATGCCAAGAGAATGGCTGAATATTTGATTTCCCCATTTGCTGGTTGAATAGGCTATAAATGAGATGATATTTGGAAAAAATTACACATTCATTCATCTCGGTAGTAGGCCATAAAGTGCAGTTTAGCTGTTGATGTAACAAAGCAAAACAAATAGCATGAGCCATTGTGTATTAATTATGTGTTCTTTTTATGTTTGGGGCTAGCTACTTGGAGATATTGTCATGCATAGTGGTTTCTAACTCATAGGGATTGCATGACACACATTTGTGAGCACATCTTCATTTGAAGATCAAACAATCTGAAACCTGTGCTTCCCAACCACCTCCCTTATTAGGCTTTCACTGTGCTCTTAGACTTCACAGTCTGCCTAACACCCAAAGGTTGGGTACTACAGAACCTCTGTACCTGCAGCCTTCAGAAATACTGAAATTATTCCAACTAGCTGGTCATGAGCTTTTCATTTTCATTTTTATTTATTTATTTGCAAGCAGAGAGAGAGAGAAAGAGAGAGACTAGGCATGCCAGGGCCTCCAGCTGCTACTCCAGACACATGCACCACTTTGTGAATCTGGCTTTACATGGGTATTGGGAAATCAAGCCCAGGTCATTAGGTTTTGTATGCAAATACCTTAACAGCTGAGCCATCTCTCCAGCCCAGCCATGAGCTTTTCTTTCTCTGTTGTGCCAGTTCCTTACTATGGGAACTGTATCTTAGGCAATCTTATTTTCCACTCTATCTACTGCCCAGCCTTGATGCTACTCTATGTGGTTCTTAATGGTGAATGTGCTCTGTGTTCTTGGTAAATGTGAATATGTATATATGCATAATGATAGTCATCTGCTATGTTAACCCTACCATACCTGAATAGTAATAAAGTTTACATTATCTGCATTATAATACAGTCTTTCATGACATTGTGGTTTGGATGTATGAGACCTATGCAGTGTGAAATAATAGGATTAAAAACAGAAGTATTTGAGCAAGTTATTAAGTCATCACCTCTTGCCTTCGTGAATGGGATGAGTGTGTGTATATAAGATAGATGGAAATATGCTAGTGCTTGTATATAAGACAGAAGGTTGTATTCTATTGTGTGCAAATGACACTGAAGGGAGTATTCTTCTGTGTGCATATGAGATTGAAGACCTTATTCTAGTGCCCTTTGCTCCATTGCTTTCCTTCTTCTGTCAGGTGAGGAAGAAAGTAGCTCTTCTGTTATGTGAGGACTCGGCATAAAGTTGCCATGCTGAAAGCAGACAATAGGCTGTGACCAGACACCTGCTATATTGGCACCTTGATCTTGGACTTCCTAGATGTTTCAACTGTAAAAAAATTATTATTTATAAATTCTTCAGTCACAAATATTTTATTATAGCAGTAGGAATGGACTAAGATGAGTGATAAATGATATTTGTACAAAATATACAAATGGGTTGATATGTATTTTTATTACACTTTTAAAATAAAATTTTCCATTAATATGAGTCATGAAATATACTTGGGCTGATATAATTGAACTACCCAGATTAAAATAACATTTAATAATGTTATATAATAGAGCTAATATGCTATTGTATTAAAGTGGAGGTCCATAATTCTTTTTATTCATCTCTCTTTTGTTATTATTTATTTTTATTATTACACACATACTTAGTATGGATACAACATGTGTTGGTATCATCCTTTCCCTCATCCCTGGCCTCATTCCACTGGGGCCTCTCCCCAGTGAGATTGTAGGAATTCTCCATGTGGGTGGTGGGATGTATTGTGGGAGCAGCAGTCAGTTGTTGAGGGGAGGCAGGGCCTCTGGGCGTGCTGTCCCAACCTAGGCCTCTTACAAACTTTCTGCCCCTCTTCTGCAAAATTGCTTAAGCCATGTTGGGATTATTTTAAATCTCCTTCAGTGATGTGCTCTTAGGAGCCTCTGGATCTCTGCTTTAGTTGAGAATCCTCAGTATCTGTCTCTTTTGCCCTGGTGTTGATTGTCAGGCTCAGCATGGAAGTAGCACCCTTGATTGTCTCCTCACTCCCTCTGTGGTTTCACCTGGGCCTTGGATGAAGTGTGAGGAGTAGTTTATCTCCTTGGGTCTTGCTACCTTCTGAAAAAGACAGATTCTCCAACGCAGAATGAAGTCAGCATAGGATAAATGGGATAAGCATTATTAATTTGGAGAGAATTTGATGGATGTTTAAAGCAAAGGCATATAAAGACATCAGGTCATACAAGAACATGTGAAATAACATATTTTAAACTTGGCTTGAGATTCCTTGAACAATATTAGCCCTCAAAATCTATTCATTTCCTCTATACTTGTGGTGTCAAATTTTGTGTTTGTTGCCTTAGGAAAACTGGAGACATGTCCTTGTTTTAATTTCCCCAAATTTCCATTGAAGGCTTTTACTCCATTCTTTCAGTTATATGTAACTTCCCGTGAGCAGATACTTCTTGGCATTTTGAACTGTGCAAAACCTTCCTATGTAGACAGAAGAAATCTCCTGGATGAACTTGGGATCTTCCTCTCCCCATACCACGATCTCCCATTTTCTTTCTCTTTCTTCTTCCTCCTTACTCATTCTGCTGTTGTCTTTCCTTTCCTTTCCTCCTTGTTTCTTTTGTGGGATGTAACAGAGAAGATAAATAAGTTTCTAGAACGGTAGACGTTCTAAAGTCTTTTAAATCCTGTTGCAGACTAAAGACACTCTTCTCAACAGTATTTACCATCTGTCCCTCTCTCCTCATTTCTGTCACACCAACACTGAGCATTTTTAATTAGCTGACATTATTAAAAACTTAAGCAAATTATATAAATTTTTCTGGGAATGCCAGAATCTTCCAAGAGAAATACTTTAAAAAATGATCAGCCGGGTGTGGTGGCGCAGCCTTTAATCCCAGCACTTGGGAGGCAGAGGTAGGAGGATCGCTGTGAGTTCAAGGCCACCCTGAGACTACATAGTTAATTCCAGGTCAGCCTGGGCCAGAGTGAGACCCTAACTCGAAAAACCAAAAAAAAAAAAGGTCAAAATTATGTATAGAAGTTAATCTTTATTTATATTAAATACCCAATATGTAGCAAACTTTGAGAAGTTGCCAATTCCTACAAGCATAAAATATTTAAAATAGCTTAATAATTTTATTAATTGTCTAAATCATCTAAGTTTTCTATATTTTAGAGTGCATCAATTGTGTTGGTCTTTCTTTTTTATTTTTTATTTTTTAGGGAGTGTGAGAGAGAGAGAGATGGAGTATATTTTTAATAAAGTGACTAAGACTATCATTCCATTTTTAATGCTTTATTAATCATTACATCATGTGAAAATAATCCATCCATTTTTATTAATTGAACTTCTGAAACAAGCCAAATTTTCTTCATTTCTTCTATTTACAATTTATTTTTTCCCTTTCACAAATTTCTTTGTTTGACATGATCAATAAAATATATTTTTATTATAATTTGCTTTTTCACATGAAATCATTTAATCTCATGCTTAGTTTTATAACTTTTGATTCATATTCATTTTTCTGTAAGAATTTTGTCTTTAGTCAAATTTATTCTTTAAGTAAATTTAAAGATGACAGAGGGCTGGGGGTATTGTTCAATGGTAAAGTGCCTGCATAGCATTTGTGAAGTTAAAGATTTAATCCCAAGCACCACAAAAAGGAAAAAAAAAATGGAAAAAAGCGACTTTTAGTGAAGTAATTTTGTTTGTTTTCATTTTTGCTTTGAGACAGCATCTCTTCCACACCAGACTAACATCACTACCTAACCAAGCATGATGCTGAACTCCTGATATCCACTTCCAGTGTGTTAGACTTAAATGCATGTGCCATACTGCCAGTTTAAAGTCCTTATGTTTTTCAAAAATTGAAATGCCCCAATTATATTTCTAAATTGCAGTTGACATTGTTTATTTCCACTTAAGTATAATCTAAAAATACGTGTTTGCAACTCAAGGATTTATATATATATATATATATATATATATATATATATATATATATATATTTGCTTATTTGTGAGGAGAAAGAGATTGAGAGTTGGCATTCCAGCACCTCTTACCACAGCCAAAAACCTCCACATGTGTGTGTCACATTGTGCATCTCACTTTACATAGCTACCGAGGAATCCAACCTGGGGCTGGCAGGCTTTCCAAGCAAGCAACATTATTTCCTTAGCCATCTCCCCAGCCCCAAATTAACAGGTCCTTGATGTAACAAAAGTAATGGAAGAACGGTCCTTGCAGCACAACATGTCAGGTTAGTTAACTACAGAAATTTTATTTTTGCATCATTAGAATTTATGAGCAAGTGCATGCCCTGCTAGGCTCCTTCCCAAGGTATTGTAACGGTCTATAAATGTTTGAGAACATGAAATTGAGGTCACTAACTTCAAAAAAAAAAAAAACTTATTTGGAAAAACACTACATTAAATAACAATAAATATATGGAAAATTATATAAAGGAAAATAATCAAATATTACTTACTTATATATAAATGTTCCTGAGAAACAAAGAGGCAACAGATACTACTTCTGCTTTACCCTGCTTTATGGTCTTAAAGCACCTTGGGCACACAAATTGCTGTTCAAGACACACTTTAACTAGAAGGAAGGTAGTCAACTATCTGCTAACATATTCCACATTCAAATCCAACTCATAAAAGATTAGCAGTCTAAATGTACAGCTAGGAAACCATACAAACCTTAGAAGAAAACACAAGGGCTAATGTTACTAACTTTTTATCAGAAAACAGATTCTTTGATACAATGCCAATACCATTAGAAACCAAAGGAAAAACAAAGATGAATTTGACTAAAACAGATTTTAAGAATACATATGTGTGTGTGTGTCTACATGTATATATTTTAAGTATTTTATTTATTTACTTGATGGAGAGTGAGAGAAAAAGAGAGAGAGGGTGGGGGAAAAAGATATATATAAAGAATAGGTGTGCCAGGGTCTTTAGCCATTGCAAATGAACTCAACGTGCATGCACCACTTTGTGCATCTGGCTTTACGTGGGTTCTGGAAAATCAAACCTGGGACCTTTGGCTTTGCCCTCAAGGACCTTAATTGCTATGCCACCTCTCCAGCCCAGAACTTTTCTATTAGTTACATTTCGCTGCTGCAAAACATATAAAAATAGAATTGAAAGAAGGAAGGGTTTCTTTTGGCTCACAGTTTTCAGATATAGTCCAACATGCCAGAGAAGACATGGCAGCTAGACCATGTGGTCAGGAAGCAGAGAATTGTGAATGATTTTCCACAGTTCACGTTCTCTTTTTTATTCAGTTGAAGACCAAACCTATGGGATGGTGCTTCCACAGTTAGGGTGGTCTTCCCACCTCAACTAACATAATCCAGAAATTCCTTCATAGACATGCCCAGAGATTTGTCTCCTAGATGATGCTAGATTCAATCAAGTTGGCAATGGAGACTATCCATCACATGTCAAAGGAATATTATCAAGAAAGCAAAGAGAACCAAGAGTGATCTCTCATGCTTGTCAGTATATATGGTTTTGTTCCCTCAAGTACTCAAATGCATTTGAGTCAGGTTAGGCATGGGTCCATTAGTCAAAGTGTGGCAGCTTAGGCTTGGGTACATTTATTCAAAGTGGTGACAGCAAACTTCTTCTATCTACACTTTGTCTCTAGTGAAGCCTTGATTAGACAATCCATTGGGTTGCATGGCATGCCACATCAGTAAACAGGGAAGCCACTTTCTCACGTGGATGTTTAATACCATTTCCTATGGAAGCAAAATTTCTAAAATGCCTAAAATATTGCAGGCTATTTTCACAAATAGGAAATTGGCCTCGATATCCATGACCTTGCAGTGCCTAGCAATACCATCACAAGACCCTCAAAATAGAAGAAAAAGATGATGACATCAAATTAAAAGAAAGACTAATGGAGAGAGGGAGGGGATATGATGGAGATTTGTGTTCTAAAGGGGAATGAGGGGAGGGGAGGGGAGGGAAATATCATATGTTTTTTGTATGTAAATATAGAAGGTGTCAATAAAATTTAATAATTAAAAAATAAAGGAATGTAGAGAAAAAAATGTATGTAACAAACTATTTTATTAAGACTGAAATAGATGTCACTTGCTAATGGACACTCTGTGGTCCCTTATGAAGGCAAGTCTCTGCTATTACTGTAGCAGGTGTGAGACAGCAGAAAAGACTAGAGGCAAGGATGGCTGGGGGTAGAAGTATTGTCTCATGATCTCCAAAAAATGTGACTTTAATTGGCTACAGAGATTAAAGCTTTCTAAAGTAGTAGCTGTGTGGTATTTACTATTTATTTGTTGGTAGGGTTTCACTACTGGCCTGAGCTGACTTTCAACTCTTTGAACTGTATTCTTACTGTCTGTCTTCCAAGATCTAGGATTATAGGATTTGCCACCAAGCCAAGCTTTCATGTGACACTTGGTAAATTTCCTGGACATCATATATATGAGAGAGGGAAGGAGGGAGGGAGGGAGGAAGAGAGAGAGAGACTGGGCACATCAGGGCCTCTTGCTGCTTCAAACCAGACTCATTAGCCACTTCATATGTCTGGCTTTACATTGGTACTAGGGAATTTAACCTGGACTGGCAGGCTTTGCAAGAAAGTGCTTTTAACTGCTGAGCCATCTCCCCAGCCCTTAGAGGTAATTTTTAAGAGCCAGATGGGCTCATTTGCAAAGTGAATCTGAATGTTTGCCAGTGAAACTTTTTCTTTTTTAGGTAACTCCTCAATATTGAGTTGACCTGAACTATGGCTGTGAACTTTAAAAAGTTATGTCAGGTTTTGTATGCTCAGGTCTCTCTACAGAATAGCCCCTATGTTTCTGGTTGTCTGTGTCTCCTTGGTTGCATAGGGGACCATGACAGAGGTCATGTACTATCTTGCTACATGTTACAGTCTTTTTAAAAGAATTTTTATTAAAAATTATTAAATGTATTAAAATTTATAATTTTTATTGATTTTTAATCTTACATACCAAAAAAACCCCACCTGATATTTCCCTCCTCCCCATTCCACTTTAGAACTCCAGTCTCCATCATATCCCCTCCCTTTCTCCATTAGTCTCTCTCCTAATTTGATGACATCATCTTTTCTTCTATTTTGAGGGTCTTGCAAAGGTATTGCTAGGCACTGCAAGATCATGGATATCGAGGCCAATTTCTGTCTGGGCAGCTGCATAGTAAGAGGTCATATCCTTCCTTTGGCTCTTCCATTCTATCCGCCCCTCTTCCGCAATGGTCCCTGAGCCACTGGAGGATGTGACAGAGGTGTTTCAGTGCTAGGCACTCCTCCATCCCTTCTTCTCAGCACTATGTTGCCTTTTGTGTCATCCCAGTGGTCATCACCATCTGAAAAGAGAAGCTTCTCTAGCCAGAAGTGAGAATAGCATTAATATGTGGACATGAACATTTAGTGTAGTGTCCCCAGGGCAGCTTGGTGGGAATAATATATACATTTAGTCAGACATGAGCAGGCTTATACCCCCAAGGCTCATGACCTCACCTACCATAGACTTTTACTTAGGTTTTTCAGTACCGGGTATGTATTCCCTCCCGTAGAGAGGGCCTTCAGTCCAATTATGGAGCAGTTGGTTACCCCAAGAGTAGACACGCCACTATTGCACCTGCTCAGTCATTGGGCCTGTCTGGCCAAGCTTGAATATTCAGCATCCACTATTTTCACTGTTGATGGCTTCTGTCTCCCATACGCTGCGTGCAGTGCAGCTTTTTCCAGCTTTCAGTTGGCTGGTCTACAGGGAGAAGGTTTTCTGCTCAGCACCAGCTTGCTTTCTCAGTGTCCTTGCCTCTCAGGCATGAGATGTCTTCAGCAATAGGGTCTTACTATCTATTTCTCTAGGGAAACCAAGGGCTTTGGCAAAAGCCTTAATGTTTTGGAGGCTACCGGGACCTCCTTGGCCAACATCTCACTGGAAGGAGTTCCATCCCAGGTACTGAAAATTTTCTAGTAACAGTCTACATCTTCTAGACGTGACCTTAATCAAAAAGTAGTTTTACATATGTCTTATTGATAATATCTTGAGTTTAGATTGTCCCTCCCCTGCCCTTTTGTATGCATTCTCTTCCCATGGCCTCGCTTTAGGCCATTCCCCTCCCTGTACTCAGTTCTCTATTTTTACATATGTGTATTACCATACACTTAAGTCCTTCCCTTTCTTCCCTCCCTTATAGCCTTTTACCCGCTTACTGGTTTCTGGTACCTATTTTTGGTTCCAGTTCATACACAAGTCTATACATTGGTAGCTAGGATCCACATATGAGAGAGAACATGTGACGCTTGGCTTTCTGAGCCTGGGTTACCTCACTAAGTATAATCCTTTCCAGATCCATCCATTTCCCTGCAAATTTCATAATTTCATTTTTCTTTACTGCTGAATAGAACTCCATTGTGTAAATGTACCACAACTTTATTATCCACTCATCTGTGGACGGACATCTAGGCTGCTTCCATTTCTTAGCTATTGTGAATAGAGCAGCAATAAACATGGTTTTGCAAGTATCTCTAAGGAAGTGAGAAGAGTCCTCTGATATATGCCTAGGAGTGCTATAGCTGGATCATATGGTAAATCTATTTCTAGCTGTCTCAAGAACCTCCACACTGATTTCCACAGTGGCTGGACCAGCTTACATTCCCACCAACAGTGTAGAAGTGTTCCTGTTTTTCCCATCCACGCCAACACTTATTGTCATTTGTTTTCTTGATGGCAGCCATTCTGACAGGAGTGATATGGAATCTCAAAGTGGTTTTAATTTGCATTTCCTGATGGCTAAGGATGTAGAACATTTTTTAGATGTTTATATGCCATCTGTATTTCATCTTCCGTGAATTTCTATTTAGTTCTGTAGCCCATTTTTTAACTGGGTTGTTTGAATTTTGTTATTCTGTTTTTTGAGTTCTTTGTATATTCTGATATTAATCCTCTGTCAGATGAATAACTGGCAAAGATTTTCTCCCATTCTGTAGGTTGTCTTTTTTGCTCTATTCACAGTGTCCTTTGCTGTACAAAAGCTTTGTAATTTTATAAGGTCCCAGTGGTTGATTAGTGCTTTTATTCTCTGAGCAATTGGAGTTATATTCAGAAAGTCCTTGCCTATTCCAATATGTTGAAGAGTTTCCTACTTTTTCCTCTAGCATTTTCAGAGTTTCAGGTCTGATATTAAGGTCCCTGATCCATTTGGACTTGATTCTTGTGCAAGGAGAGAGACAAGGATCTATGTTTATCCTTTTACAAACAGATGTCCAATTTTCCCAGCACCACTTGTTAAAGAGGCTATCTTTTCTCCAATGAGTATTTTTGGCGTTTTTGTCAAAAATCAGGTAGCTGTAGCTGTCTGGATTAATATTTGGGTCTTCTATTCTGTTCCATTGATCTACCTGTCTGTCCTTGTGCCAGTACCATGCTGTTTTTGTTACTATGGCTTTGTAGTATAACTTAAAATCGGGTATGGTTATACCACCTGCCTGATTTTTGTTATGCAAAATTGTTTTGGCTATTCGAGGTTTTTTGTGTTTCCAGATGAATTTTAGTATTGTTTTTTCTATTTCTGTGAAGAATGCTATTGGGATTTTAATGGGGATCGCATTAAATGTGTAGATTGCTTTTGGTAAGATTGACATTTTCACTATATTGATTCTTCCAATCCAGGAGCATGGAATGTCTTTCCATTTCCTTGTGTCTTCTGCAATTTGTCGCCGAGTTTTTTATAGTTCTCATTGTAGAGATCCTTCACTTCCTTGGTTAAGTTTATTCCAAGGTATTTTATTTTTTTGAGGCAATTGTGAATGGGAGAGATTCCTGATTTCATCCTCTGCATGTTTGTTGTTAGTGTATAGAAAAGCTACTGATTTCTGTGTGTTTATTTTGTATCCTGCTACATTGCTAAAAGTGTTTATCAGCTCTAATAATTTGCTGGTAGAGTCCTTAGGATCTGTTATGTATAGAATCATATCATCTGCAAATAATGATAATTTGACCTCTTCCTTTCCGATTTGTATCCCCTTTATGAGTGCCTCTTGCCTTATTGCTATGGCTAAGACTTCCAATACTATATTAAATAATAGTGGAGAAAGTGGACACCCTTGTCTTGTTCCTGAATTTAGAGGAAAAGCTTCAAGTTTTTCCCCATTAAGTATTATGTTGGCTGTAGGTTTGTCATAAATAGCTTTTATTATGTTGAGATATGTACCTTCTATTCCAAGTTTCTGTAGTACTTTCACCATGAAGGGGTGTTGGATTTTGTCAAATGCCTTTTCTGCATCTATTGAGATGACCATGTGATTTTTGTCCTTCAGACCATTTATATGGTGTATTACATTTATGGATTTATGTATGTTGAACCATCCCTGCATCTCTGGGATAAAGCCTACTTGGTCAGGGGTGAATAATCTTTCTGATATATTCTTGTATTCTGTTTGCCAGTATTTTGTTGAGAATTTTTGCATCTATGTTCATGAGGGAGATTGGTCTATAGTTTTCTTTTTTTGATCTGTCTTTGTCCGGTTTGGGTATCAGGGTGATGCTGGCTTCATAGAAGGATTTTTGTAGAATTCCTTCCTCTTCTATTTTATGGAAAAGTTTGAGAAGCATTGGTGTTAGATCTTCCAGGAATGTCTGGTAAAATTCAGTAGTGAATCCATCTGGGCCTGGGCTTTTTTAATTGGGAGACTTTTTATGACTGCTTGGATCTCTGTGGTTGTTATAGGTCTATTTAAATGGTTTATCTCATCTTGATTTAATTTTGGTAGGTCATATAAATCAAGGAAATCATCCATTTCTTTCAGGTTTTCAAACTTAGAGGCATATATATTCTTAAAGTATGTCCGTATGATTTTCTGAATTTCTTTGGTATCTGTTGTGATGTTGCCTTTTTTCATCTCTAATTTTATCAATTTTTGTCTCTTTCTCTTTCTTTTGGTCAGATTTGCTAAGGGTTTGTCAATCTTGTTAATCCTTTCAAAGAACCAACTCTTTGTTTCATTGATTTTTTTGATTGTTTTTTGGTTTCCATTTCATTAATTTCTGCCCTAACCTTTATTATTTCTTCCCGTCTACTGATTTTTGGTTTGCCTTGTTCTTCTCTTTCCAAGGCCTTAAGGTGAAGCATTAAATTGTTTAGTTGTGAACTCTCTAGTTTCTTAATATAGGCACTTAGAGCTATAAATTTCCCTCGTAGGACTGCCTTCATTGTGTCCCACAGGTTTTGGTATGTTGTATTCTCATCATCATTTGATTCTATGAATTTCTTGATTTCTTCTTAATTTCTTCAATGACCCATGCGTCATTCAATAATGTACTGTTTAGTCTCCATGAATTTCTGTATGCTCTGTAGTTTTTCTTGTTGTTGATTTGCAGTTTAATCCCATTGTGGTCAGATAGCATACAAGGGATTATTTCAATTTTCCTGTATTTGTTGAGATTTGATTTGTGTCCTATCATATGGTCTATTTTAGAGAATGACCCATGTGCCGCTGAGAAGAATGTATATTCTGCAGTATTTGGATGGAATATTCTGTATATATCTGTTAGGTCCATTTGTTCCATGATATCATTTAATGCAGTTGTTTCTCTGTTTATTTTTTGTTGGGTAGACCTGTCAAGTGATGAGAGCGGGGTATTGAAGTCACCCACTACTATTGTGTTAGGTGTTATTTCTGACCTTAAGTCCGATAGTGTTTGTTTGATGTAATTGGGGCCCCGTGTTGGGAGCATAAATGTTTAGGATTGTGATATCCTCCTGTTGGAGTGTTCCTTTAATCAGTATAAAGTGACCTGCTTTATCTCTCCTCACTAATGTTGGTTTGAAGTCTATCCTGTCAGAAATTAGAATGGCAACCCCTGCTTGTTTTCTGGGTCCATTTGCTTGATATATCTTTTCCAGCCTTTCACCCTAAGAATGTTTCTATCTTTTATTCGGATGTGAGTTTCCTGAAGGCAACAGATGGTAGGATCCTGCTTTTTAATCCAGTCTGCAAGTCTATGTCTTTTGATTGGGGCATTGAGGCCATTGATATTAAGAGTTATTATTGAAAGATATGTATTTGATCTGTCCATTTTTCTTGTTTTGTAGTTCTTCCTGGTTTTCTTTTTACTCACTTGTTCTAACTGTTGAATATGATTGGATTTTTTTCCTATTTCCTGCTGTGTGTGTTTTGCTTTTTCTTCAGCATGAATGATTCCTGCAAGTATTTTCTGTAGAGCTGGCTTAGTTGTCATAAATTCCTTTAGCCTGTCTTTGTTGTGGAATGTCCTTATTTCTCCATCAATTTGGATAGAAAGCTTTGCAGGATAAAGTAATCTTGGTTGACAGTTTTTATCTTTCAGAACTTGGAATACATCACCCAGGCCCTCCTGGCTTTTAGGGTTTGTGTTGAGTAATCTGCTGTGACCCTGATGGGTTTCCCCTTAAATGTCATTTGCTTTTTCTCTCTAACTGCTTTCAGTATACTTTCTTTGGTTTATGTATTTAGTAGTTTAATTATAACATGGTGAGAAGAGGTTCTTTTTAGGTTTTGTCTGTTTGGTGTTCTAAATGCTTCTTGTATCTGCATTGGCATTTCTTTCCCAATTTGGGGAAAATTTTCTTCTATGATTTTATGGAAAACACCTACTAAGCCTCTGGATTGAAATTCTTCCCCTTCTGCTATACCTTGAATTCTTATGTTTGATCTTTTCATAGTGTCCCTCATGTCTTGGAGTTCCCATTCATACCTTTTTATTAGCTTGTCTTTCTCTTTGTTGGACTGTGATAGATCTGCCACCTGTCTTCTAGCTTGATATTCTGTCCTCTCCTTCATCCATTCTACTAGTGAGACTTTCCACAGAGTTTTTTATTTCACTGACTGTGTTCTTCAATGTTAAGATTTCAGCCTGGTTTTTCTTCAGTAGTTCTATTTCCTTGTTCATGTCCTCTAATGACCTTTTTTATTTCATTAAACTGTTTCTCTGTAATCTCCTTCAACAGTTTGTTTTCTTCTCTAATTCCTTTTTTTTCTTCTCGGATTGCTTTCATTTCTTCTTTCATTTCTTTGAGCATAGATATCATCATTCCCTTGAAATCTTTGTCAGGAATTTCATCTAAAACAGTCTCATTGTTGGACCTATCTGATGGATTTGCAATTTTTGGTGGAATTGCATTGTCTTGATTCTTTGTGTTTCTTGTATTATAATGTAGTGACTTTTGCATCCTGGATTGCTTTGATGCTTAGGTTTCCTATTTATCTTCAGTGTTCTTAGGTGTTGTGATCCACCTTTATATTATTTTAGGATATGGGTTTAAGGTGTCAAGTGTAGCACTTGTACTTAAGTAGAAGTACTCCTAGCTGTTGAGTTTGCTTGTTAAGCAATTATTGTAGTGGACTGGTGGAACAATTTCGATGCAAGTTCTAAACTTCAACAGAGCAAAATACACATTCAATTGACATGAACACAGAGTATACAAGTGTGAGAATTGAGACAACCAGTCCTATAGGGTTAAAATCCCTAAGGGCATGTGATGGTCCACTCCCTTAGTCCTGTCAGCTTGGGAATCAGACCCTGTCCTCAATAATAACTGAAGCAAAAGATAAAGGCCCTTTAAATCTATAAGTAGTACAGATAGCAATATTCAACCCTCACATTCAGCTTATTTGAAAATGGTAAAGCCACCCACAAATATGTAATACATACCCTGCCTTGACCTGGAAAGAGTGGTTAGCACTTTCAATGCAGGCCTTTGTTATCTTTTGGTGTGGCTTTTAAACTCACCAATGCTGGGTGCCCACCTCGTTACCTGGGCTGTGGAGCTTGGGTCAGGTCAGCTGGGGCCGGTGTTGACGATGTGGTTCAAATTTGCCACTGGTTGTTGTTCGATTCTACCAATTCCTGGGAGCTGATGAATGGGGATGGGCGAATTCAGGAAGCCTGCAGCAACTCACGGTGTGTGTCTCTTTCAGTAGCTCCGCAGATTTTTCTTTGATTTCTGGGCTCTGTGAGGAGACTGATGAGGTTGAAAAGTCCCTTTTTTTTGTTTGTTTGTTGGGCGGCGTTTGCAGCGGAAGCTCAGCGGGCTTAGCTGACCTGGTTGGAAGCTTTGGATCGAGAGTTGGAGTCTTGGTGCCGATCCGTTGGGGAACCGGCTGAGTGAAGTGAAGTTGCTGGGGTGCTCTTGGGTGGAGGAGCCCTGGGAGCCCTGGGAGCCCACGGATGGGGAGAGCCGGCTGGATGGGGAGAGCGGCTGGGGAGTCCGCGGCTGGGGAGTCCGCGGCTGGGAGTCCGCGGGGGCTGGGGAGCGAGCTGCCGGGGCCGCACTCTCCACAGTGGGTTTCTGGCTGTCTTTTGCTTTTCCGCTATTTCCCGGAGAAAATATTCTGCTCTCTTCCTCAGATGAGTGTAGTTTTTCTTGATTCTCTGCCTGATCCGGTTTGGCGTGGCTCCTATGCCGCCATCTTTCTCTAATGGAGAGTGAACACAACATAGTTTTACTGGGATAATTTAGGGAGAATTTGATGTATTGAGCCCCTCTTAGCAAAAGACTAGTGAGAGCTTGACCCTGGAGAGCATAATCTTTGTCTCCATAATATTCTAATCTGGTTCCTAATTCCAGATATGGGTTCCTTTATACTAAGTGAATCTCTTATCCAATCAGAAAGCATTGGTTACTGACCAAGGCTGTGTGTACGTCCTATAAGGGTGTTTGCTTCTGAGTAGCTTAGACCTCTCTTAGACCCTCATGTAGCACTTTCTAGCATTGGATGGGCTAACTGGGGACTGGATCTCTTCCAGATTCCAGCCAGGTCTCTCCATGCTCTGTGTTGACAGCTAATGGTGTCTTCAGCAATAGGGTCTTACCTTGTGCCTCAAGTGGGTAATCAAGGTCTTTGGCAGAAACCTGTCATGTTTTGGGGACCTTGTAGGTCTCTGTGATCAATGATTCATTGTGGGTAGCAACCAATTTTTGGTACTGGGAATTACAGGCCAGAGACAAAAAAAATAAAAAAAGTTATGTTTCATCTCACCCTTTCCAGGGCCCCTCTTTTAACGTCCTCCCTACTTACTCCTGTTGAGGGTTTCATCATTTAGTCTATCTTCAAGGATAAAGATTTCTATGGTACCAGTTCATTTTGAATTTAGTTTTGTGTTTGTTTTCTCCCATCCTCCCCATCATCTCCCCTCAAATACTTTCATCCCTATTGTCTGGGTCTTGAGTTGCCTATCAGTTATGTCAGCAACTCGAGCTGGTCCAGGTTAGGAACCTCACATGAGTGAGACCATGCAGCATTTGTCTTTCTGTGATTGTGTGAGTTCGCTGATTATGATCTATTCCAAGTCTGTCCATTTTTCTACAAATTTCATTGTATCATTTTTTTCTTACTCCTGAGTATAATTCCATTGTGTAAATGTACCACAACTTCTTCATCTATTTATAGAATGGAATGATGTATACATGGCTTGATTTCAGTTCTTAGCTATAATGAATTGAGCAACTATATGGTTGTGCAAATATCTTTGTAGACAAGCATGAAGCAGGTAGGATAAATGCCCAGTAAGGGAATAACTGTGTCTGTTGGTACTTCCATAGTCATCCTTTTCAGGAATCTCCATATTGTTTTCCATAGTGGTTGTACAAGTTTATATCCCCACCAACAGTGAATGAGGGTTCCTACTACCCCACATTCCTCACCAACATTTGTTGTCATTTGGTTTTTTTAATGATTGCCATGCTTACTGGAGTTAGGTAGAATCTCATAGCTGTTATAATTTGCATTTCTCTAATGGCTAGCAATGCTAAACATGTTCCTAAGTGTGTGTTAGATATTTGTATTTCTTACTCTGAGAATGCCCTATTCAGTTCTCTGACCCATTTTTGATCTGGGTTGTGTGATATTTTACAATTTATTTTATTTATTTATTTATTTTTTTTTGGTTTTTTTGTAGATTCCAAGTATTAGACCTATGCCAGTGGTATAGCTGGCAACTTTTTTTTCCATTCTGTGGGTAATGAATTATCTCTGATTATGGTATGTCTGTGCAAAACTTTTTAGCTTCATGAGATCCCGTTGGTGGAGTGATTTTGTAATTTCCTGGGCTAATGGAGTTTTGTTCAGGAAGTCTTTCCCTACTTCTATATATCATGGAGAGTTCCTCCTAATTTTTCTTCCAGTAGGACAAGATTTTCAGGTCTTATACTGAGGTCTTTAATCCATTTGAACTTGATTTTTGTGAATGGTGAGATGAGCAGGTCTAGTCTCATTTTTCTACATATGATTATCCAATTTGTCCTGCATCATTTGTTGAAGATGATGTGTTTTCTCCAGTCTAAGTTATTGGTCTTTGTCAAAGAACAAGTAGCTTTAGTTACTTGACCTAAGGTCTGGGTCTTCAATTCTATTCCATTGGTCTATTTTTCTGTTTTTATGCCAGTACCATGATGTTTTTGTTACTATGGCTTTATAATATAGCTTTATATTGGGAATGTTAATACCTTAGAGGTGTTTATTTTGCTGAGGACATGGTTGGATATCTGGGGCCTGAAGCCATTCCATATGAATTTTGAGATAATTTTTTCGATCTCTGTGAAGAATGATTCTGGAATTTTTATTGGTATTGCATTAAATCTCTACATTGCTTTTGGTAAAATTCCCAATTTCACAATACTAATTCCAACTATCCAGGAATGTGGGAAGTCTTTCTATCTTCTCAAGTACTCTTTTTTCTTTCTTGAGGATTTTAAAAAATGTTTTAACTATATAGGTCTATCACATACTTGGTTAGTATTATTACAAGGTATTTAATTTTTTATATTGCTATTAAAAATGAGATAGCCTCACTGATTCTTTTCTCTGTATATTTGTCCTTTCCATGTAGAAATACTACTTATTTTTGTGTGTTGATTTGGTATTCTGCCTATTTACTGAATTAATTAATCACAATTAGATGTTTTGAAGTGGAGACTTTGGGGGCACTTATGTATAGGATCATGACATCTTCAAATATGGCTAACTTGATATCTTGCTTTCCAATTTATATCCCTTTTATTTCTTTCATCTGTCATATTGCTTGGGCTAGGACTTTTAGTACTATATAGAAGAGCAGTGGTGAGGTTGGTCACTCTTGTCTTGTTCCCAATCTCAATGGGAACTCCATGTATTTTTTCCCCCTTAAATATTATTTGGCCTTTAGGTGCTTTATATAAAGCCTTTATTGTGTTGAATTATAAACCTTCCATACCTATTTTATCCAGCATTTTGATCATGAAGTGGTCTTGTATTTTTTCAAAGAGCATCTCTGCATCAATTAAGATGATCAAGTGGTTCTTATGATTAAATTTATTTATGTGGTATATTATGTTGACCAATTTCCATATGTTGAATAATCCCTGAAGCCCTAGCATGAGACCTACTTGATCAAGGTGGATAATACTTTTGAAATGTTGTTTAATTTTCTTTGAGAGGATAATGTTCAGGATTTTTGCATATAAATTTGTCAGGGATGTAGGCATATAGTTTTCTTTTCTTATTGGATCTTTATCTTTTTTTTTTTTTTAATTACAGTGATGCTAGCTTCATAAAAGGAGTTTGGGTCATTCCCTGCTCTCCAATTATGTGAAACACTTTAGAGAAAAATTGGTTTCAGTTCTTCAATGAAGTTTTGATAGAATTCAGATGAGAAGCCATCTGATCCTGAACTTTTCTTTATAAGGATGTTTTTCTATACCTTTTCAATCTTAATAGATGTGAGGTAACCCAGGTGCAGAAAGCCAAATATCACATGTTCTCTCTCATATGTGGATTCTAGCTAAAAATGATTGGGCTTCTATGTGAGTAAAAATAAAACTCAGTAGCAAAAGCCAGTAAGCTAGAAAAGGGAAATAAAGGGAATAGAAAAGGAGGGAGGGGGACTTAATAGGATGGTATTCTATATATGTAAATAGAAGAACAGATTAATGGAGGTGAAAAGGCCTGAGGTCAGGGGAAGAGATTGAGTAAAGGAACGGTGGAGGGAGGGCTAATCAAAATCTAAAAGGATATAAAAAAGTCATATGGAAACCTACTTTTCTGGACAATGGAACATTCAGAAGCCATAGATTGTTACTAGAAAATTTTGAGTGCCAAGGATGGGATACCTTCCAGTGGTGTGTTGGCCAGGGAGGTCACAGATACCCCCAAAACATTATAGGCCATTGCCAGGGCCCTTGGTTTCCCACCAGGAATAGATGTAAGACCCTATTGCTGAAGACTCCACATACTTGAGTGGCAAGTTCACTTGTAAAACTTGCTGGAGCTGAGCTGAAAGCCTCCTCCATGTGGACCAGCTGACAGAAAGTTGGAAAAAGCTATGCTGCTTTCAATGGGAGAGAGAAAACACCAGTGAAGGTACTCAACAGTGAACACTGCAAGCTTTAAATTTGGCCAGCCAGGCCAAATGGGCAAATGGGTGCCATAGTGCCATGTCTGTTATGGGGGAAACCAACTGCTCTCTACTTGGACTGGAGGCCAGCTCCATGGGAGGGAATACATCCCTGATACTGAAAACCTATGACAGAGGTACTCATGAGCCCTAAGGGAGTAATGTCTGCTGGTATCTGGCTAAATGATCTATGCTCACCAAACTGCCCAGTAAGCACTTCTCTTAATGTCCACACCCACATATTAATGCTATGCTCACTTTTGTTTAGAGAAAGTTCTCTTTTCAGATGGTGGCAACCTTGGGATGACTCAGAAGGCAACATGGTGCTGAGAAGAAGGGACAGAGGATTTCTCAGCACTGACACATCTCAAACCCACCTTCCAAGGCTCAGAGTCCATTGTGGAAGAGGGGGTGGAAAGAATGCAAGAACCAAAGGAAGAGCAGGACTCCTTACAACTTGCTCCTCCAGACACAAAATGGCCTGGATATCCATGACCTCACAGTGCCCGACACTACCTACACAAGACCTTCTTAATAGGAAGAAAAGATCATGATTTCAAACTGAAAAGAGAGACTGATTGAGAGGGAGAAGGGATATGATGTAGAGGGAAGTTTCAAAGGGGAAATTGGGTGGAGGGAGGGAAGTACCATGGGATATTGTCTACAATTAAAGAAGTTGTCAAAAAATAGATGTGGTAGGTTTGTTTAGGAAATTAATTTGCTCTGAGTTTAATATTGGTAGTTTGGCATTTGCCTAGAAATTCATCCATTTCTTCCAGATTATCCAATTTTGTAGAGTAGAGGTTTTGTAACTATGTCATAATGATTCTTCCAATTTCATTGATGTCTGTGTGACCTCTCCTTTTTCATTTCTTATTTTGTTAAGTTGAGAATTTTCTTCTTTTCACTTGATCAAATTGGCCAGGTTTTGAACAATCTTATTATTTTTTTCAAAGAATTGGCTCTTAGTTTCAGAGATTTTCTTAATTGTTTTTTGCTTTCCAATTCCTTAATTTCTACTCTGATCTTGATAATTTCTTTCCATCTGGAGCTTGTAGGGTTGGATTCTTATTGTTTTTCCAATGTTTTTAGGTGGAAAGTTAGGTTATTAATTTTGGATCTCTCCTTCTTTGTTTTGAAGGCATGTAGCACTCTGAATTTTCCCCTTTGAACTCCTTCCATTGTGTCCCTTAAGTTTTGCTAAGTCATGTTTTCATATCACTCAATTCTAGAAATTTATAATTTATTTTTTTATTTCTTCCAGAACACATTCATTGTTTAAAAGTGTGATGTTCAATCTCCAGGAGCTAGTGGAGTACCTGATGTGTCTTTTCTTGTTAATTTCTAGCTTTAAGGCATTTTGACCTGATATGATTCAGGAACTTTCCTCAATTTTCCTGAATTTATGGAGGCATGCTTTATGGCCTAATATACAGTCTATTTTGGAGAAGGTTTCATGGACTGCTGAGAAGAATGTGTATTCTGTAGAACTGGGCTGGAAAGTTCTGTATATGTTCATTAGTTCTAGTTCATCTAAGATGTTGTTGAGCTCTGTTATTTCCCTGTTGATTTTCTGCTTTGTTGATCTGTCTATTAATGATAGTGGAGTATTGAAGTCCCCAACTGTGATGGTGTTGGTGTTTATTTCTGTTTTGTTGTCAAGTAGGTTTTATTGCATAAACTGTGGTGTACCTGTGTTTGGTGCATATAGATTTATGATTGTGATATCTTCATGTTGGATCATTACCTTGATGAGGAAGTGGCCTTCTTTTTCCTTTCTGATTACCTTTGGTTTGAAGTCCATTTTATCAGATATTAATATAGCTACACCTGCTTGTTTCTTACTTCCATTTGCTTTGAATATCATTTTCCATACTTTCATTCTGAGGAGGTGTCTGTCTTTAGTGGTGAGCTGGGTTTCTTGAAGACAATAGATATAATTTCGGATCCACCCTGTTAACCTGTGTCTTTTTATGGGTGAGTTAAGGCCATTCATATTTAGTGTTATAACTGTGAGGTTTTATTTAATCCCTGCCATGATGGGGTGCTTTATGTGGTTTGGTGCTTTTTGATCTTTGTACTTTTTTGAGCCTGCTCTAGTTTTTGTTATTGTGATCTTCTTCTTTTAGGATCTTGAGATTGGTTGTTTAAGTCTTCTGTGTGAAGTATTTCCTGAAGTATTCTCTGTAGGTTTGGCTTTGTGTTCATATAATCATAGAATTGACTTTTTTCATGGAAAGTTTTCCTTTCACCATCTATTATTAGGGATACTTTCACTGGATCCATTGCTTGCATTAGAAGCCATAGTTTTATATAATTTGAAGTTTTTCATCCCAGGCCCATCTGGCATTCAGGGTTTCTATTGAGAAATCTGTGGTAATTCTGATGGGATTTTCTTTGTATGTAATGGTTTGTTTCTTTCTTGCTGCTTTTAGCAAAGGTCTGTACAATCACAGGTCCAGGCAGCCCCATGCTAGCACAGGGGAACCAGATCCAGGGAATTGGGGAGGTGGGGAAGGAACTGGGTACTCTAACCTACTCACTCTGGGCATTCATCCTCCAGATCAGGGAATTCAGGAGTTGGGACCCAGGTGCAATTCAGTGATGAAGGAGGAGCAAGGGGCCAGATTCTACAGCAAGCTCATAGGGTCCAGGCTGCCCTAAACTGGCAGTAGGGGGATCTTGGAACAAGGAACTGTGTCTCCTTTATCAGGCTTATATTTTTAATTTATTTATTTAGTTACTTGCAAGGAGGAGAGGTAGGTAGCTATGGATGTGCCATAAAAAAACTCAACACATATGTACTATTTTGTGTATCTGGCAATATGTGAGTGCTAGGAAATTGAACCTGGGAAGTCAGGCATTGCAAGCAAGTACCTTTAACCACTGAGCCATTTCTCCAACCACAAGTCTTATTTTGGGATAAACAAATAAGTTTAAATTCTCACCTCTAATATGTTCCACCTTCCACTGATTATGGAAAAGTTACTTGGCCTGTAAGTACACCACCTCACCTGTGTAGAGGCAGACAATCTCTTGATCCTTCTCAGTCTTGAAGGAAACTTATTCTAATCCGATGCCTTCTCAAGAAGCTCAGTTAGTTTTTCTTCAGTGTTATTCTTCTTCCACATATGTTTATATTTCTGTTTTGCATGTGTTGCATGGGTGCCAGACTTCCAAATCCCAGTCCACGTGCTTGTGTCACAAGTGCTTTACCCATTGAGCCATCACTCCAGCCCTTCTTTTTGGATTTGTTGTTAAGAAAGTTCTGAGTCATTGGTGTCTTAGTCTCTCCATGCTGCCAAAAGAAGACAGTATCATTGGAGTGTCTATGAATAATAGCAATATTTTTCTCACAATCTGAGAAAAGAAGACCAAGGTCAAGTTGTTACCAGTTACACTGACTTTTTCCTATGTAGAATTTTGAGATGTTTGGGAAACAGTTACAGCAGCTATAATGAAAGACCATTTGTCTTTCTGTTTTAATGCATTTTTGTTCAGTAGGCTAGAAAATTATCCATTGCATCAAAACTGGCACCAATTAAGTCTTAATTATTTATTAAGCATAGACTTCACTTTTTATGATATAATTTTATTACAATAATAGCAATTTATATTTATCACCTAAAATATTTCATTATCATTTTTGTACTTCATTATCTTAATAAAAAACAAATGCATTCCATTTTTTAGACTAAACTCTTATTTTTGTTTCCAGTATTCCCTCACAAATCAGCACTATCTCTGCTGTGCTATGGTGGAGGTTTTATCTCCAGAGCTATCTGGATCTATGTTTAATGTAATTGTGTCTTAGCAATTTTAAAATTAGATGGGTGTGGGGATGGAGGACTTAACATTGCTGAATGGATCACCTCCAACATTTCCTTGCCTCTTTCCCCTTGTTACTCACAATGTGTTCAGCAGTGTGCATCACCTGTTAAGCTCCTGGGCTATGTTTTTGGCAGGAATTCCTGAATCTATTTGGAAATTTGTGGAATGTTTCACAAAACTCCCAAACTACAATTCACCTACAATTCAGAATAGGTCAGTGAATGTAGCTACACTATTTGTAACACATTTACAATGGTATCTTAAATATCCAAGTACTATGTCCACTTTACACAATTTACATTATAAACGTTTAACATAAAGTCATAGATATGATATATCCTCACATACAATGCAGGGTTGAGAATCTTAAAGTATATTGGAAATACAGTTAACTCTTGGTGATGTTTTTTGAAGTTGTAAGAGCAGATAACTTCAAAATACCTGCAAGATTATTCTGGGACAGCTAAATAAATAAGTGGATTAATGGATGAATCAATGAATATATAAGCCTACTAAATAAAGATTAATGCCTGGAGAGGTGGCTTGGTGTTTATGGCACTTGCCTGCAAAGCCTAAGGACCTAGGTTCGGTTTCCCAAGACCCACGTAAACCAGATGCATATGGTGGCCTATATGTCTATAGTTCATTTACAGTGGCCAGAGGCCCTGGTGCTGCACCTATTCTCTCTCTCCTTCTGTCTCTCTCTCTGCCTCTTTTTCTCTTAAATAAACAAATAAATAAAATTTAAAATACAATAAAGTATTTAAAAAGCAAGATTTTAAAAATTGAAGTTGAGGGGAACACAATTGATTTTTTTTGTTTTTTTGCTGAACCCATTTTCAGTGATATACCACTTGAAATGACATTTCTTATTCTGTCTCTTGATGCATACATAGTAAGTTATTGGATGCAAACTATTACAAGAAAAATAATTGTCTACTTTTAGCCAATACCCTGACTATTTCTTACCTACTAATTTCTTTTTTATATTTTTTATTAGATAGCACGTGTTGGTACCATGCTTAGCCGCATCCCTGTACTCACCCTTCTTAAGGGACCCTATTCATTGGGGATGACAGATATCCCCATGGGGATTGTGGGTCATGCATTGTGGGCATAGCCATCAGTTATGCGGAAGAGGCAATGTCTCTGAGCATAATATCCCAACTTGTGTCTCTAACAATCTTTCTGACCCTATTCCATGAATTTCCCTGAGCAATGTTCTGTTTGTTTTAAGTCTACTTCAGTGATGAGGTCCTGGGAGCCTCTGTGTCTCTGGATCTCTGGGTTTGGAAGGAGCTGAGTGTGCTTTGTGTCTACTTCTTTCACCATTGTGCTGATACCAGGTTCACCACGAAAGCAGCATTCTTGCTCATTTCCCCCATTACTCTATGGTTTCAGCTGGGGCCCTGGTGAAGTGCAATGGGTTGATTCTCTCCTCAAGTTCTGTGTCCGTATGAAAAAGAGAAGTAAATTCTCCAATGGAGAGTGAAGTCAGCTCCAGATAAATGAGATAACCATTATTAGTTTAGAGAGAATTTAAGGTGTAGGCCCTTTTATAGCCCAAGATTGGTGAGAGATTGATATTGGAGGTCAAACTCATTTCTTGGATATGATTCTGACTAGTTTCCCAGTTCCAGCTATGGGTTCCATTCCACTGAGTGGATCCATTGGTCAATTCAAAAGCAGTTGGTTACCCACCATGGCTATGTGCCACTATTGCACTTGGGTGAGTATCACATCAGGTTGGTTTTTGCTGAGTAGCTTAGACCACAAGTTGCTTCTACAGATTTTGGCCATTTTCCCTCAGTAGCTCATGTAGAACCTTCTGGTACTAGACAAGCTAACTGTCTAGGGACTGACTCTCTTCCAGATTCCAGCCAGGTTTCTCCATGTTCCCCACCTACAGCATATGGTGTCTTTGGCAGTAGGGTCTTACCATTAACCTTCAGTGAGTAATCAAATGCTCTGACAGAAGTCTGTCTTATGGAAACCTTGCAGGTCTCTCTGATCAATAGCTCATTGTGGATGTTAGCTGCATCCTGGTACTGGGAATTACAGGCTGGCACCAAAGGAGAAGAAGGAAGAAAAAGATAGGTAATATAAAATAGAAAGAGAGAAAAGAGAGAGAGAAATAGGAGAAGATTTATGTTATTCTTCATCATACCCTCTCCAGGACCCTTTGATTCAGTTGTGCCCTCTAAGGACCTGATGAAGGCTCAACCTTTTAGTCTGTCTTTCAGGATACAGGATTTTATGATACCAGTTCAATTTGGATCCAGTTTTGTGACCCCTCCACCATTACCCTCCCCTCTCTACCCCACCCTCCCTAATTTCATTTTAGAGTGGAGGAGTTAAGAAAGGGGACTTAAGAAAATTGAGGGGTGGAAGAGATAGCTAAGTGAGTAAACACTTGTCACACTAGCATGCGGGACTGAGATTGCATCCTCAGAACCTATGTAAAATGGTAGGACATGCTTTTACTCTCAGTACTGAGAAGTTAGAGACAGGGAATTGCTGAAGTTCATTGGCTACCTAGTCTACAAAATTAGTGAGGAAGACCTCTGATGTCAATCTCTGGCTTCCACATGCACACATATGCCCACACATATCAGCACACACATGTGTACTCACAATCAAACATGTACTACGCATGCATGCACACTATACATACATAATCAAAAATAAAGGAAAATGGATAGCCTATAGAACAAATGGAGTAGAAGAATTAAGACCATTCACATAAAGATGCAGCAACATTTAAAGTAACAAATCAGTGGTGTGTATATAATTACTGCCTGTGTTTATGTTGATGCTGTTGCTTGGATCTGCATCTATCTTTAGATATGTACAGAAATTTTCATCCTCAAGAAACCTCAAATGGATGGATGACTTGGGGGAGTAAAGATGCTTAACACATATATGGTGAGTTGTTAATTATGTCCTTTAAGGTATTTTGTCATATTTTGAACCAAATATAGAGATATAGACATGGAAATAAATATCCAAGGCCCTCCTCTATCCAGTTATGAATTACTATAATTATTCAATCTTACCACACACATGACAACCACCCATTTAATCTGCTCATTGAACTACTGACCCTATTTAAATTCCTCAAACTAAAAAAAAATCATGGTAAAATAAGATTTTACTGAAACAATTATAATTATCATTGCATTCTGCCTCAACAACTAAAATAACAACTACTTTGAGCTTTTTCCCTGGGTCTATTTGTTAGGATATTCCTGTTACAATGGTTAAGTCCTTTTCCCAAAAAGCTACAGAACTTGAAATATTTCTACTTATTGTACAAGAGGCATTTTAAGAAGATAACAAGATATGTAATCTTATTATGATATACAAAATATAAATCTGTCATCCTATATCATATAATATGTAGACTGTAAAACTACATTCTCAAGGTCAAACAGGAATGGAAGAACATTATTGTTTCAATCCTTTTGTTAACAATTTCCCTTTAAATCATAGGTCTTTGCACATATGTGTGTGTGTGTGTGAGAGAGAGAGAGAGAATGCACCCAGGTGTGTGTGTGTGTGTGTGTGTGTGTGTGTGTGTGTGCATACGCATGCACACATGTACATGTGTATGCATGTATGTGAGAGCTAGAGATTGAGGTTGACAGAATCTCTTGTTGAACCTGAAGCTCACTGCCTCAGATAGTCTGGATAGCCAGATTGTCTTGAGAATCTGTCTTTACCTCCCAGGAGCAGGGATTACAGTATGTGCTGTTATGCCTGGAATTTATGTGAATACTGGGTATTTAAACTCAGGCCCTGACTCTGGCCAGGAAGTGCTTTACTATCTGAGCCATCCCTCTAGCCCCTATATCATATATTTTGGGAAGAAAAATTACATTGTTTGGTCTGTAGTCATAATAATTTGTGCTCATATTCTAAGAATTTCAAATCTGAGAGTAAAATAAGTGATTCTTTGTGTTAAGGATAACAAAGCTACTTCTTAATTTTCATGGAAACTATTTACAATTCACATGTAAATTTTATGTCAATTCCTGTAACATTTGAAAAGCAATCATTTCTCTTGACAGTAGTCGGCATTTAGCAATCAGTGGACATCTCCAAAGCATTTTTCTCTATCAATGGTTCACACCTAAAAAGCATTACATAATTAATGATTTTAGTATTTATTAACAAATATAACAAGTATGGAGGAAGTTTTCACATGGTTCATGTTAACATTCCTCTCAGCTTCATAATTTTTGTCTGTTAATTTCCTATTGACATTAAAACATTTCCAGATAAGCACCTTAGAAATGTTGACAACATCAACATAGGGATTCAGTGGCTTGAGGATACTGACAAAAACTTTAGCTTTTCTTATTGTATAAGATAAAAATTGTTGTGTGAATCAGCTCATTAGAATTCTAAATATGGAAAAGTACTAAAAGATTTTGCTACTTGTACCAATTTCTTCTCCATCCTCCATCCATCCTTGATTTGTAAGGAATGTCTATGTACATCTTATGATTTGGCTATAAAATATCCCCAAAGCTCATGTGTTCAAGCCAGATTCCTAGCTAGTGACATTGTTGAGAAGTGAGTGAATTATGAGGGCACTGTTTTCCACTGGATTATCCCTCTGATAGGTTCATAGCTAAACAGACTATTAGGAAGAGGGGCTAGTTTGAAGAAGTTGGTTACAAAAGGCAATTCTGCCTTTGAAGAGTTTATCATTTATGGTCTATGGATCATTTCCCACTATCTTTCTGTTTCCCATGATATTCAGCCTCTTTTCAGACCCAACACAATGGAGCCAGCTGACTTTGGTCACTATACACTAAAACTTCTGAAGCTGTGGTCCAAAATAAATCTTCCCTCCTAGGAGATGACTCTCTCTCTCTCTTTGTCACAGAGACTAAGAACCACTAACACAGTACTGTATTGCAATAGGCCTTAGAGCTATGTACAGCTAGTTATCATATGTGTGTATGCATGTGTTGTGCATTTCCATGTGTGTGATGTTGAGTATGCATGTGTATATGTGCATACGGATAACCTCCAGTGTCATCCTTAGGAATGCCATCCACATCCTGTGACACAAGGTCTCTCATTGGCCTTTAGTTACTGATTAGGCTATACTGCATGGCCCAGGGATCCTCCTGTTTCCACCTCCTCAGTAATGATACTATGGATCACAGGTGCAATTCACCAAATCTTGATTTTTTCATGGAAAATGAAGAGTGGAATCAGATCATTATGCTTTTGAGGAAAACATTTTACCCACTGCTCCATCAGTCCAGCACTATATATTTTGTCTTACAAACTTTTTGTAATCCATTTTCTTCATTCCTAGTTTCTAATACAAGGAAGAGGTGTCAGAAGAAAAATTCTCATAAAGCTGAGCTAGTTAGCATTTCTGCTTGGTATCAGAGCATGAGTGAATGTGTTGACTATAGGAAGGCAGAGAAGCAGGTTCCATGTGTCCATCCCTGAATGAAGAGAGCTGGGATGCTACAAAAGCATTGGAGAACAGAGAGACATTGGTAGCTCCCTGGTGGGTGAATCTACTCTGCTGTGGCTCCTTCTGCTGCTTTGTGGGATGCCAGGGAAGCCTGTTGATAGGATTATTGTGGAAGCACTCCCTGGAAAGGAATATCACTTACTGAAGTGAACACTAGCTTAGCTCAACAAATGGTTCTTGGCTGGATGAGGAGTAGATATAAATGCTTCACCTTCACTCTACCATATCATTAATTTTACTCATGCATAGTATAGTTCTCTTTTGCACCTTTCATAAAGAATAATTTCACCAGAGGATATTGCAGAGTACCACCTCCTATTTTCTGAGTAACTCTGTATCTACTAAATGCATGAAGCAATCCCCTTTATCACAGTCAGAAAAGAGGCTCTTTTCAAATTTTAAATTCCAACAAAGCAAGTGTAGATGTAAACTATAACTTCACAAAGAGGAAATAGAAGAGTTTTTCTGTAATAATCTTAAGAACCCCCTTCTACTATGAATATTCAGAGCCATTTGCATGTTTTCTGATTTAATTGGCTTCATAGAAATTTTTCTGTTACAGCATAATAAAATAAGTTATAATAATAGTTCATTTTACAGCACTTACCCTTAATCGAATATTTGACTCAACACTTCAGGAGGTATTGTAATTATCAACCTCCTTTTAAAGAGAAGAAAATTGGGGCACAGCCAGTTGAAGTGAATGGCCCAAGATCATGCAGAGAAAAATTTCTGCATGGTTACTCCTTATAGAAAAATACATGTGTTTGAGACTGTACATACATGAAAAGTTTAGGACACTGTAGGAATATGAAGAAGTCTAAGTTAAGAGAAACACACCAAACTCAGGAAAGCACTGCACTGGCTAAGATGTACTGGAAGGCAGATACTACACCTCTGAGGTCCTTGCAGACCATGGCAAGAAGTATGAATTTTATATAAGACCAACTGAATTGTTTTAAAAAGTTTTAGGGGGAAAATGGGGAGATGGGTAACAGTGGGTAACAGTGCTTGCTTGTGAAGACAAGCATGAGGACCTGAATTTGATCCCCAGCACCCACATAAACAGACAGCCATGACTGTGCATGCCTTAACCACACCATTCCGAGGGGTGGAGACAAGATGACCACTGGGGCTCTGTCGTCAGACAATCTAACTGAAAATCAGCTTTAGAAAGAGACTCTGTCTCAGGGAAGTTAGGCAGAAAATCAATAGAGGAAGACACCCATATTCCTCTGCCTTCTGCACATGTGCAAACAGGGAGTGTTTGTTTTTTGCACACACATGTCCATATATCATACATACACTTCACATATGTTATACAGATACCAAAAGTATGAGTTTTAGACAGGGCATGCACACATAAGTATCAGATATTTTGCTTAATTCCTCTAGTAATTACTCAGAGAATAACTTGGATGAGAGCAAGTTGGCACAGTGCAGTTCAGGGCAGTGTTCCTCAACCTTTAATATTCAAATGAGACATAGAGGATCTTCTTAAAGTCCTGAGTCTGAGTCAATACATCAAGAGAAGGGTCTATATGCCTATATCTTTAACTGACATCAAGTATTGTGCATAGGTGGTGATGTTCATAATACTTTTCCTGTTGTCTTTTATGTTAAATATTTTGGGAACACTGGTATCTTTGAGTCAATCTCCTGTGTGACTTGGTTTCACCATGCTATCATTTCCTTATTTTAATGCACTCTTTATTTGCAATAAAAATGGAAAGAAAGACAGTTTTATTTTCTCAGATATAATTTAGTTTTTTAGCGATCTAAAGAAAAATGCTTAATTTTGGAATTAATACAATATTCCCATTTTTTGCTTTCTAAAAATGTTCATTTACTTAATTATAATGTGGAAATCTTTGCTTGGGATTTTATAACAACTAAATTTAAGACCTCTGAAAGTGGATAGATATAATGTTTATATGAGTTAACTTCATACATACTATTTTTCATTATAAATAATCAATTGTATTTCTGAAAAACACATAGCTTTAGTAACATCATTAAAATGCATATTATGGGAATGAGAAATGTATGAGACATAACAATTTAAACATAATTCTCTATTTAATGCAACTATGCCTTGATTGTTTAATATGTCACTGTTTCAAAAACTGTCATTTTGTGATAGCTAAATTGGCTCATTTGAATATTAATTAATAGTTAGTAAAAATTAATTAAGTAATTAATTAATAGTTAGTAATATGCTGGGTGCACAAGCCTGAACACTCGAGTTTGGGTCCTCAGAATCCATGTAAAAGCCAGGTAAGATGGCATATGCCTATACTACTAGCAGTGGGGAGGTGGAGATAGGCGCATCCTTGGGGCTTGCTAATTAGTTAGTCTACCCTAATTGGTGAGCTTAGAATTCATTGAGAGAGACCTTGTTTCACAAAAAAAAAAAAAAAAAAAAAAGAGGAAACCAATTGAGAAAGGCACTTGACATTGTCTTCTGGCCTCTACATACATGTGCCTGCACATACACACATGTACAAACATGCATATTAATGCACAGACACATAAAAATAGACAAGAAAGACACAAAAATAAAGCCAACATGAGAAAAGCCTTATGGTATCTCCACATAATTATTTGTTGTGATTACTTTAGCAGTTTGAGTTTGTTGCAATTAAGATGAATTATCTAAATTTTACCTTTTAATATATTATTTGTAAAAGGCTAGCTCTAGGAAGCTAGTTAGTAAAATTTAAGAATATCATATTGTTTAATGTTTATTTGAATAGTATAATGACATTTTTTTGCTCCAAATTTGTGCAGGACTACTAGTTGCAGGTTGAAGTCACTAAAAAGAGATTCACACTGTTAGAAAAAAAAAAAAAAGGTGGGGCTGGAGAGATGGCTTAGCAGTTAAGGCACTTGCCTGCAAAGCTAAAGGACCTCCTTTCGATTCCCCAGAACCCAAGTAAGCCAGATGCACAAGGTGGCGTATGCATCTGGAGTTCGTTTGCAGTGGCTGGAAGCCCTGGCACACCCATTCTCTCTTTCTCTTGTTTTCTCTTCTCTCTTTCTGCCTCTTTCCCTCTCTCAAATAAATAAATTAAAAAAAAAAACAGGTGACCTGACATTATTTGATATGATATACACAGTTTCCATCTCCTCTTTATGTATTTTTACAATTACTGTTTGCTCTACAAATACTGAAGAAAAGCACTGTGGTAAGTGCATTCACCTTTACCGGAATGCGGTTATGGTTGAGGTGCTATAAGTGTGCCTAGAAAGTGCCCCTCATCAAACATCTCCCAGAGCGAGAAAGATGGCTCAGAGATAAGAAAAGTGCTTCCTGTACAACCATGAAGACCTGTTTGGACACCCAAAAATAAATGCCAGATGTGGTGCTGAGTACCTTAAATCCCAGCACTGGGGAATCAGAGTCAGGGAATCCCTCGGACTGGCTGTCTAAGTAGTTTAGCCAAATCAGTGAGCTCTGCATTCAGTGAGTGACCTTGTCTCAGCTAATAAGGTGGAGAATGTGCGCGCGCCAGCACACACGCACGCACGCACGCACGCACGCATACATACATACATATGCAAAACAACCTCATTCATTGTCTACTTGAAAGTGATCAATTCACTGGTCCTGTGCTGTTGAACTTCCACAAATGGTAGACCATTTATTCTCCTCTGAAGACTTAATGTCCATATAGGTTCCTGTGTTGAAGACTTATCTCAGCTGGCAGGGTTATTTATGAAGGTAGACTTTGGAATATGGAATGTAGCTTGAGGAAGTCAGTCACAGGGGTAGGTCCTTGGTGATATTTTACCCCTGGTCCCTTCTTGTCTCTTTACTCAGTTTCCTGTAAGCCAAGAAGTGGAAAACAACCTTCACACATACTCTTGCCTCCTCAGTGGCCCAAGTGCATGGGGCCAGTCAGCAGTAGATGGACCGCTCTGAAGCTGTGAGCCACAATAAGTCCTCCTGCCCTTAGTTTGCTGATGACAGGAATTTGGTCACAATGACATCTAAAAGAGGTCAGTTAAGCTCAGGGAAGAGGAGGCAGGAGAGAAATGTTGATGGAGCTGAGGAAGAAACATGAGGCAGAGGGCTTCTCCATGGGCTTGCCAGGCTGTTAGTGGGTTCAGGAAATAGGTAAATGCTTGGCACTGAGGAAGGACAGGGCTCCAGCCCATCAGAAGGTCTGAAGAGTGAGTGTCTTTGAAATTGTCTTGCAACTTCAGAAAAGTGAGGAAATGCGTCGTTGAAAGGCTGTGTGTTTTCTGGCATGAAGGAGAAGGAGAATGAAGAGAGGGAAGAGGAGGAGGAAAAGAGAGAAAGGGAGTAAGGAAAGGAGAGAGGAGGGGAAGGAGGGAGGAAAGAAGAGCAAAGAGGAGGAGAAATTAATTTGCTTGGATCAGTTACGAAATCTGAATGGCATTTTGGAAGTACATATGGTTACTGTGCCATGCTATCTTGAAGAGTTGTCCATTGAGGGCCACAGATGTGAAGACTCTAACTTACTCATATGGTGGGGGAAAAGGTAAATAACAATGTGTGTACTCACTCATAGTACTTGTGAGGTTGAACTAAGTGAACAGCTGGGACTTGTTTTAAATTCATCTAAGAATCTCTTTATGGTGGTGTTGACTAAGAACTTCCTGTACAATTATGACTTGAAATCTGCTTCAGGACCAATAGCATTACCACATTTTGGCACAATGTGTATTTTTGTTTACAGCTGTGCTTTTCTCAGGAAATTCTTTGTTTATTTCTGACTTGGCTTTTAACATGGAACTAAAGTCTTGTGACAATGTTACTACATTTCTTGGAGCTATGATCTATCAGCCTCTGGCATTTCCCAGCCACACAGAGACTAAAGCATGTGAGGTTATGTCTGTGGGTTGTCAAGGAAATATTTCCAACCTCGTTGCTCATGATTGCTATAGTAGAGCTGTCAAAGAATTTCTGGGCTTGGAGGTAAATGTTGGAGTTGGAAGAAAATGTGTTAGATTTTGCAAACTGGTTCTTTCATTTTATGCCTGAGAAAAGTGGACCCTGAGGAAGTGGAGTGATTAGTCTAACCCAACCTTTGTACTCCATGGCAGGATCATTAGGTCTCCTAGTTTAGTGCTTAGCAACAGGCAGTGCCTAAGAATTCTACTTTTGGCTTGCTGCTCATGAGTAAATGTCCTTATATTATAAGCTGCACAAGTTAGAGGTCTTTGTTTGTTGGGCTCTGCCCGGTGTGAAGCCGAGTGGTTAGCCCAGCCAATCTTGGCCTATTCCCGGTAAGGCCTAGTCGAGCCTGAGTACCTGCCCTTGACTCAGCACCTAAGCTGAAACTGCCTCCACCCAGCTGCTGCTGACGTGATGAAATACTGTTGGCCCTTATACCTTTCTCTCATCCCCTTTTCCCGCCCCCTTCCTCAAAGTATATTGGCCCTTATACCTTTCTCTCATCCCCTCTTCCCACCCCCTTCCTCAAAGTACATAAATATCTCCCCCCTGACAATAAACGACGAGTTTCGCTTTAGACGTTTCTCCGCGACTCAATGTGGTTTTCTTTTCCCCGGTGATTTGGGGAGGTTTGAGTCGCCGACACCTGTCTTCTCGCTCAGCCTCAAGAGAGAAACGGCTGGCCCGGCTCTCTCTCTCTTTTGCTCTACCTGCCGGTGGTGAGGGAAAAAAGCCCCGGCATTTGTTCAATGTGATAATGTATCTCAACATCACGAAAGTGCCTGATGTTTAATATGGGCACTAAAATATTTACTGAGTGAATTCTTCCAAATTGTTTAATGAATCTATACATCCATGTTGAAATCCATCATTAGAAGAGGAAATCAAATTGCCCTGATTCATTTACACATGTGATTTCCAAAGCATGGTTTCCAGTTAGCTATATCAGCACTACTTGTTAAGAAATGCATATTCTTTTATCATTTTCTTTATTTTTTAAAATTTGTTTTCTTGTTTCACTAATAATGAACTTTACTGTATGAGCATGTCACATGTTGATCATATTCCCATTTGGGTTATACGTTTATATCCTCTCTTCCCTTCCCCATTCCATTTAGGGCCCTCCTCAGTGAGGTTATTGGTATTTACTCTGAGGTCATGAATGCATCAGTTTCTGACAGGGGTACCACAGAGTGCTCCTTCCCACCCTTTGGCTCTTACAATCTTTTTGTTCCTTTTTTCATCATTGTTCCCTGAACCTTGATGAGTATGTTAAATATCTTTTATTTGTTGACACTTGTATAAGATATAAGTTGAGGATCTAATACTGTTCTTTTGTATCAAGTCGAGATTTTTGAACATTTTTTGTTGGAGTGACTATATCCTCCTCATTGTGTATATTTGGTGCCCTTTGTGGCAATTTTGTTAAGCATGATGATTTGGATGTATTTCCAAGCCCTAGCTCTCTATTCTGTACTGTGGTCCATTTTTATACCATTTTCAAACTTTTTGTATTGCAATTCTTAATCAGGAAATATGATGTGATGCCTCCACTTCCTTTCCCCATAATTGCTTTGGCTATTCAGGATCCTTTGTGGTTTGCTATGAATTTTAAATTCATTTTGTTCTATTTTTTCTATTTTTAATTTTTTCGATTGATAACTTCTATACTTACAGACAATAAACCATGATAATTCCCTCCTTTTCCCCACTCCCCCCATAACAACTCCACTCTCCACCATATCCCCTCCCTTTCTGTTAGTCTCTCTTTTATTTTTATTTTTTTAAAGAGAGACAGAGAGAGAGAGAGAGGAAAAGCAGAGAGAGAATGGGCATGTGAGGGATTCTTAGGCTCTGTGAACGAACTCCAGATGCATGCATCCCCTTGTGAGCATGTGCAATATTGTATGCTTGTGTCACTTTTGCATCTGGCTAAATGTGGGACCTGGAGATTTGAATGGCATTGTTAGGCTTCTCAGGCAGGCACCTTAAGTGCTAAGCTATCTCTCCAGCCCAGTCTCTCTTTTATTTTTATGTCATCATCTTTTTCTCCTATTATGAGCATCTTGTGAAGGTATTATTACTAGTCACTGCAAGGTCATGGATATCGAGGCCAGTGTCTGTCTGGACAGTTGTGTTGTAAGGAGTGGGACCCTTCCTTTGGCTCTTACATTCTTTCCGCCACCTCTTCCTCAATGGACCCTGAGCCTTGGAGGGTGTGATAGAGATGCTTCAATGCTGAACACTCCTCCATCTCTTCTTCTCAGCACTATGTTGCCTTTTGGGTCATCCAATTGGTCATCGCCATCTGAAAAGAGAAGCTTCTGTAACCAAAAGTGAAAGTAGCATTAGCATATGAATATGAACATTAAGTGCAGTGCTTTCCAGGCCATTTGGGGACAATAATATTTACAATTAGCCAGACAAGAGCAGGCTTTATACCGTTAGGGCTCATGACCTTCCTTTCCATAGGCTTTTGATTAGGATTTCAGTTCCAGGCATATATTCCCTACCAATTAAAGAACATTTGGTTTTCCCCAGAGCAGACATGCCACTAATGGACCTATCTGGCCAAACTTGAGGCTTCCAGTGTCCACTGTTTTCACCACTGATAATTTCTGTTTGCCATAGGGCTGCATGCAGTGCAGCTTTTTCCAGCTTTCAGTGAGCAGGTCTATAGGGAGGAGGTTTTTTAAACTCAGCCCCAGCTTGATTTCTCAGTGACCTTGCTACCCATGCATGTGAAGTCTTCAGCAATAGGGTCTTACCATCTGTTTCTCATGGGAAACTAAAGGCAACAGGGACCTCCCTGGCCAACAACTCACTAGAAGGTATCCCATCCCTGGCTCTGAAAATTTTCTAGTAGCAATCTATGTCTTCTGGATGTGCCACTATCCAAAACAGTAGGCTTTCACGTGTCCTATTCAGAATATCTTGAATTTTGATTGACCCTCCCCCTACCCTTCTATTACTCAATCTCTTCCCCTGGCCCCTGGACACACTTAGGTCATTCCACTCCCTGTAATCTGTTCTTCTACTTACATGTATACAATACCATCCCCTTAAGTCCTTCACTCTCCTCTCTCTCTTATAGGCTTTTTTTTTTTTTTTTTTTTTTTTTTTTTTTTTTTTGCTTACTGGCCTCTGCTACACACAAGACTAAATTATTGGTAGCTAGTATCCACATGTGAGAAAGAACATGCAACGTTTGGCTTTCTGGGCCTGGGTTACCTCACTTAGTATAATACTTTCCAGATCCATCCATTTCCCTGCAAATTTCATAATTTCATTTCTTTAACGCTGGAAAGAACTCCATTTACCACATCTTATTCTCCACTCACCTGTTGAGGGACATCTAGGCTGGTTCCACTTCCTAGCTATTGTGAATAGAGCAGCAATAAGCATGGTTATGCAAGTTTCTCTAAGGTAGAGAGAAGAGCCATTAGGATATATACCTAGGAGTGGTATAGCTGGATCATATGGTAAATCTATTTTTAGCTGTTTTAAGAACTTCCACACTGATTTCCACAATGGCTGTACCAGACTATATAAACAGTGTAGAGTTCCAGTTTTTCTGCATCCTCACCAACATTTGTTATCATTTGTTTCCTTTTCTTTTTTTATTAGTCATCTATATAATGAGTATACAGCCACGATGGTACCATTGTTAGCCTTCTCCCTGTCCTCCCCTCTTAGTGATTATGGGTTTTGCGTTGTGGGGATAGCCAACAGTTATGGGGGTGAGGCAATGTCTCTGTGCACAATGACTCAGCTTATGGCTCTAACAATCTTTCTGCCCCCTCTTCCATGAATTTCCCTAAGCCATGTTGGGTTCATTTTAGGTCTATTTCAGTAATGAGGTCATGAGAGTCTCTGGTTTGGTAGGAGTTGAGTGTTCTCTGTGTCTATCTCCTTAAACCCTGTGCTGATACCAGGTTCCCCAAGAATGCTCTTGCTCATTTCCCCAGTTTTTCTATGGCTTCAGCTGGTGCCCTGGTGAGGTGTGATGGTCTGATTCTCTCCTCAGAATCAATGTCCATGTGAAAAAGAGTACCAAATTCTCCAATGGAGAGTGAGGTCAATGCAAGATACATGGATAACCATTATTGTTTTAGAGAGAATTAAATGGGTGTAGGCCCTCTTGTATCCCACTATTGGTGGGACCTTGATATTGGAGAGTGAACTCATTTTTGGATATGGTTCTTAATTGTTTCCCAGTTCCAGGTATGGGGTCCATTCCAATGAAAGGATCAGTTAGCCAAATCAAGAGCAGTTGGTAACACACCATGGCTGTGTGCCACTATTGCACTTATTTGAGCATCATGTCAGGTTGATTGCTGCTGAGTAGTTTAGACCATGAGTTGCTTAGACAGTTGTTGGTCATTTTCCCCCAGTTGCTCATGTACCACCTTCTGGCACTAGACAAGCTAACTGTCTGGGGACTGACCCTCTTCCAGATTCCAGCCAGGTCACTCCATGTTCCATCCCAACAGCATATGGAGTCTTCGGCAGTAGGGTATTACCATTAACCTTTGGTGGGTCATCAAGTACTCTGACAGAAATCTGTCTTCTTTCGGGAAACCTTGTAGGTCTCAGGTCTCAACAGCTCATTGTTGATGTTAACCACATGCTGGTACAGGAGTTATAGGTCAGTGCCAAGGGAAAAGAAGGAAGAAAAATATAGGCAGTATGAAAGAGAAAGAGAGAGAGAAGAGAAAGAAAAGGGAGTGTGAGAGAGGAACAGGAGAAGGTTAAGGTTAGTCTTCATCCTACCTTCTCCAGGCCCCTGTGATTCAGGTGTTGTCTCTAAGCACCTGATGAAGGTTTAGCCTTTTGGTATGTCTTTCAGGATATAGGAGTTAGTGGTACAATTTCCAATTGGGTACAGTTTTTTGCACCCCCCCAACCTTACCCTTCCTTCCCACCTCACCATCCCTTTTGTCCAGTCCTAGAAATGTTTATTAGGTGTGTCAGCATCTCGGGCAAATTCAGGTTAGGAGCCACAGATAAGTGAGACCATGCAATGCTTATCTTTCTGTGATCAGGTGAGTTTACTGAGAATGATCTGTTTGACAATTGTTCTTCAAATTGCATTGTGTCATTTTTCCTTACTGCTATGTAGAATTCCATTGTGTAGATATACCACATCTTAGTTATCCATTCATCTAATGATGGACATCTGGGTTGATTCCAGCGCTTAGTTCTTATGAACTGAGCAGCTATAAACATGGTTGAGCAAATATCACTGAGCTTTGGAGTTTTTAGGGTAACTGCCCAGTAAGAGAATAACTGGATCTGTTGGTAGGTCTATAGTCATCCTTTTTAGGAGTCTCCATGTTGCTTTGCATAGTGGTTGTACCATCTTACATTCCCACCAATAGTGAAAGAGGGTTCCTATTTCTCCACAACCTTGTCAGCATTTCTTGACATTAGATTTTTTAATGTGAGCTATCCTTACTGGGGTAAGGTGGAATCTCATAGTTGTTTTAATTTGCATTTCCATGATGATTAGGGATGTTGAACATTTTCTTAAGTGTATGTTTGCCATTTGTATTTCTTCCTCTGAGAACTTCCTGTGCAGTTGAGTTTTTATTGCTTAGGTTTTTGAGTTCTTTGTAGATTCTAGAAATTAGCCTCTGTCTGAGGTGTATCTGGCAAAAATGTCTCCCATTCTGTGGGTAATCTATTGACTCTGCTTATTGTATGTTTGTGAAAAAAATGTTTCTGTTTCCTGAGATCCCAATGGTTGAGTGATTATTTAATTTTCTGAGCTTCTGGAGTTTTGGTCAGGAAGTCTTTTCCCACTCCTATATCATGGAAAGTTCCTCCTACTTTTTCTTCCAGTAGTAGCAGAGTATCTGTTTTTTTTTTTTTTTTTTATTTAATTTAATTTTATTTATTTTTGGAGAGAGACACAGAGAGAGACAGAGAGGGAGAGGGAGACAGATAGAGAAGGGCGCACCAGCAGTCTCTCAGCTGCTGTGAATGAAATCCAGATGTGTGAGCCCCTTGTGGGCAAGTGCGGCATTGCGCCCTTGCGTCACTGCATCTGGCTAAACGTGGGACCTGGAGATTGGAACCCACTTCTTAGGCTTAGCAGGCAGGCGCCTTAACCACTAAGCCATCTCTCTAGCCCGAGTACCTGGTTTTATATTGAGGTATTTGATCCATTTGGACTTAGTTTTTGTGCATGGTGAAATGAGTAAATCAAGTTTCATTTTCCTGCATATGGTTTTCCAGTTTGTCCAGCACCATTTGTTGAAAATGCTTTCTTTGTTCCAGTGTACATTGTTTGGTCCTTTGTCAAATATCAAGTAGCTGTAGTTACTTGACCCAAAGTCTGTGTCCTTGATTCTGTTCCATTGGTCTATAATCCTGTTTTTATTCCAGTACCATGATGTTTTTATTACAATGGCTTTTAGTATAGCTTTAGGTCAGGTGATGCCTCCAGAGGTGTTTGTTTTGCTAAGGATGTGCTTGGATATCTGAGGCCTTCTGCCATTCCATATGAATTTTGAGATCATTTTGTCTATCTCTGTGAACAAAGATGTTGGGATTTTATTGGTATTGCATTAAATCTGTATATTGCTTTTGGTAAGATTGCCATTTTCACAATGTTAACTCTGCCTATCCAGGAGCATGGGAGTTCTTTCCATTTTCTCAAGTCCTCCTCAATTTCTTGAGTGTTTTTATGTTTTCATTGTAAAGGTTTTTCAACTCCTTGGTTATTGTTATTCCAAGGTATTTTATTTATTTATTTATTGATTCTACTGAAAATGGGACAATGTCACTTATTTCTTTCTCTGTACCTTTGTCTTTTGGATATAGAATGGCTACTGATTTTTGTGCATTGATTTTGTATCCAGCTCTTTACTGAAGGAGTTAATCTCCCCCCCACCCATTTTTTTGAAAGAGAGACACAGACAGACAGAGAGAAAGGGAGAGGAAGACAGAGAATGGGCATGCCAGCAGCCTCTCAGCCACTGTGAAGGAACTTCCAGATGCATCCACCCACTTGTGGGCAAGTGTGGCATTGCACCCTTGCGTCACTGCATCTGGCCAAATGTGGGACCTGGAGATTGGAACTGGCATTCTTAGGCTTACCAGGCATGCACCTTAACTGCAAAGCCATGTTTCCAGCCCAGAGTTAATAAGCTTTAAGAGTTTTGAGATGGAGGATCTTGGGTCACTTATGTTTAGAATCATGTCACCTACAAATAAGGCTAACTTAACTTCTTCCTTTCCAATTTGTATCCCTTTTCTTTCTCCTGTCTTATTGCTTGAGCCAGTACTTTCAGTACTATGTTGAAGAGCAGAACCAAGTGAACACTCCTGTCTTGTTCCTGATCTCAATGAGAATTCCTTCAGTCTCTCCCCATTAAGTATTATTTGGGCTTTAGACTCTTTATATATAGCCTTTATTATGTTGAGATATAGACCATCCATGCCTATTCTCTCCAATGTTTTGATCATGAAGTGATGTTGTATTTTGTCAAAGGCCTTTTCTGCATCTGTCAACATAATCATGTGGTTTTTGTGTTTAAGCTTATTTATGTGGTGTATTACTTTGACAGATTTCTTTATGTTGAACCATCCTGTGTATCTGGGATGTAGCCTACTTGATCCAGGGCAATAATGATTTTGATGTGCTGTTGAATTCAGTTTATGAGGATTTTGTTCAGGATCTATGAATCTAAGTTCATCAGGGAAATAGGCCTGTAGTTTTCTTTTCTTGTGGCATCTCTGCCTGGTTTTGGTATTAGGGTGATACTAGCTTCATAGAAGGAGTTGGGAAGCTTTTGCTGTTCTCCAATTGTGTGGCATAATTTGAGAAAGCTTGGTTTCAGTTCTTCCATGAAGGTTTGATAGAATTCTGCTGAGAAGCCATCTGGTCCTGGATTCTTCTTTTTAGGTAGGTTTTTGGTTACCCTTTCAATCTTGATGGCTATGATGAGTTTGTTTAGGAAATTAATCTGCTCTGAGTTTAGCTTTGGTAGGTGGTATGTGTTCAGGAATTAATCCATTTCTACCATATTACCAGTTTTGTGGAGTAGAGGTTTTTGAAGTACGTCCTAATGAGTCTCCCAATTTCACTTATGTCTGTTGTGATCTCTCCTTTTTCATTTCTACTTTTGTTAATTTGAGGTGTCCCTTTTTTTCACTTGATCATATTGGCTAGGGGTTTATTAATCTTGTTTATTTTTTCAAAGAACCATCTCTTTGATAAATTTTTTAAATTGTTTTCTTAGTTTCCAATTCATTAATTTCTGCTCTGATCTTCATTATTTCTTTCCATCTGGAGTTTTTTGAGTTGGATTCTTCTTGTTTGTCCAATGGCTTTAGGTGGATGGTTAGATTATTGATTTGTAATCTCTCTGTCTTTGTTATGAAGACATTTAGTGCAATGAATTATCCCTTGAGGACCACCTTCATTGTATCCCATAAGTTTTGGCATGTTGTGTTCTCATTGTCATTCATTTCTAGAAATTTTTCAATTTCATTTTTTATTTTGTCCACTACCCATTTATTGTTTAAGAGTATGTTGTTCAGTTTCCAGGAGCTGGTTGGTTTCCTGGCACATCTTTTGTTTTTAATTTCTAGCAATACAGCATTGTGATCTGATATGCAGGAAATTATGTCAATCCTCCAAAATTTTTGAAGGCCTGCTTTATGACCCAGTATATGATCTATTTTAAAGAAAGTTCCATGTGCTGCTGAGAAGAATGTGTAACCTGTGGAATTTGGGTAGAATGTTCCATATATGTCTGTTAGGTCTAGTTGATCTATGATGTTGTTGGGCTTTCTTACTTCGGTATTAATTTTCTTTTGAGATGACCTGGCTATTGCCAATAGTGGAGTATTAACATCCCCAACTATGATAATGTTGGTGGTTATTTCTGTTTTATTGTCAAGTAGGTTTTGTTTTATGAATTGTGGTGTACCTGTGTTTGGTGTATAAAAATTGATGATCATGATATCCGCTTGTTGGATTGTTCTCTTGATAAGTAAGAAGTGGCCTTCTTTGTCCTTTTTATTACTTTTAGTTTGAAGTCTATTTTATCTGATATAAATATAGCAACACCTGCTTGTTTCTTATTTGCATTGGCTTTAATATCATTTTCCACCCTTTCTCCCTGAGGAGGTATCTTTCATTGTTAATGAGGTGGGTTTCTTGAAGACAGCAAATTGAGGGGTCTAGTTTTCTGATCCACCCTGTCAACTTATGTCTCTTGATGGTTGAATTAAGGCCATTAACATTCAGGGTAACAACTGTGAGGATTGATTTAATACCTGCCATATTGTGGTGGTTTATGTGCTTTGGTGTTTTCTTGGTCTGTGTGTGTGTGTGTGTGTGTGTGTGTGTGTGTGTGTGTGTGTGTTTTCCACCTTATCAATATTTGGTTATTTTGGTCTTCTTCTTGGGGGCACTTGAGATTGTTTATTTGATTCTTCTGTGTGGAGAATTCCCTGAAGTATCTCTGTAGGTTTAGCTTTTTGTTCATATAGTTGTAAAACTCTGTTTTATTGTGGAAAGTTTTTCTTTCACCATCTATTATGAGGGATACTTTTTGGGTAGAGTAGTTTGACTTGGAAGACATAAGTTCTTAGAGTTTTCAGTATTCCATTCCAGGCCCTTCTGGATTTTGGGGTTTCCATTGAGAAGTCTGAAGTAATCCTGATGTGGTTTGCTTTATATGTAATGTGTTGTTTCTCCCTAGTTACTTTTAGGAATTTCTCTTTGTGATTGATGTTTAGAGTCTTATTGATAGTATGTGATGGAGAATTTCTCCTTTGGTCTAGTCTGTTTGGAGTTCTACTAGCTTCTTGTAACTTGATGGGATTTTCTTTTGAGAGAATGGGAAAGTTCTCTTTGATAATTTTGTTGAATAAGTTTTACATTCCTTTGGTCTGTGTTTCTTCCCCCTCTGCTATAACCTTGATCCTAACATTCAGATGCTTAAGCATATCCCACATTTCCCTCATGTTCTGTTCACAGAAATTTTTGAACTTGTTGAAATTTTTGCACTCATGAACTGTTTCTTCTGTTTCATCTTCCAGTTCTGAGTTTCTATCCTCCACTTGTCTGACTCTATTCTTTAGAGCTTCTATAGAGTTTTGGGCTTGTTCAGTTTGGTTCATATTTTCTACTGCTTTTTCATGCATAGTTTCCATCCCTCTGTTGAGTTCCCTTTTCACATCATTTTCTGATTTTCTTAATGCTTCTTGGAGTTCATCTTTGCATTTTTTATGTCTTCATTGAGCTTAGCCAGCTGGTTATTGAGGACCTCATTTTTTTTCACTCTCCTTCAGACCATTTAACTGTCTTTGGCACCTTTCCTGGTTCTTTTCTATTAGGTCTAATCTAGCAAGGACACCATTCATACAATTATTGGCTCTTTGTTAAGTTTCTGGGAGTTCTGCTATTTGCTTGGTCAGGGCTGCATAGCTTGTCTCTTCATTTTGGGGTTCTGATCCTATTGTCTTTTCTATGATTTGATTAGAGACATACATTGTGGGAATGGACTGTCTACTTGCATCTGTTTTTTCATGATATTCTTTTTTCACTGTGGTCAGCCCATCACAATGGTTCAGAAAGCCTAGGGTGTGGGATACTAGCCTTCTGGCCTGGGTCCCTGATTAGAGGTGGGAGGGGAAGGGAGAAGGGATCATGATCACCCTAGTGGGGCTCAGGAAGGCTAGGGCAGGAACCCTGGCCTGCTGCCCTGGGTTCCTGATTGGAGGTGGGAGGGGAGGTAGCACGATGGTGGGAAATCCTGGGTCCAGGGTCCTAGCCTGCTAGATTGAGTCCCTTAGCTCATGGTTAGCTCAGAAGGGACCTCCTGCTGAGACTTGGCTAGAAAGGCTACTTGAAGGGATTCAGGAACTGGTGAGCTGCCTGAGAGCTTGGGAATCAGTGGATTCCCTATTTTGCTTGTCCACACCCTCCTTCTTGGAGCATACTAGAGCCAGCATACCCCTAAAAAATCTCTTGAACCTTAAGGGTCTTGCCTTTACTTCCCTGTGAGGTGAGGCGAGGTTAGGCAGACACAATCTTGACCAGAAATTTATCATTTGTTTTCTTGATGATAGCCAATCTGACAGGAGTGAGTTGGAATCTCAAAGTAGTTTTAACCTGCATTCCCCAGATGGCTAAGGATGTAGAACACTTTTTTAGATGTTTATATGCCATCTGTATTTCTTTCTTTTGAGTACTCTGTATTGAGTTCCATATCCTATTTTTTAATTGGTTTGTTTGATTTCTTATTGTTTTGTTTTTTGAGTTCTTTGTATATTCTGGATATTAATCCTCTGTGAAATGTATAGCTGGCAAATAGTTCCTCTCATTCTGTAGGTTGTCTCTTTGCTCAATTCACAGTATCCTTTGCTGTACAAAAGCTTTGTAATTTCACGAGATCCCAATGGTTGATTAGTGGTTTTATTTCCTGAGCAATTGGGGTTATATTTAGAAAGTCATTGCCTATGCCAATATTTTGAAGGGTTTCCCCTACCTTTTCCTCTAGCAGTTTCAGAGTTTGTGGTCTGATATTAAGGTCCCTGATCCATTTGGGCTTGATTCTGGTGCAGGGAAAAAGACAAGGATCTATTTTCATCCTTCTACATATAGATATCCAGTTTTCCCAGCACCACTTGTTGAAGAGGCTATCTTTTCCCCAATGATTTTTTTTTTTTGGCATTTTTATCAAAAATTAGATGACTGTGCCTGCCTGGATTAATATCTGGACCCTCTATTCTGTTCCATTGATCTATGTGTCTGTCTTTGTGCTGGTTAGTACCATGCTGTTTTTGTTACTATGGCTTGGTAATATAGCTTAAAATGAGATATGGTGATACTAACAGCCTTATTTTTCTTGCTCAAAAATGTTCTAGCTATTTTGTGCTTCCAAATGAATTTGTTGAGTTTTTTTTTTTTTTTTCTATTTCTGTGAAGAATGCTGTTGGAATTTTAAGGGGGATGTCATTAAGTGTGTAGATTACTTTTGGTAAGATTGACTTTTTCACAACATTGATTCTTCCAATCCAAGCTCATGGGATTCCTTTCCATTTCCTAGTGTCTTCTGCAATTTCTAACTTGAGTCTTTTAAAGTTCTCATTGTAAAGATCCTTCCCTTCCTTGGTTAGGTTTATTCTAAGGTACTTTATTTATTTATTTATTTTGCGGTGGCAATTGTGAATGGGAGAGATTCCCTGATTTCATCCTCTTCATGTTTGTTGTTAGTGTACAGGAAAGCTACCGATTTCTGTGTGTTTATTTTGTATAGTGTTATGTTGCTAAAAGTGTTTATCAGCTCTAACAGTTTGATGGTAGAGTCTTTAAGGACCTTTATATATAGAATCATATCATCTGCAAACAATGATAATTTGATCTCTTCCTTTCCAATTAGTATCCCTTTTATGAGTGTCTCTTGCCTTATTGCTGCTATACCTAGGAGTTCCAGTACTATATTAAATGAAAGTGAGGACAGTGGACACCCTTGTTCTGTTCCTGAATTTAGTTGAAAAGCTTCAAGTTTTTCCCAATATGATTCTGCATCTATAAATTTCCCTCTTAAGACTACCTTCATTGTGTCCCAAAGGTTTTGGTATGTTTTATTCTCATCATCATTTGAATCTATGAATTTATTGATTTCCTTTTTAATTTCTTCAATGACCCATTCATCATTCAGTAGTGTACTGCTTAGTATCCATGAATTTCTGTATGCTCTGTAGTTTTTCTAGTTGATGATTTGTAGTTTAATCCCATTGTGGTCAGATAGTGTGCAAGGGGTTATTTCAATTTTCCTGTTTTTGTTAAGATTTGCTTTGTGTCCTAATATATGGTCTGGTCTATTTTGGATAATGTGCCATGGGCTGATGAGAAAAATGTATATTCTACAGCATTTGGATGGAAAGTTCTGTAGATATCTGTTAGGTCCATTTGTTCCATGACATCATTTAACCCAGATGTTTCTCTGTTTATTTTTTACTTGGATGACCTTTCAATTGATGACAGTGGGTATTGACATCACCCACTACAACTATGTTTGGTTTTATCTCTGACCTTAAGTCTAATAGTTTTTGTTTGATGAAATTATCAGCCCCCATGTTAGAATTCTTATATGTTTAGGATTGTAATATCCTGCTGTTGGAGTGTTCCTTTTATCAGTATAAAGTGATCTTCTTTAACTTTCCTTAGTAATGTTGGTTTGAAGTCTACCCTAAAAGATTAGGATAGCAGCTCTGCTTGTTTCCTAGCCCCTTTGCTTAAAATGCAGTTTTCCATCCTTTCACCCTAAGAAGGTTTCTATCTTTTATTGAGAGGTGAGTTTCCTGGAGGCAACAGATGACAGGATCCTGCCTTTTAATCCAGTCTGCAAGCCTGTATCTTTTGGTTGGGGCAATGAGGCCATTGACATTAAGAGTTATTATTGAAAGGCAAGTGTTTGTTCTTGCCATTCTTCTTGTTTTGTAGTGCTTCCTGTTTCTCTTTTCTCTCTTGTTTTAACTGTTATTTGAGCATGGTTTATTTTTTCCTGTTTCCTTATGTGTGTGCTTTACTTTCTCTTCAGCATGAAGGATTCCTTAAAGCATTTTCTGTAGAGATGGCTTAGTTGTCATAAATTCCTTTAGCCTGTTTTTGTTGTGGAATTTCCTTATTTCTTCAATTTGGATAGATAGCATTGCAGGATAAATTATTACTGCTTGACAGTTTTTATCTTTCAGAACTTGAAAAACTTCATTCCAAGCCCTTTTTGCTTTTAAAGTCTGTGTTGAGTAATCTGCTATGATCCTGATGGGCTTGCCTTATTAGTTGACTTGATTTTTCTCTATAATTTCTTTCAATATATTTTCTTTGGTTTGCTTTAGTAGTTTAATTATAAAATGGTGACGAGAGGTTCTTTCCAGGTTTTATCTGTTTGGTGTTCTAAAAATTTATTGTATCTGCAAGGGCATGTCTTTCTGATTTAGGGAAAATTTTCTTCTATGAATTTGTTGAAAACATCTACTATACCCTGAATGCTTATGTTTGATATTTTCAGTGTCCCAAATATCTTGAAATTCCTACTCACACCTTCCTGTTAGCTTGTCTTTCTCTTTGTTGGATTGCATTAGGTTTTCCACCTGGTTTTCTAGTTCAGATATTCTATTATTTCCTTCATCCATTCTACTGGTGAGATTTTACAGTGTTTTTCATTTGACTGTTTTTTTCTTTTTTCTTTTTTCTTTTCAGTGCTAGAATCTCTGCCTGGTTTTTCTTCAGTATTTCTATTTCCTTATTCATGTCTTGTCATGACCTCCTTCTCTCTTTTGGCTAGATTCCTGTGTTCTCCTGGAATTCCATCAGGATTTTGTTTTCTTCTCTAATTCCTTTGTTTTCTTCTTTGATTCATTTGTCTTCTTTTCTGATTTCTTTGATTATACATAAAATCATTTATTTGAAATTTTTGTCAGGTATTTAATCTAAAACAGTATCATTGGAGGCTATTTCTTATTGATTTAAAATTTTGGTGGGTTTGTATTGTATTTATTTTTTGTATTTCTTGCATTACAATGTTGTAATGTTTTTGCATACTGAGTTGATTTGATGCTTGGGTTTCTTGGGTGCTTTTTGATTTGGAAATCCAACTTTTTGTACCTTCAGAGAAGGAGTTTATGGTGTCAAGTGTCAAGTGTAGCTCCAATCCAATCACAGAAGTAATCCTAGGTGTTGAGTTTGCTTGCTATTCAAGTATTCTAGTGGGCTGGGTGCAGCAATTTACTGGCAAATTCTAAAATTCAACTGAGGAATACCCACATTCAATAAAAACAAGTTTGAGGGTTGAAGAAAATAGATAACCTTATAAAGTCATAATCCCTAAGGGTGTATGTTCCTCTATACCCTTAGTCCTGTCAGCTGGGAGGTTGAGATTTCTGTTCTGAAATGTGTTTCAGGTCAGCCTGGATCTGAATCATACTCTGCCCTCGATAATGCCATAAGAAAAAGACAAAGGGCCTATGAATCTGAAAGCATTACAGGCAATAATAGTCAACCCCCATATACAGCTTAATTGAGAATGTTAAAGCCAACCAAGAATATGTAACCCATAACCTGCCCTGACATAGAAAGAGAGATTAGTACATCCCGTGCAGGTCCATGTACCTGCTTTTTTGTCAGTCAGCCTTATTACCTTTTATGGTGGCTTCAAATCTTACCAATGTTGAGTGTCCACCTTGATCCCTCCATGTTGTGCTGGTGCTCTGATCATCTGTGCTGGATGCCTTGCTGCAGGGAGCTGAATGTGTTCTCCAGGGTGGTGGGGGGGTGGCTGTGGTGTTGTTTGGGGTATGGGAGAGTTCAGGAAGCCTGGACTTGTACTGGAACTGCTCAACTGGTGACTCCTATCCAGCCTTTTAACCTGGAAGTCTTTTTTTTTCTATTTTTATGAATAATGTCATTAGGAGTTTACAAATAATTATAAAGAATTTTCATACATGAACATTCTATGATTTGATCATATTCTTCTCCTATTACCTTCTTTTGTCCCTCTACCCCCTCATCCTATTGAACCCCTTGCACTTTCTAACCAGTCTGTATTCTAGTTTGATGTTTCGCTCTTTTTTTCCCCCTTCCATTTTGATCTTTTTCTATTTCTATGAAAAATATCATTGGGATTTTTATAGAATCCATTAAATACATGGATTGCTTTAACGTCTATGGCACAGCAGGTTTCTTTCAGGAAAAAAAAAAAAAAACTGGATCATTGCCAAAATATTTATTATTATAGCCAGAGTACTATATAAAAAACACCAAAAGCAAACGACTAGCAATAGGATCCTCTGCTGTATTAGAATACAAATCCACTCCTGGGTTTAAGATTCAACCGGATTCCATCATCTCTTTATAAGAAGCTATCCTATTGGATACTGTGGGGAGTAGAATTCTGGGTTAAAATTTCAGTGCAAAGCATAGAGTTGATAACACTGCAGAAAGTAAAGCTAATTTTTTTTCACTTTTATGTCTGTCTGATCCCATGTGGAAGTTTATCTTGACTTTTTATTTAAAATGATCCCATATCTTCAAAACAAACTTGTGAATTGTACCAGGATCCAGAGATTTGGTTGAAAGGGAGCCTTTGTCAGTTTTCTAAGGCAGAAGGAATTGAGCTCAGATTCATGCAAGAGTAACCATGAAACAATTGATTAACACTATAAAATTGAGAATACATTTTAAATTCCAATTGTAATGATATTTTGTCTAGAGGACATTGATTTTGTTTCACCACACCACTCCTGTAGGTGTAAGGAAAACAGAATTATGATTCAAATTACAAGCATAATGGGAAATCATTTGTATTCCTCTTTATTACTCAGAAGGACACCTGGTGAATATGATAACGACATGTTATTTAGAAAAGCTCAGCAGGAAGAAGAAGGCAAGTTTCTCATTAACCATCTGTCAAGTGTTTAAAATTATAAAGTCTTGTGGGGGAGGGTAAATTTTAATATAGCTGATTATACAGTACCTACTTTAGCTAGGATAAATAAGTGATATTTTTAATGCAGAGAAGACACATGTGTTTTGTATTAAAAGAGATTTGAAAGGTTTATAGTTATAGGTAGTTCAAAAATGTTGACAAGTAAGGTCGACACAAAAACATTTGAGTCCTTTCAACACTAGCACATTCAGAGAAGGACATATGGGGATTGAATGGAAGAGAAGTGTCATCAGTGAATGTGTTCTTTTTTCTCTCTGAAGGTTGGGTGAGCCTTTTATGGGATGGAATTAAGTATTTTATGACCAACCTGTCACAGTTGGATGCCCTCACACAGTAAGTGATCTGGGTATCATATCTGAAAGTTTACCATTGACTGCTCCTATTCTCTATCATAAATGTGCTAGATGCATATATAAGGCCTTGGAGATCAAAGGTTAGTTTCCAAATACTCCATTCCTGGTAAGTAATTTGGGGAGTTTTATCCATTAGAGTTCTGACAACAGGCCAAAAACAAATGGAACTCTGTTCTGAAGATGTATTGATGAAGGATGATTTAAACATGCATGCACAAAGCTCAGGCATACAGAGGGAAGTCATGGTCATTTGAATCAGGGGTTGCCCCTAACAGACTCATGTGTTTTGAATGCTGGTGGCAATTTGATAGGTAGAAACGTGCTGGAGGAAATGTATTGTTGGGTGCAGGTTTTGGGTTCTCATAGCCCAGCTTCCCTCTTGCCAGATTTCAGTTCACTCTTGCTGCTTTCTCCTAGCTGCTTTAATAAGAAATGATGTCCAGGTTCAGCTCTATTATCCTTTCCCTGGCACAGTGAAACTTCCCTTCAAGCTGTAAGCTGAAATAAAACTTTTTCTCCCACTAGAATATTTTTGTTGATTGCTTTATCTTAGCATTGAGTAGGTAACTGCAACACTGAGGCACCCAGAAATTAGTGAATATGAAAACTAGGAGGCATCCCGTTCTATTCCAAGCCCCCATATGATGAAAGATAGCATAACAAAGAAGTGTTTGCCCTGGCAATAGCATCAGCAATTAGGATACAACCACCTTTATGAAGATGAGGCCCAAAAGGGAAAGAGCTGGAAAGAAATACCCAGAACTTGCTCTCCTGCCCCCTTTTAGCTTTTTGTGTTATATCATATGAGATGAAGTTAGTCAGAAGCAAGAAGGCAGGTGGCCTTTTGATGACTGAAACTCAGGTAGAAAAAAGAATTGGAAAATTCTTCAATGAATGATGTGGAAATGAAGATAAGAGATATAATGGATAAGACTATGTAGAAGCTAGGATGGTGATACATTTCAGTTTCCTTTCAGACACTTGTTCTGAAAAAAAATGTGATCACTCAGTACTAATGTTGGACACATGAAGTGCCAGCAGAGGTTCTTCTCTCTTGCTTTATGTGAAGAGATTATTTTGAAATTTGTAAAGTCTACAAAGGATCTGGACCACGTGGTTATGACCATACTAGTTATAACAATGTATTCATGCTTCAATATACACATTTTCATTAGAGACAGATGAAGCAGGTATCCTCTACAGAGTGGGGAAAATTATCAGCTGAAAGCCTGGGTGATTCTGGAGATACACTGGTCTTCAGTCAATGTTGGAATGTTGAAAAAACTAGGTGTCAGTGTGTTCAAACTAAAGCAACAGCAAGAGGGTAGATGCACTCTGGTGGTTTAAATCAGATGCCCTCCTCATAAACTCATGTGCTTTGAATGCTTTGTCACCAACTGATGGCAGTTTGGGAGGTGGAGCCTTGCTAGAGGAGGTGTGTTTTGGGGTGGGAGGGAAGCTTTGGAATATTATAGCCAGCTCCCCCTAGCCAGAGCAGACTTCACTCTCATGCTGCTGTTTTCAGCTTTCTATGGCACAGTTGATGTCCAACCTCTACTAATGCTATTCTTTCCTTTGCCATCATGAAGATTCCCTTGACTCTAAGCCAAAATATGAACTTTCCTTCCATCAGCTGCTTTTGGTCAAGTGCTTTGATTACAACAATGAGTGTCACTACAAAATGGATACACCAGCCAGTAGCACAGGCAGCCAGGCAAAATGTCCTGTGTTCTCTTAGAATTTCTTTTATATATAACCCTCATTAGAGGGGCTGTCCATTCTGAAGGAAGGTATTCCTTCCTCCATCAATCTTTGCTGAAAGTACTTTCACAGACCTGCCCAAGAGGCATGTCTCTTACTTGATTCATAATCTGATCAAATTGACAACATTATGTTACCGTCACAACAGCCTTTAATTACTCTGGAGTACATAGGATGCTTCTGTTTGTATAATTGAGTCATGTTTAAGATGCAAAGAGGGACTTTATAGTGAGCCATCTTTTGTTGTACTCTTAACACAAGACTTAAATTGCCTTAAGCTTGTTCAAGTTCACTTTTTGGACTGAGTTCTGAAGATTACACAAATGATAGCAATTTAGTTAATATACTTGATTGTATGGCACAATGCAGGTTGGGCCCTAGCCAGACTGCATGCCAGAAGAAACCAGGAAGTGGCTTCTGTGGACATGGCATCCTGCACAGGCCTGGCATGACAACAGCTACAGTCCCATGCTCGTGAGAAACCTGCTATGAGATGATCTGTCTGGAGACAGGCTGTCATTGGTCACAAAAAGGGGACCGCCCCATACAATGATTGGCCAGCCAAACCCTTTAAACCCCCTATACTTCTCTGAATAAACGAGTTTGCAGCAACTCACCCTCTGCCTGCTTCCACCCAACTCCCGGAGTCTGTGTCATGACTCCATGCCTCTCACCCCCTACTTGGCAGAGACCCTGTGGTCCCTTCTAGGCTGGCCCTTGGGGGACCCCAACACTTGATAATGATCTATGGTTTTTCAACCTAGACCACATTGCTAGTATCTTTAAAATTTCCTCTCAGAATCAAGACATCAGTGTTTCAATTCAAAATTATATTCAATATTAGAATACCTTTAAGTCAGATATTTCAGAATTAAAATGATAATATCATTTAATTCAAATATTCTGATTTCATATTTAACAAAGTATGACAAATCCAACTGAAATTAATGATATCCATAACACTCTGCTGAATGCAATGTCTGTCTTCCTCCTCCTATGAGCTAAGCAGGGTCAGACAGACTCAAACAGCTCTATCAGTTCATAAAGGAAAAAATGTAAATAGACCTAATCGAAAAAAATCACATAATATTTAATAATGTACATTTCCCAATTTGATGAAATTGGTTAACAGGTATGTAATGAAATTTAAATGGGAGTTTATGACTTATAATAACATCTTTTTATCAAACTATTAGTAACATTCAGGCAAAAACTATGTTTAGAATAATTGCTTATATTCATATTATTTTGTATTTTATTAGTTCATATGCATATAACTTACTAAATCTGTATTTTATTTCATTACTTTGCCTACTCTAGGATGTCTGGAGATGCCTTCATATTGTTATTATATATTCAAATATTGAAAATTCAGCAACACATAATTCACTCTTTGAGAGAAGGAAGCAAAATCAAATGCTATATCGTTCTGATTCAGGTAATGTTTTCAATTAGCAAAGCAAAGCAAACGTCTGAGTTAAAACGGTTCTGGGCAGATTGCTCAGTGGTTAAGGAATTTTTCCACAAGGCCTGAGGAATTCCCCAGTACCCATGAAAAGCCAGATGCACAAAGTGGCTCATGTATCTGGAGTTCATTTACAGTAGTTAGAGGCCCTGGCGTGCCCATTCTTTCTCTCTTCCTCTGTCTTCCTTTGCTTATAGATTAAATAAAAAAATAATTTTTTAAGAATGCATATGCCAATTAGGAAAATATTTTTGTTTTCATTTGTATAATATGGAAAACAGTTAGCAGTGTCAATCATATAAATGTGTATTGTAATGGTATCTGAGTCTTCAAATTGGTGGATTGCAGGCCTTTGAAGATAAATCTTTTGCTGACAATTGATGTGGGCTTCCATTGTGCTCTATCTTTGAATCTTGGCTGCTGGTAGAACCAAGGCAGTGAAAGTCTGGCTACTATGACAGAATCTGCAAAGACATATGTGTGTGTTAACAAGCATGCAGGTTCCAGAGTGCACTGCCTGAACAGTCTACTCATTGCAATTCAATGTCAAATAGAAAAGACTTGTGAAGGTTGTTGCTGGGTTACACTCCTGGGAGGTGGATGCAGAAAGGAAGATCAGGAGTTCAAGATCTTCCTTGTTATACAGTAAGCTTGAAGCCAGACCAGGCTACATGAAACCCCCAATTGCAACAGCACTCCACTGTTAAAAGATAAGAATTCTTATGGTTTACTTTGTCTGCTTCCATAATTGCAGAAAACAGAGGACACATTAGTAATGACTCGTGTGCGTGTGTGTGTGTGTGCGTTTTGTAGAAATAAATGAACTGTTAAAACACATTTTCACACCTGCCCCAGACATAGATTGACGGAATGTAGATGATAGAGGACCAAGAGGATCAATGGGAAGACAGTGGTGACTTATTAGAGCACAGTATCACAGTTCTTTTTTTCCAGATCTTGGCCTTCATAATCACTGTCAAAAGGCCATAGGTAGATGGTTTACAAACAAAATAAACTTCTTTTTCACAATTTGGATGGGTAGGAAGTTTAAGCTTAAGGTGTCTGATAATGGCCCACTCACTTTCTCATTCCTAGGTGGCCATATTCTTGCTGTGTCCAATCATGGTGGAAGGGGTGAAAGAGTTCTCAGGCCTCTTTTATAAAAGTAGCATACCCAGCTGTGTGGCTGCCATCCTCATAATGAAATTGTCTCCCCTAAGTCACACCTCTTTTTCTGTGTGTGAATGTTTGTATGTGTGTGAGCATGTTCATATCATATGTGTGTGTATACATGTGGAGATCAGAAGACAACTTCAGGTGTTTTTCCCCAGGAATATCATTCACCTCCTTTGAGACATTGCTTGGAGCTCAACAATTATGTTGAACTGGCTGGCCATAAGCCCTAGGAATCCTCTTGTCTATGTCTCTTCAGTGCTGGGATTAAAAGTGCACACTGCCATACTCACCAAAGCTCAGTTCTTCATAAGACAAGCATTCAGATAGAAACACCTGGAAATGTCCACGTGCCTGCAATGGATAGCACATGTGACTGGCTCAGTTTTCTTTTGCCAGTATGGACCAGGAATGTTGCTCTGTGTTTAGAAAAATACTAAGCAACTGTCAGCCTATTGACTCACACTAAAATAAAATGTTGAAATCCCTGAACTTGTGAAAGAATAGAACTCACAGCAGTCTTTGTTATTGATAAATGCTTTTCAATCATGAAAACAATTGATAAAGCTGTTCAATTCAGAGAGTAGCAACTATGGGGAAATGGCCAGCAGGAGGTGAGTTTTCAGCATGCAGAATATTCTTTTCATCTTGTAAAGATGTGCTGCATCTCTGAATCTCATGGTTCAGAGTTACATGTCCATAGGGCCAGGGTCAAGGGGTAGGAGTCAAAATGAGCTCCAGAAAAGACCTTCACTGACTTGATAGCAAAGACATCCTTTTTCTTTAAAAAAGGCTCTCAGGATTGTGAAAGTGTTTTTCCATTAGTGTCAAACTCTTGTAAGAAGAGGACGAACCTCTCAGAATCCACTTACGTACAGAGCTCCTAGCATCCTCTTTCCCTTAAGCAATTTTAGTCCTTTAGCAATGAAACTCTTTAGTGACGCCATTTGGTTTTACCTATAGTCAGCAAATTAACTCCCTCCTGAAATCCATGTAGTTGAAAAGCTATTCCAGGTCTCCAAAGACACATTTTCTAGCCTCAGCAAAATGCAAAGGAAAGGCGATGTTACAAGGAGAGCAGTTTGTCTAAGAGGAGCTGAGATGATATGCTCTTTTAGAGTTAAGCCTGTGTTGTCAGAGCTGGAAGTACTATGCCACTGTGTCATCACGGGGTCTAAGGCCAGAGGAGTGGGGAAGGGCAAGTTCCATAAATTAGAACAATGAAGGAAGTTTCTTGTGTCTTATAAATTGTCCAGAAAGAGGAGCAAGATCTCTGCCATGTACTTTAGCCTATGTGTTACTGATAGAGAATAGGAAAAAGAAACTTGTTCTGTAGGGCCTTTGAGAGGTAGCAGCTTGCTCTGTGTCCTTGGCTACAGCTAAGCAGCTCCTGGGCAACAGTTTTGTCTTTTGTTCTTGCCTTTGGAATGTTAAAGTGAATATTAGGGTTAGAAAAGTAAGTTGGGGTCACTAAGAAGAATAAGGGTGTTTGTGGCTGTGTATGAAATAACCACCTACCATATAAGTTAGAGCAAGGGCAAGGATCTAAGAAGAGCAAAGGTGGTCTCAGCTGCCCCCTGAAGCCACTCCTTTTTTTTTTTTTTCTAAAAATAACCTACTTTTATTCATTTATTTATCAGAGAGAGAGACAGTGAGAATAGGGGCATGTCAGGGCCTCCGGTCACTGCTAATGAACCCCAGATGCATGTGCCACCATGGACATCTGGCTTTACATTGGTACTGGGGAATCAAACCTGGGTCCTTAGGCATTGCAGGCAAACACCTTTCCTGCTAAGATATCTCTCCAGCCCCTCCCTTGTTTTTGTCCTGGATTCTGTTCTTCACTTACAAATCTTTCATGTAGATATGTGGTAAATACCCTTCTAGCCTGTCACTGAGCCAGAGGAAAGAAACCAGTTCCATGACTGGAAAGGAGACACACATGAACACCTCATGTAGATTAATTATGAGGGCAGAAATACCCTTCTTATATCAGTTATATCAGTCCTGTCATTTTAAAGATCAATATATTTTCTTAGCCAGAAAATGTTATAAACACTTAAACAACCATTAACCAGCAGCAACTCCCTGCAGGATGAAAATATGTTGAAGAGAGGAAGTTTTATTTTCTTTCTTTCTGGTCCTCTGTCGTAGATATTTGTATGTTTTGTATGTTTTAAGTTTTTCTTGACATATTCTGTATAAGTAGACAAAATACCATGATCATAATCACCTCCAACTAAAGAGGGAGAGTAAAGGCCAAGGCACTAAGATCACTAGCAAACAGCTTTATTAGTTTGCTAACACTCAGGCCGAGTAACCTCCCAAGAACCTCAGCCCTGAGTCAAGGATTTTCACATCCTTTAAAGAACAACATACAGCAATGCTGAGCACAGATGATTGGTTGCTTCTATCTCTAGGCAGAACAGGGTGTGTGGGGGGTGGGTTCAAGGATGCTGACCAGCCTGTTGCAGATGTTTCTTATTGTCCTTTCCTCCAGTGACCCTTTATCATCCAGGCTCTCCTAAACTATCCAACATAAGGGTTGCTTGTGAGCATACAGACAGGCACATAGCTGTCTTCTCTGTTCTGCAAGGGCCCTTACCACATAACTTTCCCCACTTACCACACTACCACATTCCTTTAATCCTCCCAAGTCTTACCTCCACTGAATCCCTTCTTCCAGCTAGTCTCACAAGGAACTTTTTGTTTTTACTTCATTCACTTGTCAAAATGTAGCATAATCTTCTATCTACACTTGTTTTCTTTCTGACACATATATATATGTATGTATGTATGTATGTATGTATATATATATATATATATTTAGTTATGTAGAGAGTGTATATACAGTCATGCTGGTACCATCATTAGCCTCCTCCCTGTCCTCCCCCCTCTGAAGGCACTCTCCTGGTTGGGGAATGTGGATCATTCATTGTGGAGGTAGCCATCAGTTATGGGCAAGAGGCAATGTTTCTGTGCATAATGACCCAACTTGTGGCTCTAACAATTTTTCTGCCCCCTCTCCCTCAAATTTCCCTGAGCCCCTTTCAAAGTCTTTGCTGTCCATGAGATTCAACCTCTATGTCCCATGGGGCAGAGAACCTGAAGCTGCTGACTCAGCAGGGATTTGGTGATCCTTGAAAGTCTGGCACACTATTAGGTCAGGGAAGGCTCTGTGGCTCTCAAAGGGACTCATAACACAAAGATCTGCTGATAGGACTAAGGCCATAACATTAGGTGTTCTTGGGTCTTCCAGGCAACAAGGTGCTGTTTTGATATTGCTCTGAGCAGGGCTGGAGGTTTCGCTGAGGCAGGAAGACACACAGGTAAGTAAAGTCATAATTCAAGAGTCCTCAGCTTGGGCAACAGAGAGGCTAGGCTTGATGACTTGGTCTTGGGCCCCAAAGCAGCAGGGCCTCTTAAAGTAATCACATGTGTTCTTACAAAAGTCTTCATTTATCAAGGCACTGTTGCTGAATTTATTCAATTAAATGTAAGCAAATAAAGTAATTACTTTATTCCTTTATCTATGCTCCCATGTTTCAGAAAGTCAAGCTTACTGCTAAAATCACCATATATTAAATGTATTTCTGTGGACTGTAGCTGTTTAACTTTGAAAAAGAAGCCCCAAGTGCAGCTGAAACTCAATTTAGCATTTCCATCTCTACAAATGGAAATCCAAGTCAGGAGAACAGATCCTGAGTGGAGGATGGATGGTTCTTCTCCTGGAGTTACTTTGCACTCTAAATAGCTAAACATTTTGCAAGTAACAAATTTGATGCTGGGTTTACAGTATCTCTGAGAGTGAAGCGGAGTTGTGGTTGGCCCTCCGTGGAACTACTGAGCTGACTAGATGTTTAACTCTTTCTGCTGACTGCAAGAGCTGAATTTCACTTTCTTTGTTTTCCCCTCTAGAGTCTTTGATCTTTGCCTATGGTGATGAAAGAGATTTGACACATGTCTGACACACCATGTTTTTGTTGTGGACGTCATAAAAGTGCCTGTAGAAGTGTATCATTTTATAAAGGCAGAACTTTTTGTTTACTTCTCTGAGCAATCCATTGGGTACATGTTGGATGCACAAGTTCATGTCAATGTGAAGCTGAGGACTGGAGGCCCATGTTTCTTCACTCCTGCTGCTTGTGGACTTTGGGCTTTGAACAATCGAGCAATCCTCTGTGGGTCTCCGTTTCTCAAGAGAAATGGAATGCCTGCGTTTCACATCATGGTCCCATCTCCTCTCATATCTGACATTCACCCCAGATAAGGAACTAATGATAGACCAAATAAACAATTCCCCCAGAGTCCAGCTTGGTGAATCATGAGTTTCTTTGGGTCACTTACAGAAGCATGGGGTAAGTTAGAGGCAGCTGTATGACTGAAATGCACACCCCAGAGTGGGTCACAACTCATAGTCTGCATCACTGGAGCTCCCTGCAGCGTTTTGAGTTTTGAGTGCTCACTCCTAGCAATCAGTCATGCTTCAGTCATCTTGAAGTGGAGTCTCATGAGTGTTATAAACTTCTGAGATTCTAGAGTCTTGTAGGTTTCATGAGCCCAAGAACTTCCAAAATATCATCAGTTTCCTGAGGTTTTGAGACTCGTCTTCTGTCCCAGAGGAAATAGCTACTGAAAAGTCCTATTAACTTAATGGCAAAACAGGGACTAAAAACACCATGGTTCTTTGAAAAAATAAACAAGATAAACCCTTGGCAAATTTGACCAAATGAAAAAATAAAAGAGAAGTTTTAAATTAACAAAATCAGAAATGAAAAGAAAGAGGTCACAACAGACATCAATGAAATTGGAAGAAATTGGACCTACTTCCAAAACCTCCACTCCACAAAATTGGATAATCTGGAAGAAATGGATGAATTCCTAGACACATGCCACCTACCAAAATTAAACTCAGATCAGATTAATCTCTTAAACAAACCTATCACATTCATTGAGCTGGAAAAGGTAAACAAAAACCTTCTCAAAAAGAAAAGTCCAGAATGGCTTCTCATCCAAATTCTATCAAACCTTCATCGGAGAACTGAAACCAATTTTCCTCAAACTGCTTCAGATATTCAGAGAGCAGGGAGTATTCCCCAACTCTTTTCATGAAGTAGAATTACCCAAATACCAAAACCAGACAGAGATAAAATAAGAAAAGAACAGAAAAGTATAGGGCTATATCTTTGATGAAATTAGATTCAAAGACCTGGAATATAATCCTTGAAAACTGAATTCAACAACACATCAGAAGCATTATCCACCTTGCTCAAGGCATCATCCCAGTTATGCAGGGATGGCTCAATATATGGATATAGGTCAACATAATACATCACATAGGTAAACTTAATCACAAGAACCACATGATCATTTCAATAGATGCAGAGAAGGCCTTTACAAAATACAACCTCACTTCATGAATAAAATGAAGGAGAGAATAGGCCTGGAAGGTATAGGACTCAACACAATAAAAGCTATTTAAAAAGTACCTAAAGCCCAAGTAATACTTAATGGGGAAAGATTCAAGGAGTTCCCATTGAGATCAGGAACAAGTCAGGGGTGTCCACTTTCACCACTGCTCTTCAGTATAGTACTAGAAGTCCTAGCCCAAGCAATAACACAGGAGAAAGAAAGAAAAAGGATACAAATGGAAAGGAAGAAGTCAAATCACCCTGCGGCAGTTTGAATATATGTCCCCCAATATATTCAATGTTTTATTACTTTATAGTTTGCATCTGCAATCACCTTGCTAGAGGCAAGGTCACTGGGGGCCAGGTCTTAAGGTGTGGTGATGGGTTTGAGATTCCATTGTAAAGATATGCAAATGTGTCTAGCAGGAGTTCCTGAAGTCTGCTGTGTGACCTTTTGGCTGTAGTTTGTTTTGCTCTGTGTGCTGTGGTGGCTGGTTGGTTTCTTTTTTCTCTCTTGCTTGGCCCTGTGGAGAGCAGGCCGCTTCTCCTGCCATTATGGAACTTCCCCTGGATCTGTAAGCTTCAATAAATGATATCCCTTCCTCCATAACTGTGCTTGGTCTGGAAGTTCATCTCAGTGAACCTGAAGCTGTCTGCTACAGTAAAGTGGTACCGAGGAGTGTGGGGTGAGATGAACCTGACCGTGTGGATATTCGTCTTTTGGAACCTTTGTTTTGGAGGAATGGGCATGGACTTAGTGCTTACAACTGAAGATGCCTTCTGGAGTGGTAAGCCAAGTTTTATGGACTATTCTGATGAGAGTTTGAGAATGCTAAGTACAGACAGTATTGAACTTCGAGGCTTGGCTTATGAGCTTTCTAAGGGGAAGGAAAGAAGGCAGAGGACTTTGTTGGAACTGGGCTACTGGCATAAGGGATGGCTACGTTCTGCTATCCAGGCCCAGAGTGTTTGATCAAACTTAAATTTGTAATGGACTGATGTACTTGGCTAAAGATATTGGACTGAGAGATTTAAGATTTTAAGTTGGAAGACTTGAAGCAAGTTAAAAGTAGAAGCATTGAGGCTGGTTTAGCTGCTATTGTCAATGCATTAGCAAGCTTAAGGAAGGTGGAAGGAAGGTGGCCCGACTTGATTTACATTAAAACAATGGAGAGGATGCCTGAGGAAAGACTGTTAGAAATGCAAACTCTTTGGAAAGAGTTGACTGGAGAAGGAACCTGCTTTTCAAGGCTATGGTTTATTTTGTCCCTGGATTTAGAATATGGCTGTGTCCTGCACACCTAGTATTAGTTTTGGAAATATGAAAAATGCATGGAGTGGTCATGAATTGCACACGGTTCCAGGAGCTGCTGCTGAAATGTGGCATGAGGCAGGGCATGAAGACCCTCAGGAATAGGCTCGAAGAGCCTTTTGGAAGATGGACCGTGGTTTGCATGGAGACCTGAAGATGTTTTGGATATACCAGGACTGTGCAAAAGGGCTACCATGGAGTGCAGTATTGGCATGGGATGAAAGTTTTCCCTGGCGACTCTGCTCAGCTGGAGCGGTGGAATTGGAAAACCTGGAGACTGTTAGTCTCTGGTTATATTGAACTTGAACTGCAGAAGTTTGATGACTGTTGATGGTGGTTGAGTTTGCATTGTTTTAGTTTCTCCTTGCTATGCCTTATACCAGTTAAAAATGTTTACTCTGTGCCTTTACATGTTGAAAGTATTTAACTTGTTTGATTTTACAGAACTCACTATCTTAAGTTGATCAAGACTGTGAGAACCTTTGAAATTGGACTGAGTACAATTTACAATGTGTGATAGTTATAAATCTATTGGGGGCCAGGAACTAAATATATTGGGGGCCAGGGGCGGAATGCGGCAGTTTGAATATATGTCCCCCAATATATTCAATGTTTTATTACTTTATAGTTTGCATCTGCAATCACCTTGCTAGAGGCAAGGTCACTGGGGGCCAGGTCTTAAGGTGTGGTGATGGGTTTGAGATTCCATTGTAAAGATATGCAAATGTGTCTAGCAGGAGTTCCTGAAGTCTGCTGTGTGACCTTTTGGCTGTAGTTTGTTTTGCTCTGTGTGCTGTGGTGGCTGGTTGGTTTCTTTTTTCTCTCTTGCTTGGCCCTGTGGAGAGCAGGCCGCTTCTCCTGCCATTATGGAACTTCCCCTGGATCTGTAAGCTTCAATAAATGATATCCCTTCCTCCATAACTGTGCTTGGTCTGGAAGTTCATCTCAGTGAACCTGAAGCTGTCTACTACACACCCCTATTTGCAGATGACATGAGCCTGTACATAAGTGATCTGAAAGTTTCCTCCTCAAAACTTCTAAAGGTGATTAATTCCTTTAGCCAAGTGGCACAAAAATCAGTATCCTTTCAATTAAGGACAAATACAAAGAGAAAGACATCATCAATGTTGTTCCATTTTCAAAAGCCATAAAAAAATGAAATACCTTGCAATAACACTAACTAAGGATGTGAAAGACCTATATAATGACAACATAAAACAACTCAAGAAAGAAATCAAGGAGGACTTGAAAAGATGTAAAGACCTCCCATTGTCCTGATAGGTAGAATTAATATTGTGAAAATGGCTATTCTATGAAAAACAATATACAGATTTAATGCAATAGTATTACAGACTCTAGCACCATTCTTCACAGAGATAGAATACTCAAATTTCATATGAAATGGCAGCAGGCCTGGGATATCCAAACATATCCTCAACAAAAGAAAGACCTCTGGAAGTATCACCATACCCAATCAAAAGCTATATTTGAAGCCATAGTAACAAGAAAATCATGATACTGGCATAAAACAGAAATATAGATCAATGGAACAGAAAGACACAGACCTTAGGCCAAGTAGCTATAGCTATAGCTACTTGATCTTTGACAAAGGTGCCAATAATGTAGACTGGATAAAAGACAGCATCTTCAACAAATAGTGCTGGACAAATTGGACGACCATATGTAGAAAAATGAAACTATTCCCACTCATCTCGCCATACACAAAAATCAATTCCAAATGGATTAAAGACCTAAATAGAAGGCCTAATACTCTTCAACTACTGGAAGAAAAAGATAGGGGTAGCTCTCCATGATATAGGAGTGGGGCAGGATTCCTGAACAATACTCTATTAGCTCAGGAAATTAAACAATCACTCAACCCATGGGATCACATGAAGCTAAAATCATTTGCATAGAGAAATATACCATAAACAGAGCCCATAGATTACCCACAGAATGGGAGGAAATTTTGTCAGCTATATCACTGACAGAGGCCTAATATCTAGAACCTACAAAGAACTCAAAGATATAAACAATAAAAAAAATCAAATAACCCACTGAAAATATGGGGTAGAGACCTGATTAGGGAGTTCTCAGAGGAAGAAATACAAATGGCTAATACACACATTAGAAAATGTTTAATATCCTTAATCATCAGGGAAATGCAAATTTTAAAAAATATGATATTCGGGCTGGAGAGATAGCTTAGCATCCCACGTTTAGCCAGATGCAAACTGACGCAAGGGCACAATGCTGCACTTGCCCACAAGGGGGCACACACATCTGGATTTTGTTCACAGCAAATGAGAGACTGCTGACGCGCCCATCTCTATCTGTCTACCTCTCCCTCTCTCTCTCTGTCTGTGTCTCTCTCTAAAAAAATAAATAAATAAAATAATAAAATTAAATTAAATTTAAAAAATATGATATTCTACTTCAGCAAGGATAGTAATCACTAAAAAAAATGAAACAACAACAAATGTTGGTAAGGATTTGGTGAAAGAGAAACCCTCATTCACTATTGGTTGGAATGCAAACTTGTACAACCACTACGAAAATCAATATGGAGATTCCTGAAAAAGATAGAACTACCAACAGACCCAGCTATTCCCTTACGGACATTTACCCTAAATGATCCACACTTCATTGCAGAGATATTTGCTCAACCATGTTTACGGATTCTCAATTCATAACAGCTAAGAGCTGGAACCAACCTGGGTGTCTATCATTGGACCATTAGATAATGAAGTGGTGTAACATATACACAATGGAATTCTATTCAACAGTAAGAAAAAAATGATACAACAAAATTTGTAATAAAATGGATGGATTTAGTACAGATCTTACTCAGTGAACACACACAATCCTGGAAAGACAAATACTGCATGTTCTCACTCATTTGCAGTTTCTTACCTGGATCAGCTTGAGTTGCTGGCATAACAGATAGGAAACTTAATGCCATGAAAATAGGGGTGGAAGGATTTGGGGGAAGAGAAGGAGAGGGTGGGGTGAAATAAACCCAAAATTAAACCCAAAATGAACTAGTACCATAGAAACCTTTCTTCTTGAAGGTAGACTAAACAATATAACCCTCAGCAGGAGTATAGGGGGAATGCCCCAAAAGAAGAGCCCAGGAGAGGGTGGGTTGAAACCTAGCTTTAAAAAAATGGCTCTGGGGATGGAGAGATGGCTTAGCAGTTAAGGTGCATGCCTGGGGAGCCTAAAGACCCAGGTTTGATACTCCAGGCCCCGCGTGAGCCAGATGCACATGGTGGTGCATGCATCTAGAATGTGATTGCAGTGGCTGGAGACCCTGCTGTGCCCATTCTCTCTCTCTCTCTCTCTCTCTCTCTGTCAAATAAATAAATAAAAAATCTTTAAAAAATGGCTCTAATCTATAACTCACAGTACCAGAAATAGGTGCTACTCACATTGAGCTGTTGATTAGAGAGACCTATGAGGTTTCCCCCCCCAAAAGACAGGCTTCTGTCAAAGCCCTTAATTACCCACCTGAGGTAAAAGGTAAGACCCTGTTGCTGAAGACACCATATGCCACCAACACAGAAAACAGCAAACCTGGGTGGAATTCAGAAGAGAGCCAGTCCCCAGATAGTTAACCCATCTAGTGCTGGAAAGCACTACATGAACTCCTGGGGGAAAGTGGCTAACAATGGTGTGAAAAATCAGGGATCTAAGCTACTCAGAAGCAAGCAGATTGACAAGAAGTACACACCAGTGCAATGGTGACACACAGCCTTGGTGGATATCCAGTGGCTTTCTGATTGGCTATGAGATCCGTTCAGTGGAAAGGAACCCATATCTAGAACTGGGAACCAGATCTGAATCCTATGGAGACACAGATTATGCTCTCCAATGTCAAGATCCCACTAGTCTTTGCTATAAGAGGGGCTACATCCATCAAACTCTCCCTAAATTAATAATCCTTATCCAATTTAATTTATGCTGACTTCACTCTTTATTGGAGAATCTGTTTTTTCTTTTTTAGAAGATAGTTAGACCCAAGGAGATATATCACCCCTTGTACCCAACAAAGCTCAGGGAATTTAGGGGAAGATAGTAAGAGTCACAGGTTGGGATGTCATGCCCAGAGGCACTGTCTCCCTCCAGTAACTGACTGACTGCTGCATGGGAAATACCAGCAATCCCACTGAGGAGAGCCCCCTGTGGGATGAGGGCAGGGAGGAGGGAGAAGATGGTACCAACACATGAAGTATCTATAGAAATTATGTTCTTAATAATAAAAAAGCTCTTCTGATTCTTAGATAATCTCCTATTCCATTACCTGTGGTAGATGGAACAATAGAACAATGGACCCTCAAATAATGTGCCCATCTAGTGCCTAGGGCATGTGAGTATTTTTTCTCCTTTTCTCATTAATCATGGTTCTCCAGGAAAGTAGAAACAATAGGAAATACACAATGCAGACACATGATATATTATGAGAATTGACTCATGAAATTATGCAAGTACACAGACTTTCCCATGTACCATCTGCAAATCTGAAAGCAGCAAAACTGGTTTTGGGATTCAGACTCAGAATGAAGACCTGAGTTTCAAGGAAGGGCCCACTCTGGTGTGAATGCATTTCTTTTTTCTTTTTTTTGTTTTTGTTTTTGTTTTTTTTTGAGATAGGGTCTCACTTAAGCCCAGGCTGACCTGGAATTCACTCTGTATTCTTAGGGTGGCCTCAAACTCACAGCAGTCCTCCAACTTCTGCCTCCCAAGTGCTGGGACTAAAGACATGTGTCACCACACTCACCTGGTGTGAATGAATTTCTAAAATTTCATGGGTTGGAAATTTAATCCCCCATTTCTTGATATTTGGAAGTAGAAATTTTAAGAGGTGATTAGCTAATAAGTACTCTGGCCTGGAGATGGGTTTAATCTTTTTCATGGGTTAGTGGTTTGTCTTTTCTTTTTATAAGATATTTTATTTATTTATTTGAGAGAGAGAGAGAGAGGAAGAGGCAAAGAGAAAGAGTGAATGGACACTCCAGGTCCTTCAGCCACTGCAAATGAACTCCAGAAGCATGCACCCCCTTGTGCATCTGGCTGACGTGAGTCCTGGGGAATTGAACCCAGGTCCTTAGGCTTTGTAGGCAAATGCCTTAACCACTAAGCCCTTTCCCCAGCCCCCTGGTTTGTCTTATCTAAGTGTGTGATGTCCTGCACTGCTCAAGAACTCTGCCTAGTAAAAATGCCTTCATCAGAATGCCTCTCAACTTTGAACCTCCCAACTTCCAAAGGTTAGATAAATAAATTTCTTTTTGTCAAAAATTACTCACTCTCATGCATTCTGTTATAGCAACAGCAGAAAAGGATGAAGGACAGTGCTGGTATAAATCTGGGGTCTGGAGGACCAAGGTAGGCTAATGCTGGCCCCTATTGGTGAAGGCTCATTTGCTATACTCAATCTACTAATTTAAAGGCTAATCATTTCAAGAAACTTATATACTACCTTAGTTTTGAAATGTTTCTTCTTATTCATGTCTTCTATACATGCTAAAATAATACCACCTTTAAGCTGACTCATCTATTTTCCCTATATCATGGAATAAGGAGGTTGGGAGGGACCCCATGGGTCTCCATTACTAAAGAGATTTATTTGGTTAATTCAGGAAGCAAGGGAGAATAAATGGATCAAAATATCAATAATTATAGATGTAGAAGACAGAACAAAGAGAATAACGTTGAAATCTTACCTGGAATAAGTAAGGATATTTTTTCCCTTTGAATTGTTTTCACAGGTAGTTACTAAGACCACAGTCTGTTGTTGATATTGGTGAACTATGCTCACTGGAAATCCTTGGAATTTTCACATCATTGACAGCTGCTTAGCAGAAGATACCAGCTCTCATGATACCTATCCTTCACACTCATTTCCCAAGAAATGAAAGTATTCTGAAGGAAATCATTTTGCATTAAAATTGACATAACAAAATTAATTACTTTAAAGAAATGTAATGATGACTGAGTAGGAGATTTAAGTGTATTTTGACTGAAACTGAGCCCACATAAATTTAAATATAGCTTCTGGATTTCAAAATGGAATTTTATTAGCAGGCTTTATTCTCAAAATTCTACGGAAACTTGCTAGTGCAACCAGGTAGAAAGAGAGGAATGCTGTCAGCTCTTTTTGTGTGTTCTAATTTTTAAGGTCAAAGTTTCACTTATTTTTTGTAAATAACTATTTTGTGTAAATACCAGTGTCAACATGGTTTCTTTTACATGTTCTGCTTCGCCTTGAGGCTTTCAGATCCTAAAGCAGTGACCTGGTGGGAACACAAGACTTGCCTGTGAAATTATGACGTCATGTGGAGAGAGGCCTGAGTATTAGCTTTGGGACACTAACTGTTTCTGAAGTTGGGTTGTGCAGGGCCAATTCTCACTCAGCTGTCTTCTCAATTCCCATCTGTTTTAGTGACTTTTGCATCACTGTGACCAAATACCTGACAGAAACAGTTTAAGGGAAAACAGAATTATTTTGGCTCATGGTTTGATTGTGTTTCTGTCCATCATGGTGGGGGAAGCGTGCAGAGCATCTCTGTCTGTGGCAGCTGGAGTATAGAGCCCACCACTGTTCACATGAAGGCAAACAGCATCAGATTGGCATGCCCAAATTTATCTCCAACATCACCTCTACTTGCTTTGTCTCTCATTCAGCACCCTTCAGAAACACTGGCATTATTTTCAGTCCTGATTTATAACTTTTAGCTGTAGTGGCTCTCTGAAAAAGCCAATTTGACCTGGTTCGTTCCTATCTTGTTATTTCAAGTACAGGTTAAATATCTAGGTGAAGAGTAATATGCAAGTAATTACTGGTTGCTGATTTATGTTAATTACTAATTATTTATATTATCTAATGATGGTATTAATGATACTATTTAGAAATAATTGTAAACCATTAATGTAATTCAACCATCAATTCGTTCACAGGTATATTTGTTATTTTACTTTTGTCCCTGTTCTTGTCACAATTAATTAACTTATATTCATATAGTCTATCTTTACCTATGAAAATATATTATGGCTAGTAAAGATTATTGATTTTGTCATGTAGTGATTTCTCCAACACTTAGGAAAGTTCCAGAAACGTTGTAGGTATTCTGGTACATTTTTGTTGAAACAGTAGAAAGGAAATTGTGTTCAATAGGGTACTGATTGTCTGGGTTTGTGTGTGTGTGTGTGTGTGTGTGTGTGTGTGTGTGTGTGTGTGATAGCTTGTTTCCTTTTGTTTATTTTGGATTGTTTGTTCTTTTGAGTCAGGGTCTTTTTCTGTAGCTTCAGCTGGCCTGTAACTTACAACATCCAACCTTTACCTCACCAAGAGCTGGGATTACAGAAGAAGGCATGATTTCCAGTGTTAATGAAATTTCAATGTTTGATACTTTAAAATGGCATTACATTGATGATGCATTGTCTCATATTTGATTTTAGGAAGGAAATACAAATGGGAATTTATGGAATTAACAAGAAATAGCCATCCATAATTAATATTGACATGGTTGAACATAGAGTTTGATGTTTCATGTAGTTATGACGTTGTTTTGTTCCCCTGAAATAAATATGTTGGAGTCCTAGCAAGCAGAATAATAATAGGGTCTTATTTAGAGATGGGGTTGTTCAGTTGTACTTAGTTAAGGTGAAGTCACTAGATCTCTTAATTGAAAATGCAGGTGTCCTTATAAAAAGGACAAATTTCAATGCAGAGATACATAGGGAGAACCCCACAGGAGGGTGAATGTGGAGATGATGTTGATGCAACTTACTAGTCACAGAACCCCAAAAAGATCTCCCATAAATCAATAGTAGCTAAGAGAAGTATGGAGCAGGTCTTCCTTACAGTCCCCAGAAGAATCCACCTCATGGCCAGGCCACTTGATTTCATATCTTGCTTCCAGAGTGGGAAGACGAAACATTCCTGTTGTTTGTTACTTTTGGAAGCAACATGAACCAACTAACACATGCAGTGTCATTTCCATTTAGGGAAGTCAGCAGCCTTTTTCAATTCCTCTGTCTTGAGTGGTATCTAATGCAGTTCATCAATGGGGAGATTATAAACTTGAGTCAGTAGACATCTTCTTGCAGCCCAAAACAAATCAGAAAGAAAGATCTTGAGCAGTTAGAAACCAACACTTCCAAGGGCTGGAAAGAAGGCTTAGCCGGTAAGGTGCTTGCCTACAAAGGCTAAGTACCCAGGTTCGATTCCACAGTACCCAATAAAGCCAGATACATAAGGTGGTGCATGCATGCATCTGCAGTAATTTTTTCAGTTGCAAGAGTCCCTAGTGTGCCAAATCTTTATCTGTGGTTCTCTCTCTCTCAAATAAATAAATAAAATATTTTTTACAAAAGAAATAACCACCACTCCCTGCATCAGTCCTGATAGCAATGTATAGAAAATATCACACATTTGGACTAAGAGAATCATAGTAAGGTGATACACCCTATGGAATCCCATAGGTTTAAATGCATATATTATCTTAATTTGCTGTTTTCTGATTATTAGTAAGACTGATGATTTTTGTATTTTAGAGTTACCATTTGGACTTTCTTTCTAATACATTTCCCATTCAAATAGATCCCTTCTCTTTTTTATCTTTATTAATTTATTTGAATTACTTGTATGCTTTAAATACCAAACATTTTTGCTGCATATATCCAGCAAGTATAGTCTCCTAGTCAGAGATCTGCACATGCTCTTCAATTATTGTACCTTTTTGTACTTCACTTCTATAATCACATTTACTTATATATCATTGCTTTGTTGCTGTTTATTATTACTGTTATTATTAATATCATTATTATTATTTGTGTGCATGCTTTGGTATCCTGTACAATGGGTTTTCTCCTGCTTTGTAGTCATTAAAAATATCTTCATGTGTTCTTTTACATATGTAAGACTGAGTTTTTTCATTTGTTTGTTGATACTTGTTTCATTTACTTTTATGTATGTTTTAAAAACTAGATCTGTAACTTAATTGAGGTTTATTTTGTTGTCTATAGTGTCTGATTTTTCTATAGGTAAATAATTATACAAATATCATCTACTTAACGGACCTTTCTTCACTGATCTGCAGCTCCATCCTTGTGAGGTGTCCCATTTCCATATAAAAATGAATTTGGCCCTTCTATTCTACCATGATGGTATATTTTTCTACACCTTCAGCAAAAATCACACTGTCTGTACAATCACAATTCATAATAAGCCTTGAATTCTGGTTAGGTGTGTCTCACAACTCATAACTTCATTGTCTTCCAAGAAATCATCTTCATTATTCTTGCATGTGTATAGAAAAAAGCAACAAAAAAGGTAAAAAAGAAGGAAAACCAAAGAAAACCTTTCCTTGTTACTATTCTGGTCAACCAGGATGGATAACAGGCATCACATTTTACTGAGGTTGTATATGATTACCAAGCTATAGTGAGACCAGAATTTCGACCACAAATAATGTTTGTACACTACACTTTTCTAGAGATTTCTCCTAGCTATGCTTGTCTAATTGACTGTTCCTTTTTTTTTTCATATTTTTATCTTTTCTCATCTTTTTTGCTTTTTATATGAAGTGTATTGTTGAAAGATTTCAAGTGAAGATTATTTTCAGAGAAGCATAAAGAAGAGTAGAAGGAAGTACTATTTATATAAAGATAGATTTCAAAGCACTGTGTGTATGCATTCATCAGCCAAGAACTGCAAATATTAGCAAAATATACAACATAGACATCTAAAGAGATCTGACTAGATGTGCATCATATAAATGTATATGATGAAAAGTCATATTAAAAGTCTTTAATCCTTGCTAAAGATGTTTCTGATGAGCAATCTTGCAAGCTAGGGTGATTGATGGATGCATATAAATAATTTATAAAAATTCAAATGCATTGACACTGCAGGGTACTGTGAATTATTTCACAAGAAGTTGACATAAAATGAGACAAAAATGGTTTCACGAGGGACTGCTGAAATTACCTTCTGCTTTAATACAAAATGCAATTTCAGCATATCTAAATATGTTTTTCAAAATAACTTCAGTTTTCACATCAGTTATTTTTATTTCAGAGGGTCTTAGTGGTGACATTTTAGGAAACGAGCTTAATATTGTTTCATATTTTAAGGTTTGATAAAACAGAGACATCAAATTATTTATGATTTGGCAAATATCACAAAGGTGTGGCCTGGTAGAAACCAGATTTAATTGTTTCCCTTTGTTCTTGCTTGTTCCTATACTCCATAAGTCACAGTTTTGTTTCTTTATGTCTCATTGCTTACCATTTTTTCACCTGTAAAACTCAATGAATGTCTATTGTTTATCTTTTTATTGAGAAATTTAATAATTGAACATTTAATCATAATACATTCCCATTATCTTCTTTGTACCATTTTTCATCCTTTCATTCCACCAAATGTTATCCTTTATCCAACTTCTTCTCTTATTTTGATGTCTATTTTCCCTTCTCCATCATGTATGCAAAATTGTTAATGGGCTCATGATAGTGCAAGTCTGGTGGAACAGTCTACAGCCACTGTGAGGTCATAAATGCATTGATCGCTTCATGTCGGACTTGTACATTCTTTCCACCCTCTCTTCCACAATGTTCCCTAGCATTGGAAGGCAGGGTAGAGATATGTCCTTTAGTGCTGAGCTCTCAACAGCCTCTCATTCTTAGCACTTGGATCTTAATGGGCATACAACATGCTCATTTAGCCAAAGAACAATGGTGGTTTCTGCCCTAGGTCCTATGGCCATTCAAGCCAAAGCCTTTTTTTTTTTTTTATAGTTTATTTTTTATTTATATTATTCTGATTTTACATTCATAGTGGTGACTCCATTATCCTCCTCCCTGTCCTCCCTCTTCCATAGGGACCCTCATCAATGGGGAATGTGGGTCATGCATTGTGGGGGTAGTCAAGAGTTCTGTGCATAATGACCCAACTTGTGGCTCTAACATTCTTTCCGCCCCCTCTTCCGCGAATTTCCCTGAGCCACATTGGGGTCATTTTAGTTCTCCTTCAGTGATGAGGTTTTGGGAGCCTCTGTATCTCTGGAATCTGGCTTAGTTGGAGTTGGATGTTCTGTTTATCTCCTTCAGCCTTTTTCTGTTGTGATCACCAAGAACACTGTACTCTTGCCCTTCCCCTGCATTACTCTATGGCTTCAGCTGGGGCCCTGGTGAGGTGTAATTGGCTGATCCTCCCTTCAGGTTCCTTGTCCATCTGAAAAAGATAAGCAAATTCTTCAACAGAGAGAGAAGTTAGTCCTAGATAGAAGGGATGGCCATAGATATTTTGGAGGGAATTTTATATGTGTAGGCTCTCTTCTAGCCCAGATTTTGTGGTATCTTGATCTTGGAGACTGAGTTCATATTTTGTACATGGTTTTGACTTATTTCCCAGTTCCAGCAATGAGTTCCATTCCCCTGAGTGGCTCTATTAGCCAAATCAAGAGCAGTTGGTTACCCACCATGGCTGTGTGCCACTACTGCACTTGTTTGAGCATTACGTCAGGTTGTTTCCTACTGGGTATCTTATACTGCAAGTTGTTTGGACAGATGTCGGCCATTATCCCCCAGTTGCTCGTGTAGCACCCTCTGGCACTAGACTAGCTAACTGTCTGGGGACTGACCCTCTTCCAGATTCCGGCCAGGTCTCTCCATGTTTGGTCTCACACACGTGTGCTGTCTTCGACAGTAGGGTCATCAAGAACTCTGACATAAACTCTCTTTTTTGGGAAACCTTGTAGGTGTCTAGGATCAAAAGCTCATTATGGAAGTTAACCCCGTGCTGGCACTGAGAGTTATAAGTCAGCGCCTAGGAAGGTGAGGGAAGAAAAAGATAGATAATATAAAAGAGAAAGTGAGTATAGAGGGGAGAGGGAGAGAGAGAGAAAACAGAGAGAAGCAGAAAAAGATTAAGGTTGGTCTTCATGATGTTCTCTCCAGTTTCCTATGGTTCAGGTGTTCCCTCTGTGGGCTTGCTGAAGAATCAATATTTTAGCCTGTTGTTCAGAATAAAGGATTTTATAGTATCATTTCCTTTTGGGTCCCTATTTGTATCCCCCCCACCCTTGTCCTCCCTCCCACCCTCTCATTCCCTCTCACCCTTACCCTCCCTCCATCCCACCCTCCCTATTGTCTGGTCCTCAGAGTGCTTATTAGGTTTGGCAACATCTCAGGTGGATTCAGGTTAGGTGTGACAGATAAACAAGACCATGCGAAAATCAGTAGCCTTTTTGTATGCAAAAGACAAAGATACAGAAAAACAAATAACTAACATTTTCCCATTTTAATTGCAACAAAGAAAATAAAATACCTTGGAATAACATTAACTAAGGAAGTGAAAGACCTATACAATGAAAACAAAAACACTCAAGAAAGAAATTGAGGAGGTCCTACAAAAATGGGAAGACCTCCCATGCTCCTGGATTGGTAGAATTAACATTGTGAAAATGGCAATCTTACCAAAAGCACTATATAGATTCAATGCGATGCAGATAAAAATCCCAACTTATTTCTTCACTGAGATAGAAAAAACTATCTAAAAATTCATATGGAAAGGCACAAGGCCTCAGGTATCCAAGCTCATCTTCAGCAAAAGAAACACCTCTGGAGGCATCACCATACCTGATCTAAAGCTATACTACAAAGCCATTGTAATAAAAACAACATGGTACTGGCATAAAAACAGGAATATAGACCAATGGAACAGAATAGATGACCCAGACTTTGGGTCAAGTAACTATAGCTACTTGATATTTGACAAAGGCCCTACCAACACAGAATGGAAAAAAAAAAAAAAAAAAAAAAAAAACAGCATCTTCAACAAATGGTGATGGACAAACTGGATAACCATATGTAGGAAAATGAGACTCAACCCACACATCTCTCCATGCACAAAAATCAAGTCCAAATGGATCAAAGACCTTAATATAAAACCAGAAACTCTGCTACTACTGGAAGAAAAACTAGGAGGAACCTTCCACGACATAGGAGTGGGAAAAGACTTCCTGAACAAAACCCCAGCAGCTCAGGAAATTAAACAATCACTCAACCATTGGGATCTCATGAAGCTGAAAGGCTTTTTCACTGACAAATATATTATAAACAAAGCCAGCAGATTACCCACAGAATGGGAGAAAATTTTCATCAGCTATACAACTGACAGAGGCCTAATTTCTAGAATCTACAAAGAACTCCAAAGCCTAAACAATAAATCATCAAACAACCCACTCACAAAATGGGGCAGAGAACTGCACAGGGAGTTCTCGGAGGAAGAAATGCAAACAGCAAACACACATTTAAGAAAATGTTCAACATCCCTAATCATCAGGGAAATGTAAATTAGAACAACTATGAGATTCCACCTTACCTCAGTAAGGATGGCTAACATTAAAAGAAACAATGAAAACAAATGCTGGCGAGGCTGTGGAGAAATAGGAACAAGTTTTCACTGCTGGTGGGAATGTAAAATGGTTCAACCACTATGGACAGCTATATGGAGACTCCTGAAAAGGATGACCATAGACCTACCAATGGATCCAGTTATTCCCTTACTGGGCATTTACCCTAAAGGCTCCAAACCTCAAATCAGAGACATTTGCTCAACCATGTTTAAAGCCATAGCCTTTTAAAAATATTTTTATTAATTAGTTGAGAGAGAGAGAGAGAGAGAGAGAATGACAGAATAGATGGAGAGAAAGTGAATATGACCACACCACAGCCTGCTTCCTGCCACTGCAAATAAACTCCAGATACATGTGTCTATTTGTGCATCTGGCTTTACCTGGGTACTTGAGATTCAAACCCCTGCTGGCAGGCTTTGCATGCAAGACCCTTAAACCACTGAGCCATCTCCACAAACCAAGCCAAAGGCTTTTGACTAGGGTTTCTGTTCCAGTTATGAATTCCCTTCCCTAGAGTGGGCTCAAATCCAATCCGAGTGCATAACTGGCACACCACTGTTGCACATATGTGTCCATCTTACCTGGCTTGCCAGTTGTATAGATTGCAGGATCCACTGTTGGTTGACTGTTGATGATTCCCCCACCAAGCAGCCTGCATTGCACTTCCTAGCCCTATGACAGCTAGTCAGTAGGGAGGAAGCATCCAGCCAAGTTGCAACTTGATTTCTCAGTGTCCTGTGATTGTGAGGCATGTTGTATCTTTAGCAACAGAGTGCAATACATCACCCCAAGCCCTTCTGTGTTTTTAAGCATTTCTGTTAAAAAATAATTTGGTGTCTTTAATCCCAGCACTAGGGATCTCCTTGAGTTCAAGGCCAGCCTGAGATTACATAGTGAATTCCAGGTCAGCCTGAGCTAGAGTGAGACCCTACCTCGGAAAAGTAAATAATAATAATAATTTGTTTATTTTTGATGAGCTTGCTGTCATATATAAAAAGATGTTTCTCTTTTGCAGCTTTCAGTAGTCTTTCTTTGTTCTGTGTACTTGGTCTTATGACTATAAGAGGACATGAGGAATTTCTTGTCTGGTCCTGTATATTTGGTGTTCCATATCCCTGTTGTGCCTGGATGCACATCTTTTTTCCTTGGTTTGGAAAATTTTCTTCCATCTTTTAATTGAAAATATTTTCTATGTCATTGGTCTGAAGTTCTTCTTGCAATACCAATCATTCAAACAGGTGGGCATCTCAAGGTATCGTGCATCTCTATCATGTTCTATGCATATGCTTTTGACCTTGTCATTGACTTGGGTCCTGACCTCTTTCCTTGATCCTCAAGTCCTGTTATTCTCTCCCTTACATGGTCTATTATATTGGTAAGCCTTGCCAGGGAGATTTTTATTTGATTTATTCAATTTTTCATTTCTGTTTAGTTTTTCCTTCAGTGTTTTTATCTCTTGATTGGGTTCCATTTTTATATCTTGGTTCTTATTTCTCATTTCAGTTAACTGTTTGTATTTTCTTGGAGTTCATTCAAACATTTGTTCACATCTTCTTTTAATTCATTCAGGTGTTTATTGAGTTATTGCAGTTGTTTGCTTATGTTATCTTGAATTTCTTTCAGGCTTTTATTCCTACACTCTTTAAGTTCATTGAATGTGTTTACTATAATTATAGCTTTTCTTCTAACTACCTCCCAGGCAGCATCTAATATAGGACTTTTAAAAAATATATATTTCATTTTTATTCATTTGAGAGAGAGAGAGAGAAAGAGAGAGATACAGAAATAGGCAGGGAGAGAGAGAGAGAATGGGCATGCCAGGGCCTCTAAATGAACTCCAGATGCATGTGCCCCCTTGTGCATCTGGCTTACGTGGGTACTAGGAAGTTGAACCTGGGTCCTTAGGCTTTGCAGGCAAGTGCCTTAACTGCTAAGCTGTCTCTCCAGCCCTACTATAGGACTTTTGGTTGGGGATGTGTGTCCTGGTTTTCTATGTTACTTGTTTTACCCTGGCATGCTCATTTGGAGATACTCCTTTTGTCTTTCTGAAAATGCTGTGTCTCATACAGCAAGGTAATAGGAGGTGCATGATCTGGGGGTGAATCCTCATGAAGCTGTGCAGAAGCACTTGCGGGGGTGGATGAGGTCACACAGGGCTTTAGAATATGGAGTGGGATGAGATGGGATTAGTGACTGTAATCCAGAGAGACACAGTGTACTTGCAGGAGTGAGTGAACAGGTGCAGAAAAGAGGGCACTGGGAATAGAAAACCTATCTGTAGGTGTTTAGTGTGGCTAGTTTGGTTGGAGGGACACATGGATATGGGTTCAGTTGGGAAGTGTTTGAGTCATGGCTCCACTAGGCACTGGTATGGACATACGGGTGTGGGTGTGGACACAGTAGAATATTTCTAAGGGCCAAGAAATTCCCCCCTGGCAGAGTAATTCCACTGGGCCTAGAGGGACATGTGGCACAAGGTGGGCGAGGGAATGAACTGAGGAATTCATCCACAGTGACTTGCCTTCACCCTATTATTTGTCTTCATAATTAAATTGAAATTTGCATTAGCTGAGAAGATACTGTCATGGGGATACATTAACATTTCTACTAGGATACATGTTGTACTCATGTGTTTTCATTTACATGGATCAGAGGAAAACAAATGAGAAGCTGGTTCATCTTTCTTCATCTGTCTTTGGTGTGTCCATGTTACATTTGGACCTTTGGCTTCTCCATTTCTTCTTTCTACTCCCCACTGGACAATGTGCTGCCATTTTACACATTTAACAAGTGATATATTGAAAGACTATTTGGTTCTAATTGGCCAAACTAATAAAAGTCACTCTAGTAGGACGCCTACTCATTTGCTTAACATGATGAGCTTCTGTGGATGACTAGAGAACTTCATTTATCATATCATAATATCCCTGTCCTACATATCCATCAGTACCTAAACTGACTCTTGCTTAATCCTCTCTTTCAAGTAGGCAGGCCATTTGAGACCTAAACTCCTATAAGAGAAATGGATATTGCTGTAATTAAATAACGAAAATTTCAGAGCATAGAACTTGAGATAACAAGGGAGCAATTGACAGTAATAACTTTCTTTCCCCTAACACCAGAAACACAGCATAAAGAAAGCCAATTAAATTGAACATGCTATCAATCCACTAGTAAGTGTCCAATTGCACTTTGGGGTTTATTTTACCAACACCTTAAGCACATTATTCGGGGAAAGGAATTTAAACAAACCCAAGCCAGGGAGTGCCTATGACATATTAGTAAAGATATACATATTACAGCATTTCCTTATGTTGTCTCTTTCCTCTCTCAGGGTTAAAACTAATTTTGATTCTGAGTGATTTAGAATTTTGTCATCCCATTTATTCCAAATTGTCTTATACCAATCCTTTTTAGCCTCTTTATTCATTTAGCCATCTGGGATGGCTTGTGAAATCATTTGGTAACACTAATTCTATTTTATAATGTTCAGATTTCCATGGAATAATTTAAAACTGCAGTGGTTTGGGAGAGGTATGGAGTATAATTGGGACAGTACAAGTTCATCACTTAACAAATCAGGGGTGAACTTTTAATAACTATGCCATGAGATCAAAATAATCATATATTATAGTATTAGCCAGAAATATAAATTGTTGAGGAAGGAGAAAATAAATACAGGGAGCTTCTTACCTCTCTTAATTCTTATAAACTTCACAACACAAAATGCATTCACTTTTCTCCTAATGAAACGGTAAACAATTATAAATACTTAATGAAAATCTAAATTGCTTGTATGATACCTCCTATTTATTTAACTGTACTTTAAGTATCAGCTGAATGTTAAGGCTACAAAGATAAGCAGGAAAATCTTTCAGTCAGTTATCATTCAATTTTGTAACATATTCCCAATCATCAGAAATAGATTTGTGTGTGGGGATCAGAAATGTGCTCTGCCTTTGGGAAGTGAAAATTAGGAGAGATAACACAAGCCATCAAACTGACTTCATTTCTGCCATGTGCTCAAGTGGTGCATGGTGCCATATCAGGGGTACTGGACTCAAAAAATTTGCAAAGGCTTCCTTACTAAAGTAATGCTATGGTGCATGGTACATCCATATCTGTATAAGTAGGCATGAATGTGCATGGACTAGACAAGGCTAGCTAATGGACATAGCAGGCCAAGAAAAGACTTTGGACCTCTCCCATAGACTACTGGGAATTGTACAAATGTCAAGAGATGGGTCAGAAGAGCTTATTACTGTACTTTCAAAAATAATACTCTGGGGCTGGAAAAATGGCTTAGCGGTTAAGGCGCCTGCCTGTTAAGCCTAAGAACGCTGGTTCCAATCTCCAGCAGTTCCAATCTCCAGGTCCCACTTTTAGCCAGATGCAAAGTGATGCAAGGGTGCAATGCCGCACTTGACCACAAGAGGGCGCATGCATCTGGAGTTCATTCGCAGCAGCTGAGAGGCTGCTGGCACACCCATCTCTATCTGTCTCCCTCTCTGTCTGTCTCTCTCTGTGTCTCTCTCCAAAAATAATATAATAAATAAAATAAAATAATAAAAAAATAATACTCTGACAAAAATGTGGAGGTTAAGTCACACTATGTGCTGTACAACAACATTGATTCAAATTGAGATCAGATACTGCCCAGTGCCTAGCTTTAGTAGAGATTGTAGGTGTTAGGATGGAGGAGATGGCATGTATATGATTGGGATGTGAAAAGGGAAAAAGTGAGTAGCAGCAGAAACTCAAGAAAGGTAGACAGTTTTGCCCTTTTCCTCTCAAAGCTTTGCTTATAGATTTTTGAGATGGTCAGGGCAGGAATGGAAACTTCAATTTCTTGGAGGGAAGTTACACTCAAAAATGTATAATTTTGGACACATTTTAACCCATCCTCAGAGTGCACAGTGTGATAAGGAGAGTACAGAAGCCCACGTTTGTAGTCAGATGATGCAGGTGCAGCGTGGTGGTGTGAATAGAGGGCTGTGGACCACAAGCCGGAATGACAAGCTTGTCATCAGGTCTGTGAGAGTTCTATATAGAGGAAGTAACCCTAGGTCTTGGATTTAAGGTTATGCTTGTGGGCGTTTGCTGGGTCCTTAGGTGAACATAGGTCTAAAGTGCGCAGAATAAGCAATTAATGACAATGAAAACAGTATACAATGCCTCCTAAAATACAGCGTTCATTTTTATTATGAGATCCACTTCACAACCATGCAATTATTGTTCGCTTGCAGTACTCACTAAGTGCATTTCTAAGAATTTTACTATATATTATGTTCTATAATATATGATACCGTCTATTTTACATATTCAATAGATTTTTTAAGATATTCATTTGATTTAAGACTTTTGTTGGAAGAGTTTGTGCAGAGGGCAAAGGGGAGGTTGGGGAAAACACAAAACTAAACCCAAAATGAACTGGTGCTATAGAAACCTTTATCCTTCAAGATAGACTAAAAGATTGAGCCCATAAACAGGGGTATGGGGGGAGCGCCTGAAAAGAAGCGCCCTGGAGAGGGTGGGATGGAGCCTAACATTACAAACCTTTGTGGTTCTGGCCTGTAACTCCCAATACCAGCTACATACCATGAGCTGTTGAGCAGAGGGACCTAGGAGGTCCTCAAAACAAGACAGGCTTCTGTCAAAGCACTTGATTAACCACCTGAGGTAAAATGTAAGCCCCTATTGCTGAAAACACCTTATGCTGCCAGTACAGAACACAGAGTCCTGGCTGGAATATGGAAAAGCACCAATCTACAGACAGCCCATCTAGTGCTGGAAAGCACTACATGCGATACTGGGAGAAAGTAGCCAACAATGGTCTGAGAAACCAGGGAACTAAGCTACTCAAAAACAAAAACACTAGCCAGGCATTGTGGCACAGGCCTTTAATCCCAGCACTCAGGATGCAGAGGTAGGAGGATCACTGAGAGTTTGAGGCCACCCTGAGACTACATAGTGAATTCCAGGTCAGCCTGAACTAGAGTGAGATCCTACCTTGAAAAACAAACAAAACAAACAAAAAAGCAAACACCCTGCCAAGATGTACACATCAGTGAAATAGTGCACACAGCTTTGGTGGGTAACCAACAGCTTTCTGATTGGCTAGGAGATCTGTTCAATTGAAAGGAACCAGAGTATCTGGAATTGGTCAGAATCCTATGGAGACAAAGACCGTACTCTCCAATGTAAATCTCCCATTGTCTTTAGCTAAAAGAGAGGCTATATCCATCAAATTCCCCCTAAATTAATAGCGCTTATCCCATTTAACTTATGCTGACTTCATTCTGTTGGAGAATCTGTTTGTCTTTCAGATGGTAGAGAGACCCAAGGAGATAAACTATCCCTTGCACTTCAGCCAAGCTACAGGTGAAACCACAGAGGAAGTGGGGAGCCGAGCAAGAGTGCTGCTTCCATGGTGATCCTAACAATAAGCCCCAGGGTGAAGGAGACAGGCACTGAGGATACTCAACACCTACCAAGGGAGAGATCCAGAGGCTCCTAAGGCTAAGGTTCCTATCACTGAAGCAGTCGTAAAACAACTCACCACAGCTCAGAGAATTTTGCGGAGGAGGGGACAGAAAGATAAGAGTTACAGGTTGGGACATGATGCCCAGAGGCATTGCCTCTCCTTAACAACTGGCTTCTGTTCCCAGGAGGCATAACCCACAACCCCATGGGGAATACCTGCAACCCCACTGAGGAGTGCCCTCAGGGCAAGGCCAAGGGAAAGAATGTCACCAAGTCATTATGCATCCATACTAATTATGTCTGTAATAAATTAAAAATGTATTCATTTTATTATAAAATAGACTTAAAGCTAATTTAAGTACTCTGAGGTATTTTTTAAAAATATTTTTTCTTTACTTTTATTTATTTCTTTGAGAGAGAAAGATAGAGACAGACAGATAATGAGCACGCCAGGGCCTCCATCCACTGCAAACAAACTCCTGAAACATGTGCCACTTTGTGCATCTGGCTTATGTGGGTACTGGGAAATCGAACCTGGGTTCTTAGGCTTTGCAAGCAAAGGCCTTAACTGCTAAGCCATCTCTACAGCCCCTCTGAGGTCTTTTACATAGGTTGGACTACTATTTTTAGTAATTTGGGTGTATTAAATACACAGATTATGAGGGAGCAGCCCCACTGTCAGTTGAGTACCATCTGTACTTGGAGTGTTTAATTTCAGGATTATAGCAGGACATGAACCGGGAGAAGTAGGCTTCTTAAATATGTAGGGACCATGTGATTTATTGTCTAAACCTGTGTACTTGGAGAACTGAAGAAGGAAGCTATATCAATAATTTTGATAATTTTGACAAGACCTTTTCTGTGAACTGGGACTGCTCATGAAAACCAGTGGATAAATCACCTGCACTCTTCATGGGCCCAAGGAGCTTCCAGTGATCGTTGAAGCAAAGTGCGGAAGTAAAACGATGTAGATTTTCAAAAAGCCCCTGTGGTTGCTCTGTGGGCATGGATTCAGAGTTTGCTTAATCACTTGATAACTAAATTATTATGTTGAAAATAATCCTATCAATCTTTTGATCATTAAGTAGGTTTCTAAGTTGAATTTATTTTCATAAAATTAATTTAACTGATACTTAAAGTGGCAGAATTAAGTTTTTATATATACATAATATATTTATATACTAAAATATATAAAATATATCTTTATCTATCTATCCATCTGTATATATATATATATATATATATATATATATATATATATATATATATTTGTGTAAATCTGAGACCTCAGAAAAAGGCAATGTAATTTGAATCCATGTTAGGATTCTTTCTCTCCCACCATTCTCCATTTCATTTCATGCTAACCCAGGTTTCCCAGTCATTCCTCATAAGCACCTTCTGCCCATTTCTAGGGCAAGACTTCATAAGTCTTGAATTCCCTTGGTCATTAGCATCTGTTATTTCTATTGTTTTTCTGCTACCATCATTCTGGGCTTTGTGTAACATCTTTGTGCCAGGTAGATACTGGGAAAGATAATAACATATATACCTAGATGTATACTGAGATTTTTATCAGGATATATTCATAAGGTGAAAAACTGTGTGTCACAAATTCATTTGATACTCTTGCCCTGTAGAACTTGGTAGGTCAACTTACAATACTCTACGCCGTATAGGTTGATTCCTCTTAAGGTCATCTGGCTGACTGGAGATTCAGATGCTCAGCATCTATAGAGAATGTCTTACAGTAGTGGGCTATTGCAGAGACAGATACACATTCGCAGTTCAAGCTTCTTGTGCTGGGAAGATTTCTCAGTTGGTAAGGTACTTGCCATGTGAGCATGAGGACCTTAGTTCAATTCTCAGAATCTATGTAAAAGGTCAAGCATGTTTATACCTTAGGTAGAGGCAGGTAGATTCCCTAGGGCTCACTGGCCAGCCAGTGTACTGCTGAGTGTGCTCCAGAAAGTGAGAGCCACTGCCTCACATAAAACTGAACAGCACTCCTGGGAAATGACACCTGAAGTTGTCTTCTGGCCTCCACATGCACACACAGTCATGCGTCCCAGCACCATCACCTACACGTTCATTCGTCCATACAAATCCCACATGGCAAAAAGAAAAAAGACAACCCCTCAAAGTTCATTTTCTAGTAAATTTCAATTACCTTCCTAATGTTGTTATACAGAACCATTATATATTGGAGACCATCTGTGCTGTTTAATGCAGAAAGCAACCTGAATCCACAATGAGAAATGGATATATTGCATTATCAAATACACAAAGGTATGGACCAAGAGCTTACAAAGAGATAAAATGTTAATGAATCCACTTTTGAGAAGTTTATATACCAGAAAAAGTCTTCAAAGCGGAAGCTGGGAAATTTGTATTGTGGTGAAGGATGTTCTTGGATTGGTTGTCCTATGCACTCAATCTGAGTGGGCTCACATTGTTAGACTGTTTACTTACATGCACAATTTCTCAACTCCAGCAACTTCCAGTTTCCCAAGGGCAATGTTGTCATCTTCACTCAGCTATGGGGCCACCTGTTCTTGTAATTCTGCAGCATAGTACCTCTGTTTCTCTTTCACTGTTCTTAGAAGTCCCATAGCATCTTCCATGATCCAATTTCTTCTGCAGCCACCTGTGGCAGCTAGAGCAATTTCCTTTCACATTGTTGAAGTTTTGCTTCCTTCACCTCAAAATTCCCCAGTGCCATTATCATTAATTATCCTTGCCTCAAAGGAAAAGGAGACCTTTTCTTTTTCCTAAAACTTAATCACCTGTCTATGCTCTTAATTAGTCTGGATATAAATCCATCCGGTATCTATTGACTCTTAATAATTTTTTTTTATAAAACCTTAAACTCCGCTTTCCTGGTGGCTCTTCATTAAATCATTCAAGTTTTCTCCTCTCCCCATTTCTTGTACACATGAACCCAAATATCTCTCTAGTCTTTAAAAAGCTTCTGTCTCTTATCATTAACCTCTTTCTCTTTAATGACCCACTTTTTTGCCACACACACACACACACACACACACACACACACCATTTTATTATCAGAGAAGCATCACAGCTATTGCTTCCTTTCTAGCCTTGCACTGGTTTTAGCTGAAGTTCCTCATTATTTCTATGAGGTTGTTTGTAAACCTTCCATTCATTTGTTCTATGTTTTCAGAGAAGCTTTGGCTTTTGTCCTGACTGAAGAATTTCAAGAGAAAATATGAAATTATAGATTCTATTTAAATTAAAGAGAAAGGAAGCATAGGGGTGGCTTACAACATTCTATTTTTACTTATACCAGAAGCACACTGGAGAAGCCAAATCTTTCATATGTCTTCTGATTTTGTATAAGATAAAGGCAATATGGTTTGAAGTTGTTTTTTCAAAACAATGTGAGAAAATATTTACTGTCAGGTTAGGAAACTTCCCAGGTGGTTTTCTGAAAAAATTTTCTTTATATTTTAAAGACAAAGCAAAGTTACTAATATGTCGTTTTTGTTAATATACTTTATTTACTTATTTGAGAGAGAGAGAGAAAGGCAGATAGTGGGAGAGAATGGGCACACCAGGGCCTCTAGCCAAAGCAAAGAAACTCTAGATGCATGTGCTACTTTGTGCATCTGGCTTACATGGGTACTGGGGAATCAAACTTAGGTCCTTAGACTTTTCAGGCAAATACCTTAAGTGCCAAGTCATTCTTTACCACACAAATAAGTATTTTAGGGTCTTACTTGCCAATCTAACATGCATACAGCTGCTAGGTTCATATTTCTATCATTTGTTACACAAAGTGGAGGTCAGTACAAAGGGCTCCTGTTCAGAGTCCATTATTTTTAAAACAATTTTTATTTATTTATTTTCAAGGGGAAAGGGAGAGAGAGAGAGGGTGAGGGAATGAGAATTGGCATGCTGCAAACATGCAGAATCATGCACTACTTTGTGCATTTGGCTTTTTGTAAGTGCTAGGGAATTGAACTCAGGCCATCAGGCTTTGAAAGCAAATGCCTTTTAAGCACTGAGCCATCTCTCCAGCCCACAGAATCCATTCTTGCCATGAACCTGAACATAGAAGCAAAACAGGTAGAGTAGACAGCAGAAGCCAGTCAAGTTGTTGGCATAAGTCCAGAGTCTCCACACTTATTCTGTGATATTCTTTTGTATTTATTTTTCACAGAACTGGGGATGAAATCCAGGGCCTTACATTTATGCTGGGCAAGCACTCTGCCTCCTAACCATGCATTCAGCTTTTGTGATAGGGTCTCACTAAGGTACCCAGGCTCACAAACTCAATTTTGTAGCCCAACATGAGAAACTATGGAGTCATCTTTCCAAATATCTGAGGTTACAGGTTTGGTATGAAAGCAGCCCAACATATTTTTAGATGACATCATGTGTATCATGCCTAGATTATTAAAAAAAAATCTATTTATTTATTTATTTGAGAGAAAGAGGCAAACATCTGATTCAAAGGGCCCTGGAGATGGTATGGTGAAGATTAGCCTTAAGCTTCTCCTGTTTCTCTCTCTCTCTACCTCTTCTCTCTCATCTCCCTCTTCTCTCATTCTCTTCTAGAATACCTATCTTTTTCTTTCTTCTTTTCCCTTGGTGCTGGCCTGTAACTCCCAGTACCAGCATGTAGTTAATATCTACAATGAGCTGTTGATCAGAGAGATCTACAAAGTTTCCCAAAAGAAGACAATTTCTGTCAGAGTTTTTGTTAACACACCAAAGGTTAATGGTAAGACCCCACTGCCGAAGACACCATATGCTCTTTGTACAGAACATGGAGTGACCTGGATGGAATCTGGAAGAGAGTCAGTCCCCAGACAGTTAGCTTGTCTAGTGCCAGAAGGTGCTATATGACTGACTGGGGGAAAGTTACCAATGACTGTCCAAGCAACATGTGATCTAAGCTTCTCAGCATTAAATAACCTGAAGTGATGCTCACACAAGGGCAATAGTGGAACACAGCCATGGTGGGTAACCAACTGCTCTTGATTTGGCTAACACATCCGTTCAGTGGAATGGAACCCATAGCTGGAACTGGGAAACTTGTCAGAACCATATCCAGAGGACATTTTCCCTGAGGTTGCTTCTCCATCATGAAAAGGGGTTTCTTACACATGTGTACCAGATTGAAACTTAATAGAAAATTCATCCTTTACACACCTCTTTAAGTGTTTTGGCTGCATATGCTCCAAATTAGATTCAATCTGCAATTTCTTTGTCTCTTCTAAGGATATTACCATTTTGCCAATTACTTTCACTCAAAACCTTGGAGTTTCTCATGATAGATCTCTTTTCTCTTCTCACTGTGTCAAAGTTAAAAAAACCTCTCCCCCTGACTCTTCCAAATCCAGACCTTAAATTTTTCATTTCCATGCCAGTCAGAAAACCGCTTGGCTGATGTTAAGGATATTGTCCCACCACAAACCATGTCTAATTATGATAGCAAATAAGGATATTATAAGCAGTGTGTCACTCTCTGTGCTGAAAAATCTCCATAGTGCTTCTGTAACATAAAATCAAGGCTCTCTTTGCAAATGTGTCCACACATTCTGTATACTCTGGTTTAATCATTGCTGTCCATCATCATCATAATTTTTATTTCTTCTCTACTCATCTTTCTTCTTACAACAGGGTTTCATCAAGCTGTCCCTGAACTCTATATGTATCTGCAGATAACCCTGAACTTCTGATCTTCCTGCCTCCACCTCCCAAGTGGCAGGATTACAGGTGTGCACTATTACCCTTTATTTTTGGTCAGTATTTTTATTCTCCCTGATCCAATATTTTTGTCTTTTTTAGATAAAATTCATGTTTAAATATTTATATTTTATTTATTTATTTATTGAAGAAAGAGAGAGAGTGGCATATAGAGAGAGATAATGGGCACACCATGGCCTCTAGCTACTGCAAATGAATTCTAGACTCATGCACCACCTTGTGCATCTGGCTAAACGTGGGACCTGGAGATTGGAACCGCTGGACATTGGAGCCAGCATTCTTAGGCTTAGCAGGCAGGCACCTTAGCCACTAAGCCATCTCTCCAGCCCTGGATTTTATTTTTAACCTCTTACATCTCTCCCTCCTGACATCAATCCCAGCCTTGCACTTTAAATGGTGTTGTACTTACCTTGTATTACTGGGAAAAACACCTGACTGGTGGAAGGAAAGAGTTAATTTTGGCTTACAGTCTTGAGGGGAAGCTTCATGATGACAGGGAAAACATGGTAGAGCAGAGGCTGAACATCACCTTCTTATCACAGCATGTGGAAACTGCAGCAGGAGAGTGAGCCACATTCTGGCAAGGGGGGAGCTGGCTACACCATGTCTAAACCCACACCCAGAAACATGCTTCCTCCAGCGAGACTCCAATTTCCAAATAGCCACCAGCTATGGACCAAGCATTCAGAACAAATGAATATATGGTGGGGGGTGGCATCTGATTCAAACCACTACAAATTGTGTTAGTATCAACCCATGATAAGCTATCTGAGAACATCTGTTAGGTGTGAGGTCAGTTGTATTCTGGGAACCTCAGACCCTTATATTTTGCTTGTTGGTGAACAGCTTCTCCCACATTGTCCTTTTTACTGAATTTCTTCTCTTTAGTAAATCCACTAGACTTTCAAATGAATTATTTGTCATCCCTGATCCCGATTCTAATTGGAGAACACAATGTATAGCTAGGGATATGGCACAGTTCTAAAGCACATGCTTAATTCCTAGGGGCATACTTTTAGCAGTGAAAACCTGTATCAGATGTGCCTTAGCTTGGGCATGATGGGAGGGGTTGAAAATTTTCCTATGTTTAAATTAAAGTTAAATCCTTCAAATATGCTGCATTTCATGAATACAAAACTTTAATATTACCTGATATTTGAAGCAACTCATCAAAATCAGATTAAAACCAGAATGTGATTATCTAATTCAATTTGAATAATAAGCCTAAGGCTAATATTATATACTGTTATCATTGTATATGTCCCTCTACATGAATATTGTCTACTATTTAAACATTTGGAAAGCAAGAACCATCTAGTCCCTCTTGTTTTCCTTATAGGTCCTAAAACAAAAATTCATTCTCGTTAAAAAAATATATATGTTTAAGATGGAAATTATCTATCTTCAGCCCATGGATTTTTTTTTTTTTTTTTTGGTTTTCCGAGGTAGGGTCTCACTCTGGTCCAGGCTGACCTGGAATTAACTATGTGGTCTCAGGGTAGCCTCGAACTCTCAGCGATCTTCCTACCTCTGCCTCCTGAGTGCTGGGATTAAAGGCGTGTGCCACCACACCCGGCTTTCAGCCCATGGAATTTTATGTGTATGTATGTATGTATGTATGTATGTATGTATGTATGTATGTATGTGTTGTGGGGGGCATGTGCACATGTGTACAGTGTCTGTGGAGACTAAGGAGAGCATTATGCACCATCCTCAGGAACAACAACCACCTTCTTTGAGATAAGGTCCCCCACTCACCTAGAGTTCACCAATTAGGCTAAACTAGCTGGTCAGTGAGCTCCAGGGACACTCTCATCTTTGCCTTCCCAGCACAGGGAATATAGACATTAGCCACCTATGGTGGTTTGATTCAGGTGTCCCCCATAAATTTAAATGTTCTGAATGCTATGCTCCCAGCTGATGGAAATTTGGAAACTAACATGTCCTGGAGGGAGTGTATTTTGGCGGGGTGGGCTTATGGGTATTGTAGCCAGTTTCCCCTTGCCAATGTTTGGCACACTCTTCTGTGGCTATTGTCCATGTGATGTTGGCCAGTAGGTGATGTCCACTCTCTACTCATGCCATCATTTTCCCTGCCACCATGGAGCTTCCTCTCAACCTTGTAAGCCAAAATACACTATATTTTCCCACAGGCTGTTCGTGGTCAGGTGATTTCTGCCAGCAATGCAAACCTGACTGCAATAGTAAAGTTGGTTCTGAGGACTGGTGCCATTTGCTGCTAGACACCTGACTGTGCGGCTTTGGCCTTTTGGTGCTGACTTTCAAGAGGAATGTGGAAGGATTTGAAACCCCAGCCTAAGAGACACCTTTCTGTGCTATAAGTACAGCTTGCTGGACTATTCTGGTCAGAGTTGAAAGACCTGAATGCACTAAGAACTATGGACTATGAGGTTTGGCTTATGAGGGTGAGAAAGAGCTTTGCCTGGTATGGGCTAAAAGCAGTTTGTGTGAGAGGATTCAGTTATGCCCCTGTCCTGAGAAGTTGTACAGTGTTGCATTGCATAGACATGGACTGGTTTGAGAAGAGGGACATGCACAAACATGAAATCTTTGAACTGAAATTTCTGCCTGTTCAGCTGCAATTATATGAGAGAGTATAATCTTTGAGATTGGGCCAGCTGACCTGCACTGGGGCAACAGTAAGAATGTAGACTCTTTTGATGGAGTCTGAGTGCTCAAGGAATGTCCTCTTCTTCAAAGTCTGCTTTATCTCCCCCACCCCCGCATTAACAAATTGGCATCACACATGGTATTATGGAGTATAAGAAATGCAGGAAAGTGAGGGTCATTGAATTTGCATGATGGTCTTGTGTTTTGGAAACAGCCCAGGGCAGTGTGAAGCAGGGTTGCTGGATGCCTGCATAGAGACCCAATGGATCCATGAGGATGGAGTTTGGTTTGTGGAGACCCAGTGGGGATGCAGGGATCACAGGATGGCTGCTAAGCAGAGCTGCTGGCCCCAGGTGAAGTTTTTCAGGACTCTGAGTAGCCTAGCTAGAGGGGCAGAATTGGAACTTCAGAGACTTGGTGCTGGTTAGAATTATCAGACTTGGAGATTTGTCACTGACTAGAGTTGTGGGACTTGGAGCAACAGAGTTTGATGTTTGCCCTGTTTAAATCTTGTATTGGCTGAATTTTTCTTTGTGATGCCCAATGCCATCTTTTGCAGTGAGTGTTTATTCTGTGCCATTATGGGGGATCTTTTGGTATATGGCTCAGTTAAAAGACCTTGGATTATGGGGATATTTGGACATCATTAGGGTTGATAAAAACCATGGTGACTTTTAAAGCTGAACTGAATGCATTGTGTTTTACATCATGGATGGTTATCAGATTGTTGGGGGCTATGGGTAGAATGTAGTGGTTTGATTCAGGTATCCTCCATAACTCCAGATGTTCTGAAAGCTAGGTTCCCAGTGGATAGAGATTTGGGAATTAATGCCTCCTGGAGGCAGTGTATTGTTGGGGGAGGGTTTATGTGTATTTTAGTCCGTTTCCCCTTGCCAGTGTTTGGAGCACTCTCCTATGGCTGTTGTCCAGCTGATGTTGGTCAGAATGTGATGTCCACCTTCTGCTCATGCCATCGTTTTTTTCCAGCCATCATGGAGCTTCCTCTCAAGTCTTCTCTTGGTTGGGTGATTTCTGGCAGCAATGCAAACCTGACTGTAGCACCACCATACCTGGCATTGTACACTGTTATAAGAAACCAAACTCAGGTCCTTAGGCTTGCAAGGTAAGCACTTATGTCGCTGATTTAACTCCCCAGAACCTTGCTGATGGTCTTTGAAAACAAGATTTATTAGGATCTAGTCACATCCATTTATTTACATAAGATTGCTTCCTCATTGTTGGTGGCTGCTGTTGCCCTGAGATCACAGAATTCACTAGTTGGGAAAGAGATCATTTGCCTTCAAAGCCTATGAAGAATTGTTATCCACTTTCCAAGCTGTATTGGTTCAAGACCTCCTCTGGATACCACAATGAACAGACACTCAAGTCTTTTCTAGAAAATGGCATAGTATCATATGCACACAACCCCTATTCTTTAAATAACTTTTAGATTTCCTTAATACCTAATGATATGTAAATGGTAGATTTGTAATTATTGTGCTGTATAATTCAAGTCAGACACATTTTTCAGTTGAAATGTTTTTTTCTAGTTTTCCCTTCTTAATGTTCAGTTTTTCTTAAATTTAATTTTATTTTTGATACTTTTATACCTGTGTTAAATACTTTGATTATATTAATATCTATTACCCACTTTATCCCTCTCTCACTTTCCTTCTTATCAACTAGTCTCCTTCCTACACTCATGTTTTTATTTACTTTATTCAATTTTTTCTGTTGTTGTTAGAATTGCTTGGGATGTCATTTACCAGAATATGGCCAATTTAGCAGAGGCTACATTACTAAGAACATGACTTCTCCTGCCCCAGCAACCATTAACTGCCCATAGCTACTCTGAGGGGAATGGGGCCTCAGGAACCCTTCCCCAGTCCCTCATGGAATAATGACTGGCTCAATTTTGTGCTAGATATGATTTTTTAAATTAAATACTGGAGAATAGCCAAATCCTCAGAAGCAGAACACACTGACCATGGAGGGCCAATTGTGCTTATCATCTGCCTTTACAAAGGCAAGTGTGTGCATATTGAAATGTCATCATGAGGTAAGTGTAAATGAATAACAGAGCACACAATCACACAAGAACTAAACGAAATTTCTCCTTTTTCACAGCTATTCTCTACAATTCTTGCGCAGTTAATCATCCTACTCCTTTTGATAAGAATATCCTGGGTGTCTTTGAGAGTCACAGAGCCATTCTCAGTTTTCAACTAGGCTTTAACCAAGGAGTTACGGTGCAAGAGTGTCAAAGTTATACAAAACTTTCCCTAAGTCAGTGGCCTCCAGGTTCTTGTCTTATCAATTTGAAGAATGAAATTCATAGACCATAGGGGATGAAATCTAGAAAGACTATTATTATAAAGCTTAGGAGAAGAAAAGAAGTCCAAATTCCTGTAGAGCAGGGGGGTGTCCCCAGAAATGGGAGGAACCCACTGGTGACTCTGATCAGAATTTTTTTTTTAAATAACAAGGCAAACTCCATTAGGGGCAGGGAGCAAGCAAGATAAGGAAAAACCATATTGGTTAGGCTTGTAGGGCGGGAGGAAGGAATAGCCAAATTAATCAGGTTTCTAGGGAGGAAGTAATCTTATTTACATCTTATGTCAGGTTTCTAGGTTCTTTAGGAATAAAGAGATAAGAAAACATTGGATCTGTCTTACAGACTCAAGGTCATTTACAACTTAAAAAAATATGTTTGCTTCAGGGTCCCTGTTACACTCAGCTGCCTGGCCAATTCAGATTGAGTGTGTACTTGGGCTCCTAACTGCATTGCCAGTTTTTCAGAGAGAAAGTATATTGTATCCCTCTTTACCTACTCTAGTACCTGCAGTTGTACTTTGCAAATGTTAGATGGTAAATAATTGTTGATTATGGGGCAGAATGAGTAAATAGATTGTTAGTGTAAATAAGAAGCTGCCATTCAGTAAAAGAGGTTTTAGCATTTTTGTTTCTTCCAGAGTTATGGAAAATATTCTGAATAGGCAGACTTACCTGTTGTGGTTAGACCTGATGAAACTAGCTTATTTATAAACATTACGTGGAGAGTTGAAAAAGTCTAGATTCACTGAATAATTAAAAGATTTTTGAGAGGTTGTGCTTGAGCACTGTGTCTGCCCCCATTACCCTGCAGCTGGTTATCAGATTAGCAGAAAGTAGAAATCCAGAGGCTTCTGAGAACTCAACACTAAACCAGACTGCCAACAGACCTGCAATGGTTCAAGGAACGTTGCAGAAGAGGGGGCAGAAAGATTGTAAGAGCCACAGAGTAGGCATAATGAGGCATGGTCCCCCCACTGTCCCACTAGGACTGACTGAAGACTTCATAACCCCACAGTAAATCCCATAACCCCACAGAGGAGGGCCCCAGGGAAACAGAAACAGGGTAGAGGGAATAAGAGAGCATAATATGTTTAAATAAATAAATAAATAAATTAATTAAAAAAATTTTTTGAAAGGAAGAAGGGTGAGAGAGGGCCTAAGGACATGTAAACAGAGGGAAGAAGATACAAGGCAGGGCAAGGGGGTGGAGGAGATGATGATCATAAATAAAAAACAAATTGTGTTGGAAAATGCCATGATGATGTTTAATATTCTATAAGCTTACCAAAAATATAAACAATTATCAAGAAAGGAAACAAAAGGATTTGCAGAAGCAAGGCCTGAGGGCACAGGCTGGTAATCACAGCTACTGAGGAAAGTGAGGCAAGAGGTTTATACATTTGAAGTCAGCCTAGATTACATAGTGAGTTTAAAGCCAGCCTGAGCAACTAAACATGGTCTTACCTCAAAGTAAATAATGAAATCATGACTGGGTATATGGTTCAGTTGTACAGTGCTTATCTAGCATGTATGAATCCATAGGTTCAATCTCCAGTACTACAGAAAGACTTAGATAAATTCAGTTAACTGAATATAGGGTATTTTGTTGTTGCTAAGGAGTTGGCTCTGAAAACCAAAGGCAGGTAACTGACTGGAGTAGAATATTATTCAATCAATGTAAGGAACCTGTTGTTTCTCTAAACCAGGCCTCTGTTGAGTCTAAGTCATTTTGTATTTGTGTATTTATCTACTTGTTCACTTATTTATTGTCAACAATGGACCTCATATCATAGATCAGGGACTCAATTGCGAATAGTTACTAATAATAACCTTATCCAACAACTTGGCAAAATAAATATGTTTAGTTTTCTTTTGGAGATTTCTTCCTAGTATAAAGGACAGAATTTGCAATCAGCATAGTGGCCAGAGACAGACTATATCTTGTCTTGGCATATGCATTTTGCTATTAATGACCACTGAGGTAAATTCAATTAAATACTTTCTTTCTTACTAGAAAGGTACATGTGCGCTTAAATTTTAGTTTTTCTTCTATTGCTTTATTTTATTCCCTAAGGACCTGGTTGATAGTGAATAAGCTGAATATTCTATTTCTGTTCTTATTATTGGGAATAACATCCCCATCTAATGTTATGTTATCTACCCAAACAGGAAAGATGCAATAGGGATTGTTTGAGATTACAAGTTTAACAATGATAATAAAATTAAATATTGGTACATTATGTTATTTTTAACTAAATATCCTATATTTCCTTTTTGTACCATGAAGAGCATTATGCAGAATCCTGGGGCATGTTGTAGCCAGTGGCACTGGGGAAAGAACACATGGAATCCAAGTGACTTTAAGGGAATTTTTAAATTTTATTTTTTATTCTTTTGACAAGGTGAGTAGAACAAGAGAGCAAGACAGAGAGAGAAAAATAGAGAGAGAGGGAGGGAGAGAGAAGAAGTGCACCAGAGCTTCACGACACTGCAAATGGACTCCAGATGCATGTATCACTTTGCACATCTAGCTTCATTTGGCTACTGGGGAATCAAGCTTGGGCCATCAGGCTTTGCAAGTACATGCCTTTAACTGGTGAGCCATCCCTCCAGCCTGACATTGTTCTTTTTAAAAATATTTTATTTGTATTTATTTATTAGAGAGAGAGAGAAATAAGCAGATATAGATAGATAGATAGATAGATAGATAGATAGATAGATAGATAGATAGAAAGAGAGAGAGAAGGAGAGAGAATGGGCCCACCAGGGACTCCAGCTACTGCAAATGAAGTTCAGACTCATGAACCACATTGTGCATGTGGCTCCTGGGGAATCAAACCTAGGTTTTTAGGCTTCATAGGCAAGCGCCTTAACCATTAAGCCATCTCCCCAGCCCGACCAACATTTTTCTTTAAACTGTAAAACTAATCTATTCATTTTTGTCTCCCTGTCATAACAAATTAACATCAATTCATATACAAGGGACAAAGCATACAAATGTATGTGAACTTGCTTGATTACATTGTAAATATAAATTATCTCAAAATCCAAGATGCTCATGTAAAAAAAATAAAAAGAGTTCATTTCTTTATCATGCCCAATGCACTCTTAATATGAAGCATGGCCATGACCTTGGCTAAGCCAAAGGGAAGTGATGACAGACCTGACAAGAATGCCCAGATATGACAGGAAGATTCTCATGTGCTGCTGGCTAGAACATACCCCAGGATGCTGCAAAATGTCTACATGGTACAAAAAGGGCAAACAGGATATTTGGTTAAAACATAACATAATGCATCAATATGTAATTGTATTATCTTTGTTCAATTCATAATCTCAAACAACCAATAGTACATCTTTCCTGTTATGTATGAGCTCCTTGGGACCTAATACCAATGGCAGCAACTCAGTTATTTCTACATAAGGTGGATTATCACTAGCTCCTTATTATAGTTAACTATTTATTAACTATATTCTTCTTATATACATGAAAGAAAACCTAGTTGAGCTGCTCCTTTCTTCTGAAGTGCTTTCTGCCTTCTCTGTCACCTTCTGTGAAGAAACCACAGAAACCTCCACTCCTTCAGCACTTTGTTTGTCTCTTTTTTTTAATTATTATTTTTTTATTGACTTTTATACTTACATACAAAAAAAACCCACCTGATATTTCCCTCCCCTCCCCCATTCCACTTTAGAACTCCAGTCTCTATCATGTCCCCTCCCTCTCTCCATTAGTCTCTCTTTTAATTTGATGACATCATCTTTCTCTTCTATTTTGATGGTCTTGTGAAGGTATTGCTAGGCACTGCAAGGTCATGGATATCGAGGCCAATTTCTGTCTGGACAGTTGCATTGTAAGAGGTCATATCCTTCCTTTGGCTCTTTCATTCTATCCGCCCCCTATTCCGCATTGGTCCCTGAGCCTTGGAGGGTGTGACAGAGGTGTTTCAGTGCTGGGCACTCCTCTATCCCTTCTTCTCAGCACTATGTTGCCTTTTGGGTGATCCCAGTGGTCATCACCATCTGAAAAGAGAAGCTTCTCTAGCCAGAAGTGAGAGTAGCGTTAATATGTGAACATGAACATTTAGTGTAGTGCCCCCAGGGCAGCTTGGTGGGAATAATATATACATTTAGTCAGACATGAACAGGCTTATACCCCCAAGGCTCATGACCTTACCTACCATAGACTTTTAGTTAGGTTTTTCAGTACCAGGTATGTATTCCCTCCTGTAGAGAGGGCCTTCAGTCCAATTATGGAGCAGTTGGTTACCCCAAGAGTAGACACGCCACTATTGCACCTGTTCAGTCATTGGGCCTGTCTGGCCAAGCTTGAATATTCAGCATCCACTGTTTTCACTGTTGATGGCTTCTGTCTCCCATACACTGCGTGCAGTGCAGCTTTTTCCAGCTTTCAGTTGGCTGGTCTACAGGGAGAAGGTTTTCTGCTCCACACCAGCTTGCTTTCTCAGTGACCTTGCCTCTCAGGCATGAGATGTCTTCAGCAATAGGGTCTTACTATCTGTTTCTCTAGGGAAACCAAGGGCTTTGGCAAAAACCTTTAATGTTTTGGAGGCTACTGGGACCTCCTTGGCCAACAACTCACTGGAAGGTATCCCATCCCAGGTACTGAAAATTTTCTAGTAACAGTCTACAGCTTCTAGATGTACCATTATTCAAAAAAGTAATTTTACATATGTCTTATTCATAATATCTTGAGTTTAGATTGACCCTCCCCCTGCCCTTTTTGTATGCATTTTCTTCCCATGGCCTCTCTTAGGCCATTCCCCTCCCTGTAATCAGTTCTTCTACTTACATATGTGCATTACCATACACTTAAGTCCTTCCCTTTCTTCCCTCCCTTATAGCCTTTTACCAGCTTACTGGTTTCTGGTACCTATTTTTGGTTCCAGTTCACACACAAGTCTATACATTGGCAGCTAGGATCCACATATGAGAGAGAACATGTGACGTTTGGCTTTCTGAGCCTGGGTTACCTCACTTAGTATAATCCTTTCCAGATCCATCCATTTCCCTGCAAATTTCATAATTTCATTTTTCTTTACCACTGAATAGAACTCCATTGTGTAAATGTACCACATCTTTATTATCCTCTTGTAGCACCCAGGTCTGCTTTGGGAACTCACAAGTGAACGCACTAGTTCAATCTGACAATCAGTGTAAGAGTGTCTTGCACTTGAAAACAATAACGACAGGGCTAGGAAGTGGCTTAGTGATAGAGTACTTGCCTGGTTTACATGAGGCTATATAGGTTCATGCCCAGTACTAAAGAGATACATAAAAAACAGAATATCAGAGGAGTAATGATGCCCCTTGTACTTAATTTTTGGGGAGTCAAATGTCATGTTAATACAGACTTAGAGATTCAGGACCACATATAGAAGCACTAGAAATTTAAAAGAAATATTGTATATAGGTTATAATTAGCTATTTAAAATTGAGCTTCACAAGATTTTGAGCTACCCTTTTTCATCCCTGTGGAATTGGAGCTGCAAAGTAAATTCAGAGATTGGCATGTATAGCAACAGCAGAAGCTTGTTAAATGTTCAAGATGAGATTCAGCATTATAGCCAATCTGGGCTACAGACAATTTTCTTCAGACCAGGTGTCATGGTTGGGGATTCTGGAGGAGCCTATCTGAGGGTCCATGTGGAATTGCTTTACTATAGATTGGTCCTCAGGAAATGAAAGTGAGGATGGAAAATGTGAGGCATGATTCAAAGACATACTCTCAAAATGGACACTTACAATGAATGATTATTTGAGATGGCCTTCCCTTAGGAGGACAAAGAAGGGACAAATTTGTGATGTATTTTCAATCAATTAAACCCTTTGGACTTCCAGGACACTAAACATGCCCATATTTTCAGGGTGTGCATATGGGAGGGAGCATAGGTTCAAACATACCCCTATAATGCAGTCTTGAGAGGCTGCCCCCTTGGCAGTGGGTGATTGTATACCATTCAGGCAGGGAAGCTCTGCAATTTGCACCTAAGTGAGAATACCTGGATGGAGCTCACTGAGTGGAAGGAGAGAGGTCAAGTGCATGGTAGGCACACACACCCTGCTCTGGGACTTCTCTGAAGCAGTACTTTGCACATTATGCAATGTATGTGAGAACCTTAAGCAGTAAGGTCAATCCCTTCCCAAACCCACCAGGTTTCACAAACAGACTTAGAAAGAAAAGTTGTTAAGTGTAGTATTTATAAACTTAATTAAGTTGTAAGTGGGACTCTAAAAGCTTCCTTATTAGCAGAAAACACTCATACTTTTCACTTAAGGTAGTATCTACAGTAATGTGCTTGAAGACAAATAGTGAGGAAATACTCCATGACTGAAAAGAAAATTCCTGGCTCTATTTTAATTTGGAGTCTATAAGATAATCTTGTTTTTTTCAGAATAATTGCAACCATAGGTGTGTGATAAGGCTATCAGTATAAACTATCCTGGAACTCAAACTAAAATAACAGACTTGAAATGCTGACCAACTTACAAAGCCCTCTGACAGCATACTACCAGCTAGTCATATTGGAAGTGTGCAGGTCAGCACCACTGCTTTTCCTATGTCTCCCTACTTCTACTGTCTCTTCCACTTCCTGGGATCCACTCTCTAGCAAAGCACTAGCACATAGAGATTCTCTGGTCTATGTTCCCAGAATCCTATATTAAGAGATTTGCTCGAAAAGCGATTTTATCCCATTTACACAACTGTTGAATGCATTAAAAGTCACAGGAATTCTCTAGGCTCAGCAGGTTAATAATGCTAACATAGGACTGTGTCTTAGAAGATTGCCCATTCTAGTGGCAGAGGAGACATATACAGATACATTTCTACAACAATTTGCAGAGGCATTGGCGGGAGTGAGTTAAGGAAAGTAAAGGTCAGGAGATGGGTTGCCAGTTTCAGGCTTTCAGATTCCAAAGAAGAGCTCGTAGATGTGGCAACCCAACAGAAGGCTGAGAACCAGTTGGAGTTTGGCAGCTGCTGACACAGGAATATGGGAGGTCTCCTTAGAAAAGAAGGACATGAACAGTGGTCATTTGAGGTAACTGCAAGCTTCAGGGGACTGTAAACCATTGGATCTTAAAATACAGATAGGTGTTATAGCAGGAAGTGTGACCCATTAGCAGCTCCCATGAATGAGGTAGTGAGTCATTGGCAGGCCACCGATAGGAGAACAAATGAATCAGGTTTGTGCTTTTGTAAAGGCAAAGTAATAGCCAAGTGGTGTGAGATAGAATCAGGAAGTTAAATTTTGGTTTTTAAAATCGTTTTGGGCAAGTGGTATGGATATGGGTATGTATGTTTTGGGGCACACATTTGTGTGTGTGTGCATGTGTATGGAAGCCAGAGGTTGATATCAGAGGTCTTCCTCAAACACTGTGCACTTTGTTTACTGAGGCAAGTGTCTCTCTTGAACCTAGAGCTTGTTGATTTGGTGAGTGCAGCCATTCAGCTTGCCACAGGGGACCCCTGTCACCACATCCTGAGCACTGGATTTTAGACAGGCTCACCCGGCATTTATGAGGATCTGAACTCTGGCCCTCACATTTGCATGATAAGCATTTTGTCCACTGAGCCATTTCCCAAAGCCCAGAAAGTTAAGTTTTGAGGTACACTTTTTCTATAAACCAGCAAAGAAGCAATAAATCCAAACTGTAGTTGCAGCATTGGGAATAAAGAAGTAGTTTACTAATGAATATCCCCATTACTTGAGGACATGGAGAATGAACTGAATGAAGGCAAAATGAGTCAACATGATGTGCAAATTTCTGGCTTGAGTCATTCTCAAGCCAGAAATTTGGTGATATTGATCACTAAATAAGGAATATAGGAGAAGGCACATATTAGAGTGACAGGATATGGGTCTAGGAGTATGAAATAGACTAACTGGAGATAATTTCATCTGTATAATAACATTTAATAATTATTTGTCAATGCACTGACTTGGGGCAATTGAAATAAAGCAGTTTTATGTAGTTCCACTGGTTGAAATGTCATGAAACTAGCCAACATTTTAGTGTTTGCGCCTTTCACAGATTTCCACCTAATGTTTGCCACACTCACAAGTAATGCGGCATCGCCAGTACTCTTCTACAGCCTTTCTGGGATTGTGACAAGTGTTTGCACTGCGTCATTTGAATTTACTCATTGTCTTATGCAACACTACAGTGGTTTATCTGGCATCTATTCAGATGGTCTGTTCACTCGGTGGATGAAACTGACTGACTTTTGAAAGCCAGAGTGGACTCATTTAATTTTACTATTTATGCTTCCTCACCTATCAACAAATGGCAATGTATCATCAATGACATTCATTTCCTTTAACTGTGTAAGTAAGGTAATGGTTTTGTATGGCATAATATTTTCATTACTTATTTTATATCATTTATATTAAAATTAATCATAGCCATCTTCTAGAAAATATATTTGTTTAGATTGGTGGTATTACAATATGGTCTCTGCTCCCCATTTTTCTTCCCTTCTAGAGCTATGTGTTCTCTGGCATATTTTTTTTTCGAGGTAGGGTCTCACTTTGGCCCAGGCTGACCTGGAATTCACTATGTAGTCTCAGGGTGGACTCGAACTCACGGCGATCCTCCTACCTCTGCCTCCCGAGTGCTGGGATTAAAGGCATGCGCCACCACGCCCGGCTCTCTGGCATTTTATTTCTCCTCCTTCTTCTATATATCTCTCTCTCTCTCATCTATGTTTTCATTAATAAGGTTCATTCAGTTACCTCCCGTCTAGAACTAATTGGAGAGGTCAACACCCATCACATTTACCTGAGCATCATTTAGTAATCAGCATATGTCAGCAAACTCATCATGCCACCATGCAACCTTAACCCTTTAAGCTCCTTATTACTTTTAGCATAAAAGTCATTAACCTTCTACTGCTGCTGATAGCACCTCACTATAAGCCCAACATCACAGAGACTGAGACAGGAAGATCTTTGATTCTGAGGCCAAGTTTGGTCTCAAAGTGAGTTCAAAGCCAGGCTAGGCTATTTAAAAAGACCCTGTCTCCAACCAAAAAAACAATATTATGAACATACTAAGGTTTAATTACTCTTCCAGCTTTATACCTTATTTCTTTTTGAGCATACAGCAAATATAGATTGAGTTATATTGGGCCATGACCCACTTCTGTGTGTTTGTAAATGCTATTTCCTTTCCTAGAAAGGCACTTTTCCTTTTAAATTCTTAGAATTTTAAAGCTTAGTCTGTGACTATCCTTGGTGAGGTCTCAGTCTTTATCTCTGCACTTTTCCATGGCAAATGATAATAATTTACTTATCCCTACTCTAATGACTCCTGCCTACAACTCCCAGTATTACTCTACAATGTGATTATATTATGATAACTGGTTGACATATTTTTAGACACACACACACACACACACACACACACACACATACACACACACACCTTTCCTCTTATATTCTGAGATTGTGGACCATTGCCCTGGCATGTAGCTGGCAATAAATATGTCACTAAAGGTGTGGTCCTAGACATGAACCAGAATTCAGCCCTCACAAAGGTAACCCCAAATTCCTAAAACTTCAGCATTTAACATTTGTTATAGACTTGTTAAAGTACTTAGAGGAGGGAATACCACCAGCAAGCTAAAGGTTAATCTGGGTTAATACAGGGCTTTGTAGGGAACCAAAACTTTTCCAGATGTAGAAAGGAACCAAGAATGTGATAGGATTCTGTCAATAGGCATCATGAGAAAGTTGTCAGTAGCACAGATGTGTCATTTAAGTTACTGTTCCTCAGCTAATGGTTTCCAATATCATATGCCTCTGTGACAAATTTCTGGAGGCTGTATAAATGAAATGACTCACATCCTAAATATTAAACACCATCTCTAATGGATACCTGATGACTGTTACATCATAAAATTGATGTGCCATGACAAACTGACTTCCTTCTCACTTACTCTCAAAGTTCACTTCCAAAATTTACCTTCTGTGCCTAAAGAACATTGAACATTTTTTGTTTATAAAACATCAAAATTCCTTATATTCACAAAATAGTTTAAATCCTAAAACAACTCTTGGAAATGTATTCTTATTTATGTTATGTTATGGGCTAAACACAAAACAAGGTCAAAGATCTCAGACTGGAAAAAGTAAACATAATGACTCAGCCTTCCTTTCTCTTCTGGAAGTAGGAGGGTAAGGAGAGTAAGAAGGTTTGGGTTTTGATGATAGCTGTAAAAGAAACCTCTTACCTGTTCTCTGCATAACTTACTGTCTGATGCAATCTGTTTCTTCTCTAATCAGTGATGACTGTAGCCTTATACGTTGAACTTGGCACTAGAGTTCTATTTCCTAAAACAAGGGTCCATAAGTAGGGCCTGTAAACAAAATCCAGTTACAATGGCTATTTGATTTTTACTCATATATTTTATTGTTTTTTTATTTTGTTTTGTTTTTTGAGGTAGGGTCTCACTCTAGCCCAGGTTGACCTGTAAGTCTCAGGGTGGCCTCGAACTCATGGAGATCCTCCTACCTCTGCCTCCCCAAGTGCTGGGATTAAAGGTGTGCACCACCATGCCTGGCTCCATATTTTATTATGGAAAAGCACAAATAACATAAAGTTTACTAGCTTCATTTTTAAAACATATTGTATTTCTTTGCTTATTTTGAGAGAGAGAGATAGGGAGGGAGAGAGAGAAAGACGTATATATATATAGAGAGAGGGAGATAGGATGAGTGCACCAGGGCCTCCAGCCACTGAAAATGAACTCCAAACGCATACACTACTACCTTGTGCATTTGGTTTATGTGGGTACTGAGGAATCAAACCTGGGTTGTTAGGCTTCACAAGCAAACACCTTAACTGCTGAGCCATCTCTCCAGCCCTACTACCTTCACTTTTAAGTGTACAATTCAGTAGTAATAAATATATTTATGATGACCATCCATCAAGACCAACCATCTAAACACTTTAAACAATATAGCTTCCTATTATCCTCAGGAAATCACTGTTTTGTTTACTATCTCTGTTAGCTTACTATTTAAAATCTCTAATTATATAATATATGCCTTTTAAAATTTTATATATGAAGTATATATACATATATATGTGTGTATGTGTTTATGACTTATATCTTATATATATTTCTTCATTTTATAGTTGATGTCTTTTTTTGACTGGTTTATTTAACAGTGTAATGTCCTCTAGATTCATCCATGTTGTGGTATAGGTCAGACTTTGACAATTTCATTTAAGGATGAAAATACTTTGTCATATGTGCATGCCATGCTTTGCTTCTCCATTAATCCATCATGGACACTAGGGCTTTATCCAGTATTTAACTTTTTTTTTTTTTTTTTTTTTTTTTTTTTTTTTTTGGTTTTGCGAGGTAGGGTCTCACTCTGGTCCAGGCTGACCTGGAATTAACTATGTAGTCTCAGGGAGGCCTCGAACTCTCGGCGATCCTCCTACCTCTGCCTCCCTAGTGCTGGGATTAAAGGCGTGAGCCACCACGCCCGGCTCCAGTATTTAACTTTTGCAAAGTTAGATGCAGCTTTGTATCAGTCTTCAAGTTCATGCTTGCAATTCTCTTAGACATATACTTAGAAGTAGAATTAATAGTAATTTTATTTTTCCACAGAGGGTCATAAAATTTTACATTCCCAACAACCATGCAAAACCTTCTTGTTTCTCCTCATGCTCACCACTTGTTATTTTCTATGTTTTTATAAATATTAGGCATACATATGTTCATTAATAGAAGGTTAAGTAGGTTCATTGGGTTGAAAAATAATGCTAATATGTGGACACAATGAGAAGTAGTTTCTTCCATAAATGGTATCATAAAAATACAGCAGAACAAAAGTAAGATTAAAGTTATGACTCCTGGTATACAAATGTATAAGTACAATAAAAACTCACAAATAGTAGAGTTTTGTTTCTTTGACCTTTTTAATTATTGGTCTTACCAGAAAAATAAACTGTAAATCTTAAAGGCTTACAAACTTTTGCCAGGAGCTGAAGAGCTGGGTCAGTGATTAAAGGTGCTTGCTTGCAAAGTCTGCTGGCTCCAGTCTGATTCCCAGTACCCATGTAAAGCCATATGCAAAACGTGGCACATGCATCTGGAGTTCATTTGCAGCAGCAGGAGGCTCTAGTGTGCCCATTCTCTCTCTATCTCTTCCCTCCCCCAAAGAAATAAAAAAATATTAGAAAATATTAGAAAAATAAAAAATGCAGTTTATTTTCACCACTTATATATCCATGAAAAAATTAGAATGAGTTGAGTCTGGGGTATTCTATCATGTTCATGGGTTGTAGCAGACAGCTTCAGGTTGGTTGAAATGAACTTCCAGACCAGGCACAGTTATGGAGGAAGGGATTTATTGATGCTTATAGATCTAGGGGAAGTTCAATAATGGCAGAAGAAGCTGGCCTGCTTTCTCAGGACCAAAAATAGAGAGAAAAGCCAAAAGCCATATAGCACAGCACACCTCAGGAACTCCAGCTAGGCACACTTTGCATATCTTTAGATTGAAATCTCAAACCCACCACCACACCTTAAGATGTGCCCAGTGACACTGCCTTCAGCCAGGTGGATGCAGATGCAAACTACAAAAGAATAAACAGTGAATATATTGGGGACCATCTATTCAAACTACCACATAGGTCTATACTAAAATACTCAAAGAAAAATAATTCATATTAAATCATTTCTAAATAGTACTTTTTTCTTTTTAACAGTCATTTACTTATAATTAAATAAAGTAATATTGATCCATCTAAATTAAGAAGTCCTGGAGGTATTGAGAAGGATGACATAGGTAAAACTTTGTGTCATAGTATTGAAAATATTGGAATATAATTCTCAAAAATGGTGGAAAGTCACCAGTGTACAACATGTTTATTTTGTTATGTTCATGGTAAATACAAATTAAATCTTATAGGCAATTTGTTCTGAGAATGACAACTACAGACAATCCTATACTCTGACATGATAATAAGCACCATATGATACATAATATACTAGCTATTTTTTTCATTAGTGTGACCAAATACCTGGCAAAAAGCAACTTAAGAGGGGAAAGATTTATATTGCCTCACAATTGAGAGGAGTGTAGTCCATCATGTGAGGGAAGCCCCAGCAGCAGCAGGAGTGTTGTAGTCTATGGTGCCAATGAGGAAGCTGTGAATGCTCAGTGCTCAGTTCACTTTCTCCTTTCTATTCAGCCTGGGACCCCAGAACATGGAGTTGTTCTACCTCCATTAAGACTGGATCTTCTAGCTGGGTGTGGTGGCACACACCTTTAATCCCAGAACTCAAGAGGCAGACATAAGAGGATTGCCATTAATTCGAGGCCATCCTGAGACTATGTAGTGAATGCCAAGTCTGCCTGGGTTATAGAGAGACCTTACCTCAGGAATTAAAAACAATAAAATAAAGAGAGTGTATTATCCCACTTTAGTTAAGCCTCTCCTGAAACATTTCTATATACAAACACAGAGGTGTAGCTCTTAGGTCATCCTAAATGCAGTCAAGTTGACAACAAGGTTTACCCATTACATTTATTAAACATCAAGGACATTGAAACCTCAGTCATTTACAGAAAAATGATATATGAGAATGGATTAGTATTATTTTCCATAAAATTAAACTAAAGTTTGAACTGTGCAATGTATTCCAGAAACACATGCAATAAAATGTGAAGAAGGAAGGAAAGGAGACATAGAAAGAAAGTGAGAAAAGACCAAACTAAGGGAGACAATTTCTCAGGTGTTAGAGATGTTTCAGGTATCATTTTATGTTAATGTGAACAAAATAAAGCTGATGGTACACATTCTACAAACGAATATGGTATTGACAACACTGAATTTAATTTACAAATAAATTGAATAAAATATTATTTTCTCCAAGCAATAACTAAAATAATAATAAAATAGTAATTGAAATAACTAGTATAAGCATGTAAAATACAACTTCTTTTTTAAATTTTTAAATTTTTAAATTTTTTTAAAGATTTTATTTTTATTTATTTATTAGAGACAGAGAGAGGGAGAGAGAGAGAGAGGGAGAGAGAGAATGAGCACGCCAGGGCCTCTAACCATTCAAACAAACTCCAGACGCATTCACCCCCTTGTGCATCTGCCTTACGTGGGACCTGGAGAATCGAACCGGGGTCCTTAGGCTTCACAGGCAAACACCTTAACTGCTAAGCCATCTCTCCAGCCCAAAATACAACTTCTTATAAGCATCTAGCAAGTATGTTAATAAAAATGTAGGGAAAGGACCCAATGTTGAGGATCATGCCTGTAATCCTAATACTTAAGAGGCTGAAGAAAGAGAGCCGCTATGAGTCTGAGGCTAGCCTGGACTACATAGTGAATTCCAGACCAGCCTAAGTTACATGGTAAGATTTTGTCTCAATAAGCAAATGAACAATCAAAAAGCATCAAATGCTAACTATTGAAAGATGAGGGCTGGAGATATGGCTTAGTGGTTAAGGCGATTGCCTGTGAAGCCTAAGGAACCACATTCAACTCTCCAGATCCCACATAAGCCTGATGCGCAAAGGTGATGCAAGCACAAGGTTGCACATGCACACTAAGTGGTGCAAACGTGTGGAGTTTGATTGCAGTGGCTGAGGTTTGGTGTGCCAATTCCCTCTCTTTTTTTTTTTTTTTTTTGGTTTTTCGAGGTAGGGTCTCACTCTGGCCCAGGCTGACCTGCAATTCACTATGTAGTCTCAGGGTGGCCTTGAACTCACGGCTATCCTCCTACCTCTGCCTCCCGAGTGCTGGGATTAAAGGCGTGCGCCACCACGCCCGGCTCAATTCCCTCTCTTTATATCTGTCTCTCTCTCTTTCTTTCTCTCTCTTGCTCAGTCTGGCAATCTCTAAAAGAAAATAAAAGAAGGAAAGATGAACTTTAGGCTAATTAGAGATTTGGTAGTTATCTAAATTTATCTTCCATATAATATGATCAATACAATCTTATTTAAAATACTGGTTAGGGCTGGAAATATCATTCAGTGGTTATAGGGGCTTGTTTGGAAAAGCTAACAGCAGGGTTTGATTCCCAAGTATCCATGTAAACCAGAGACAAAGTGGTGCATGTGTCTTGTATTTGTGTGTAGTGCCAAGAGGCCCTGGCATGACCATTTTCTCTCGTTCTCTCTTCCTTTGCTCTCTCCTTACAAATAATAAAAAATATTTAAATAAAAAAAAACAAAATAAAATACTGGCTTAGCTGAGCATAGTGGTCATGACTATAATTTCAGCACTTTGGGGATGAAGGCAGAAGGACCATGAGGTCAAGGCCAGCTTGGATTACATGAAATCCAAGTATTAATAAATAAAATAATGTAATATACTGATTCATTAATTAAAATGTTGGCTTATGAGACCACATCATATTTTACTAAAAAGTTTTCAGAGAGGAAGATGAATTGGGACTATCTCCAACAAAATCAACTGAAGGAGAAGAAGAAATCAAGTTCTGGGAATCAAATATCAAGAGCAGGAGACAGAAGCCATATCTCAATGGGACATGGAGCCATGCCTAAGAAATAAGGCATCTTTGAAACAGGAAAGACAAACTTCCCCGTTGCATTGCATCAGAGGTATTCACTTCTTTTACTAATGTCCCTGTGTGATTCTGGATATTCAGATCAGCTTAAGGAACCTTGAGGCAGAGTGGAGAATTAACTTGTAGACATTACAATGCTTTGGTGTCTACACTCTCAGAAGCAAAACGGCAAATAAATTACTTTGTTGGGAAGTTTTTCCTGGTATTAATCCAAATTTTCATTTGGACATTTATAAATATATGTCTTTGGAAGGAACTACACAAGAAGTTTCATCTTTCCTTTTTAGGAACTTCTAAATAGGAAATTTGAACATTTAACATCTCTAGATTTTTCAGGTGTTAGGTTAACTTTTACAGTTTTTGTTAGTAATCCTTGGACTTATATATTATCATTTATGTATATTCTCTGTGTGTATAGTATATTAACTAGCTAGATTTTTCATAGTTGTGGCAAATTTCTAAAGGAAACAGCTTAAAAGAGGATTGGTTTATATGGTTTCAGCTCAAGGTTGTCTGTACCCATTGCCTTGAGTTTAAAGCAAGGCAAAATATTATGACAGTAGCACTGTATGACAGAGAAGGGTGCCTACATCATGGAAGCCTGGAAGCACTGAGATAGGCAAGAAGAGATCAGGGACAAGATATTCCTTCAAAGACATTCCTCCAGTGACCAACTTCCTCTAAGTAGGCCCTACTTTCCAATAATGGTAGCATTCTTCCATCAATGGATTAATATACTAATGAGCTCAGAGCTCCCGTGAGCCTCTAAATGACTGGATCCCCTAACTGGGGACAAAGCCTTCCATGCATGGGCCTTTGGGGGGTACTTTTAATATTCCTCTTTGTTAGTGTGATGGTTAAAACTGTCAGCTTGACAGGATCTAGACTCACCTAGAAGCCAAGTCTCTGGCATGTTTATGAAGATGTTTCTAGATTGAATTATGTGAGGTAGGAAGACCCACCCTCAATGTGAGTGACAGCATTTGTGGGTTTGGACTGAATAAAACAGAAGAAAGTAAACTAAGCACTGGCATTCATCTATCATGGGTTTCTGGCATTAAATGCAATGTGGTCAGCTACCTCAAGCTCTGGCCACCATGACTTCCCTGCCATGATGGACTGCACCCTCAGAACATGAACCAAAATAATTTCATCTTCCCCTAACCTGTTTTGTCAAGGTATTTTGTCATCATAACAAGAAAAACAGCTAATACAGTTATCAAAAAAATGAACAATATTAAACTATTGTTCCTTATTAAAGGGTGCTCAATTACCACATCTGACTTGGAGACGTCACTTTCTAATGTTGCTAAAGGTTGTAGCAGTGATTTTTAGGAGCAGGACAGCAGAAATACTTTAGATTAATTTAGTAGTCCAGGGTTAATTCCCAACATTAGGTCTCACTCACAAAGTGCCTCTGTTTGAAAAGCCAAGTTCCTTTCAGCCTCTGCATACACTTTGGGGCTTATTGACTTCTCTTGAGTCAATATGTAAAAAGCGCTTATAAGAATTAATCTTCCATAATCTTAATAAAATTCAGAGTTTTGATGTAGTTATCAAAAAAGATAATGCAATGAAAGTAATTGAGGACATTTTGAAGAATAAATCTTCAAATATTTAACGATTAGTCATATCAGTTAATAAATAAAGGTCAAAATTTTCTTTGTATCACATGATGAACTCAAGTAGAAAGTCTGGATTTAAGTACTTTTTATCTCCTCTTACCACTTTTATTTCTGGATTTGAGCATCTTATGCTCTCTTCATTTTTCTAGTTTTGTAAAATGAAAATTAAAAAGACTTATACCTGAAGGCATTGTTAAAATAATTCATCTAAAGTTAAAATCACAATAACAGTGCTCACAGGTCAAACCCTTGGGTCAGCCTCTTTAAGGCCATCTTTCTCATCTGTGTCAAGTGTTCATTAATTATGTGTTCATCCAGATTCCATCACTTTCATGAATGACTGTCCTAATCCTCCAGTGTCACTGAGACCCCCATGTTCTCCTGTGGCTCCTTCCTCAAACCTGGGCTGGCTTGGCTGAATGGAGAGGCCACATCCTTGCATTCACTTTTCAATAGTTACTCCATAGTTCTTCGTTTCCCTCTGAGTTACTAGTTTTTTTACTGGGAAATAATACTTATTTTATTTTTGAGAGAGAGAGACAGACAGAAAGACAGAGAGCGGGGTGGGGGGGGGAGAGTGAGAATGGGGAGTGCACCAGGGCCTTTTGGCTTCTGTGAATGAACTTCAGATGTGTGTGCCCCCTTGTGCACATAGGTGACATTGCATGCTTGCATCACCATGTGTCTGGCTACATGGGACCTGCAGATTCAAACATGCTTTTCTTGGGCTTTGCAGGCAAGCGCCTTAACCACTAAACTATCTCTCCAACCCTGGGAAATAATTATTTCCAACAATATTTAAACCTTCCTGGGAAATAAATGCCATGTTTGGCATTATGAAATTTATACACTGTGCATCTATTCCCCTGCCAAGCATGGTAATACTAGCATGTGTTATGTGAACTGGAGTAAGATGCAATATCCGCCCCCCCAAAAAAAATTAAAACCCAGGACAAACAAATAACAATGCCAGATATCCAGAGAAATAAATATGGCATGTTGCATTATGTACCAAGTGGCACATGCTACTTATAAAATTTTTGCCAGGATAGTATCAATGAATTATGATTGAAAGCATCGGCAAAGCCTTCATAAGAAGGTGCTATATGTAAGATGGTTTTTAAAGCAGAGGGAACATTATAACAGATGGAGAAAAGAAGGAAAGTTTTGCATTAAAGCCTTTTCAAACAACCTGTGTCAGAATTCATTGCCTACTCTTTTCCATCTTGCTTTCAGAATTCAATGTCAATTTTCCATGATCATATTATAGTTGAGCTATGAAGCTGGATGCTGTTTCAACTCCAGAGCAACTGACTCCTGGAGGGTAGGACTCATTTGCTAAAGTGATTCACCTTTACATCATTTCCATTCAAATTTAAGTTTAAATCATCTGTATCAAGTCAAAAATCTTCTGTCTTCTTGCCAAAAACAGCACATCTGAGAAAAATCACCCTTATGAAAAGTGACAGAAACTATATGTTAAATTCAATAGAAGAAAAGGGTTAGGGAAGTACAGCATTCTCAAATGTCATTAAATTGGAGGTCAAATCTCATTATCAGATGTTTGGAAACATAAACCTGAATGTTAGGGATTTAAATTTTTTCTGTTATGTTTTGTTATAGGAAGTCTCTATAAACTTCCTTTATGAGATAAACAAAGCATTAATAGGATTTCTATAAACTTTTTACTAATTGAAAAAGGCTAATGTAAGACTTGTTCTGCACATTTGACTTACATTGAACTTGGTAATTTGTGTGATATGTTTTCTACAAAACCACAAAAATGCTTACTGTGATGAGAAATTGAAATGAATATGAGACAAGAGTTTTTGGTAGGGTTTATTAAGGGCTTTGTAGAAATTCAGAAAATATAAAATTTATAACCTTTTTTATTTTTTATTTTTATTTTTGGAGAGAGACACAGAGAGAAAGGGAGAGGGAGACAGATAGAGAATGGGCTTGCCAGCAGTCTCTCAGCTGCTGTGAATGAAATCCAGATGCACGCGTCCCCTTGTGGGCAAGTGTGGCATTGTGCCCTGCCTCAGTTTGCATCTGGCTAAACGTGGGACCTGGAGATTGGAACCTGGTTCTTAGGCTTAGCAGGCAGGCGCCTTAACTGCTAAGCCATCTCTCCAGCCCAATTATAGCCTTTTAGTTTAACTAAATGAGAAGGGACATGCCAGGACCTCCAGCTGCTGCTAATGAACTCCAGACACATGTACCACTTTGTGCATCTGGCTTTATGTGGACACTGGGGAATCAAATCCCATTCATCATGTTTTGCAAGCAACAGCCTTGAACTGCTGAGTCAACTCTCCATCCCATATGGTTTTAAAACTTGCCATAGCAGACAGAGCCAACCTATCCAGACTTATAAAGGGTCTGAATATTTACTTCAAAATTGAGCAGATGACTCAATTTCTCTGATTATGTTTCTTGAACTGAACAATGGGGAAATGTAGTATATCACATGCACATATACTTAATATACTTCATTATCTATATATACTTAATACCTTCATTATCTATTCACCCATTCGTGGCATACAGATTATCTATTGTGATTAGTGCTTCACTAAACTTGAGAGAGATTTCCTTGACCTACTGTATTCAAGTTTTCCTGTCAATATACAGCTAGAAGTAGGATCATTGAATTTATTTGCTATGAGTAAAACTTGTGACATGGACCAGTTGTTTGTCTCTCATATTTCAATATGCTATATTTTAAAGTGTGGATGACAAATCTGAGATTCCACAGGGATGGTTACAAGAAATAAATAAGACACTGGGTGCTAAAGTGACTACTCGTGCAGATCTATACTAAGTGCTTAATGTGTGCAATTACTTCCATTTTTTAATTTTTATTTTGATTTTATTTCCATATTTGGACCCATGTAATCCCTGCAATCAATTCCTTTCCTTTGTGGAAATAAACAAAAACTCACTAAGTAAGAAAAACAGGGGATGACTTCCAAGAGCTTGCTTTGGCAAAGAAATTGGCCCCATCCCTTGGCTTGGCAGAGACTTGAGGTAGACAGAGCCATGAGGAAGCTTGCTGTGGGGAAGGGGAGCCAGTGTACTCTCACTGGAGGCTATTGGCATGGAGTAGTGCTACACTGGTAATGTCCCATGTGATCAGGTGTGCATATTTAGATTTTTGATTCGTGCTAAGTTGGAAGAAATTTGCAGTTATTAGACAAGTCCTGTTTTCTCCCAGCCCACTTTGCAGAAATCAGTGCATGATGTCATGGATTCTTGCTGAGGAAGTATTCTGACAGCGTAAATGTCTGACTTCTTCCAGGCCAGCTTCCTGAACTGCCCAATATATATTAGGTTTCAGCATCCTGAGCACATTGTAAGAGGTTAAAGGTCAGAGTTCTATTCTGGGACATGATCTGGCCATCACCCTTTAGTATAGTAAGTCTCTCATCTTGCAGTCATGGTGATGTACCTAAGAAAAACTTTAGTCGAGGGGTCTCTGCTCGTGACCCTCATAGGTCTCCCCATCTCTCCAGGATAAATTCATCAGTCTCAAGTAGGCCACTCAAGAAACTCTTGGTCCTATTCCTTCCTGTTTCTCATGCATAATATAATAACTCTATTGGCCAGTGGCTGTGCTTCACCTGAGAGCAAGAATAGCATCATTTTCATTTCCACTCCATACCTGTGCTGCTTACCAGCTCTGATGATTGTCATCCCTATAAGGAGGACCCTCCACCTCATGGCTCCTCTCCTTCCCTTCTTTCAGAGTCAACTCAGCTAGTGCCTTGTCTGGAAGCACTGAAGCCACTTTGTTCCTCACATGGGCTGCCAGCACAGCATGTGATAGCTTCTGCCCCAGTACTTAATGCATCATATTAGAACCTTGCCTCCCATGATTCTCTCCCATTCCAGACAGTGGGTTTCCCAAAGTCATGCTGTTGCAGTCAGGTTCACATTGCTGAAAGAAATAACTCCACCAAGAGCAGCTTTGGGGAAAAACAGGTTTATTTTGGCTTATATGCTTGATGGTATGCCCCATGATGGCAGGTAAAAAATGATGGCATGAGCATAAGGTGGACATCACCCACTGGTGAACATAAGGTGGACAGTAGCAACAGGAGAGTGTACCAAACACTGGCCTGGGGACACTGTCTATAATAGCCATTAACCCATCCCCAACAATACTCTGCCTCCAACAAGTGCTAATTAAATTGGGACTTTTAAAGTTGGACTGAATTCATTGAGTTTTACATCATGGATGGTTATCAGTTCATGGGGGCCAGGGGCAGATTGTGGTGGCTTGATTCAGGTGTCCCATAAACTTAGGTGCCCTGAATGCTAGGTTCCCAGCTGATGGAAATTTGGGAATTAACACTTGTTAGATGCAAAGACCCTGAACAAAATTCTTGCAAATCAAATTCAACAACACATCAATAGCATTATCCACCTTGATCAAGTAGGCATCATCCCAGGGATGCAGGAATTCAGAGATGTTTAACAAACAGAAATTGGTCAACACAACACACCACATAAATAAAGTTAAGCATAAGAACCACATGATCATCTCAATTGATGCAGAGAAAGCTTTTTACAAAAAGCAACACCACTTCATGATCAAAACACTGGAAAGAATAGGCATGGAGGGTTTCTATCTCAACATAATAAAGGCTATATATAAAGCTCCTAAAGCCCAAATAATAGTTAATGGGGAAAAACTCAACAAGTTCCACTGAAATGGGGAATAAGACAGGGACACCTACTCTCACTACTACTCTTCAACATAGTACTACAAGTACCAGCCCAGGCAATGAGAAAGGAGAAAGAAATAAAAGCAATTCAAATTGGAAAGGAGGAAGTCAAGTTACCTGGATTTGCAGATGACATAAACTTTTTTAAAATTTATTTTTATTTTTATATATTTTTGGAGAGAGACAAAGAAAGAGACAGACAGAGAGGGAGAGGGAGACAGACAGAGAATGGGTGCGCCAGCAGTCTCTCAGCTGCTGTGAATGAAATCCAGATGTGTGCGCCCTCTTGTGGCCAAGTGCGGCATTGCACCCTGGTGTCATTTTGCATCTGGCTAAATGTGGGACCTGGAGATTGGAACTGGGTTCTTAGGCTTAGCAGGCAGGCAGGTGCCTTAACCACTAAGCCATCTCTCCAGCCTGACATAAACTTTTTATATAAGGGTCCTGAAAGTCACCATCTCAAAACTTCTGAAGATGATAAATTCCTCCAGCAAAGTGGCAGGATACAAAATCAATGCACAAAAATATAAGTAGTTTGTCTATATGCAAAGGACAAATATACAGAGAAAGAAATCAGTGAAGCTGTTCCATTTTCAACAGCAACAACAAAAAAATAAATACCTTGGAATAACACTAACAAAGGATGTGAAAGACCTATATAATGAAAACATAAAAACACTCAAGAATGAAATAGAGGAGGACTTGAGAAGATGGAAAGATATCCCATGCTCCTGGATAGGAAGAACTAATATAGAAATGGCAATTCTACCAAAAGCAATATACAGATTTAACTCAATACCAATAAAAATCCCAGCATCACTCTTCACAGAGATTGAAAATATGATCTCAAAATTCATATGGAATGTCAGAAGGCCTCAGGTATCCAAACATATACCCGGGGGGGGCACCTTTGGTGGTATCACCATACCCGATCTAAAGCTACATTACAAGGTCATAGTGACAAAATTGCATGGTAATGGAAAAAAAACAGAAACATAGACCAATGGAACAGAATTGAAGGCCCAGACCTTTACCTAAGGTACAGCAGCCTGATCTTTGACAATGGTGCCAATAATGTAGATTGCAGAAAAGACAGCAGCCTGATCTTTGACAATGGTGCCAATAATGTAGACTGCAGAAAAGATAGCAGCTTCAATGAATGCTGTTGGACAAATTGGATGACAATATGTAGAAAAAAGAAATCACATCCATTCATATCACCATACATAAAATAATCAAGTTTAAAAGATTAAAACCTCAATATAAGGCCTGAAACTCTTCAACTACTGAAAGAAAAACCAAGAGGCCCTCTCCACAATATAGGACTGGGAGAAGACTTTCTGGAAAAAAAAAAAAAACAAAAACAGTAGCCCAGGAAATTAAACAAATGCTCAACCAATGGAATCTCATGAAGCTAAAATGCTTTTGCATAGACAAACATACCATAAGCAGAACCAATAGATTACCCACTAAATGGGAAAAAATTTTGTCAGCTATACCACTGACAGAAGCCCATTATCCAGAATCTACAAAGAACTCAAAAAACTAAACAATAAAGAATCAAACAACTCTCTTCAGAAGTGGGACAGAGAACTAAATAGGGATTTCTTAGAGGAAGTATTATAAATGGCTAACCACAATTGAAATTTTCAATATCCCTAACCATTAGGGAAATGCAAATTAAAACAACTATGAGATTTTATCTTACCCCAATAGCAAACATTAAAAATCAAATGAAAACAAATGTTGGTGTGGTTGTGGAGAAATAGCAACACTCATTCACTATTGGTGGGAATGTAAGCTGGTACAACCACTATGGAAATCAATATGGAGACTCTTGTAAAGGATGAATTTAGAGGTACCAGCAGACCCTGTTATTCCCTTACTGGGCATTTACCCTAAAAGCTCCACGTCTCAGTTCAGAGATATTGCTCAGCCATGTTTACAGCTGCTCAATTCATAATAGCTAAAAAGTGGAATCAACCCAGGTGCTCATCATTGGATTAATGGATAACCAAGATGTGGTACATCTACACAATGGAATTCTACTCAGCTGTAAGAAAAAAAAAATGACACATTGAAATTTGTAGAAAAATGGTCAAACTTGGAACAGGTCATTCTAAGTGAACTCACAAAATCACAGAGACAATTGTCATGTGATGTCACTCATCTGCAGTTTCTAACCTGGGTCATCCTGAGTTGCTGACATATCTTAATAGCATCTCAAGACTTGGACAATAGGGAGGGTAGGGCTTGGTGGAAGGGGAAGGTTGGGGCAAACACGAAACTGAACCCAAATTGAATTGGTACCTTAGAATACTATATTATGGAAGTTAGAATAAAAGGTGGAACCCATAAGAAGACCTTAAGGGGAGAACCTGAATCCAAGGGCCCTGGAGAGCATGAGACGAAATCTAATCTCAAATTTCTTCTGTTTGTCTTTCTTCTCTTTTTCTTTTTTATTTTCCTATGTCACTGGCCTGTAATTCCCTATAGCAGGATGTAGCCTACATCTACAATGAGCTGTTGATAAGAGAGATCTACTAGATCTCCCAAAACAAACAAGACACACTTCTGTCAGAGCACTTGATTACCCACCAGAGGTTAATGGTAAGACCCTACTGCTGAAGACACCAAAGGCTTTTGGCTCAGACCAGAGAGAGACCTGGTTGGAATGTGGAAGAGAGCCAGTCCCCAGACAATTAGCTCATCTAGTGCTGGAAGGTGCTACGTGAGCTTCTGGGGGAAAGTGTCCAACATCTGCCCAAGCAACTCAAAGTCTAAGCAACTCAGAAGCAAACAACCTGATGTGATGCTCACACAAGTGCAATAGTGGCACACAGCCATGGCGGGTAACCAACTGCCCTTGGATTGACTAACAGATCTGCTCAGTGGAAAGGAAACCCTATCTGGAACTGGGAAACAAGTCAGAATCATATCCAGATAATGATTCTGTTTTCCATTGTCAAGCTCCCACTAACCTTAGACTATAAGAGGGTCTAAATCCTTTTAATTTTCTCTAAATTGGTAATGGTTAATCCATTTAACTGGTGCTAACTTCATTCTCCATTGGCAAATCTGCTTCTATTTTTTAGACAGGTGCTAGACCTGAGGAGATAAATGACCCAGTGCATTCCACCCCAGCCCAGCTGAAACCACAGAGGAACTGGGGAAATGAGCAAGAATGCTGCTTTCTTAGTGAATCTGATATCAGCACAAGGGTGAAGGAGATAGACACTGAGGACACTCAACACCTACCAAACCAGAGATCCAGAGGCTCCTAAGTGCCCCTCACTGAAGTAGACTTAAAGTGTTCCCAGCATGGCTCAGGGAATTTTGTGGAAGAGGGGACAGAAAGATTGTTAGAGCCACAAGTTGGGACATTTTTCACAGAGACATTGCCCTCCCCCCATAATGCATGACCCACAATCCCCATGGGGTTGACCTGCATCCCAAAGGAGGAAGGCCTCATCAGAAAAGGGGCAAGGATGGGTAAAGGAGGTACCAATGTGTGTTTTTACATACTAAATATGTCCATATGTAATAAAAAAAAAAAAGAGAAAAACATTCACCCTTTCAAAGGAATTAAATAAGCTGATTTTAAAAAAAAAAAAAAAAAAAAGGCAAGACTGTTCTCTGCCTGACACTCAAATTTGGGGGAAAGAGTGAATTTAGTAGCAGTTGTTTGTGTACTAGAATGTACACAAGATCTCAGAGGAAAAACACAAAGAAAATTCAAGGAACTTTAGCTTCTGAACTTTGAAATATTGAGTGAAAGAAATTTGTGTGCAGATTGGACATTGGTTGTGATAGCAGAATATTCTCAGTTAAAGCTGGGAGCATTGTCATTCTATACAACAAAATACCAGAGTAAAAAAAGAAACAAAAATAGAGGACATAGGTAGGGTTGATGTAGCAGATATGGCTGCATCAGTAATTTACCAATTTGGAGATGGAATCATGATGAATTATGCTTAGAAGTATATGTAAATTATAATTCAAAATATTAATTTATTCATGGTAGGCCTTCTTTTAAATACAGACACCTATTTAAATAATGTATAGTTATGGTTCATGAAATGTCTCATAGAGGGTCATGTGTCTGAACATTTGGTTCCCAGCTAATAATACCACTTTGGGAATTGTGCGAGGCAGAGTCTCACTGGAGTCAATCAGTCGTTGTGGTAGTTTGAATATATGTCCCCCAATATATTCAGTGTTTTATTAGTTATAGTTTGCATCTGCAATCACCTTGCTAGAGGCAATGTCACTGGGGGCTGGTCTTAAGGTGTTAATGGTGGGTTTGAGATTCCATTGTAAAGATATGCAAATGTGCCTAGCAGGAGTTCCTGAAGTGTGCTGTGTGACCTTTTGGCGGTAGTTTTTGCTCTGTGTGCTGTGGTGGCTGGTTGCTTTTCTTTCTCTCTGTTTGGCCCTGTGAAAGCAGGCTGCTTTTCTTGCCTTTATGGAACTTCCCCTGGATCTGTAAGCTTCAATAAATAATATTCCTTGCTCCATAACTGTGCCTGGTCTGGAAGTTCATCTCAGCAAACCTGAAGCTGTCTGCTACAGTCGTGTTGTGAGATCTTGAGGTTTACATCCTAGTCCTACTTGCAGCCTTCTCTCTGCTTCCTGATCCCCCAGACATGAGCAAGCTCCTCTCAACTATAGTTGCAAGCCACTCCTGTAGTCATGTCTGCTGATGGAATATAGAATAGAAAGTGAGCCAAGCAGAGCTTTCCTCCCTTCAGTTGCTTTAGTCCAGTATTTGACCACAGAAATAAAAAAGTCACTTATTTATATACAAATGATCTTAGTTCCTGATATTCTCATAGAAATCATGCTGAATTTGCACGAAAGTTAGGTTGACAAAGACTTTATAAAGAGTAGATCTATAATGTCTTCCTCAGATATTAGTTCAAATCATAGTTTATGTTCTGTAACATAAACACCCAGTGAGCTGTGTGGGTGCTCTTGTTGGTGTTTACTTAAAGCCTCATTAATTCCATATCACTAAGTATCAAAGGTACTTCATCCAAATTGAATCAATTAGTTATCTGATTCATATTTATATAACATTTGTAACAATTGAGGCAATTGGGAAAAGGGAAAGATTGACAGATGTGTTTCCACAGAATTGGGATTGTACCAATTAAGCTCATCAAATACAACAAATTGGAGTAAAGCCTAATGGATCCAGGGAGATGCTTTGTTTTCTGTTTACTTCATAGCTATAATGCAAAGTGGAGAAAAGTTCAGTCTCTGAATATACATCTTAGGATTTGTCATGCTTACATCTGTTTTTATTGTGTCTGTATGTGCATGTGGTATGTGTACATGTCTGTATTTGTATGGGAACGCATGTATACATGTGTGTGTGTTGGAAGGCAGAGAGGTCAATGCTGGGCATCTTCCTCTATGACTATGTGGCCTCCCACATGTTTCTCTGTTACATGGTTGAATATCATCATGCACCAGCACCACATTTTGTTAGGAATGTTCAAGAATGCAACTGTGACTGATCCTAATTAAGAGGATTTTAACTAAAAAAGATGAGGTCTTTAGTTTTCAGTTAAGAGATTGTGTGTGTGTGTGTGTGTGTGTGTGTTTGCACAAATGGTTGCATGTGCATGCTCCCCAAGCAAGACCACAGTTACCAACAACATTTGCCAAAAATACTGACTTCATTCTGCAAATATTTCCAGGGAACTACTTTGAAATAGATGAAATCTATTCCATTTCTTACTTTCTGTCGGTTTTGTATTACATCAGTGTGACCTCTAAGCAATTATTCAGGTCATTTGTCGTTCCTGTCATTTTTTTTGCCATCATGAAGACTCCAGGTATTGAAGACAAGGATGGAATAATTCTCAAAATTATGGGGAAGTGAGCATAGATGATATAGAATTTCTAATTAGATAGAAGGTAAAACCATATCCTTGAAGACTAATGAAACTTCAAACCTCATGTCAGGATGGCAATCCTTGCTTCTAACCACCTCTGAAGTCCCACATGTGGGATGTTTCAGGAAGGATGAAGGTTAGCACAGTAGAGTAAAAGATGACATTGCCCCAAGCCATATCCACATGCTCTGAACTTCAGGCTTTGAGTTACACTTGCTAAATTAGAACCAGAAAAAAAAAAAAAAAACTGTTCTTACTTTTTTTCCCCCTACCCTCTCTTCTGTTTCTTGTGCATATATGAGACTAAGTGATTAAGATTTTGTGATCTCTATATTTTATGGTCTAGTAATATAATGCCTTCTTAATTGCTTTCCAGTCTGTTCCCACCTCAAGCCTATAGCTCAGTGAACATACACACTTGTCACTCAGTTTGCAGAATTCACACAGCAGTAAGACTGCAAGAGTCCTGTTAATCTACAGCTTCTTGCCTGTCCACTTTCCCTTTTCTGCTGTCTTTACGTCTTCAGGTTGTCTTGCTCTCTTGTGTCAGCTCCTGAACTTCAGTTGTCAATTCTCTGGCATTGACTGCAGCTCTCATCTTCAGTTATGATATCCCTTACCTTTCAATTTGTGTTTGTTTTTGATTTATAGGGACATTATGTCTCCCGGTTTCCTTTTATGTAGCCATAATTTCTGCTGAATTTGCTCTGCATCTCAAAGAAGGTTTTAGCTTTTTTTTTTTTTTTTAATCACAAAGAATTTCTCTTTTATTGCTTTGTCAGGAAAAAAATCTCAGGTCAGTTTATTCTTCTGCAATGCTCTCATCTGTCCCAGTGACAGATGCTTACATGCAGATGGCAGTCTGTGTTCCTCCCTTATAACTTGAATAGGGTAACGGAAAGGTTGAACCCCATTGTTCTATTTGAACTTACCTGATTCTTTTTTAAAGTTTTTTTTTTTTTTTTATGGGAAATCTCTGGATATTCATTTTTATTTATATTTCCTTAGTTTTTAGCATAATGGGGATTTTCCTATTTCAAGGTCTCATTCTGAGTATCTCATTTAATCCTCATCAAGTCTCTCGGCTTTGTTAGATGGTTGAAGTTTCAGTTTCCTTGTTTTTTATGACTTTTACAGTATTTTTTCTGATTTTCAAAAACATCTTGCATGTATGTGTGCTTACACGTGTGTGTGTGTGTGTGTGTGTGTGTGTGTGTGTGTGTGTACATGCATATGGATAGGTGTGGAGGCCAGAAGTTGACATTTGAGGCCTTCCCCAGTTACTCTCCACATTAATTTTTGAGATGGGGTCTAAGTTAACATAGAGCTTTGGCTAGATTTGCTATCAGTGAGTTTAGGGCTTCCCCGTCTCTATCTCCTCAGGATTGGGATTGCAGGTGTGTGTTGCTATCACATGTGTGCTGAGAAACTGAATTTAAGTCCTCAGGTTGCATAGCAAGTTCTTTGTCCACTAAGTCATCTCCCTAGAACCACATTTATTGTTTTTAAATATTTATTTATTTAAGAAAGAGAGAGACAAATAGATGGATGATACAGATAAATGATAGATAGATGATAGATAGAGACATACACATACATACATACATACATACATACATACATACATACATACATACAGAATGGGCAAGCCTATAGCCACTGCAAATGAACTCCTGATGCATGTGCCACATTGTACATCTGGCTTTATGTGGGTACTGGGGAATTGAACCTGGATCCTCTGGCTTTGCCCCAAGTGCCTTAACTGGTAAGCTATCTCTCCAGTCCTTGTTTTAGTTCTGAGGAGAAATTTAGGGTATTTAGCATAATCCTCGTAGGGACTTTCCTCTGTCTTTGTAATGATTAAACTGAGGCTCTGAGTTTTGAGGAAAAAGACCACAGGCATAAGCTCTCTTCAAGGGTCTTTGTTACCAACATGACCTTTCACTGTTGATGTTCCCCTTACTTACCTGGACAAGGGAGTGCTTATCAGGCTTCCATATTGTGCAGCCCCCAATACCCTGCCTTTGGTACTATTCATTTATTTTTCTTTTTCATTGGGGGAGGCAGGGACTCAGTATAGTCCAGGTCAACATGGAGCTCTGTAAACCCGGGTTGGTCTCAAACACATTGCCATACTCTAACCTCAGGCTCCAGAATACTGGGATTAAAGGAGTGTGTCACCATACCTGGCCTCCTTCTGTACTATTTGAAGAAAGTCACTACACAGGGCCCATTAAGGAGCAAGGAGTTAAGCTCCAACCCCTTTAGAGCAGAGTATCTGCATATACTTTTTGAATTCTACAAAAGACATTTGCTCTTCACCACTATTTGTTTGTTCATTTAATACTTTTATATTAAGGTAGATGCATAAATATTGATCTAATCATACTTCATGGATTTATGGTGCAAATCATTCCAGTTTTTGGTAGATTTTTGAGCTAAACACAGCTCTAACTCCTTTGAAAGGAATTTCAGACCTTTTGGAAAGATTTGAGGAAATATGAACTAAGCCAACAGGAGAGGTATTTGAGGCTTTGCCATAAATGGCTACATGCAGTAGCCTACTTTATCCAGTAACATTTCGTTATCAATCACTATCAATTATGTAATCATAGTGCTTAAAATTTTCCTCCTGTCTAAACGCTTAGGCAACTGATATATTTGCTTCATTGAAATAAAAACAAAAAACATAAAATAAAAATTAACATGGGTCTTTAACAGACACCTATTGCTGAAGAGGACATGCCAAATGCTCCACTCTTAACTCTTCCTGAACTACAATATTAGCGCAATCAATTATCTACACTATTAGACACCAAAAGTTGACATTCACACAGCTCCAGATATTGATCTCAATGCTCAGAAAAATAAGCACATCCCATGAAAATCTAAAACACATTCAATTCAATTGTAAATGAACCCAGTAGGCTGCCTGGTTGTATAGCAGAACTTAATAAATATTTATTAAGATAATTAGTTGATGCTATTTGAAATGTTTTATTCATTTTAAAATGGTTCTGATTGATTATAGTATCTTAACAGTGTTAATCTTTACTCCTGTAGGCTTCAGTTCAAAATGCATTTTACCCTGCATCAACTATTCCAGTACCTGCTAGAGTCTCATCAATGATATTTTTTACATGATTGCATCTACATAAAAAAAAAAAAAAAACCCACAAAATGTTCAGCAAAGAGTTCATGAAGACAAAAACCAAATGGTTGTCACTTTTCTGGATGGGGCAGTGAGGAATGATTCTCAGCTGCATTGTCTTTTATATATTTTCATGTTTTCCATAATTAGCATCCATTACTTTGTTCGTAGTTAAACATGCTTTAACTTTTGTTGCAAATTCTTCTGCTGATGCATTGGATCAGTTAACACTGTAAATACTGTTTCCTATAATAGTGACCTTACACTTCAAGCTAAAAAAAGTTACTGGAAAAGCTTAGGTGAGTAACAAAATTTGGTAGAATCATTATTAAAACACTATTACATTATCCCTAAGGCAGTGAGACCCTATCTTGAAAAACCAAAATAAAAAGAAAGGAGGCACACATGGAGTGAGTAGGCCAGGTCTCCCTGTCCCCCCACACCCCCTTCCCTGGTCCCAGTTGGTTTCCCTGCTATTGACATGGAGCTGCCTGGACCCTGTGAGGTTGCTGTAGAAGAGACCCCCCTTGCTCTGCCTTCCTGATTGAAGGTCCCATGAGGGCCCAGTTCCTGGATCCCTGCTATGGATGAGTGAGTGCAAGGAGTGAGTTGGTCATAGTTCCCAGTTCATTCCCCACCTTCCAGTTCCCTGGTTCTGGTTCCCCTGCTGCTGGCTTGGAGCTTCCTGGACCCTGAGATATTTTTGCAGAAGAAAGCCCTTTGCTCCGCCTTCCTGATTGAATGGCCCCTGCGTCCCCAACTATTGAATCCCCTGCCCCAGAGGGTACATGGACAGAGTGAGTAGACCAAAGCTGCTGGTTGGTTCCCCACCTCCTGGTTCACTGGTACTGGTACTTCTGCTGCTGCCTTGGGGCAACCCCTGATGCCATGTGTTGAAGAGTATGGGAAAGCAAAGTGAGTAGGCCAGAGCTCCCAGTTCCCCACCTCCAAGTTTCCCAGGTAACTTTGATGTATTTGCAATCTCCACAATCGACACATCTGCAGTTATAACCCCATCATACACCAATCTGGTTCATGTTTAAAATGGAACACCCAATGAAGATCATATAAGGACAAATACTTGCTTCCCCCCTCAATAAAAAAATACGTTTTCCCAAGATGGGTAGACCATAATAAAAAAAAAAAAAAAAAGACAGTGAAAGTCAGAAACCTGAGAAATCTCCACAAAAGATGCCTAGTCCCACAATGGTGGAAGCCTCCAATGAAGTCATAGACAAATCAATAGAAATTGATTCCCAAAATGTAAGCACAACAACCAAGGTGACCCTGAATTGCTGAACTGGAAGCAATACATAAAAAAAAAAAAAATTGCATAAGTGAAATTGAGCAGAATTGCCTCTTAGAGCACTCAGCTTTTGACAGTAGATTTAACTTAATTGAAGAAAACCTTAGATGCCTCAAAAGAGATATAAATGAACTGAAGGTAAGTCAACAAATGGAAGATCTCAATAACCAGTTGATTAAACTTAATGAAAAACTGATCAAATGCAAGAATGAATTCCAGGAAGCAGCAAGAAAAATCAAACTTTGCACTGAAATCATACATCAAAAAAGAAATGGACATGATGGAAAATAACACACCAGAAAACAAAAACCAAATGAAGCTTTTAAAAACCTCTCTAGAACCCCTCAGTAACAGAGTTACTCCTGTGGAAGACAGAACATCTGAGCTGGAAGATAAGACAGAATAAATTGATCGTGAGTCCAAAAACTTTGCTAAGTTCAAAAAAATCATGCAAATTGAATACAAGAGAACTGGGGGATACCCTAAAATGACCAAACATCCAGATCATTGGATATATCACGCGAGGAAATACAGACCAGAAGCATAGGGAACATATTCAACAAAATTATTGAAGAAAATTTTCTCAGTCTCATAAAAGAGAGGCACATCCAGATATAAGAAGGCCACAGAACACCAAACAAACAGGACCAAAGAAGAGACTCTCCAAGGCACATCATAGTTAAAATTCTTAACAATGAAAACAAAGAGAGTGCTACAAGCAGTAAGAGAGAAACAACTCACTACATACAGAGGTAATTCCATTAGAATTACCTCCAATTTTTCAAAGGAAACCAGCTTCTAACCCAAACTACTATACCCAGTGAAAGTATACCTCATAATAGATTGTGAAAGGAAAACTTTCCATAAAAAAGTCAACTCTATGGTTATATGAACATAAAGCCAAAACTACAGAGAATTCTTCAGGGAATATTTCACACAGAATAGTCAAACAACCAAACTCAGAGCCTACAAGAAGAAGATCACAAGAACCAAAGTTAGAGCAAGCTCAAAGAAGTACAAAACATAAGAAAGTACTTGTATTAGTCAGGGTTCTCTAGAGGAACAGAACCAATAGGATGAATTGTATTAAAATAGAATTCATTGAATTAGCTTATGGCAGTCCAACAACAGTAGTTTGCAGGCCTGAGAGTCAAGGAACCCAGTAGCTACTCAGTCCACAAAACTGGATGCCTCAGAGTACCAATCTGACACTGAAGGCCTGGAGGTATCCTGGAAAGCTGCAGGTTTTCAGTCCACTCTGGTCTTCAGTCAACACTGGAAAGCAGCAGGCAGCAAACAGTGAGCAGCAAGCAACAATGGCAGCCAGGTGAGAGGAGGGGATCCTCTCCTTCCCAGAGCTTCTTCAGATAAAGCCATCCCCGCTGAGGGGGCACCCACTCTGGGGGAAGGATTCCTCCTTTAGTTAATCCTTCCTGGAAGAAACCTCAGGGACCCACTTATGAGGAATGTCTGTGGATTCCTAAACAGATCAAGTTGAGACAAACTTAATCATCACAAGTCCACCCCTTGTCAACTTGACACAAAACCATATATCCTTACATCATACTTAGTTTCCAAATGAAGACAGGAACAAGGTCATAATTCTTCCTAACATGATATAACTATCCCTTGAATATCCAGAAATGCACAATCTTCCCTCCCTCCCCCCCATACAAAGCAGGGTTCCTTGAGGAATGCTCAGTCTCAAATACAATAAGTCAAATATGAATTCAACAGTGGTTAACTAGCAATATGATCTTAATCAGTATTAATTACCTAATAGAGAAACAGAGGGAGAATGAAAGCATCTTAATATTGGTGTACATATGTACAAACACTCTTAACAAAGTAAGGCAGAAACACTCAGGGCAATTACAGTCCTTGTTTTTTGTAACTGATCACATGGCCTTAGCTGGTACTTGTAACTGCCTTCTTCTACTACCCATTCTGTATTTCCTCCACCTTCAGCAAGCACCTCAGCAGGTCTTGGTTCTTTACCTGGAGTTGTGACCCATACCTTCATTCCTGAAGGATCTGGGCATTTATCACACTGCTTTGATTGGGTTGTTGTAGTTGTCCATTGATTTTGATAACAGGGTATGGTAACACCAAGAGATGCCCTAAATGGTCTCCTGCACTCCACACATAGTCTTCCTTACCTCCATTGCAGAGGATCGGTCTGATTTCCCCTGGTAGTCTGGATCAATCACCCCTGATACCATTGTAACTACTTTCTTAGCTTGTTCACTCAAAGGGCATCAGGATCCCAAAGTGGCCAAGGGGAAGTCTTAGCTTCTAGTTCAATGTAATATTATTTGTGCCTCCTGGAAAAAGCACTCCCCCCTCTGGAACTAAGACCACTCAGAGAGTAAAGTGTAAGGTTGCAGGAACAGGAAGCAAACATTTGGCTAAAGGGTCACCTGGGTGATGGTAAGTGGTGCCATTCCTATTTAAACACCTTGATTCCTGGATCCATGAATCCAGGCTATAGGAGAAACAGCACCATATATAAGATGCTGATTCAGGGCATACACAGCCTTCTGGAGAACACTGTCCCAGCCTTCCAAGCTACTGCCACCTAGTTGGCCATTCCACCACTCTATCAAGCCAGCTGCTTCAGGGTGATGGGTCACATGGTAATACCAGTGAATCTGGCACTGAAGGCCTGGAGGCATCCTGGAGAGATGCTGCTCTTCAGCCCATGCTGGTCTTCAGTCCACACTGGAACGCAGCAAGCAGCAAGCAGCAAACAGCAAACAGCACTGGCAGACAGGTGAGAAGGGGGATCCTTTCCTTAGATAAAGCTCCCCCTGCCCCAGGGGCTGCCCACTCTTGGGGAAGGTCTCACCCTGGGGGAAGGATTCTTCCTTTAGTTAATCCTTCCTGGAAGCAACCTCAGAGACCCACTTATGAGGAATATCTGTGGATTACTAAACAGATCAAGTTGACACAAACCCATCACAGCACCAAACACCACAATGCACCCTATCGTGGCAGGGATTAAATCAAACCTCAGAATTATAACTGTAAAAATTAATAGACTTAACTTCACCCATTAAAAGACACAAGTTATCAGGTGGATCAACAAAAATGTACCCTTCTGTCTTCTGTTTTCAATAAACCTACCTCACCACTGAACACAGACACCTCCTCGGGATAAAAGGATGAAAAGTGGTATTCCAAGCAAATGGAAATAAGAAACAAGCCGGTGTTGATACATAAATATCTGATGAAATAGACTTCAAACCAAAATAATCAAAAAGGACAAAGAAGGCCACTTCTTACTCATGAAGGGAGCAATCCAATATGAGATCATCACAATCACAAGGTAGTGAGACCCACGGAGATAAACTACCCTCTGCACTTCAGCCAAACCACAGCTGAAACCACAGAGGAATTCATGGGGACAACAAGAGTGCTGCTTCCATGCTGAACCTCATAACTAGTGCCAGGGTGAAGAAGACAAACCCTGGGGATATTCAACACCTACCAAAGCAGAGATCCAGAGTCTCATAAGAGCTTATCTCTGAAGCAGACTTAAAACTCACCCACCATGTGTCAGGTAATTTTGTGGAAGAGATGGTTAGCACGATTGTAAGAACCACAGGTTGAGACATCATGCCCAGAGGCATTCCATCCCCCAACCAAAATAACTGACTACTGCTCCCACGATGCATTAAGTGCAACCCCATAGGAAATACCTGCAACCCCACTGAGGAGGGTCCCCAGTGGAGTGGGCAGGGAAGAGGGAAAAGAGTGTATCAATACATGATGTATCCATACAAAATATGTTGTTAATAAGGAATAATAATAATAATAATAAAGAAAAAAAGGAAATGTTACACTTTAGTCTCTGGTAACAGCCCTGAAAAGATCCCAGAGTTGGCACTCTTGTCTAGTAAATGATCACTACATGTAAAAAGCATGAGTCCATTTTCTGCAGAATCTCGCTGTTCATTACTTCCTGGTAGGTCATACAAGTAACCATTTCCTTCCCACCACCATCAGGATGAGGTCCAGCATGATCCTACTTTGAAGAACGTCCCTTTGATGCTCTCATTTCTGACTAAATTGAAAAAAGTCAGACAGTGTGTGGAAAAGGATATGGGGACTGGCCCACAGAAGCAGGGTAACTTAGTATGCTGCAGATGCACTGAGGCCTCCCTTTGAAGTCTGTTCAAGGGAAAGGTCTGGCTCTGCAACAACGCAGTCTCACTCTCGGAGACTGCATTTGGAGTTTGTCAATTTGTGGAGGTCAAATCTAGAGCAAAACTACAAAGCACCACATTCAGCAAGCCCATGAGCCCATTGTCCTATAAGGCACTCTGTTAAGGTCATCTAGGTGGTTGTGAGTAGGCATAAAAGGAAGGAAGTATCAAAGATATGAGTGACTTAACCACTCTAAATGTACGTGCAGCTTTTATTCTTTCATTTAGAAACCAAAGTTTTGTTATAAAAATATCACTGTTATTTGCAAGTCTTTGTGATCCTGGTAGGGATGGTTGTAGGATGGGGATGAGCATGGTGGTGGAGCTGCTGCTGATAGTGATGATGGATAATAATGATGATGGCAATGCTGTGATGATGGTGATACAGATAATGATGGTGACAGTGATGACTGTATTTTCTCTAAGCTCAGTGTATCCTCCAAATTCTTGGAAAACCTTCATGCTTCAAGTTTCAGGCCACAAAGTACAAGGGTTTTTAGTGGAACCAATCTAGCAGTGACAACTTTTATTACATTTAAATTATTTATTTATTTGGAGAAAGAGAAAGAGAGAGAGAGAGAGAAAGAGAGAGAGAGAGAGGGAGAGAATGAGTGTGCCAGCGGCCTCTCAGCCACTGTGAATGAACTCCAGATGCATGCCCCACCCCTTGTGAGCAAGTGCAGCATTGCACCCTGTGTCACTTTGTGGCTGGCTAAATGAGGGACCCAGAGAATAGAACTGGCTTAACAGGTAGGAGCCTTAACCTCTAAGCCATCTCTCCAGCCCTATCACACTGACATTTTTCTCCAGTAGCACTTGCCAAATCTATAGCTTTTATGAAATACTTGTATTGCATTTTGAGAATCTCTGTGGCACATTTCAAGGATTTTTCACTAAGTTCTTTTTTATTTATTATTTATTTATTTATTTCAGAGAGATAGGGGGAGGGAGAGAGAGATAATAGGTACACCAGGGCCTCTAGCCACTGTAAACAAAATCCAGAAGCATGCACACCCATGTACCACTTTGTGCATCTGGCTTACATGGGTTCTGGGGAATCAAATCTGGGTCCTTAGGTTTCACAGGCAAGTATGTAAACTAAGTCATCTCTCTAGCCCTCACTAAGTTCTTAGGATAATCCTTAATGGATTCTCCCACATGAGCCATATTCCTGTTTCCCATGTCACCATTGCCAACACTATTAAAGATACATCATTAACATCATTACTGAGGGCTAAAACAGCACATTCCTGTTCTCCATGGAAGAACCACATGCCAACAAATTGTGCCACTGGAGCTACACATTACTGGTCCAGGCTCCACTGGTCTGAAGAGGGATCTGGGCTGAGTGGGGATGAGGTTGGCTCTATCAACAGTTTTCAGTTTGTCACCCCAAAGTATCCCATTGGAAACATGTCTCTCCATGTGTATTTTCTGAGTCTTTCCTTAGTAAGGCCTACAAAGCAGCTGATGATGCCTAAGAACTACTGTTAAAGAAGATCCAGGGTGCATTATATGTTCTGTTCCACATGGTGTTCAAACTCCTGCCATTGTCTCTCTCTCCCTCCTTGAGAACTAACTGCACCTGCCCCCTCCCCAGGCATCAATGCCAAGGGCTTCTTCAGCATGGGCAGTGGGTAACTCTTGAAAGTTTGTTATTTTATAGCATGGGATTTATGGCAGGTGGCATCATTTTAGTCTTATTTCTTACTTCCATGAGCATACAGTATTCCTTACCTCTCTGAATTTCTTTTATTTCTTTTCTTCTCTTCCCCTCCCCTCTCCTCTCTTCTTATTTCCTCTCCACTTTTTCTCTTCTTTTTATAAAGGTATCTCAGGCTGGCCTTCTGCAGCCCCTGTCTCTGTCTTTTGAGTATTGGGATTATGTACATGAATCATGAAATTTAGTTTACATCTCTAAATTTCTATTTCCTCATTTGTAAATCAGGGCAGCAACATCTCCCTGAGAGTTTTTTTTAATGATACAATGTAATAAATGCAACATTGAAAGCACAACTCTACCATTATAAAGAGAGAGTACAGGGACGGTTAGCATGGGCTGATCCGTGAGCAGAGGATTCTCTGAAGGACTGCAGAGAAGACAAGTTCTATGCAAAGCAAAGAAAGGGTTGTGTTTTCCTACATCTCTCTCTGTTACTACCTCAAAGAAAATGGACTGAGAAGACAACAGATACAAACATGGCAGACATTTAAAAAAAAAAAAAAAAGGAAGATGATTGCCAATAAAGCAACTAAGGGTGTGATAGACATCAGCCTCAAACCTGTTGGAAATGCTGTTAATTCTCCCTGAGTTTTAAATTACCTACACAAATCTATGATTTATGGTGTCAGAACCAGGTCAATACAACTTAATCTTTCCTGTATCCCAGACTGGAGAGGTAGGAAAGGGCACTGTAGGCAGCAGAAGAGAATGGAGTGTATACTTCTGAGTCATCCAGGCTGTTGTCATGGGTTCTAGACATTTCCAATTTAGATGTTGTGATTTGAATGTGAAATGCCCCTTATGTGCTTAAAAACTTTGACCCTAGATAGTGTGATATTTTGGGAGGCTATGGGACCTTTAAGAGGTAGAGCCTTGCTGGAGGAAGTGGGTCACAGAGGGAGATGCTTTGAAGGTTGTTTCTGGCCCTGGATTCTTACCTTACTCTCTGCTTCCCTTCTGTGATAATGTGAGTTGTTTTGCCATGCCCCCTCATCATGAGTCCCTGAACACTCTGAAACCATGAGTTAAAATAAATCTTTCATCTTTTAAGTTACTCATGTGAGTTTTATTTCAAAGTAGCACAAATTAACTATTATAACAAGTAGGAAAAGGAATTGTTACCCAAAGTCATTATCTCTGGTGTAGTTATCTAAGAGCATCAGAAATGGTAATACATAGTAAGGTATTGCTATTACTTCATCTCTCCCACAACTTTGTCAGTTTGAATTAAATATGCCTTATGTATCTTTATTGTTCTCAAGTTATGAGCCCACAGTCCCAAATTTTGTAAACACACAAGTAAGTTTAAAATTTGTTGGGATAAATAGCAAAATCCCACCTTTGCCTTAAGAAAGCCATCTTGACATGTTGTGATTTCTTAGATATGCTTTCCTGGGTCTTCATGTGCCCAGCAGTTTCCCTGTGCTGTAGCAGTCTACACTGGAATCTCACATGGGTGAGCAACGCTCCTATTGCTTTGGGAAGGAAGCTGCTCTCCTATTTCAATGCTTTCTGAATGTCTTGCTGCCCTTGTGTGACTTGAACTATGATGAGTTCCTTACTTCTGCTTCCTGACTTTTGTCCTATTAACCTTGTTCAATTCATCCAAGTGGGTATTTCTGTATTAAGGTTTTATCTCATTTCTTTCCTTTAGTCTAGAGATAGAGACTAATAAACATTCCCTTCATTCCTAGAAAACGACAGCAATTCAGAACCCCATTTACCAAGGGCTTTGTCCTGCCACTTTCTGTTAAATGGAACTCATGGAAATGGCAGTGAAAGTCACACAGACATGGGCTCTGATGTTTGAGATTCACAGGCTGTTGGAGAGAACAATCACTGGATGGTCAGACAAGCACTGGGTTTCAATTTAGAGGGTTTCACTGAATTAGAATTATTTCTGTGGTTATGAGAAAAGAATGTTCCAGGCTATTCTATACTAGCACTGAAGTCAGAGAAGTAAGTATCAGGTGAATGGTAAGGAATTTTGATTAGAGGTTATTGAGGAAAGAAAGCTTTCAATCCTGAGATGTCTCTTGTAAAAATCTTATTTAAAAAAATGATTTGTCAGGCGTCGTGCTGCATGCCTTCAATCCCAGCACTTGGGCGGTAGAGGTAGGAGGATTGCCATGAGTTCGAGGCCACCCTGAGAATACAGAGTGAATTCCAGGTCAGCCTGGGCTAGAGTGAGACCCTACCTCGAAAAACAAAGCAAAACAAAACAAAATCATTAAATGACACTAGCAAAATCTAAGTTGAGGAAATCCAGTATGTTAATATTTTTATAGTGGCTGCTTAGAAAAAAGACAGGGCTAGCTTTACTAGCTTTCAACAGGCACTTATTCTTACATGGTTGGTATGTAGTGCCATAATTAATTCTGTGTGTGTGTGTGTGTGTGTGTGAATGTGTGTGTGCAAGTTCATGTGTGTGGGTGCATATGAACACTTGTACACATTATGACAGTCAGTGAACAACCTCCAGTGACATCCTCAGGAATACTATTTGTGGTAATTTGAATGTATGTCTCCCATGGACTCAAGTGCTTTATAAAACTTGTAACTTGGATTTCCAGCTGCCTGGCTGGAAGCGGTATCACTGGGGGAAGATTGTGGAGTAGAGCCATAAAGTGTGCTCTGGGGTGGATCTGATTTTTCAGGCCAAAGGTATGCAGAGCAGTCTGAGCTGTGACTAGGCCCTGCTGTTTCCTCCCAGTTTTTTTTTTTTTTTTTTTTTTTTTTTTTTTTAATTTGTTTGTTTGTTTGCTGATTTTGGTGTGTGCTGGCTGGTGATGGTTTCTCTCTTCTTGAATTTATGGAAACAGCTTCCTACCCCTCTAAGCTCTCGCCTCACCATCCATATGGATCTGCAACCTAATCTTGAAATTAATCCCTTCCTCCCCTAAATTGTGCCTGTTTTGGTTGTTCATCCCAGCAACATGGAGCTGACTACAACACCATTTATAACTTCTAAGACATAGTCTCTCACTAGCTTGGAGTTCACTACACTGGCTGCCCAACAAGCTCCAAGAATGTGCTGCCATACCCAGAAGTTTTACACTGGTACTAAGGATATCTGGAGGTCCTCATGCGTAGGAGGCAAGCACTCTATTGACTGAAATATTTCCCCAGCACTGATTTCCTTGGAAATTAATGTGGAGGCTAAGTACATTATTGATAATTGAGTAAATCTGAACTGTAGTCCTAACTTTTATTTTTTTAAATTTTTATTTATTTATTTGCAAGCAGAGAGAGAGAGAGAAGAAAGGCAGACACACAGAGAGAATGCTTATGCCAGGCCCTCTAGCCACTGCAAATGAACTCCAGATGCATGTGCCCCTCATGCATCTGGCTTACGTGGGTCCTGGAGAATCGAGCTGGGATCCTTTGGCTTTGCAGGCCTTAACTGCTAAGCCATTTCTCCAGCCTTAGTCCTATCTTTTGCATGTCAGTTTTATTGGGGAAAATGGCATAATAGTTTTTACTTTATTTGAATATTAACTAAAACTTTTCATTGCCATTTCAAGAAAAGTTTAAAAACAACACAGTAAATAAAAATGCAACCCCCTTTGTCTTTAAGATCAATCTTAGTAAGAGCCTAGGAGTTTCAGGAGGGTTTACTGTGACTCACCATCTCATCAAGAGGCTGATCATGAGAGCAGACTGGAGAACTTAGGAAATGCTGGGAGTAAGAATAAGGAAGTGTCTCCCTCCTCTCTGATGGGAGCATGTGGGTTAATGTCATATTCAAACCATAATACTCTTGCCATTTTCTTCTAAATATCAGCCATTATTGTTCACTTCCTCAAACTTAAGGGTAAACATGTGCTTCAGTACATTAATGGAAGAGCACATACATGCAGTGATTTCATCTCACCCAATTCTGAATGGCTACAATCAAGAAAAGTAATGACATCAAATGCTGGTGAGGTTGATGGGAAAGGAGAAGTTATATTCACTGTTGGTGGGGGGTATAAACCATTGCAGTCACTATGCGAATCAGTGTGAAGGTTTCACAGAAAACTAAAAATTGATTTATCATAAGAGCCAACTCTGCCCTTCCAGGGCACAAAGGACTGTATATCCTACCACAGAAATACTTGTTCATGTTCATTGATGTTCTCTTCACTATAGCTAGGAAATGGAGTCAACATAAATGGACATTGACTGATGACTGCATAACAAAAATATAATAATATAAACAATGGAGTAAGCTAGAAAGAAAAATGGGGTTTGAATTTTGCAGGAAAACGGATGAAATTTTTAAATGTGTGGTGAGTTAGCTCAGACACAGAAAGGCAAAGACCACATGTAGGTGTAAATAAGGGCATTTGAAGCTGAGTATCAGCTATGACTTGTGATAGGAGACCACAAGAAAGTGACAAGAGGTGATGAGAAGAGATGGAGAGGACAAGAGGAAAACTGTAGCATGAAAGTGTGGAAAGGAGGCTAAGTTGTGGCACAAAGGGAGGGAGCAAGGAACAGTTGGGGAAAGGAAAACACAAAATAAAATTTGTTTGAAGATAGCACAATGAAACCTAATTCTCTGCATGCTAATAAAAATGCTTAAAAAGAAAGATCTTAATTTTTAGCTAGTCATAGATATACATGCACTCAGGAGGCTGAGTAAATCCAGCACTCTGGAGGATAAAAATGGAGGACCAAGATTTCCTGGCCAGCCTGAGCTATTGAACTGTACCCTGTCTCAAAAGAAAAAAGAACATTTTATTTTTTTGCTTTTGCTCATCACTGCATTTTATTTTTCACTGAAATCACACAAATATTGTTTCCCACCATCACATTAAGAGTTGCCAAAATGGGGCTGGAGAGATGGCTTAGCGGTTAAGGCGCCTGCCTCCTAAGCCTAAGAATGCTGGTTCCAATCTCCAGCGGTTCCAATCTCCAGGTCCCACGTTTAGCCAGATGCAAAGTGATGCAAGCACACTATGCCACACTTGACCACAAGGGGGCGCACACATCTGGATTTCGTTCTCAGCAGCTGAGAGACTGCTGGCGCGCCCATCTCTATCTGTCTCCCTCTCCCTCTCTGTCTGTCTGTCTCTCTCTCTGTGTCTCTCTCCAAAAATAAATAAAATAAAATAAAATTAAAAATTAAAAAAAAAAGAGTTGCCAAAATGTTAATTTACAGGTTTTTTTTCTGTTATCATTATTATAACAAACCTGGCTCTTGGCTCCATAGTTCCATATATTAATAAAACCAGCATTGCTGATTGTTTTCAAACTCAAACATAAGTGCAGTAACCATGCATACTTCTCAGTCAAGTTTGAAAGCACCCATGGTGTGAAAAAGCTACCTCCAAGTAAAAGTGTCACCTAAGAGCATGAGACACAGACTGTCAAAGCTGCTTGTCTGAGGAATACCAACTCAAGCATGCTGCACCAGAGTCATGGATGAACCAACTAGAGCAAGATGGAAATAAAGCGAGAGGATACATGATCTCAACATCAGGCTATTCTTTATTGGAGAGCAAGTGGGTGAGCAGTGAAGGGTGGCCAGTCCCATGGCATGGGATTGAGGCTGACATGCTCAAATGTAGTTGAGGTGGATATTTAAAGGAAGGGGCTATCAAGACAGAGAATGAGGGAAGAAAGGGATAAAAATGCAATAGGATCAGGTCAATTTCCTTTGTTGACTTGTTTTCCCAGATATGACTCTTAGGTCTGGCTTGACAGGTTTTTATTTTATTTTACTTACTTTTTTTTATTTTTTATTTTATTTTATTTACTTTGGCAATAGGGTCTTGCTTTAGTCCAGGCTGACCTGGAATTCAGTATGTAATATTAGGGTAGCCTGGAGCTCAAGGAAATTCTCTGACTCCCAGGTGTTGGGCTTAAAGGCGTGTGCCTTCATCCCTTGCTCTACTAGTTCTTAACGATAGACTGTTTGCTTGGTCTGTGGCTATAGTTCCTGTGCAGCATGTGACCTTATCAGGCTGTGCTTTGGAAAGTTATTTACAACCCAAAAGAATTTCCTCTTTGTTCAAATCTGTTCCACAGACAGCATGTCCCAGAAACTTCTGTGACTCAGTTCATACTTGCTGGGTCTCCCCAGACTTACTAACCCTTAAAATGCACAGATCTTTCTTAGTGTGTATGTTTTTTGTGTGTTCATGCATGTGTGCACAGGCGTGGCAAGTATACGTGCATGTGTGTCCACATGAGGCCAGAGGTCAACATCAGGTATCTTTTTTATGTGTGTGAGACAAGGACATTACTGACTAAGCTATCTCCCAAGTCTTAATGAATAGCATTTACATGAAAGGTGTGAGTGAGAAGTTGTAGAGTTGTTGTAAGCTGGTCCCCTCTCTAGGTTTAAAGCTTAGTCCACCCCCAGTGCAGTATACCTTGAGCCACCTGGACTCAAGACCTGGATTGTTGGAGATAAAAAAGAGAGTGTGGGGCTGGAGAGATGGCTTAGCGGTTAAGGCACCTGCCTCCTAAGCCTAAGAACGCTGGTTCCAATCTCCAGTGGTTCCAATCTCCAGATCCCATGTTTAGCCAGATGCAAAAGTGATGCAAGGGTGGAATGCCGCACTTGACCACAAGGGGGGGGGTACACATCCGGATTTCATTCTCAGCAGCTGAGAGACTGCTGACGCGCCCATCTCTGTCATACTCTCCCTCTCTCTCTCTGTCTCTCTCAAAAAAAAAAAAAAAAAAAAAAAGGGCGTGGTGGCGCACGCCTTTAATCCTAGCACTCGGGAGGCAGAGGTAGGAGGATCGATCAGAGTTCGAGGCTACCCTGAGACTACATAGTTAATTCCAGGTCAGCCTGGACCAGAGTGAGACCCTACCTCGAAAAACAAAAAAACAAAAAAACAAAAAAAAAAGAGAGAGAGAGAGAGAAAGAGAGAGAGAGGGTAAAACTCTGCATCATCTATTTGTGAAAAAGTCAGAAAACAAAATGAAACTACTTCACCATGTCAAAAGAAAGAGGTCAAAGTTCAGAAATAAATCAGGCTTGTTGGCTTTTGGCCAGCAGCCAAAAAGCAATCTATGACAAGGTAGTCTACACTGAGATGATATTGCCATTAAGAGGGAAGGTGATTGGAGAGAACACTGTAAAGTGTAAACTTCGTTAGCTTTTCACTTCTAAGCCCGCTCTGTATTTTCTCATATGAAGAAGCTGAAATGCAGCTTCATACTGAGAGTGAGGCTTTCAACAGTGGGTGATCTACAACTGGTCACGAGTTGACTCATCTTTGCTCTATTTGTGTCCACTCCTTCCATGATTGCTGATCTCACAGAGGGGCTCAGCATTCCTTGGGATCTCTGAGACGGTCTCCTCTGACAGCTTTTTATGGCTGTCTTTGACCATCTGTGACTTAAGTCTCTTAAGCTGAGTATGATAAATTAATGGAGCAATAATATTCAACTCACATGGTTATTAAGAACCCTAGAAACTAGGAAGAATGGAGCATTTTAAATAATGCACAGAACATCCTAAGAGTGATGGAAGCTGGCAACTGAGACACTTATTCAACTGATAAAAGCATCATCTAGAAATGCTCAACAGTCTTCAACATCACACCACATCTATGCCCAGCCCCCAGTCCTACTCTCTTATCACACCACACCTACACGCAGCCCCTTTGTGGAAGATTTTTGTTCCTGTCTGGGGATAATCTTCTCATATTTAACCTGTAATGTTTTCTTCATGAAAGGCCAAGATTTTGGCAATTCATCTTTTTTCCTCCACTCCTTGTCAAATTTTCCTTACCAAGATCCAGCCTTTCCTTTAATACAGAGCCATTTTGTCCACAATGCATGGGAAAAACAAGAAAACTCCAGCTGTTCCAGTTCTTGTTCCATTGGTATCACCTTTCACAGCAGTAAAAAAACTACACAAAAGGGGCTCTTGTTCTGCTTTTCAGTATCTAATCTTTGTGAGAGCTGAGGTTTGTCACATTGTTTTTATTTACCAGGTATAAAAATATTATACAACACAGAAACCTCACAAGAAATGTTTGTTCTGATGACTTTGAAATCTTTACAAATTTAAAGGTGTTTTTATTTGTAAACATTTATACAACATGAGCTAACTGTTCTCATAAAAAAGCTGCAACCTCTTGTCTGCAAGTTCATCCCCATTTCATGTTGAGATGATGTTGGAATTGAGTGATCAGTCAGAAAACTATGAGTCCCACTAGTCCTTATCTGGGCTACAGCATGATCTGATGTAAATAATGATAAATATTGATGTGTGAAATTTATTGAAAATTCCCCAAAGTTGTTGTTCACTATTTATTGGTCAAAAAATTTCTAAAAACACACAATTGTTCTCTCATACTTTTATTTCCTTTTATAATTGATTCACTAAAGACTTTTACAAGCCATACTTGGCATTATTAACTGGAAGTGTAATAACACAGCACACATAGGATTTATTCTTCTGAAGATTTCTATCTCTGGTACTCATAAGCCTTCACAAACCAAATATTGAGGTAGGGGCTAAGCATCATCTGTGCTCACGATCATAAGGAAAATGACAAAGTATAACTTAAGTCTTTGAATTTATAAGCTGATTTGGTTAATTCACTAAATAGTGAATGGTTCCACTAAAGCTAAATGGCAAGCTATTGATCTTTTCACTGAAATGCCTAGATCCTGTAGATGCAGAAGGGGGTGGGGCCACGAAGTACTGGGAAGGTCATGGTGAAGAAAGAAATATAATGATCCCAGAAGAACTTGGGAGCTGGAGTTAAATAGGTAAGTATCCTTCATTTCTGTAGCAAGACTACAATACATCTCTAGGTCTTCACTAACTATATTCTATTCCATTCATGTTTCCTTAGATGTCTCTGTCTACTACTAACTCAAGTCCCTACAAGTTCTGAATTCTTCTTTGACTTTGATTATAGGATATTTTCTAGAAATTATATACTAGACATGGATACTAATCAGAGGTTCCCACTATTTTTGGGCAAATGCATGTTGGTCCCTTTTTTTTGGGACATGCATTTTTGGCCTCCTGTAATTGCTGTGATTGTTCCCTCTCCCTGTCTGCCTTCTCTGTATCCATTGTTTGAAGGGCCAGTGCACTGCAGCTGTCTCATTTATATAATTCAGCAAATGTTCAGAGAGACAGGACTGTGAACAGAATCGTTCCTAGCTGTAAATAGAAGCAAGTGCATTGTGTGTTTCTGGATGATTTCATTTGTGGCTTCCACTGAGACTCTCCTACAAATGCCTTTGTCTCAAGAGCAATTTAGCTCCTCCCTCCTCTTCCCCATCTCCATGAAATGTATGTGACACATACAATTAGCCTACTCTTTTATTCCAATTTTTGAATTCCATCTCTTTCTGATATCTCTATTATGTGATGCTGCAGTCAGGTATAAGCATTGCTGGTAGAGATCACCCAAACAAGAGCAGATTGTGGGGAAAAAAGAGGTTTATTTTGGCTTACAGGTTCAAGGGGGAAGCTCCATGATGGCAGGGGAAAACAATGGCATGAGCAGAGGGTGGACATCACCCTCTGGCCAACATCATGTAGACAATAGCAATAGGAGAGTGTGCCAAACACTAGCAAGGGGGAGCTGACTATAACACCCATAAGCCTGCCCGCAATAATACACTGCCTCCAGGAGGCATTAATTCCCAAATCTCCATCAACTGAGAAGCTAGTATTCATAAGACCTAAGTTTATCAGGGACACATTAATCAAACCACCACATGTGCCCTCTGTAAAAGTGGACTGAAAAACTTGGATTTGGGGGGTCAGCAAATCTTGGGAATTGTGTGCTCTCACAGGGTAGGTGGCATACTTTATTCATGGTTGTGACAGAACAGGTAGACTGTGTTAAAAGATTACTTGTGGGACTGGAGATGGCTCAGTGGTTAAAGGCACTTGCTTGCAAAATCTGATGGCTGGGGTTCAATTCCCCAGTGCTAACATAAAGGCACATGCATAAAGTGGCACATGCATCTGGAGTTTGTTTGCAGTGGTGAGATGCCCTGCACACTCATACCCTCTTTCTCCCTCCCTCCTTTCCTCTCTCTCTCTCTTTTTCTGCCTGTCTCTTTCCTTTTATCTCTCTGTCTCAAATAACTGAATAAATAAAATATTTAAAAAATACTTTTGAGTAACATTACAATAGTATTGGAAATTGGAAAGTTCTAATCACATATGCAAATGTGAACAGAATATCAACTACAGCCTCTATTTTTGTTCTATTTTTTCCATGTGTGTTAGTCAGATTTCTACTACTATTACAAAATACCTGAGATAATCAGCCTAGCAAAATGAAAGGTTTCTTGGCTCAAAGTTTTGGTGATTCAGTCCATTACCCCAGGCAGAGCAACTGTTTTGGGGCCTGAGGTCAAGATGCACATCATGGCAGGAAGCAAATCATGAGGAGCAAAGCCTCATGGGCTACGGTAAAAGGCAGAGGAAGAGAAGGGCTAGGGCCTCGTTTTCCCTCTTCAGGTGTACATCTGCCATGAGTAGATCTCCAAATAAACCTGCGTCTTAATCTCTCCATCATTTCCTAATAGTGCCAACCTGGGGAATTTAGCCCTTAACACATGGGCCATTGGCAGTTATTTAGTGGTACAACCATAACTCTACCTCTGAGTGGACATTTTCAGTGTTTTCCTTTCATAGCCTGACCCTGTAACAGCAATAAGCTTTCTCCATATTTAATTATCAAGATTATATATATATATATATATATATATATATATATATATATATATATGTATTAGGTAAAAAGGATATGTTTTACCTTGTAGACTACTTAAGAAATATTTGAAATGCTAATATATATTTTTTTATTTTTAGAGAGAGACACAGAGAGAGACAGACAGAGAGAGAGGGAGAGGGAGACAGAGAATGGGCACGCCAGCAGTCTCTCAGCTGCTGAGAATGAAATCCAGATGTGTGTGCCCCCTTGTGGTCAAGTGTGGCATTGTGCCCTTGCGTCTCTTTGCATCTGGCTAAATGTGGGACCTGGAGATTGGAACCGCTGGAGATTGGAACCAGTGTTCTTAGGCTTAGGAGGCAGGCCCCTTAACCACTAAGCCATCTCTCCAGCCCAGAAATGCTAATATTTTAAATGGCTACAATTGCTAACTAACTATTAAGAAATTTTTTACATGTCATCTCATTTGATACTTCAAAAGCTCCATGTTAAAGATATTATTATTACCAATTTGCTTATGGAGCAAGTAGGATTTGTAGGTGTTTAATGGCTAGCCAAAGATCATCAAGCAATCAGGAAGCAGAACAGAGTTCCAAATTATAGACTGGATGATTTACACAGAATCAAGTTGGGGAATATAATTCAAATCAATAATTTGGTGTGTAAACAATGGGTAAGTCATACATTCTCTCATAGTCAAAGTAACTTACTCATAATTGTGACTTGGGCTCTTTCTACATAAGGTGGAAAGAAATGTAGTGAGCACAAACTGCATCCTCAAACAAGACAAATTGCGGTTCACTTAATGAAGTACAAGTGATTGCCTTGAAGAATCTTGAGGAAGGGGAAAGTATAACCTATATGGAAGTAACTTAAAAGCAGAGTCAGAGAAAGACTGGAGAAAAGCTCAGCACTGTCGTTTTGAAGAGTACACTTACCTGATAAGGTTATTTCTTAAACTTGTAACCTAGAAGAGAAGAATCAGGTGAAATGCAAGCATGGTATCAAACACTGTGTGTGAGCTCATAGAGTCCAGGACACCGATGGATGATACCAGAGCTTAGAACAACTGAGGAAATGCCAGCTGCCTTCAGGCATATAATGTTGAAGAGGAAGTATTATGACTTAATGCCAGTTTTGTAATATAATTTTATTTATTTATTTTTATTTTTACTTATTTGACAGAGAAAGAGGGAGAGAGAAAGAGAGAGAGAGAGAATGGGCACGCCAGGGCCTCCAGCCACTGCAAAGGAACTCCAGATGTGTGTGCCCCCTTGTACATCTGGCTAACGTGGGTCCTGGGGAATTGAACCTAGGTCCTCTGGCTTTGCAGGCAAACACCTTAACTGCTAATCCATCCCTCCAGCCCTGTAATGTAATTTTAAAAAATTATTTTATTTACTTTTTTGTGTGTAGCTTTGTAGTATGTGTGCTGTAGCAGACGGCTTCAAGTTTGCTGAGATGAACTTCCAGACCAGGCACAGTTATGGAGGAAGGGATATTATTTATTGAAGCTTGCAGATCCAGGGGAAGTTCCATAATGGCAGGAGAAGTGGCCTGCTCTCACAGGACCAGGCAAGAGAGCAAAGCCCCCAGCCACACAGCACACAGAGCAAAGCTATAGCCCAAAGCCACAGCACACTTTAGGAACTCCCGCTAGGCACACTTTGCATATATTTACAATGGAATCTCAAACCCACCATCACACCTTAATGCCCAGTGACATTGCCTCTAGGAAGGTGACTGCAGATGCAAACTATAAACTAATAAAACACTGAATATAGTGGGGCCATATATTCAAACTACATGTGCCCTGATGTATGCATGTATGTGTACAGATATGTACACCACACATATATGCATGCAGAAGCAAGGAGAAGATGCCAGTATCCTCCTCTATGGATCTTCCATGTTATTTACCTGAGGAACCATCTTTTACTGAACCTGGGCTCACCATTTTTTTTTCATTTAGAATGGCTGACTGGTGAGCCCCTGCAATCTTCTTGTTTCTTCCACCCTTAGGGCTAAGGTTACAAGAACATATGGCCCTACCTGGATATTTATGTGGACACCAGGGATTGAACTAATGTCCTTATACATGCTCAGCAAACACTTTTACCTACTGAGCCTTTTCCCCTGCCTCCAATGCCAGGTTTGATGTTTATCAACTCTTTCTCATGCAGAATGTGCTGGAGTTCTGCATAGCCAGCCATAGCAGCCTTAGTTACAGCATCAATAACACCAACCCAGCTGTTTGTGGAACAGATTGAAGGACCTAGAGCCAGTATGAAGTAAGGCTTCTAGAAGGAAGGCTAGAGGCTCCACTCTTCAGCTGACATTTCTCTTATAGCCTGGATTGCCATGACTGATGACCCATTTCCATTTCTGGGCCACTTTGGTGGCTTAAAGCAAGGAAGACTGCCTTGTCTTTACTACATAGCCTTCTTCACCCCACTGCCTGTCTGCAATATAAACACAATCTGTGATACAGAGAATAGGGATAAGAGAGAAGGCTTAAAAGAGAAAGATACCTCTCTTTGGGAAAAGTGAATTTGCAATATTAACAATAGTAACAATTTACAGAAGTATCTCACTGGTGTTGCTGCTGTTTGGTAAAGCATATGACACCACAACTTTATTTCCCTAGAACTAAGAATGGCTCCAGTAAATTCTGTTTTACTTCTATTGCAGTACTGTTCTCACATGGGAACACTGTAGATATCATTCTAATTAGAAAGCCCTTAATATCTATTGCTGAAAGAGAATCAGAATACTTTATTAATTCATGTTTATTAATTCAAAGTAGCTGTGAGAAGGGCAAAATGATTCATAAGTAACACTGACTGTAGATCTCTTGCACAATACCAACTGCATTATAGAGAACTTTTTACAGTTATACCAAACCATCAAAAATGATCATTTTATAACCATGTGTTTTTGTTTTCAAGGTAGGGTCTTATTATAGCCCTGGATCTCACTCTGTAGTCCTAGGCTGGCTTTAGACTCACAGCCATCCTCTTAGATCTGTCTGTTTAGTGCAGGGATTAAAATTTTGTGCCACCATGTTCAGCTAATTTTATAACTATCTTGAGTATAGCATAACATAACTATAGTTATAAGAGGGAAAGAATGTGACATAAATCCTAGCTCCTAGAAAATTAAAAACTATGAAGTAGGACAAGAGAGAATCATGCTCCTTTGTGTTTACTTACAGTGGGCTAGTGAGATGGACCAGCTGGTAAAGTGCTTCCATCTTAGGGATGGCCACTTGAATTTGATCCACAGAACCCATGTGTGTTCAGGGCTTGGTAGTGTGTATCTGCAATCCCAGCTCTGGGGAGGAAGAGGCAGAAACATTTGTAGGACTTGCTGGTTAGTCAGTCTAGCATAGTTGGTGAGCTCCGGGCCAGTGAAAGATCCTATTGTGAAAGAGGTGGGAGGATGGCATTCCTCAGGATGACATCTCAGGTTGGCATCTGGACCACAAACAGACAGACACACACACACACACACACACACACACACTCATCAATTCATATACTTAATTGACCAAACACATATGAACACACATGCATGCAAACCATACACACGTGAAAGTAAAATGGTACAAATAATTTTTAACATGGGCCATATTTAATTCAAGGGCATTACAAAGTCTTTTCTTCCTTTGGTATCTCTGAGGGCCCAAGGAAAGTGGTGCAACTTTTAAACAGTTCTCAGCTAACGTTTTACTCAGTGAGAAAACAAAACATTTATATTCCCCTGTTTATTTAGGAGAAAACAATTTAACTCTAATAAAGGGTTTTTTTCCCCCTCAGAGTACTGAATCTTTTATTTTAATTCCAATTCACAATAAACAAGAGACTGTTAATCAGCTCATTTCCCTCTTCTATAAATATTTTCCTTTTTAAAGTACAATGTCTGAGCTGGATTTAATAGCTCACTCCTGTAATTCCAGCCCTCAGGAAGATAAGGCATAAGGATTGCCTCAAGTTCCAAGCCAACCTGAATTGTAGAAATAAGATCCTTTTTTAAAGAAAGGAAGGAAGAAAGAAAAGGAGGAAGGGAGGATGGAAGGAGGACACAATGTCTTATGTGTTATAACATTTTTTTTCCTATCAGGTTGAAATTGTCAATATATGCATATACATATACATTTGCACACATTTAACAAAAAGGAAATGTGATGCCTGCTTCTCCTAGTGGCAACTATGTCTAATTGCCAGTGGTATCAAAGAGCACTTTTCTTCCTTCTTTGTTTGTCTTTGCCAATACTATTCAAGCTACATTCCATATAATCAGCAAAGAGAAATGGAAAATTCAGTTCTGAACTCTTGTAAAACTCTTGCTGAACTTATTACTGTATCCAGTCCCCAAAGCTAATGCCACTAGAATATCTGTGGCAAACAAAGTGAGATACCAGGTCACATTGGCAGGACATTTTATGCAAGTTAACACCAGCTATCCTTGCTAACATGGGAGCAATGTTTTCACGGTTTTAGTATTAGGAATACCATGAAGTTGATCAGTAATAAGATATGCAAGGGACTAATGAACATTAACAGAACTTGTAATTTACGCCAAGATTAGAACCTGTTCATGCCTTTCCTGCAGTTTCTAAATTAGAAAATATACTTTTATAGGATGTTAACTAACCCCTAATTGTTGAGTAATGATGAATATTACTGATGGATAAGTTTACCATGTGTATCCAGGTTGGTGCTGTTATAATAAAGTCCTATATCTGCTCAGCAAAGCCTCCCATTAAAGGGTGGGGAGATGGCTCAGTAGATGAAGTCCTTGCCATATAAGCATAAGGACTTGTGTTCAGATTCTTGACACTGTGCTATGAATTAGATATTATGACACAATCCTATAATCCCAGTGCTGGCAGGCAGAGATGGGACCCCTGGGACTTGCTGGATAGCTGAACTGTGTGCTCTAGGTTCAGTGAGAGACTCTATCTGAAAAAGTCAGCTGGAGAATGATTGATGAAGACACCTATTGTAATTACTTTCTCATTGCTGGGACAAAAACACCTTACCAAAAGCAGCTGATGGGAGGGTGGTGTTTACTTTGGCTTACAGTCTCAAGGGGAAGCATCGTGATGGCAAGGAAAATATAGAAGAGTAGAGGGTGGACATCACCTCCTTGCCACAGGAATTGGAAGAAAGCAGCAAGAGAGTTAGCTGAACTCTGGCAAGGTGGAAGCTGGGCTGTAACAGCCAAAAGTCCAACCCAGAAACACACCTTTTCCAGCAATACTACCTACCAAAATGTCAACATCTGGGGACCAAGCATTCAAACTACATGAATTTATGGAAGACATTTGGTTCAAACTACCATATTATGCCCCTGATTCCCAAAGACAAACAAATATCTCATGGTATGAAATGCACTCAATCCAACATTAAAAGTCTCCATAGCTTCTAATCAATCCCAACACTATCTAAAAGTCTAAAGTTTCATTTGAAACAGTTTCTTAACGGTAAGCCTGTAAAATCAAAACACAAGTTACAAACACAAGGGCACAGAGACCCACTGCAAAAAGAAGAGGTAACAACAAAACATTGAGTCAAAGCAAGATCAAAAACCAGCAGAATAAACATCAAATCTTGTAGCTCTATATTTGGCATCCAGGACCAGTGACAATATCTCTGGGTTTCCAATTCCTCACCTCCAACTGGCCTTCTTACAGCTCAGGGAAATAACCCACCTCAGCCAGTAGCTCACCTACATGGACATTCTATAATCCTTACATCTCTCAATCCTGAGGTCTCTACTGCTACCCATGATTTATTTCATGCTCTGGCCCCTCATGGCCTCTACTAGGGACTATGACCCTGTTCCACACTGCCTAGGGGCCTTCTCCAAAAAGCACATCTCAAAATCAGTGACCTCTTTTATCCTGAATTGTTATAATTCCATAGTACTAGGTTGACCACAAATTTTTTAAATCTGGTGTGGGGTGGGTGGGAATAAAGTCTACTTTGAGGATCAGGAAAACTCCTTCAGGATTGTTCCTTCAGTACTCCTCCCTTTAAAAGAGTCAGCATTTTTACTACTGTCCCAGTGCAGGACAACTGGCCCAAATCTCAATGGTGGTAATCTCACAAACGATTACATCTGCAACAGCATGCACTGTCCAGCCCAAAACATTCATTTACTTCTGTGCCAGCTCCTTTCTTTCATATCTTTTTGCTCTAAGTCTGACAATTGCACCAGTCCATTATCTTAAAATTTAACTTGGCTTAAGGTTTCAGGATGAGCACATCCAGATTCCCACACAGTCTGCCTCTATCCCAGTTCTGGCAAAGTTCTCTATCCACTCATAAGCCAAGACTTCTCAGGCCATAGTTCTTTTTGCATTTAGGTCTTTCAGTTCTCACAGGAATTAAGCTATACTTACAGCACTACAAGGTGTCTCTAAGGTTTCCAACATCCTTTCGTTTTCCTCCCACAGACAAGTTCTAAAAGATGTGACCTTCTGGAATCCACATGCACACTCATGTGAATGCTTACTCCCACACACATATCCACACACATGCACATATTCATGTAAAGAGAAAAACCTCCTACTAATCTAACAGCAAGGTGAAGGACATTTACTCTCAGTCTTCATGAAAATGATCATTTTCAGAAGCATGTATCAGAATCTAATGAGCAACCTAATGGTCCTTAAATATTGTCCTGTTTAAGGTCCTTTCCTCTAATCTTCCTCTATATATCTTCCAGATGTATAGATATAGATGGATAGATGATAGATATATAGATGATAGATAGATAGATAGATAGATAGATAGATAGATAGATAGATAGATATAGAGGAGGTAAAGAGAGAACTAGAGATAGAGATGTATGATCATGGGTCCTTTTCCCTTCTATTCTTCCCACCATTATTATTCACCTAGGCAATTCCATTCTGCCATTTCTGAGTTGATGTGAGATACTGTTTGGATTACTCTGATCACCTGAGTCTGCATTAGGTGGCTATTTCTCCTTTACTTTCACAAAGTGAAGGATAGGGTGATCTCACAAAGTGGGTGAAACCAAAAAGAAAACACTACTCAATAATAAAACAGAGTGCTAAAAAAAAAAAAAAAAAACAAAAAAACAAAAAACTGCTGATGTGATGTGCTCAATAACTCAGGGAATAGCTATACTATGTTGAGTGAAATAAGGAACTCAAAAAGTTAGGTCTCTGTGATACCATTTATATAACTCTCAGGAAAATCCATCATGTAACAACAGAAAATACTGAAGTGTTTCTCAGAGAGTAGAATGCTTGCTTTTAAGAGCTGTGGGAGATTACTTTGGTGATCAGAATTTTCAGTATCTTGATTGTACATTTAGCAAACTCCATGGACACTGAAGAAAAGGTTAATTTTGTGAGATGTAACTTAAATCAGACAGACTTTTTGTTCAATTATAAGTCAATTGTTCAATCAATAAAAGAAGCAAAATAATTAATCACTATTAAGTATATAATTTATATTTATGACAGTTATATAAAAATGCAAAATCAATATGCTACAACCAGATGAAGCATCTATCTATTCATTATCTATCATCTATCACCAGTGTGTCATCTATCTTACCTATCTATCATCTATCTCTCTCTATCTATCTAATCTTCATTTCTTTCTATAAAAATGTTACTTTGGAGCATCTTCCCACAATGAACTGAGTGTCAGGCAGATATTTAATCAAAGGTGATTGGTGGTGACCATAAATTGAACAAAAAATTAACATCAATCTCAAAAATCAGAACTTTATCTAAAAGGCAAACCAGAGCCCTGCTGCAGTGACACTGGGTCTCCTTTTTTTTTCTTCCAAAATGTGGGGTGGAGCACTAGAAGAAACTCAGTGATTCACAAGTAAAAATAGTGGCAGTGATGGTCATTGTGGTAGATAAATAAGGGCATATATGGCATAGACATCCAATGCCCGTTTTCAAGCCCATTATGAAATGATCTCAAGAGAAAAATAAGGGGCTGGGGGGATGGATCAGTTAGTAAAACACTTGCTGCATAGGCAAGAGGACCCAAGTTCGATCCCCAGCACCCATATAAATGCAAGTCACATCAGTGCATGCCTGTAGTCCTAGTGCTTGGGAGGTAAATAAAGGAAAATTACTGAGTCTTGGTGGTTAGCTAGTATTTCCAAATTAGTGAGCTTTAGATTTGATGAAAGACACTCTGTGAAAGAATAATGTAGACAGCAATTGATGAAGACATCCTATTTAACCCTCTGGCCTCCACATGCACACATATATTTGCATGCATTTGTACATGTATCAACATTATACACAAACCCCACAAACAGAGAAAAACATAAGAAATCTCCAAGAGAATAAACTGCCTTCTCCTTTAGGTTTCCATGGCAGTTATGCAGCAGGCATCGCTGCAAGCAGCACAATTACCCACAAGCACAGCTAATTGCTCCCTTCTGGCACCCGGAAAGAAAAGTCTTCAAATTTCCCTCTCTATTACAATACAATATTGGATGTTTTCTTCTTTATACAAAACTGAACAGTTACATGATGATAAGATGACAGTCATCTTTCCACTGCAGTTTGCTTCCTTCCTTTCTCCCTCTCACCCTCCTTCCTTTCATTCTTTCTTTCCTCTTTCCTTTTTTCTTTCTCTCTCTCTTTCTTCCTTCCTTTCTTTCTTCTTTTCTTTTTTTCTTTCTTTCTTTCTTTCTTTCTTTCTTTCTTCCTTCCTTTCTTTCTTTCTTTCTTTCTTTCTTTCTTTCTTTCTTTCTTTCTTTCTTTCTTTTCTTTCTTTCTTTCTTCTTTCTTTCTATTTTTTGTTTTCCTTTTTCCAAGGTAGAGTCTCTCTAGCCCAGACTGAACAGAAATTCACTGTGTAGTCTCAGGATGGCCTTACATTCATAGCAATCATCCTACTTCTGCCTCTCTAGTACTGGAATTAAATGTGTATGCCCCCATGGGAAGAGAATGCATAAAAGAAAGGCAGGGGAGGGTCAATCAAAATTCAAGATGGTGTGAATAAGACTTATGTAAACCTACTTTTTCAAATAATGGCACATCCAGAAGTTGTAGACTGTTACTAGAAAATTTTCAGTGCCTGGAATGAGATACCTTCCAGAGAGTTGTTGGCCAAGGAGGTCCCAGTAGCCTCCAAAACATTAAAGGCTATTGCCAAAGCCCTTGGTTGCCCTTGAGAAACAGATGATAAGACCCTATTGCTGAAGACATCTCTTGCCTGAAAGGCAAGGTCACTGAGAAAGCAAGCTGGTGCTGAGCAGAAAACCTTCTCCCTGTAGACCAGCCAACTGAAAGCTGGAAAAAAGCTGCACTGCATGCAGCCCTATGGGAGATAGAAGTCATCAGCAGTGAAAACAGTGGACACTGAATATTCAAGTTTGTTCATACAGGCCCAATGAGTGAATGGGTGCAATAGTGGCATGTCTGCTCTTGGGGTAACCAACTGCTCCATAAGTGGACTGAAGGCCCTCTCTAAGGGAGGGAATACATACCTGGTACTGAAAAAACTAAGCAAAAGTCTATGGCAGGAGAGGTCATGAGCCTTAGGTGTATAAAGCCTGTGTTTGTCTGGTTAAATGTATATATTATTCCCACCAAGCTGCACTGAAAGTACTACACTTAATGTTCATATTCACATATTAATTTTACTCTCACTTCTGGTTAGAGAAGCTTCTCTTTTCAGATGGTGATGACCACTGGGATGACCCAAAAGGCAACATAGTGCTGAGAAGAAGGGATGGAGGAATGTCCAGCACTGAAACACCTCTGTCACACCCTCCAAGGCTCAAGGACCATTGTGGAAGAGGGGGCAGATAGAATAGAAGAGCTAAAGGAAGGGTGATTCCTTACAATGCAAATGCCCAGACAGAAATTGGTCTCAATATCCATGACCTTGCAGTGCCTAGCAATACCTTCACAAGACCCTCAGAATAGAAGAAAAAGATGATGACATCAAATTAAAAGAGAGACTAATGGAGAGAGGGAGGGGATATGATGGAGATTGGAGTTCTAAAGGGGAATGGGGGGAGGGGATGGAAATATCATGCATTTTTTTGTATGTAAGTATAGATGTTGCCAAGAAAAAGAAAAAGAAAAAAAAGGTGTATGCCACCACCATGCCCAGCTCTCTCTCTCTCTCTCTCTTCCTTCCTTCCTCCCTCCCTCCCTTCCTTCCTTCCTTCCTTCCTTCCTTCCTTCCTTCCTTCTCTCCTCCCTTCCTTCCTTCTTTCTTTTTTTAATAATTTATTTTTTATTTATATTATTCTAATTTTACATTCCTAATGATGACTCCATTATCTTCCTCCCTGTCCTCCCTCTTCCAAAGGGACCCTCATCAATGGGGAATGGGGGTCATGCATTGTGGGAATAGTCAAGAGTTATGGGGGATAGGCCAAGTATCTATGCATAATGCCCCAACTTGTGGCTCTAACATTCTTTCTGCCCCATCTTCCGTGAGTTTCCCTGAGCCACATTGGGATCATTTTAGTTCTACTTCAGTGATGAGGTTTTGGGAGCCTCTGTGTCTCTGGATATCTGGCTTAGTAGGTGGATGTTCTCTGTGTTTATCTCCTTCAGCCTTTTTCTGGTATCGTGATCACCAAGAACGCTGTACTCTTGTCCTTCCCCTGCATTACTCTATGGTTTCAGCTGGGGCCCTGGTGAAGTATGATTGGCTGGTCCTCCCTTCAGGTTCATTGTCCATCTGGAAAAGATAAGCAAATTCTCCTTCTTTCTTTTCTCCTTTCTGCACAAAGAGTTTTATTAGTGATCATGGTTTTGGAGGTTGGGAAGTCCAAGATCTGCTTGGTTTTTGGTGAGGACTTCAGGCTGCTTCAGCTCACAGAGGAAAATGGAAGGGAAAGCAGGTTGTGTGGAGGAGACCACATGATAGATACCATCACTTAATGCCCTTTCTGAAGCAATGATTGATAGACAATCTCTGATTTTCTCATCTCTACTTTGTTTTCCAGGTTTGCCCCAATTTGTTGCATGAAATGAACAGAATATGACTGCTTCAGAGTTTTGTACTATGTTCATTAGCTTGAAACTATAGTCTCAGAAAACATTTTAAATATTTTCCCCATGTATACAAATGTACACATTTGTCATTGTAAACCTACATGGCACAAAAGATACATGTGGTATCTGCAAGGCATGGGCATATCACCATCTTTATTATCTGTCTCTCAGTTTGAATGACACAATACTTACTATCATCCATTTTTCTTCCTTCTTCTGGACACCATGCTCATAAGTAACAGGAATATTACATGGAGAACCTCTAGACATCATATGAAAGGGCCACCCCTCTCCAATGCATCTCTTTATCAACAGTCAGTCAATTTCTTGGGAGCTGGGCTTTTCTAGGATCATTGCCACAGTCCCACAGCTGGATGGATAGTTCTGAAGTCCTCCAAACACTGCAGCTAGGGACTGTCTGGCAAAAGCAGCAGCAGGACCCTCCCATGGTTTCTTTGTCTTTGCAGGTAAAGTAGTAGTTGCATTTTTCCTTACTCTCAATACATATGTGGACTGCCAGGTCTGTAGTATCAATACTATTCTTTTTGGGTGCTATCATCAATGATGTAATGTTACTACAAAAAACTCTCTGACTATAAAAAGGAATAATGTGTTTTGAATTTAAGGATAAGTTGTGCTCATAATGGTTTCTTTAAGGGGAAAAGTAACCAACAAATGGCTGGAGGGATGGCTTAGTGGTTAAGGTGTTTGCCTGCAAAGCCAAAGGACCCAGGTTTGATTCCCCAGGACATAAGTTAGCCAGATGCACAAGGGGGCTCACACATCTGGAGTTCATTTGCAGTTGCTGGAGGCCCTGGCATGCCCATTCTCTCTCTCCCTCCCTCCCTGTTTTTCTGTTAAATAAATAAATAAATAAAATATTAAAAAAATAAACAAGTATACTTTTTAAGCCACCAAAATCACTTGCAAAATGTATCCATCCTTCTTACATTGTTGTGAGATTCTCAGGCAACAAAGTACATGGGTATTAAAGCACCTCTCAATGAGTCTTCTGTGTACATTTGCAAAAATAAAACAAAATAATAAAAAATAAAATATATATTGGTCTAAACCAGTTTGCTTATTCCTGAAGATTCTCATATGCCTACATTTTCCTTTCTTTCTTCTGTTGTATCACCACCACTTAAACCAGAGCTTCATACATATGGCACTCTTAAATGTGTCCCCTTCTGTACTGAGATTTATTCCCTCAAGACAGTGTGACCAAATGACGCAAGGAACATCCATGCTCTGGCTGCAGTAGTTGTCCATTCAGTTCTATAGCAGAATGACTTATTCGGAAGTTTCTTTTTCATCCCAATAGTGATGGATATTTGAGTGTTTCCATCTCTAATCATTTGAATAAATCTGCTCAATGTGACATCTATTTGCATATACTCTAATTTTGTGGGGATGAATGCCTGGAAGTAGGGTCACTGGATAGATGCATTTGCTTCACTTTCCAACAAACTGATCAAGTCTCTTCAAAAATGGCTGTACATAGGTCCCTATCACAGAGATAATATGAATTAAAATTATTTCACATTCCAATGCTTGGTATTATAAGACTTTTAAATTTTTATTCACTTCAAATGGACTCAGTGATATTTCATTGGTTTTTAATTTGCATATCTTAGATAACTAAAGTGTTGATATTTTTTTTTTTAGGTACAAAATTTTCTTGTAATATGTCTCAGCTTTTGACAATTTGCTAAATTAACTTGTCTGTCTTTTTATTGAATTATGGTAATTCATGATAAATCCATAACATAATGCTATTTTAAAAGATGTATTTCTGGGCCTGGAAAGATTACTCGGTGATTAAAAGTGCTTACAAAACCTGATGGCCCACGTTTCATTCTCTAGTACCCACGTAAAGTCATATGCACAAAATGGCTCATGCATGTGTCTGGAGTTCAATTACAGTGGCAGAAGGTCTGGCATGACCATAGTCAACTCGTGTGTATATATATATATATGTAGTGTAAGTGTCTTCTTTGACAGAACATCCTATTGAGGATATATATATATATATATATATATATATATATATATATATATATATATATATATATATATCCTATCCTTTGTCAAGGTGACTATTACTCACTGCAGGGAAGGTTTAAGAATTGCCCCTTCAGGACACCTTCTTTTTCTTACTGCCTGACTGAAACAGACAGGTTTGTCCCGATGACCACCCTAGTTTCTAGAAGTACATGTGGCATTAATTAATTAATTAATACACCATGCAAGAGCCCATCAGGTGATTGGCTCTCCTTTCTTGTAATCCTACTAAAAGTGATACCCAAACAGTTGGTAACTTTACCAATAATGTTTAAGTGAAAAGGAAATCTGAGATGTTTTATAGTGCACACAGGTGACACCATGGATAAAGATATCCCAGGCAATACCTGCAGTCCCTCATGCTTTAAGGAACCAGTCATAGTGGGTTACTATGCTGACACAGTCAGTTGCATCCCTATTATTTTTCCAGTCACTAAAGCCCAACATGCTGCTTTACATTCTATTTCCAGCTTGATTTTGTTGATTTAATTCCCAAGGACATTTTTAGAAATTAAAATTCTCAACTTTATTGATGTGTGATTTACATGTAATAAACTAGCTTTTAAAATACACAATTCAATATGATTTCACAGATGTATATACTTTTATTCCTTTTTCTCTTTTCACTCACATCACCTACAGAAATATAGAATAATTTCAACATTCTCTAAAGTATCACAGAGCCCCTTGAAAGTCTATCTCTCTGTAAGAAGTAGCTTTATTATTTTTTATGTGGATATAAGGGAAGGATGGCATGCTCAAATAAATTCAGCTTTTTGTCTGCTACATTTTGAAAGAATTTTTGCACAGTTACTGTGTTGTCACCTGATGTTTGATGAACTTCAAAAAAAAAAAAATAATGGGAGCATACCACTGTTCCTGCTGCCTTCCAAACTGTGCAATGTTTTTTGCTCAGTTAAAAATATCATGCATTGCTGGGCATGGTGGTGCATGCCTTTAATTACAACATTCATGAATTTGAGGCCACCCTGACAATACCCAGTGAATTCCAGGTCAACCTGACCTAAGATGAGAACCTACCTTGAAAAAAATTCCATATTTTCCATTGATGTGTATGTTCTTTATTTGCAAATATTGGAGCCTTTGATATAGACTATACTGGTATTTAGTGAGATTCTGTTTAAGTCAGAAAACAATATCAAGTTTCAGTATTAGTCATCAAACTTATTTGATGACTTCATATAGCCTCTTGTTGTAAACATACCATGAAGACTTAAAAGAGATTTTTTTTTTACATTTGTTGTGTTTCACATAATTACTCTATGATACCACAATGTTTTGTGAAGCTTAGGCATTCTTTTATCTGGCTTTAGTATTATATATAAGTGTAAAGGAACACATACCTAACAGGATTATAGATATTACATTTATTACCCATATCAAAAGTATAACAATATGTGTCAGGCATGGTGGTGTACACATGTAATTCTTGCACTCAGGATAATGAATTTAGAGGCCACCCAGGTGTACACAGTGAGTCCCTATCTAAAAAAAAAAAAAAAAAAAAACTAAGGGTAAAGGTTGTATTTATTTGTTTGATTCAGACATCTTACTCTCCTGATTCTTATGGCTTTGGAAAACCTTTGCAACTTGTGTTAAATGAATCTGAGTGGAATGATTTGTGATCCTTTCAACTTCACCTGGTAATAGCTGATGTGCTCTAGGCCCTCCAGCCGCTGCAAATGAACTCCAGATGCATGTGCCCCCTTGTGCATCTGGCTTACGTGGGTCCTGGAGAATCAAACAGGAATCCTTTGGCTTTGCAGGGAAATGCCTTAATGGCTAAGCCATCCCTCCAGCCTGTCAGCTACAACTCTTAATGACTTCAAGGACATCTAGATGCTAGCAATTATCCACCATCTATGTAATGAAAACTTGGAACATTACATTTTTATGTTGAGTTTAATGAATGGGAAAGGGTTTGGCCATGCATCTTTTCATCTCAGCCCCTTTGCATTCATCTCAGCATTTTATGAGCATCTATTATTGCTGAGGCAATACTTACTACTCCAAATTTCAGCTCCCCATGACTTATACATGATTTATTGCTCTTTCAAGCTTCATAGTGTAAGATCCAGATCAAAACAGTGGGAAGAGTTGATTTAGATTTTCTTCAATTTGAGGCTTTAATTTTGTTATTAATTATGGACATAATTAGTATGGATACATCATCTGTTGTTATCATTATTTCCTTCATCCCTGCCTCCTTTCCAAAGGGGTCACTCCTCATTGGGGTCACAGGTTGTCCCAGTGGGGTTGTGGGTCATGTGTTGTGGGAGCAGCAGTCAGTTATTGGGGAGAGGCAGTGCCTTTGGTCATGATGTCCCAACTTGTGGCTCTAATAATCTTTCTGCCCTCCCTTCTGCAAAATTCCCTGAGCCATATTTGGTGTGTTTTAAATCTATTTCAGTGATGTGCTCTTAGGAACTTCTGAATGTCTGATTTGGTAGGTGTTGCATGTCCTCAGCGACTATCTCCTTCACCCTGGTGCTGATTGTCAGGATCACCATGGAAGCTGCATTATCTTCTGTGGGGGCTTGGCTGGAGTGCTATGGGTAGTTCATCTCCTCCAGTCTCACTCCAGTCTGAAAAATAAAAGCAGACTCTCCAATGGAGAGTAAAGTCAACACACTTTAAATGGGATAAGGATTATTAATTTAGAGAGAATTTAATGGATGAAGTCCCTCTTTTAGCCCAAGATTAATGGAAAATTGACATTGGACAGCAAAATCATTGTATAGGATTCTGACCTGTTTCTGAGTACCAAATATGGGTTCCTTTCCACTGAGTGGATCTCTTAGCCAGTCAGAAAGTTATTGGGTACCTACTAAGGCTGTGTGCCACTATTGCACTTGTGTGCACATCACATCAGGGTGTTTGCTTCTAAGTAGCTTAGACCCCAGGTTACTGGGACAGTTGTTGGACACTTTCCCCGAGTTGCTCATGTAAATCCTTCCAGCAGTAGACCAGCTGTCTGAGGTCTGGCTCTTTTCTGGATTCCAGCCAGGTCTCTCTGTGTTCTGTGCCAACAGCATATGGTGTGTTCAGCAGAAGGGTCTTACCATTTACCTCAGGCAGGTAATTACATGCTTTGACAGAAGTCTGTCTTGTTTTAGGGATTTTATAGGTCTATCCAATTAACAGCTCATTGAGGGTGGTAACAGCATTCTGGTACTGGGAGTTAAAGGCCAGAGCCGAGGAAAAAAGAAAAAATGGGAAGAAAAAATTTAAGATTAGGCTTCATCCCACCCTCTCCAGGGCCCTTCTTTTCAGGTGTTCCCCCCAATGCTCCTGTTGAGGATTCAACCTTTTAGTCTATTTTCAAGGATAAAGGTTTCTATGGTGCCAGTTCATTTTGGGTTCAGTTTTGCTCCCCCCCACCCTTTCCCTTCTCCCAAGCCCTATCCTCCCTATTGTCAGGAACGCCAACAAGGCTGCCTAGTCCAAATTTAGTCTTCTTAGGGGATCAATCAATAATACATTTAATTTAAAAGTTAAAAATAAGAGTAACAAATGAGACTGTTAATATTATGAGTTACAGATTACTTGTCACTAATAGCTTTGTTTATTAATAAAATTAAAAAATAATCTGACTTGATAGTGCTGCTAAATAGTGTTTCCATTGTGAGAAGACAATAAAGCACTTTGAACCCTCTTCTGCCTTCTTCAAACTGCAATAAGAAAATACTTCAGCCCAGAAAGTCAGTGGGCTTTGATTTATTCTGGGTGTGCATAAGTGAAAGAAAAACCTGCTAATATTTTATACCTAATTTAAACCCCTGGTGTATTTTCGTGAGGCTGGCTTAACAAACTGTCTTAAATTTCTGTGTCCTTTCCAGGTGGTCTTAGGGAGAACTGGAGAAGTTTAGCCTTGTATCTTCCAGCTTATGGGGTTCAAAGATCACCTTAGTTCGGAGCTCTAGCACTTTAATCTCTGCTGCTGTGGTCATATGGTCTTTCCTCAGTGTGGCTGGCCTGTGCTTAAAGAACAAGCACCAGTGGAACCTACTGCACATAATCATATCTTCAAAGACCATGTATATGAAAGATATTATTTTTAGAGCTTCAAGTGGGCATGATATTGGGAAGAATTTCACCCTGTACATCTGGGGCACGGAGCACCTCTATGGAAACTCAAACAGTAGGGAGTCAGTATTTTCATGATTTTAGGAAAATTAAAATCTGCTGAGTGAAGAGCGTTTCCTTGCTTCCTTGCATGTGCACACACATCCCTCTGTGTTCAGTTATTCTGAAGGCATCTTCATACTTAATGCTCCTGCAAGGAGAAAGAAATGAAATACTGTCAGCAGCGAAACATCATTGCTTGAGAAAAACATCATTGAGGGGTAGGAATCAGTTATTCTGTGTCATTAGCTTCAGCAGTGTTTATATTGTAGAAGGCACATTACTTTAGGGCATTTTGTGTTAAAAGGCCCCACTTGGGTGTGGGTATTCATTAGCCTACAAATTAATTATAATACTGAACAATTTTTAAGTCCAACAATTGAAACTTTAATATTGAATAAAATTGCTTATCCTATAAGCTACTGGTCCCTGATCACTGGACCCACTAGTGGATAATTAGTAATATGTGGAGAAATATTGGTTGCCACAGCTGGTTGGGTAATATTACTGACATCTTATGATTAGAAGCTGAGATCTTACAGCACCTACTGTGATGCATGGAGCAGAATGCATGGAGCAGCTGCACACCCTTGATGATGTGCTCTGGTATGTCTGCATACCAGTCAGGGAATCTTGAAATGCTGTGCTATGAGTGTCACTGTGGTCATCTTACATTAAATCTCTACTTTCTTCTAAACAACTTTGTTCATTCAAGGTTTCTTGCATTCACTGACTTAGGAATCATATTTACTGAGTATCTGCTATGGTACCAGATGGTATTCTCAGAGCATCAGTGAAAGAGAGAGACTAAAAAAATAATTCTCTAATACATAAAATTATGGAATATATATATATATATATATATATATATATATATATATATATATATATATAAACTTGTACATAAAAATATATGGATACACATGAGATATATACCATACATATGCCCAATGTTCCAGCTACCTTCTTATTACTGTGACAAACACCTGATCAAACTAGCTTATTGCAGGAAAGGGTTTATTTCAGCTTCCAGTGGAAGCTTCATCATGGCAGAAGTAGGTGATTCAATTCATTATACATACACATAGCAGCAAGACAACAGACAACAACTGCAAACATGAGCTGGCTGTCTTATGGCTGGGCTCAAGATCTACCACTAATGATACACCCCTCCTGCAAGGCTTCATCTGCTGGAGACTAAGTAGAAAGCTTAATCAAAAATATGTGAGGTCATGGGGCCATTTACATTCAAATCACCACATTCTTTCCCTAGCCCCCATAGATACATGATCATGCCACAATGCAAACTGCACTCATTCCAACCTCAAAGGTCCCAATAGGCTCTACCAACTTTAACACTGCTCAATAGTCCAAAGTCTCATCTGAGATTCAAGATTGTTTCTTTATCATGAGCCCTGTAAAAACAAAACACAAGTTCATACTTCCAACATATAAGGGCACAGAGTAGAGATTCTCATTGCAAAAATAAGGCATAACAAGAAGACACTGGACCAAAGCAAGATCAAGAACCAGCAAGGCAAACATCAAACATCTGCAATTGCAAGTCCTACATCAGTAACCAGTGATGTAGTCTCTCGGTTTCCATCCAGTTAGGCTGCATGCAGCCTGAGGAAAACTCCATCCTGAACCAGCTGCTCTTTTTGGCAACAGTGCCACATTCCTGATATCTCTAACCTCCTTTGGTATTAATTGCACCCCACAGTTCATCCTCATAGCTCCATACAATGGCCTACTGAGTCTCCATGCAGGTATTTCAACACTGCTTCACATTGCCACATTTCAGTGCTCCTGGAACTGTGTGCACTTTATAACCTGCTCTCCTGCATTTTCCATACTTCCGAAACCAGTACAAGGTGGACAACACAGTGAAATTTGTAAATTTGGGGGTGGGGTGGGGATAAAACTTGACCTTGAAGAGAAGAATTCTCTTTCACCCATTTTCCTTACAGCCCCTTCCTTTCAAAAGAATTTGCATTCTTACTAGTTTGATCCTTTCATGTATTGGTTTTCATCCTCAGGGCAATCATTGTCCCAGTGAAAAACTGTTGGCCCAGCTTTAATGGTGTTAATATCCTTAAAAATTGTAGCTTAAGTATCCGTGCCTATAGCTTCAAGCTTGCTTGAGTTTTTCCTGTGATAAACTGTACATCTTTTATATATTTCTGTTCTATATTTCTGCCAAGCATACTAGTACATTACTTATAAATTCAACTTTGTTCAAATATATGGACAGAGCACAGACAGCCTTTCTATTAGTAGTGCAATTCCAACAAAGTTCTTTTCTTTCCCTTTGAAATTTCATAAGGCATGTCTTCACAGTCCACAATTCTCCCTGCACTTAGCATTTTCACATTCTCACCAGAATATCCCATAAATCTCTGTTTAAAGTACTGCTCAGCTTCTCCAGTCCAAATCCTTCCATATTTCTCCTGCAACCCATTCCAAAAGACCACAAAACACAGAGTCAGATTTTTTTTTTTTTTTTTTTTTTTGGTATTAATGCCTTTACTTCTTGGAACATTTTCTGTTGCAGTTACCTTATCATTGCTTGAAGAAATATCTGACCAGAAGCAGTTTATGGGAGGAATGGGTATATTTCGGTTGTATAGATTCCAGGGGAAGCTTTATTACAGCAGAAGAAGCTAGCTCACTGCATCATGTATCCACAGTAGAGAGACAACCTTCAGCATCAGCAAGCATGAGCTGAGTCTGATCACACTGTAGGGCTGGACTCAAGATCTACCCTTAGTGACACAAAATTCTTCATCTGGGATCCAGATACTGAAGGCTAAAAAGATAAACTGAATCAACTATTTGACAATCCTTTAAACAACAATATCAGACCAAATATTATCAAAAACCCAGAATACTTTTAATAAATAAGTAGGAATTTCTTTATTAAACAAAGAATCTGGTGATATCTACTGTATAACATGATTTTAAATTATAAATATTATGATTTTGCATAGTTAGAATAAGTTTAATTTTTCTCTTTTCACTTTTTTTGTTATTTTGTCTTTAATTTTAATGTGAGCATTATTTACACTCCATCTTATTACTATATGCTCATATATTTTCATTACTTCCATCTTCATTTTTATACAGTGACTTCCATATTCACTTGAAATCTTCCATTTTCTATAGTCAGGAAGTGTCTATAATTTGTAAATAATTTTTTTCATTTTAAATATAATGTACATTGTACTTAGAAATCAATATAAGCTAATTTTCCCTGTAATGTGGACTGGTTTGCATTAAATTCTCACTTTTATGCAGACAATTGTTTCATTTTTACAGTATATCTACTTTATAAAGTATAAAAATCAAGAGGTGAACTTTGTAACATTCCCTCCCTCCTAGTGGACTATGGTCAGCACTGGAATATAAGATTGAACCAGTCATAATATTTGACAAAATAATAATCATAAATGAGGTACACAGACATTCTCAGGCACACACATTTACACAATTTGGTGGGAGGTGGTTAACTGATAAGACTATATTCCTACCAACAAGTGTTATAAACAAGTTGCCCTGCTACACTGCAATGATATGAATCAAAATGTTGTATATTACAGCTTGTGGACTTAGAATATTTGCTTTTAAGGAATTTGTTCCTAGTACTTTGTCAGAAAAAATGACTTGAAATAGTTAAAATGGGAGGATAATATTAGGTAATCTTCTTGTGTACAGCATTGACAACAGGGAATTTCATAATTTAATAAACAAAACACAGATAAAAGTAAGCTGAATGTTCTCAACCATTGGCAAATCATACTGAGATAATTGAATGATTCTAAGGAATATGGATGGCAAATTTTAAATAGAAAGTCATTTAATGGGACTGCAGAATTACTGGAACACAAACAGAAAATGAGAAGAGCATTATGCTCTTTGAGAGTAAAAAAAAAAAAATGTTATAAAGTTCTAGGAAGTTTCTTTTAGTAGAATGTAAAATCACAGACATTTTGTAGGCTTCTGTAGGAGGACAAGCAAACTCACAGTCAAAGAGCCAGGGTGAGTTTAGTGGGATCCACGGATCCCTCTCTGCTTAATATCTTCATGCCAATCTTGCTTTGTTTTACTTTCTCTAGTACTCGGGACCATTTTTCACTTGCTTCTCTCTTAACACCCATCTACATTGAACCATTTCCTCTAAGAAGACCCCCATGACCTTTCAAAATAGCACCACTTTCTGGGGACCAAGTATTTGAATACACATGAGCCTATGTGCACATTTCACATTCAAACTGCAACATGTATATTTCAGTAAATCTTCTTATATGCTTTGCTACTTCCATATTTATGTGAAATTTTTGAGAAAGCCAACTGTATTCATGACACAATTCATTTTATTTTACATTTTATTTTTCAAAGTTGAAGCATCAAAAAATTTCCTTAACATGCATAGAAATTCTATTTCTTGTCCTGTTTGATGAAGAAAATGAAACTTTTCTCATTTTCACATTTAACAAATGATTAAATTCTATTTCCATGTAAAACCCTTTGAGGGGTTCAATATAACACTATGGAATTGTTCACAAATAACTCCAGAAAAATAGATCTTTGATATCATAGAGGGACTTAGTAGGCACAATGGGACCTGATTCCCCAACCCAATCAAGAACTGCAATTACTATGTGATTTGACTATTACTGAAGGCTTGAATCTCAGCATTCTTATTCCCATTAGATCAGGGCAGCTCTGGCTGCTTTCAATTCATTCCTCACACACACTTGGTTAGCACATCAATAATTTTGTTCTATCTATCAATCTAATTTTTTCTTCTTCATTACTAAAGTCCCATATTTAATTATGGACTGGTTATTTAAAAAATTATGTATGCTGAATTGCTGAACTCACCATGGACTCTTTTATGATACAGCTTATTAAAATAATTTCTATCCTCTTTTTGCTTGTGGACAGCTGAAACTAAATATGTTATCAGCAATTCTAACCACAAATTTTGAAATATAGCTACTAAACTTTTCTGTAAATGTGTTCTGTAAAATATCTCCATTTTCCTATTGAGTAGAATGTAATAAGATACACATCATTAATCTCTGTCCATTCAAGTAATTGACATGTAATTTAAAAGATTATTTTTCATATGAGTTTGTAATAATTCTAAAATAATGGTAATTTAGTATTTTCTACTTATCTTACTTTATTCTACATCTTATTCATAATCCTGGTTACATTAGTTCATTTCAGGTCACAATTGCATCTTCATAATATATCTGTGAATCTGAGATTATCCAATGAAACTCCTTTCTCCCTTATATGAAATACCTTTGATGGATTTAGAACTTAGGTTCATATATTAACATTCAAGAAGTGCTTTTGATCTCCATCTTTCTAATTTCCAACCTCAACTGTAGAACAGATCCCTAGCATACTATAGAATAAAACTGCTATTAAAAAAAAAAAAAAGAAAACTAGTGCATAGTACTATAGCTACCTGGGATCATTTTATCATGTGTCCATCTATCTGTCCACTCTCTGTGTATTCACTAATCAGAGAAGCCATTAGTTTATCTGCTTAAACATTCAACTAAGCATTTAGCCTCTAGTAGCTTGTAAAGTTCTTATACAATGAATATAATTTTCTTTATACTTGAGTTTAGAACAACAAGGAATGTGTACTTTATTATATTAGAAATTACTTATGATGAAAAGTTGTAGCAAAGGTATGATGATATTTTGGGGAATCCGGTAGATATTAGACTGAGTATACTGAGTCTAGAGAACACAGCAGACCATAAAGTTCAGTGATGAAGTTGGCATGGATTCAGCATAGGATGAGCATTTTAACCAAGAAGGGAATTAATACAGAAGTAGGGCTTTTCAATGTAGTTAGTAATGGGTACATTGTAGGCCAGTATTTCAGGAATAAATCCTAAAATACCACTAAGTTTAAGGTAATGTCATCCCATATTTCCATTTCTTTGTTGTCAATAGCAAAAACAGTGCAGAATTCTGTTCTGCCTTCCTGCCATCCTGAGATACAGAGATTGCTTCGAGTTGGAAAAATACATTATGATTCCTGACTCTAATTTCAAAAAAGTATGGCAAACATATTTTCAGCATTGTAAGTCAGAGGGAAGACATAAATTGAAAAGAAGCCAGCCAATCAAGCAGATCCTGTGATAGCAAGTAGCACAGCAAGGAGCTGGACAGCTCCTGGGAGAACTCAAGAGGAAGGAGCTCAGTGGTGCAGGTCTCAGTGAGACACCTCCGCAAGGGGAAAAACACAGTCAGAGAAAGACACTGGGCCTCATGTCTTAGAAGGGATTAGTTTAAAGAGAATGTCTATAACACAATAACATCAAACTGTGAGTTCTCCACTTGGAAAATATTAAAATCAAATGAAATGATAAATATTTACTTTATCAGTTATGTTATGGCATGTGGCATATTTCCCCAAACTCAGTACCTTAAAGAAGCACTCATTTGTTATATAGAGGTTGTGTGTGTTGGGTGGGGGGGGGGTCCAGATACTGCTTCAGTGGGCCCTTTACTCCACAGCCACTCAAAGTCACAAATCATTTCCTCCATTTTTAATGTTACCATGTGAGTTGGAAGTTTTTCTCCTTCCTGGTATGGGTGAGAAGATATGCTTCCTCCCCATATTCCCTCTGATCCAAAGTGTGGTCAGACAGAGAAAACAAGCAATCAGGGTTTAATTAAGCAGAAGAGCAAGCAAAAGTAGAAGGTAAGTACACTCTCCAGAGCCAAGGACAACAGCAAAAGCTGCCTCCAGTATCTCCTCTTACAAGTCTTTGTCTATGACTTCTTCTGCCTTGGCCTAACCATTGAATGACCTGAGGGGATGTCTCTTAGAATATGAAAAGGCTTTCTTGAGAGCCATTACCCACATTTCAGTCTATTAGATTCATTAAATTCATCTATGCGCAGACTGTAAGTGCTCATAAAGTGGAGAAGTTTACTGGGGAAAAGGAATTATGCCCTGTGCTTGCTCCTCAGGGAGTGGCTTTAGAAAGGCTGATTGGAACCTGATGACACTGGCTTTGTAGGGTTTCCCAGAGCTCTGTCTCTGTTCTTATCTAGTTAGCTTGGCTATCTCATTCCCCATGCAAATCCACCTAGCTCTCTTTCCTACTGATTCCTTCCTCATTGTTTTAACCTTAGTATTCCTTTTATTCCTATCATTGTTAACTGTAACCTTTGCTCCCCAATCACTCTGTCCCAGTCATTAAGAATACATTGTATATTTCCAGTGCCATTTGAAACTTTCCTTAGACTCTGCAACCTAGTATTGTTTCCAAACATTTGTATACAAGTACTTCTCTGTGCTGTAATGTTTTATGGATTTTGACATATGTATGCTATAATATAGCCACCATTCCTTTGTCATATGGTATACTTTACCTGTCTTAAAAATCCATCATAATTCACCTTTTCTTCTTTCTTTCCCAAACTGAGGCTCCAGTGATCATTTTATTACTATGGTGGTTTTTGCCTTCCATAGATTTCATGTACTTGTAGCCAAACCAGCACCTTTTCCTTAGCAGTGTGAATAGAAGTTTGCTCCATGTGGGTATGTAGCTGATTAGCTCCTTTGTCTGTAACACTGAAGGAGAATAGGAGCAAGATAGCTTTTTATGGATTGTCAGCCAAATACAGAGGCTCAAGAAGATGCAAACTTGCCTGCACTGGCAGGACTAGAATCCACTTCTGACACAATTTCATTCAAGATGGCTGTAAGCAACAACTCAGCAACTCGTCCACCTTCAGTTTTTCCTGGACTAGTACACTTGGGTGGATGGCCCCCTTCTGAGTCAGGCTTTTCAGTCTACCAACCAATCAGGGCCATCTTATACACCTGAGTCTGAGGACAAGGCTCACGTATAAATTTTCCCTTGAATTTTCTTCCTCCAGATCCACCTGGACAGATGTGTGTAGATCTCTCTCTTCTCCCTCTTCCCAGCCTGGGAAAGGAGGGGATTCTTTTTGTCCATGTACTTTCCTGCTCTGTTTTGGGTTGTAATGGGTCTTGGGGTCACTCAGAGATTCACCAGCCCTACATGAATATAATACTAATAAATAGAGGCATTTATTTCTGACCAGGACTACACTTTGATCTGGAAATTCAAGAGCGAAGCCCCCAGTTACATCTAGTCAGAGTTAATAAGGACAAATTGCTAAACAAGTCTGTATGACATCAGTCACAAGCCTAGTTACAAAGGTGAAGAAAACAAAAAAAGGTTAGCAGTTATCTTATTCATGCAGATGACCTGGTATTCTGCATACCAAAGGTAACATTTTCAAGGTACCACATCCTGCATGTCACAGGTTACATTTCTTTATAACATTTCTTTATGCATCTCAGGGTGTTCTCTGCTTAGTTACATGTATTCTCCCGCTGCCCTGATCTCCTGGTCCTTGCTTTAGTAAGCAAAGCTGGGAAAGGGGAGGATTTATTTTTACCTGGGCATTTTCCTCCTAGCTCTCTACATGTATTTTGCTTTTGGATGCTTTCTTGCTTTGCATCACGTATGAACACTCTTTAAGATAGGCCTCATACTCTTTCTCTTAATCGTCTCTGATCCCCTATGTGAGGTTGTTTTTATCCTTCCTCCTTGGGAAGGGAGGAAATCTTTTTCTTTACTTTGGGATTCCCTGTTAGTGTTCTCTCTGGATCCTAACTTTCCCTAAAAGAAACCTTCAATTCATAATTTACCTCCCACTGAGGCTGAATAATGTAGTGGCTTGGCAGTAGAAATATGCTGACAAACTTGAACAGTGGAGAGCTCACAAGATGAGATAAGAAAAGAATGAGGAGGATGACTAGTGAGGCTGCCCCGCCCCTGACTGTTTATTGCCCTTGCCTCCATTTTGTGGTTTATTGTAGGTTTAACTTTATTTACCACTTATACCTCATTGTAATTTTTGTTTGCCAAACTGTTATATTTTGGTAAATCTTTTGTATCCTGCTCAAGCAAATGTCCCTTATGCACTATTGTTACCTATGCTTACTTATATTATAAAATCCCTAAGAGACTTGAGTTTGAGGCTGATGCCTGCTGGGGTAAATAAACTTCCTTTCTTTCACCTGTCTCACCTGCTGGTTTCTTGACACCCAGAAATTCCCACAACACTAACACAAGTTTTCAATTCTTTGCTAACTCAGATGAGACACAAAAGCTGGGGTCCATGGACTTGGGATCTTCTACATTTCTATTGAATCTCATCCCTTCCTAGCACCAGAATCCTGCATCATCACTAAGTAATGTCACACTGTGTGTATGTACAACAGTTTATTTACTTACTTAGTGAAGGACTTCTTGGTTGCTTCCAGATTTTGGCAATTCTGACAAAAGCTATTCTAAACACTCGCATACAGGTTTTTATGTTCCAAAATCAACCCACTACAATTGCTGCATTCAATAATAAGTCTGTGTTTATTTCCTCAAGAATCTCCTTACAAGCTGTCTTGAAAAATGGTTGAACCGCTTTCATCTCTGTCAACAGAAGACTGGGAATCCCAGTTGCTTTCTGTCCCTTAAAATTTGATAACTTTACTCTTTTGAGATTTTAGAATAGGCCCAGTTATGACATCTTATAGTCCTTATTTTAATTACTTTGGTGGAAAATGATGGTATATATCATATGCTTCTTTGCCATCCCTCTGTACTATAGGGAGGAATTTTGTTTAGAGTTGAGCAGGAAAAGGAGCAATGAAAATGTGAAGACATATGACATGTAAACAGAAATGGGGAGGCCATTGTGGGGGAAAGGGGAATTGTGGAATGACAGGCTGACGGGGAAGAAGAGAGGGATATTAGAATCAACTAAGACAAAAAGTAGCAGAATGAATAAGACTTAATTTTGTAAGAGGGGAAAAAAAGAGCTTTGGCCATTTTTATTTTGGATTCTTTCTTTGTTGTTGAGTTTTGATGTATTTTATATACATTATCCACATTGCAAGAACTCCTTGAATTTTCTTTTCGCTTTTCTTTCCATGCTTCTTTCCCCAGGCCCACCACATGAGATCTTTGACCACATGGCTGCCTTTTCTTGGCTCTGTACTTTCCTCGATAAATATAATAATTTAATAATTATCCTTTTTAGTCTTCATTTTTATTAACTTCTTTAACTAAAATCAAAAATGAACCTAGGATCTGGGGTTCAAGGACTTACCTGGACCTCTAGCACCCTGTTACATTTGTATTGTGTGTGCATGCAGCTATGTGTTTTCATATCTGTGTGTGTATAGTTGCATGCATGTACACGTGTGACGTGTTTGTGTATGCGTGTGCATGTGTGAGGAGGTCAGACATTCATATTAGATGTCTACCATGACCACTGTCTGCTGTATTTACTGAGTCAGGGACTTTGCTTGAAGACACAGTTCACCAGCTCAAGTAGTCTCATTTTTCCGCCTCCAGTGCATGAGATTTCCAGTGGGTTACCACATCCATCTGGCATTTATGTGGATGCTGGTGGTCCAATCTCAAGTCCTTGTGCTTGTGTGTAAGCCCTTTACTGACTGAGTCCCTCCCCATCCCCTATCATTGCCTTTTAGAAAGAAGGTATCTTTGGCTTCGGGTCAAGATGACGTCCATATAAACATGCCTCACCTGGCACAGCAGGAAAGACAAGTGCCTTTAGGGATCTTTAGCACACGGGGATCTAGGAGGGCACTGAGGAATAAAAACTCTAATTCCCACGCACTAGGGAACTCCAGAGCTCACAACTCCCAGTCCCATGGGTCACACTCCCCACTGCATTCTCCCGCAGCCCCGACCCTCACACCCATCCCCTGCCGGCAGCCCCGCCCACAAGGTGTCTGCATGGCACCTTCCCTCATCCTCCTCCCCGTTGGGAACCCCATCCACCTGGTATCCTGCACCACAGCAACCCCAACCCCTTCCTCACCCCTGCTACTCTACCCACGGGGGAACCTGTCCATCCCCCATGAGCCACCCCCCACCCCCAGCCTCTGCAGGTAGCCGTACGTGCGGGGAAAACACTCCTCCCCGCTACCCCTGCCCCTGGCCTCTGCAGGTAGCCATGCCTGAATGGAAAATGTTCCTCTCCACTCCCCCCACCCCTGCCTCTACAGGCAGCCCCGCCCACACTCCATGCCCACACTCCATGCCCGTCTTCTCCTACACTGTGATGGGCAGACCACAGCACAAAAAAAAAAAAAAAAAAAAAAAAAAAAAAAAAACAACCCAAAAAACATGAATAATCAAATGTAAGTAAATCCAAGAAGACTGCCCAGTCCCACAATGCATGACTTTAATGAAAACATGGCAGAGATATTAGGATCAGATTCCCAAAATGAAGACATAAGCAATGCAACCCTGGCCAAGAAAATAGCAGAACTTGTAGAAAGTCAGCAAAGGGCTAATAAATGTACGAATGCTGTCCTCGCAAGATTAGACCTAATAGAAAAAGGGTCAGGAAGGACTCCAAAAACAGTTAAACAGCAAAAAAAGTAGAGGACCTCAGTAACCAGCTGGCGAAGCTCAGTAATGACATAAATAAATACAAAGAGGAATTCCAAGATACATTAGAAAAATCAGAAAATGATGCAAAAAAGGAACTCGACAGAGGATTGGAAACTATACATAAAAGCGTAGTAGAAAATACAAACCAAATTGAACAAACCCAAAACTCCTTGGAAGCTCTCAAGAATAGAGTCAGCTATGTGGAAGATAAGAAACTCAGAACTGGAAGACAAAACAGAAGAAACAGCACGTGGATCCAAAAGTTTCAATAAGTTCAAAATTTTTTGTGAACATAACATTCAGGAAATGTGGGATAGCCTTAAACGTTCCAACATTACGATCATGGGGATACCAGAAGGGGAAGAAATACAGACCAAAGGAATCAAGAACTTGTTCAACAAAATTATCAAAGACAACTTTCCCAATCTCTCAAAAGAAAGTCCCATCAAGTTACTAGAAGCTAATAGAACTCCAAACAGACTGGACCAAAGGTGAAACTCTCCAAGACATATTATCATAAAAACCCTGAAGATTGATAACAAGGAGAGAGTCCTAAAAACAGATAGGGAAAAGCACATGTGCTTTAAGCTGATTAGAAATGGAGTCATATTCATCAAAATATAATAACATTAACTGTATCCTTCAATTTCCAACAAAAAGAAAAAAGAATAGAAAAACTTTCATAAGTGCACAAAAAAATTTAGTACTTTGAATAGCTTATATTATTTTAATTCCTTAATTAATTGTTACATATGCATCAGCTATGCTTAAATACAGTGGACATCAATATTAGCAGTAATACTATGAAAGAATGCGATGCTGAGTATTAACAAGGATGTTACCTGCAGGAATCTACCAAGAAAGTTGTCTTTGTTGCCACATCAGCAAGACCATACAAAGGAACAAAAAAATGGAAATGAAGTTGATATTTTTACCAAGAATTACAGCTCTTTGCCAGATAATAAGTTAATAGATGCTGCAGTTGCTAGATTGTTTTATTAGCAACATGACATGTCTCAGCAAGCATTGCTACAGAGAAGTTTGAGGCAGGAAAACATTTCTCAGTACTGAGCATTTTTGCACTTGCCATTCTGCCTTTTCTTTTTTTTTTTTTTTTTTTTTTTCCTGCAGAATCCTATGGGAAAATGAGTATGGAGGATGGAGATAATTTGAAGGTATTGTAAGTAGCACAATGGAAATAAATTCAGCTGGAATCACTTTAGCTCAGCCCTAAGCAGGCTGTGTGGGGTACGTCCTCTGTGGCAGAAAGGACTGCTTGGGAAACAAAGCCTCATCACAAAGAAGCAAAAGGGAAAAAAAAAAGATTTTTCATGACACAAGGCTGCCACTGGGATACTAGTCAAGAGAAGCAGTTCATCTTTATTAGATTTGAGGAAGAAATCAATTTTGTACTGCAGAAAGCAAGCATTAAATTTCTAGCATTGGTATTAGCTGAATAGCTAGCCTTACTTTTGTGTCAGATAATCAGAGATCATTCACTACCTCCAAATGAATTGATTCCCAGACTAGAAAATGACCAATATCTGAGATTGAATGACAGTATTTAACAAATAGGGTGTCCTGATGTTCTCAGTATGTTTACTCTATAGGGTGGTTATTTGAGTATACTGTGCATCTAGAAAGGTTATTCAGTACTGGTTTACTATTTTGTTGTCAGAAATTCAGATAGGGGAGAAAAAAATATTCTGACAGTTAATTTTGATGGTTAAATTAGGGTTTAGAATCACCTAGGGTCCAATGAGATGTTTCTAGATAAGTTTAACTGAAGAATGGAGATCCTACTTGAATATGAGCAACCCCATTCCATGGGCTTGGGCCCCAAACTGAGTACACAGGGAAAAATAAGATGAGCACCAGGATTTGTCTCTCTGCTTCTTGACCCTGGCTGCAATGTGACCAGCTGGCTCACACTCCTGCTACCAAGCCTTTCCTGTATGACAGACTGTACCCTGAAACTGGAAAGCAAAACAAGCCCTTCTTTCAGTTGAAGTTATTTTTTTTTTCTCACAACAGGAAAAATAAGACATATATCCAAGCTAATTTCTTTGGGTATTTCATTTTGCAAATATATTTTAGTCTCAAATCAGATTTTCTTTCAAACTCTTCTTCACATAATTATCATTTCTATCTGTTCTGGCTGCCTGCTAATTTCCATCACATTCTTCTCAGCATCAATACAAAGCTGAGAGAAAATTTTGGCCTTCAGGGATGATATATGCATAGAAGCTAGTTCCCAAAGGGGATGAGAGTAAAAAGCAGAGGAGTAGGGTGGTTTGAATGTAAAATGCCTCCCATGGCCTCAGGTGTTTTAAATATTGTTTCCCAGCTCTTGGCAATTTTGAAAGGTTTTGGGACCTTTGGGAGGTGGAATCTTATTGGAAGAAGTGTGTCACTAGGAGTAGGCATTGGGTAATATAGCCCAGCTCTTATCCCCATTATATAAACTACCCCCTTCCTATTGCTGTGGAGATGTGATGCCTGGCTAGCTCATTCTTGCTTCGGCATAGCTGATATGACAAGATATGATGCCCTGTTGTATGTTATGTAATACTTTCCCCATCATGATGAGACTTTCTCTTAAAACTGAAGCCTAAATAAACTTTTTCATTCCAAAGGCTGTTTCTGGTCCAATGTTTTGTACCAGAAATAATTAACTGCTACAAGGAGGGAGGCGATGAAGAATCAGTGATCTCATTTTGCAAGTAGCAGTGCTAAAATTTAAAAAAAGGAGAAGTAGACTTAGAATTTCTTTCTTTTGTTTTTTTAGAAAGGCCAAATTTTTATTTTACTTTTTAATATATATTTATTAGTTATGTATATAGTATATATACAGCCACGATGGTACCATCTTTGGCCTTCTTCCCATCCTCCCCCCAATGGTAGTGTGGGTCTTGCCTTATGGGGGTAGCCATCAGTTATGCAGGAGAGGCAATGATTCTGTGTATAAAGACCCAACTCATGGCTCTAACAATCTTTCTGCCCCCTCTTCCTCCAGTTTCCCTGAGCCATGTTGGGTTCATTTTAGGTCTATTTCAGTGACAAGGTTTTGTGAGTCTCTGTGTCTCTAGATGTCTGATTTGGTAGGGGTTGAGAGGTCTTTGTGTCTATCTCCTCCACACTTGTGCTGGTACTAAGTTCATCAATAAAGCAGCACTCTTGCTCATTTCCCCTATAACTCAATGGCTTCATCTGGCACCCTGTTGTGCTGCAATGGGCTGATTCTCTCCTCAGGATATGTGCCCATCTGAAAGAGAGAAGCAGATTCTCCAATGGAGAATGAGGTCAGTGCAAGATACATGGATAACCATTATTATTTTAGAGATATTTTAATAGGTGTAGACTCTCTTGTATCCCACTATTGGTGGGAGCTTGATATTGGAGAGTGGGCTCATTTTTGGATATGGTTCTGACTTGTTTCCCATTTCCAGGAATGGGTTCCATTCCATTGAGCGGATCCGTTAGCCAAATCTAGAGCAGTTGGTAACCCACCATGGCTGTGTGCCACTACTGCACTTGTGTGAGCATCCCATCAGGTTGTTTGCTGCTAAGTAGCTTAGACCACAAGTTGCTTAGACAGATATTGGTGGTTTTCCCCCAGTCACTTATTTAGTGCCTTCTGGAACTAGACAAGCTACCTGTCTGGGCACTGATTCTCTTCCAGATTCCATCCAGGTCTCTTCATGTTCCATCTGAACAGCATATGGTGTCTTCAGCAGTAGTGTCTTACCAATAACCTTTGGTGGGTCCTTGAGTACTCTGACAGAAATCTGTCTCCTTTTAGGAAACCTGTAGGTCTCACTGATCAACAGCTCCTTGTGGATGTTAACCACATGCTGGTACTGGGAGTTACAAGTCAGTGCCAAGGGAAAAGAAGGAAGAAAAAATATAGGTAATATGAAAGAGAAAGAGAGAAGAGAGAGAAAAGGGAGTGATACAGGAAGAAACAGCAGAAAATTGAAGTTAGTCTTCATCCTACCCTCTCCTGATCCCAGTGATTCAGCTGTTATCTCCAAGCACCTGATGCAGGTTTGACCTTATAGTATGTCCTTCAGGATATAGGATTTTATGGTACCATTTCCATTTGGGTCCCATTTTTGTCCCCCCACCACCCTTTCCATGCCCTTCCACCCAACCATCCCTATTGTCCAGTCCTCGTGATGTTTAGTAGGTGTATCAGCATCTAGGGATAAAACAAATTATGAGCCACAGATGAGTGAGACCATGTGACACTTATCTTTCTGTGATTGGGTGAGTTCACTAAGAATGATCTGTCCCAAGTTTGACCATTTTTCTTCAAATTGCTTTGTGTCATTTAGGGTTTCTTTTTTTTTTAATATTTTATTATTTATTTATTTATTTGAGAGAGAGAGATACAGAAATAGGCAGGAGAGAGAGAGAGAGAGAGAGAGAGAGAGAGAGAGAGAGAGAATGGGTGTGCCAGGGCCTCCAGCCACTGCAAACGAACTCCAGATGCATGCACCCCCTTGTGCATCTGGCTTACATGGGTCCTGGAGAATGGAGACTCGAACCAGGTCCTTAGGCTTCATAGGCAAGCGTTTAACCGCTAAGCCATCTCTCTAGCCCATTTAGGGTTCTTTTAAAGTTTTATTCATGACCATTTTGAAACAATCAATGACTTTTCCTTGACTTGTCTCTAGCAACAAATATTGACATAGCGATAAAATGATTGTTACATATATGTGTATTTATGCATGTGTGTGTTATTCTCTTCTCAGCATCTTACTAAATTTGCCATGAATTTAGATTATATGTAAAACATATGGAAATTACTTTAATATTTACAATCTGCTATATTTCAGGCACCATTGTGCCTCAATACTAATAGAACCTTTGAAGCCATTTACTCATTTTACTAACATAAATTTTAGTTAGGTGATTATAAGCCAATTTAATAATGTTTGAGATCACCAAACATTTATCAACTTATCTATTCATGCATTTAATCAATTGTTTGGCAGGTGAAAGAATTACAAGGAAATAAGATTTGCCTTCATGAGTTTCAATGTTTTGTTTTTGTTGGAGACAGAAATAATGCATGCTTCAACACATAAGTACAGGAACTTCAAGTTATGCTAAAGGCTATAAAAGTAATGAAATGGAAAAAAAACAGTGAGGACAATGTGTTTAAATACAATGATCCCATGTAAAAGAGCTAATGGATGTATGTGTAGCTTAGTGTAAGTTTTTACAAATGCCTTAGAGAATCCACTTAGGAACAAAGATGGTTTATTTTGACTCCATGTTTTAGAGGCTATTCCCTACCAAATGGCCTCATCAATTAGGACTGCTGTGCAGTGGTACTTCATGAAGGGGTGTACATGGCAAAGAAAAGGTAAAGCACAATATTAATTGTGTAAGCACATGTAGTAAAAACCAGAAGTAGCCAGTCAAATGCAAGAAATAGAAACCTGGAATGATGGGGAAGAGTTGCAGGCTAAGAGGGATCAGTAACAGAGTTGGTATGAGGTCAAACTGGGCCTTCTAGGTAGGACACAGATGTCACTTTACTGGAAGCCTTTAATCTAGGAAGCATTATTTGAATTTTTCAAAAAATCATTGTTCTGGGTGGAAAAATCATGGAAATTGGGAGGGGGACTACTTAAAACTAGGACTGTGGTTCATTCCTTAACAAATAGTATTACTGAGCAGTCAGAGGAGGGGAGAATACAAAAGAATCCAAAAGGAGAGAAGTTGTGTGTAGTATAACACATGAGGTATTGAGATATTTCAAGGAGAGAGCAGTACCCTGGTACAAGATTCTGAGTTCACATATTGTGAAGATAAAGTGATTTCACCATGAATGGTAATGAACAAATTGGGCATATCAGGTTCAGAACAGCTGGGAATCTACTAGAGATAAGGCATTGCTAGTTAAATGGGGTCCTCAACCACTTAAATGGTGCACAATCCAAGCTCAACACTTGCTCTCTTGGACCATCCCTGGTAGAAGCAGTAGGATATTGTTTCTCTGGGAAGAAGATGCTGAGGTGGAATTAAGTGTGCATAAACTTATTAGATATTAGACTTCCATTTTTAGTTGTGAACTTATTTGTACAGAGGAAATAGAAATGGAATGATTTTGTTGTTCTTTTCCATAGCAAACATTTCTTTTAATTAATACATAGAATAGTCCACTCTTACCCTTGAGAAATATGTTTCAAGACCCTCAGTGGATGCCTGACACTGAAGAAAATACTGAGCCTTTACATGTGTGCATAAACACACATGCACATGCATGCACACACACAAATTTAATGTCTTTCATCTTTTTTTTTAATTGGCAACTTCTATACTTACCGATAATAAACCATGATATTTCCCTCCCCTTCCCTTCAGTACTCCACTCTCCATCATATCCCCTTAAGCAATTATCAAATACTAGCTTTAACTTTGAAGTTTGAGATGCATTATGAAATACATCATAGATTGCTTAATCCATCTCCACAACTTAAAGGATAGATTTGTTCTTACTATAGATTTTAGTAACTTTGCAACACCATTGTTTCTTTCTTTACTAAATTGAGAACTTTAAATTTCCACCTAAATGGAACACCATACAGCTCTTTGTGTTGCAGTATCATCAGGCTTTGTGTTCAAGTAATCACAGCACTTTATCTGCTAATCCAGAGGGGTAGTAGACACCTAGCAGATGAGTAATTACAGCATAAACATGCTGGGCAAATGCATAGTTTACATCCTAGCAAGGACAAAATAGCATGATGCTAGTTTTCATTGTGTTACTTAGAACAGTGTGAATTTTAATTTTTCTCTTTAATCTTAGCTTAATAAGTCTCAAGATTTTGCACCCAATTTTTATTCAAGTTATTTCCATTAAAAAGTTCTGATTCTAAAAATTCATAATCTAAAACTTCAACACACATGAAAGCCAAATGGTCTACAAAAGATTCTCCTTGTATTTTTTTTCAATTCTAAGAGCTTTATGATGCCTTATTACCATTAACCAGTCTTTTACTATTATAAATGCATGGTCCATTGATACAAACTATTTTGAGACTGTTGTAGCATCAGTGACTAAGATGGGTGGTACATGCTACTTAAATGTTTGTTCAACTTTTTGAGATTTCTGGGAAGTCTTGGTAACTTTGCTAATTCTAGAAGACTTCTTACTCACTGTTTTGATGGTACTCACAGCATCTGTCTCTCTATTGCATGAACAGCAATCATCCTAGAAGAAGGGAATTAGAAAAGGTCTTGACATGCATGGGCTTGCCAGAATGACATCAAAAACAGTAGCATCACTGTGCCTCAGTAAATTAGGGCCATATTTCATCTTCTTACCAGAATAGTGATAAATCTTTGCTATCAGAAGCTCAACGAGGTTGTAAGCAATGTGAGCTTTATGGCAATCCACCAATCAGGCATTTCCAGCACTGATTTGGAACTGGATCCTTCAGGATAATCACCTAAGCAGTGAAGCCAGCTGCTTCCATGGGTGATCTTTCTAGCTGTCACCAGCAATGTTGCCATGGAAAACATCTTTGACAGACACACTCTTCACATTGAAGCCCACACTGTCTCCAAGGAGGTATCTATACAAAGTCTTATGGTACATTTCAACAGACTTCACTATAGTTATGAGATTTAGGCAGGCAAAGCTGAACACCACGCAGAATTTAACAATATCACACTCTAATCAGTCCATGGGAAAAAATCAATATGACTTTGTCATCTTCCCAGAAGAGCCAATGCAAGGGATTTTCTATTTGGATGAATTGGTATTAGGATGAAATCCAGGCCTTCAAATGTCTCAGCATGTATTGCCATGTTTATGAGTGACATTCTGTCCTTGGAACCATGATGATAGCACTTGCTGTCATCATTCCAAACAGAGACTGGCACATATGTTGTATCAGGGTTGAAGCCAAGTTACTTAGTGCAAGTATTATGAGACTTTTGTGGGGACATGTAAAACTAACATCTGACCTAAACTGGGATCAGCACCAACAACACAAAGAATGACTCATTCAAATTCATCTTGATTTAATATAAATCAATGGGTTTATTCATTGTTACTTACAGAAGTGGAGAGCAATTGTGGAGGACACATGATGCCAATGTCTGGCCTTCACACACATTTGTGAACCCACACACATAAACATAAATACCTACACAAGCACACTACACATATATACACAAAAAGATACTTAATTCAAACTTGTCTTGTAGTTGCTCAGACCTAAACTCTCTATTCATTCAGCACAGGGAGAGAAAAATAATGAAATCAGTTACTTTGCAGATTCATCCTGCAAATTTCCTGAAAATGTCAGAGTGGCAAACCTACAGAAATTAGAATGATGACCAAATTTGGGTAATAAGAAATAACAAGTAAAGGAGTTGAAGGGATGGTGAAACAACATGTAAACAGAAAGAGGAAATTCAAAAGAAGGCAGGGAAACAGAGCTTTGAGGTGGGAAGGGGAGTCAACTAAAACAAATGGCGTTAGAAATGTCATGATGATAGCTAAAACTCTTCATGCCACAAATAATTAATAAATAGAAATACTTTTGATATGGAGAGATAGCTAAGGGGTTAAAACCTTTTTGTCTGTAAAGCTTGGCTATGTGAGTTCAATTCCACAGAATGTACATAAGGTCAGATACTCAAAGTTTATTTGCAGTGCAAGAGGCCTAGGTATGACCATATGTCCTCTCTCTCTTCCCCCCTCCTTCCCTCTTCCTCTCCCTTTCCCCACCTCCCTTATTCTCTCTGTGCTTGCAAATAAATAAAAAGTATTTAATTTAAAAAGAATTGCTTTCATCACACAGAAATACTTTCTTTTGATTGATTCTTCACATAAGAAAATAGATTAACATAGATTTTTGTTGATTGGGTTGATTTTCAAGAAAATACCAATAAACTGGGCCCCATCAGAACTAGACCTCACATTTACCCCTAGGTGGGCTCTCATTTCTATGACCTGTCTAGAAAGCATTCAAGGCAGTGCATGACCTATGGGTAGCTCTGATTGCATTCATACACATATGTACAAGGGAACATAGTGGACAGTGTAAAAAATCCACACCCCCCTCAAAAGTAATATACTCTGTGACATTCATGTATGGGTTCTGAACTCTGAGCTGCCATTTTAATGCAACCAAACTCCAGTATTTCACAGCGCTAGTTCTTGCAACTTAGAAACTTAGAAATCAGTAGTTTTGCTCCTAACATTTCATTAGATTGTGTATGGTATACATACTTTTTTGGTTCTAGTGGTCCTTATTTTTACTTTAATATATGATGCATTTTCTGGGGTTTTCCTTGTAAAATCAGCTTATTTGCTTTCAGGTAGCTCCAAAATGCAGGTGTGTTAAATGACTATAGTCGCCAACAACACAGTGTATTATAGAAATCCAAATTGCTAAAAGTGACAGAAAATGTTATGTTTCTAGAAACTTCAAAAGAATTAGAATGGTTGGCACATGAAAGAGATTTCATCTCTTTTTCAAAGTGATGCAGAGTAAGCTTTGGAACTTAGCAATAAATTGGTCAGTATAAAAAGTACATTGGCTTTCACTCTCTTCTAGTCTGTGCTCGGGGTCAGAAAAAATGCCCCAATCTGATGAGTCATTAGAGACTAGTATGACAAGAGCATGGCTTCCCACAGTTAGCTTGCTGTCATCATTCCTAAACATAGCAAACTACTCATTAAACAGTCAAATAAAAGCATGACAGCCTGCAGTTATATTTTGCTGCTTTAGTCATCCTAAAGCAGCATCATATAGAAAGATATGACCGAAAATAAAGTCCACAGTTTGAGAAAAGAACACATCAGGATGGGTGATAGTCTGTAAGTTGAAAATGGACCAAATGGGAAAAGGAAATAAAAGCTCCCTGTTTTAAATTATTAGAAAATGTAAAATTACAGATGTTAGCTTGATTTCCTACTGGGCTTGGGTTACATTAATCCATATGAAGCCATACAAAATACAGAAGGGTCAAGTTCTAGTGAGCACTATACTCAGTAACAAAAGCTCTAAGGCCAAGGAGAGAACAGAAAGCCTCTGGCAAGTATAGAATACCAAGTCAAAAAAAAAAGTGAGAAAACACACTCTATGTAGCTTAGTGTAGACAGTGACTTATTAAAAGACAAGAAATGGTGGAGAAATATGATACTGACATAAGGAAATGAAAATAACTGGTAGGTAAAAGACAATTAAATTCAACTTAATACCTGTGGGTATTATTATAGTAAATATAGTACCCCTAATACCTGAGTTTCACAGATGCCACAATTATCTTTATGTTAATCCCTAGAATAAATGCTAAAATGAAAAAGAGATTTTTGTCATATTTAGGACTTCATGGGCATTTTGCTTCTATGATGAAACAACATCGGATAGTCAGAAAAAAAGGAAGCTTAAGTGAGAACATATACTTCATATCATATACTTAATTATAGAGGAGAGAAAATCCATTAGCCTGGAAATACACTAAAGTCTTATCATTAGAATGGCATGAAGTTGGCAATGATCTGGTTGATTCTGTACTTAATGCCCTATCAATATTCAGTGATCTCTCAGTCTGTCACATTAGCCATATGGTGATTCAAATTAGGTTGTAAGTAAGCCAGGTCAATGCATACCACTAATGATATGTTGCTTTCCAGTATTTAGTGCCTTCACAGAGCTGATTTGCCAGCACTAATTCTATGGAGCGGAAACCGATGTAGAGTCCAAAAGCATAAGCAAAATATTTCTTCACCATGCTACTAGCACAAAGTAGTGGATTCTTGGCATATAGTGAGGTGACATGATTCTGTAGTAGGGAAGCAGATAACAAATGTGCACTTCACAGCCCAGTGAAAGGATACTTTCCACATATGGCTGAGCCCCATGGAGGGTGGGAATAATTGTTATAAGGCTCAGCTGACTCTTTCCCAATATGTACAAGGTATCTACTTCTATTCTGTCCCTTCTTTTCATGTAGACTTATGCCATTTGCAAATTAAGTATTACAGGAACAAACCAAGGTCAGAAAGAACAAGTTCCTAGCACTGAGAAAACAGCCTTGGAATAGACAAGGTGAATCCATTATCCTTATGGGGTCTGGGAAATTAGGGACTCTGGCATCTTAGCCTGATAGGTTTGTGGAGGAAGAAAAATATTTAGAGCTATTTAAACATTTTAGTGTACAAACACACACACACACAACTTAAAAATATGGAAAATCTTATCAACCCAAAGCATTATGCCAAAAGAATTTCCTAGTGGTTGCTACAATATGAATGGCATATGGTAGTATGTCTACCAAAAGTAATGTTAATGTATAGTTCTCAAAAAATTATTCATTTGTGCCCTATCATCATTTTTAACTCACCAATAGTAGAGAAAGTGCCATATTTAAAAGCATTTGAAAGATGGACATTAAGAATCAGTTTGCCTGTGAAGCCAAAGGATCCAGATTTGATTCCCCAGGACTCACGTAAGCCAGATATACGAGGTGGTACATGTGTCCAGATTTCGTTTGTAGTGGATGAAAGCCTGGGCGTGCCCATGTAAAATAAGAAAAAAGAAAAAGAAAAAGAAAAGAAAAAAGAGTTTAAAGGAGAAATCTGAACAAATTGCTAAGTTAGAAGTTAGAAGACTGACTGACATGTCCTGAAATCAGTGTCATCAACTTTTCAGATTTAGTTCTAACATTGGAGGATTTGTTTGCTGAAAATTCTTAGTCAAATTAAATATTATAATACAATTCCAGGTGTGACTCAGGAAACTTAGAACAGGCATGAATTGATACAAGCATCTTGTTGCCATGGATTTTTCCCCCAAGTCTGTAATTTTTTTTTCAAGGAAACAATACTGTATTTCATTTATTTTCTTTCCATCATGTATCTCTTTGGTGATATAGCCTACTCAGTTAAGCATACAGATTCTGCCCTATGAATGACAAGTTATTGTTATAAGTGTAGTCACCCCATTATGGACTAGAGAGCTCCAGCATCTCCCAGGTCATATAGCCTTTTCAGAGCAGAGATGAAGTGAAGCCTAGCATCCTGCCTTCACTTCTTGGGTTTCCCAACACACAATCATGCTCATCTATTTAAAACTTGTATATTATATCTTATAAGCTTTAAACATGAATATTTTTAAATGTATTCTTTTTTATAAAGTAGTTCTCATGTTTGCTCTAGTTCTGTACTGCAAAGGCTACAGAAGTTTCTGTATGTAAGAGCTTGATTAGCAGATAAAGTTATCCTTCTAATTGCCTATGTATGAATGGTATTAAATCATAAACAGCCATTCCCTAGGATAATTTGCTAAGCAGGATTTATGTTTTAGAGCCTACAAACTCTATGTTCCTAGTACAGCAGAGCTAAAAACACAGGGAGTCATAAAACTCCTATTATGATTCAAGGCATGTAATTCTGGGAAAGAAAACAGAACCAATATTAATGCGTCATTTCCAGGCTTTGAACCCTGGCCTTTGAAAGACGAAAATAAGCATCTCATTTGAATATGACAGTCCAAATCTGAAATGCTTCTGTCCATGTTCTTTACTACCTTTATGCTCAGTAAAATACTATGAGGATAATTTTTAACATGACTTACTTTATGTAGAGCTTCAAGCCTTATATAAAATCAGTCCTAGCTGCCTACAAACCCAGTTACTTGGGAGGCTGAGGATCAAGTTGAAGGTCTGGGCTACATCATGAGTTCAGGGCTAACCTACTTAGAACTTATTTGAAATACTTGGCATGTAGCTCATTGATAAGGTATTCACCTAGAAGCATGAAGCTATAGTTTATTCCCCAGTACTATAAAAAACAAGCAAACAAATACTAATATTTCTCATGCAGAATAAAAAATTATACATATTGAACAAACCATAAGGAGAGATTGAGATATAAAAATCAAACATATTCCAAACTTGGAGACAAAATTTGATATTATAGATTTGCTGTATTTTCTTTAAGTTTTTCTTTGGTTTAAGGTGTAATAGATTCATATGGGACTTCTAGAATACTCATGTCAATCTGTTGAAAGAGCAATGTGAATATAAATGGTTACCTGTGCCTGTTCTGTTGAATAATAATAAAGAAAATGGACAATTCCAAAATCTTGGAAGTAGAGAAAATAATTGGGAGAAATAGCTATAAACCAAAATCTAAATTGCACTTTCCTCTTACAAACTGTTAGTTACCATTTAAGCATAAAAAAAGTCAGTTTTCCTTCTTATCAGTTAATAAAAGTTATAAGAACTGATCCAAGGCAAGTGACGTTCTATAGCTGATACAATGTAGATCAGCTCATTAATTGGGTTTATAGTATTTTTACCATTTAAAATTAACTGATTTGACTAGTAAGTGGACATAAATATATACCTCTGTTTAATGCCACTGATACTACATGCTATAATTAGCTATAAATATAATATTCACTATAATCCTCACTGTGAAATAGGGTATTTTCTGAAAGAACTCACTAGAACTTTGGCAACATTTTTCTTTTTCTAGAATTCCTGCTATACACAGAGAATCAATTCAGTTTATTGTTTGCAGTTATCCAGCCAGGTACTACTTGAAGTGATAAGAGCCTAGCAGTGCTTTTGGTTTGATCTTTTTGGTGTTGGTGAGAAATATAGTATCCATCATTTGTTGGGACAACCACCCCTAGACCCATGCTTTCACTTAAGACAACACTGTGTGAATGGCCTTGAGTCCAAAGAGTGTCATACATATTTTAGAATGGGACTCATGTGAGGTCTAAAACAACAAAAATTATTAGAAAGGAGAAGAACAGCGATTAAAGAAGTTTATGGTAAAGAGAACAGTGAGAAGTTAGCTCATGGGTCAATGATTTTTTGTTTGTTTGTTTTGTTCTGCTAGCAGAGAGAGAATGAGTGAGTATGGGCATGCCTGGTCCTCTTGTTGCATTAAACAAACTCTAGACACATCTACCTATTGGAGCATCTGGCTTTAAATAGATACCAAGAAAATCAAAGAGACAGGATACCAATAAATTTCAATAAACTTTAGAGCAAATATTATGGTCTCTTTTCCTGCAGAAGTCACTAATAAATATCTAAGAATATGGTTTACATAGACTAGCTGTAAATGAAGTTCACTGTGCTCTGTGGGATCCACAACTTTAATATCATAGCTCAGAAAATTGGTATTTGGAGAGTATGCTACACAGACACCCATGAAAGAGGAGAAAATCTGTGTGTTCCCCTCACATTGATGGCTAGGTCCCCAGTCAAATGGTTTGACTTTGAATGGACTCACTATTAGTAATAATTGGTGTTTTTATGACATAAGCAGTGATATATTTTTTGGACATTTCCTCTGATCTTGACCTCCAAAGGTAGAGAATTGTTTCTGAACTGTGCGGTCTTACAAAGTTCTGCAGGAAAATTAATTTTTATCAAAATAAATTTTTATCATTTTCACTCAGTGGATAATTAAAATCTGTAGGATCTGGTAGATATTGTTAGGGAATTCTGGGTCTTATAAGAAGTATCTAATATCCCAAGGCAGACAAGTTTCTAATCACCATTTTTTTTTGTCCTAGGTAATAGTTGCATAGAATTTAAAATTCATTCTAACAATATTTTTCATCTAATAGTGCCCAATTCTCTGGGTCAAACACTCATAGAATCTTCTCTAGAGGAGTTTATAATCCTTGGGGGAAAGGTTGACTCAGCTTCAAAGTTGATTCTAGACTGTCTGACTTTCACTCAGATTTATTTATTTATTTATTTTTATTGACAACTTCTTTAATTGTAGACAACATCCCATGGTACTTCCCTCCCTTCTCCCACTTTCCCCTTTGAAACTTCACTGTCCATCATATCCCCTCCCCCTCTCAATCAGTCTCTCTTTTCAGTTTGATGTCATGATCTTTTCCTCCTATTAGGATGGTCTTGTGTAGGTAGTGTCAGGCACTGTGAGGTCATGGATATCCAGGTCATTTTGTGTCTGGAGGAGCACATTGTAAGGAGTCCTACTCTTCCTTTGGCTCTTGCATTGTTTGCACCCCTTCTTCCACAATGGACCCTGAGCCTTGGAAGGTGGGTTTGAGATGTGTCAGTGCTGAGCACTCCTCTGTCCCTTCTTCTCAGCACCATGTTGCCTTCTGAGTCATCCCAAGGTTGCCACCATCTGAAAAGAGAAGCTTCTCTAACCAAAAGTGAGAGTAGCGTTACTTAATGTTCATATTCACATATTAACACTACTCTCACTTATGCTTAGAGAAGCTTCTCTTTTCAGATGGCGATGACCACTGGGATGACCCACAAGGCAACATGGTGCTGAGAAGAAGGGATGGAGGAGTGCCCATCACTGAAACACCTCTGTCACACCCTCCAAGGCTCAGGGACCATTGCGGAAGAGGGGGGCGGATATAATGGAAGAGCCAAAGGAAGGGTATGACTTCTTACAATGCTACTGCCCAGACAGAAATTGGCCTCGATAACCATGACCTTGCAGTGCCTAGCAATACCTCCGCAAGACCCTCAAACTAGAAGAAAAAGATGATGACATCAAATTAAAAGAGAGACTAATGGAGAGAGGGAGGGGATACAATAGAGATTGGAGTTCTAAAGTGGAATGGGGGAGGGGAGGGAAATATCAGGTGGGGTTTTTTTGTATGTAAGTATAGAAGTTGTCAATAAAAAATTCATTTAAAAAAAGAACATGGTCAGGATCTCAGCAGCTGGGACAGGTGGTTGGGGAGACTCAAGGATTTAGTGAGCTACCTGACAGTGTGGGAATCAGCATACTCTCTACAGTGCTCCTTCATGCCTGCCTACTTGAGGTCTGCTAAGACCTACCCACCCTGGAGCCCACAGATCATGCCTGATATTACCCCAGGAACTGAAACATCATAAGGAGGATGCCATTTTGAATGGAAGCACAAATTCTTTCTTTTTCAAATAAGCCAATTTTCCTGCTCATCAGCAGTTTTTTCTTTTTCTTTTTCTTTTTTTTGTTTTTTTTCGAGGTAGGGTCTCACTCTGGCCCAGGCTGACCTGGAATTAACTAAGTAGTCTCAGGGTGGCCTTGAACTCACGGCGATCCTCTTACCTCTGCCTCCCGAGTGCTGGGATTAAAGGTGTGCGCCACCATGCCCGGCAGCAGTTTTCTTATGTATGATTCAATTCATCACTCCTGAACCAAGGAAAGAAATGAAAACAAAACATTCATATGATGAAATTAATCAATATGTAATTTTCACTTGTATAGCTCTGTAAATTTTTTTTTTTTTTTTTTTTTTTTTGGTTTTGAGGTAAGGTCTCACTCCGGCCCAGGCTGACCTGGAATTAACTATGTAGTCTCATGGTGGCCTCAAACTCATGGTGATCCTCCTACCTCTGCCTCCCAAGTGCTAGGGTTAAAGGCGTGTGCCACCATGCCCAGCGTCTGTAAAATTTTACATGTATTTTCCTCTCATTTCACTTCACTTGGAGAAGCCTTTAGATCAATGTTATTCCAACTTGTGGACGACAAGGTTGTGAGTTAGATTGCTTAAGTGACATCACTATCACATGGTTCATAGATGGATGAAATTAGAAAACCTAATTAATCTGCCTCTAAATTCTTTGACGCTATTTATTTCTCTTCCTATTTCCTTCCTACAGACTAATCCAATGCGAGAAGGCCTTCTCACACTGTGGAGTTGAGGTTATTTGAATGAAATCTCTGGGTTCATGTGCTCAATGTTTGACCCCCCCAGTTGTTGGTAATTTGGGAAAGTTGTGGGTCGTTTGGGAGATGGAACCTTGCTGGAGCAGGTGACTCACTGGAAGCGTGTCTTGAGGTGTATTAGTTCAGCACACAGGGTGTTCAGAGGGACTTGTTGCCATCTAGACACAAGGTTTACTTTTTCCTTTAATAAAGGTGATGTTTTCCTTATATGTTCAATCTTGTTCTTGTTGGTTTCTTCAGGTCTATGTACCCTTGATTAAAAATACCTATAGGATGCTTGTAAGTGACTTAAATGAACTGGACAATTTGAATAATTTCCTTCTCTCAACAAATATTCATAACACACTTTTCTTATCTATTCATTATTCATTTATTTTGCTGTTTTAGGGCTGGAACTGAAGCAAGCAGCTGATTGCTGAACTCCATACCAGCCCAATTTCTATTTTTACCATGTGTATTTTGGGATTAAAAATGCTAAAAAAGTTGCTCAGATAAGTCAAGGAAAGAAGAATCTGCTGCTTGAGTCCCTTTGGCACTGTGTGGAGTACTTTTACATGAACCTGAGAGCTGACATCTTGAATATTATGTGAATCTTTTTGGCAGACTAATGCTTTTCTTTCTCCCTTAGCAAATTTTAGCTACTTTGGTTAAGTGAAGGTCATACTTGATTATATAGTGAGTTTGATGTCAACCTGAGTTACATGTAACCATGTGTCATTTTTTAAAGTAAAAACAAGAACCTAATATTATCTGAGATATTCACTTTTAAGAAGTTGTTGAAATTACATCACATAACTACTTAGATAGTAAACATTTTAAGATATAGCTATGTAACAAAATACTACATACTGAAATAGACAATATTTTGTTGCACAATCTATATTCCTCTTAATACAAAGAAAACATGGTTTCTGTAATAAAAGAATCTTGGTAGTATTACAGACCCTGCCCTACTTAGAGAGCACAGCCTTGAAAGAGTAACTTCTGGAATGTTCCTACCCAGAAGTGGGCAAACTTATTCTAGATGCAGAGCCTGAGAAAGGTGAGAGAGCTAATTTCTGGTACCCATATCCTAGGAGTGGATTAACTACCTCTAGCAGCAACCCAAGGAAACATGAAACTGAAGAGTTTAGTTTAAGCCATTAGTAAACCTAATGCATCTGCTGTCCCCTCTGCTCTGATGTCACTACAGTTTTGGCTTCTTCCACATACAGGTACTCATTGGCACTTTTATTGAACAGCCAAAACCCAGTAATATTTGGACAAGTAGAACATTGTATGAACTAAGGGTAAGGGACTTTCAACCTTGGTTAATCCTTAAACATTTGTTAAAAGAAGGGACTTAGAGGTATGAGAACACATATAGACTCTGATCACAAAAACAATCACATTAAACCTACCTGTTGCCTTAAACAGATCTGTGGGCCCATATTTACCAACCTCCTTGTCTTCAATACTATGATCATCACTTCTTATGCATGTATGTTTGTACTGACTTTAGAATCCAAGGATGCCTCTGAAGAAATTGGGTAAAGAGTATATATTAAGATAAGTCAGCATCTCTAAACATTGCTTGCCAATATTGGTTATCTATTCTGTTCAGACTAAAGGTACACCAAGGCAGAGAAAACCTAGTCATATTGTTTTAAGTATTTAAAAAATTAAATTCTCTCTACCCAAAATGGCTTCAAGTGCTCCATTACTTTTTACAACCCACCAACTTTTGCAACACTTTATTTCAAAAATATCTTTTTGTGTGCTCATGACTTCACTTAGCACCAAGACAACAGTATGTCATTATTCTAAGCCAACCAATTCCCTGTCTTTCCAGACATCCCCACTTTCAAGGCAGCAGCATGCAGATGATAGACAACAAAGCTTCAATGGCTTTTGAATAGCAAATCAGATGTTATTTAGGAAAATAGTTTCATTCCCCATCTAGTTCAAGATATTATATACATAATTATTAAATTGCTAGGCAGTATATTTTTGGTTAAGAATCATGTACTTTGAACTGCATAACTGTATGAAAAATCACTTCTACTCTTAGCTGAAAGATTCACATTTATTTTGTTTATCCTGAATCTTTGGGCTTGACATAGTTATTTCCCAGGTGGTTTGATGAATAGTCTTGAAAAATTAGATTTACTCTTTACTTCACTGAATAAATTTCGAATTTTATGGTATAGTATGTGAATATACATGATTACTAGAGTCATATGTGTAGAGGTATCATAGGCTAAACACTATGGGAATTATATTTTCAGATTTAAAATATATCCTAATTTTTAAAGATCTCTTGTACAGTAGAGTACTTATATTGTAATCTTAAAACTTAGTTAAGAGGATCAGTCTTGCATTAACTATGCTAAAAGGTAAAACAGGGGCTGGAGAGATGGATTAGTGGTTAAGGTACTTGCCTGCAAAGCCAAAGGAACCAGGTCAATTTCCCAGGGACCCATGTAAGCCAGATACCCAAGGAGGCACATGCATCTGGAGTTCTTTGCAGTGGCTAGAAGCCCTGGCAGCCCCATTCTCTCTCTCTCTCTCTCTCTCTCTCTCTCTCTCTCTCTCTCTCTCTCTCTCTCTCTCTCTATCTATCTGCCTATTTCTGTATCTCACTCTCAAATAAATAAATAAATAAATAAATAAATAAATAATAAACATACTAAACAATAATTGGCACTATTACTTTAAAAAAAAAAAGGATGACGTCCTGAGTTTGGGTCCCCAGAACCCACAAAAAGCCTGGCATGATGGTACACACCTGTCATCACTGTGTGATTACATTCTCATTCTTTCTCTCTCTTCCTCTTTCTTTATTCTTGCAAATAATTAACTGTTTTTCTTTAAAGTTTAAAGCACAAAAACCAACAAACTAAATAATAGGAAGCAACCTTGATTAACCCAGCTAAGGACTAGAACAGAGGCCGGGGTGACTCAACAGAGAGGAGATTGGCAGACTGGAGCAGTTCTGGCAATCTTGACAAGAACAGGAGGACATGCAGATGGATGCAGTCATCTCTAGTCTAGAAATATCTCCTTAGGGATGTCCATTCGCGTGAAGCTGAATCTTTGATTCATGCTGTAGGATATAATTTCAGGCCAAGTCAATGTGAGACAAAGTTGAGTTTATTGATTAAGTATCTCATTAATACAAGAAACTTGTGTTTATCAAAGGAACCCTAAGTTAAAATAAAGCAAGAAATACACACACACACATAGGCAAGTGAAAAAGATTTAGTGATCAGAATTTATAGAATTTTTAAAAATCAAAAAGAAAATTAAGAAGATAATGCAAATGAAATATAAGTAAAATATGAGCCAGGTGTTCAAACAGAAATGGCAAATGTATGAGAGCTTTTCAAATCAGAAGTCAAGGAAATGAAAAGTAATACCACCTTAAACTCAGAAAGTGAGCAAAAATTTCAAGAATTGGCACTAACAGATGACTATAAAAATTTAGAAAACAGAGGTTGGATGGGGCTCTCTCTGGTACTGTGGCCAGGCTTCTATACTGGATCCATAAATGCAAACTAGTCACGCTACAGAAACTGAGACAATGCACAAATGAGGAGAGCAGCATGGCAATGTTCAGAGCAGTATTTCTTGTCATAATGAAATATAATGGGGACAAAAGAGCTACACATCCAAAGAGCCCAAATATCTGGCATCGGATTTTGATATTCACATGTAAATGCATTCTATTCAATGAAGGGCCCAGAAAAAAAAATGTCTTGTTTCCTAAAGAATGACATATGTATAAATTATACTATATAATAAACAATGATTGGAAATAAGTAAACAATACCCACTAAAAACTGAAATCATGGTCTAGGGAGATGGATCAGCTGTCAAAGGCACTTGCTTATAAAGCCTGGGGGGTCCTGGTTCAGTTTCTCAGCATCATGTAAAGCCAGACACATTGGTCAATGTTTATGGAGTTTGTAGTGACAAGAGACTTTTGTATATCAATTTGTGTATGTGCACACATATGTAAATAAATATGATATTTTTTATTTTTATTTATTTATTAGAGAGACAAAATGGGCACACCAGAGCCATTAGTCACTGCAAACGAACTCCAGACACATGTACCACCATGTGCTTCAGGCTTCTGTCAGTTCTGGGGAGTCAAATCTATGTTTTTAGGCTTCATAGGTAAATTCCATAACTATTAAGCCATCTCTCCAGCCCTAACAATTAAAAACAAAACTTACAAATGAAAACATACAGATGCTTATCAGTAAATGCAAACCAACAAATTCCAATGACTTTTACTTTTTCTTTATACCATCTGGGTTTTCAAAAGTTTTGTCAATATTTTAAATTGAAATACATTGGGCCAGGCAGGGTGGCATACACCTTTAATCCCAGAATTTGGGAGGCCCAGGTAGGAGGGTAGCTGTGAATTTGAGGTTACCATGAGAATACACAATGAATTCCTGGTCAGCCTTCTAGCCTGGGCTGGAGCAAAACCCTACCTTGAAAAACAAAAACAAAAAGATAAATTGATAATGGCCATCATCTGTCCAAACAATTTGCAGTATAAGATACCCAGCAGGACACAACCTGTCGTAATGCTCAAACAAGCGTAGTAGTGGCACACAGCCATGGTGGGTAACCAACTGCTCTTGATTTGGCTAATAGAGCCACTCAGTGGAATGGAACTCATTGCTGGAACTGGGAAATAAGTCAAAACCATGTACAAAATATAAGCTCAGTCTCCAAGATCAAGATACCACCAAATGTGGGCTAGAAGAGAGCCTATACATATAAAATTCCCTCCAAAATATCTATGGCCATCCCTTCTATCTAGTACTAACTTCTCTCTCCGCTGGAGAATTTGCTTATCTTTTTCAGATGGACAATGAACCTGAAGGGAAGATCAGCCAATCACACCTCACCAGGGCCCCAGCTGAAACCACAGAGTAATGCAGGGGAAGGGCAAGAATATAGCATTCATAGTGATCAATACACCAGAAAAAGGCTGAAGGAGATAAACACAGAGAACATCCAACTCCAACTTAGCCAAATATCCAGAGACACAGAGGCTCCTAAAACTTCATCACTAAAGGAGAACTAAAATGACCCCAATGTGGTGCAGGGAAATTCACGGAAGAGGGGGCAGAAAGAATGTTAGAGCCACAAGTTGGGGCATTATGCACAGAGACTTGGCCTACCCCCCAAAACTCTTGACTACCCCCACAATGCATGACCTACATTCCCCATTGATGAGGTTCCCTTTGGAAGCGGGAGGACAGGGAGGAGGATAATGGAGTCAACATTATGAATGTAAAACCAGAATAATATAAATAAAAAATAAATTATAAAAAAGAAAGATAAATTTAAATATAAGTTCAGGAAAACTCTCCTGGTTACGAAAAATAAAGTTGTAAGAAATCTTTACTGGTATGCAACTTTTAAAATGGAATAGAGAATAGAAAGCTAGCTAAAGTTAGCAAGTCACTTGAGATTGTGTAGATACTATTAAAAACCATTTAAAGAGAGAAACTAAATTATAAGTAACCTATAAAGAGATTATAAGCTCCAGTTTGTATTATTATTTTTTATAATTTATTTTTATTTATTTATTTGAGAAAGAGAAAGATAGACAGAGAATGAGTGCACCATGGCCTATAGTCACTGCAGATGAACTCCAGATGCATGCTTTATGTGGTACTAGGGAATGGAACCCAGGTTCTTAGGCTTTGAAAGCAAGTGCCTTAACCACTGGACCATCTCACCAGCCCTGCATTATTTTTAAAATTTGAGTTTTATTTTCCTCTATATATCATTTTGCTTATGTTATTGTCATAGCTAAAATTGTTATTATTGACTAAGAATACATAATAATTATAGAAATCTGTTCAGTTTTCCTAGTTTTGGGCTAAGAGATTGATTTATATGTACAATTATAGACTTCTGGACAAATTCCTTTAACTATTAAGCTACTTGCTTAGAAACTTCACTCAGAAAACAAAAAGAAAGCAAACAAGACCTAGTAGGTATTTTGCAGTTTTATACTACCTAGAATGAATAAGAAATGTTCTGGTGATTATAGTCAATTATTTTAAGTGAATGGGAGGTGTGATATTTGTTTGATAAGAGCACAGACATTGAAAGCTAGAAAGCATAAATAATACATTTTGATCAGGATTATATAGTTGGAATCATGTGAAATAGCAGGGAATATACATGCAAATGAAACATAATGTTCAGTCTTTAGAATTATTAATTTATTATTTCATGGAATAGCACATATAATGTCTGTGACCCCTTAAATCACGGATATTCCATAAACTCAGACAAAAGGCTATCACCTTTCTTGAATGGTGAATTTTCATAATAAGTTGTCAATCATCATCAATAAGTAAAAATATAATTTCTAAAGATGTAAATACCTGTGAATACTGATGGGTGTATTGTATATTGTGTGCATTATAGACCTTCCTCCAAAATAGTGAGGAAGGCTTTATCTATGAACACCATTTGTATAATAAAATCAAGCAAATATAAGCCAGTTCTTTTACTTGAAAATTTTGTGTTTTGAAAAGTCTTCCACTGTGTGCTTCATTACATTATAAAAATAGTCCATATTTCTATGCAGATAACAGCAGTACTCATAAGTTTGCTACTTGTGCACTTGAAGAAGCTTTTTGTTTTTCTGCCTTGCAAACTGGTTTATCTACTAAACGAAAGAGTGTTGGTTGGATAGCTGGAGCAGTCATAGTCCAGTTATGTCAGAGAGGCACTTATTCTTCCCTCTTAATATTTCTTGATTTTATCCAAAATGGTAGGTACAATAAATATTTTAATTTTATTGAAAACTTAATATTAGTAGGTTATACATTTATTGCTTATGCTATGACTGGAAGCCAATCCTCTTGTGCCTTTAGCATTGCTTGCCTGCACCGTATTTCTCCCCAACCTTACTGCTCTGCTCTGATCTCCTTCTAATACATCACATCAAGTTTCTGCATCTCCTGGGAACTTTCCCACATGCTTTTGCACTGTAATTGTTTTCAAGCATTGGAACTGTCAGGCATCTTGCAGGTGTCAGGTAAAGCACAGAGAATGATAAATGTGTGAATTCTCCACTACTGCCTGTCAGCACCAGTAGGATTGTTACCAGTGTGATCTATAGGGAGGTCAAATCTGTTCATACAAGCAGGAATGTATAGGTCACCAAATAGACACAAACAAGGCTATGTTTCTGGCTGTGAAGAAATAAGAGACAAAGATTGTGTAAAACCATTGAGATAATCCCCTTGAGCACATGAGATAGGTTTTTATTGCACATGTAATTTCAGCAAGTCTGGAGCTCTGTTTGTAAACTCATATTCGTTCACAATAGAATGTGCCACATCATTCTTCAATTTAAAGTTTATGGAGTATCATTTTTTCCCCTGAGACCATGATGAAATTTTGATAAAAACATCAGTACTCTGCAATTTACATTGGGGATAATTTTAACTTTGTGTTAAACAATGTGTCTTTTAAAAAGTATAGATTCTCAACATCTTAATATCATGTATTTTTCTTTGTCAAATTAATTATTTGTTAAGGTTTTCATATAGCTAAATCTTGAAGACAATTCTGGGTCATTTGGTCTTTTGTGCTTTTGTTTGCTATAAGTAAAAAAAAAAGAATTTTTAGTCCTGCAAAATGAATTTACTGAATGGAAAGAGTGTTACATAGAAGGATTAGATGAATATTGATTAATGATGCAGTTTCTCGAAAAGCTGATTCCATTTTAGGTTGCTATTCAAAATATATGATTCATAAATATCAGTTAACTTTTATATATTCTACCCATCATCCAATACATCCAATAGACTCTAATAACGAGCCTACAACATTGCCCAGTAATATATATATATATATATGTGTATATATATATATATATATATATGTCAGAAATGATTTGAATTAATTGAGTTTTGGAGATTGTTAGTGTGTTATACCACATATTTAGCAAAGGAGAAAGATGCTCATGAAGTATTTATTAGAATTTGAATATGGGGAAGGTTTATAGCCTAGGTCCTGAGATGGATCACTATATCTGTGTTTGATAACATTTTATGTCCACTTTATTTCATATTGTCCTGGCATTCCCCCTTCTCTGTGCATGAGAAGTAGGTCCACTCAACCCATGCACCACACAAAGTTTCACTGAAGACATGTGTCAGAGTAGGTGTTACTATCTTTTTCATTTCATTTAGGCCAATAACCAAGGCCAGGCTTCTGCATGATCTAATTATAAAATTCCTATCTTTGTTACAGGTGAAAAACAATATTCCTGCAAATAATGACAAGTTCTTTTTTAAGTATTTTATTTATTTATTTATTCATTTATTTACTTGAGAGAGAGAGAAAGGGAGAATGGGAGCACCAGGGCCTACAGACACATACACCACCTTGTGCATGTGGCTTATGTGGGTCTTGGAGAATCAAACTTAGGTCCTTTGACTTTGCAGGCAAGTGCCTTAACCACTAACCCATCTCTCCAGCCACAATAATTGCAAGTTCTAACTGACATGTTCCAATAGGAATGAATATACTGGAATGGATCTGGTCTTAGAGATGAAATTCAAGACATGATAAGGGGATTTGTTGAAATAGGACAACTATGACACATAATTAAGCTACCCAACAAAGAAAATTGTGTATGTTAGCACCACACAGCCAACACTATTGGAAGAAAATGGTTCACAGAAAATTCAGTATCTGTGCTACAGAGGAGCCTTGATGGAGGAGGAAGCATGCTCAGAAATAAAAGCATTAAAAGAGTAAGGTTTTAGATGATTATTTCTCCAAAGTCCACAAGACATTTCCCCCATACAGTACTGAAGATAGCTATAGTGTGAGGAGCAGAGTCCATGTTGAGAATGGATGGATACATGGAATTGATATTTCAAACAAATCCTATAATTTCTGAATACTGGCACACAATTATCAGCAGTAGAGTTTATATAATTATAGTAAGAAGACTTAGACAAGAGACAGTAAATGTAGCAAGACCAGACTATGTACCTAAGTCATAGAAAGAGTGGTCATGAGGTGCTACCAGTAAAGGGCCCACCCCTCAGCACTCATCTTTAAAGCTGTAAGACAGATTAAATGTGCATCTCAGATCAGGGACATTTTTCTGTCTAAGGAAATGGGCAAGTCTACATATGGAGTAAACTATAAGTGTCGGGGATTTAATTATGAGAATGGACCTCAAATACTGGAAAATAGTTTTGTGGTGCATGGAAACCCATGTTTCCTCATCACTTTTTAAAGATCACGCTATGGCTTATCATATATTTTTCTGTCTGCTGTGCTACAACCAAATGTCTGATGCTGGACAAATTTAAAGAACAGCAATATACTTCTATCAGTGAGAAAGTGCAAATTTAAAGTGGGGGGGGCAGTTCCTTGCAGATGCATTGTCAGGGCATCTTCACATGGCAGAAGGTGACAGGGTAAGAGAACGAACCCTTGCATAGAGTTTCCTTCCTTCATAAGAATCTTCATACCATTTATGAGGGAGAGCCCTGATGACATACTTGTGTCATAACAGCTGCATCTCTTAGGATTAGCATGATAGTCATTGCTTCAACCTCTGCATGTTAGAAAAAGCAGTTCAAACAAGAACACTATTTAACACAATTCCAAGGATAATTAAGATTCAGTAGCTCCACATAGAACTGGTTCAATCTGTCTCTTTATTAAGGTCATTTTCCTTCTGGAATCATATAACTGCTAAACCAATTGCTGCTAGTTACTTCTTGAAGTATTTTCTCAGAGAATCTAGATCAAGATTGAAAAATAAGATATTGAACAACCTGTTTCTATAACTGAGAAAATGTATTCTAAATTTTATAGATAACTTTTTTTCCCATGCAGAAAATATTTACCTAGAACATGACTCATCTATATGTTTGTTTTCTTAACTCCTTGCCCCTTCATTAACATGAAGATAATGTTCAAATACAAAATAGTCATGTAAGAATGATGAAAATCAGCAGTGTATCAAATCTGATGTATACAAGGATCAGATTATAAATATTTATATGGGCTATTTTTAACTTTAATCATTTCAAGGGATAGCCTTTATGTTCATAAGAGTATTATAGTATATTAATTTTATAGAATGTATTTGTTGTTCATTTTCAAGGTAGTATAGTTAGATTTCATGCCCTAAGGTTATCAAAAACAAAAGTTAGTTAATAAAATATGCTCAACAACTTTGGAAATTTTGTTACCTAATCTTCCAAATATCATTTTTATCTCTTGAAATAATTTTTGATAGAGAAATAGAGTGTGGTCACATGGCTGTAGATGTTAAATACTTTTAATGTAAATTTACCCAGTGTAAAATTACATAGCACTCATTAAAATAGTGAACATGCTGGATAAATTCATACTTCTTGGTGGATTTATGCAAAATTGTTATTGCAATTAATGTCAGTTCTCTAAAGAGAAGTGTCTCTTTCCATTACAACTTATGAAGCCATATGAGTTGATGAATGCTGTGTCACCAGAGACTGGAAATGAAGAGCTGATAAATTTCATTTGAAAAAGTTATGATCTATTAATTTTACATCATTTTGTAGTAAGTGAATGGAATTAGTAATAGAGAAAGATAAAAGTCCCTGATCTTTGTAGCATATGGTGAGTTTTTCTACTGAAATCAGACTTCTTTGAAATACAGACCCATCAAGAACTTTTTATATGCCCAAAGTCAAAATTATTTTCTATTCACTATAGACAATTTATCTTTTGAATGAAAGTATCACCCCTAATAATTTTATTTAAAAAGTTAATTTCAAATTGGTTTCTGTTTGAACTTCTAAAATATTCATTTTGCTATTTTTTAATGTGGAGTCTTTCCATTTTGGAAAATTAAAAAAAAATTCTTTTCTTTCTGTCTTATTTTCATAGACCTGTTCTAATAATTTTGCTGGTAGAGGACGTCTGAATGGTATTTGATCATTTAGTAGCTCAGAGATACCTTTGCCCTCATCAATATTTTCTTTAATCCTCTCCTAACTTCATTTTCTTCTAATAAGTGACATTATGAATCAACTGTTCTGATGTCACTATTAGCAAATTCTTTATTTTAGTGTTCCAGTGACATATTCTCCTGGAAGGCACCTGTGGAGAAAGTCAGATGACTCTAGACTTTATCTTGTCTTGATCAGAATTCCCAATGCTTCTTAATTAATCTGATTTCTATAACCACAAAGAGTTGTTTTCAACTCCTTTATCATCAGCATGTCTCTACCTCTGTGACCTCGCCTGTTGCACTCAGGAGGCATTCCTGACTAGAATTTCACACACATGAACAAAATTGTATTTCCATAGCAGCATTTTCCCCAAGCCCTGTTTAGCTTTACATAAAGCTTCTCTGATTCATTCTACTCATTATAATTTATTATTCTACATTTCTAACATCAGTTTTCATTCTGTATTATCATTATTTTAATTAACTTATTTGCTGAGTCATCTTATTACCTTTGTCAGTCTATTTCTGTGATGTAGGTGAGCCTTTTTAAAAAATATATTTTATTTATTTATTTATTTATTTATTTGAAAGAGAGAGAGAAAGAATGGATGCGCCAAAACCTCGAACCACTACAAACTAACTTCTGACACATGTACCACCTTGTGAATATGGCTTATGTGGGCATTGGGGAATTGAACTTGGGTACTTAGGCTTCACAGGTAAAAGTTTTAACTGCTAAGCCATCTGTCCAGCCTGCCTCCCCCCTTTTGAGGTAGTCCCACTCCAGCCTAGGTTGACTTAGAACTTACTTTGAAGACCCAGATTGAACCTGGAACTCATCATGATCCTACTATCTCTGCCTCCTGAGTTCTGGGATTAAAGGGGTGTATCACTACTCCAAGGCAGGTGAGCCTATTTTGTGTTAATGTTTTTGTCATTTACAAGCTGATTGCTACACCAAATGCACATCTGTCTTCAAGGCTACATTCATTGTAGGGTAGAGGAGTAACACATATGAATTGATAATTAGCATGACAGACCAACTGCATTTGAGCTGCCAGATTGGCATCTCGTCTTCCTAAATACATAGCAGCATCCTCTAGAGCATCTAACCAGACCAACACCTTTTTATCAATATCTATCTGTGATGAAAGGGCTTGAGATACATTTTTTTAGCCAGTCCATTAACATGATCAGTTGTCTTCATTGATTGTGTGAGGAATATTGCTGCCATGGTGGAAGAGGCAATGAAGGTGATTTTAGCAATGATCCCCACAATTAGCCATTCTATGAATCTTCTTTTTCATATCATCAATCTGTTGAGCTGCTGGAACACTTGAGCTCTGAAGCTGGAGTACCAGGGCTCAGTCATTTTGACTGACATAATTAAGTAAGGAGGTCACATGACAATAAAGACTACATTGGAGGAGTAGTCTGCAGCTGTGTCTCCCTTAGAATTGATACAATTGGTGATTATACACCAGGTACAACTAAGAGAGTAAATCCCATTTTGGTGATTGACCCACCCAGTAACCTGTTATCAGCCAGGGCTATGCTTTGTTAGTCTGATGTAAGCCCTAGGTAAGTAATCATTTTATTATATCTCAAGAAGTCTGTAATCTGGTTAAGTATTTGTCTTTAACCTTCTGTTTAAGTTTACTCATACCTTCATCCATATACTTTATCTTACAATCTATGTAACCACTCTGTACCAATATTTTTCATCAAACACTTACCAACATTTAAAGTTTCCTCTGCAGTTTATCTTTCTTAGTCAGTTCATCTCATTATTACCAGCAAAACTTTCATTTGTCCTTAGCATAAGACTTTTAATAAAAGGCCTTTTGAAATAACTTTTTTATAAAAGAGTAGACCAGACTTGACTTCTGAAACACATTTTTTAAATATAAAAGTAGATTTGAACATTATTAGAAATTTTCTTACAAATTTAGTATACAGCAGGTTTAAATTTAAACATAAATCTTGAGACTGTTTTTTTTTTTTTGTTGTTGTTGTTGTTCGTAGTCCCAGAGAAGCATAGAAAGACAAAGTAAATTTAAAATAGTTGAAAATACTTATAAGAAGTCCACATCTATTTACAATTTGGCATTCACCCAATATTCAATATGCTACTGGGGCCAGGATCTTGAGATTTCCTGTGCTTGCAGGCATATCCCAGGCTCTGCAATCCTGGGAAGCTAAGAAAGAGGTATTTTTTGGTCTAAATTCCAGGGAGGGTTTTGGATTTTCCTCGGGCTATAAGGCAGCTTTTTGATCTGGCCATTTTACAACTCTTTAAGAGTAGGAGAGTTTGTTGTTGTTGTTGTTGTTGTTGTTGTTGTTGTTGTTGTTGTTGTTTTAATCCACTATCTCCTTGTCTACCATGCCAGATGGCTGTGGCTGGAAGGCATCAAGCCACCTGCACCCCAGCCCACATTATCAGCCATGGAACCCAGATGGAACCCAGTGGCCGGGCATGGGGAAGGTCCTTTCTTCCTGCAGCAACATCTAGGGCAGACTATTTTTGGTAGGGGGCCTCTGGAATTCAGTGGGGGGCCTCTGGGACATTCCCCTTTCCAATGCCCATCCTCCCCACAACTGAAATATTTTCCTTTAGTTTTTATGGCTGCTGTGAAGGCCTGGGCTAAAGAGGCAGCCTTGTAAGGCAGTCCCAATGTCCTGGATGGCAACTATCCATTTATCATAATGCTCATCTTTGAGCCCTTGATGGGCTGCCCTGCACTTGGAGGTCATTCCCTCCCATACAATACTTTTGAGGAGGAGGTCCCTGGCAGTAGGGTTGGGGATTTTTCTTTCTAAATTGGTCCTTGTTTTTAAAATGAAATCAGAAAGCATTTCTTCTGTTTTTTTTTGGCCAAGAAACAGGAGGGAGCAGGTATTATCTTGGGAATTGGAGGGCGGGGTCAGTCTATCCCAAGCCTGAAGAGAGCAAAAGTGGACCTGGTCATAGAACCCTGGGCTTGTCGGGCTTGTTTTACCCTGTTGGAGAAATCACTTTGTACAAATATTTAATCAAGTCCCCAGGGACATTTTGTTGATTTTGGTTTCTTTTTATCTGTTGGATGCATCCGTCTCTGTAGAGAGCCTCCCCTTGGAGAAATAAGGGGCTAGGCAGTGAAGAGAGACAGATATCTTGCCAGTCTTGGAGGGCATTAAGAAAGCCCTATAGGCTCTGGAGCAGGGATTTAGTCCAAGGTGTGTGGATCCCATCCTTCCTGACTGCTATTCTGAGTTACTTAAGGTTATTGGCCTGATATGGATACCAGTCTAAGGGCCAAGCTTGAGTTGGTTGGAAATTAACAGTAAAGGCTGCTACTTCTTGATTATAAACAGCCCTGCTGTTTTCTCTAGTTTCACAAAGCTGTTGGGTGGGGGTCCTTTTGGGAAAGCTCTGATTAGGGGAATTCATCATGTTAGGGTTTTTCTGTTCCATTGGGATATGTTCAGGGGGACAGCTAGGATCAGGGGGTGGATATGGTGGTAGGGGTGGATAGAGGGGGGTGGCTGTGCTGTCTGGAGTGACTCGTTTTTCAATTTCTTCTTTGGCTTTTTCTAAGGAGCTGGGTTATTTCCCTTTTTCTAAGGAGCTGAGATCTTTTCCTTTTTCTAAAGAGCTGTGATCCAACATTGGGTGGTCCTCAGCATTGTCCTCATCAGAGTCATTGTCTGACTTGGGGGCGGAAGCATTTTTTGAGGGGCTGATAAATTGTCTAACTGCAATAATGGGAAGAAAGGAGAGGGGGCTTCCCCTCTTGGACTACCCATCTTCTAGATATATATGCTATATGGGTCAATGTGTCTGGGTTATACAGGTCCCCAGAAACCATTCAAGGGGCTATTTGAAGGACTTATTCCCAAAATGAATTGGCCTCTTTCTGAGAGAGTCTGATGCCCCTAATTTTAAGAAATGTCCTTAATCTGCTGATTTGGGATTCCTTTCGATGAGAGATAGCTTTTCCTATGATGATAAAGACCAGAAACACCAAGACCAGATGGCAATGAAAGTTCCAGACACAAGACTGTCCGCAAGTTTAAGAGACCGGCGACTGCCCTAGAGGCTTTTAGTGGTCAATGCATTATCAGTTTGTTGATCGTGAAGAGAAATAGATAGAAGTTTGTTGCCAAAGCCTGAGCAGACTGTCAGAGTTCAAACAGTGAGCTAGGGGCCTTCAGTCAATACCAGAGCGTAGCCCTGGCCAAATGATGTCAATTGGCCTTTCACTTTGCTTCAATCTCACGCAATGGCACAAACAGAAAGTAAACAAGGAAAAGGAGAAAATAGCTTCCCTCTGACAGGAAAGAGAGACCCACCTCTCTCTGATGGAGAAAGGGGAAACCTGCCTCTCTCTGATGGAAAGAGGAGCTGCCTCCCTCTGATGGAGGAAGAAGAAACTGAAATTTTCCAGCCCTTGATGGGGAGGCGGCCACAAGGGACTGTTAATCCCAAGGGGAGGATGTCCCTCAAGGAGGCACTCACCTATTAACCACATGTCCAGAAGGTCCCTGTTTGGATGCCAGATGTGGGTCCTCGCTGTTCCCAGGGGTTGTTGGCCACTGATGCCCTGGAGGCAGGAAGGGTTGGGGGACAGCAGGGTTCTGGAGCAGCAGGTGAGTGCACGGGGCAAGGAACCACCCAGGAGTCGGTCTGATGGATAGCACACTCTTGTTTATTCAACAGGGGAATTGGTTTATATACACTTGAGAAAGGTTGAGAAGGCACATAGTCTATATGGTAATTTGATACATAGTTTAGGGTTGTTATAAAATTGGTTGAAAGGCAGAAGTGCAAGGGAGATAGTGGCAGGAAAAGCTATGTGACTTCAGAGTTACGAGGGAGGAGCTGTAAGAGAGATAACAGAAATGGCTGGAGAAGCTATGTGACTTCAGCCACATAAGGGTCTCTTGGGCAGCTAGCCCAAAGGACAGGAACTGCGGGAACAGGCAAAGCCTAATTATGGAATGGTCAAATGCTTTTGGGATCAAGGGGGAAGGTCCTTGCCAGTTCTGCCCACTCTGGGTGATGACAGGGCACACTCCAACCTTGCCTGAGGGTAGGGAGAGCCAGTCACCGTCACCAAGGTGGGTTTCCCACGATGAGGCCAGTTGCAACCCCCACAGCCCAAGGTCCCCAGCCATGTCTAACAATCCAGGCCAGCTTCCTCATAGTCCCAGCCTGTGTTTAGCATTGCCCAACATGGTAGGGCCTCTAACCACTATGAATGAACTCCAGGCACTTGTGCCACCTTGTGCATCTGGGTTACATGGGTACTGGGAAATTGAACCTGGATCTTTAGGCTTCAGCCTTAGAAGTGTAATTCTTTAAAAAAAAAAAAAAAAAAAGAAAAGAAAAGAAAAGAAAAGAAAAGAAAAGAAAAGAAAATCAACCAAATTTTTTGTACCTAAGAATTTCGATATTTTCCTTATTATTGTTTTGGTTTGGCAATAGGAGTCTATATTTTTAATCTTTGGAGGATACCTCATAAATGTCAAATACAATCAATATTCAAACTCATTAATAATAATTATTTAATAACATGGTTTATTTTAACCTGTACATTGAATTTATGATTTAAATAGTTCATGTATTTATATAAAAATACTCAGACATTTATTATCTACTACAAATAAATTTGACATAAGTTCAATTTCACAGTAATGCCAAATATTTTTCTCTTTCCTAAAATATGGTATCTCCTCCATTTAATAGTACCTATGTACTGATCTTATCAAAGAAAAATTACTATTATCAAATCTGTCTACCAAAACGTACAAATAATATAAATCATACCATTATTTGGCATATAAATTGGTTGGTTTGTGTAAATTAATATTTTTGACCCATAATGAGTTAAAAAAGACAAAGAAACACATAAGGCAAATTTCAGTCTGAATGTTCAATTATGTTGGGCTCCAATGCATTATTTGTAAATCAAATATATTTGATGTATTTGATATTTGTCAATTAATTAACCTTACTAGGAAGGAAGAATTAGACGACCTCAATTCCTACAACTACAATGATGTGTTTGGGTTATAATACAATGACCTTTTGAAAGGAAGGCAGCTTTTGATGCCTGCAGTTAGAAATTGCTAAAAAAAAAAAAAAAAAAAGTGTATATTTCTTCTGGCCCTTGATCTAGAAGAATGATTGTCAGAGGGTTCTTCCTGATAGAAAAGCTCAAATTCCAACCTCTGCCCTCAGCACACTCTTGCTTCAGACCTCTGGGATGAGATATGATAACCAGAGATTCATAGGCCTCCAAAGAGATTTCATTCTTTTCAAGTGTAAGAACTGTGTTCCAACTTATTTTTTATCTTCATAGGATGAAAGTCTGTACCACCAAGAAACAAGATAAAGACTTTGACTGAAATGAACAGATAAAGAATATCTGAGCTTCAAGTGTGTGGAAGGCATTAGAAGTCCGAGAACATGCATGCCACTGTCTTCCCAAAATTCTAAGATGCACAGAATGAAGGAGAAGACAAGAGCAAATGCCTTCACTGTAAAGACAGGCACAACTCATCTTCTTTTTATGGATATTTTATTGTCAGAATAATACTTCAAAACTGAATGTTAAATTGATTATTTATAAAATTGTTTTACTTCTTTTTAAGTATTAATATATTGGCCAATCAGGTGATTGATTATATCCACTTATTTATATGAAAAAGTATATTAATTTTATACAATATAAACTGGACTTATCATGAACACAAACCAATTTAGAATATGTTGTAAATACTTTTTTACTGCCTATTCACATCTTCCTTTCAAAGTTCATATTTCTTACTGCTTTTTGAACAATAAAACAGAGGTTTATCTGGAGTGTGATTTCACATTGAATATAAATAAATACAAATTTATTAAATAGTAGGTTAAAATGAGATTTATGTTCCTATATGTAAGAAATTATAATGGCTACATCTCACCCTTAAGATCCATTGGGAAACTGGAGCTTTTGAAGTGCTAGAATTATTTAATTAACTTTAAGAGGAAACAATATGCTTTATTATTTAGGGTAGTGCTTTCACAATGGCATATTAATTAAAAATAAATTCCATTGGATTTCCTGTGGAAGTACAAGTGATGTTAAAGCTTAGTACCTTGTTAGTTTTCCTTGATTAAACTTCTTTTTTCTAATTTAATTCATACCAAAGCATCATTTATGGTCAAATATGCACACTCCCCATAGTATAATTATAGTTAATAAACATAAAAGAAACTTTTTGTTGCTTCTTTACATTGAAGGAAGTTGGGAAATATAATCTCAAGATATTGCATCCTGATATTTTAATTAAATTAAAGGAGCTCAGGGAATAGCCTATGCTTCAAAGGACTTTATGATCTTCTATGCTTCAATTTAGGACCTGCTGAGGCTGAAAACAATTACCTATAGCTCTGTTACTGTTGTGTGTTCAGAATTTGGTCAACAAAGCAATGTTCAGGGTTTCTTAGGAAGTACCTGAATCATGTTGGTTCTAACTTAATAAAAGGATCAATCAATCAATGAGCTCATAATGTAATCACATTATCAGGAGCCTGTAGAAACTAGAAGTTGAGGCTTGGGAAATATACAATAAAGCTAGGCTGAAATCCATTGAGTCCCAGGGGCATGTAAATGGTTTGTAAATAATTCCATGTGGAATATTGAATGAAACCTAAACAGAAAGCAGTGGTGTGTGACATGGATGTCCATGTGGTTACATTAGTACACCTGGACCTTGGTTCTTCTTCCTGTGATAGGAGTTCAGTTAATGAAAATTCAGTGAAGAAGCCCCTGTTAGTCTGTATGTGACTCTAACAACATACCCAAGAGAAGTAATTTTAGAAGATGTAAGATTTGTTTGACTCATAGTCTTTGAGTTTCAGTCATGGTAACTTTGTTCCATGACTGTGGGTGAAAGATATGGCAAACCATCATCTTGGATAGGCTGGGCAGAGGAGAGCTGTTCCCTTCTTGGTGGCCAGTAAGGAGAGAGAGAGGGAGGAGAGAGAGAGAGAGAGATTATTAAATATATGTCCATAAGCATCTATTTTGGCACTAGCAAGTTAAAACTAATTATCACTTAATAGAACATGATATTTATACCTGCATTCCTATAAGTTTATTCATAAAAACAATTCATAGTTATATAAAGCATATTTATCTTTGACAGAGCCAAACTGAACATACTGATCTGAGACTTTGCATCATATTGTCAAATAGTGTGAATGTTCAATATGTGTATGTTAACTTTGCTCACTGAAAACCTATCTTTTTTTTCTAAGTGTATTTGTGGGAAAATCACAAGTATTATAACATCCAGGTTTTAGTAGCTTAAAAGCTTTGTTCTTGTCACAGAAATTCAACCATTTATAGGTGATCTGTTGAGGAATCGATTTAGAAACCTTGGTTTCTCATTTTGTTGCTTTGCAATAATAACTGAATTTTCCACTGGATCTTTTTCTTGTAGCTCACAGACTGTCACCAGAAGGATTAATTATAGGAAGTGCTATGAGCCATAACGGATATTCACCACCACCTCAGCCTGTAGTCAACTCATTAGAACACTATACCTAGTTCTATGGCAGCCTTATTTACAAGGAAAACAGGAAAATTCAGAAAGTGACTTAATGAAAGAAAAAACAGAGATAATTCTTATTCAGTTTCTGCCATATAGAATATGGATATGGTGTTACATGTTTAATAAATTCTTTTGCATATTTTCATTTTTTTTTCAACATGGCTAATACTGCTACTATGAACATACAACCCAGGTGCCTACAAACTGTTAATTCTATAGGATAATCCCACCCAGTGATACTGATAGTTCATAGTTAATAAAGCTTTAATATGTAATTTCATATTATTTTCAAAATTAGTATAGTAATATAGATGTGCAACAAGAATGAGTTATGGTAGTCATTTATACAGATATTTGCTAATGTCATATGGTACCAGTCATCAATATGGTTGGTCAATTTAGAAGGAAGGGAGGCTTGGGTACCCTGCAGCATTTTCATAGAGGCAAATGTGATGCATTCATCCATATGTCTCATCAGGACTCTGCATTTATAACAATGAACCAGGCATTTTAGAGACTCCACATCCAATATGACAAAGAAATCATTTAAATATTGGATATGGATTTTTTGAAGTTCTGAATCTAAGTGTATTAACCATCATTTCCTTTAAATGAGTGTGTGATCTACACACCATGGATTAAAGATTAAATCTCATGGAGAAAAATACATATTTTATGTTTGTTTATGTAATGCATGTATCTGATATTAATGTAATCATTTATTTTCATTCTTATTTTGATTTTTAACACTTCAAAGATGGTATCCACCCATTTGTGACAAAAATATCCCTTGTATTATCGGTTATGATGTCACTAACCATAAAAGTACTTGGTGAGGCAGCAACAAGAAGAAATAATTATTTAGAGCCAATTTTCCTACATTCTTGCAAAGGTTCCCAGTAAAACACCTGGAAAATAATAAACAATGCACATGGGCATTTGTAATGTCTTATGAGAGCAGTTCCTATCACAAAAACTAATCTCCAGATTAAACATTCAACTGAAAGGAAGCTTGAAGAAAGCCAGGGTACAGAAGAATGTGGGCAGCTAAGCTAGAGTGATAGCCTGGCCAAAGCTCAGTCTGGGAGCCAACATTAAAGGGACTAAATCACGAGGGAGATAGTTTTCATTGATTTTATGTTAAAAATTCAAGATTGTATTAGTAAACTAGTAAATTTGGGACTAATCACCCCTTTGAATGTGTGGGCCTATAAGTACACTTTTAATGTGTATTTTATGAAAAAGTGTAACATTGTAACCATACAACTTCTGCAGGACAATGACCAGGGCTGACCCTAGGAATTATTTAATAGTATGTAAATTATGTTAAAATATTTTATTTGTTTATTTGAGAGAGAGTTAGATATATAGATATAGATAGATATATGGATAGATATAGATATCTTGGGAATCAATCCTGAGTCCTTTGGCTTTGCCAGCAAGTGCCTTAACCACTAAGACATCTTTCCAGCGCTAGTGTGTGAATTTTAAACACATTAAAATGTGAAATAGCCAGGCATGGTGGCGCACGTCTTTAATCCCAGCACTCGGGAGGCAGAGGTAGGAGGATCACCATGAGTTTGAGGCCACCCTGAGAATATAGAGTGAATTCCAGGTCAGCCTGGGCTAGAGTGAGACCCTACCTAAAAAAAAAAAAAAAAAAATGTGGATTAAAAAAGCAACTCAGGGGCTGGAGAGATTGCTTAGTGGTTAAGACTCTTGCCTGGAATGTTTAATGATCCATGTTTGATTCCCTAGAACCCATGTAAAGCCAGATGCACAAAGTGGTGCATGCATCTGGAGTTCTTTGCTGTGTCTAGAGGCCCTGGCACATCCTCTCTCTCTCTCTCTCTCTCTCTCTCCTTGCAAATAATAAATAAAATATTTTAAAAGAAAAATTTTGAAGAGCAACTCAGATTCGCTTCTTTAGGTATTTCTAAATGTAAAGTTTTCATTTATTTACAATAAACATGGTAAACATGGGGCTCACATTGAAGTAAGTATCACTAGGTGAAGGGATCCATAATGTCATAATAAAGAGAGAAAAAAATCTAGAGTAAGAATGACACCTTGATTCTTGATGTCAGTTTCTAACATAATTTGGATCAAATCATTTATAGGCAGTAAATGATATTTTTGGAGAGGTTTTCAAACTTCCAAAGTGTTTAAGAATATTAGTGGTGTTACTTTTGCTTCTTGAATACAAATGAAACTTTTTTCAAACTAAATTGACAGTTTGTTCAGCTTCTTTTATAATTTTCTGTTGATTATTATGAAAAATACAATATGTAATTTTAGGATAAAATCCAACCATTTCTTTGAAAATTTGATATTGCATGCACTTTTAGGAAAACTTACATATAATAAGATATTGTCAATTCACTTTTTTTTTTTTTTTTTTTTTTTGTTTTTCGAGGTAGGGTCTCACTCTGGTCCAGGCTGACCTGGAATTAACTATGTAGTGTCAGGGTGGCCTCGAACTCTCGGAGATCTTCCTACCTCTGCCTCCCCAGTGCTGGGATTAAAGGCGTGCGCCACCACGCCCAGCTCAATTTACTTTTTAATGATTCTTCACAAACGTGTCTTCTCACATGATTATCACCCTCACATTAAATAGAATATTTTCATCACTTCAAAATGTTTTTTCTACCCTATCAAAAGTCAACACCTCTATCTCCTTATGTTAAAGCAACAAATAATTTGCCTTCTGTCATAAACAATTTTGCATCCTCTGAAGTTTCATATAGATATGGATAGGAGTTTTTGTTTGATATGTATAGGAGGTTTTGTCTTCTATATGAAATCCTTTATTTTACTTGGTCCTTTTAAGATTTGTTTTGTGAGTATTCAGTTTTTGCTTATTTTTAGCATCAAATAATATTCCTATACCACAATTTACTTCACATATTCATAAACTGATGGAATTTTCATAGATACTAGGTTTGTTATTACAGATAAAAATTCTATAAATGGGGCTGAAGAAATGGCTTAGTGGTTAAGGTGCCTGCCTGTGAAGCCTAAGATGCCCGTTCGAATCTCCAGGCCCTACATTCAGCCAGACGCAAAAGTGATGCAAGTGCACAATGTTGCACATGTGCACAGGGGGTTCATGTATCTGGAGTTTGTTCACAGGGGCTGAGAAGCCCTGGTGTGCCCATTTTCTCTCTTCCTCTTCCTCCCTCTCTCTCTCTCTTTAATTAAAAATGTCTGTAAATGATTGCATGCACATATTTGTGCAGGCATAAATTTATTGAGTAAATATTTAGAAGTAGAGATGCTAAGGTACAGGATAAGTAGAGAAGCCCTAATTTCTTTTCTTTTTTTTCTTTCCTCTTCTCTTTTTTCTTTCGTCTCCCCTAATCTCTTTCTATTTCTTCATTCATTCTCTCCATCTCTCCCCGCCCCCTCCCTCATTTTATCTCTTTCCCTTTCTCTTTCTTTCTCACTCCTGGAAATTACACATGCTAGGAAAACTCCGAGTCACTTCCACCTCCAGTTCTTCTAAACTTTAAATAACATTTAAAAAAAAATTGTTTCAAGGTTTTGGTATAGCACTTGTCTTACATGCACAAGATTCTGAGCCCTATCCCTAACACTTCAACAAACAATATTCCCCAAATGGTGGTATATTCTATTCCGATGATCACATTGTAAAATAGTCATAATTTGTTCCCTGTGTTCCTTGCTAGGTAATGCTTGAAAGAGTTGACTTTGTAAACTTTAGTCAATCTGATGTATATGTTGCAGTATTGTTCCCAGAACTTCTGGCCACCAAATATGACTGTGGTCCCAAACAATCAGCCATATAAAAAGAAAAAAATTAGCCGGGCATGGTGGCACACGTCTTTAATCCCAGCACTCGGGATGCAGAGGTAGAAGGATCGCTGTGAGTTCAAGGCCACCCTGAGACAACACAGTGAATTCCAGGTCAGCTTTAGCTAGAGTGAAATCCTACCTCGAAACCCCCCCCCAAAAAAAAAGAAAAAACTTATATATAATTTAGTGGGCTGAGAAGAATGCAAGGATGCATTTACCTGTTTGGTCAGAACTGAGGAAGAGAGAAATATTTAATGTTCCTCTCTAGCATATAGTAGTGTTAGAATTTATGGAAAGGAAATATGCTATAGAGAAGGTCTTTCCTCAGAGTTGAACCTCTCCATCTCAGGGATTTTTATAGGTGGCCCATTTTCTTTTCTAGCATAAAGTAATCCTACTTCCCAAGGCCCCCATCACAGCATCTCATTTTTCTTTAATTCATACCTACCAAATGTTATTATATAATTCCCTTTTTATAATTCCAAAATGGTTATATATTCTTCTAGTTAGAACAGATGAAACAATAGAAAATAAGATTATTTATCTTAATTTATTTAATTTATTATTATTTATGCCACTTCACAGGGTGAACATAACTTTTCAGTACAGTCTAAACTGAGCAGGGCTATCCATTAGAGAGCAGTATGCATTTGGAGAACAGTTGTTGAATGAACAGAAAAAAATATTAGCAATCAGTGTAATTTCCATAATTTACTTAAACATCTGAGACATCTACCTCTAACAAGCTGACACTCTTTGTCATATAAACAAGGTTCCAAGGAGTACCTGAAACCTTGGCTCAAATCCTGCCTCACTCTATATTATATATGTAAACCTAGAAAAGAAAGGATGACTATCTAAAGCCTTGAACTTTAACACATCATTCCCAAAGGACTTTTTGTAAGTAATGAATGAGTCACATACAGGGTCCACATGGAAAAACATGACCTATTTTTGAATGCAGAAATGAATTTTAAAAAATCAGTTTTAGGGGATGAGAGAAACTGGAATTTGAAATGGAATAAGTGATTAATAATTTGGTTAAAGAAAATGTGCTACAATTTAAATAGAATTCTAAAGACCAGAATAAAGCAGAATGCCAGGGACAAAGGCCACTTCTTTAGCAGAAACCCAATCTCCACTTGAAGAAGCACAAACACATCAATAGAAGATAGACTTTTTTTTTTTTTTTAAGTTCAAGCCATCTGAGATGAAGCCTTTGTGTGACAAGGGATTATGCAGTGACTCAAGCTGTTTATTTTGACTTTGCCTCATATTTATTATATTGTAGTCTTCCATCTCTTCTGTCATACGTTACTCCGCTGTAACTTCCTATTTCCAAGCCTGAGAAACATTTATAACCTACCTGTCCATAGTGGTTCCCTTTATTCTGCTATGCTATAAGGATCTTGTAGTAGAATGAGGGAGAACTATTAACTTTTCCTAAAATATATTTTCTTTCTTTATTTACTAGAGAGCGAGAGAGAATGGATGCACCAGGGCCTCTAGCCACTGCAAATGAACTCCAGATGCATGTGCCCCCTTGTGCATCTGGCTCACATGGGTCTTGGAGAATCGAACCGGGATCCTTTGGCTTTGCAGGCAAACACCTTAACCACTAAGCCATCTCTCCAGCCCGAGAATTATTAACTTTTAATATTTCACTTATTACAAGGAGTGCATAGAGTTTCCTGAATCTCAGCCATAATGAAGGAAGAGCGTTGAGTGTTTTCTTCACTCACTTGGAGTTCTAGTGTTGATGTGAGAAGGCCGCCTTAACTCTCAGTAAATGAATTAGGGATTCCTGAGGTCTTCAATAGGAAAATCATTTGAACTGACTTATTTACATTACAAGCCACCAGGATGTTAATTAAAAGTCCTACATGGGGCTGGAGAGATGGCTTAGTAGTTAAGGCGCCTGCCTGTCAAGCCTAAGAACACCTGTTTGACTCTACAGGCCCCATGTTTAGCCAGATGCCAAGTGATGCAAGGGCACGATGCTCCACTTGCCCACCTGTAGTTCATTCACAGTGGCTGACAGGCCATGGGGTTGCCCATTCTCTCTCTCTCTCTCGCTCTCTCTCGCTGCCTCTTTAAACAATAATAATAATAATAATAATAAAGTCCTACATGATCCAAAGTAAGTTTTAAGTAAGTTTTGGGGAAAGTAAACTCAATTTTTCTTCTAAATTTTACTGAGGTTTCTCCTTGTGAGAAAATGGTCATTTTTGGTACAGTTTAGGACTTGAAATATGTATTTTAGAAGTCTTGGCATTTTGTAGATTAAATATTTATACTGCTATTAACTTATGGAAAGCCATACATACATATTAGTACATGACTTAATGATGCTGGATGTTAGGTAATGAGGAAGAGGAACTGTAACACTAATTTTTATATTTATAGTCAGCTCAACTTTTCCTAAAACAGAAAATATCCTCTTGGAGAAAGAAATAAATTTAATCTTTCTAAGGGCACATTAAAATTTTGTTTATATACTTTTACTTATTTGGGGATTGTGTTCCCACTATGTAATATATGTTTGGTTTTTATTTTGGGAAATTAAGTGTATACATGTGTATGTGTGCATATGCATATACAGGAATCCTATAAAAAGTTATAGAAATTCTAATTATATATATTTTTTAAGTTACAGAAAGCTGAGCCATTTAATTACTCAGTTTTTTTGTGAAACTACACAACTGCTTTCTTGCTACTTTACATCCTGTCCTCTACCTATGGCCTTGTACAGGGTCCAAGTCTGTAATCTGAAGCCAATAATCATTCTAAACCCTTTTGCAGCATCCTATCTCCTCCAAACTACTTTTCATTCAGTTTGGTTAAGGAAAGACTATGCTCTTCTCCTCCTACTGCTGGAAGAGTCCTACTAAATAGCTCAGGCTAGCCTTGACTTACCACATTCTCTTTACTCCAGTTCCTAAGTGCTGGAATTATAGGGGTGGCCCACTATGAATAGCTCCATATATTTTTCTCAATCATAATTTCTTTTAGATTCAGATAATTTCTAAGGATATATTATGTATACACTTCTGGTCTGTCATTTTTGTATTTGCCATATTAACATATTGGATTTACTAGTGTTAAGGATTTACTTTTCTTTATCTGATTTATTTATTTATTTGTGTGTTTTTGGGGGGGTTCGAGGTAGGGTCTCACTCTAGCCCAGGCTGACCTGGAATTCACTATGTAGTCTCAGGGTGGCCTCAAACTCATGGCAATCCTCCTATCTCTGCCTCCCAAGTGCTGGGATTAAAGGTGTGCACCACCATGCCTGGCACTGATGTATTTATTTTTAATAACAAATTAAACAGAAATGAAGGGAGGGCTTGGTAAGATTATTGAATAATAGATATCCTACAATGTAAAAGTCTTATTGCTTTAAACAATTATATTTACCAATGCATCAAAGGTAATACCATTTTCCACACATATGACTAAACAAATATAATGCTCATATAGCATCAAATTTGGAAATGTGAGAAAACAGTTTTCAAAAAACAGAAACAAATTGCACACACACACACACACACACACACACGCACCATCACACCATATATATATTGTTTTGTGAACAACAGTGAATCAAATTTTCTAAATGTTCTATTTTCTTTAATATCAACATAAATGCAACAGACTATCTAATATAATAATAGTGACATTAACAAAAAAATTGAGATTTTTTTATTAGACCTAAATTTGTGAAAGTAAAACATTCCTTTGATAACTTGAATTTTCCTGATACAGACATCAATAATTTGACCATCGGTGTGTTTATGTGTTTCATTTTTTTTGTGCTTGATTTCACTATTTCTTTTTAAGTAGTTATATAATTAGAATACTAAAGATTTTCATTAAATTCAGTGTAAAATTCAGTGATTTATTCCTATAGGTAGCTCTCTTTTGTTTTGATTTATTTTGTTTTGTAATGTAACAGGTTATCAAGTAGCCCAGGATAGTCCAGAAATCCTGTTCCTCAGGAGTTTTTAAAATTTTCATGATCTAGAAATTTATTTTTATATAATAAATTTGGCTGTGTATCCCTCTATATGTCTTACCAGTGATGTTATAAATTTATTTGAACAATATTCAGTTTAGTTTTGAAAACTCTTAGTAATACATTAGTTTTCTACACTTGCTTCAACAAACCACAGATTGAGTAGCTGAGATAATAGAAATAAATTTATGCACAGTGTGGCAGGTATAAGTTCTATATCATGGTGTCTGAAGGTTTGGTTTCTTCTGAGGCTTCCTTCCTTGGTCACCTTCTCTCTGTGCTTTGCAAGCAAGCACCTTTAACTGCTAAGCCATCGCCCCAGGCATATCCCTTTCACCCTTTTGCATTTTTACAATATAAACATAGTTCAAGTCCCCTTTGAAACAAAACTATACAGCTTCATAAATGATACCATACTTTAAATATATATATATATATATATATATATATATATATATATATATAATTTATAACATTTTTCTAACTCTTCCTCCAACTTGTTACAATTTTGTCATCTATTCATAATTATACATTATATATATGTATATATATATATATATATATATATATATATATATATGTATGTATATACTTATACACATATATAAGCACAAACATAATATCCTGTCATTATTATGAACAGTCATCTGTTCAATGAAGGATCAGAATTATTTGACCTCCACTTACTCATCATTTAATATACTTCCTTTCCTGGTGTAGATCCCAACAAGGTACCATCAAGATATGCATTGCCCCCAAGATATTAAATGTATGATATTTTTTATTGAAGAGTAGTGTCCAGGGTAGGACGTACCAACATACATGTGTGAATTCTTTTTTTTTTTTTTTTTTTTTTGAGAGAGAGTAGAGAGAGAGGGAGATAGAAAGAGAGAGTGGGTGTGCCTGTGGCCTCTCAGCTGCTATGAGCGAACTCCAGATGTGTGTGCCTCCCTGTGTGCAAGTGTGGCATTGCACCCTTGCACACTTTTTGCAGCTGGCTAAACGTGGCACCTGGAGATTGGAACTGGCATTCTTAGGCTTGGCAGGCAGTCACCTTAACCACCAAGCCATCTCTCGAGCATGTGAGTTCTTTTTGTCCTTAATGTCTTTTATCTTTTACCTATTTGACGAATATTGGTTATTTCCAGGATTGGAGCTATTACAATTAAGATGCTAAAATCATTTTTTATAGGTTTTGTGTGGACCTTATTTTCATTTATCAGAGATACATGTTCAATAGTTCCATTTCTTGGCTATGTAGTAATTAATATATTTAGTTTTATTTTTCTTTTAAATTGCCAATTTGATTTTCCAGAGTGATTGATCATTCTACATCCTCACCATCAATGTGTGGACAATTTTTTGGTGTCTCACCAGAATTTGGCATAGTCACTATTTCTTCAATTTTTAGCATTTATGTTCGGTATGCAATGATGTCTCATTTTAAAATTGCATTTCTACAGTGGCTAATTATGCGTAACATATTTTGAAAGCTAATTTACCCTCTAAATATCTTCAGCAACATTTTGTATTTATTTTGCCCATTTGCTTGGGTAGCATGCTTTACAGAAGTAAATTTTCCAGCTCTTTGTATAATCTCATATAAGCTAAAGAAACTACTTTCACAGTCCTGGATGCTAACAGTGACATGATAGAACCACAGGAAACTACTTTCAACTATAAAATGTAATTTGGATGTTTGGAAAGATACAATAGATTTAAAGTGTTACAGCAAGATTGACTTTGCATATGTGGTCATATAAGTAGTCAGGGTAACCTTTATCAGAGCCAACAGCTATTTTGCCAATGACTTGTTACAATTGTGTACAGTAGTGAGGGATGAATTCTTAACAAATCCTGTAATATTCAATTAATTTTTTTTACTGAATCACATAAGCCTGTTTTTGAAACAAAAATTCAATGTTTTTGAAACAAAATATCTCCATACCTGAAACTGGAATGCAGTTGTTCTTGACAAAGGGGCTTCTGCTTTTTAACACATGAGACCTAGAGACTCTCGGGAGCCAGAGGAAATAGTTTAATTCTTTGCCTTAGACTACCCAAGAATATTGCAGTGGCCATAATGTTGAAAAATATGCACACATTCAACAATGGACCATACATAAAATAGTACAGAATTCTACTTAATATTATAATAAACCTTTACATGTATATTACTTTTATATTCTATGAAGTGTAGACTTCCACAGCGAACTTATTTATTTAGTTTTTCCTTTGAACTTTTTTACAGGTGTTTTTGCCTTTGCTAATAAGACCTCAAGAGACAGTCCTGCCCATGGTAACATATTGAGTGTTAGCTATAAATAGTAGCGCTGTGTTCTAAACCATGTGTGAATAATTTTTGGCATTCAGATATGAAAAGAAGTTTCTTAGGTATTTTAAATATAGTAGAGTTCTAGCAGGAAGGCACATTGATTTACATTAAACTTAGTTGGTATTTAATTAACATGAATTTTAAATTTAAATCATATTTGTGGAGCTGAAAATTGACATTCATCAAAACATTGGGGAAAGCAAATTCTTCAGATACAGTTAAATAACTTTAGGCAATGTTTATTAGAGGTACTAAATCAAATATATTATTACTGTTCAAAAAGCATAAATAAAGATATAATCAGCCACCTTTAGTGGTAAACAGCTGCAGTCCTAGTGTCTTGACAGACTGAGATGGCAGGATCTCTTGAACTCTGGAGTTTGAGCCCAGTCTTTGCAATATAAGAAGATCTAATTACCCAAAGCAAACAAAGACACAATAAAAAGCTCATTAAAACAAAAAGAACAGTAAATAAAAATCCCTTACTGTATCTCACATCTGAATTTGTATGATTTTATCAAGCCAGAACAAACAATCCCAGGGTGCTTAGTACTAGACTGCATTCTACTGTGGTAGAAGAAATTTCCAGAGAGACCATACCCTCTGAAACACTGTTTCTATTGTGTATGCCTTTACCATGGAAACACCATTACTCTGAGTCTCTTCCCTAGCTATGCAGCTGCAACCTGCTAGTAGGTTATGCAGCCATAGGCAAACTCCCCTGAACTTCTGTAAACTGCCTACCATATTTCTTATAAAACTCTGAGCTATCAGAACTCAGGACTTGGGCTTTTGAAATGAGTTGCCTGAATTCATGTCAGCATTAGTAAATCTTCTGATCCCCCACTCTATTTCTGGTGCCAGTCTGTGTGCCTCAGTTTCCCATAGCACTATAACTATAGTAGTAGGGAGAAGACAGTCAGGTGGGCAGTAGCTAGAACATCACCTATAGTGTATGGGCAGTAGGGTCTCCACTTTGGAGAAGTACTTTATTAGTTAAGGTGAGTATCTCCCTGTGGAGTTCTCTGGAATGTATTTCATGTCATGTCTTCACAGGAGTCCTCCATAGAGTCCCTTCTGGCTGATGTACAATTCTGGCAGAATAATAGGAGCCACTGTGCATGTTATATCAATTTGTATAACTTCTGTCTGTAAATCAGTCATGCAAATAAGTGTGATTGTGGTTAAAGGGTCCTCACAGGGCATAGGCTGCAGCTTTGTGGTGTCAAGTTACAGTATCTCAAGGCTAAGAAGTCTATATTTCTGGGCCAAGTTTGTAATGAGTTTGGCTCCTTGTTTGATCTCTTATTGTTGGCCTTTCCTCCACCTGCCTTTGTTACATCTTTTATGAATCAAAATCATGATTTTTGTGTATAATTACATAGGTTTGTAGCCAGCTCAACATTGCTGGGATGAACATCCAACCAGACAAAGTTTATGGGAGGAAGGGGTTTATTTCTGCTTCCAAATCCAGGGGAAATGTCATCAGTGGTGGAAGAAGCTGATTATTTCCATATATCCAAGCAGAGAGAAACAACTGCAGCAATAAAACACCAACACTAACAATTGCACACCACCAGAGCTCAAACTGCTCTCTCCACTCCTTTGGGCTGGAATCAAGATCTTCCCTCAAACACACCTTAGGGCTAGAACGCAGGATCCATCCCCAGAGAGATCTCCTGCAGCTGGGAGGCTTAAGACCCAAGTTGCAAACTTAATTTTAGTAGAAAACCTGAGTCTATGGGGCCATACATTTACACTATCATATTCAAACTGCCAAATATATGAACCCAGGGATTCTTTCAACTACAAACTATCATTGAAATAGTGATATGGAGAAAATAACAATGTGATGATCACTACACTCTTTCGAGGAACGGTTACATAGCAAGTAAGATGCCAAGCTTAAAAGTGCACACAGTTTCAGATGTAATTATTAAATACAATACTAGAGCACCAAAGGAACCATAGACTATATATAAATTAGTGTTCATAGCTGCTCTGAAACAATAAAGCTTTATTTATGAAAACTGAGAGTGTTCAGGACTTGGGCATAGTCATATTTTGCTGAGCCCTATTATAGGGATTCAAGGTGCAATGCATTTAGATCCCTTCTCCATTTAGTTAATAGCCCCTAAACTTACAACAATAGTTGGTTATTTCCTCAAGCCATGTTAACCTTGTCTTTTAAATTTTCTTTTCATAAATATTAGTTGTTTTGTGTAAGGTGATCTTTATACCTTATAATATTTTATTTTATATTAATTACTGCATTATATATGAAATATCAGTCAGCATATTTGTCTTACATTCAACATAGTTTGTTCTCTGAACCTGCCATGTCCTAGATTAAGAAGCTATGATTCCATGTAACAAAAAAGCAGAACACGTTCAGTCTACCATAAACAAATACAAAATGTGTTGAAATGATCTCACTGTACATCATGGAATATTGGTCAAAAGAGGATATGAAGTCCCTGTGACACGGGGCTATGGGCTATGGCTTCACCCGTCATATGCTGTGACTTGAAGCCTAGGGCTTGTTTCTATATGTTTCTTGTGCTCTAACCCTAGACTTTCTGCAAGCAGATGCCTCTGATTTTCTATATTCCTACATGGCAGAAAATAGGTATTCTAGTCCATATTCTAATGAATATTTAAAAAAAAATTGCTCTACAAAGCCTGAATTGCACATATTAGGGTCTTATTCTCAAGAGAATCTAGGGGTTCTGCCTTGTACTCTCTTCATGGGCCAAAGCAAAATATATATATATGAAATCAAGCATTGCATACACATTTGCATGTATTAATCCCTCTACTTCTCTTGGCCCATGAGATCATTTTTGAAAAAAAGAGGGTGCCTAACTGGAATTCATTTGTGATTTTCTTGAGGACAAATAGCAATTTCTCTCTCAAATTATCTTAATTTTCAGAGTTTTGTACAACGCCTGGGGCAATTAATTAATTCATAATAAAACCATCTTGACTAAAGTAGTAACAATGAAGATGGTGAAGAGGCTGCAGAATAATAGAAATTGACCATTAATAGGTTGTGAGTAGGAGGAAGGTGGATAAAATGAGCAAGCCTTTACATTGTAAAGTCAACTGGAAACTCTCAAGAGTCAGATGCTATGCATTGCCCACTGGAGTGTAAAATTCCAAAGGTTGTTCCATTTTTCTCTAGAGGGTGAGCTATGCACATTGTATAATCAAGGACATATGTCCCTGCCAAGCTGCACACTACTCACTGATTTGCGTGGCATGATGGGAAAATGTGGATCCTCACGGTTCCCAGAGGTCATTGGCCACCAATGTCCCAGGCCCAGGAGGAGTTGGGGGGAAACAAGTTTTGTAATGGAGCAGTGCGTGAGTGCAATGACAGGCAAAGAACACCCGAGAGACTGTCTGATGGACAGCACTCATTTATTCAAAAGGGGAGTGGGTTTATAAACACTTGAGGAAGGTTGAGATGGCACATACAGACTATATGGTAATTGGATACATAGTTTATGGGTTGCTATCTAATTGGTTGTAAGGGAGATAGTGGTGGAAGAGCTACATGTCTTCAAAGCTGTGAGGGAGGAGCTGTGAGAAAGATAACAGGAATGGCAGAAAAAGCCACAAAAGTGTCTCTTGGGCAGCTAGCCACAAGGTCAGGAACTGTGGGGGATGGTTACATGCTTTTGGGATCCAGGGGGAGGGCCTTGCCAGTTCTGCCCACTCTGGGCAATGACAGGGCACACTACAAGCTTGCCCAAGGGAAGGGAAGGCCAGTCACCATCTCCAAGGTGGGTTCCCAACAATAAGGCCAGCTGCAACCCCTGCAGCCCAAGGTCTCCAGCCATGTCAGGCTAGCTTCCTCACCGTCCAGCTCATTTTTAGCAATGCCCAACAGGAAAACATATTTCCTCATTTGTCTGATACATGAGTAACTTCTCCAATCTAGAGGTCAAGTGATCACTTTTGCATTATATCTTTCCAGGGTCCCTGAGCATGAAAACATCATTGTGGAGACTTCATTGAAGCCACCCTTGGTATAGGATTCTCTAAGAACCTACTTTGAATACTCAATGTGCTTCTGGACAGCTATTTGTAAGAGTGATCTCTGTTAGCTGGAAAGACTGTACTTGTACTCTGTGTGTGCTGGTGTATGTGTGTGCAGCTATTGTGCAATTTTAATACATATCACTAACCACTATTCTCCCAATTTAGGTTAGTAGATCAAAATCTAGATCCCCTCTCCAAGGCTCAGCTAGTAGTAATCTGTCTCATTTCTCAGTGACCCAGCAGTGGTCTCCTGTACACAGTTTGTGAACATGGTCAAGTACCTGCCTCATGAAAACCACGAGTTCAGTTGGTAGCAAGCTTTAGCCACTCTGTCATGAGCAATAGATAACAGCAGCTCTTCAATAGGCGGGTAGGTTGGGCTCAGAAATCTTTTATTTTCTCTCTGGCTCACAGCCTAGGTCACCCTGATGCAGCATATTTGGTCTTCTTTTGAACTTGAGATCCCTTATATTATGGTAACAAGTAAGTGGTATGCTTTTAGGGCTGAAGAGATGGTTCAGCAGTTAAACTTGCTTGCTTTAAAACTGTAAAATCCTGGGTTCAATTCCGTAATACCCATGTAAAGCCAGATGCACAAAGTGTTACATGAGTCAGGAGTTTGTATGCAGCAGGAGGAGGCCCTGGTATGCCCATATTCATGCTCTTTCAAATTAAAAAAAATTAACAATATTTAATAAAAATACTCTTATTTATTAGTAAGAACAAATTACCTCATCTAAAACCTGTTGCCTGGGGAAAAATAATTAAAGTTACTTGTCACCTACAAAATTTGCTATAGTACCAAATAATTAAAAAATAAATTCCTTACATTTGAATATACTGTACATATATATGTATATGTATGTAATATTCAGTCAGATTAATAGACAAGTTAAATTATTTTTTCTTTATATCCAAGAAAAATGAATCATTTGATAGCAATACACAAATTATGATAAGACATATATCTCTACACATACAACTTCACATATAATTTTCATATTGATAATGTGACATTAAAAGAAACAACCAAGCCAGGACCCACCTTTCATGGTTGCACTCAGGAGGGAGGCAGAGGCAGGAGACTCACCATGAGTTTGAGGCCACCCTGAGATTGCATCGTGAATTTGCAGTCAGCCTGGACTAGAGCAAGACCCTACCTTGAAAAACCAAAAAATATGGGGCTGGAAAGATGGCTTAGTGGTTCAGGCGTTTGCCTGCAAAGCCAAAAGATCCCCATTCAGTTCTCCCAGGACCCATGTAAGCCAGATGCACCCAAGGTGGCTCATGTGTCTGGAGTTTGTTTGCAGTGGCTGGTGGCTCTGGTGTGCCCATTTTCTGTCTGTCTCTCTCTGTCTCTTTCTCTCTTGCAAATAAATAAAAATAATAAAATAAACTAAAAAATAAAAACCAAAAATAAAAAAAAAGAAAAATAAAAAAAACAGTTTTTTTTTTTTTTTGCTTTTGAATATTTCTTTAACATGGACAAATATCTGTCATATTGATTTTTACCCTCATCTGAAAATTCATTATTTGATGCAATGTAATATTAATCATTTGTCTGGGTGAATCTAATTTTGTAACAAAATATCTTGAAGGTTGATCAAGCTTATTTTAAATTTCAAATTAGCTAAAAATAACAAGTTATGAGATTAATAGTAATTATATTATCTAAATGAACCTATTCTAAATTTAAATTAAGATCTAATGCTAGAATTAGAACAATTTACAGTGGGGGAAAGTTGTTTTGCATGTCAGTGCCTCAGTAATTCATTTCACATTCAAAACACCTAGGTGATGTGGTGATATTTAATCTCTTCTCCTTTATTTCTTATGCTTTCATTATGAGGCAAATGTGTAATTATAATAAGGATATACTAATTTTGTGCTGCTGTCTTGAACTGAGTGAAATTTAGCCAGCATAATTTAGTAATGTCACAATTGAATTAGAGGATGATTTTGCATAATTGATTTTGGGTTGTTTTCACAATAGTGAACACCCATTAAGAAGGCAAAGTTTCTGATTTCATGAATATGTAATGCAGATTTACTCACCTACTTTTAGGATTAGATGTGTACTGGCCCCACCAGCTCATCTGTTTAAACATTTGAGCCTCAGTAGGTAGTGCTGTTAAGGATAGTCAAAGAATCTTCAGGGCATAGGAGCTTGCTGCAGGAAATGGGCTGCTGGGGAACAGAGCTTATGTGTTCTATGCCATTTCCAAGGTCTCTCTCTCTCTCTCTCTCTCTCTCTCTCTCTGCCTCCTTTTCCCTGGTCTTATAGTTTTGTTGCCTCAGCTGCAATGTGCTTTCACCTCCCTGCCTTCCCTGTCATGATGGTACACTCAAACAGTCAATTAAAATAAATCTTATTTCCTGACTTATGTTGCCTTTTTTTCTGATATTTCACCAAAGCAACACTGACAAAAGAAACCACTACACTTTCTTAACAAAACATGTGTTTAAAAAGATGGTGAGTAAAATCCACCATCTATGGAGCACAAGTTCAAAAGAAGACCAATTATGCTGCATCCTATGTGAAGCTCATATCACTCTAATACCAAAGGCAGACAGATGCCACAAGAAAAGCAAACTATAGGCCTAGTTCCCTGATGAACTTAGATGAAAGATCTTGAACAAAATCCTTCAAACCAAATTCAACAACACATCAAAAGCACTATCCACCTTGATCAAGTAGACTTCATTCCAGGAATGCAGGGGTGGTTCAACACATAAATAAGCTTAAACACAAAAACCACATGATCATTTTGATAGATGCAGAAAAGACCTTTGACAAAATACAACATCACTCACTTCATGATCAAAAGGTTGGCGAGAATAGGCATGGATGGTTTATATCTCAACATAATAAAGACTATATACAAAGTTCCTAAAGCCCAAATAATACTTAATGGGGAGAGACTGAAGGAATTCTCATTGAGATGAGGAACAAGACAGGGGTGTCCACTCTCACCTCTACTCTTCAACACAATATTGGAAATCCTAGCTCAAGCAATAAGACAGGAGAAAGATTTTTTTTTTTTAATTTTTGAAATTTATTTATTACAGGGGGAGAGAGAGAGAGAGAATATGGGCATACTAGGGCTTCCAGCCACTACAAACAAACTCCAGATGCATGTGCCACCTTGTGCATCTGGCTTATGTAGGTCCTGGGGAATCAAACCTGGGTCCTTGGGCTTTGCAGGCAAGCACATCTCTCTAACCCAACAATGGGTTTTAAAGAAAAAAGATAAATCTTGTTAAATAATCAAAGACTGGATAGAATATCTACTCTGCAATGAAACAAGCTACTTAGAGCAAGGCTTTGTCCCTGAGACTATCTTATACCTAAATAGAAATTCTGACTATGAAATTACCTAACTGGTTAGTTATTACTTCAGAACATCTAACAAAATTATTCATAAACATTGTGTGTGTGTGTGTGTGTGTGTGTGTGTGTGTGTATGTGTGTGTGTCTGATTTATTGGAACTCATCTCCTGATATCAGCTCAATTTTCTCAATAAACTGTTTTTTTTGTTTGTTTTTTGGTTTTTCAAGGTAGGGTCTCACTCTGGTCCAGGCTAACCTGGAATTAACTATGTAGTCTCAGGGTAGCCTCAAATTCATGGCGATCCTCCTACCTCTGCTTCCTGAGTGCTGGGATTAAAGGCGTATGCCATCATGCCCGGGTCAATAAACTTCTGGCAGTTTGTAAATGATGAAGCAAGAACCAGCTGTTCCTTACCTTCTTCTTTATGCCTCAGAACACTAAGGATCTGAGTGAGCTGATTTCCCTAGGTGAGGAATTAGTATTTATGAGGTTCAAGAAGCTATGCTATCCCCAAAAAAGATGAGGACCAATGCCAATTTTTGCAGATGGTCCTCATTATTTGACACTAAAACAAAACGCAGCTGTGTGCCGTAATAGAATATTTTCAGGCAATTTTCCTCTAAAAATTCATACACAGAAGGTGCCCACTTTGGGCACTGATTTGTTACCATTATCTGAAAACATTAGACAAAACTAAGTCAGGGATGTCAGCAGACTGTAGCTGAGAATCATTGCTTAACTTTTACCAGTCTTTGAACATATAGAGTATACATACTGGTACATTTCTTCACATCTGTTAATATCATATCTCAGGTTATCACCATGTGAATTATTTACATGTTACATGATAATAAAAGTGAGTGTCTGTATGAAATTAATATTCATAAATCATATCAAATAATTTGTGATACAATAATTTGTACTATGATAAAAGTATAGCATATTACTGAAAAATTCAGGGCTATAGAAAATTTCATTTAACATTGAAATTAGTATCATCAAAGCAGTTGCTTCCCAACAACTGAATATTACCCCATTTAATTTTGAGTACTGTATGGTATTATTGAATTTTCTCCCCGGTGTGACATACTTGATAAAAGCAACTCAAGGAAGGGAAGGAGAGAAGGCTTATTCTGGCTCACAGTTTGAGAGCGTGGTCCATCATGGAGGAGAAGGCAAAGCAGCAGGAGTGTGAGGCAGGTGGACACATTTCATCCATAGTCAAGAAGCAGAGAGAGATAAATGGTGCTGCTCAACTCACATTCTCTTTTTGAAATATTTTACTTTTATTTATTTATTTACTTATGAGAGAAAGCGACAGAAAGACAGAGAATGGTCTTACCAGGGCTTCCAGCCACTGCAAACAAATTCCAGATGCATGTGCCACCATGTGCATCTGGCTTAGGTGGGATCTGATGAATCAAATTGAACCTGAGTCCTTAGGCTTCACAGGCAAGTGCCTTAACCAGTAAGCCATCTCTCCAGACCACATTCTCTCTCATTTTAAAATTTATCCCAGGACCTCAGCCAATGGAATGGTGCTGTCCACATTCAGAGTAGATCTTCCCACCTTATTGAACCCAGTCAAAAAACTCCTTCCAGATGTGCCCAGAAGTTTCTCTCCTCAGTGATTCTAGATCCTGTTAAGTTGACAATGTTAATTGTTACATATAGTCCATTATGTCATCACTGAAAAAAATCTTCAGAAAATCAGCATACTCGTGGTATATTCCCACAGCAAATACCCAAACCGGTGCTTGGCTGTAAATAAGGCTGTCCTGCTGTGATGTCTTAGCCTTACTGTTTTGTCTTCATCAAAGAATTACCTTATGTCCAAATTCCAGTGGATTGTGTTTAGTGAGGGCAAGAGTTACTGTGCAGAGATGTCACCCTGTGGGCCACACTCAAGTTCATGACCATGCAGACTCACTTGACGTTAATCTGCTTGTATATAATCATTCTCAGACTTGGTACCTGCTGTTTTCTATTGCTCTGTTTCCTTGCTCCAGCCAGGTGTAACTGTAACATAGACAACAGTGTTCTTGCTTAGGGGAAAAGTATTTATTTATTTATTTATTTTTAATTATGTATATGAGTACCTGTGAGTATGTGGAGGTGAGAACACAACCTCAAGGTGTTAGTGCTAGCTCTCTACCATGTTTGAGGCAGGGTCTTTCTTGTTATTCTGCTGCTAGAAAAACCAGACTAGTTGGCCCACCTACTTTAGGGTTCTCCTGATTCTGCCTTCCCTCATCATAGTTATGTTGGTATTCCAGACATATGCAAAAAGCCACACAACTGGGTTTTTACAGAACAAGCACCTTGAACCACTGGGTCATCACACCAGCCCTAAAGGAAAATATTCTAGTGTCTCTTTCTACCAGGAAGAAACACCCATCTATCCTGCAACAAAGAAAGAACCACTGAGATTTACTTTTTATAGTTAACTATGATGAAGAAATATATTTAGATGACAATGCTGAGAACAATTCATACTGGCTAATGAAATGTGAAACTATTTCTCAAACTTCCAGCTCACACTTTCACTTTCAAGTTAATAATGGTGAGCCCTGTGGTTTCACATTTCATTTTACCATGGCATGGGCATTTACTTAAGATAGATTATAACATTCACTTTTTGTGTTAATGAAGAAAACATCTTTTAAAATAATAGTAACTAGGGCTGGAGAGATGGCTTAGAGGTTAAGGCGCCTGCCTGCTAAGCCTAAGAATGCTGGTTCCAATCTCCAGATCCCACGTTTAGCCAGATGCAAAATGACACAAGGGCGCAATGCTGCACTTGCCCACAAGGGGGCAGACACACCTGGATTTCGTTCACAGCAGCTGCGAGACTGCTGGTGCTCCCATTCTCTGTCTCCCTCTCCCTCTCTCTCTGTATCTCTCTGTGTCTCTCTCCAAAAAATAAAAAAAAATAAATAAAACAAACAAAAAATTTTTTAAAAATTAAAAAATTAAAAAATAATAATAGTAACTAAATGTATGGTAGAATAATTATTGATTTTTGAATTATTTTTAAATTTTCTTTATTATTTATTTATTTGCAACAGAGAAAGAGAAACAATGAAATGCCATGATTTCTTGCCACTGCAAAACAAACAAACAAACAAACAAAAAAAAACTTCAGGCACATGCACCACTTTGTGCATTTGGCTTTAAGTGGATACTAGGGAATTAAACCCAAGTTGTTAGGCTTTGTAAGCAAGAACCTTTAACCACTGAGCAACTCCCCAACCCCAGATATTTTCATTTGTAAAAATAATCTGCATAATATGCTGTGATATTTGCATTTTTTCTTTTTGAGTTAACCAAATAGTGGAGGATGTACATCACTTCTTCCAATAAAAAATAATCCATAGCAAAAGCATATTTAATTACAAAGATTTTTTTAATTAGTGCTCAATATCTCTTCTATGATATAAATTGTTGGCATAATTAAATGAATAGCTACATGATCCTTGATTTTAAAAACAAACTGTATGGACTGCAGTGATGGCTTTATGGCTAAGGCATTTGCCTGCAAAGAGAATTTCTCTCCTCAGTGATTCTAGATCCTGTTAAGTTGACAATGTTAATTGTTACATATAATCCATTATGTCATCACTGAAAAAAATCTTCAGAAAATCAGCCTACTCATGGTATATTCCCACAGCAAATACCCAAACCGGTGCTTGGCTATAAATAAGGCTGTCCTGCTGTGATGTCTTAGCCTTACTGTTTTGTTTTCATCAAAGAATTACCTTATGTCCAAATTCTAGTGGATTGTGTTTAGTGAGGGCAAGAGTTACTGTGCAGAGATGTCACCCTGTGGGCCACACTCATGTTCATGACCATGCAGACTCACTTGATGTTAATCTGCTTGTATATAATCATTCTCAGACTTGGTACCTGCTGTTTTCTATTGCTCTGTTTCCTTGCTCCAGCCAGGTGTAACTGTAACATAGACAACAGTGTTCTTGCTTAGGGGAGAAGTATTTATTTATTTATTTATTTTTAATTATGTATATGAGTACCTGTGAGTATGTGGGGGTGAGAGCATAACCTCAAGGTGTTAGTGCTAGCTCTCTACCATGTTTGAGGCAGGGTCTTTCTTGTTATTCTGCTGCTAGAAAAACGAGACTAGTTGGCCCACCTGCTTTAGGGTTCTCCTGATTCTGCCTTCCCTCATCATAGTTATGTTGGTATTCCAGACATATGCAAAAAGCCACACAACTGGGTTTTTACAGAACAAGCACCTTGAACCACTGGGTCATCACACCAGCCCTAAAGGAAAATATTCTAGTGTCTCTTTCTACCAGGAAGAAACACCCATCTATCCTGCAACAAAGAAAGAACCACTGAGATTTACTTTTTATAGTTAACTATGATGAAGAAATATATTTAGATGACAATGCTGAGAACAATTCATACTGGCTAATGAAATGTGAAACTATTTCTCAAACTTCCAGCTCACACTTTCACTTTCAAGTTAATAATGGTGAGCCCTGTGGTTACACATTTCATTTTACCATGGCATAGGCATTTACTTAAGATAGATTATAACATTCACTTTTTGTCTTAATGAAGAAAACATCTTTTAAAATAATAGTAACTAGGGCTGGAGAGATGGCTTAGAGGTTAAGGCGCCTGCCTGCTAAGCCTAAGAATGCTGGTTCCAATCTCCAGGTCCCACGTTTAGCCAGATGCAAAATGACACAAGGGCGCAATGCTGCACTTGCCCACAAGGGGGCAGACACACCTGGATTTCGTTCACAGCAGCTGCGAGACTGCTGGTGCTCCCATTCTCTGTCTCCCTCTCCCTCTCTCTCTGTCTCTCTCTGTGTCTCTCTCCAAAAAATAAAAAAAATTAAAAAAATAAACAAAAAATTTTTAAAAAATTTAAAAAATTAAAAAAAAATAATAGTAACTAAATGTGTGGTAGAATAATTATTGATTTTTGAATTATTTTTAAATTTTCTTTAATATTTATTTATTTGCAACAGAGAAAGAGAAACGATGAAATGCCATGATTTCTTGCCACTGCAAAAAAAAAAAAAAATCTTCAGGCACATGCACCACTTTGTGCATTTGGCTTTAAGTGGATACTAGGGAATTAAACCCAAGTTGTTAGGCTTTGTAAGCAAGAACCTTTAACCACTGAGCAACTCCCCAACCCCAGATATTTTCATTTGTAAAAATAATCTGCATAATATGCTGTGATATTTGCATTTTTTCTTTTTGAGTTAACCAAATAGTGGAGGATGTACATCACTTCTTCCAATAAAAAAAATCCATAGCAAAAGCATATTTAATTACAAAGATTTTTTTAATTAGTGCTCAATATCTCTTCTATGATATAAATTGTTGGCATAATTAAATGAATAGCTACATGATCCTTGATTTTAAAAACAAACTGTATGGACTGCAGTGATGGCTTTATGGCTAAGGCATTTGCCTGCAAAGAGAAAAGACCCAGGTTCAATTCTCCAGGACTCATGTAACCCAGATGTACAAGGTGGCACATGTGTCTGGAGTTAGTTTACAGTGGCTGAAGGCCCTGGCACACCCATTCTGTCTATCTGCTTCTCTCTCTCTCTTAAAAAAATAAAATAAATACATAAATTTAAAAAATTTAAAAAATTGTATGAGTTTGTTGACCTCAATTGATATGAAGAAATGATGAATTACCTAAATTGTTTATATTTATGTTTCATTGATTAATTCAATGCTTGAAAAACTATCTCACCCTATAACCCAGGCTGACCTGGAACTCATTATGAAGTTCAAGCTAATCTCAAAAAAAAAAAAAAAAAAAAAAAAAAAAAAAAAAAAAAAAGCTCTTATTTCAAACTCTTGACTTAAAAATACAGGTATGAGTAATAATGCCATTTAAACATTTTTTAAATTTTATTTATTTATGAGAGAGAGAGAGTGAGAGAAAAGAGAGAGAGAGAGAGAGAGGAATATCAGGGTCTCTAGTCACTGCAAATGAACTCCAGATGTATGTACCGCCTTGTGTATCTGGCTTATGTGGGTATTGGGGAATTGAACCTGGGTCCTTAAGTTTCGCAGGCAAGTGCCTTAACCTCCAAGCTACCTCTCCAGCCCTAGCTTAACTTTTGGAAGAAATTAATTTCTAGTTAAACCATTCAGAAGGAATTTCCATCAAAACAACTTTTCCATTAAGAAACTGACATTTTTAAAATATAAATTTATTTTTATGTTTTAATTAACATACAAAACAACAAGGTTTCTTGAGGTGTTTTCATACACTCTTAGTTTTGGTCGTTCCCACCCCATCCTCTGCAACTCTTCTCACATGTACAACCCCCCGCCCCCCGACACACTCCCACTTTGACTTTCATGTTGTGAATGTTCTCTTATTCTCCATTTTTTCTTTTCAATGGCCCTTTTCTAGTTTCCTCAATGCTATCCACTCTTACTTATACATATATATATATATATATGAATATACACACACACATACATAAAAGAGAAGGTGGGGTACACCGAAGGAAGAGCACATACATACTGGTATTTATATCTTTGAGCCTGAGTTTTCTTGTTTTCTTACTTAGTATAATATATTCCAATTCCACCCATCTTCCTATACAATTTTTAAATGGTTTTTAAATTTTCATACAAAGAACTATGTTTAATTGAGGTGATTTTTAAACAATTTTTGTTTCCTTCCCACCTCTTTTCATCCCCTTCCCCCTTTGCCCTCCATAACTTCCTTTTCCTCTTGCATGCTACATGTGTCCGTTTGTCCCCACCCATTTCCTTTCTCATCACCTATTGTTCCCAACTTGTGGTATTCTATGTAGTTTCATATCCTATACCCACTCTCAGGTCTTCTAATGTTCATGCATATAATATTAAAAGGCAAGATCCACATATGAGAGACAACATTGATTAGTGACTTTCTGGGCTTAAGTTATGTCAGTACCTGTAATTTTTCCCAGTTCCATCTATTTTCCTGAGTATTTCAGTCTGCACTCAAGTGAAATTCCACTGTGTGTAAGAACCATATTTTTATCACTCGCTCATCAGTTGTGGGACATCAATGTGGATTCTACTGTAGCTATTGTGAATAGAAGAGCAATGAGCATAGGTTTACAAGTATCTCTGCAGCACAGTACACAAGCCTTAAAGCTGGGTCTTATGGTGATTTCATTTCTATCTTTTCTTTATTAAGAAGAAACTTTATATGAAGACATCATAGATTGGTACCATCATTTCCCTCCTCCTTTTCCCCATTCCACTGAGGGCTCTCCTCAGTGAAATTGTAGGTATTCACCAAGGGGTTGTGGGTTATGAGTTGAGAGAGCAGCAGTCAGTCATTGTTGGTGGGACAATGCCTCTGGGTATGTTCCCCCCACACTGTGGCTCCTATAATCTTTCCTCCCCTTCTTCCACAAAATTCTCTGAGCCGTGGTAGGTTTGTTTTAAGTCTACTTCTCAGCAGCTTCTGGATTTTCACTTTGGTACATTTTGAGTACCCTCAGTGTCTGTCTCCGTCACCCTGGTGCAAGTTGTTGGGCTTGTCATGGAAGCAGCACTCTTGCTCATCTTGTCAGTTCCTCTATGGTTACAACTGGGCCCACACTCTTGTGCTAGAGGTGGGTCATCTCACGCCAGGGAGTCAGCTATCTATTCTTGTCTTGCTGATTATCTTATTGACAAACCTCCACACCAATTTCCATACTTGCTACATATTTTACACTTCCATCACAGTGAATCAGATTTCACTTTCCCCCATATCCTGGCCAGCATTTGCTATCATTAAGTTTCTTGATGATAGTCATTCTGATTGGTGTGAGATGTAATTTCAGAGTGGTTTTCATTTGCATTTCCTTAATTGCTAAGGATGTGAAGCATTTAAAAAAGTATATGTTGGCTACTTATGTTACTTCTTTGAGAACTGTTCATTTCATTGATTGACAGGTTTTGGTGCTCCTATCTAATAACTAGCACCCATTTTGTAGGTGTGTTGTGTGCAGAAATCATGTGTTGATTCTTGTGACTATTCGCTGTGCTATTTGGATTCCTGTTCAGAATATTCTTACCTATACCTATAATTGCCATCGTATTCCCAAATATTTCCCTCTAGGAATTTCAGTGTGTCTGGTTTTAAATTAAGTTTTTGATCCATTTAGAATTTATATTAGTGTAGGGTGAGAGATGTGGATCAAATTTCCATCTTCTGCAGGGGTATATCCAGTTTTTTCAGTACCATCTGTTGAAAAGGCTGTCTTTTTCCCCAGTGAGTATTTTTTGAAAATAGATGACTGTAGCTCTGTGGGTTTATTTACAGGTACTCCATTCTGTTGCATTGATTTACATTTCAGATTTTTGTTCTAATACCATGCTGTCATTGTCACTATGGTTCTATAGTATACTTTTAGGTCAGGGATTGTGATACATCCAGTAGTATTCATTCTGCTTAAGTTTGCTTTGGCTACATATGGTCTTTTGTGAAGAAAGTTCTTTTTTTTTTTTTTTTTAACTTGGGCTATTACTATCTAACTGAGAAAAGAAGCAATCACTATCAGAAGCAGGGAAGAAACAGTCTAATTTCAGTGATTACCACAGTAGAAAGTGGATTTGCAATGTGAGCCCATGAAAAGGCGCAACAAGGAAGTTTAATGTAGACTATGATTTGGCATGATATGTATCATTCTTGCATTTTACAGTTTTGAAAGATCATTAATTACAGACCAATTTTATAGTTTACTTTTGAAAGATGATCTCATGCTTTTTATCAAGCTGGCCTAGAACTTACTATGAATCTTACGCTATCTCAGATTTATTGTAATCCTCCTGCTTCTGCTTCCCAGGTATGGGAATTATGGACATGGGCCAACATGGCTAGGAATTAGGTATCTCCATAGCTATGCATTAAAATAAAATTTAAAAAAACGTCATTGAAGGATCATGTTGATCATGTCTGCTGACATGTAGTAGGTGCTATATGTTTAGAAGAACATGAATTCTAACTTGGCCCATCACTTAAGAATCGTTATTTCTTTTTTTTTAATTATTATTTTTTATTGACAACTTTTATACTTACATACAAAAAACCACCTGATATTTCCCTCCCCTCCCCCATTCCACTTTAGAAGTTCAGTATATATCATATCATATCTATCTCTATCATATCTCTCCATTAGCACATCTTTTAATTTGATGTCATCATCTTTTTCTTCTATTTTGAGGGTCTTGAGGAGGTATTGCTAGGCACTGCAAGGTCATGGATATCGAGGCCAATTTCTGTCTGGGCAGTTGCATTGTAAGAAGTCATACCCTTCCTTTGGCTCTTCCATTCTATCCGCCCCCTCTTCCGCAATGGTCCCTGAGCCTTGGAGGGTGTGACAGAGGTGTTTCAGTGCTGGGCACTCCTCCATCCCTTCTTCTCAGCACTATGTTGTCTTTTGGGTCATCCCAGTGGTCATCGCCATCTGAAAAGAGAGGCTTCTCTAACCAGAATTGTTATTTCTGTCAGCACTGAGGAGGCAGAGTGAGTTTGAGATCAGTGAGTTTGAGAACATCCTGACACTATATAGTTAATTGCAGGTCAGCTTAGGCTAAAGTGAGATCCTACCTCAAAACTCTAAGAGAGAATGAAAGAGAGAGAGAATTGTTATTCCTCACTTCTTTGTCATTTTTTTCTCTTCTTGGTGGGTGCACTAAGATAAACACATCATCCTATTTGGCTGTAAGGCCTGGTATGCTAATGATCAGTCAAGAATAAGCAGTCACCTTGATTGTTGTCATCAGCACAGTGAGCCAAAGAAATTTACTGAATATAGTCTTAATCTTGGAAAAGGAATGTGTCTGTCAGAATTTGTCCATACCAAACACCAATAAATCCCACTAGCACAAAATGACATCTCATAATTCTCAAGTGTGTGGATCTGAAGGTGGTGTTACCTGTGTAGCTTGTTTGCTGCTTGCCCTTGGCCTGCAATGTAGCTTGAACAACTCATTGTCATAAGCATTGATTTTGGAGCCTGAGTCATGGCAACCCATAAGAATAATATCTCCTGCTGAGGTTGAAAGTGAATGGGTGCCCTGAGTCCAAGCAAATGCAGTGTGAGGTTATAGTTGCTGCACATCTACTAACACAACTTCCACCAAAACAAGGCAGAGGACTGGATCTCATTTTTGTAGGGAAGTGTGATAACAGATGAACAAGTATCTAGCAAATATTTAACTAGAGACTTTGACAAAAGAGTGCTATCACTAAACAAGAAGGTACAACAAAGGAGGTGATAAAAACGAAAGCACTTGTTTGTGATATAGAATATCCAGAGAGAACTAGGAGGATCCACAAAGTCAAAAGCTGGTTTTCAGTCAGACTATGTATAGGGAAATGCATGGTTGACCATTGAAGAGAGAGAAAGTGACAGCAGAGAGAGAAAGGAGGAAGAGGAGGAATCAAGAGAAGGAAAAGGAGGAGACTAGGAGGATTATGATGAAGAAGAAATAGTTTAGAGGAGAAGAGACAAGGTAAGGAAGGGGGAGGCAAAGTATGGAGAAAAGGAGGGGAATAGAAGCAAGAGGGACAGGAGGGAAATGGTGGAAGAAAAGAGAACTTTTACTATTATTTAATTTAGTGTCTCGGGAGTGGGTGTGTGTACCATGGGGACTGCACTAGTCATCACACATTTTCATGTTACTACAACAAGCAGTGCAGACAATGAACTTATGAAAAGAAAGGTTCATATTTACTTTCAGTTTGGGTGGTTCCAGTTTACTAGTGATTTGTCCCATTGCTCTGTCAAAATTAGAAATGAAAAAGGGGAGATTACAACAGACATAAGTGAAATTGGGAGAATAATCTGGACTTATTTCGAAAACCTCTACTCCGTAAACAGGAGAATAAAGGAGGAAATGGAAGAATTCCTGGACACATAGCACCAACCAAAGCTAAATCCAGAGCATATTAATCTCCTTAACAAATCTATCACACTCATCGAGATTGAAAAGGTAATCAAACACCTCCCCAAAAAGAAGAGTCCAGGACCAGATGGTTTCTCAGCTGAATTCTATAAAACTTTCATGGAAGAGCTGAAACCAATTTTTCACAAAACTGTACCACACAATTGGAGAACAGGGAAAGATCCACAACTCCTTCTATGAAGCAAGCATCACCCTAATTCCAAAACCTGAGAGAGATGCCACAAGAAACAAAAATTATAGGCCTATTTCCCTGATGAACATAGACACAAAGCTCCTGAACAAAATCCTTGGAAACCAAAATCAACAGTACATCAAAAGCCTTATCAACCTTGATCAAGTTGTCTTCATCCCTGGAACGCAGGGGTGGTGCAACATACAGAAATCTGTCATTGTAATACACCACATAAATAAGCTTAAACACAAAAACCACATGATCATTTTGATAGATGCAGCAAAGGCCTTTGGCAAAATACAACATCCCTTCATGATCAAAACAGTGGAGAGAATAGTCATGGATGGTTTATATCTCAACATAATAAGGGCTATATATGAAGCTCCTAAAGCCCAAGTAATACTTAGTGGGGAGAGACTGAAGGAATTCCCATTGAGATCAGGAACAAGACAGGGGTGCCCACTCTCTCCTCTGCTCTTCAACATAGTACTGGAAGTCCTAGCTCAAGCAATAAGACAGGAAAAAGAAATAAAAGGGATACAAATTGGAAAGGAAGAAGTTAGGTTAGCCCTATTTGCAGATGACATGATTCTATACATAATTGACCCAAGGAACTCCATCTCAAAACACTTAAAGTGATAAACTCCTTCAGCAAAGTATAAGGCTACAAGATCAATGCACAAAAGTCAGTAACCTTTATATATGCAAAAGACAAAGAAACAGAAAAAGAAATAAGCAACATTTTCCCATTTTAAATAGAAACAACAACAACAAAAAAAAAAACCTTGGACTAACATTAATCAAGGAAGTGAAAGACCTATATAATGAAAACATAAAAATACTCAAGAAAGAAATTGAGGAGGACTTGCAAAAATTCAAAGACCTCCGATGTTCCTGGATAGGCAGAATTAACATTGTGAAAATGGCAATCTTACCAAAAGCATTACACAGATTTAAGGCAATACCAATAAAAATCCCAACTTTTTTCTTCACAGAGATAGAAAAAATGATCTCAAAATTCATTTGGAATGGCAAAAGGCCTCAGATATCCAAGCATATCTTCAGCAAAAGAAACTCCTATAGAGGCATCACCATGCCTGATCTAAGGCAATTCTACAAAGCCATACTAATAAAAATAACATGGTACTGCAAAAAGACAGGAATATAGAATAATGGAACAGAATAGAAGCCCCGGACTTTGGGTTAAGTAACTACAGCTACTTGACATTTGACAAAGGCCCTATCAATGTAGACTTGAAAAAAAGACAGTATCTTCAACAAATGGTGCTGTATAAACTGGAAAACCATATGTAGGAAAATGAAACTCGATCCACACATCCCACCATGCACCAAAATCAAGTCCAAATGGATCAAAGACCTCAATATAAGACTGGAAATACTGCTACAACTTGAACAAAAAAACAGGAGGAACTTTCCATGATATAGGAGTGGGAAAAGATTTCCTGAACAAAACCCTAGCAGCTCAGGAAATTAAACAATCATTCAACCATTGGGATCTCATGAAGCTGAAATTTTTTTTCACGGACAAATATATAATAACCAGAGCCAACAGATTACCCACAAAATGGGAGAAATTTTTTGCCAGCTATACAACTGACAGAGGCCTAATATCTAGAATCTACAAAGAATTTAAAAACCTAAACAATAAAAAGTCAAACAACCCACTCACAAAATGGGGCAGAGAAATACACAGGAGATTCTTAGAGGAAAAAATGCAAATGGCAAACACACACTTAAGAAAATGTTCAGCAACCCCAATCATCAAGGAAATGCAAATTAAAACAACTATGAGATTCCACCTTACCCCAGTAAGGATAGCTAACATTACAAAAAGTAATGAAAACAAATGCTGGTGAGACTGTGGAGAAATAGGAACCCTCTTTCACTGTTCATGGGAATGTAAAATGGTACAACCATTATGGAAAAGAATATGGAGACTCCTGAAAAGGGTGATTATAGACCTACCAACAGATCCAGTTATTCCCTTACTGGGCATTTACCCTAAAAGCTTCAAGCCTCAGATCAGAGAGATTTGTTCAACCATGTTTTATAGCTGCTCAATTCATAATAGCTAAGAGCTGGAATCAACCCAGATGTCCATCATTAGATGAATGGATAACAAAGATGTGGTATATCTACACTATGGAATTCTACATAACAGTAAGGAAAAATGACACAATGAAATTTGTAGAAAAATGGTCGAACTTGTAACAGATCATTCTATGTGAGCTCACCCAATCATAGAAAGATAATCTTCACATGGTCTCACTCATCTGTGGCTTCTAACCTGAATCTGCCTGAGATGCTGTCATACCTCATAAGCGTGTTGAGGACCAGACAATAAGGAGGGTGGGATGGGAGGGACCCAAATGGAAATGGTACCATAAAATCCTATATCCTGAAAGACAGGATAAAAGATGGAACCTTCAGTAGGCCCATAGAGGGAATACCTGAACCACAGGATCCTGGGGAGGACATCATGAAGACTAACCTTAATCTTTTCCTGTTTCTCCTATTTCTTTTTCTCTCCCTCTTCTCTCTCTGCTCTCTTTATCTTTTATATTACCTATCTTTTTCTTCCTTCTTCTTCCTTGGTGCTGACCTGTAACTTCCAATACCAGCATACAGTTAACTTCCACAATGAACTGTTGATCAGAGAGACCTACACGGTTTCCCAAAAGAAGAAAGATTTCTGTCAGAGTTCTTGATGACCCACCAAAGGTTAATGGTAAGACTCTACTTCTGAAGACACCATATGCTGTTGGGAAGGAACATGGAGTGACCAGGCTGGAATCTGGAAGAGAGTCAGTCTCCAGACAGTTAGCTTGTCTAGCGCCAGAGGGTGATACATGATCCAGTGCGGTAAAATGACTGACATCTCTCCAAACAGCTCATAGTCTAAGCTACTCAGCAGTAAACATCCTGACATGATGTTCAAACAAGTGCTATAGTGGCACACAGCCATGGTGGGTAACCAACTGCTCTTGATTTGGCTAACAGATCCACTCAGTGGAATGGAATTCAAAGCCGGAACTGGGAAACTAGTCAAAGCCATGTCCAAATAATGAGCCTGTTCTCCAATATCAAGCTCCCACCAATCATGGGCTATAAGAGGGCCTACATATATAAAATTCTCTCTATAATAATAATGGCCATCCCATCTATCTGGTGCTGACTTCTCTCTCCATTGGATAATTTGCTTCTCTTTTTCAGATGGATGCCAATCCTGAGGGGAGGATCAGCCCATCGCACCTCACCAGGACCCCAGCTGAAACCATAGAGTAACAGGGGAAATGGGCAAGGGTTCAGATTTCCCGGTGAACCTGACACCAGCACAAGGCTGAAGGAGATAGACACAGAGAACACTCAACTCCTAGTAAACCAGATATGCAGAGACACAGAGGCTCCCAAGACCTCATCACTGAAGTAGACCTAAAATGAACCTAACATGGCTCAGGGAAATTCAGGGAAGAGTGATCGGAAAGATTGTTAGAGCCACAAGTTGGGTCATTATGCACAGAGAAATTGCCTCTTCCCCATAACTGTTGGCTACCCCCACAATGCACCACCCACATTCCCCAATAAGAAGGGTCCCTTTGGAGGGGGGAGGACAGGGACAAGTCTATCAAAGGCACCAACATGAATGTAAAATTAAAATAAAAAAGTTAAAAATATTTTTAAAATGTTGTCTTTATTCCACTGAATAAAGAAAAATGTTTTACTTCTGTGTCCTGTGTTCTGTTCCATTGGCCTATACTCTGTTTTGGTGCCAGTACCATGCTTTTTATCAACATTATGATGCAAACTACTCCTGATGGTATGGGATTAAAGTTCCCCATGACAGTGCTTTGTACAAAATTGAGGGAGGTGAAATTTTGCCCCATTTGAGAATTTGATTGGATTAGTTTGGGGTATTGGGCTCTCCTGAGTTTTCAGGGAGAGAACTTCTGCCTTCTACTAGCAAAGATCTGTTCAGTTTCCAACCCCTGTTCCATTTAACCCCCAAGTTTTTACTGGACAGTCTCCTTTTCTCCAGACCCTGAGGCTGCTCTCCAGAGACTACTTGATGGTGGAGTGGCTACTTTGTAAGGAAACTGGAAACCCTCAGGAGGTGGAGGTAGCTTGTAATCAGAGTGGCTTTCTAGTGACCACAGACCTGACAGTTGAAAGGTCAATACAGAGGTCTATGCAGAGGCCTCTGGTGTGTCTCCAAAATGCCTTTACCAACTTTTCTGTTATTTCTTTTGAAACTTGGAAGTTGGCTCTCTGTTGTCTGAGAGAAACCATAGGGTTGCTGCAGTGGTGGACCTTCTAGTAAGATGGCAGAAGTGAGAGGATACCATGCCCCCTACCATGGGGGCAACTTGACCCCAGTTTCAGGATTTTAAAAAATTTAATATTTATTTCGTTAGTTATTTACAAGCAGAGATAGGTAGAAGAGAGACAGACAGAATGGGCTCACCCAGGTTTCTTGCCACTACAAACACACTCCATATGTATGTACCACTTTATGCATCTGGTTTTACGTGGGAACTGGGCAATGGAGCTCTGGTCTTTAGGCTTTGTGGGAAATCCCCTTAATCCTGAGCTATCTCTCTTCAGTCTCAAGATTCATTTTTTATATATTTATTTCATGAATGTTGCTGGACTTTGATAGGGATTATATTGAATGTATAGATCACTTTTCTGTTAAATACTGATTTTTCAAAATAATTTCCTCTCTATCTCCCCTCAGTGTTTTAAATTTTTTTCTATAGAGGTCTTTGATCTCTATTTAGATTTATTAATAAGTATTTTTAAGTTATTGTAAAAGGGATTGCTTTCTTAACACGTTCACTTTGTTATACAGAAAAAACTATTGAGTTTTGTGTGATGAATTGCTGAAAATATTTATTGGTTCTAAGAATTTTTGGTGTTATTCAAGGTAGGGTCTCATCCTAACCTAGGCTGACCTGGAATTCACTATGTAGTCTCAGGGTGGCCTGGAACTCAAAGCTTTTTTTTTTTTTTTTTCTACTAGAGTCACTAAAATACAGACATAAATTTGTCTGTATGAAATTAATTGCTGCATATAATTAATACATAAAAAAATAAACAGTGTGAAGACAGAGGTGAAGGAAATGTTCTCAGCAGAAGGTACAATGTGTACCTTATTCAGGGCTCTTAGGAAAGAGCCAAACTTCACAGAATTTGAAAATTAGCATAGAAAGAGGCCTGGTCACTGTGTCAGGCAGGGCCTCTTTCTGAAGAATACATAGAATGGCTAAAGGCTTTTATCCCTTTGGTGACAGCTGGCCTGGTTACAGATCATTCTCCTGAAAACTTGCAAGAATTTAATGGACTATTTGCATTATATTGACAGCCCCTTGTTGTGCATTGTTACAACCAAGGTCTCTATTAGTCAGCAGATTTTAAATAAATGGCCAGAAGTATCTTGTAGAAGTGGCCTTGTGACAGGTTCACATCTTCTCTCCCCACAAAACAAACTCCACCTCTTGCACCCAGGAGTCTCTACTGGGGGTGTGCATGACAGGTGGCCTATGCCATGTCCCAGCTTTTCTCTTCCTGGTGCTAGAGATCCATTCCAGAGTCTCAAGAATACAAAGCACATGCTCTACAACTGAGCTATATACCCCACCTACCTACCTCTGATGTCCTGTGTGTAATGCCTCTTACCTAGATATGCTCTTATTTTTATAATTTTTTGCTGCTGTTCCTGAATTTTAATATCATACATATTGTATATTATCACTTCTTACTTTTACTTCATTGTCTAATTAATTTTGATGCTTCTATTTTTATACATAGTCATAGTCTTTTTAAAGCATTGTTCTTCTTAGTTAATACTTCCTTCTTTAGCTTTTGGTTTTTTGTCCTTAAAACTTTTTGATTTATTTTGAAAAGAATCCATTGTACTAATTCAGTTTTAATTTTTTTAAATTATTATTTTATTTATTTTTGGAGAGAGACACAGAGAGAGACAGACAGAGAGGGAAAGGGAGACAGAGAGAGATGGGCACACCAGCAGTCTCTCAGCTGCTGTGAACGAAATACAGATGTGTGTGCCCCCTTGTGGGCACGTGCTGCATTGCACCCTTGCGTCACTTTGCATCTGGCTAAACGTGGGACCTGGAGATCGGAACCGGGTTCTTAGGCTTAGCAGGCAGGCGCCTTAACCACTAAGCCATCTCTCCAGCCCCAAATTCAGTTTTAAAGCTTCAGTCTTGTTCCTTCAATATCAAAAACTGTTCTTCTTCCCTCTTCTTTCCTGGAATCTGCATTGCATCTTGAAGTGTCTATGCAGATACTGGTTGGATATCCACCTGTTAGTTGGGAGGTAAGGAAAGAATTCTGAGCAAAAACATATGATAGGATACATGTCTCACTTGCCCACACAGCCCAGGATGCTCCCTTTGTGTCTCCTCAAATGTAGCCCACTCCTCTATCATTAAAAAAAAAAAATCTATCAGCACAATTTTAATTCCCAGAACCCTGCTAAAAACGATGAGTATGGTAGTGAATGCTTGTAATCCCACATGCAATCTGAGGAAGCAGTCAGCAGGATCCCTGAGTTCCCTGTTTAATCAGTCTGGCTTAGTTGGTGAGCTTCAGGCCAATGAGAGAGCTCGTCTTAAAAAGGATGGATGACATATGTGAAAACCAATACCTGAATTGGTCCACAGCCTCTACAAGTTGTTTGCTATCATTTTTATATTCACCTTCTGGTGTCTTTTGAATGTAAAATGCCCCCATAGGATAATGTGTATGAATAGTTTTCTCCCAGGAGAAGACTGTTTGGGAATGTGCTTTACCCTTTAGGAGGTGGAACCTCACCTGAGACTGCATCACTGTGGGTAGGCTTTGAGATATTATAGCCCCTGCTAATTTCCTAATCTCTATCTCTGCTTTCTGACTGCGTACAATAGGACAGGCTACCTCACCCTCTTGCCATGCTTTTCCTTCAATGATAGAACTGTAAGCTCATATAGACCCTTTTCATCAGGTATCTGGTCATAGTAACAAGTACCTAAGATATCAACTGATAATGTACACACAGACCACACATGTGCATAAACACATGAACACATACCTTACACCTGGATAAGCTGATCTTTTGTTTCTAGTAAAGTCAGGGACAGCTTCTGTTTGTAAATGGCACCACTGGTTTCCTGTCTTCATCAATATAGTTTGAGAATATGTAAAGGGTATAGTTGATCTCAAATAGGATTTCAAAAGTGTGCTCAGTAAGGCACTGGTGCAGGAAATTTTGACTTGAGGAAGTATATTGGTAACCAAGAACTAGGTGCAAAGTCAGAGTACAAGCTGAAAGAAAATGCTGATCTCTGTATTGGGAGACTTGGCCCTGCCTAAAATTTTCTATGAGACACAGTATTGAGGCTGAATTATTGGTTATCATCTTACAAAGACAGAAGTATTTCCCTCATTGAGAAAATAAATGGATAAGTAAATAAACATAGGCAGTAATCATTCTTAATTCTTGTATCATTTCTGTAACAAAAAGATGTCGTTTCTTGGACTCCAACAAAATGGACAGTTCATGATGTTTCTCTTAACTCTTAAATCATGGGACATGCTATGATCATGTATGGCACAATGCAGGTCTGGCCCTAGCCAGACCACATGTCAGACGAAACCAGGAAGTGGCTTCTATGAACATGGCATCCAGCGCAGGCCTGGCGTGACAACAGCTACAGTCCCATGCTTGTGAGAAACCTGCTATGAGATGATCTGCTGGGATGCTGGCTATCACTGGTCACAAGAAAGGGGCCCCATACAATGATTGGCCAGCCAAACCCCTTAAAACCCCATACACTTCCTTGAATAAACTAGTTTGCTGCAGCTTACCCACCCAGAGTCTGTGTAGTGATTCCGTGCCTTTCATCCCCCCCCCACTTGGCAGAGACCCTGTGGTCCCTCATGGGCTGGCCCTATGGGGGACCCCAACAATCAATAATCAAGATATTTTTTTAAATGTCTACTGTATGCAGCTACTAATTGTCTTTTACAATTATGAGGGTCTTATGAGGGTAAATATGGGGTTGGGAGGGAGGAACAGGCACAGAAATACAAATGTGTGAAGCTGAGTGAGAGAGAGCAGTGGAACAGGTTCTGAGTGGCCTGGAAAGGACTTCAGTGGGGATCAGAGTCCAGATGAAAAACTGGGTCTCATCCAACCCATTATAAACTGGTACATAATTTATTTATTTATTTAATTTATTTATTTATCAATTTATTTATTTTTCAATTTATTTATTACAGAGAGAGAGAGAGAGAGAGAGAGAGAGAGAGAGAAAACAGGTGCACCAGGGCCTCTAGCCACGAGAAGCAAACTCCAGATGCATGCTCCACCATGTGCATCTGGTTATGTGGGACCTGAAGAAATGAACCTGGGTCCCAGGCTTCTCAGGCAAATGCCTTATCAGCTAAGTCATCTCTTCAGCCCACATATAGGTTTTTGAACTTGAACCCAGAAGAAGCTGTGAAGAAATGGCAGGTACTTGAACTCAGATTTCTTCCTTAGCTCTGCTTAGATAATTAAACCAATAAATTTAACCTCACTTGTTTTTATGTGAACCTTGCAAGCCACTGTCATTGCAGCATTAGTAGAAAGGAAATCAGGAATAAATATACACCGGATTAAAATGCAAAGCAAAACTTTGAATAAAAATTCCACAATGTATTTTTAGTTTAATTTAGTCAGATTATGGAAAGTAGAATTTTACAGCTTTACCTATCAAAGAAGCAATTCTCTGATAAAATTCTCTACAGTGTTTTAACTTGGTAAAAAGCCCAGTAGTGAAGGAAGAATTAGCTATCATTTCTCTGGCCATTGTTTTTTTATTAGTTTATTCATATTTTATGCCTTTGTATAAGTAACCTATGCATATTTAATATGTATTTTAGCTACCAAGAGTTTACTATCATTTATTTACTTTGCCAAATTATTTTATTTTTCTTCATGTTTCTAATCCCCACACAGACTACTGATATAACTAAATTTCATTTGATGGTAATGTTAAGTAGCAAAATTCCAGAAATACATAAGATATTCACAAAATATCATGAATAAATTAAAAGTCACTCAGGGATGAACTTGGTTTGCATGGGCCTGAGATTTAGAGAGGAACCTGCATACACCATGGCATGCTTTATGGATGCTCAAGGAAGAATAAGCTAGCATGGTCCATCAAGACCATGGATATGCACAACCTTTGTTTTGTGTGTGTACATGTGTGTGGTATCCATCCATGCATGTGTGGTATCCATCTGTGCATGTGTTTGGGCTCATGTGTGTATGTGTGGCTGTGCATACATGTATGTGTGTTTGTGTATGAAGGCCAAAATTTCATATCAGTGTCTTCCTTAATCACTCTCAGCCTTATTTAGTGAGGCAAGCTCTCTTACTTGAACCCAGAGCTTACCTATTTGGATAGTCTAGTTAGCTAGCTTGCTCTAGGGATCCTTCTTTCTGCCTCCTGAGCACTGGGATTTCAGGCAGGTTGTCATGCACTAGGTGCTGGTAAAACTCAGATTCTCTTGCTTACATGGCAAACATTTTATCCACTGAACTGTTCATGCTTACATGGCAAAATCTTATCCACTGAGCTATTTCCCTTGCCCCAGTGCCCATCTTTAGATTGATATTGATGGTCAGTATTCTGACCAGTGGACCAAAATGCATGCAGTGGTGATGGCTGGGCACTTGCAATTGGATATGGTGTATGAGAAAGAGATAAGTCAGTGAGCCACAGAGATTTGGCCTGATAAATAGGAAAGATGTATTTGTCATTATCAATGGCTTATGATCTATGGGTGGGACAAACTAGAGATCAGGAGATGTGCTGTGGGCATATTAATTTGACATGGACATTAATCATAAATGAAGATATCACTGGGTAATCTACAGTCCAGGGGAGACTTCATAATTAGAAATGGGTACTTAAGAGTTAGCAATATGGGCTGGAGAAATGGCTTAGTTTAGGCACATGCCTACGAAGCCTAAGGACCCAGGTTCAATTCTCCAGGTCCCACGTAAGCCAGATGCACAAGGTAGCGCACATGTCTGGAATTCATTTGCAGTGGCTAAAGGCCCTGGTGTGCCCATTCTCACTCTCTGTCTCTCTCTCCCTCTAATAAATAAATAAACAAATTTTAAAAATTAAAAAAAAGAGTTAGCAATATATAAATATTAACTTAAGTGAATGGATGGGTGCAGTGGTCTGAAATGGAGTATGCCAGACCCCTATTTCTTGGCTCCTCCCACCTCCCTAGTGTGGGTTCCCTGTTCTGACAGTGTGAAGGCAGGCTCTGCTATGTGGTGTGAGTAAGCCAGACATCTCCTTCCTGGCTTCTCCAGGCCCCTGGTCATGGTAAGTCCCAATGTGCCTTGCTTGGGGAGGCCTGGTCCCCATGTGAACTGTGGAATCGGGCCTTTTGGTAAGGTATCCTGACTGGTCACTGGGTACCAACATCCCTGTTCATCAGAGCCAGAGAGCGCATAGGCCAAAGGACAAGAAACTTGCTTCCTCCTCAATAAAATAAAGAGTTTTCCTAAAATTGGTAGACAGCAACACAAAAAAGCCAACGAAAGTCAGAAAACTGAGAGATCTCCACCAAGGATTCCTAGTCTTACCATGGAATTCCCCAATAAAATTATAGAAAAATCAATAGAAATTCATTCCCAAAATGAAAACACAACAACCAATGAGACCCAGATGAAGGAAAAAGTCACTGAACTGGAAGAAAACTATCAAAAACCAACAATTGTATCAATTAAATTGAACCGTATTGTCTACTATACCATTCAGCTTTTGACAGTAGGCTTAAGTTGATTGAAGAAAACGTCAGAACCCTCCAAAGAGATATGAATAAATTGAAGGTAAGTCAAAAAATGGAAGATTGCAACAACCAACTGACTAAGCTTAATGAAGACTTGATCAAATGCAAGAATGAACTACAGGAAGCATCAAGAAAATCAGAACTCAAATTAAAATCATACCTCAAAAAAGAGATGGACACAATGCAAAATAACACACAGAAAACAAAAATTAAATAGAAATTATACAAACATCACTAGAAACGCTCACCAACAGAGATGTGGAAGACAGAACCTCTGACCTGGAAGACAAGACAGAAGAAATTGATTGGGAGGCCAAAAACTTTGCTAAGTTCAAAAACTCAAGTGAACAGAATACAGGGGAACTATGGGACACCCTAAAATGACCAAATAACCAGATAGTGAGTATAACAGAAGGAGAGGAAACCAGGCCAGAGGCATAGAGACCTTATTCAACAAAATTATTGAAGAAAAATTTTTGAATCTCTCAAAAGAGAGGCCCATCCAGATACAAGAAGCCCACAGAACACCAAACAGACAGGACCAAAGAAGAAACTCTCCAAGACATATCATAGTTAAAACTCTTAACAATGACAACAAAGAGAGAATGTTAAAAGCAGAAAGAGGGAAACAATTCACAACACACAAAGGCAATTCCATCAGACTTACATCAGATTTGTAAATGGGAACCCTGAAAGCCACAGGAGCCTGGAGTGGAACATTTCAAACTCTGAAAAACTATGGCTTCCAACCCAACCTACTCTACCCAGAAAAAATATCACTCATAATAGATGGTGAAAGAAAAACTATAAATGAAAAAAGTCAACTCTATGATTATATGAACACAAAGCCAAACCTACAGAGAATATTTGATGGAATACTCCACGCAGAACTATCAAACAACCAATCTCAAGGGCCAACAAGAAGAAGATGACAATAACCAAAATAGACCAGGCTCAAAATAGTACAAAACACAAGAAAGCACCAAACCCCACAAAATACCTCATCATGGCAGGATTAATTCAAACCTCACACTAATAACCTTAAATATTAATGGTCTTGACTCACCCATCAAAAGACACAGGTTATCAGGATGGATAAAAACCTGTACCCTTCTATCCATTGCCTTCAAATAACCCACCTCACCACTAAAGACAGACACCTCTTCAGAGTGAAAGGATGGAAAATTATATTCCAAGCAAATATAGCAGGTGTTACTATATTAATATCTGATAAAATAGACTTCAAACCAAAAGTAATCAAAAGGGACAAAGATTGCCACTTCTTACTCATCAAGGGAATGATCCAACATGAGCACATCACAATCATAAATATATAAGCACCAAACACAGGTGCACCACAGTTTATAAAACAAAATCTACTCAAAAATAAAACAGAAATAAACACCAACACAAAGATAGTTGGAGACTTCAATACTCCACTACCATCAACAGATAGATCATCCAGGCAGAAAATGAACAGGGAAATAATAGAGCTCAACATCATAGATCAACTAGACCTAACATATATCTACAGAATTTTCCACTCCAACTCTACTGAATACACATTCTTCTCAGCAGCCCTCAAAACCTTCTCCAAAATTGACCATATATTAGGTCATAAACATGCCTTCATAAAATGAGGAAAATTAAAGTAACTTCCTTCATCATGTCAGAAATGAACAAGAGACACATCAAGAACTCCACCAGCTCCTGGAGACTAAGCAACACATTTTTAAAGAATGAATTGTTTGTGGAAGAAATCAAAAAAGAAATTGTAAAATTCCTAGCATTGAATGATAATGAAAACAGAACCTACCAAATCTTATGGGACACAAAGAGAGCAATCATAAGGAGAAAATCCATAGCCCCAAATGTCTTCAGTACAAAGACAGAGAAATCCTAAGTTAATAACCTGAAAGTCCAACTAAAGACACTGAAGAAAAAAAAAAAAAAAAAAGAAGAAGAAGAAGAAGAAGGAGAAGAAGAAGAATACAACCCAAAGAGCTCCAGGTGGAAAGAAATAATTAAGATTAGAGCAGAAATTAATGAATTGGAAATTAAGAAAACAATTTTAACAAACCAATAAAATGAAGAACTGGTTCTTTGAAAAGTAAACAAGATTGAAAACCCCTGGCTAAATTTATCAAGCAAAAATTAACAAAATTAACAAAATCAGAAATGAAAAAGGAGAGATCATAACAGACATCAAAGAAATTGGAAGAATCATCAGGGCATGCTTCAAAAACTTCTAATTCACAAAATTAAATAATCTGGAATAAATGGATGAATTCTTAAGCACATACCACCGACCAAAACTAAACTCAGGGCAGATTAATCTCCTAAACAAACCTATCACATCCATGGAGATTGAAAGGTTAATCAAATCCTCCCCCAAAAGAAAAGTCTAGGACTTTGTAGAATAATGAAATTAGACTGACTCATTTCACCACACACCTGAAACTCTTCAACTACTGGAAGAAAAACCAGGAGGCACTCTCCATGATATAGGATCAGGAAAAGACTTCCTGAATAAAACCCCAGTAGCCCATTAAATTAAACAAGCACTCAACCAATATCATGAATCTAAAAAGCTTTTGCACAAACATACCATAAACAGAGCCAATAGATTACCCACTGAATGGGACAAAATCTTTGCCAGCTATACCATTTACAGAAGCCTAATATCTGGAATCTAGAAAGAACTCAAAAAAACTGAACAATAAAAAAATCAAATAACCCACTCCAAAAGTGGGGCAGAGAACTAAATATGGAGTTCTCAGAGGAAGAATTACAAATGACTAACACACACTTAAGAAAATGTTCAACATTCCTAACCATTAGGGAAATGCAAATTAAAATAGCTATGAGATTCCAACTTACCCCAGTAAGAATACCAAACATTAAAAAAAATCAAATGAAAACAAATGTTGGTGAGGATGTGGAGAAATATGAACACTCACTCACTGTTGGTGGGAATGTAAGCTTGTACAACCACTATAGAAATCAATATGGAGACTCCTGAATAGGATGAATATAGAGGTACCAACAGACTCTGTTATTATCTTACTGGGCATTTACCCTAAAAGCTCCACATCTCAGGTCAGAGATATTTGCTCAATCATGTTGAGCTGCTCCATTCATAATAGCTAAAAACTGGCATCAATCCAGGTGCCATCATTGAATGAATGGATAACCAAGATGTGGTATATCTACATGATGGAATTCTACTCAGCAGTAAGTAAGAAAAAATGACACACTGAAATTTGTAGAAAAATGGTTGAACTTGGAACAGATCATTCTAAGTGAACTCACACAATCACAGAAAGACAATCATCACATGGTGTCACTCATCTGCAGTTCCTAACCTGGATCAGCCTGAGTTGCTGACATACCTGAATAGCATCTTGAGGCTTGGACAATAGGAAAGGTAGGGTTTGAACTGGTATCATAGAATCCTATATCTTGGAAGTCAGGCTAAAAGGCTCAACCCTCAAGAGGACCTTAGGGAGAGCACCTGAATTGGAGGACTCTGGAGAGTGTGAGGTGAAACCTAACCTTAAATTTCTCCTGTTTCTGGTTCTTCTCTGTCATTTTCTTTTTATTTTCCCTTGGTGCTGGCCTGTAATTCCCTTTACCAGGATATGATTTACATACACAATGAGCTGTTGGTCATAGAGATCTACTTGATCTCCCAAAACAATTAAGACAGACTTCTGTGAGAGCACTTGTGTATGGCACAATGCAGATCTGGCCCTAGCCTTCTGCATGGCAGAAGAAACCAGGAAGTGGCTTCTGTGAACATGGTGTTCTGCACAGGCCTGGCGTAACAACAGCTACAGTCCCATGCTCAAGAGAAACCTGTTATGAGATGGCCTGTCCAGAGACAGGCTGTCATTGGTCACAAAAAGGGGACCACCCCATACAATGATTGGCCAGCCAAGCCCCTTAAAACCCCCTACACTTCCTCAAATAAACGAGTTTTGCGGCAGCTCGCCCTCCACTTTCACCCAACTCTCGGAGTCTGTGTCATGATTCTGCGCTGCTCACCCCCAACCCAGCAGAGACCCTGCCATCCCTCCTGGGCTGGCCTTGGGGGGGACCCCAACACACTTGATTACCCACCAGAGGTTATTAGTAAGACCCTATTATTACTATAATATTCTTACTATTAGTAAGACCCTACTGCTGAAGACACCATATAATGTCAGCACAGACCATGGAAAAACCTGGTTGGAATCTGGAGGAGAGCCATTCCTCAGACAATTAGCCCATTTAGTTCTGGAAGGTGCTACATGAGCCACCAGGGGAAAGTGGCCAACATCTGTCCAAGCAACTCAAAGTCTAAGTGACTCAGAAGCAAGCGACCTGACATGATGCTCACATAAACTGCAATAGTGGCACACAGCCATGGTGGTTAACCAACTGCCCTTGCATTGGCTAACAGATCTACTCATAGAATGCAAACCATATCTGAGCTGAAAAACAAGTCAGAATGCTATCCAGATAATGATTCTACTTTCCATTGTCAATCTCCCACTAACCTTAGTGTGTAAGAGGGTCTACTCCCTTTAAATTCTCTTTAAGTTAATAATGGTTATCCCTTTTAACTGGTGCTGACTTCATTCTCCATTGGAGAATCTGCTTCTCTTTTTTAAGTGGGAATTGGACCTGAGGAGATAAACAACTCCACCCCAGCCCCAGCTAAAGCCACAGAGGAATTGGGAAAATGAGCAAGAGTGCTGCTTTCTTAGTGAATATGATATCAGCACAAGGGTGATGGAGATAGAGACTGAGGACACTCAACACCTACCATATCAGAGATCCAGAGGATCCTAAGTGCCTATCACTGAAGTAGACTTAAAATGCTCCCAGCATGGCTGAGGGAATTTTGTGGAAGAGGGGGCAGAAAGATTGTTAGAGCCACAAGTTGGGATATTTTGCAGAGATTCATTGCCTCTCCCCCCATAATGCATGACCCAAAATCCCCGTGGGGATGACCTGCATCCCCAACGAGGAAGGCCTATTCAGAAAAGGAGCAGGGAAGAGGGAACAGCTCAGTCCAAGCAGTAACTCCTATCCCAACAAAAGTGAGATTTGGAGATTTTGTAGTGACATGAGAAAGGCAGTAAAAAGGCATCTGGGAAGACTATACCTACCATGTGACCTAGTGGAAGACACTTTTGTCTATCATGTGCAAGGCCCTTTGTTTGATTCCCAAGAACAAATAAAAAAGCATTATTTTATACATGGTATAACAACATTTGACTATTAGTTTGTGTATATGTGCATGTGCACATGTATGTATGTTCATGTGTGAGCATGCATGTGTGCCCACAAGATGTGTGTGTGTGTGTGTGTGTGTGTGTGTGTGTGTGTGTGTGTGTGTAGGTCAGAAATTGATATAGAGCATCTTTATCCATGGCTCTTTCTTTTCCTGAAGCAGGGTTTTTCACTTGAACCCATGGCTTGCAGATTAAGCTAGTCTAGCTAACCATCTTCTCCAAATTTCTCTCTCATCCTTCTGAGGGTTGAAATTATCTCACCTAGAAGGCACTTGGCAGGGGAAGAAGGAGTATGAACTCCAGTCTTCTATCCATTTACCATCTCCCAAGTCCTTATGACAGTATTTTATTTGCATTTTTGTTGCATAAATTAACCCATTTATTGTAGGATAGGGAGGTCTCAAGGGTTTCAAATGATAGGGCTTCTACTGGTCCTTCAGTTCCTTCAGTCTTCTGATGGCAGACTTGACTGTGACAGCAGAAGTCGTGTTGTAGGTCCAGGCCCCGGCAGCCACCGTTTTCATGCAGGAACCTCAGTGCCAGATGCCCACAGCCCATCTCTTCATCTTGGTTTTAGGAAGCTTTTTTTTTTTTTTTTTTTTTTTTTTTTTTTTAAGTAAGGTCTCACGCTAGCACAGGCGCTTTCCTGGAATTCCCAAGTTCCCAAGTCCTCTTAGTCTGGCCTTGAGTTTATAGAGATTCTCCTACCTCTACCTCCCTAGCACTGTGATTAAAGGCATGCACCACCACACCTGGTGTTTTATTTGCATTGTTAATTCATTTTAATTTGGTCTTTAACCTTAGTGTGCCATCCTGGCTTACTGTCTCCCTAACATCCTCTTCCCCAATGTTACAGTTAATTTACCAGTACTAGACACAACATCCAGCCAGCAATTTAAAAGTTCTTAGAGAACTTAGGGATTTTTGAAAGAATATATGCTAATATCCTACAGTATGTAATACAGCTTGAAGAACTGCTTTATTATTTTATCTGGTCAGGGCTCAGGATACAGCTCAGTGGTAGAGTACTTGCCTAACATGTACAAGTCTTTGGTTTAATCTACATCCTCATTCACAAAGAGATGTCTGTGTCACAATAGTTAACAATAGTAGACCAATTTAGGCCTAGAATGCCTTTCTGAGTCCAATCTCAGCTGAACTTTAAAGATTTTGCTGTTGTCTTCTTGGTTTTGAGTCTCAGAAGTGACTCTGCATTTCTACTTTTTTTTTTTTTTTTTGGGAGAGAGACACAGAGAGACACAGAGAGAGACAGAGAGAGAGGGAGAGGGAGACAGATAGAGATGGGCACCCAGCAGCCTCTCAGCTGCTGTGAACGAAATCCAGATGAGTGCACTCCCTTGTGGTCAAGTGCGGCATTGCACCCTGCGTCACTTTGCATCTGGCTAAACGTGGGACCTGGAGATTGGAACTGGTGTTCTTAGGCTTAGCAGGCAGGCACCTTAACCACTAAGCCATCTCTCCAGCCCTGCATTTCTATTTTTTAATAGGACTTTAAAGACTATGAGGACTTTGAAATGGAACTGAGCATATTTTGCATGATGACATGGCCATGAGCCTCTGGAGACAGGGGATGGAAAGTATGGCTTGGATGTATTATTTTCCAATATCAAGTTGACAAAGGGTTGACTTGTGATATTATTCCCTCATTGTCAACTTGATGGGATCCTGATCACCATGGAAACTAATTTCTAAAAAAATCTATGACAGATTCTCTACATTAGATGAAATAATATAGGAGGACCTACCCTAATTGTATGGTATGGGTTATGGGTCCTTGACCTAAAATAACAGAAAAACCAAGCTGAGAGCAACATTCATTGCTCTCTGCTTCCAGACTGTGGCTGTCACGTGACCAGTGGCCTCCTGTTTCTGATGCATTGCCTTCTTTGCTATGATGGAATGCATCCTTTCCAAAGTATAATACAGAATAAACCCTTTTCTCTCTTAAAAAGAACAAAAGAACCCAGCCAGAATCAGTTTAGGAAAGGAGAGGGTTTTTTTCAGCTTAAAGTTTCAAGGACAAGTTCTATCATGACAGGGAAAGCATAACAGAATCATGAAGTTGGTTTACATGGTCACATATCAACAAGGAAGAAGCACCAAGAATAAACTCTTGGCACTGGCAAGGTGTCGGGGAGAACTATAAAATCTCAAGACAAGGGATACAATTCTTCTAGAAGAAAGGATCCACTTTCCAAAGGCACCACCTCTCAAAGGCTCCACCAGTAAAAAGCTTAATCACAAACACATGAGAATTTGGGCAATATTTCACCTTCAAACCACCACACCTCCAAAACATATGTGAACACACTTTCATTTATCTTCTTTTCAGATCTGACCATGAAGAGATATAGTATGGCACATCTAAAGTCTTCAGTTTATCTCAAATCAGTGCATCCATTTATGTTCTAGTAGCACGTACATATCCTTAAGTACCATGGATTTATAAATCATGAGTTCTAATAAACTCCACTGTACTTTGGCTTACACATGCCTAGGTTACTCTTGACTCACTCCATTTATATATGTGTTTTAAAATCAGTTGTTCAAGTTATATAATAAATTTAAATATGTTGAATTTATAAAGTTTGATATTTATTGGCATTAGAAAAAAATTTCCTTGTATATTTTCAAAGTCTAAGTGTATTTTCCCAATATTCTGTTGACCAGATTTTAATAGGAATATTCCCAAGTCATTTCAATTGATTTTTGAACTTGAAAATAGTAATTTTTCATATAATTGCATTTTCTCATTGAAAGGTACTAAGTCTATTAAAGTGAATGTCAAGTTTTTCTATGTTCCCCATCATATTTTCAGTGATCATCTCAATTCTTCCTTTACAATTATCATGTATCTCATTACTTTTCTTGTTTCTAACACTGCTAGACAATATAAAAATACTGAAAAGAAGTGATAATAGGCCACATTTGTACTTTTGAAATATTTCTAAATGTAGTGGGAATTGTTTTAATTGTTTCAATTGTTTAAATCTGTGCTCTAACATTTTGTCAGTCCCTAGTAAACTAAACAAAGTTTTAATGTACTAGTGTCTATGCAGGTGTGCATGTTTGTGTGCGTGCAGGTATGAGTGCAAGTATGCACATGCACATGCATCTGGAAGTCAGGGGAGAGTTTTGGGAGTCATTCCTCAGGTGCTGTCCACCTTACTTTTAAGACTGTAATTGTCTAACTAGTTTAGACTGGCTGGCCAGTGAGCCCATGGATCTTACGGTCTTTGCTTTCCTGTGCTTGGATTGCAAGAGTGTGCCACCATTACTCACTTTTTATAAATGGGCTCTGAGCTTACAGAAGGTCCTTATATCTCATGATGTTAGGTTTGAAATGCTTCCAGTGCAGGGTATACACTGACTGGGCTGTCATTCCAACCTATTGATATTCTAATTTTAAAGCTTGGTGGGATTTAATTAAAATTATTTTATTTCATAATTAGTGGAGATAGTAGCTCAATCTTATGCAAAACTCCAATGTTGTTATGTTTTTCCTCTATTTTAAAACAAGCATATAGTAAGAAACCACCTCAGGTTCTTCTTCATGTTTGGCCATATTGTTGATCTTACTAGACCTGTGAGGAAACAATCAAATGTGGTCCATTATTTCTCTTGATATTTTTGATGTAAAACTATTTCCACTTCCTAATTATATTCTACTGTTTTTAAGAATTTCTAAGCAATGGAAATGGTACAATAATTGCAGAAAGAGAAAAATCTCTGATTTTAGAGAACTGAAGTTCTGTTATATATCTCTGCAAAAATATGTTTTTACCCAGCAGTGTCTTCTTCTACTAGATATTATAGTACATGCACCAAATATTACTGAAATTAAAAGTATAAGATTTTGAAACTAATTATTACACACAAACCATCACTACTACTACCACCACCACCACCACTGTGTTTGTATTGCCTAGGTTTTGTGGACAGGAAAAACAGTGTGTGTTTGCAACTTTGAAAATAAATATGCCTCAAAATATTTCCTCTTTCATGCTCCATAGCATGTTATCAGCTACCTGAAAGGGGAACTTGTCACATTTTAAGAAGGGACTAGTAGTTATTTTCCCATTCCTGCATCCTCTTCAATTCCTCCAATTTTTCTAGATTGCTTCTTCCCACTGTAATCCTTTAAGCAAACAAGAGTACTAAAGAAGGTTCACAGAAATTATCCAACAGTTGAGACAAATATAATTGTTGATCTAGACTCTTGGAAGTTGATCTAGTAAAAGGCTGATGGACAGAGCATTTACCATTTGTTAGTACCCAACCTTGTTAATTCCTTTAATCTGATCTACAGGCCTACTTGTTGGCAGTTTTCATAACCTAAAATATGGGAAATGAAAGGTAAATGAATATTATGTGGAACTTATTTCCAACATAAACATAATTTGTAAAATTATACAAGAAAGAAAACTTTGCCAATAGTAATGAAATAGAGCAACAGATATCATTTTTTCTTTATTGGAAACTATTAAAATATCTAACATTTTCTGGAGTTATTTTCCAATTTATTATAGACTGAATCAGTGCAAACTAGCCAGGGTGTTAAGAACTGAGAAAGAGCTTATCAGCATTAACACTTTATCTACATAGACAACTGCTGGCTCTAGATCTTAGTAATAGTGACTAAATCTCAGAGGTCACCGTGATGTAAGTAAACTCCACAACATAAACACAAACAGAAGAAGTTTCATCACACACCTGGGTAACTTTTTTATAGATACATCTTAGGGAGATGCCTATTAACTAAAGAGCTATCTTGCTGGCTGGGCTACTCAAGGAGCCCTTCTCAAAGACACAGGCACCTCTACTCAAGTCTAGTCTGGTTGTTGACTTAAGACTACATAAAAGGAATTTAAGAATGAGTGAGAGAGAAGCAACTAGAGTCAGTTTATTGATTAGGTAGAAAGATAGGGTGTACTTGAAATGGTTCAAGTAAGGTTGTTAGGAGAGGAATGCACGTAAGTACCTCAACAGTGACAATAGATGTGATTTCTGGTCTTTGAAGCTGTTTCATATGCAACTAAGATTAGATATTAGGGAATGTATGTGCTGATGTGTTCTTTTTTATTATCCACAGGACTCTGTCCTTTAAGAGATTTTTTTTTTTTAGCTTCATTGTATGTGTTTTGCACTTAGGGAAGGGACTACTAGGAGGGTGAAAACACTTCTCAAAAATATAAATGACAAGGAAACTGGACTTCAAGCAGAGCTCATTAGCCATTTCTTTGATGTGTGTGTATGTGATGTATATATTTGTGTATGATGTGTATATGCATGGTCACCCACATTACAAGGTGCACATGAGGAGGTCAGAGGACAAACTGTGGTGTTGGTCACCTACTTCCAAATTGTTCGAGGCAGCATCACTCTTGTTTGCCACTACAGACACCACACTTTGCGTTATTCTGCCACTGCCTATCCTTGCCATAGACATGGTAGGATTATACACATGTAAGTATTTGACTCTGGCTTATATAGGTCCTGGGGATCCACACTCCACTTATCATTTAACCACTGAGTCATTTTCCTAGCCACTTTTTTTTTAAATTGTTTTTTATTGACTTTTATACTTACATACAAAAAAAAACCCACCTGATATTTCCCTCCCCTCCCCCATTCCAGTTTAGAACTCCAGTCTCCACCATATCCCTTCCCTGTCTCCATTAGTCTCTCTTTTAATTTGGTGACATCATCTTTTTCTTCTATTTTGAGGACCTTGCGGAGTATTGCTAGGCACTGCAAGGTCATGGATATCGAGGCCAATTTCTGTCTGGGCAGTTGCATTGTAAGAGGTCATACCCTTCCTTTAGCTCTTACACTATCCGCCCCCTCTTCCGCAATGGTCCCTGAGCCTTGGAGGGTGTGACAGAGGTGTTTCAGTGCTGGGCACTCCTCCATCCCTTCTTCTCAGCACTATGTTGTCTTTTGGGTCATCCCAGTGGCCATCACCATCTGAAAAGAGAAGCTTCTCTGACTAGAAGTGAGAGTAGCGTTAATATGTGAACATGAACATTAAGTGTTTCATTTGTGATGCTTCTCAGAAAGTTAAGTATGGTTTTTGATATGTGGTCAGTTGTATGGAATATACTTGAAAACCACTCAGTAAGAGACAGAAATCAAAACCAGAAGAGTGAGGGAGGCCCCTTTTCTTCTCATAACCCCTCTGTTTCTTAACTAACTACTTTGCCTCAATTTCAAATAGACATGTGAGTCCCCCTGAAAATATGTATTATTGTAAAGTGAGGTCAAATGAAATCTTTCTCACAAGCTGTAGACTGACAGAAGAGTGCTGAGTGGGGTATTGCTGACCCACCACCTGGCAGAGATGCATCACCTTCCAACCAAGAAAATGTGAGCTAACTCCAGAGCAGTCTATCTTTTCTTGGCTACATTATATACCACGCTGAGCTTGCCCTTCTGAGACCCTGTTATCATCTGCATAGTCTCCATACAATCTGTACCACATAATGACTTATTTAGCATACGCATTTTTACATACAAAATCACGATGAATACTTGGACTGAGGGCATGGCTAATTTAGTGTGTATTAAATTGTCATTGTGGGTTAAAATTTGACCTTCGCAGAATCAACTGTCTTCTGGAGAAGAGCTGCTGTTACCTGATGTTGATGGTAATTACTTATACATTCAAGCAGAGCAGTTTCATGACTGTGCAAGGTGGAGTGCAGAGTTCTCTTTCTCTCCTGTGCCCTAGAAAAGCTGATGCAGGAGAATGATTTCTCACACCCATGTTGGTTTTGGGGAAGCATTTTATTGGTTAACAAGCTGGATTCAAATTTCCCCTGAATTCTATTAATATATTGTGAACACTATGGAGAAGCATATATAAAGAAGTTATTATTTAATAATCTATGCCCACATATATGCAGACTTGGAAATCATTATTTGTATGAAGAAAACAAAGTGATTAACAAAATAATTCCAGGGTTGGGGTTGTAGCTCACTGATGGAGCATTTCACAGCATACAGTTGTTCAACCTCCAAAACTACAAATAATAATTAATGAGAATAATAACTCCATTAAAACAGGGATCTAAGAAAATGAATTGGATTTTACCATATGGTACTGGAAGCTTACTATTTTCTTTCAATGAAGACGCCAAGCATGGACTTAGGGATTGGTAGAAAAAAAAATTGTGATGCCTCTACATATTCTACTTCAAAATTAATGCACCAGACTTTCACAGATATGTTACTGACATGTCTATTTTTGTATACAAAATCTACTGATCTTTATAACCTTCAAACCCTGTTTTAGTAACCATAGCACTTGTGCCTTCTGTGTCTTTTCTAAGATCAGTGAGGCTTTTTGGCTGTCATGCTATAGTTTCTTATTTATTTTCACTGCAAACACCATGCTCTTGTTGATAGAGATAACTTATAACTCTAGCTTTTAGCTCTCCACTTCTGAATCCCATTTCTGTTTCTCAGTGTGTGTTCCAGTGTTCATCTTAGCAATCTTATGAACACAAATATGAAATCACTAAAGTAAAAAAGAACATTCAAGAAAGAATCTAAAACTGTAAAGGAACTACAGAAGACTAAATGATTCCACAAAGACAGCTATAATCTTTCATTATTTATTTACAAAATTGTTCATGATAGCATGTTATTCCTTGTGGCCTATCTATATTTTTTTCACCCTTAAGCCTTCAGTTAACCATTTAATATATAAATAATAATTAAAGTTAAGGAATGGTCATTTTTATTCTGACTTCTACTTCTCCTGTTCTTTGCTATTTGATTCATATCTTAATTTTTTTATAGAATAAAACTCAGCTGGGCATGAGGGCTCATGCCTTTAATCCCAGCACTCGCCCTCAGGAGGCAGGAGAATCGCAATGAGTTCAAGGCCACCCTGAGAATACCAAGTGGATTCCAGGTCAGCCTGGGCTAGAGTGAGATCCTACCTCAAAAAACCAAAGACAAACAAAAAAAGAATAAAAACTCATAAAATATTTGAAAGAACATATTCATTATTCTAACATAATTAGCTCTTATAATTTATTAATAGAATATGGTAATTTTGAAGCAAACTCGTTAATAAGTTCCTTGAGCTAATTTCTTTTTACCCTTCATCCATTACTTTAGAAAAAACTGTTAAAATATATAAATATTATGTTTAATTTCAGAAGTTATGGTACATATAATTTATTATTATTTTTTGATTTTAAATTATTGTATGGATGTGTGTGTGTATCTTCATACATTAAAGATTAAGAGTGACCAAGTCAGACATAGGGTAAATAGGAAAAAGGTGCAATGCAAAATTCCATATGATGTTATTGTTTAAAATATATAAATGCATTTTATTATATTATAAATGTAGAGTATGCATATATTATATATAATGTAATAAAATTTATATATGCATCTATACATAAACTAAAATAAATCCAAAAACTCATTCTATCATTGTTATTACTTAAGTTAGGGAAGTTCAAAACTTTTTTAGGAAACTGGAAGGGACTAGGTTCTTTTCCAAGCAGTTTCACTAGTAAGAACCCCCAACCCTAAACATATATAACATGAAAGGAAGTGAACTTTTGGTAGATAACCACAAAAATTGAGAAAAATCTGTAGGATATTCTATTAACAATAATAGCTAAATTTTTGTAAGTCGGTATTTTTAATAATTGTAAAATGTTATGAATAGGAAGACTAGAGGTTGCTGGATCTTAGGGACTGAGCCAAGAATGCAAAGGGAATGATAGGCTTTACAGAAGCAACACATTGGTTACCGTGGTGTCAAAATCTCTCATGACCTGAACCACAGTGGGGCTCACTACACTAAACAATTTATACAAGGTTACACAAATTAATACACATAGACATACAAATGAGTAATAAGTGGAAAAGCTAACTTTCATCAATAATTTGAATCACTGTCATTGTTTTGCTTGTGACATTCATTGTACTGTAAAAATTACAAATAGGGAAATTGTGCAAATTGAAGACTAGATATTTGACATTTTTTCACATTTTTTCTCTCTAGGACAATGTTTTTGGATTACTATATATGACAATTATGTTAAGTTGGGTAATAATTTTGTTTGGGTATTTTATGTTCATAATGATTTTATATCTACTTCTTTTGGAAAAATACCCAGAGAGAAACAGTGAATCCACACACACAAAAAAAAATCTTTGTGAATATCTCTTCCTTCCTTTCAGTTGTGAAAACTCTTTTCACATATTTTAAACTCTATTAATTGTATTATTGAAACATATATCCCTTTAGCTTTAATGAATTCCCTTTTTAGTCCTAGAACTATTGTTTAAAATCCTTGAGCTTTGTACAACATGCCTACTCAGGTTTTCTTGCAATACATATATATTTTCATGCTACATCTTTTTCCACTTTTTACTTTTAATCAACTTATGACTTTATATTTAAAATAAATTTCTTAAACACAGTTCCCATCTTGCTATTATAATTTTATGTACTCTGATGATCTCTTCTTTAACTAAAATGTTTGTACCATTTATATTTAATGCAGTATAAGCATATTTGTATAATGTGATTATTTGTCTCATCTATTGTTATTTGTCAGCTAGCATTCTGTATTATGTTTGGTTGACACAATTGTAATATTTCATTTTATCTACCTCTTGACTTATTACCTATATTTGTTTTATTTTACAATTTTTTTAAAGTTTTTTTAAAAATTTTTATTTATTTATTTGCAAGCAGAGAGATAGAGAGATAAAAGAGAGGCAGACAGAGAGAGAGAGAATGGACATGCCAGGGCCTCTAGCCACTGCAAACGAACTTTAGATGCATGTGCCCCTCGTGCATCTGGCTTATGTGGGTCCTGGAGAATTGAACCGGTATCCTTTGGCTTTGCAGGCAAATGCCTTAACTGCTAAGCCATTTCTCCAGCCCTATTTTAAAATTTCAAGCATATTTTACAATATGCACTTTTACATCCCCTTAGCTATATTAAAATGATGTGTATACCATTGTGCATACATAGAAATAATCTTTGCCTCACTACTTCCAGTTCAGCTAGTTGCACTTGATACTACTGTCCACATACAATTTACCTAAATATGAATCAGAAGACATATGCTGCATTTTTGGGTTTCTATGATTAAACATTACTTTCTATTTAAAGTAATCAGTAGTCTAAATATGCATTGACTTAATCATGTTTGTCATTTCTGATACTATTAAACATATAACAAAGTCCTTAAAAATAATTAAAGATAAATTTACATTCAATATTTCTACATAGCCACTATTTCTAGCTACCCCTATTCTTCATGTATATGGTGCCTATGCATGTGTGTATTTAAGTTTCAATCTGGTATAGTTCTTTCCTGCTTTAAAATGTATAATACTTCTTGTTTTTTCAAGAGTGGGCCATTAAATGCCATCATATTTATCTGAAAAAGTTTTTGTTCCCATTCTTTTGTAAGTAGTATATATTTTTAATTGAGAACTTTATTGTGTGAACATATTTCATATCAGTCATATTGTAATACAATTATACTTGTTCCCACTCCCATGTCCCCATTCACTGAGGGCCCACCTCATTGGAGAAGTTATATCTTTGTTGCATTTAGAACTCAAGATTTAAAACAGGTTTTCTCATTCAGCATGTTAAAAAAGTGATTTTATTTCTCTCTCAATAGCCGAATGTATTCGTCAGGGTTCTCTAGAGGAACAGAACCACAAGAATGAATTATATTAAAAAAGGAATTTATTGGATTAGCTTATGGTAGTCCAATAGCAGTTGCAGGCCCAAGAATCAAGGAACCCTGTAGCTGCTCAGTCCATGTGGCCAAATGCTTCAGCAGTCCCAATCTGGCACTGACAGCCTCCTGAGGAGTGGCTGGTTTTCAATCAACAAGGGCCTTCACTTGATGCTGGTGTCAGTCTGCACTGGTCTTTAATCCATGCTGGATGGCAGCAAGCAGCTCTGGCAGCCAGGTGGAAGGAAGGGACTTTTTTTACCCAGAGCTTCCTTATAAAGTTCCCATCTGAGAACTCCCACTCTGGGAGAAGGACTTCCTCTTTCAGTGAATACTTTCTGGAAACAACCTCAGAGACCTACACACAAAAAAGATTTCTGTGGATTCCTAAATAGGTCAAGCTGACACCACCTTGACTATCACAAGTCCACTTCTGGTCAACTTGACACCAAACCATATCTCCTATGTCATACTTAATTTCCAAATGAAAACAGTAACAAGCTCTTAATTCTGCCTAACATGGTATAACTATCCCATGCACAACCGGAAACATGAAGTCTTCCCCCCAACACAAAGCAAGGTTTCTTGAGGAATGCTTAGTCTCTAATATAATAGGTCTAATATAAAGTCAACAACAGTTAGCTAGTGATATAATCTTAATGTTGTGTAGATATGTACAAACACTCCGTATCAAGGTAGGACAGAAACATAGCAATTACAGTCCTTGTTTTTTGTAACTGGTCATGTGACCTTAGTGTCTTAGCTGGTACTTGTAACTGCCTTCTTCTACTACCCATTCTGTATTTCCTCCACCTTCAGCAAGCACCTCAGCAGGCCTTGTTTCTTTACCTTGGGGGGAGACCCATACCTTCATTCCTGAAGGATCTGGGCTATTTATCACACTGCCTTGATTGGGTTGTTGCAGTTGTCCACTGATTTTGATAACAGGGCATGGTAACACCAAGAGATGCCCTAAAGGATCCCCTGCCCTCCAGACATACTTTTCCTTACCTCCATTGTGGAGGAGCAGTCCAATTTGCCCCTGGTAGCCTGGATCAATCACCCCTGCTAACACTGTAACTCTTTTCTCAGCCTGTTAACTGGAGGGTATCAGGAGCCCAAAGTGGACAGGGGGAAGTCTTAGCTTCCAGTTCAATGGAATGTTCTTTGTGCCTCTGGGAAAAAGCACTTCCCCCTCTGGCACCAAGGCCTCTAGACCAGCAGAGCATAAGGTTGTAGGAACAGGAAGCAAAAACTTAGCCAATGGGTCCCTTGGGGTGATGGTAAATGGTACCATTCCTATTTCTACCCCTTGATTCCTGGGTCTGTGAGTCTGGGCTATTGGCAAAAGAGCACCATATATAGGACACTGATGCAGAGCATATACAGCCTGCTGGAGGACACTCCCCAGCCCTCCAAGCTATTGCTACCTCATTGGTGCTGCAGCTGTTTCTTGAAAAGTACATTCCACCATTCTATCAAGCTAGCTGCTTCAGAGTGGTGGATTGCTGACCTTGTCAGCTGAAGGCAGATTGCTTTTGGTGGTCCTTATGGACAGGTATGGAAAAGAAGGCATTCATAAGATCAATAGCTCCATACCAGCTATTAGGAGCTGGTTGATCTGCTCAAGTAAAGAAACTACATCTGGTACAGCAGCTGCAATTGGGGTTACCTCCTGATTAAGTTTCCGATAATTCACTGTCATTCTCCTGGATCTGTCTGTCTTCTAAATAGGCCAAATAGGAGAGTTAAAGGGAGGTGTGGTGAGAACCACCACCCTTGCATCCTTCAAGTCCTTTATAGTGGCATTAATTTCTGTAATCTCTCCAGGCATGCAATACTGTTTTTGATTCAGTAGGTTCCCCAGTAGTGGGAGCCTCAATGGCTTCCATTTGGCCTTTCCAATCATAATAGCCCTCACTCCACAAGTCAGAGATCCAATGTGGGGGTTCTGCCAACTCCTAAGTATATCTATCCCAATTATGCATTGTGGGATGGGCAGATAACCACAGAGTGAGTTTGGGGACCCACTGTCAGTCTAACATTTGCCAAAACTCCATTGATCACCTGACATCTGTAGCCACTTACTTTAACTGGAGGGCCACAATACTGGTTGGGGACTCCTGGAATCAATGTTAATTCAGAGCCAATGCCCAGTAGGCTCCAAAAGGTTTGATTATTTCCTTTCCTCCAGTGTGCAGTTATCATACAAAAAGGCCACAAGTCCCTCTGAGAAAGGATAGGAGCTTAATATTGAGCTTAATATTGAAACTTTTGGGAGTTGTGGGAGGGTCCTTCCTTGAGGGGACCTGGCCACCCCTTCAATCAAGGGGCTTATGGTCTGTAAACTGGCTCAAGTCTGGAAACTGATTAAGAGGCCTTGATTCTCCATTGCTATAATTCAAAGTGACCTTTTGTTCCTTTGCTCTGGAACTTTTCTGCTTATACAGATCAAACAGGCACTCAGTAGGTTTCTTATCTATTTCACTTCTGGGAACACCATGATTAATCAGCCAGTGCCAAAGGTCCATATAACTCATACCTTTATATGTATTATTTTGCCTACACTGTCTATTATAATAAACATGCTCACCTTGCCTTTGGCAATTCAGCACTACGACTTGGCCCTTTTTACCCTGAAATCAAGTTAGACCCATTGCATCTAAGTCATCTAATGCAGCAACTGCAGCTCCCACTGTGTTGTCTTCTTTACATAAAAGACCAGTGATTGGGCACTTTTAGTGTTCTGGTGCTCCCCTCACAAATCTGTTTCTTATACTGAAGGGCACATCTGCTGGATGCTGCCATTGTGGGGGCAAAGATGAGTTTACATGGCAAATCCACTGCAGCATTCCAAGTTCTCTAAGCCTTTTAATCCTTTCATCAACATTAATCCAAGGGATATCAGGCTGCCGGAGTTCATTCACAGTAGGCCATCTTTGGATCCATCCTTCAGACAACCAATCAACAAAACTCTTGGTACCTCTTCTAACTGCACAAGCTGCAGTGTTAAATCTAAAATCTCTGGTCAATGGGTCCATTTTGGCAAATTCAGCCTCATCTAATTTTATGTTCCTTCCTCCATCATCCCATACCCTTAAAATCCACTTTCACATATATCCCCATGCTTTTGCCAGCACAAGTTAGAAAAGTCCTGGAATTCTTTAGGGCTATACTTCACCTCCTCTTGTGTCACACTTTCTATCTCACCTTTAGGGGAATGCCTAGCCTTAAGTATGGTTATAGGCCTAGAGGCAAAGACTGGTGGGCACTGAAAAGTATCAGCACCTCCTGCTGATTCCTCAGACAAAAAAGGATTAATTCTCTCAGGCAAGAGTGGGGAGGGTAGTGCTTCAACGTGTGGAGGTGGGGATACAACTGCTGCTAAGGGAGGAGAGGTCACATTTTCATGCAAAACAACTTCTTCAGAATCTGAGACTTCAATGTCCCCAGATTCTTCAGGCTCTTCCCACACATCACCATTCCTAATCATAGGATCCCACTCTTTCCTAGTCAGTGCCCTCACTTTAATTTCTGACAGGTGGTGATGCTGGGATTTGATTTTAGGTTGTAAATTAGCCAATCTTACAATGAGAGCTTAGGTTTGGTTTTCTGCAATTTGAGCCCTATTCTGGCTATAGAGGAAACTCTCCTGCAGGGCTCCCTTAGAAAACTTCAGATCATGTATGTGGGTCTTAAGCTTGGAATTTTCCTTTCTGAGCTTCTGTTGTTCCCTCAATAGTTTGTCCATAGATGCTAGCAGCAACCAATCAGCCTCATTATTGGTCTTACTCTTCCTCAAATATTCAAATGTTTTAAATACAGAGTTATTTTAGTAAGGATCACATTGCTGGCAGAAATCAAGCAATCAAGAGCAGCTTGTGGGGAACTAGGAATTTACTTTCACTTACAAACTCGAGGGGATGCTCCATCATGGCAGGGGAGAATGATTGCATGAACAGAAGGTGGAGCTCACCCCCTGGCCAATATAATGTGGACCATAGCAATAGGAGAGTGTGCCAAACACTGGCAAGGGGAAACTGGCTATAACACCCATAAGCCCACCCCCCAAAATACACTGCCTACAGGAGATGTTAATTTCCAAATATCCATCAACTGGGAATCTAGCATACAGAACACCACATTCTGCCCCTGGCCCCCATAAACTGATAATCATCCATGTTGTAAAATGTAATGCATTCAGTCCAAGTTAAAAATTCCCCATATTCTTATCAATCCTAATGATTTTTAAATATTCCCCATAATCCAAGATCTTTTAACTGAGTCATAATAGCAAAAATTCTCCTAAAAATCCAGAATAAACACATTTCAAAAGATGGCATTGGGTATATCAAAGAAATACTCAAGCAATACAAGATTTTAAAACAACACAAGCACCAAATTCTGTAGCTCCAAGTCCAACAACCCTAGACAATGACAAGTCTCCAAGTCCAGTAATTCTAACTAGCAACAAGTCTCTGGAGTTCCAATTCTACCTCTCCAAATAGGCTACTCACAGTCCTGGAAAACTTCATCCACGGCTGGCAGCTTTCCTAAGCAGCCATCTTATGGTCCCAGCATCTCCTCTGGGTCTCCACTGCAACCCACGGTCCATCCTCATGGCCCCATGGGATCTCCATGCAGGCATCCAGCAAACCTGATTCACACTGCCTATGGCCATTTCCAAAATACAAGACCATGTTACAAATTCAATAACCTTCTCTTTCCTGCATTTCTTATACTCCATAATACCAGACAGGGTGCCAATTTGTTAATCCAGGTGCAAATAAAGCAGACTTTGAAGAAGAGGACACTCCTTGAGCACCCAGGCCCCTTCAAGAGTCTACATTCTTCCTGTTGCCACAGTCCAGGTCAGCTTGGCCCAATGTCAAAGGTTGTAATCTTGCATATAATTGCAGCAGAACTGGCAGAAGTTTTAGCCCAAAGATTTCATTTCTGTGCCATATTCCTTTGCTCACACAAGTCCATTTCTACACAAAGCAACCCCTTCACAAATTCTCAGGACATGGGCATAACAGCAAGCCTCTCACAGAAACTGCTTCTAGCCCAGTCCAAGCAAAGCTCTTTTTCACCCTCATAAGCCAAACCTCACTGTCCATAGTTCTTACTGCATTCAGGTCTGAGTTTGACTAGAATAGTCTATCAAGCTGTGCTTACAGCACTTCAAGGCATCTCTCAGGCCAAGGTTTCAAATCCTTCCACATTCCTCTTGGAAGTCAACTCCAAAAGCCCAAAACCACACAGTCAGGTGTCTAGCACCACTCCTCTGTTACCAACTATACTGTTGCATTCAGGTTCACATTGCTGTCAGAAATCACCCAGACAAGTTGGAAAAATGGCTTATTTTAGCTTACAGACTCAACACAAAGTTCAATCATAGTAGGGGAAAACGTTGACCTGTGCAGAAGTTGGACAACACCCCCTGGCCAATATAAGGTGGACAATGGCAATACGAGAGTGTGCCAAACATTGACAAGGGGAAACTAGCTATAATACCCATAAGTTTGCTCCCAACAATAATTCCCAAATCTTCATTAACTGGGAATCTAGCATTCAGAACCCCAAAGTTTATGGGGGATACCTGAGTCAAACCACCACAAGAGTCAATAATTTCCTTGCTTTTCACAAGGTATGACTCAGGATCACCAAATACATCTATCTCACGGAGTTCTTTAAATAGTTCTCTCCATGGATTTTTTAGTGCCCTCCTTGTTTCTAGTAAAAGTGCTGTCCTTATTACCAGTAGAGCCTTTAGTAGCACTGCAGTTGGAGATCCAACCCATGATAGTTCCAAGCCCACTAGAGAAATCCATCTTTGCAATTTTGTTTCTCTTGAAACATTCCTGTATCAAAATCTGTATTAATCAGAGTTCTCTATAGGAACAGAAATGCTAGAATGATTTATATTAAAAATGTAATTTAGCCAGGTGTGAGGCCACCCTGAGACTACATAGTTAATTCCAGGTCAGCCTGGACAAGAGTGAAACCCTACCTCGAAAAAACAAAAAAAAAAAAAAAAAAAAAAGTAATTTATTGGATTAGTTTACAGTAGTCCAATAGCAGTTGCAGGCCCAAGAATCAAGGAACCCAGTAGCTGCTCAGTCCACGTGGCCAGATGCCTCAGCAGTCCCAATCTGGCACTGAAGTCTTGGAGGCTTTCTGAGGATACCCTGAGTTTCAATCCACATGGGTCTTCAGTTGATGCTGGTCTTCAGTCTGCACTGGTGTTCAATCCATGCTGGAAGGCAGCAAGCAGCTCTGGCAGCCAAATGGAAGGATGGGGCTCTTTTCACCCAGAGCTTCCTTATATACAGTCCCCATCTGAGAGGGGCTGCCTGTTCTAGGGAAAAGCTTTACTCTGAAGGAAGGATTTCCTACTTCAGTTAATCCTTCTTGGAAGCAACCTCAGAGACCCTTCAGAAAGGGATTTCTGTGGATTACTAAACAGATCAAGTTGACAAAACCTTAACTATGTCACCTAACCTCTTAATAAAAGTCTTAAATAAATCTTAGTGCTTTTCTTGCTCTGTAAATAATAGCTTATTCTCTCATTATACTTCTCCAGTTACTTAATTAGCATTCTCTCTCTCTATCCGTGTGTGTGTGTATGTGTGTGTGTGTATGTTTTATGATTAGGTATGAACAATTTTTAAACTCATATTCTAATCTTCATCCAGTTTTTAAAAAGTTGTCATCATTCATTCAATAAAGATTTTTCATGTTTGAGTCATTCTTTCATCTCTGAGGCTTGGGTTGCATGTAAATTAAATCATTAAATATTTTATTCCACAACCTCTGAGTGTAAATTCATTAATATATTGAGCCTTTTTTTCTCTAAAGTTGAGTTTTATGTGCATTCAATATCATTGCCTTATTTTTGAATCTTGTAATCTGTTGTTAATCATGTCATTCATTGCATTTAGAAAATCTTTTTTTTTTAAAAATCATTTATCTTTGTAACATTTTAACATTTTATCTGATAATATAATGATACTTATAAGGCTAGATGTGTTTCTGTTGACTGGCCTTTTTTTTTTTTTTTTTTTTTTTAAAGGAAAGAGGGTGAGAAAGAATTAGTGCTCCAAGATCTCAGCCATTGCAATCCAACTCCAAATGCTTGCACCACCTAGTGGGCATGTGCGACCTTGCATTTGCCTCATTCTTGTTAAGTTCAGTACTTACCAATGGTGTACTCTTTCTATCTAGTGATTGAGGTACCATGTGAAATATGATGTGATGGGTTGCATCTGAACATACAGGTGTAATTCTTTCTTTTTTTTTTAGTTGAGAGAGTGAGAGGGAGAGAGAGAGAAGAGAGAGAGAGAGAGAGAGAGAGAGAGAGAGAGAATTGTCACACCAGGGCCATAGAGATGGTTTAGTGGTCAAGGCTCTGGCCTGGGAAGCCTAAGCTTCCATGCCCTACTCCCCAGATGCCACATAAACCACGCAAGGTGGCACATGTGCACAAGGTGGTGCATGCATCTGGAGCTCAATTACAGTGGCTGGAGGCCCTGGCATGCCAATTCTCTGTCATGTGTGCACATGCTCTTGCTCTTGCTCTCTCTCATTAAAAAAAAAAAAAGCCAGTCTTTTGAGTTTGCCACAGAAAGAATATATATGATATTCACAGTTTCAGTTTTTACTTCAGTGTCTATGTCACTATTCACATCTTTAAAATATTTTACTATCTCCTATTCTCCATTATTTAATTTAAAAATATATTTATTTATTTATTTATTTATTTATTTATTTATTTATTTAAGAGAAAGAGAGACAGGCAGATAGAGAGAAAGAGAAAGAAAATGGGCATGCCAGGGCATCTAGCCATTGCAAATGAACTCCAGACATATGTGCCACCTTGTTCATCTGGCTTACATGGGTACTGGGAAATCAAATCTGGGTCCTTAGGCTCCCTAGGAAAGTGCCTTGCCTGCTAAGCCATCTCTCCAGCACATATTCTCCATTTTTGCTCATAATTCAATACAAATTCTACTCTATTTCATGCCTATAGTATTTTTCCTCTTACTCTGGCCTTTAAGCTTCTTTTACCTGTTACTGATTTTTATTTTAAAGTTTCACCATGATATGCCTTATACTTTATTTTTATTTGATCTGCTTTTGTTTTACTGGGTTACTTGGAATAGCAGATTGCTCCTTTTGATAAAGTTTGATAAACTTTCAGCCACTGTTACTTTGAATTCTTTTCCTTTTCTAGGTTTCCCTTCAAATATTTCATGTTGATTTCTGTTCCTTAAGTTTGCTTTCAAACACTTTTAGTCTGTCTGCTTTTTTTTCAATAATTACTGATTTATTTTTATAGCCAGTAAGCTTTTTTGTAAGTCGATCTGTTAATAAAATATCTAATAATGGTAGTTTCTTTTTTTATTTCAGATATTCACTTTTCTTTTTTAAAACCCTTCCAAATCTCTAATTTCTCATCTTTTATATCATTATATTCACCTGTTTCTACGAAATTCTTTAACATGCTCAGCATGGTAATTTAAGTTCAATTTTAACATTTCTGACAACTAATTTCTCTATAGATATGTTTCTTTTTCCTAGTTTTTCTATAGATAATGCTAAATTTTTGTGTTCCTTCTCATTTTTTATGTTATGCTAGATAATATGTCCAAAACATTTAATGCTGAGCTATAACTATATTGTACATTGCATGTCTGTTTATCTATAGTTTCACATTTACATGCATATGTGCAGATTGTTTATCATTTTATATATACATATATGTAAGTTGGAGTGAAATGAGACTGTTAAATTGGACTTGGAGTTTATATTTTTATATTAGGTTTGAGTATCAGATTTCAGCTGTAATAACTTGTGCCAAGATTTTGGCATTTGAGTGTCAAGACCTAAAGTAGCATATCTTTGTGACACCAGTCCTCATGTTCTTCCATCATAATAGAGCTTACTCCTTGATGTTAATTGAACTGAAAATAGCTTGGCATTTGCAGAATTCATCTTACTCTGAATTTAAAATACCTGAAGATTATCGCCCAGTGGTAGTGTTTGCCTAGCATGCATAAAGACTTGGGTAAAATCTCCAATACCAAATATTAAATCAAAACAAAACATCTTTGTAGATCTGTTCTGGCTCTTCTAACAGGAAACTGTTACTTACCATCATGAGATTAATGAAAACCTGGTATTTTCTTGGCTGTGAGACAAGCAAGCTTCCAGACCATAGGTCTATTGTTGAGATGGCTAGACAACTCGATTTACAGCTCTAGGAGATGGATCTCATGGCTAAACAGACTCAGACACAGAGATAATAGAGACTATGACACTGAAAGAGATTTCTTTTCTTTCCCTGCAGCCAGCCTCTCCTTACAGGACACAAAATTTATTTAGTAAAAGTAATTAGGAGACTCATGCATATTTGCATTTTACACTATGGCCCACAAGGTACTTACACTTTCTCTTATTCCTTGCTTTTACAGTAATGGTTATCCCAGTCATTTGATACTCTTCCCAAATTTTAGCAAGTAGCATGGGTATACAATGATCTCACTTGGGAAAGCTCATTCTTCTAGAATTTACTTCTTATAGAATTTCTTCATACTCCTATACCTTCAATAGCTTTAAAACAACACATGATTTTGTGGTTTATTCTGTGTTTTTCTTTTCTTTGTCGAAATTACTTAAGATCTCTAGTTCCTTTTTTGCAAGTAGAAACCAAACCTGCTTTTATAAAATTCTTGCCAATATTGACTTGATGAATGGGTCCTGTGACATTTTCCTATATAATATCATCTAGAACTAATTTATTCTTTTTCTAAAATTTGAGTGTCTACAGTCTCATGTAATGATACACACCATAAATGTATATATATGCATATATAATTAAATTTATTTATTTATTTGCAAGGAGAGAGAGGGAATAAAGGAGAAGGAGAAAAAAAATGGGCATACCAGTGTCTCCTGTCACTGCAAATAAGCTCTAGGTGCATGTGCCATTTGGCACATTTGGCTTTACATGGGTACTGGGGATTTAAACCAGGCTGTTAGGCTTTGTCAGCAAGTGCCTTAACTGCTGAGCCATCTCTCTGGCCTCAATTTTATACTTTTAATTAGCTTTAAATACTCATATTTTGCAATCATTTTTGCCCAAGTTGTATCTTTCTTCCTGTAGGGATCATGTATTTTTCTTTCTTTCATATAATATTAACTAAATAAATCCTGTTTAATGGCTGGTGAAATACATTAGGGCTTGCAGAACACTCCAGTACAAAGCAGAGATCAGTGGGTCTCTGAAGTATCCAAAAGCCAAATTAACCTGGTTTGACAATTCAGAATTTTATAGCAGTGATAAATAACCATGCTTACATCTTTTGTAAGCCATTGTTACTTAAAACTTTCAGTAACTCCAAGATACATCTGATATTAGCTTAAATTTCTAGCAACTGATTCCAGTGCTTATCTCTGGACCCACCACTGTGCCCAGGAAGTAGGGTCATGATATAGTTCTTATACTGAAGGAGTAGAGAGTGGGTAGATGGCATGAGTCCCAAAAGTGATGACATGTTCTTCTCAAAGGAGAAAGATTCTTACTACGGCCAGGCAGAATAGGTATTTGGATATTACCCAACCTTCCTACAGTTAAACAAGAATTAAGACAAAGGAGATCATAGATGGATAAGGTTCTGAACAAGGAAAATACAGAGAATCTGAAATTATAAATTTTTAGCAGACTAATTTCAAACAAAAGATGGAGGCTTAACTTATTTCACACCTTTCACTTGGTTAAAATTTATATTTTAATAAACACATTATGTATATATAATGGAAATAATAAATCTAAGTTAATTAGTTGGTTGATTTTTTTTTTCATTGAGAAAGGAAATAGATGTTACATCTGTGTATCTATGCACAAAACCACCGATTTTCAATGCAGCTTTTTAAGCAATGAGGGAATTGTTGAGTCTAGAATCAAGGCAATCCTTTAATTAAAAATAACCTATTTCATTTTTAATTTGAAAAGCTAATGACAAGGCACTGAAATGTCAGTCACCTTATTTTAGTCTGTATTCATTACTGTGTCTCTTTCTGACTCTTAACAAGTAAGTTTGAAGTATTATCAAGATGAAGTGGTATTTTCAGCAGCATTCAAGGGATTGGTTTTCAATTGCATTCAATGATGCCAGCCCCTATTGTGCTGAAGTTACTCCTTCAGTTAATTCCTTTTGTAATATATCTTGTCATAGTTTTCATCTAATGCCCAAATCCAATTTTCTTGTAAGCAACACCAGAATTATCTAAATCAACACAAATATTTTCAAGTGAAATAAAAATAGGCATCAGAGAGTTGATACTTTTGAAAGTTTTCTATTGTACAGATTTGGACCAAAATGAAAACTGTTTTTAGAAAATAAGCTCAAAATTGAACTATATTACCACGTGTGGTAGCGCACGTCTTTAATCCTAGCACTTGGGAGGCAGAGGTAGGAGGATCGCTGTGAGTTTGAAGCCACCCTGAGACTACATAGTGAATTCCAGGTTAGCCTGGGGTACAGTGAGACCCTAATTCAAAAAAAAACAAAAAAAAATTTAAAAAATTTAAAAAAGAATTGAACTATATATTCTCAACATCAAAAGATATTTAGCATAAAGTTTGTATGGAAGACCATTGGTTTGATTTTAAAAATTAATGCTTTTAAAAGAAGGGGACATGAAATAAGAATGTGATACATTAAAGTTGCAGTTTTATTTATAAACAGCTCTTTGGTTACAATAGAAAGGAAGACTCAGAAATTTACTAAATATTGCCACTCATTTTTGTACCTAGCCTGAGATTTTTGGCATGGTTGTATTTTCTTGATGCTTTCTACCTCCTTCTTTCTCATGGAACAGTATGGATGCTAATTCATTTAGTAATTTTGCTGAGTACAAGGGATTACAGAACCACCTCAGGTACTCCAATAATCAATATTATCATTTCTGAAGCCAAAATCTAGAAATAAACTTTAACAGACTTCCCATTTGATTATGTAAGTAGTAAATTTGGTAAACTGTAATCAATAATAAATAGAATTTGTGTTTTAAAAGTTTTGTAAATTTACCTGGGAGTGTTGGCACATGCCTTTAATCCCAGCACATGGGATGCATTGGTAGGAGTATTGCTGTGAGTTCAAGGACAGCCTGGAACTATAAAGTGAGTGCCAGGTCACTCTGGGCTAGAGTGAGACCTTACTTTAAGAAATAAATTAATTAATTAATGGCTCACTGAATATCTGTGATGGAGACTGAGGCTGCTTCTTGGTATCAAAGATCCTTAGGTGTGCCAGTCAATAAAATTTTCTGATGATTCATTATCTTACAGAACATACCTATTTAATAAGAAATATATATTCTGAGAAGGGATTATAATGATATAATTGGAGTGTATAGTTGCAAGAAATAATATTTCTCATCAACTTTGCCTTTGTCTTTGTCTCTGTTGGATATTCCAACTGGATGAATGGGTGGGCAGGTCTGAGCTAACGTTTATTCTTTTAGAGCAGACACACTACTGTACATGCAATTACTCTGACATGTTGGCAGTTTAAACAACATGCCTTACCATATCTCCTTAAATCTGATTTATTTATTTATTTATTTTTGGTTTTTCGAGGTAGGATCTTGCTCAAGCTCAGGCTGACCTGGAATTCACTCTGTAATCTCAGGGTGGCCTCGAACTCATGGTGATCCACTTACCTCAGCCTCCAGAGTGCTGGGATTAAAGGCATGTACCACCACACCCTGCTCTTGAATTTGAATTCTTAAGATGACTGCTTGAAGATTTCCACTGTACTTTCAAGGTCTGACTAAAGCAGAATTGACATCAATTTTAACCATACATTGAAACCATATTTCTTCTATTTTAGGAATATAACTTCTTTTAGTTTAAATCAACTCAGAGATAGCATAGATGCAAACTGACCAAACTTTAAGCTGCCAGTCATTCTATCTTTATTTATAGGTCCATTTTTCCCGCTTGACTGACCTCAAGTTTGCCCTGTAAGGATGAAATTTGTGCTTGTTCTCTGAATCACAGTTAGGTTCAATTAATATCATATCAGAGTGGAAGGAAAAATAGAAGTTAGGCTCTCCATTCTTCCATTCCTTTCTCCACACTTCTGATGTACTTACAACCCCCTTTGGCCATAGCTTTATTTGGATGGCTCTGCTCAGAGGGAGTCTCCTCCTTCAGGTAGAATCCTGGAAACAGCTGTCTGCTGATGTTCATGCCTGAGAACTTTACCTTCCATGTTTGCTTGATTAAAATCTCCCCTTACCACTCATCAGAACATCATACTAAATCCTTTTAATCAAAGCTTTTAAAAGGTGCCACTTGTTTCTTTTTGAAACTCCAATTAACATGCCCCAATTTAGCACACATATTATAGATCTGACTGATAGATATCTATCTAGAAAAATTTTGAGGAATTGATGGGTATAAAGACATGATCCTTAACAACACTCTGAAGGAACTAAAGCAGTAGTTTTTAACTGTATGAAAGAAATTGGGTGGAGAAATATCAATATATTGATTAAAAATATTAATAAATATGGTAAGGAAGCCATGGTCAAAACATTAACACCATTGCCAATGAAAAGTAGATGCACACAGTTTTTGGACAGGTAATCTTCAACAAATTATTGTTTCATTGTGCACTTTAAGTTCCTAGTACATGTTCTACTATTTAATTTTCAAGGTTCTTATGAGATATTATAAATAGTACATGTACTGCAAATCCACTACGACATGAAGGTAAACTGTCATCATTTTCTGCAGTGAATGATATTTGAATCACAAAACAATTTTAAAACCATACCTTGGATTATAGTCAAACTTATCTGTCACTGTGTTTCACAGCCAACTTCTGTTGTTAATCATACTCCTGTAAGTTGGTTCTGCAAAAATATCACAAGCTATTATTTTCTTCAGTCAAGTTAAACTTGACTCCATTACCTTGAATTCTAGTGAGTCATCATGAGCCTTGTTCTCAGTCATTTATTACAAGTTTCCACCCAATTTGAAAGGACCCTGCCATGGTCATGAAGGTCTCACACAGCAATACCATATTTCATCATCTGAATGCACAGCTGTCCCTGGAATGCCCTTGGCTCAACTTGAATATCATTCTACATGGGGGTTCTCTGGTCCATATTACACCTGTGAGAAGACTCAGAATTCAAACTTCTTCTAGTGCATCTATGTAGCCTCTAGCCAGGTAAATAAGAACCCACACTGTGATGGGAAGACCACAATGCAAAAGAAACAACATGAAAGAACAAACTGAAAGATCTCCAACAAGGTTTTCCCATCCCACAATAGAAGTGTACAACGAAAGCACAGAGGAGACAACAAGAATATAACATAGCCAAGTGTGGTGGCGCATGCTTTTAATCCCAGCACTCGGGAGGTAGAGGTAGGAGGATCGCCATGAGTTCAAGGCCACCCTGAGAATACAGAGTGAATTCCAAGCCAGCTTGGGATAGAGTGAGACTCTACCTTGAAAACTCAAAAAACCAAAGAAATGAACACACAGACATTGACTAAGAAGATGGCAGAAGTGGTAGCAAATAGACAAATATCTATGATCTAATAGACAAAAATCAGACACCAAAAAAGAGGTAAATGAATTGAAGGTAAGCCAAAATATAGAGTAAGAAGTGGGTGTTGCTATATTAATATATGATAAAAGAAATTTTAAACCAAAAGTATTCAAAAAGGACAAATCAGGCCACTTCTTACTCATCAAAGGAACAATCCAATAAGAGGACATCACAATAATAAATCTATATACACCAAACACAGGTGCACCACAATTTATAAAACAAAACCAACTTGACAACAAAACGGAAATAAATACCCACACCAACATAGTTGGGGAATTCAAAACTCCACTATCATCAATACACAGATCATACGAACAGAAAATCAACAGGGAAATAATAGAGCTCATCAACACCATAGATCAACTAGACCTAATACATGCCCATCTACAGAACATTTCACCCCAATTCTACAGAATAACCCATTCTTCTCAGCAGCTCATGGGACCTCCTCTTCTCCAACATAGATCATATATTAGGCCATAAAAAGCATGCCTCCATAAATTCAGAAAAATTGACATAATTTCCTGTATCATACAGAGCACAATGCTTTAAAGCTAGAAATTAACAATAAGGGACACATCAGGAATTCCACCAGCTCCTGGATACTGAACAACACAGTTTTAAACAATGAATGGGTACTGTAAGAAATCAAAAAAAGAAATTGTAAAATTTCTAGAATTGAATAGCAATGAAAACACCACTTACCAAAACTTATAGGACACAATGATGGAAATAATATGGGGAAAATTCATAGCACTAAATGCCTTAATAACAAAGCAAGAAAGATCTCAAATTAATAACCTAACTATTCATCTAAAGGCATTGGGAAAACAAAAAAGAATCCAATCCTAAGAGCTCCAAGTGGAAAGAATTAATCACAATCAGAGGAGAAATTATTGAATTGGAAACTAAGAAAGTTGATGAAAAGAAGAGGTGGTTCTTTTAAAAAATAAACAAGATTGATAAACACCTGGCCAACTGGATCAAGTGAAAGAAAGATTTTTTTTTAAATTAACAACATCAGAAATGAAGAAAGAAAGGTCACAACAGCCATCAATGAAATTGAAAGAATCAATAGGACTTAATTCAAAAATTTCTAGTCCACAAAATTGGATAATCTGGAAGAAATGGATGAATTCTTAGACACATAACACCTACAAAAACTAAACTTGGAGCAGAGCCATCTTCTAAACAAACATATCATAGCCATTGAAATTGAAAAGATAATAAGAAACGTCCCCAAAATGAAAAGTCCAGGACTGGATGGCTTCTCAGCCAAATTCTATCAAAACTACATTGAAGAACTGAAAACAGTATTTTTTTCATACTGTTTCACATAATATGAAAATAGTGAATGCTGCCCAACTACTTTTATGAAGGTACCATCACCCTAATAACAAAACCAGACAGAAATAAAACAAGAAATGAAAACTGTAAGCCTATATCCCTGATGAACTTAAATACAAAGATCCTGAACAAAATCCTTGCAAACTGAATTCAACAATACAACAAAAATATTAATCACATTGATCAAGCAAGCTTCATCCCAGGGATGCAGTTCAATATACAGAAATTGGTCAACAAAATACACCACATAAATAAACTTAATTCCAAGAATCACATGATTATTTCAATAAATGCAAAGAAGAACCAATAAAAACTCCATTATCATTCTTCACAGAGATAGAAAAAATGATCTAAAAATATGCATAAGGAATAGCATCAGGCCTTGGATGTCCAAATATAAAAATAAATACCCACAAATATAAAAATAAATATCCTTAGCAAAAGAAACACCTCTGGAGGTATCACCATACCTGATATAAATCTATACTGCAAAGCCATACTTAAAAAAAAAAAAAGAATGATACTGGCATAAAAAATATAGACAAATTGAACAGAATTGAAGAACCAGACATCAGGTCAAGTAGCTAAACTACTTGATCTTTGACAAAGGTACCAATAACATAAACTGGAGAAAGAAAATTCAACAAATGGTGCTGGAAAAAATTGGATAACCACATGTAGAAAAATGAAACTAGACCAACTCATCTCAACATACACATAAATAAAATCAAATGGATTAAAGACCCTCAATATAAGACCACAAACTCTTCTCTGACAGGAAGAAAATATAGGAAGAACTCTCCATGATATAGGATTGGGGAAAGACTTCCTAAACAAAACACCTGTAGCCCAGGAAATTAAACAATCACTCAACCAATGGGATCTCATGAAGCTAAAAAGCTTTTGCACAGACAAACTTACCATAATCAGAAGAAATAGATTATTGAGAGAATGAGATAAAATTTTTGCCAGATGTACCACTGACAGAGGCCTAAGCTCTAGAACCTACAATGAACTCAAAAACTAATCAATAATAAAAAAAAATCAAACAATCCACTCAAAAAATGTGGCATAGAACTGAATAGGGAGTTCTGAGAGGAAGAAATACAAATGGCTAACATACACTTAAGACAGTATTCAACATCCAACCATCCAACATCCAAAACCATCAGTGAAATCCAAATGAAAACAACTATAAGATTGTATCTTACTCCAGTAAGGATGGCAGTCATTAAAATATCAAATGACAAATGTTATCGATGACGTGGGGAAAGATGAACCCTCATTCACTGATGGTGGAAATGTAAACTTGTACAACCACTATGGAAATCTATATGGAGAGCCCTGAAAATGATGCATCTAGAGCTACCAACAGACACTGTTATTCCCTTAGTGGGCATTTATCCTAAATGCTCCATGCTTCAATATAGAGGTATTTGCTCAACCATTTTTATATGTGCTCAATTCATATTAGCTAAGAATTGTAATCAACCCAGGTGCCCTTCATTGGATGAATGGATAAGGAAGTCATGGTACATTTACACAATGGGATTCTACTCAACAGCAAGAAAAAATTAAGATAATGAAATTTGTAGGAAAATTGATGGACTTGGAACAGATCATACTCAATGAACTCGCATAATCGTAGAAAGACAAACACTGCATGGTCTCATTCATCTGTGATTCCTAACCTGGATTAGCTTGAGTTAATGGCATACCTGATAGGCAATTCAAGGGCCAGACAATAGGAATGGAAGGGTTCAGAGAGAGGGGAAAGGGAGGGTGGAAGGAAACAAACACAATACTAAACCCAAAATGAACTGGTACCATAGAAGCCCTTATCCTTGAAGATAGACTAAAACATTTAACCCTCAACATGAATATGGTGGAGCACCTGGAAAGAAGGGCACTGGAGAGGGTGGGATGAAGCTTAACCTTATCTTTTGCCCTCTGGTCTGTAACTCCCAGTACTAGAAATTAGCTGCTACCTACAATGAACTGTTGATTGGAGATACCTATGAGATCTCCAAAATAAGACAGGCTTCTGTCAAACCACACAGACCCTATTGCTGAAGACACCATATATTGCTGACAAAGAACACAGGGAGAACTGGCTGAAATCTGTAAGAGAGCCAGTCCCCAGACAGTTAAACTGTCTAGTGAAGAAAGAGCTATATGATCTACTTAGGGATAGTGCCCAACAACGGTGTGAGCAACCAGCAGTCTAAGCTACTCAGAAGCAAACACCCTGACAAGATGCACACATCAGTGCAATAGTGGCACACAGCCTTCGTGGGTAACCAATAGCTTTCTGATTGGCTAAAAGATCCACTCAGTGGAAATGAATCCATATCTGGAATTGGGAACCAGGTCAGAATCCTATGGAAAAAAAGGTTGTGCTATCTAATGTCAAGCTTCCACTAGTCTAGCTAAAAGAGGGCCTACATCCATCCTATTTTCCCTAAATTAATAACTTGTATCCAATTTAACCTATTCTGACTTCACTCTCCATTGGAGAATCTGTTTTTTCCTTTTCAGAAGGCAGCAAGAGCAGAGAATAAAACCCACCCCTCCCACTTCAGCAAAGCCACGACTGAAACCACAGAGGAACTGGGGAGATGAGCAAGAGTGCTGCTTCCATTGTGAGCCTGACAATCAGTACTAGGGTGAAGGAGACAGATGCTGAGGATACTCAATACATACCAAACAGAGATCCAGAGGCTCTTAAGAAGTCATTACTGAAGTAGACTTAAAGCTCACCCACTGGGGTGGTTTGTTGTAGGTGAACCCATAAACTTAGGTGTTCTGAATGCTAGGTTCCCAGCTGATGGAGCTTTGGGAATTAATGCCTCCTGGAAGCAGTGTATTGTTGGGGTCAGGCTTATGGGTATTATAGTCAGCTCCCCCTTGCTAGTTTTTGGCACACTCTCCTGTTGCTATTGTCCACCTAATGTTGGTGAGGAGGTGATGTCCACCCTCTGCTCCTGCCATTGTTTTCCCTTCCATCATGGAGCTTCCTTTCAAGTATGTAAGCCAAATCACCCCCCCACCACCACCACCACAAACTGTCCTTGGTCAGGTATTTTCTGCCAGCAATGCAAACCTGACTGCAATACCCAACAAGGCTCAGGGAATTTTACAGAACTGGTGACAGAAAGATTATAAGAGCCATAGGTTGGGATATGATGTCCAGAGGCATTTCCTCCCCCAATAACTGACTGCTTCTCCTACAACCCCATTGGGAATACCAGCAACTCCATTGAGGAGCATCCCCAGTAGAATAGGGGCAGAGAAGAGGGATAGATGGTATCAACACATGATTTATCCATACTAAGTATGTCTGTAATAAAAATAACAAATAAAAAATAACAAATAAATAAATAAATAAATAAAGTAAAATTGGATGACAAAAAGTTTAATAATATAAAGAAATAAATGAAAATAAATAAAAATGGTTGAGCATGTGTCTCTGTGGCATATGGTAGAGTCTTTAGGGTATATGTCCAAAAAGGTATAGATGGATCTAATAGTAGGTCTATTTTCAACCTTTGGAGGACTCTGTGTAATGGTTTTTACAGTGGCTGCACAAGCTTTCACTCTCACCGAAGTAGATGGTGTTTCCTTTTGCCCCACAACCCCACCAGCATGTGCTTTCTTTTGATTTTTTAAATTCATATTTTATTTATTTGCAAGCAGAAACAGATAGAAATAAGAAAGGTAGCGAGAAAGAGTGGTCCCCCCAGGGCCTCTAACCACTGTAAATGAACTCCAAGTGCATGTGCCCCTTTTTGTATCTGGCTCTATGTGGGTACTGGAGAATTGAACTTGGGTTTTTAGGCTTTGCAGTCCAGCATCTTAACCACTGAGCCATGTCTCCAAACCTGATTTTTTGTTTGTTGCCATTCTGATTGTAGTGAGATGGGATGCCAGTCATTTCAATGTTCATTTCCCTGATGAGTAGAAATGTTGAACATCTCTTTAGGTATTAAACAACCATTTATATTTCTTCCTTTGAGAGTTCTTTGTTCAATTCCTTACCCGACTTTTTTGAGTTGGGTGCTTAATTTTTTTATTGTTTAGGTTTTTGAGTTCTTTGTAGATTTTAGATATTAAACCTTTGTTGAACATATAACTGGTAAAGATTTTCTCCCATTCAGTAGGTTGACTATTGACTCTATTGATGGTTTGCTTATGTGTTCAGTAGCTTTTTATTATTTTTCATGAGGTCCCAGTTGTTGAGTGTTTGTCTAATCCCCATGGGCTACTGGAGTCTTATTCATAAAGTCTTTCCCTATGCCTATATATTGGAATGTTCTCTCTACCTTTTCTTCTAGTGCATTTAGAGTTTCAGGTCTTACGTTTAGGTCTTTGATCCATTTGGAGTTGATTATTGTTCAAGGTAAGAGGAGGGGTTCCAGACTCAGTCTTTTACATGGGGCTATCCAGTTTCCCCAGCACCATTTGCTGAAGGTGCTTAGTCATTTCTATAGTGGCTTTCCCAATCCATCCCTTTTGTCTCCATGTCTTACTATTCCAAACTAATTTTGTAGCATGTTGCACAATGCTATTTAGTATTTAAGACTTGAATTTACACAATTTTGCTATGTAGTATAGAGTTTAGACAATTTAGAACTTTAGAAAAGAGACATTGATCTCTAAGAAACCCTGTAAATCCCATCCAGAACCTCGCTGGTAAGGAGTAGAATGCTTCTATGGTGCTCACTACTATGTATGTATTTCCAGGAAATGAGCCTTAGAGGAGAAAGACACAAAGTTATTGTCATACTTTACATGACCTGTAGAATCACTGTTCTCTGTATTATGTTGGAAGAATCAGCACCTACACTCAGTTATATGAAAGGATATGGACTGTATGAAAGATTCTCTGGTGGTTTGAATGAGATGACTCCATAGCCTCAAGGCTTTTGAATGTTTGGTCTCCAGCTGGTGGAAATTTGGGAGATGGAGCTTTGATGGAGGAATTATGGTGGGGGGGCAGGGCTTTGGGCTATTACAACCTAGCTTCTCCCTTGTCACAGCTCAGATTTTTCTTGCTACAATCTCCTAACTACTGAGGCAAGATGTGAGGCCAAGTCTCTGCTCTACCATCCTTTCCATGATACCATGATAAATCTTCTCTTTGAGACTGTAAGAGACTATAAGCCAAAATACACGCTTTTTACCCATTAGCTAATTTTGGTCAGGTATTTTGTCCCAGCTACAAGCATCTAAATGCAACAAATTCCAATATATTATTGTCCTCTTGCTCTTTGGAATCCCCCAGGCATTATTTTTTACTTATAAGCTTTTAGCTCTATAAAGTAGTAAAATAGAGTAAAAATTAGTACTTCAAGGGTATTTGTAGCTGTACCAGAATCAGGGCAATAGAAACTGATAATAATAATACAATAATATATATAATTATACAGATAAACTTCTAGTAGTTGAAATATTTAAGCATAACAAGCATAAACAACATGAAAGACAGATTTTATAAATATTGCACATGTGTTTGTGAAATGTAATAATATAAAATAAATATAACAAAAATGAAATGATAGAGTTGTTGTAACAATGTTTTCACAAAACAGGAAGAGGAAAATGTAGCAAATTGAATATAAACCCACAAAAGTATTTCATCAAAAGGGAAGGAGACATCCTCAATGTGAATATAAATATGAATATTTAATCTTGCAGGTATTCATAAAATAAAGTTAAAACAATAATAAAAAATTGCCTTTTTCTTATTAACTTGTTAAAGATTCTTTTGAACTATTTAAAATATTATGTGTCAACTATCCTTTGAAAAAATATGGACATATTAATTAAAATGTGCTTTGTAAAATTGACATAGGGCAAGTTTTAATTTTTCCCACTAATATTTTTATGTCCCCCACACAAAAACACTATTTATAATGGTTCCTATCTAAATTCTGACAGCATAGAGGCTTAAGAAAGGTAAGAAGAAAGGAAAAAATACCTTTTTCTTCTGAGGACAGTTAAGTGCATGCTACCTTTTAAACATTTAACTCAAATATTACATTTTTTAAAAAAATATTCATTTGTGTATTTAAGAGAGAGAGAGAAAGAGAGATGAGAAAGAGGTAGATAGAGAAGGAGAGATTGAATGGATGCACCAGGGCCTCCACCCACTGCAAACAAACTCCAGATGAATGTACCACCTTGTGCATCTGGTTTTATGTGAGTCCTGGGGAATCAAACCTGGGTCCTTAGACTTCACAGGCAACTGCCTTAACTGCTAAGCCATCTCTCTAGCACCTCAAATTTTACATTTAGAAAATTAGAATTTGTCTGGATGTTTGTGCTTTGTATATTTCTATCATCTATCTACTTTGCTTTTAGTTTGGATATTCTCAACTGTTTGCACTTAATTGCCCTTATGTCATGCTAAGAATTTTGATTTGAATTGTTTAGTTTTCCAACATGCTGTTAAGTTCCAAACTGTCATCTGCTTAATGCAGCTTGCACTGTAATTAAGTATGATGCATAGAGCTGGAGCTTTTATATTCTCAATAGTTGACTTCAGGATATGATTTAATCATCTTCTCAATAATGAGATTTAAACATAAGAAAATGAGAATTCATTCATTGAATGAGAAAGATGTCCCTGTAATCCACATATAATGAATTTTGAAATATTAGAGTGTAGTCAACACTTTACAGGCTTTAGCAGCAATGCTTATCTCTTGGACACTTTGCAAATCTTGTCACTCAGCATAAGTTAGTGAGGCTAAAGGGATAACATGGAGGAATCATTCTGTCTACCTACTACTCTGTCACTCAAGATTCTATCATCCATGTGTTCTTTGCACTCTATTCTTACCTGATCGATTTCTTATATCATCTGAGCATAGTTTTCCTTTTTTTTTTGTTTTTTTGGAAGAATGGAGAGAAGAGAATACTAACAAATCATTGAGTTGAGTGAGCAAAGCATTTGAAGATTGAAAAAAAATCTCATTATTGTAAACTGTACAAGTATAAGGTAAAGGCTTATACCCACTTCAGGTGGAATTCAATACTGAGTCAAATGGTTATTCAATAATCTATTCTGATGGGCACCAACTTCATTTTCTTTTTGTGAGTTATTTATCATGTGAAATGTACTAATCTTCAATGGCATCCATTTTTCTTTAAGCATCTGCTTTACAATAGCAGAAGATATCTCAACATCTTGGTGTTCTGTCAAATAGGTCTAAAATGCCCAGATATTCTATTAGTTTCAAAAACTGCAAAGTGCCTCACTGACAGCACACTTATTTTGTATTCATGACACTCTGGGACCAAATATCAGAACCACAAAAATAGATAAAATAAGAATTAATACACTTCAGATATAATTATAATTAGATTATAATTCATAGAAGCAGCAAATTTACTTAAAAGCAAGGACCATTCTAAACACAAGAGGTTATAATGCACTTAGCTTCAAGACTCAATAATTGTACAAGGATCAGAGAACTTTAACAACCAATCTTAGCAGTTTATAAAGAAAATCATTCCTTTTTTTGAAGTTTTATTTTTATTTTTATTTATTTATTTGAGAGAGAAAGAGAGAGAAATAGGAAGGGAGAGAGAGAGAATGGCATTCCAGGGCCTCCAGCCGCTGCAGAGGAACTCCAGATGTGTGCACTCCCTTGTACATCTGGCTTTCATGAGTCCTGGAGAATTGATCCTGGGTCCTTTGGCTTTTCCAGAAAGTGCCTTAACCACTAAGCCATCTCTCCATCCCAAAAATCATTCGGTTTAAAGTCAACAAAGTATATCATACCCATAAAAATGACTGAGTGTATTTCTAAATCCACATCTAAAATAAACATTGCCAGGTGTTCCATTTTTGGAATTGATTATGTGAAATTTACATAATCAGACTAGCTGTTTAAAGAAATAAATTTAGCTTGATTCAAAATAGTGAAGTTTTTGAAACATATTTTATTCCTGAAATAAAATTAAGCTTACATTGTTAAAATGTTTTGCTTTCCATGTGTAATCAGTATGCAACATTAATAATTAACATAAAGTATATGGTAGATATACTCTTGACCTCAGATCAGCTCTTTCATTCCCAGTCTAACTTCACTGATTTCCACAAGTTTTCAGAACCTTATCTGTGTTGCTCAGAAGAAGATTTGGCTTAATAAATTTCAGTTTAATGTTCATGATAACTTAAGTGAAGAGTACAGTTTTTTATAACAAAGTTATTGTTTTTATTTTATTATCATAATAAAGGAACTGTGATAATTATGTGGAGCAATAATTAAAGCTGTAACATGTGAAGTCACAAGCCTTGTTCACATAAATGGATGGAGATTACACACAGACACACATACATACACACACCTGTGAGTAAAAGACATATCTTCATACAAATAACAGCCAGTCTTTGTGGAGGGGGAGCTGAGAGGGGGGTGGACATGCAAATGTGCATGTGAAAGCCAGAGGGAAACCTTAAATATTATCTTTAGTGAAGTCTTTGAGAAAGAGCCTCTCATTGACCTGGAACACACCAATTAGGTTAGGATAGCTAGTCAGAGGGTGTCAAGGATCTTCTTGCATTTGCATTCCCAATACTGAGATTACAAATACATGCCACCATACTCAGCATTTTAATGGGTTCTAGGAAATGAACTCAGGGCCTCATACTCAGAAGGCAATCACTTTGCCCACTGGAGTGTCTCCTAGGCCCTCAGAGCCTGTCTTTCAAATACAGAACTAGCATATTCTGAGCACTAACATTCTTTTGCAAATCTCAGTATAGGTCTCTGTGAAATAAATATTATATCAAATGGTATGTTTAAATGATACTTTTTTCTCTTTCAGTTAGTTTTCACCTTCTTTCATAATCTCCCACTGGCTCAATTTACAAGTGTGAATTATCTCTCTCATCTTGGGAGGTATCCATCCATACTCTAATCCTTACTTATAATGTAAGATCCTCTCATACCAGAAAAACAGGTTCTCATTTCAACTCTGCATCACTTTTCATAAAATTCCACTAATAGGAAATAGGCATTTTACCCAGTCAAAATCTGAGATCTAGTGCTGTATTCAGGATCTGGTTTTATGTGAGTCCTGGGGAATCAAACCTGGGTCCTTAGACTTCACAGGCAACTGCCTTAACTGCTAAGCCATCTCTCTAGCACCTCAAATTTTACATTTAGAAAATTAGAATTTGTCTGGATGTTTGTGCTTTGTATATTTCTATCATCTATCTACTTTGCTTTTAGTTTGGATATTCTCAACTGTTTGCACTTAATTGCCCTTATGTCATGCTAAGAATTTTGATTTGAATTGTTTAGTTTTCCAACATGCTGTTAAGTTCCAAACTGTCATCTGCTTAATGCAGCTTGCACTGTAATTAAGTATGATGCATAGAGCTGGAGCTTTTATATTCTCAATAGTTGACTTCAGGATATGATTTAATCATCTTCTCAATAATGAGATATAAACATAAGAAAATGAGAATTCATTCATTGAATGAGAAAGATGTCCCTGTAATCCACATATAATGAATTTTGAAATATTAGAGTGTAGTCAACACTTTACAGGCTTTAGCACCAATGCTTATCTCTTGGACACTTTGCAAATCTTGTCACTCAGCATAAGTTAGTGAGGCTAAAGGGATAACATGGAGGAATCATTCTGTCTACCTACTACTCTGTCACTCAAGATTCTAACATCCATGTGTTCTTTGCACTCTATTCTTACCTGATCGATTTCTTATATCATCTGAGCATAGTTTTCCTTTTTTTTGTTTTTTTGGAAGAATGGAGAGAAGAGAATACTAACAAATCATTGAGTTGAGTGAGCAAAGCATTTGAAGATTGAAAAAAAATCTCATTATTGTAAACTGTACAAGTATAAGGTAAAGGCTTATACCCACTTCAGGTGGAATTCAATACTGAGTCAAATGGTTATTCAATAATCTATTCTGATGGGCACCAACTTCATTTTCTTTTTGTGAGTTATTTATCATGTGAAATGTACTAATCTTCAATGGCATCCATTTTTCTTTAAGCATCTGCTTTACAATAGCAGAAGATATCTCAACATCTTGGTGTTCTGTCAAATAGGTCTAAAATGCCCAGATATTCTATTAGTTTCAAAAACTGCAAAGTGCCTCACTGACAGCACACTTATTTTGTATTCATGACACTCTGGGACCAAATATCAGAACCACAAAAATAGATAAAATAAGAATTAATACACTTCAGATATAATTATAATTAGATTATAATTCATAGAAACAGCAAATTTACTTTAAAAGCAAGGACCATTCCAAACACAAGAGGTTATAATGCACTTAGCTTCAAGACTCAATAATTGTACAAGGATCAGAAAACTTTAACAACCAATCTTAGCAGTTTAAAAAGAAAATCATTCCTTTTTTTGAAGTTTTATTTTTATTTTTATTTATTTATTTGAGAGAGAAAGAGAGAGAAATAGAAAGGGAGAGAGAGAGAATGGCATTCCAGGGCCTCCAGCCGCTGCAGAGGAACTCCAGATGTGTGCACTCCCTTGTACATCTGGCTTTCATGAGTCCTGGAGAATTGATCTTGGGTCCTTTGGCTTTTCCAGAAAGTGCCTTAACCACTAAGCCATCTCTCCATCCCAAAAATCATTCGGTTTAAAGTCAACAAAGTATATCATACCCATAAAAATGACTGAGTGTATTTCTAAATCCACATCTAAAATAAACATTGCCAGGTGTTCCATTTTTGGAATTGATTATGTGAAATTTACATAATCAGACTAGCTGTTTAAAGAAATAAATTTAGCTTGATTCAAAATAGTGAAGTTTTTGAAACATATTTTATTCCTGAAATAAAATTAAGCTTACATTGTTAAAATGTTTTGCTTTCCATGTGTAATCAGTATGCAACATTAATAATTAACATAAAGTATATGGTAGATATACTCTTGACCTCAGATCAGCTCTTTCATTCCCAGTCTAACTTCAATGATTTCCACAAGTTTTCAGAACCTTATCTGTGTTGCTCAGAAGAAGATTTGGCTTAATAAATTTCAGTTTAATGTTCATGATAACTTAAGTGGAGAGTAGTTTTTTTATAACAAAGTTATTGTTTTATTTTATTATCATAATAAAGGAACTGTGATAATTATGTGGAGTAATAATTGAAGCTGTAGCATGTGAAGTCACAAGCCTTGTTCACATAAATGGATGGAGATTACACACACACACACATACATACACACACCTGTGAGTAAAAGACATATCTTCATACAAATAACAGCCAGTCTTTGTGGGGAGCTGAGAGGGGGTGGACATGCAAATGTGCATGTGAAAGCCAGAGGGAAACCTTAAATATTATCTTCAGTGAAGACTTTGAGAAAGAGCCTCTCATTGGCCTGGAACACACCAATTAGGTTAGGAGAGCTAGTCAGAGGGTGTCAAGGATCTTCCTGCATTTGCATTCCCAGTACTGAGATTACAAATACATGCCACCATACTCAGCATTTTAATGGGTTCTGGGAAATGAACTCAGGGTCTCATGCTCAGAAGGCAATCACTTTGCCCACTGGAGTGTCTCCTAGGCCCTCAGAGCCTGTCTTTCAAATACAGAACTAGCATATTCTGAGCACTAACATTCTTTTGCAAATCTCAGTATAGGTCTCTGTGAAATAAATATTATATCAAATGGTATGTTTAAATGATACTTTTTTCTCTTTCAGTTAGTTTTCACCTTCTTTCATAATCTCCCACTGGCTCAATTTACAAGTGTGAATTATCTCTCTCATCTTGGGAGGTATCCATCCATACTCTAATCCTTACTTATAATGTAAGATCCTCTCATACCAGAAAAACAGGTTCTCATTTCAACTCTGCATCACTTTTCATAAAATTCCACTAATAGGAAATAGGCATTTTACCCAGTCAAAATCTGAGATCTAGTGCTGTATTCAGGATGAGTAGTTTTCCATGAGCTGGCAAATTTGGACTGCAGGTACATTTAAGACATGATTTTCCTAATCATGTTTCAACCATGTCACTGCATAAAAGTAATTTTAGATGTGTATAAACCTATTAGTTCATAGTTTAGTAAAGCACATAAGTATATAAATGCAAACTCATTGAAATTTGATCTCTCGTAATTAGTAAAATCCTTAGTTGCCCTCCCATTGGATCAAAACTCAGTAGAAAATATTTTAAAAAGAAGTAATGATAGTAAATTATAATTAAATATGACTTTTTAGGTTAATTAATGCTAGTGAGGTTAAGTTCAACAGAACTGAAATATTATGAACTAAATTAAAGGTTTACAATTAGCAGAAATGTATTTAAGAGAGAGAAAGAAAGAGAGATAAGAAAGAGGTAGATAGAGAAGGAGAGATTGAATAGATGCACCAGGGCCTCCACCCACTACAAACAAACTCCAGATGAATATACCACCTTGTGCATCTGGTTTTATGTGAGTCCTGGGGAATCAAACCTGGGTCCTTAGACTTCACAGGCAACTGCCTTCTCTCTCTCTCTCTCTTTCTCTCCCTCTCTATACTCACTTTCTCTTTTATATTATCTATCTTTTTCCTCCCTCACCTTCCTAGGTGCAGACTTATAACACCCAGTACCAGCACGGGGTTAACTTCCACAATGAGCTATTGATCTGAAACACCTACAAGGTTTCCCAAAAAGGACAGACTTCTGTCAGAGTTCTTGGTGACCCACCAAAGGTTAATGGTAAGACCCTACTGTCGAAGACAGCATACGTGTGTGAGACCAGACACAGCGAGACCTGGCCAGAATCTGGAAGAAGGTCAGTCCCCAGACAGTTAGCTAGTCTAGTACCAGAGGGTGCTACACGAGCAACTGGGGGAAAAGGTCCAACATTGGTCCAAATAACTTGCAGTCTAAGATACCCAGCAGGAAACAACTTGACGTAATGCTCATGCAAGTGCAGTAGTGGCAATCAGCCATGGTGGGTAACCAACTGCTCTTGATTTGGCTAATAGATCCACTCAGTGGAATGGAACTCATTGCTGGAACTGGGAAATAAGTCAAAACCAGGTACAAGAAATGAGCTCAGTCTCCAAGATCAAGATACCACCAAATGTGGGCTAGAAGAGAGCCAACTCATATAAATTTCCCTCCAAAACATAGATGGTCATCCCTTCTACCTAGTACTAACTTTTCTCTCCGATGGAGAATTTGCTTATCTTTTTTCAGGTGGACAATGAACCTGAAGGGAGGATCAGCTAACCACACCTCACCAGGGACCCAGCTGAAACCATAGAACAACGCAGGGGAAGGACAAGATTTCAGCATTCATGGTGATCATGACACCAGAAAAAGGCTGAAGGAGATAAACACAGAGAACATCCAACACCAACTAAGCCAGATATCCAGAGACACAGAGGCTCCCAAAACCTCATCACTGAAGCAGAACTGAAATGACCCCAATGTGGCTCAGGGAAACTTGCGGAAGAGGGGGCGGAAAGATTGTTAGAGTCATAGTTGGGGCATTATGCACAGAGACTGGGATATACCCCCCAGAACTCTTGACTAACCTCACAATGCATGACCCACATTCCCCATTGATGAGGGTCCCTTTGATAGTGGGAGGACAGGGAGGAGGACAATGGAACCAATACTATGAATGTAAAATCAGAATAATATAAATTAAAAAAATATTTTTTAAAAAAAAGAGAATTCTAAGATCTGTTAAGGTGTCTTAATTTGCCCGAGGATGCTAAAATATATATGAGGACTTATAAATACAAGTCTCTAAGGTGAGAATGTCATAAAGTCAATTAGTATTTGACAACATTTAAACTTTAGTGAGAAATATGTGCAGGTAAAAAAGTTCATTTCAGGAAGTGGGGAGACGGCTCCATGGATAAAGAGCTTGCTGTGAAGTATGAGTACCTGATTTCAGGTCCCCAACACCCATGCAAAAGCAGGCCTTAGAGGCAGCACACACCTGTAATTGCAGCAATGGGGAGGCACTGAGGTCCTTGAGACTAGCTAGTCTAGCCAAATCACTGAGCTCTGTATTCAGTATGATACTCTATCTCAAAGTATCACACATCCTTATACATACACACACCATGAATGCATGAAGTTCTTTTTTGTCCTTATTGAAATAGTAAAATGTATCTTCATAAGCACTAGGTATCCTCCTAGAAGTAATGGGAGAATGATTTCTCCTTCATCTTGGGCTTTTGGTCTACTATTTGCGATGTTCATATTATGTATATAAACCCTTATGAAGTGGTAGCACAACTTTTAATAGTATTACTACAAGATGAACCAGACAAATCCTTTCTTTTTATGGCTTTCTGTTTTTCAATTTAGGATGTATTTCTTAAAACCTGATACATGAATGCATTGATCAAGTTTTATGAACATGTTTACATTTATTTATATTTAAATTTTATTCTTCTTGATTGTGAATTTTACTACATGAACATCCTACAAATTCCTATGGGGTTATCCTCTTATGTTCCCTTTCCACCATTCCCATTCCACCGAGAGGCCTCCTTAGTGGGGTTGTCAGTATTTACTGTGGGACCATCAACTAATTGTTTTAATTTTTATGAGGCATTTCATAGTTAAAGTGTATTACTTTTCTGTCATTTCTGACAATTGCTTGCTTCTTCCTCCATTTCTACTTTTATAGGAAGACCATGAAAATAATGAATCTAGCCATCCAGTATGGCATATCTCATACTGCCCATGCATTTAGTTCACTGCTTTGACCATGTCATTTCCTCTGAACAATGATAAATAATCAAATGTAGGTATTTGGGAAGAGTAGATACATTGGTCATTCCCTCCAAAAAGGATACCTTGAGACAACTATTCCAAAAAGATTGTTCTGAATGATTGCTCAAAGAAAGAGCACAGGAAAGTGGGGGGACGCTATCATCAACCAGAATCAAGAAGCAGATGGCACCCTGAATGTGGATGTCAGTGAGAAGAGAGAACAAACTAACTCTAATTGGCCTTGATTACAGATTCCCAGCACTGTGAGTATAAAAGTTTGTGCTACTTAAACTCAGATCATCTTGGCATTTCATCTTGGACTTCAGTAAACAACTGATAGGGACCTGCTCTTTCAGAACTTAAATTTAATTCTTTATATCTAGCTTTCTAGCTAACTATCCAGGTGATATAGCCCATGTCCTTTCCTGGCTCACAAGAGGGAAAGATTGAAGGTGTATGTTTGGGGAAAAGCAGACAGTGTGGGCTGCAGTGTGATAAAAAGCTGAGTCACTGAGAACAATAACTTCATGGACATTTCAGGACTGGGTAATTGGGTTTAATACTATTAGCAATAGAATTCATGGAGCACAAATCCTGCTAGTTCTTATTACACTTTAGATAAGAAGCTGTTACTTTATTTCTAAAGGAAAACAATATTTTTACCCCTCCCTGTATTTCTTCTCACTTAAATATCTCTCTTTAGTGGAGTCACTCAGTTAATTCTTACTGATTTCTGCTTCATGCTTCAAATTTAATTTGTTATTTGAAGGTGCAAATTAGTTTGGCATAGATACAGTAAACTATATCTGCTTATGAAATGTTAAATCGCAAGACATAATCACCTTAAAATACCTTCCTATAGTTAGTTCTCATCTTATATCATTCTGTATATCGCAGGCATCTGATCAGCTGAACCAGTAATAATCAGGCAGTGTTTACAGCTCAGCTTATGAGATTCAGTAGTGATGTGTAGATGCTTCTGTGCAATTGGTAATGAATTATTTTGAATATCTATAGATATTGAAATCTTTAAAAGTATTTCAACCATTAAAAGAAATTATTGCCACCTTTTCTCCCTCATCTTTTTCTACATGTCCAATATATTTCTCTTACAGCTTCTGATTGGAATGGATGCAAAAATAATTTATTTTTGTGAAATGAATAAAAACAATACCTCTAGGCTAGTTTCTGAGCCCCTTGCCTAATTTTCTCTCATAGTTTATTACTCATCCCCTGGGAAGGAAGAATGACCATCCCAACTGCCAGGAAGCTTCCACTTATGAACTTAGTCATGTAACAATTGATTTTGAGTGTCCACTATATCTCTAACTATTCTACGATCCAGAGATACTGCATCAAACAAGATAGGCAAGTTTCTCTTATATTATATTATATTGCTCCATGGAATCCATAATTACTTTTATTGAACTCAAAATCAGTGTGCTTCTTACAAACCAAAAGCATATAAAATATAACTCATATATTCAGGCTTTGTGGGTGAAATAGTTAATTTCATCATTGCTCCAACACAATATCTAGCAAAAGCAGCTTAAGGAAGGGTTTGTTTTAACTCAGTTTGAGTGTATGGCAGGGAAGACATGGTGGCAGAGGTATGAGGCAATTGGTCACATTACATCTGAAGTTAGAAAATGACCAGTGATTTATGTTGATTCTCAGCTTGCTTTCTCCTTTCTATTTAGTCCTATATTCCAGCCCTTAGAATGGCGCCACCTACAGTTAGGGTGGGTCTTCCCACCTCCATTATCCTAATTCAGAAAACCACCCACCCATGTGCCTCCTAGGTTTGTCTGCTAGACATTTTTATATCCTGTCAAGTTGTCACTGAAGAGCAATCATCCCAGGGGTGAAGATCAGAATAATCATCACCATTGGTGGAAAACGTTTTGAGAGAAGAGAGGGTAAAATGACTAGTTTGAATTGTGGGTAGGGATAGTCTCACATAAGGGTCATATCCTCTACAGAGGGATTAGCTGACATAGTTCAATTTCCCAAGTGCTTAGAGAGGAAACCTATAGCTCTTCTATTGGCATGTCCAAGGTGTGGGGTAAGAACAGAGAAAGATGTGGTGGTGTCAGGCCTGTCAGAGGAAAGCATCAAAACTGGAGCCAGACTCCCTTAAATGTTCAGCCCTGACATTGAAGGCTGACTGAGATACATGATTTTGAATTTATTTTATTGGAATTTAAGTAGTAAATTACACCATGGGCTCAAAGAGGCTAAGGGCTTGGGACTGTATGGGACAGCAAAGGTCTGTAGAATGTTCTGTTCAGAAGCACAGGCTGTACTTTGAGAATTTCAAGTGAGTGTGCTGCTCTAACAAGTAACAAACAGGAAACAGAATCATTGTTGGTATTGACTGAACTGAACACTGAAGCTTTTGGTATTGGCTCACGAATCCAGAAGATGGTAGATTGAACTGCTAGTTTCTATGGCATTTTTACAGTTAATATGATTGCTTGAAATGTGTCTGTGATGATCCTTGAGCATCGTTCTTGTTTGTGTGTTAGTTACACAAAATATCTTCAACAGTTAATTTATAATTAGAAAAGGTTTGATTTTGGCACTCGGCACATCAAGGTGGGTGTGTTTGGAGAAACGAAATCACCAACCATGAGCAAAGAGAAAACAAGCAAAGGGTCCTGTTCCCTTAGTGTCCATTCCAATAACAGGAAATTGCTACAAGGGTCCATCTCTTAAAGATTTAATCATCTCCCAATGAGTGCCACCTTGTGGCCAAGGTCTTACTATGTGGGACTCAGGGAGATATTTAACATTCAAACTAGAATAGCTTGAGGACATCTTGTGTATTTGTTATATTGCATTCCATACCCTATTTCATTTTTTCTGCTAATCCCCAAGAGCCTCTCCCATGTCCAAAAGTGTGACTCCTCCATCACTTTTGCATCAGGTAAGGGGTTGAGGATAAGGTAAATCACTCTCTTCTGTAGAAGGTATACCTGAGGCTCTATTCTTTAAGTGCCCTTTTTATTTCAAAAAGAAGCCTGCTGAGGCTGTGTGGAATCTCTAGGAGGCACAATGGGCCAGTTACCTTCATTCTTCCTAAGGTCCATATGCTCTCTGCAGTTGTGATGATGAAAGATAGCTAATGACCAAAGAAAACAGGGAATTTTCTATACCAGAAGCCTATGAGCAACATATGAAAAGCTAAACAAAATATAGGTTTCAGAGCTATCAAGACATAAGAGGAAATTATGGACTCTCTATAACGAAGAGAGAAGTCTAAGGAAGGTGGATGGGATTCCTGTTTTATTGCATTTTGACATGATTCTAGATCCTTTTTTATTAGGGGTCCATTTAAAATTGACTGCAGGGGGCTGGATAGATGGCTTAGCACTTAAGACATTTGCAGCAAACCCAAAGGACCTAGGTTTGATTCCTCAAGACCCACATAAACCAGATGTACAAGGTAGTGCATGTGTCCAGAGTTTGTTTGCAGTGGCTGGAGGACCTGGCATGCCCATTCTCTTTCTCTCTTTCTGCTGCTTTCCCTCCTCACTGTCTCAAGTAAATAAATAAATCAAATTTAAAAATAAAATGGATTGCAATATTGGGTGTGTGTGTGTGTATGCTCCATGCATGTCTGTATGTATTGTGTGAGAGGTAGTGTTGTACATATGTGCATGTGGAGGCCAAAGATCAGTTTCAAATGTCTGCTTCAGTTACATGTCAACTTGTATTTTTTTTTTTTTGAGACAGAATATCTCACTGAATCTACATCTCATTGATTAGGCTGGACTACCTAGTCAACGAGCCCTACTGACCTTCATGCACAGCACTGGTATTACAGGCACACTGCTGCTTCCAGTTTTTACATGGGAGTTGGAGAACTGAACTCAGGTCTTCATGCTTGAGTAGCAGGTACTTTTCCACTGAGCAAGCTCCTTAGTGCCTAAAGTCATACAATTTAGAGTAAAATTATAAATGAACTCAAAGAAAACTTGTAAATGTGGACCATGTTGCTTCTAAAGCCCTCAAGTGACCCAAAGGTCTTGCAGTTATTTAATACACCAGATTCTGACAGGGCAATAGATTAAAAAATGTTTGCTTGTTTTGGTAGTGCTATGGATTAAACCCAGGGTTTTGCACATGCTAGGCAAGAGCTGTACCATTGAGCTGTAACCCCTAACATATTATTCTTGTGATTATGGATGAAGCAGTTCTTGGCTGATTAAATAATAACAAGGAGTTTAACCAAAATGGTAAGATCTTTTACCTCATCCCTTTTAAATTACTATTTATATGTTTTGAATTAGTAGGTTAGCTTAGTGTCCTCAAAGAAGGTTGTTATCCATGTATTGCCTGCTGGTTGTGATTGGGGTCTGACCTGTATAAATAGTGAAACATGAAGGCTGCTGGGATGCTGCTTGGTCTGTAAGATAAAGGTGCACTGCATGTCTTTGAAATTAAAGGAAACTGTGCTGACAGGATACTGAAATAAGCAGCGTGGAAAATAAGACCAAAGTTTATAGTAGCAAAATATTTCCCAGATGTTAGCAAGAAGCCAATAATTTCACTAATATTAGTTAGGTTTGCAAGCAAGTTCTGATCAGGTGAAGCACAGTATTAATGATGTTATCATATTTGGATAGATACTTCTCATCTTTCTCACATTTGATAAATGGTAAATCATATTATTCAATGGGATATGAGAAAAATGGGACTACTATTATAGTTTAATAGTTTGTTCTTGGATAATAAATATTGATTTCTTTGAACCTTGCTATAATCTAATTCATATAAACCAATTTTCTAAGCTTATGAAATGTATTTGGTATTTAATAGAACCAACTCACCAAATCATAGCTGGGAACTTATTTATTATAATAAAATATTGATAATTTTTATAGTTTACATGTCCTACCTGGCTATTCTAATCTATAGAATAAAGATGGTAGAGAGTCTATATAGGGACAAAATAAAGTCTGGGATTTTATGCAGTGTAATGGGAAATTTTTTTAAGATTAGTATGAAGAAACATATAAATTATAGTTTTAATACAATCCACATTTAATTGTGCATTTCATTTGTTTTTTAAAGAAAAGTATTGTGATGATAAATTGTAGGAGACCTGAACTGGAGAGATGGCTTAGTGGTTAAGACATTTGCCTGTAAAGCCAAAGAACCCAGGTTTTATTCGCCAGTACTCAAGTAAAGCCAAGGTGGCACATGCATCTAGAAATCATTTGCAGTGGCTAGAGGTCCTGGCATGCCCATTATCCTCCCCCGCTCCTCTTCCTCTCTCTCTCTTTCAAATAAATAAATCATAAAATATTTTTTAAAATTGTAGATGACCTTAACATGGCCTTGTGTAAAATAGGATTTGAGTTCCTACATGGCTATAAATATTGGACCTAAGCTGCTCCTGTAGTACTAATGATAATGGCATGAGGAGGTTTGATGTCCATCTCTTTGATTTTTTTACACCAAAGAAATAATTAAACCCCACAATTTCTTGTTTTCTGATTCTATTTACTATGTCAGAGGGGTAAAATAAGTAATATAACATGAAATTTCACATTCACAAGTTTTAAATATACTTTCTAGCTTCATTCTCTTAAACAAAATCTTGGTTTCTTTTGTTTTTCTTACAGAGAGATGAAGTATTTCACGGAGCTCACTTATTTACAATTGTCTATAATTATTCAAAGCAAAAGCATGAGGAATGTACAGTAATTATTTTAGTCATGTCTTGTTCAGAGGGAGAATTAGTATTATTTTAGGATCAAATATGTCTCAGGCACTATGTAAGTCATCCAAATGTTAAAACTTCAGTGCATCAAGGCACTGAAGATAAATCTGAAAACTGGGCTCCCAAGAAAGTAAATATTTATCACAGTAGGTTACTGGCACCAGCCAGTTGCTAGTCCTGTTGGTGCTATAGGCCATTCTGTGAAGCAGGCAGCCAGTCATCTTGAGATATTGTTTGCTGCAGGGCTCTTGTCTTCCTGAGCCAAGGTCCATGATGCTGTTTTTCTGGGGGTTGCAGGCATGGTTGGTATGCTGCTTTCTGCTCAGAGTGCCTCTCCTATTTCTAGAGGAGATGGCTGTCCACACATGAAGAAGCTGAATGCTGGTTTCCATCATCATTAGTTTTCTTATGAGAATACATTTCTTTATTAGCTGGTTATTCACTAAATGCATTCCTCCCTTCAGTAGCAATCTGTAACTGAGAGCATTGAGAAACACTTTAGAAAATGTTCTCTAAAACCCAACTCATTGAATAAACTACTCCCAATAAAAACCAGAAGAGTAAAAACCAATGAGAGACTATAACCAAGGAATAGCCAAAAGTATCCACACTGCCAAACAATGGTCTTAGAAACAAAATATATGAAGCATAATCTTGCCTATATCACTGGCTTCATGACCTTATCTAATTCATTATAACCCTCAATAATCTAGTCTCCTAAAGTAACATATTGCTCCAAAACTTTGGTTTCTATAACTTATTAGACTAATTTGTGAATAGAGAGTGAGGTAAACTTTCAAGGCAAATAATTTTAACAGTTTTGGTATAAAATAATTTGATTTTCTTGTATGTTTAGTGAGTTAACTTAAAAAAATTTTTTTTCAAGCTGGAAAGATTGCTCAGCGGTTAAGGCACTTGCTTGTGAAGTCTAAAGACCCAAGTTCAATTCTCCAGGTCCCATGTAAGCCAGATGCACAAGGTAGTACATGCATCTGGAGTTTGTTTCCAGTGGTTAGAGGCCTTGGTACACCCATTCTCTCTCTCTCTCCCTCCCCCCATCTCAATAAATAAATAAAAATTAAAAAATAAAAAAAAACAACTTTTCATTTTTGCTTAGATTAAAAGAATGGACCAAACTTTTAACTCAACACTGAGGAAATACTTTGCTTTTTCTCCCCACTTCTGACTCTTCCCATCTCTCAGTGGCTATAATCTTGGGTTAAAAAAAAAAAAAAAGCAGTGATAGAGAAGAGAGCAGTTCTTAAGTTGTGGGGGCAGGCCATGGAGGAGATGTTCTGAAATTGAACAGATTTCAGATCAATGATGATTTGATTGCATGAAAAATAACTCCCTACAAACTTCTTTCAATAAGATAAGATAAAGCAGTTGGGCAGAAATGCAACCAGGAATAATCAAATATTTTACGATTAGTATATTATTTTACTGTGATCATTTAGTTTTCTTATGTAATGTGAAGTAACATTAAGAAGTCAAAAGAGTTGATTTTTTAATGTGATAGTGAATCTTCAATGCCAACCTGACTGGATGTAGAATCACCTGAGATATACAACTCTGGACATACCTGTGAAGATGTTTCCACAGAGGTTTAACTGAGGTAGGAAGACCCACACTGAATGTGGATAGCACCATTCTATAGGCTATAGTTCTGAATTGGATAAAAAGACGAAATTGAACATAGCACCAATATTTATCTCTCTCCACTTCCTGAGTACAGATACAAAGTGACCAGCTACCTTACACCCCTGTCTCCATTCCTTCCCATCATGATGTACTCAATCACTTCTTAAACTATGAGCCAAAATAAATCCATCCCTCCCTAAGTTGCCTATGTCAGACATCTTGTCACAGCAACCCCCAAAGTAAATAATAAAAATAATAAGTTAAAAAGTTCAGGATGCAGAGATAGTTCAGCGGTTAAGGTACTTCTTGGCAAAGCCTGAAGGCCTGGGTTCAATTCCCCAGTACCTGCATAAGCTAGATGCACAAAGTGGCACATTCATCTGGCGTTCATGGCTAAAGGTCCTGGTGTACCCATACTTGATCTCTCTCATGTCTATCTCTCTGCTTGCAAATAAATAAATAAGATATTAAGGGGTCTTTAAAAATATCTCCATCAAGATCTTATAAGTTTTATTTCTACATGCTGAAGGGCAGTGAAATCAAAACTTGCAAATAACATAAGTATTACCTGTTTGACACATCTTTATGGTAGAAATGGATTACACATACTATTATATAATCTTAACAATATCCGTTAAGAACATTCAAGTCTGATTATCTTTAATAAATACTAACTAAAAGTTTTCTTGCATTAATTTGATGTCCTATACAACTTTCATTTTTAAATATTTGTATTTATTATTTATTCACAAACAGAGAGGGAAAGAAAAAGGAAATGGACACACCATTGCCTCTTGCTATTGCAAACAAACTCCAGATACTTTGTGCATCTTGCCTCTTTGTTTGTCTGGCTTTATGTGGGTACTGAGAATAGAATTCAGGCCATCAAGACCTGCAGATAACAGCCTTTAACCACTGAGGCATACCTACAGCCCTCATATAACTTTTTTCTAGCAGAACATAAACACGTTAACTAGCAAACATGAGAACCTCATCACTCTTTGGTATTAAGTATTTTCATGTGAATAAATAAATAAGACACTTTTTCATCTTCAAATGGTAATTATTTCTCCAGTAGACCTTCATTGATACTTTCCAGAAGGAATTTGTTAGCTTCCTTTTATGTATGCAACTATCAGTGCTTCCAGAGATTAGAATGAGATCTGAATAGTTGAGTTTTCTTTTGGGGGGAGGGGGTATCCTATCTTTTTCATTCTTCTTTCTAATTCTTATTCTTTTAAAATAGATAAAAGTTTTGTGAGGAATGAAATGATGGAACTCAATGGATTCTGTAAGACGTTTGATAACTCAAATGTTCTGAATTGTTTAATTTAATTTGAATTTTATTCATCACTATAAAAATGCACTTTTAATTAGTTCAACTTTAAGTCACAGTGACAGCTGAATTAGTAAAACAACTGTCTTTTGAGAAAGAGGAATTTTTTGTTCATGTTGTTCATTAGTTTTCAAACCAGAGTTGCAATTTATATAACCTTTACTTATTCAGTCTATCAACATTAATTTTAATCTAATGAATGTGTTGTTGTTTGTCTCCTACAACAGCAGAAAGACATCTAATTATATTCAATGCACTATTTACATATATAACTGCATTAGGTCAGATAAAATGTTTACTCCAGTGAAATGGCAATCTCCCTGACATCCAATAATGAAATGACCCAGTATAGATGATCTTTTGCTACACAAAGGTGTTGTTGATGCACATTTGCATACTGATGATATTATGCAAATTATAAGTCACTATTATATCAACATAGACTGAGAAAAAAATGCTTATATAAGGCTACTATGCATTCAGAATTAAAGACATTATATTTACATATTTAGCTCAAGAAAAAAATCTCATGGATATAGTAAGATAAAAGTTGGAAGAATATTTATATAAAATAATAGGTTAATATATGTTCATATTAATAGAGCATTAATTATTAGAATTAAACTTATAAAATACTTTCCCAAAATATACTTATAATATTCTAACTATTAAAATTGGGTTAACAGTCATATTAGTGATCAATTCTTTTGACTTCTCAATACTTCTTCCCACTGTACACTTCAAATAAAATGATCTTAGCACTAAAATAATATTAAAGTGCATCTATCTTCTGATATACTAATTTCCTTGAAATATTTCCTTATTCTCAGCTACATTTGTGGCTGGTCACTTTATCTTATTATTTTATTAGAAATAATCTATAGAGTTACTTTGTTCAATCAATTCATCTTTAATCTGAGATCTGCTGAATTTCAGAACATCTCTTCTCTGGCCTATGGCCTAAACTTCAGACTGTATCATTTTCTGTCACTACTTTACCTTATGCAAGACTGTGACCAGCAAGAGATGATAAGAGACCAAACAAAAACAAATTGTATTCACTTGAGTATCTTTACATTGCTTTATAACATTTAATGTTACAGTAGTTGATATTGCAGTCACAGGCCATATAATTTTAAATTAATATTAATTTTATAACATGGATTTTAATTAATGTAGTTAAAGCACTAAATCCTTGATATAACTGGAAATATTTTCAATGATTAAGAGCCACATGTAATTACTAAACTGGATAGTGTAGATAAGGAATGAAAGTCTGCTCCAAACACATATCCGAATTTTAGTTTTATTATGATGAAATATGCAAATTAACAATTTAACATTGCTATTGATCATGTGTTAATATGTTACTATTTAAGTTATATATCTGTGTTGCATGGAGGGACTGATTTGTTTAACCATTTTTTTTTATTTGTTGGTTTGTTTTGGTTATTTGAGACAGGGTCTTACTATGTAGCCCTAATTACACTTGAACTTGCATAAATCCTCTTGTCATTCCATCTCCAGTTCTTTGATAATAGGTGTGCACTATTAAGTCTACAAATTTAACCAATAACTTTTTATATGACTCTACCAATGCCTACCATAATCTGATTCATTGCATAATGGAGAAGTAGATATATTCTACTGGTTGATTAAAAAATAATTCATTAGTTGTTCCCATGTAGTCTGTTAAAACCCAGCTAAAATCATTAGGTTTTCTTTCCCTTTATACTGGTGAAATGACTGTACTAGGAAGTAGTCAAGTTAGGGTCTTTTTAGACAATGAATAGCAGTCATCCATTTTCAGAAATGAGAGTGGGAAGTTCACCCCTAAGGTGCAAACTTCTGCAGATGATTCAGAATCTCAGTAGTTGTATCTGGAAATCTGTACATTAAAAGCTCCCTGGGAGGCATAGATATGTTAACCTTTAAGAAATTCTGTTCTTTAGTAATTTAAAATAATTCCTTTTAAATGAAGGATTTCAATTTCTAAATATGGCTAAATTTATGATTGTTTGTCCAGAGAACATTTATTTCAGGAAAGCTTCCTTTTAACAAAATTAGACACAAGCCACAACATGAATGAGAGATTTACAATTTGATACCCGTAATTCTCATTTCTCTCAAGCCAACAAGGAGCATTTCTATCACTGTGGGAGGATGGATGTCAGTTGGAGGTGGATTCAGTGAAAATGGAAAAAAAAAAATCTAGAGGCCTAAGAAACCAATTTGTTTCTTTATCTTCATTGTGTTCTTGGTATTATTGGCTCAAATACTAAATGTTTTACAAGCCTCTCATCAATACAAATGAGAGTTGTAGCTGACAAAGATATATTACATAGCTAAACTTCTAGCCTGAAAATAGTATTGTTTCAAGTTACTAAGTGAGAATGTTATAAAAACAATGTGAATTTAAATCATATTTAGATGCTTCCTGTAATCATCACTACCCAAAACACACATGGAGGGCATTGCTTCATTTTAATATTTTTAATACAGTCCCACTACATATCCCCAAGAGACCTGAAACTTACCATGATGTTCAGGTTGGATTTGAGCTTTATCATGCTCCTACTTTTACCTCTCAAGTACTGGATCACAGGCATGCACCATCACACCCATCACGGCATTGCTTCAGTGTTTCAACGAATGACAGAATGTTGTATGATTGAATAAGTCTAGGTGGAGGTTGAATTCTTTCTTACACCTTTAATGAGCTTCTAGCTGAGGCTTGCTCTATGGATCACACTTTGAATAGCCAACAATCCACATCAGAACTTTAGAGTCAAAATCTGCATTTGTAACAAGATACACAGGTGGATTTGGGGTCCAGTAAGTTTGAGACACTGTTATTAATGATTTTCAATTATTTAGTCTGGCTATGCTTTCTAAATACCTACAATGATTGAATGAAATATAATTCCTGGGTCTGGTTCTAGACAAATGGGAATTGTGGCACATAAGCACATTACAGTGTATTTTCAGTGCTAGCAGATATGTGCAGAATGATGATTCCCTCAAACCTATCCCCTGGAACATGGGAATATGTATCATTAATGGAAAATATGTTGTATTACTTTTCTTGAAATGACACACAGAAACACCTGAGTGAGGATACCATGAGACCAAAGAAACTCTTCCATCCAAGTCTAACCTGGTGAGCTACTGAGTTGATCTTGGTTACTCACAGAAGCATGAGTAACTCAAATGCATCTGCATTACTTAAAAACCTACTCCAGTGTAGGTGATGATTCACCAAAGCTGCATCACTAGAATCTTTACATCACTAGAATCTTTTTATTTTTGGCAAGCCCAACAGACTTGCCTTTTTTTGTGTGAAAGAGAGTAAGAGTAGGTGAGAGAGAGAGAAAGAGAGAGGAAATGCCAGGGCCTCCAGCCACTGTAATCAAACTCCAGATATGTGTGATATCTAGTGCACATGTGTAAACTTGCACACTTGCATTATTACCTTGCATCTGGCTTATGTGGGATCTGGAAAGTCAAACATATGTCCTTAGGATTTGCAAGCAAGTGCCTTCACCACTAAGCCATCTCTCCAGCCCCATCATTAGAATCTTAACCCCAACCAACCCTGCACCTCCTATATACTGTATATCATATACCCACGTAGATATGCATCTGTGGGAGCTGGAGTAATAGTAGCTATGCAGATGCATTACTAGACCCCATCTTGTAAGGCGTAGTGTAGGGGATCAGAACTTACTCTAATTGTAAGATGGGAATGGCCATATCATTCCCAGAGGATAGATTTCTACTACTATTTTGATTTGAAAATGTGATAAATATAAAGTGGTATGATGGGAATATTAGTGTAGATTATTCTAATCATCCAACAGAATTGATGACAGGAAAAATGTAAGTGAGATGCCTCATGGTAGGGTCTTATACCACCCACCCACCAACAACTTCTGGCTTAACAAAATTTTGGGCAAGGCAAATAAAGTGGACTTTAGCAGATGAATAGAGTGGGACTGAATTCACATTTAGTTTATAAAATAGTACAGATAAAGTGCCCTAATCTAACTTGGTAAGACACCTAACCATATAAACCTAACAAGACTGTATTTCTGTAAGTATTTAATTTATTTATTTATCTGAGAGAAATAAAGAGAAGATGAATGAGTTTGTCAGGGCTTCTAGCCACTGCAAACAAACTACAGATATGTGCCCCATCTTGTGCATTGGGCTTTATGTGTGTACTGGGGAATCAAACTTCAGTTCTTAGGCTTTTTAGTTAAGTGCCTTAACTGCTAAGCCACCTCTCCAGCCCACAATTGTATTTTTTCCAGACACTTTTGACATTTGCTACAGATAATGAAACTAATCACTAGGTAACGTTAAGGAACAGCCATTGCTCTGGAAATCTAGAGGGATCCTGGAGTTTCTTGTGTCTAAGGAGGGTCCCTTGGATCTATGACTGCAATTCAGGGATTTCTGAGGGATTAAGAAATTGCTCTGTGTTTGGAAAATGGAAATTACAATTCTGTGTACATTGAAATGTGCTATATAGGTTAGATGTATACAATATATCAAAATGATTCAAAGTTTTCAGGGTTGGATTTTATTGTAGGTATTAGAAAGGCAGATGAAAGTGGGAAAAAGTGGGATAGGTATTGGAAGGTCAGGGGAATGTGGGTAAAAGTAGCATAGGATTTTATCATGAGTTTGGAAGATCATGATATGAAATAAAATATAACCCTAGATTTTGGAGAACTAGCTCTCTAAACAATGAATTATGGGTTAATGGAATTACTATTATTAGTGTTATTAATACAAAAGACAAATAATATTTTACTATTATTATAATTGACACCATCTTGCCCATTTCCAACATTAACTTTCTTATTTCATGCTGATCTTGTTTCTATATGTCATTGTCTTCTTAGCAGTTTCAAGAGACAGAGCAATGGCATCAATCGCCAAAGGGCCTAGAGAAGAGTCTCTGAGCTCTAAAGTGTGACTAGAGAACATCCACACCAACACATTTCCTCTTCCATAACCAATGGTCAAATAAACTATGTGAGGGCTGGAGAGATTGCTTAGTGGTTAATGCATTTGCCTGTGAAGCCTAAGGACCCATGTTCGACTCCCCAGATCCCACATAAGCCAGATATACAAGGTGACACATGCACACATGGTGGCACATAGGTTTGGAGTTTGACGACAGTGGCTGGAAACCCTGGCACAAATTCTCTCTCAGTCTCTCTGTCTCTCTCTCTCTCACACTCTTGCTCTGATTCTCCTTCTTTGCTGTATTTTCTACGTGTAGCTCTTCTCACTCTGAAGTTTATGTTTACTGCTCTTTACTGCTATTTTACACGCTGCAAGGTAAACTTCACAGAACCAGCATTGCCCATTTCCTATCCTACTCAAAGCCCAGAACTCTCAGCAGTGACTATTATAAGGCTGTGATAAACACTTATAGGATTAATGCAGTGACAATAATGACATAACTGATAACGTTGACATATTGTTTAGAAATTATTACATACTATGTTGATCACTTTACATAGATAATTTTACTTACTCTTTACCACAAATTTATGCTATAGCTGCTTCTGAGTCTGTGGTAATAAGTCCAAAGGAGAAATGTGGCCAAGAGTTTTCTGTGGACCAATTGTGGAATCTAAATCTGTGTTTCCTGGAACCAAAACTATTTTCCTTTAGGACTTGTCACTACTTAGACATGCTCTAAAATTGCTAATATTTTTTAATTTAATATTTTGATTGGGATAAAAATATTTACATTCACAATATGTTTACTTGGCTTCACATCAAACATCAGAACAAAATTGTCTCTTTCAAAATAGAATTGAAACTCAACCAAATTATTTTTTCTCTCAGGATATGTTATTTTGCTACCATAATTTCCCCTGGAGGAACTCAGAATCTCTGTGGAAACACGTAAGGAAATAAAGGATATACCAATGACCTTCATGGTCTTTGGTGTTTTAATAGTTGATTTATAAAGGGCAATTGAAAATATATTTGTTTCTGGCTTGATCAAAAATATATTTGATTCATTTTATAAATATAAAATGTGTCAGAATTGAAAAAATATACAACTGCAAATAAGCTATTTTACCTCTCTGAATAATTTTTTTATTTTCAAGTTGTTCCTTTTTCCTCACACATGTGAGTGGTCTTTGTTGCTTATAACAAAGTGTCCTTCATTACTTAGAAATAGAGCTCAAGGGCAGGAGAGATGGCTTAGTGGTTAAGGCGTTTTCCTTCAAAGCCAAAAGATCCCTGTTCAACTCTCCAGGACCCGTGTAAGCCAGATGCACAAAGGGGGCATGCATCTGGAGTTCATTTGCAGTGGCTAGAGGTGCTGGCATGCCCATTCTTTCTCTTTCCCTCTCTCTCAAATGAATAAATAAATGAAATAAAAAATAAATAGAGCTCAAGGTAGTATAGATGGCATTGTTTGATTTCAGATGAAGTTATGCATTTCCAAATTCATTTATAAGAGGTATATAAACCAACACTTATAGACATCATGCAATCCAAGATGGCTTGCATCTAACAGAGGAAAAAAAAATGAACTTATGAGAATGGGACAAGAACTATTAGTGAATAATGGAAGAAGGATTTCATAAATGAATAGCATAGATGTCACCTGACTACAAGTGTTTTTCAGTTTCACATCTGTGTTCCTCCAGGTTTCCAGAGAAAAGCAAAACTAAGAGTTATATACATTGGGTTGCTTGCTATAGAAATACTCTCCCACCATTGTGAGGGCTGGGAAGTCCTATGTTCTGCTGTCAGCAAGTGGGTGAACTAGGCAAGATGGCTTCATACTTTAGCTGGAGCAACTGGTAGTGTAAATGCTAGCCAGAGAGCTAAGGCTTAACAACTGATGGCACTATAGTAATTTGAATGTAATATACCTTCCATTAACTCATGTGTTTGAATACTTAGTCCATCACTGGTAGTGCTGTTTGGAAAGCTTGTAGAGCCTTTAGGAGGCAGAGCTTTTCTGGAGGAAGTGTAAGAATAAGAGTGGGCTTTGAGGTTTTCTATCTCAGCCCCTCTGGAGAGTCTCTTTCTCTGATGTGATGATGAAACACTGGCTTCCTGTTCTTGCTATGTTTTACCTGCCATGATGTACTTACTTGTGAAATTATAAGTCAAAATTAAACACTTTTCCTTCTGCAAGTTGTTTCTGGTTAGGTATTTTTGTACCTGAAATGAGAAAGTAATGGATACAGGTACCAATGTCAAAGAGTAGGAGAACCCAGATGTCCCAACTTGAGAGAGTAGAACTACCCTTGTACCATTTACTTCATCTGGGCTGACAAAACACTGGATGCTGTCTGCTCACATTGGCACTCAACTGATTCAGATGCAAAAATAATTTCAGATAACATCTCATAGACATACCTAGATATAATGGTTTCCCAGTTAACTGAGTTTTTCATAACACAGTCAAAATGATACAGACATAACCATCACAAATTGGATGCTTAAAGATTGGGGATATAGATATATAGATAGTTATAAATATGGATATAGATATACATATAGATATATTCTCTCTTCATAATCTCCAAAAACAGAGAATAACATGGTTACAACTCCACCTAATGTAATTCAGCTTTCTTAAGTATAACAAAAACACACTAACCATTTCTCAGAAGGGAAGATACAGTTTCAGAGTGATGTATAGTCTTGTCAATATCCTGTGACAAATAAAATGTTGTCAAATTAACAGCACTTGTGTACTGAAATAAAATCCATGTATTTTGTTGAAAGATGAAAGAATAACTGAGGAAAACAGTTTTATGAATGCATGAGTAATAAAATAAGAAGGAAGTGGCCTATTATTACAGCCATTGTGTTTATATTTATCTGACACTTATCACAATATTCTTCTCTTATAGGTTCATTCTGCATATTTTTGATTTCTACAACCATATAGTTGGTTGTGGCTCTTTTTAAAATATATTTTTATTAGTTATGTATATAGTATATATACAGCCATGATGGTACCATTGTTAGCCTTCTCCCTGTCCTCTTCCCATGGGTAATGTGGGTCTTGCCTTATGTGGGTAGTCATCAGTTATGTGGGAGAGGCAATGACTCTGTGTATAATGACCCAAGTTGTGGCTCTAACAATCTTTCTGCCCCCTCTTCCGCAAGTTTCCCTGAGCCATGTTGGGTTCATTTAAGGTCTATTTCAGTGACAAGGTTTTGTGAATCTCTGTGTCTCTGGATATATGATTTGGTAGGGGTTGAGAGTTCTTTGTGTCTATCTCCTTCACTTTTGTGCTGGTACCAGGTTCACCAATAAAGCAGCACTCTTGATCATTTCCCCTATAACTCAATGGCTTCATCTGGTGCCTTGATGTGGTGCAATGGGGTGATTCTATCCTCAGGATATGCATCCATCTGAAAGAGAGAAGCAGAGTCTCCAACAGAGAGTGAGGTCAGTGCAAGATACATGGATAACCATTATTATTTTAGAGAGAATTTAATAGGTGTAGGCCCGCTTGTATCCCACTATTGGTGGGAGCTTGATATTGGAGAGTGGGCTTGTTTTTAGATATGGTTATGACTTGTTTACCATTTCCAGGTATTGGTTCCATTCCACTGAGAGAATGTGTTAGCCAAATCTAGAGTAGTTGGTAACCCACCATGGCTGTGGGCCACTACTGCACTTGTGTGAGCATCACATCAGGTTGTTTGCTGCTGAGTAGCTTAGCCCACGAGTTTCGAAGACAGATGTTGGTCATTTTCCTCCAGTCACTTATTTAGCACCTTCTGGCACTAGACAAGCTAACTGTCTGGGGACTGACTCTCTTCCAGATTCCATCCAGGTCTCTCCATGTTCTGTCCGAACAGCATATGGGTCTTCAGCAGTACGGTCTTACCAATAACCTTTGGTGAGTCATCAAGTACTCTTCTTTTGGGAAACCTTGTAGGTCTCACTGATCAACAGATCCTTGTGGATGTTAACCACATGCTGGTACTGGGAGTTACAAGTCAGTGTCAAGGGAAAAGAAGGAAGAAAAAAATATAGGTAATATGAAAGAGAAAGAGAGAGAAGAGGGAGTGATACAGAAAGAAACAGCAGAAGATTGAAGTTAGTCTTCATCCTACCCTCTCCTGGCCCTGGTGATTCAGGTGTTCTCTCCAAGCACCTGATGTAGGTTTGACTTTTTAGTATGCCCTTCAGGATATAGGATTGTATGGTACCATTTCCATTTGGGTCCAGGTTTTTGTCCCCCAACCCAGCCTTTCCCTGCCCTCCCACCCAACCATCCCTATTGCCCAGTCCTCGAGATGTTTAGTAGGTGTGTCAGCATCTTGAGAAAATACAAATTAGGAGCCACAGATGAGTAAGACCATGTGATACTTACTTTATGTGATTGGGTGAGTTCGCTAAGAATGATCTGTTTCAAGTTTGACCATTATTCTTCAAATTGCTTTGTGTCATTTTTCCTTACTGCTGTGTAGAATTCCATAGTGTAGATATACCACATCTTATTTATCCATTCATCTAATGATGGACATCTGGGTTGATTCCAGCTCTTAGCTATTGCGAATTGAACAGCTATAAACATCGTTGAGCAAATATCTCTGAACTGAGGCTTGGAGCTTTTAGGGTAAATGCCCAGTAAGGGGATAACTGTGTCTGTTGGTACTTCTATAGTCTTCCTTTTTAGGAGTTTCCATATTGCTTTCCAACAGTGAATGAGGGCTTCTAGTTCTCCACATCCTTACCAGCATTTATTGTCATTAGATTTTGTTAATTTTTGCTGTCTTTACTGGGGTAAAGTGGAATCTCATTGATGTTTGAATTTGCATTTCCCTGATGATTAAGGATGTTAACCATTTTCTTAAGTGTGTATTTACCATTTGTATTTCTTCCTCTGAGAACTCCCTGTGCAGTTCTCTGCCCCATTTTGTGAGTGGGTTGTTTGATTTTTTATTGTTTCGGTTTTTGAGTTTTTTGTAGATTTTAAAAATTAGGCCTCTGTCCGATGTGGATCTATCAAAAATTTTCTCCCATTTCATGGTAATTTAATGGCTCTGCTTGTTGCATGTTTGACAGTGAAAACGCTTTTCAGCTTTCATGAGATCCCAATGGTTGAATGATTGTTTAATTTCCTGAGCTACTGGGGTTTTGTTCAGGAAGTCTTTACCCACTCCTATATCATGGAAAGTGCCTCCTACTTTTTCTTCCAGTAGTAACAGTGTTCATAGTCTTATACTGAGGTCTTTGATCCATTTGGACTTGATTTCTGTGCATGGTAAAATATGTGGATTGAGTTTCACTTTCCTGCATATGGTTATCCAGTTTGTCCAGCACCATTTGTTAAAGATGCTGTCTTTTTTCACATCTACATTGTTGGGGCCTTTGTCAAATATCAAGTAGCTGTAGTTACTTGCCACAAAGTCCGGATCCTCTATTCTGTTCCATCATCCTGTTTTTTTTTTTTTTGTTGTTGTTGTTTTTTTAATGCCAGTACCATATTGTATTAATTACTATGGCTTTGTAGTATAGCTTAAGATCAGGTATGGTGATGCCTCCAACGGGGTCCTTAGGCTTCACAGGCAAGCGCTCAACCGCTAAGCCATCTCTCCAGCCCGTGGTATGCTATTTTAATTCATGGTAAGCTGGATTTTGAGAAATGAGTCCCCCCCGACCAACTCAGACCTCAAGCACATTTAAAACCAGGTGTCATCCACACTTTGTCCTTAGGCAAACTGGCCTATTGCCTCTGAACGAAAAAAGGAAAAATGACAAGCAGCATAAAATTTTGATTCGCTCCCAAGTTCTCTCTTATGTAAGATCACTGTGAACATATAATCATAATCTGTTATTTCATAAACATAGTTCAAATTTGGTTTTTGATTATCTCTCAATTTCTCACTTGTGTAAGTTCACTATGAACAGATAATCTTAATTAATTATATCATAAATATAATTTATAATTGTCATTTGATTCCCTCTCAATTTCTTTCTTATGTAAGCTCACTATAAAAAATAATCTTAATTTGTTATATCATAAATTCAGTTCAGATTTGTCAGTTGATTCTCAATTTATTTCTTATGTGAACTCACTATAAACAGATAATCTCAATTTGTTATATCATAAATATGTTCAAATTTGTCACATGCTTTTCTCTCAATTTCTAAGAGTGTTATATTATCTCCAAGATAAGTTATCAAGTTTTACCTATATTTACAAATCCATGCTTTTAAAATGTGTTTCAACAGGTTATAAAGTCTAAAATTTGATTCATTGATACTGTTTTGCTTATGGTGACAATTATAAATACTGCCTTGAAATGTTTAATTAAGCTAATAATGTTTCTATGACAAATTTTAACCACAAAAAACTGAATCTTAATAAGATTAATGTTTATTTATTAGTTACTAATTTTTCTTTTCTTTTCTTTTCTTTTTTTTTTTTTTTTTTTTTTTTTTTTTGATTTTTGAGGTAGGGTCTCACTCTAGCTCAGGCTGACCTGTAATTCAATATGTAGTCTCAGGGTTCCCTCAAACTCACAGTGATCCTCCCACTTATGCCTTCCGAGTGCTGGGATTAAAGGTATGGGCCACCACATCCGGCTAATTTTTCTTTTATAAAACTAATTATATTAGTCATTGTGTTTATTACTCAGTTTTATAATGGATATAATCTATCTTCATTCATTGTAACTTTTGTTCTTAGGGCAATAACAAAGTCTCCACATATTCTAGTGACTATATGATCTATGTGCTTTCTCAACTTTTGAGGAGCTCCACTCAAAATTTTTGGGCCCAAAATGAGTTATAAAACCATCAGGTATCTAATGCAATTTCCATTTTAATAGTCTTGGATAACAAAAATAATGAGACATAAAATTGGTTCATGTTAATCAAGGTGACCCTAAACACGGTGCACCAGATTGATTGTTATAGATTTCTCTATCAAGATTAAGTTGCTGTCTAATCCAGTTTATGCAAATAGATTAAAGCCACTAAAATGTACATATACAGGTACATAGATATAATTAAAGGTGATTCTAAGACACTAAAGACAGACATCTAGGTTTTCAACTTTAAAACCAGAATACTTATTTATATCTGCTACAACCATAGCCAGAGGCTTTTAAGTACAAAAGAATTCCAAAATTCAACTCTGATCTTAGATGGACAAACTCAATTAAAAGGTTAAAATTTAACTTAATTTCTGACACATTACTTAATTTCAGTTTGTTGATAGATTTGTCTCATATTCAAGTTCAGATCCTGACTCACCTATCTTCTTGATCAGAGAAGACATAGAGACTCAAAAAATGTATACCAATCACTATCCAGTCTGCAGAAGGAGAGTCAGAGCAGAGGGAAAATCCCTTAATTCTTCCAAGGGAAGGGAAGTCACATGGTCAGCATGGCCCTGACTCATCCCAGCAGATGGCACAAAGGCTGAGAGAGCCATAGTGCTCCCTCCAGGTTCCTAAAAGTCTCCCTTAAAGATCCACAACTGACCTTCAAAACTGCAATGTAAAACTACTTGTCTTAAACACCAACTTGGTCTTAAACATTCAGTAGAAAAACATGGCCAAATTAAGGTATATTTTAAAAAATTTAATCATCACAGCCCAGACTGTAACTTTAGATAGATGTGCTCACTGTAACAAGAACAAATATAAACCACATTATTTTGCAAATTTTTAGATCTTTTTGATGAACATGGCTGTCATTTCTGATAATAATTCTGTTAATTGTGAGATTGTGTATTTAACTACAATCTTAACCTTGTAGCCTCTCTCTACAGTTAGCCCACACTCTGATGTTTCTGTGACAGTCTAACATCATCTACCTGGGTCCCCTGGATTGCCCTTCAAAGCCTAAAATGCTAATGAAAACTCTAGGTTCAGATGGAGGCTACTTAAAACCTTACCCCAGCCAAACTTCAACTTTTTCAGGTTACCTTTCTACACAACCCAAATATTACTTCAAACTCCTTCCCCCACCTAATGCATCTACCCTTCTACCTCTACCTAAACAACTTATACACTCCTGTCTAGAGATTTTAAAACAACTTACCTATTACTGCCCCAGGATTTCACTGTCTCCCCTCCTTGACCCTAAGTACATTTGGTATATAGATGATAGCTCTTCTGCCACCCCTCAGGGTTCCCTAATTATAAAATATGCTGTTGTTTTAGATAACCAGATAATAGAGATTGGTCCTTTATCTAAGGGAAGTACATTCCAAAAAACTGAACTTGTCACAATACACTTACCTATACCAATAAAAAAGTTTTGCTTCTCTATAACAGCTACAGGACTGGTTTCAGGTGGACTGGGACACAACCTAACTTTTTATCAAAAGTTTCCACACTGCTGGAGAGATGGTTTAGTGGTTAAGGCGCCTGCCTGCTAAGCCTAAGAATCCAGTTCCAATCTCCAGGTCCCACATTTAGCCAGATGCAAAGTGACGCAAGGGCGCAATTCCGCACTTGCCCACCAGGGGGCGCACACATCTGGATTTCGTTTACAGCAGCTGAGAGACTGCTGGCGTGCCCAATTCTCTGTCTCCCTCTCCCTCTCTGTCTCTCTCTGTGTGTCTCTCTCCAAAAAATAAATAAAGTAAAAAAATGGTAGTATTTAAAGCCAAATAGGTTTTTTTTTTTGAATCTCTAATTTTACATTACCCAATTGGTTTATGTGATGACATTTTTTTTTGTTTACAAAGATACAGTTTCTTCCCTTCTCAGCTGTGATTAGGTCGAGGCCCTGATGGTTTTGAAGGACTACTGATGCCAGTGAGGGGAGTTGTTGCTAGAGCAGGTGAATGGCTGTAGCAGACTCTTTAATGTCTATACTCAGTTCTGTGGAAACTTTTTTTTTTTACTTTTATGAAAGTCTTGTGTAGTCAGTGTAAGGCCCTGTGTGGTCATGAATACCAAGGCGGTTTTGTGTCTGGAAGAGTGCATTTTAAGCAGCCCTACCCTTTGGCTTTTACATTCTTTCTTCCCCCTCTTCTGTAAAGGACCCTGGGCCTTGGAGAATGTGCCGGGGATGTCTCAGTGCTGAACACTCCACAAACTTTTGAATACCAAGGGTTTTTAAATCTGTTTTGGAAGTACAGACTTAACTTCCAGTGTCTTCTTCTTCTTTTCCCCTTGTAGTTTCAATGATTCTGGATATGTATTTAGGTCTTTGATCCATTTCGAACTGTTCTGTTTTCAGGATAAAAGATGAAGCACTCACTTTATTCTTATGCAAGTAGATATCCAGTTTTACCAATACCATTTGGTGACTGTGTTCTCCCCACAGTTTACATTTTTGATGCCTTTTTTCTTAAATTAGATGATCAAAGCTGTGTGTGTGTGTGTGTGTGTGTGTGTGTGTGTGTGTGTTTCCTGGGTCTTCTATTCCATTTGTCCATATGTCTGTTTTTATGCCACTGCCATGATGGCTTTGCCTTCATGGCTCTACTAAAATTTTGAGTTGTGATACTTCCACCAACATTCTTTCTACTTATGTCTACTTATGTTTGTCTGGGGTATATATATAGTCATGTGTGTTTCTATATGAAATTTGGGGTTTTTATTATTTGTTTATTGGCACATGCATGTGTAGTGGGCAGAAGTACCAGAGTCTCTTACTGTTTCAAATGATTACCACATGCTTGCACTTTTTGTAGCTGGCTTTCTGTGGTTTCTCTAGAATCAAACCTGAGCCAGCAGAGTTTGCAAGCAAATTCCTCTAACTTCTGAGCCATCTCTTCAGCACTTTTTCATTTTTCTTTTCAGACAATATCTTTGTAACTTTGATAACAATTACATTAAAATAGGAAATCTTTTGTGGTACAATAGCTGTTTTCACAATATTGATTTTGCTAATCTAGGAGAAGAGGAGGACTCTCAAATGTCTGGTATCTTATTGTGCTACCTTAAATTTTTCTTTGTAGACGTTTTTCAGTCTTTCGCATTCTTGACAAGATTTATTCCAAGGTACTTTGTTTTGGTTTTTGTTATTTTATGGGAGGCTGTATTGCAAGTGGAATTTTTTTCCTAATTTCCTTCTCATAAACTTTATTATTTGAATAAAGTGAAGCTACTGATATTTGTGTTGAATTTTTTTTACTATGAATCTTAACTGAAAGTGTTTATTAAATATAATAGTTTTTTGATAGAGTCCTTAGGGTCATTTAAATATCTAATCATATTGACTGTGAATAGAGATTATTTTATTACTATCAATTATTTTCTCTTTAAAATCTTTCTATTGTCTTACAGCTCTAGCTACAACTTTGAGAACTATGTTGAATAAGAGTGAAGATATTGAGCCTCCTTGTTGTGTTCTTGGCTTTAGATGAAATGTGTTCTGTTTTTCTCACTGTACTATAATGTTAGGGAAATTTTGTCATAAATAGTTTTTATTATTTTGCAATAGGTTTAATGTAGTCCCAATTTCTCCAGAACTTTCATTATGAAGCCATGTTAAAATCTGAGAGTGAGGGAGAACAGGTGCAGGGCCTCTTGCCACTGCAAATGAACTTCAGATGAATGCACATTGGGTACATGGAGAATTGAACCCAGGTCCACAGTCTGTGCAAGCAAGTGCCTCTAACCATTGAACCATCTTCCTAGCCTCATAAAACATCTTGTATCATCAATACCAGCATTACTTACTTTTCTTGCTGCTGTGACAATACATATGACAAATGTAACTTAAAGAAAGAAGTGTTTTGTTTTCTTTTTTTTTGGCTCACAGTTTGAGTGGATACAGGCAGTCCATCCTGGAAGAGATGGCATGGTAGTTGGAATGACATCCCTGGTTGCATTGCCTCTGCTGTTAGGAAGCAAAAAGAGGTGGATACTGCTGTTCAGCTGGCTTTGTCCTTTTTCTCCTTAATCTAGTCTAGGTCTATAGTCTGTTGAATAGTGCTGTCTATATTCAGGGTGGGTTTGGTTTTCCTTCTTCAGTGAAACCCTCACTGGTGTGCCCAGAGGCATGTCTCCTAGGTGATTCCAAAAGCAGTCAAGTTACCAATATTGACAGTCACCATGAGTTTAAGTATTTTTCATTAATAATATGGCATATATTATATAATTATGAATATTGATTCTCTTGACTCTTTTTGGCAATTTGTTCATGTAGTAGTTTGTGAGGATTTTCATATGTTAAATATATTTATACTGTGCATGCATCTGTGCTGTAAATGCAGTAGTTCTTTTTACTTTTGAAGTATAATTTGTAGGCGCCCCATGAATATATGAATACCTGTGTATAAAAAAATTCAGTCAGGCCACAAAATAGGTCCATAGACACATTGCCTAATGCAAAGAAAACAGAGCAGTGTGTCATGTGGATAATTTGGGAAAAATCAACTGGGATTTGAGGCTGTGTGAGAGGTCAGAAAATAACTTCACATGTTAATCAGAAAAATAATTTATATTCACTCTCTTTGAATAATTTTGGTCCATTGCTCATTGGAAGAAGTGCTCATGTGAAAAGAGACTGCATTCCCTGAGCTCCTGTCTGGCTGGGGCAGACTGAGTTTATGCTCTAGTGACCAATTAATTCCCACTCTGTAGAATAGCTCATATTCACAGGCAGTCAACTAGGCAAAGCATGAAAGCCTTAAAATTCCTTTTATAACTGTTTATTTATTCAATTTTTATTTTCAAGTTGAACTGAAAGTCTGTAACATCAGATATTAATCCTCAAATTTTGGTCCTGATTGATAACTTCTCAGTTTTGACTCCCTCCCATTTTCCTTTCCCTGAAATTAGATATTTCATTTCCAAAGTTAATCCTGGTAAGTCTCAGTCACCTGAATGCAGAGTAAAATAACCACTGTGACTTTACATAGCTCTGATTTTAAAGTTTTGTAAAGAATGGCGTTTCATTTATTATTGACAAGAACCATATTAGAGAGCATCAGGCTCGGTAGGTCTTTGGGGCGGGGGGTGGCAGAATCTTGGGTTAGTTATGAATCCAGGAAGAGTAACAGAATCCATTTTCCCTATGCTATTTATTCTATGCCATAGGCAAAGAAAAAATGTGAGGGATAGTTAGAGATTTGGTTGTCAATAGTGTGTTGAAATTAATTACCATGTACCTCATCTTAAACATTACGTGTACATTTCTTTGTTATTTGGGGAGGGGTCTAGACTCAATTCCCTGTAAAGAAATTTTTAGCTTGTTTATTTCAGCACATGACAAGGATGTTTTGTTGTTGCTGATCAATATCACAGAGAGGAAAACTTAAAATATCCTTGACCAACATATGGTTCCAACTAATGGGTAGATATTATTAGAAAAAGAATGTTCCAACAATTAGATTTGTCTTTAAAAACTAGCAATGATTGCTTTTCATGTAAATAGTTCTCCAGGATGTTATAGAATTTTAATTTTTGTAATAGGAACCTGTGGTAGTTTGGATGAATGCCCTCTAATAGATTCAGGAGTTTTATTAAAGTTTGTAATTTAGATTTCAAGCTGCCTGGCTGGAGGAGTTGTCACTGTGGGCAGATCCCAGGGTCCAGCCTTAAGGTGTGTTTGGGGCAGATCTTTTTCCAGACAAAAAATATGCAGAGTGCTAGAGTTCTGTGATCATGGGGTCCCTGGAGTGGGCTTGCTAATGGTGATGTTGGTGGTTTTTTTTTTTTTTTTCTCTGCTTGGATGTATGAAAGGGGCCCAACTTCTTCTGCCATTATGAAAATTCCCCTAGATCTGTAAGCTTCAAATATATGCCATTCCTCACATAAACTGTGTCTGGTCTGGAGGTTCATCCCAGCAACACAAAGCTGTCTATGACAGAGCCAAACCATAACTAGCATTGGGAAAGATACCATATACTATGAAATATGCATTTAGTAAGTGTCTGAAATCTGATCATTTCCAAGTGGATGATTTAATACTGTGGCTCTATTCATAGTTTGTCTTTCAGAAAGACAGGGAGCACTATTCACTATGAGAATTAAAACAAGAGTTTATATAATTTCCAGGGTTCATCCAAACCAAATTGGCATTTTAAAATTAATTTTTTACCCAAGATATCAAATTTGACTTTATTTGCTCATTTTATTTTTGTTTGCTTTGGTAATACCCTGATGGGATCATGGGATGTAGCTTTGGCTCAATCTTATTTTTAACAATCCACAGTGACTATGATTAGAAAAAAATAATTTTTCCTAAATTAGATGTTATTTCACATTGATATAAACCATGAAATACATGTTCATTTCCCTACATTATGGCATGACATTTCAATGTTTCTTGCCTTAAATAAAATTTTACTGATTTGCATAAAATAAGTAGTAATTTATGTTTTTCAAGGTAAAGCAAAAATGAATCAGTAGCTGATTATTTGTAAATTTCTAATCCATATTTTAACATATGACTTAATTATTAACATTCCATGCCTATATTATTACTATTATCATCAACATTATTGATAAAAACACATTATTAATATTTTTTCAGAAAAATTGTTGAAGTAGAACATGGTGCTTTGCAAAGAAAAGATTGGGACAAATTGCTTAGCATAAGTATCAATCTGCAGATCAAAATGTATTAGTAATATATATGAAAATGAAGATGAATAAAATATCTCATACATTTTGAGAATGCTAAAATAAATATAAAGATAATTTTTGTATCCAGAGATATGAATGATACAATAATGGGAATTTTTCTCTCATATTGTGTGCCAAATATATGGTTACATCTGACTTTTTATGTTGTTAGATATGTTACAAATGCAAACTGACAGCCCTATTATATTGTAAAGATAATCATCAAATTTATCTGCTAGTCCATGTTTCTTATACAACCATTTTTTCATTTATTATATGACTCATTCCATCTGACAGCTTTAATTTTGCAAAATTTTCCTTCTAACATGTATTTTCTAAGTTGCTCTTTATACCAGTCTTGTACAGTCCCTTCACATTTTTCTATCTCACAATCTAGAGGTTGTCCTCATAATAATTATGTGCATATTTTATTTAATGAGGATGTGCATATTTTATTTTTGCTACCACCACTGTCATGGACAATATGCATAGAAAGGCATTGTATGGTCTCTGGAGGCAAGCTTTCTGGCAACACACATTTCAAGGAAAAGTTCATCTCTTAAAAATAGAACCGAATAACGAATAAAACATAGTTCTAGAACATTAACAAATGCCCTAAATAAGTACTGAGATTTTTTTTTCATATTCTTCTTATTCTAAGAAGTTTTGTGCAGCAAAATCTGTATGAAATAAAGAGAAAAGTTATGTTGGGCTTCTGGCACAAGTGCTAATAGAGCAAGACCAATTCCTCCTTTTTAAAATTTTCTTTCTTTTACTTTCTTGCAAGCAGAGAGATACAGAGATCAAGAGGGAGTGCTCAAGAGAGAGAGAAAGAGAGAGAGAGAGAGACAGAGTGTGTATGGGCATGTCAGCACCTCTAACCACTGTAAATGAACTCCAGATGGGTACTCAGGAATATAACTCTGGATTTTAGGTTCCAGGGGCAAGTGACTTAACTGCTGCACCATCTCTACACACCACTAATTGCCCCTTTGATAAAATTAGAGCCAAGAATGATGGCTCTACACCTGTAATTAGGATATACTGGCTTACTAGTGGATCCTAGAATCCTACTTGTCTCTGCCTTCCTAGTGCTAGGATAACACACAGGACCCGTAAGGACTGGCATTTTTACTAAGGCTTGCAAAGTAAGCATGTTGTTGACTGAGCTATCTCCCTAGCTTTGTCTCCAGTAAATTAGTCAGGATTTCATACATGCACATACACACACCACATGCACACATACAAACATACGCAATTTCATCATCGAGGGCTGTCTGTGATTTGTACTGGACATAATACCACAGAGAGGGACATTCCATCACTCCATAAGTATTGCTGGGGTATTTGAAGTTTCTAACCATCATCTCATTGTGCATTATGAGTACTTACTATTTACTCTGAGGGAGGGTATTTTTCTCCACTTCCTGCAAGTAAGTACTGGTTATTCTCTACACTGAATATCATTTGAGATCATGCTAATGTATTAAGTAATAACAATCTTGACTTATTATTGTAAAATGTATGGGGTATCTGAACATGTTCTGAGATTGCTGAGAAGTCTTGGAAAGTTCAACAGGGAAGATCCCATTGACAAGAGCTAATCTGGAGTAATCTATACATCCTGTGTAACAGCGTGGTACCCTCTCATGTCTGCACTGTCATGTCTATCTTCTTCCCTCCTCCTAATAGTCACAATGCCTTTCCTTTTGTATGCATTTACCATAAAAGCTCACTGTCACATCATGTAGTGGTCAACAGGATCTTACAGGAGATGTGGCACATGCAGGATAGTGGTCGATGTAAGATCTTATTTGATCATGTGTTCAAGCTAGGTGTAGGGATTCATGTCTTTAACCCAGTACCTGAGATACTGAGGCAAGAATACAGCTTGTCCTATGTGGTGAATTTCAGGTTAGCCTGGGTTACAGAGAAGACTGTGTTTCAAAACAAAACCAAAGAAAAGAATGCACAAATGTCTTTCACATTACACTCTCACCAATTTCTATTTATTAGAAACTCATTTCTTCTGGCAGTATTACAAAGAACAATAAAATTTTCTTGTATTGAGTTGTCAGCCTATCTAAACACTTCCAAAGATATTTCATAACTAGATTAAAAGTATTTGCAGTAATTCTGGATCTCACCCATCAGTGCAAAAGAAATATTAAAAAATATTTTTTCTCCACATCTCACTTCAAATAAGTCTAGCTGTGTTGAAATTTACTAAGATTTTTAAATAAATCATATCATAAGTTTTCCTTGGAAGTTAAATAAGCTTTAATTATTTTATACAATTTACAGACTTGTTAAGTTTAATGTTTCAATTGTAAAATACATCATTCCTGTAGCTACAGTTTCTTTATTCAACTTGGCAATATAAATAATCTGTTTTTGCCAGATGAATAAATCAGAGCTAATTTAAAATATCTAATTATATAAATTTAAATACCAAAAATTAAATTCTAGAACAAAAAACTAAAGCCCAGTTATCACAAGTACAAATACATTGTCATTCCTTCAAATAACAAATAACTGAAAAATTTCAAAAATTATAAAAAGTCAAAAAGTCAAATTTCTCTATGTAAATTTATTTGTGTGTGTGTGTGTGTGTGTGTGTGTGTGTGTGTGTGTGTGTGTGTGTTTAGGTGCTTTCATCTCCTCCTGCTGACTGGTGACTTCCAGATTCTGCTGGCTCAACTTCCCATTGCAGTAGGTACATTGGGGTTACAGATGCAAATATCACATTGTATCCAGCTTTATTAAGGTGCTGAGGAATACTGAACATGGATTGGTAGATTTTCAAACCAGCATTTTTAACGGTTGGGTTATATCCTCCCAACCTCCACATTTCTGTATTTTTCAACATTCTCGATTTTGAGAAAACCTTTTTAGAAAACCACTGCCATGATCTGTGAAAAAGTGGAGGTGAACTTCAAAAATTATTCATGATATATCAAAGAGTAAATTCAAGTTATAAAACACATTTGAGTACTCAGTATCTTACAAACACCAAGGCATTAATTTCTATTTTTCTATTTACAGAAAAGTGTGATTTATGACATTGTTTATTTTTTAAAGCAATGTTTAAAGATCAACTGTGGTGGTTTGATTCAGGTATTCTGAGTGCTAGATTCCCCAGGTGATGGCAAATGGAAATTAAAGCCTCCTGCAGGAGGTGTATTATTGTGGGTGGGCTTATGGGTATTATAGCCAGTGTCCCCTTGCCAGTGTTTGGCACACACACCTCTCACTGTTGTCCACCTGACATAGGTCAGGAGGTGGTATCTACTCTCTGCTCATGCCATCATTTTCCCCTGCCATGATGGAGCTTCCTCTCAATTCTGTAAGCCAAAATAAACTTTTTTTTTTATACAAGCTCTTTGTGGTAGTTTGAATATATGTCCCCCAATATATTCAGTGTTTTACTAGTTATAGTTTGCATCTTCAATCACCTTGCTAGAGGCAATGTCGCTGGGGGCTGGTCTTAAGGTGTTAATGGTGTGGGTTTGAGATTCCATTGTAAAGATATGCAAATGTGCCTAGCAGAAGTTCCTGAAGTGTGCTGTGTGACCTTTTGGCTGTAGTTTTACTCTGTGTGCTGTGGTGGCTGGTTGGCTTCTTCTCTCTCTGCTTGGCCCTGTGGAGAGCAGGCGGCTTCTCTTGCCATTATGGAACTTCCCCTGGATCTGTAAGCTTCAATAAATAATATCCCTTCCTCCATAACTGTGCCTGGTCTGGAAGTTCATCTCAGCAAACCTGAAACTGTCTGCAACAGTAAAGTGGTACCGAGGAGGGTGGGGTGAGATGAACCTGACCTTGTGGATATTCGTCTTTTGGAACTTTTGTTTTGGAGGAATGGGCATGGACTTGGTGTCTGCAACTGAAGATGCCTTCTGGAGTGGTAAGCCAAGTTTTATGGACTATTCTGATGAGAGTTTGAGAATGCTAAGTGCAGACAGTATTGAACTTCGAGGCTTGGCTTATGAGCTTTCTAAGGGGAAGGAAAGACTGCAGAGGACTTTGTTGGAACTGGGCTACTGGCATAAGGGATGGCTACGTTCTGCTATCCAGGCCCAGAAAGTTTGATCAAGGTTAAATTTGTAATGGACTGATATGCTTGGCTGAAGATATCGGACTGAGATTTTAGGATTTTAAGTTGGAAAACCTCAAGCAAGTTAAAAGCAGAGGCACTGAGACTGGTTTTAGGTTACTGGAGCTGCTATTGTCAACACATTAGCAATCTTAAGGAAGGTGGAAGGAAGGTGGCCTGACTTGATTTACATTAAAACAATGGAGAGGATGCCTGAGGAAAGACTGTTAGAAATGCAAACTCTGGAAAGAGCTGACTGGAGAAGGAACCTGCTTTTCAAGGCTATGATTTATTTTGTCCCTGGATTAAGAATATGGCTGTGTCCTGCACACCTGGTATTAGTTTTGGAAATATGAAAAATGCATAGACTGGTCATGAATTGTACATGGTTCCAGGAGCTGCTGCTGAGATGTGGCATGAGGCAGGGCATAAAGTCCCTGAGGAATAGGCTGGAAGAGCCTTTTGGAAGATGGACCGTGGTTTGCATGGAGACCTGAAGTTGTTTTGGATATACCAGGACTGTGCAAAAGGGCTACCATGGAGTGCAGTGTTGTCATGGGATGAAAGTTTTCCCTGGCGACTCTGCCCAGCTGGAGGGGTGGAATTGGAAAACCTGGAGACTTTTAGTCTCTGGTTATATTGAACTTGAACTGCAGAAGTTTGATGACTGCTGATGATGGCTGAGTTTGCATTATTCTAGTCTCTCCTTGCTATGCCTTTTGCCAGTTAAAAATGTTTACTCTGTGCCTTTACATGTTGAAAATATTTAACTTGTTTGATTTTACAGGACTCACTATCTTAAGTTGGTCAAGACTGTGAGAACCTTTGAAATTGGACTGAGTACAATTTACAATGTGTGATAGTTATAAATCTATTGGGGGCCAGGAGCTAAATATATTGGGGCCCAGGGGCAGAATGTGGTAGTTTGAATATATGTCTCCCAATATATTCAGTGCTTTACTAGTTATAGTTTGCATCTTCAATCACCTTGCTAGAGGCAATGTCACTGGGGGCTGGTCTTAAGGTGTTAATGGTGTGGGTTTGAGATTCCGTTGTAAAGATATGCAAATGTGCCTAGCAGGAGTTCCTGAAGTGTGCTGTGTGACCTTTTGGCTGTACTTTTGCTCTGTGTGCTGTGGTGGCTGGTTAGCTTCTTCTCTCTCTGCTTGGCTCTGTGGAGGGCAGGCAGCTTCTCTTGCCATTATGGAACTTCCCCTGGATCTGTAAGCTTCAATAAATAATATCCCTTCCTCCATAACTGTGCCTGGTCTGGAAGTTCATCTCAGCGAACCTGAAGGTGTCTGCTACACTCTTCTTGGTTGGATGATTTCTACCAGCAATTCAAACCTGACTGCAATAGTAATGTTGGTACCAAGAGTGATATCGCTTCTAGACATCTGACTGTGTGGCTTTGGCCTTTTGGAGCTGATTTTCAAGTGGAATGTGGAAGGATTTGAAACCTTGGCCTAAGAAACATCTTGCAGTTCTGTAAGTACAGCTTGATGGACTATTCTGGTGAGAATTGAAAGACCTGAATGCAGCAACAACTGTGGACTGTGAGGTTTGGCTTGTGAGGGAGAGAAATTGCATTGCCTGGACTGGGCTAGAAACATTTTGTGTGAGAGCCTTGCTGTTGTGCCTGTGTCCTGAGAATTTGTGCAGGGTTTCATTGTGTAAGAAATGGACTGGTGTGAGCAGAGGGATATGTCACAGAGAAAAATGAAACCTTTGGTCTTAAACTGCTTCCCATTCAGTTGCAATTATATGAGATTAAAACCTTTGAGATTGGGGCAATAGGAAGAAGGTAGACTCTTTTGAAGTGGCCTGAATGCTGAAGGAGTGTCCTATTCTTCAAAAACTCTGCTTTATTCCCCCCTGGATTACCATATTGGCACTCCACCTGGTGTTAGAGAGAATAAGAAATGCAGGAAAGAGGGGGTCATTGAATTTGCAACACGGTCTTGTGTTTTGGAAATGGCCATGGGCAATGTGAAGCAGGTTTGCTGTATGGCTGCATGGAGATCTGATAGAGCTGTGAGGATGGACTATGGGTTGCAGTGGAGATGCCAGGACCACAAGATGAATTCTAAGGACAGCTGCCAGCCCCAGATAAAGTTTTCCAGGACTGTGAGTAGACTAGCTGGAGGGGCAGAACTGGAATTCAAGAGACTTGTCAGTGGTTAGAAGTTTTGGACTTGGAGACTTGTCATTGACTAGAGTTGATGGACTTGGAGCTACAGAGTTTGATGTTTGCCCTGTTTAAATCTTGTATTAGTGGAGTGTTTCTTTGCTATGCCTAATGCCATCTTTTGAAGTGTGAGTGTTTATTCTGTGCCATTACAGGTTTGGGGGGGTGGTTTTTTTTGGTATTATGGCTCAGTTAAAAGACCTTGTACTATGGTGATGTTTGAACATCATTTGTATTGATAAAAAATTATGGGGACTCGTAAAGTTGGATGAATACATTGAATTTTATATCATGTATGGTTATCAGTTTATGGAGGCCAGCGGCAGAATGTGGTGGTTTGATTCAGGTGCCCCCCATAAACTTAGGTGTTCTGAATGCTAGGTTCCCCAGCTGATGGTAACTGGAGGCAGTGTATTGTTGTGGGTGGGCTTATATGGATATTATAGCCAGTTTCCCCTTGCCAGTGTTCGGCACACTCTCCTGTCACTGTTGTCCATTTGACGTTGGTCAGGGGGATGATGTCCACACTCTGCTCATGCCATTAAACATGCATGATGGATCTTCTCCTCAAGTCTGTAAGCCCAAATAAGCCTTTTTTCCCCCAAAAGTTACTCTTAGTCAGGTGATTTCTACCAGTAATGTGAATGTGACTGCAACATTAACTAATACAAAATTGATTTGAACAAAATTTTGTTCACAGTTTTGAATGGCAAACAGTTATATTCTTATTCCACAGAGCTATCTTTTGTATACCAGAAGCCATGGCAGTTAAGAAACCTAAAATGATCATAAAGTATAAAGCTATTGCCTTCTCTAAACTGAGGTTGTAAACCTTTCATAACTTACTGACTAAAAATAATTGCCTTTAACTCAAGTTACTAATTACTTACATAACTTAGCTGGAATAAATATTACATGAATGCTTTTGTTTCTGCTATAGTTGATGTGAACATACTTAATTCTGTCTCTGATACACAATAATGTGCTTGAAATGCTTATTTAATGGCTAAAAATGTGAGTGACTAAAGGTAAACCTTTTTATTGTCTCACAAGATTGTCAGAACAATAGTGTGTCATAGTGATGATGACATTTTATAACATATAAACATATTGCCCTAACTGTAGTTTTGTAGTTATACAAATATAAAGGCTGGAGATATTTAGTGGTCAAGGAACTTGCCCGTGAAGTCTAAGGATCCAGGTTCAGTTCCCCAGGACCCACATAAGCCAGATGCAGAAGGTGGCACATGCATCTGGAGTTCATTTCCAGAGGATAGAGGGCCTGGCTTGCCCATTCTCTCTCTCTCTCTCTCTTTCTCTAATAAATAAATTAAAAAAATATTAAAACATAAATAGATCTTGTTATTGTTAACTTGTCCTTTCCATGTCTGCAATTAATATAGATATTGTATGGAGTGGACAGAATAGTCTGTATAAGAACATGAAAAGTATAATAAGAATGGAGAATAGAAGCATAAACAATTGGAGTAGATCCCAATCTAGAAAAAGAATTACAGAAACAAAATAATGGTAGAGCTATGGCACAGTGGTTAAAGAAACATGCGCTGCAAACCCACCAACTAGAGTTCAAATTCCCAGAAGCCACATAAAGGTTGATGAATGTGGTTCACACATCTGTTAACCCAATGCATCTGTGCTACTGGGAGAAAGAATCAAGACAATCTTTCAATACTTAAGGGTCAGCTAGTCTGGCCTTCCCATCAGCAAAACAACAAAACCAATCTTGTCTCAAACAAGTTAGAAGGATAAGATGAATATGCAAAGCATGTTCTCTGACCTCTGCATGCATGAACTACACACATTCAAAAACAAGTAATGTTAATAATAATAATAACAATTTTTGTTAACAATAATAATGCAACAAAAAGGCATTAAAAGTCATCCCTGGCTAGTAATTTCAACCCAGGGCTACACAAGACACCATGTTAAATAGAATAAACAATAAAATAAAATAGATTTACTTGAGCAAAAATCACTTGCAGCATGTCAATGATTTCTGAGGATAGATAAAACATATAAATTGTTTACTGCATCAACAAATTATTGAAACAATACAGACTAGTGGGCCTATATTCTATTAAATGAATTAAGTTTGGATGAATGCTCCCTCTGTACATTTTTTAAGTCTGACCAAGGATTTCTTCTTATGCAGTAAACTGCAACCTAACATGATGTGTAAACAGACTGTAATCTACTCTCTAACATTTTTCTTGAAAACTTTAAAACAAGATCAAGATCATACTTTAATTTGATCATATTCTTTTCCCTCTTTTTTGTAACCCTCCCTAACCCCTACTCCACTGAGCATCCTCCTCCTTCCAAGTAGTGCTTCTTCTGTTTTGATGTCTCATTATATTTGTCATCTGTGATCATCTATGTCAAAATATTGATAGGATTAGATGGGAGGAAGGTGATCCATCCTGGACACTGGAAGTTACCTGAAACAACCTATGGCTGCAGACTATAAAGCTTTCTTCACCCCAGGAGGGTACTTCTGCTCAAACTTTATCTCTCTTTATAAACTAAATTTTTACTAAACTAACAAAGAAGTAGGATTCTATATGACTTCAGCTTAACATTTTTAGGTTTATGTATCCCTCTCCCTTCACCCTCTTCTCCATCCTCCCTTTCATCTGCCCCCACTTAGACCTTTTCACCTGGTGCATTCTTTCTGCTTGCCTACTATTCCTTCCCCTTATCCCACCTCACTTCTCCTCCCTGCAATCCACATTATAGCTTCCTAGTCTCTACTACTGACTCTTACTTCAAGTTATACATTTAAAGATTCAAAGTAGACTCCATATATGAGAGAGAACATGTCATATTTGTAACTTGAATTTCACCAATCATAACTGCAGTGTTGGGGGTCCTTCCTAAGGCCAGCCCAGGAAGGACGGCAAGGTCTCTTCCGAGTTGGGGGTGAGAGGCGCAGAGTTATGACACAGACTCCAGGAGTTGGGTGGAAGCAGCAGAGGGTGAGCTGCTGCAAACTCGTTTATTCAAGGAAGTGTAAGGGGTTTTAAAGGCATTTGGCTGGCCAATCATTGTATGGGGTGGTCCTCTTTGTGACCAATGACAGCCTGTCTCCAGACAGATCATCTTGTAGCAGGTTTCTCACAAGCATGGGACTGTAGCTGTTGTCACACCAGGCCTGTGCAGGACACCATGGTCACAGAAGCCACTTCCCAGTTTCTTCTGACATGCAGTCTGGCTAGGGCCAGACCTGCATTGTGCCATATATATCCTCCTTTTTGTTTTTATTATTAGCAACCCTGGGAGGCATGGTTCTTTGCCAAGCCATTGTTGAACCCAGGCCCCAAGGGATCATCACATGCGACGGTCCCTGTCTTAGGTTGCCCCATCTCATGGAGTCTTACCTGTCATTGACTACCCACCATCCTGGTGAGAAAACCCGAGGGGTGTGGCCTGGTTTCTTTTAGCATGTGGTCTGGCTAGGGCCAGACCTGCATTGTACCATACACTGCAGAGCTTCTGTCAAATTTTTTAGGCAACTGTTGAAACCAGGTTCAAGAAAGAAAAATGTCTAACTTTGGCCTCTGCAGTTTGCTCAGTGCTTAAGTGCTCTTCCTTTTAACAGGGTCTGAGCGAAACTGAGGGGGCCTGAGTAGAATCCTTGAATAGAATCCTCAGGACCCACACAAACATCTGGGCATGCCCATGCACATCTGTGCCTCCAGTCCCATAGAAGAGCAGAGGCTCAGGAATCACTAGAGTAAATGAAAATCATGGCTAGCTCTGGGATCATTAAGAGAATTCTGGAGCCATAAAGAATGAGTGGAAGAGTGGTAGAGCTGGACCCCAGACTTCCCACTCAGGCTACCACAGGCACAGATACATGCATACATCACACACACACACACACACACACACACACACACACACACTACACACACTACACACACAAGACAATGGAAAAAGAAGGAAGGAAGGGAAGGAAAGATTCCTAACCTTACCCTGTGTCTCACTTCTGCTTTGTTTATGCCATTTAAAAAAATATTTTCTTTTTATTTATTTATTTGAGACAGAGAGATCAGAAATATGCAAGGAGGGAGAGAGAGAGGGAGAGAGAGAATGGGCACGCCAGCGCCTCCAGCCACTGTAAATGAACTTCAGATGCATGCACCCCCTTGTGCATATGGCTTACATGGGTCCTGGGGAGTCGAACCTGGGTCCTTTGGCTTTTCAGGCAAGTACCTTAATCACTAAGCCATCTCTCCAGCCCCTATGCGATTTTTTAAAAACTCTAGCTGAAACTTTATTTTGTCTGAAATGCTGCCTATTTCTAGAATCAAACATGCCAAGATGTAGGATTTCTAAAAGTAGATTTGTTGTATTTTCTTTTAAAAAATATTTATTTGTAAGGGGGGGAGAGAGTGAGAGAGAGAGAATAGGTATGTCAGGGCCTCTTGTGCTCACTGCAAACCAACTCCAGATGCATGTGTCACTTTGTGCATCTGGCTTTACTGGGGTACTGGGGAATCAAACCTAGGCTATAAGGTTGAACAAGCAAGTGCCTTTAACTGCTGAGCTATCTCTCCAATTCTGATTCTATTTTCTTATTTTGCAATTGCAGAAAGGAAGTACCTCAAAGAATTGAGCTGATTGTGACCAAAACTGGAGACTAGCAGAATCTGCACTGAGTCCAGGCAGTGGGCTTCTGCAGGGGTGTCTGGGTTCATGGGCTAGAAATACATTTCCAGACTTGCCACAAGTCAACCATATGTATTTGACTTTGAGACATTTGCCAAATTCTAAATTATATAAAGGATCAGAATAAAAGGTAAAAATCTTGTTTAATCAGTAAATAATAAGTTAAATGCATCAAAGATAGATTGGACTTTATTAAGACTTGAAATGCACCTAAACCAAATTCATTCTGGTTAGATTAAGGTGACTAGAACCATTTTGCTTGCCTAGCAGAGGAACATAAATCATACTACAATGAAATAAAACCCAATAAAAATTAGTAAGTTTAAAAGGAGAGAAGACCGCAGATGACAAGAACAAAGCTTCATATAAACTAGAAAATGAAATGATCATAGAAGTAAAAATGATAATAACTCATGCTAGGCTGGAGAGATGGCTCTGTGGTTAAAGGTGCTTGCTTGCAAAGCCTGACTACCCATGTAAAGTCAGATGCACAAAGTGATAAATGTGTCTGGAGTTTGTTTGTAAGCAATAAAAGGTCCTGGAGTGTATAAGGAAAATGATTTTAGGAGAGTTTAAAAGAGCTCATCACTGAAGTAGACTTAAAACTCACCAACCACAGTGCAGAAAGATTGTTAGAGCCACAGGTTGAGACATCATGCCCAGAGGCATTCCCTCCCCACAAAAATAACTCACTACTATTCCCACAACACATAATCCACAACCCCATAGGGAATACCTGCAACCCCACTGAGGAGGGTCCCCAGTGCAATGGATACAGGGACAAGGGAAAAGAGAGTACCAACATATGATACATCCCTACAAAATGTGTTATTATTATTATTAATAATAATAATATAATAAAGATTTTTTAAAATGAAAAGGATAGAGATCTCAAGGGCAAGAGCAGACTTTATTGGTCTAAGAGAAGCTTTTTGAGCTTCATTGGCACTAGGACCCAGGAAACAAGAGAATAGGCAGTGTACCCCTTAGATGGGCACTTTTAAGGCTATAGCATAGTTGTAAGGCTGGAAGAGAGGAGTGAGGAAGGAGGAGCAAGCTGTGTCTTCAGGTATACTAATTCCCCAGGAGCTATTTTCTTTTACTCAGATTCTAGGCCTTTTGTAAACTCCAGGCTGACTTTCTGGATTCTGTATCTGTTGTTCTTGGGGGTAGGTTGCTGAATTCTTCAGTGTGCCCATCACACACACACACACACACACACACACACACACACACACACTATCTCTCTCTCTCTCCTTTCTCTATTAAATAAATAAATAAATAAATAAATAAATAAATAAATAAAAACAAAAGGAGACACAAATATTTTGGAATAGTCTTAGACAACTTTTATGCAAAAAAAGGAGAAAATAAACAAACGGAAGACATACTAGGCTTGAATTCATCCCTCGGACTAGCTAGATGAATCTTATTTTACCTACTCGGTACTGCATTCTTTCTCTCTACCATTTGCATAATACTGCTCATGGCTTAGATTAAAATGAAATGAGATAATGCCACAACAAGAACTTCTTTGGAACTGTTCACAGGTAACACAATGTAGAGCTTTATATTCTGTTATTAACCTACAATAACATGATAGCTTGATTTTATAGAAAATAACTCCCATTAGGATTTTTTTAATAAAAAGGGGACCCATTTTAATATTGTTTTTTGCTGATTTACTATTAAGTTGAATTCCTTATGTACTCCAGATATAAGTATCCCAGTAGATACATAATATTTGAACATTTTCTGTCATTCTATAGGCTGTCAATTTTGCTTCCTTTGTTTCTATGATAGGTTCTTCTCAAAAGAGAACATGTAAAAGGTTAACAGATATTTGAAAATATGCCAAATATCTTTTTTTAAAAATTGTATTATTATTTTATTTTTGAGAGAGAGAAAGAGGCAGGGGGAGAGAGAGAGAGAGAGAGAGAGAGAGAGAGAGATTGGGTACACAGAGGCCTTTTAAGCTGCTGTGAACCAACTCCAGATATGTGTGCCCCCTTGTGCATATGTGCAACATTGCATACTTGCATTACTTTGCATCTGGCTACATGAGACCTGGAGATTTGAGCATGCGTTTTTAGGCTTCACAGGCAAGCACCTTAACCACTAAGCCATCTCTCCAGCCCCCAAAAGTCTGAACCATAAGGGAAATGCAAATGAATACCCTCATGAAATATTACATCAACTGAGTGAAAACAACTATTATTTAAAAAGACAAAATAAAAGCTAATATTGGAAAGTATGTGGAGAATGAGAACTTCTGCATCTATTATAGAGAACGGAATGGTGGCACATCAAAAACTGAAAAACCAGCTACCATCCAATCCCACTACTTGGTATATACCAAAGGGAATTAAACCAATGTGTTCAAAAGACACCTGGAACTCCCATGTTTATTGCAACAATATTTACACTATAAAGGTTTCAGAGTCAAACTAAATATTCAGCCTCAGACAATATGACATTATATGTATATTCATATATATATATGTGTGTGTGTGTGTGTGTGTGTGTGTGTGTGATCTATATGGGAATATTATTAATTCATAAAAAAGGATGGCAATCTACACTTAATCTTAGCCAAAAGGCCGAGATGCACACAAATGTTGGAAATCTACTAATTTAACTAAAGATTTATTTGAATACTTGTAAAAAGGAAATCATGAAATTTTGTCATGTGTGACAACATGCATGGGCACATATACATGTGTTACAGTATTTTCTGGCTGTCAAAAGGCCAGCAGCCAAGTCAGGATCTCTCCATAATGGCATCAGCACTGATGTCAAGTTTTCTGGGGATTTTACAGTGTATATGGCTAAGCAAGCATGACAGTTGACCAAGCAGGTTACAAAAGATTACAAAAAATGTGACAGTTTGGTACACAACTGTTTGGTACAATAGGTGTACATGTTTGTTAAAGTTACACCCATGATAAACCACGAGAAGGGCAAGGGCAATAAACCACTAGGGCCAGGGCAGCCTCCCTAGCCATCTGCCCTCATTCCTTATCTAATCTTGGGGGCTTTCCACTGTTCAAGATTTTTGGCATATTTCTACTGCCACTCCATTACATGCATGGACATGTAGGATATTAAGTGAAAGAAATAAGTCACAGGCAAAAAGATAAACAATCATGTTGACACAAGTACATGTAATCTATAAACATGTTCTTGTAGAAGTTGATAGTGAAATTGGTAACCATCTACTGGGTGACTGGGATAGAGACTTAGTCAATGGGCATAGGTTTAATGTTTGCTGAGAGGAAAATGTTCAGGTGTTCGTGGCTTAGCAGGGTAAATATGATTAACAATAATGACACCCTCAAAACAGAGGAGAGGAATTCAAGTGTACTCATCGTAAAGAATTGAAAGATTTACCTAATGGACATGTTAATTATCTTGAGTTACTCACTCTCCACTGTAAGCACAAATTGAAACTTCACTGCACTTCATACATATGCATAAACATTTTGTATCAAACAAAAATATCTTAATTTAAATTAAATATATCACTTGTGAGGTGTGGAGTGATAGAGAATAGCAATAGCCTTAGCACAGAAGAGTTTGATAATCATAAAGAATAAATCTTATGATGCTGGTCTTGATTCCTGAAACCTTTTTCTTACGTAAGACAGGATTATTTCTGAAGCTGGGGACACAACTCAATTGGTAAAGTGTTTGCCTTGCAAGCATGAGGACCAGCATCCAATCCTAAGAACCCATATAAAAATGCCAGACATGGTGGCACACATAAGTAATCCCAGTGCTGTGTAGGTAGAAGAATAATTGGTGAGCTCTAGGCCAGTGTTCCTGTCTCAAAAAAAAAAAAAAAAAAAAAAAAAAAAAAAAAAAAAAAAAAAAAAAGGTGTCCTCTTGCCTCCACATAACTTACACGTACGGAGCACTCCCAAACCCAAACACACATGGACACAAACTAACATTCACACATAGACTTTAAAAAAGAAATTTCTGTTTCTCCATCATCATACTAATTGGAGCAAGGCGAATTATTCCCAGGACTCTGCAACTCAAGTTAGAAGCGCACATACAAATGCTGCTGAGAGTAGAAAAACCTCATTGAAAAAGGCTCCATAAACAACCACATATAAATGAGATAATGGCCATGTGACAGCTTATAAATCCACAGCCAACCCTGACACAGAGTCACCCACTTAGGGTTCATTAGATCTGGCTGACAGTCCTTCCACTTGCCAACAAGGAGAATATATTTTCATACTGTAGGGAATATTCAGAGGCACAAGGTAAATAAATCATCATGGCAATATGTATATTTTGATAAATTATAGTCTCCCTACAGCCAAAGGAAATTCTGCAACTATATATTTCTCACTGTTGCTTTACTTTGACACAAGCTTTAAAATTTAAGACTAGAAACTTGAGTTTTTATTTCTATTTCAAAATGATATATTCTGAGCTGGGGAGTGAATTTTTAGTTGATTTGTATGGAAGGATCATATACTAAGTGGGCAACAGAATGTTCAGAACACTGGAAAATATTTTACTTGTGTTTTAACCTTATTATTAACTTTTTACTTTTAATTGACATATGCATATTTATTTGTGGGGTTCATTGTTATAATTCCATGCATAATGATAGAGTCTTTGTATTTAGTATTTCTATCTTATGAAATATTATCATTTAATTTCTATTTATTGGACACCTTCAAAAGCCTCCCACTAATTGTGGAATGCCTAAATAATTATTGTAGACAATAGTTACTTTACTACATTCTAACTTTAGATATTTCTGTATCCTCCAGCTGCATTTTTGCACCCATTATCACCCTATCACTCTTCCTAAACCTTGTACTTCTTAGCCCCTATTCTACTTCCTATGCCTATGTGATCAACTTTTGAACTTATACATAAGAGTGAGAATCTGTGATATTTGTCTTTTTAAAAATTTATTTTATTAATTTATTTACTTATTTGGAGAGATAAAGAGGCAGAGAGAGAAAGAGAGAGAGAAAATGGGCAGGGCATGCTAGGGCCTCCAGCCACTGCAAACAAACTCCAGTTGTATGTGCCCCCTTGTGCATCTGGCTTACATGGGTCCTGGAAAGTCAAACCAGGATCCTTTGGCTTTGCAGGCAATCGCCTTAACCTCTAAGCCATCTCTGCATCCCAGATATTTGTCTTTTATGCACTTGCTTTTTTCTCCTTGACATAATGCTTTCCACTTATATCCATGTTACTGCAAATAACAATATTTAATCCTTTTGTGACTGAATAATATATTATTAAATAAATTGCTATAATACATATGTATATAACATTTTTCATAATCTTTTTCAGTGTTGTAAATTTATTTTTTATTGGCAACTTCCATAATTATAGAAAATATCCCATGGTAATTCCCGCCCTCCTCCCACCTTCCCCTTTGCAACTCCACTCTCCATCATAAAACCCTTCCCCCTCTCAATCAGTCTCTCTTTTATTTTGATGTCATCATCTTTTCCTCCTATTATGATGGTCTTGTGTAGGTAGTGTAAGGCACTGTGAGGTCATGGATATCCAGGCCATTTTGTGTCTGGAGGAGCACATTGTAAGGAGTCTTACCTTTCCTTTGGCGCTTACATTCTTTCCACTACCTCTTCCAAAATGGACCCTGAACCTTGGAAGGTGTTATAGAGACATTTCAGTGCTGAGCACTCCTCTGTCACTTCTCAGCACTATGATGCCTTCTAACTCATCCCAAGGTCACCACCATCTGAAAAGAGAAGCTTCTCTAAACAAAAGTGAAAGTAGCATTAATATATGGGTATGAATATTAAGAGAAGTGCTTAACGGGCAGTTTGGTGAGCATAATATATACATTTAGCCAGACATCAGCAGACGTTACATCTCTAGGGCTCATCACTACCCTGTCATATGTTTTCAGTATCAGACATGTATTCCCTCCTGTGGAGTGGGCCTCCATCCAATTAGAGAGATACTGGAATGAACCATCCCTGTCACTGAAAATTTTCTAGTAACAGTATACAGCTTCTGGGTATTCCATTGTCCAAAAAGTAGGTTTCCATATTACTTATTCATACCTCTTAGATTTTGATTAACCCTCCCCCCGACCTTTCCTTTACTCAGTCTCTTCCCCTGACCTCACTTAGGCCTTTCCACCCCTATTAATCTGTTCTTTTACTTACATATATACAATGCTATCCTATTAAGTCCCCCTCCTTCCCTTTCTATTCCCTTTATATCCCCTTTCTAGCTTACTGGTCTCTGCTACTGAGTATTATTCCAACTCACATAGAAGTCCAAACATATGTAGTTAGGATCCACATATGAGAGAGAACATGTGACATTTGGCTTTCTGGGCCTGGGTTACCTGACTAAGGATAATCCTTTCCAGATCCATCCCTTGTCCTGCAAATTTCATAATTTCATTTTTCTTTCCCACTGAGTAGAACTCCATTGTGTAAATATGTGCCACGTCTTCACTATCCACTCATCAATTTAGGGACATCTAGGCTGGCTCCATTTCCTAGTTACTGTAAATAGATTGGCAATAAACATGGTGGAGCAAGTATCTCTAAGGTAGTGAGACAAGTTCTTTGGATATATGCCTAAGAGTGTTATAGCTGGTCATATGGTAAATCTATTTTTAGCTGTCTCAGGAACCTCTATACTGATTCCCATAATGGGTGCAACAGATTGCATTCCCCCCAACAGTGTAGAAGAGTTACTCTTTTGCTGCATCCTCACCAGCATTTATTGTCATTTATTTTCTTGATGGTAACCATTCTGACAAGAGTGAGATGGAATCCCGAAGTAGTTTTAATTTGGATTTCCCTGATGGCTAGGGATGTGCAAGATTATTTTTTTAGATGTATTATGCCATCTGTATTTCTTCTTTTGAGAACTCTCTATTTAGTTCCATATCCCATTTTTGTCCACTCATTCATTCAGAAGTATATTCTCAGTCAATTTCAGAACTTGGCTGTTGTAAATATTGCTGCAACAAAGATGTATACAGATAACTCTATGATATCATACTCTCATTTCCTTTTTCATTTACTTTTTCTTTTTCTCTTCAGATTACTGGCCTTTATTGGTGATTCTGCTTTTCATTTTCATTTTTTTTGGAGGAAACACTATACTATTTGCTATTTTATCCCACTAACCTATATTACTTCCATTATTTTATAAGAATACCTTTTCTCTGCATTCCCCACCCCCAGGTTTTTATCTTTTTGATAGTAGCTATTTTGGTAGTGAGATTACATCTCACAGTGGTTTGTATTTGCATTTCCTTATTGATAATAATTTGTGCATTTCTTTTGGTGTGTGTTTCTGTTTGGTGTGTGTATGTGTAACATAGTACTTGTGGAGGTCAGAGGACCACCTTAGAGTGTCAGTCTTTGCCTTGAACCTTTTTTAAGACAGTTGCTCTTGTTTGTCACTGTAAATGTCAATCTAGTTGGCTCCAGCTTCTCCTTACTCTGCCTTCCATTGCTGTGGGCATGCTGGGTTTATAGACAAATGCACTGCTTTGCTTTACTTGGTTCTGAGGATCTGAACTCCAGTCATCAGGTATATGCAGCAAGTGCTTTTAACCACTGACACATCTTCCCACAGATGTTGAGCAAGATTTTGTATACTTGTTGGCCATTTGTATGTTTTCCTTTCAGAAGTGTCTACTCAAGTATTTTGCCCTGTTTTGAAATTGGATTATATATTTTGTTTTTGAGTTTTTGGAGGTCCTTATATGTATCCAGATTTTAACCCCTTCTACAGTAGTATACAAACATTTTCTCCCATCTTTATGATGTCTTCTCAAACCATTCTTTGTTTTTCATTTTTTATTTTCTCTTTATAATTATTATTATTGACAATTTCTATACTTAGAGACAATAAACCATATTTCCCTTCCCCCATTTCCTTTTATTTCTCCATCATATACCCTCCTTCTCTCCATTATTCTCTCTTTTAATTTGATGTCATCATCTTTTCCTGCTATTATGAGGGTCTTGTGAAGGTATTGCTAGGCACTGCAAGGTCATGGATATCAAGGCCAATTTCTGTCTAGACAGTTGCATTGTAAGGAGTCATACCCTTCCTTTGGCTCTTACATTCTTGCCACCCCCTCTTCTGAAATGGACCTTCAGCCTTGGAGGGTGTGACAGAGATGATTCAGTGCTGTGCACTCCTCTATCCCTTCTTTTGAGCACTATGTTGCCTTTTGGGTCATCCCAGTGGTCACTGCAATCGGAAAAGAGAGCTTCTCTAACCAGAAGTGAGAGTAGCATTAATATGTGAATATGAACATTAAGTGTAGTGCTTTCAGGGAAACTTGGTGGGAATAATATATACATTTAGCCAGACAAGAGCAGGCTTTATACCCCTAAGGCTCATGACCTCACCTGCCATAGACTTTTGCTTAGTTTTTTCAGTACTAGGCATGTATTCCCTCCCATAGAGAGGGCCTTTAGTCTAATTATGGAACATTTGGTTACCCCAAGAGCAGACATGCCACTATTACACCTGTTCAGTCATTGGGCCTGTATGGCCAAACTTGAATTTTCCAGTGCCCACTGTTTTCACTACTGATGACTTCTGTGTCCCATATGGCTATATGTGGTGCATCTTTTTCCAGCTTTCAGTTGTCTGGTCTACAGGAGAAGGTTTTCTGCTGAGCACCAGCTTGCTTTCTCAGTGACCTTGCCTCTCAGGCAAGAGATATCTTCAGCAATAGGGTCTTACCATCTGTTTCTCAAGGCAAACCAAAGGCCTTGGTAATAGCCTTTAATGTTTTGGAGGCTACCAGGACCTCCTTGGCCAACAACTCACTGGAAGGTATCCCATCCCAGGCACTGAAAATTTTCTAGTAACACTCTATAGCTTCTAGATGTGCCATTATTCAAAAAAAGTAGGTTTCCATAAGTCTTATTCACACTATCTTGAATTTTGATTGACCCTCCCCCTGCCCTTCTTTTATGCATTCTCTTCCCATGGCCTCACTTAGGCCATTCCCCTCCCTGTAATCTGTTCTTCTACTTACATGTGTGTAATACCATACAATTAAGTCCTTCCCTCTCCTCCCTCAATTATAGCCTTTTAGCAGCTTACTGGTTTCTGGTACTGATTATTGGTTCCCGTTCACACACAAGTCTATACATTTGTAGCTAGGATCCACATATGAGAGAGAAAATGTGACATTTGGCTTTCTGGGCCTGGGTTACCTCACTTAGTTTAATCCTTTCCAGATCCATCCATTTCCCTGCAAATTTCATAATTTTTCTTTACCTCTGAATAGAACTCCATTGTGTAAATATACCACATCTTTCATTATCAGTTCATTTGTGGAGGTACATCTAGGCTGGATCCATTTCCTAGCTATTGTGAAGAGAGCAGCAATAAACTTGCTTGTGCAAGTATCTCTAAGGTAGTGAGAAGAGTCCTTTGGATATATGCCTAGGAGTGCTATAGCTGGATCATATGGTAAATCTATTTTTAGCTGCCTCAAGAACCTCTACACTGATTTCCACAATGGCTGGACCAGCTTACATTCCCACCAACAGTATAGAAGTGTTCCTCTTTTTCCACATCCATGCCAACACTTATTGTAATTTGTTTTCTTGATGGTAGCCATTCTGACAGGAGTGAAATGGAATCTCAAAGTGGTTTTAATTTGCATTTCCCTGATGGCTAAGGATGTGGAACACTTTTTTCGATGTTTATATGCCATCTGTATTTCTTCTTCTGAGAAGAAATTTAGTTCCATAGACCATTTTTATAACTGGGTTGTTTGATTTCTTATTATTCTGTTTTCTGAGTTCTTTGTATATTCTGGGTATTAATCCTCTGTCAGATGTATAGCTGGCAAAGATTTTCTCCCATTCTGTAAGTTGTCTCTTTGCTCTATTCACAGTGTCCTTTGCTGTACAAAAGCTTTGTAATTTCATGAGGTCCCAGTGGTTGATTAGTGGTTTTATTCCCTGAGCAATTGGGGTTATATTCAGAAAGTCCTTGCCTATGTCAATATGTTGAAGGGTTTCCCCTACCTTTTCTTCTAGCAGTTTCAGAGTTTCAGGTCAGATATTAAGGTCCCTGATCCATTTGGACTTGACTCTTGTTACATACAGACATCCAGTTTTCCCAGCACCAATTGTTGAAGAGGCTATCTTTTGTCCAATGAATATTTTTGGCATTTTTGTCAAAGATAAGGTGGCTGTAGCTGCCTGGACTAATATTTGGGTTTTCTATTCTGTTCTATCGATCTACCTGTCTGTCCTTGTGCCGGTACCCCGTGCTGTTTTTGTTACTATGGCTTTGCAATATAACGTAAAATCGGGTATGGTGATACCACCAGTTTGCTTTTGTTTGCCCAAAGTTGTATTGGCTATTTGAGATTTTTTTGTGCTTCCAGATGAATTGTAGGATTGTTTTTTCTATTTCTGTGGAGAATGCTATTGGAATTTTAATGGGGATTGCATTAAATGTGTAGATTGTTTTTGGTAAGATTGGCATTTTCACAATATTGATTCTTCCAATCCAAGAACATGGGATGTCTTTCTATTTTTGTTTTGTTTATTTATTTATTTATTTATTTATTTTTAAACATTTTTTTTATATTATTCTAATTTTACATTCATAATGGTGATTCCATTATCCTCCTCCCTGTCCTCCCTCTTCCAAAGGGACCCTCATCAATGGGGAATGTGGGTCATGCATTGTGGGGGTAGTCAAGAGTTCTGGGGGATAGGCCTGAGTCTCTGTGCATAATGCCCCAACTTGTGGCTCTAACATTCTTTACGCCCCCTCTTCTGTGAATTTCCCTGAGCCACATTGGGATCATTTTAGTTCTACTTCAGTGATGAGGTTTTGGGAGCCTCTGTGTCTCTGGATATCTGGCTTAGTAGGAGTTGGATGTTGTCTTGTTTTCATCTCCTTCAGCCTTTTCCTGGTGTCGTGATCAACAAGAATGCTGTACTCTTGGCCTTTCCCCAGAATTACTCTATGGTTTCAGCTGGGGGCCTGGTGAGGTTTGATTGGCTAGTCCTCCCTTCAGGTTCATTGTCCATCTGAAAAAGATAAGCAAATTCTCCAATGGACAGAGAAGTTGGTACTAGATAGATGGGATTGCCATAGATATTTTAGAGAGAATTTTATATGAGTAGGCTCTCTTCTCACCCACATTTGGTAGTGTCTTGACCTTGGAGGCTCCTTTTTGTACATGGTTTTGACTTATTTCCCAGTTCCAGCAATGAGTTCCATTCCACTGAGTGGATCTATTAGCCAAATCAAGAGCAGTTGGTAACCCACCAGGGCTGAGTGCCACTACTGCACTTGTTTGAACATTAAGTCAGGTTGTTTCCTGCTGGGTAGCTTAGACTAAGAGTTGTTTGGACAGATGTTGGCCATTTTCCCCCAGTCGCTCATGTAGCACCCTCTGGCACTAGACTAGCTAACTGTCTGGGGACTAACACTCTTCCAGATTCTGACCAGGTCTCTTCATGTTTGGTCTCACACACATGTGCTGCCTTTGACAGTAGGGTCTTACAATTAACCTGTGGTGGGTCATCAAGAACTCTGACAGAAATCTGTCCTTTTTGGGATAATTTGTAGGTGTCTCTGATCAACAACTCGTGAAAGTTAACCCCGTGCTGGCACTGGGAGTTAAAGTCAGCACCAAGGAAAGTGAGGGAAGAAAAAGATAGATAATATAAAAGAGAAAGTGAGTATAGAGAATAGAGGGAGCAAAACAGAGAGAGAGAGGGAGAGAGAGAGAAGCAGGAAAAGATTAAGGTTGGTCTTCATGATGTCCTCTCCAGTTTCCTATGGTTCATGCGTTCCCTCTGTGGGCCTGCTGAAGGATCAATGTTTTAGCCTGTTGTTTAGAATAAAGGGTTTTATAGTATCATTTCCTTTTGGGTCCCTATTTGTGTCTCCTCCTTACCTTCCCTCCCACCCTCTCACTCTCTCCCATCCTTACCCTCCCCTCCATCCCACCCTCCCTATTGTCTGGGCCTCAGCATACTTATTAGGTTTGGCAGCATCTCAGGTGAATTCAGGTTAGGAGCCACAAATGAATGAGACCCTGAAATGATTATCTTTTTGTGATTGGGTGAGCTCACTGAGGATGATCTGTTCCATGTTTGACCTTTTTTTTTTCATATTTCATTATTTCATCTTTCCTTGCTGCTTCTTAGAATTCCATAGTATACATAGAACACATCTTTGTTATCCATTCATCTAATGATGGACATCTGGGTTGGTTCCAGCTCTTTGCTATTATGAATTGAGCAGCTATAAACACGGTTGAGCAAATGTCTCTGATCTGAGGCTTGGAGCCTTTAGGGTAAATGCCCAGTAAGTGAATATCTGGATCTATTGGCAGGTCTATGGTTATCCTTTTCAGGAGTCTCCATATAGCTTTCCATAATGGTTGAACCATTTTACATTCCCACCAACAGTGAAGGCTTGTTCCTATTTCTCCACAGCCTCACCAGCATTTGTTTTCATTTTTTTTTTTTTTTTTAATGTTAGCCATCCTTACTGGGGTAAGGTGGAATCTCATAGTTGTTTTGATTTGCATTTCCCTGATAGTTAGGGATTTTGAACATTTTCTTAAGTGTGTGTTTGCTATTGTATTTCTTCCTCTGAGAACTCCCTGTGCAGTTCTCTGCCCCATTTTGTGAGAGGGTTGTTTGATGATTTATTGTTTAGGCTTTGGAGTTCTTCGTAGATTCTAGAAATTAGGCCTCTGTCTATTGTACAGCATGTGAAAATTTTTTCCCATTCTGTGGGTAAATGTTGGATTTGGCTATAGTATATAAGTCAGTGAAAATCATTTTGGCCTCATGAGATCCCAATGGTTGAGTGATTGTTTAATTTCCTGAGCTGCTGGGGTTTTGTTCAGGAAGTCTTTTCCCACTCCTATGCTGTGGAAGGTTCCTCCTATTTTTTTCTACTAGTAGTAGCAGAGTTCCTGTTTCTATATTAAGGTCTTTGATCCATCTGGACTTGATTTTTGTTCATGGTGAAATGTGTGGATCGAGTTTCATTTTCCTACCTATGGTTGTGCAGTTTGTCCAGCACCATTTGTTGAAGATACTGTCTTTTTTCCATTGTGCCTTGGTGGGGCTTTTGTCAAATATGAAGTAGCTGTAGTTACTTGGCCCAAAGTCCAGGTCTTCTATTCTGTTCCATTGTCTATATTCCTGTTTTTATGCCAGTACCATGTTGCTTTCATTACAATGGCTTTGTAGTATAGCTTTAGATCAGGTATGGTGATGCCTCCAGAGGTGTTTCTTTTGCTGAGGATATGCTTAGATATCTGAGGCCTTCTGCCTTTCCATATGAATTTTGAGATAGATTTTTTCTATCTCAGTGAAGAAAGAAGTTGGGATTTTTTTTAATTTTAATTTTAATTTATTTATTTATGAGACAGAGAGAGAGAGAGAGAAAATGGGCATGTCAAGGCCTCTAGCCACTGCAAATGAACTCCAGACACATGTGCTACCATGTGCATCTGGCTTACATGGGATCTGGGGAATAGAACCTGGGTCCTTAGGCTTCACAGGCAAATGCCTTAAGCCCTAAGCCATCTCTCCAGCCCAGAAGTTGGGATTTTTATCAGCATTGAATTAAATCTATATAGTGCTTTTTGTAGAATTGCCATTTTCACAATGTTAATTCTACCTATCCAGTAGCATGGGAGGTCTTTCCATTTTCATAGGACCTCCTCAATTTCTTTCTTGAGTGTTTTTATGTTTTCATTGCATAGGTCTTTCACTTCCTTGGTTAATGTTATTCCAAGGTATTTTAATTTTTTGTTGCTATTGAAAATGGGACAATGTTGGTTATTTCTTTTTCTGTATCTTTGTCTTTTGCATACAGAAAAGCTACTGACTTCTGTGCATTGACCTTATATCCTGCTACTTTGCTGAAGGCGCTAATCACCTTTAAGAGTTTTGAGATGGAGGTTCTTGGGTCACTTATATATAGCTAACTTCTTCCTTTCCAATTTGTATCCCTTTGATTTCTTTCTCCTGTCTTATTGTTTGAGCTAATACTTCTACCACTATGTTGAATAGCAGAGGTGAGAGTGGACACCCCTGCCTTGTTCCTGATCTCAATTGGAATTCCTTCTGTCTCTCCCCATTGAGAATTACTTGGGCTTTAGGAGCTTTATATATAGCCTTTATTGTGTTGAGATATGGGCCATCAATGCCTATTCTCTCCAATGTTTTCATCACGATGTGATGTTGTATTTTGTCAAAGGCTTTTTCTGCATCTAAGGAAATGATCATGTGTTTTTTGTGTTTAAGCTTATTTATGTAGTGTATTACATTGACAGATTTCCATATGTTGGACCACCCTTGTGTTCCAGGGATGAAGCCTACTTGATCAAGGTGGATAATCTTTTGATGTACTGTTGAATTCGGTTTGCAAGGGTTTTGTTCAGGATCTTTGAGTCTATGTTCATCAGGGAAATGGGCCTATAATTTTACTTTCTTATGGCATCTCTGCCTGGTTTTGGAATTAGGATGATCATAGCTTCATAAAAGGAGTTGGGGATATCTCCTTGTTCTCCAATTGTGTGGCACAGTTTGAGAAAAATTGGTTTCAGTTCTTCCATGAAGGTTTGATAGAATTCAGCTGAGAAACTACCTGGTCCTGGAGTCTTCTTTTTGGGGAGGTGTTTGATTACCTCTTCAATCTCGAAGGGTGTGATGGGTTTGTTTAGGAGATTACTCTGCTCTGGGCTTAGCCTTGGTAGGTTGTATGTGTCCATATTGTGGAGTAGAGGTTTTTGAAATAAGTCCTGATAATTCTCCCTATTTCAGTCATGTCTGTTGTGATCTCTCCTTTTTCATTTCTAATTTTGAAGCATTTTTTTTTTTTCTTTCTTTTTTTTTATTTTGCTTGATCAGATTGGCCAGGGGTGTATCAATCTTGTTAATTTTTTCAAAGAACCAGCTCTTTGTTTCATCAATTTTCTTAATTGTCCTCTTAGTTTCCAATTCATTAATTTCTTCTCTGATGTTAATTATTTCTTTCCATCTGCAGCTTTTAGTGTTGGCTTCTTCTTGTTTTTCCAATGCCTTTAGGTGGATGGTTAGGTTATTGATTTGGGATCTCTCTGTTTTTGTTATGAGGGCATTTATTGCTATGAATTTTCCCCTAACTTTGCATTTCTTGTGTTATAATGTAGTGACTTTTGCATCCTGAATTGATTTGATGCTTGGGTTTTCTACTTACCTGCAGTGTTCTTAGATGTGGTGATCCACCTTTATATACTTTCAGGATATGAGTTTAAGGTGCCAAGTGTAGCTCTTGTACCTCAATCCAACCCCAGAAGTAATCCTAGGGTTGAGTTTGCTTGCTAAGTAAGTATTCTAGTGGACTTTGTGGAACAATATACTGGCAAATTCTAAACTTCAACTGAGCAATATACACATTCAATAAAAACCAGCACAGAGTATACAAGTATGGGGATTAAAACAGTCTTATAAGGCCAAAATCCCTAAGGGTATGTGTTGCTTTATACTCTTAATCCCATCAGCTAGGAGGTAGAGAATTCTGTTCTGAACTGGGTTCCAGGTCAGCCTGGATCTGGATCAGACCCTGCCTCCAATAATGACAGAAGCAAAAGACAAAGGCCCTATAAATCTGTAAGCATTAAAGGCAGTAATATTCAACACCCCTTGTATAGCTTATTTGAAAATGGTAAAGCCAACCCAAAATACATAACCCATAACCTGCCCTGACATCTCCTGCTTCTCTGTTGTGTCTAAGAAAAACCTATTCTGCACTTTTCAGAAGAAGAGTGTATTTTACTGTCATTTTGCTTAAAAACCTCCCTGGGCTGGTTTGTCATGCCTCATCTGCCTCCATCTTACCCAGAAGACCCTTCTTCTTTATTTATTTATTTGACAGAGGAAGAAGGAGAGAGAGAGAAAGAGAGAGAGAGAGAGAATGGGTGCACCAGGGCCTCCAGCCACTGCAAATGAACTCCAGACGTGTGTGCCCCCTTGGCTAACATGGGTCCTGGGGAATTGAACCTGGGTCTTTAGGCTTTGCAGCCAAACACCTTAACTGCGAAGCCATCCCTCCAGCCCTCATTTTTTTTTATTTTCTTTTGTGTTGTGTGGAAGCTTCTTACTTTGACATTATGCCATTTATGTAGTTCTTGTTCTTTACTCAAGACCCTTTATTTCTCTGAGTGTCTTGAAATGTTTCCTCTATGTTTCTTATAGTATTTTCATTATTTCTCAGTTCACATTTAAGTCTCTGGACAATTTGATATTGTTGTTTTTGTTGTTGTTGTTTGGTATAGTGAGTGGTTGTTCAACCTTTTCATTGCCCATATGTGTATCCAGGTTCTTTGGTGCAATTTATTCAAGAGTCTATTCCTTTTTAAATTTATTTTATTAGTGCCTTTGTAGAAAATGAATTTCCCATAAATACATTGATTAATTGCTGGATTTTCTCTTTTGCTCCACTGACAAATATATCTGTTTTATGCCATGTCAATCCTTTTGTATTACAGGGTTTTGCAGTGTGGTTTAAAATCAAGTGGGCACCTATGGGAGCTGAAGTAGTATCACAAGGGCTATGTACTGTGGGAGGCATGTCTCAATAAAGGGCACTAATTGCTGGGAGTCATTGTTGTGTTCAATTGAATTTGTGAGGCTTGTAGCCTATTGTGTGATCATGATGGCATGTGGGACATCAACAGTGGGGATTTTGGAGTCTACTGCAGAGCACAGTGTAACTTAAACTGGCACCCTTCTCAAGTATTAAAGACGGTGCCTGCTGGAGCAGCTTGGAAGCTGGAGACTGGGTATAACCATGTGAGTCTTCTCTGAAACAAAGATTCCATGCAAATTCTAGGTTTCAAACATGGCTTGGAAACTATGGGACTCTCTGTTGCTGGGATTGCCAGTGTTCAGAGTCTGACTCTTTACACGTACAATGGGGGACTCTTTTCAGCCAAGGAGTCAGGGCTGCAGTTTTCATGTACTTCTTTCTTCTTTCTGTGTAGCTGCCCCTACTTGTCTTCTTGGGATCCTACCTCACCCTCCCTAAGATACAAAACTCTCATTCAGCCACTTATCTTAAAATGAAGCTGTTTGTCCTGTTGGCTCTACTGCCATAGGTTTGAGAGCCAGGCATCTCTATTCAGCCATCTTCAACTCCCTTCTCATTTTTTTTTTCTTGAAACAATCTGTGATAACCCACACATTGTAGAATGTAAATACCAGAGCTGGATGTACCAACCCCATTTCTTCATGGAGAGGTGAAATGAATGTTTCCTCCCCATGAGACTAACAGAGCTGCGTAACTTCTCTGCCAGAAGAATCCAGCAGGAGGAGCATTAAATGTCTTTTGAGGCAATAAATAGCAACAGATTTTCTTCTGACTAGCTTTTATGGCTTAAATAACTGATGAAAAACTATATAAAACAAGAACTATTTAGTGTCAAATAATTGAATATTATAGTTTAAAAATGAGCTACATACAATAACACCAAGAGCTATGAAGTACATCTGCTAAGTTTATGATACACACAGAATGAATCTAAAAACATTGTTTCACTAGGTTCAAAATCTATCACCAGTTCTGAGACAAATTAAAAAGTACTTAAATAAATGAAAATACATATTAATTCGAGGTTGGAGACTCAATTTGTATTACATAACTTGATAGATACATCTACAGATCTAACCTAATCCTAGTAAAAACAAAACAGTAAAGCTGTCTTGTTGAAATTAGAAGCTGATTCTACAATTTCTTAAAAAGGTAAGATTTCACAAGCGTATAATATCAGCTATCATATCACTGACAAAATAAGACAAAAATTGGTATAGGTGAAAAAAAAACATATAGATCAAGAAGGGAGATAAATAGATTCCTAATTATTTTAGGCACATATATGGTCACAGGACTTACAAAGGCATACTAAGGTACAGTGGAGAAAGCATAGTAATAAAATAAATGATTTTGGAGTTATTTGGTGCCTATATAGGTAAATTTATGTTTCATTTTTATCATTTTTCATATGTTGTGTGTTTTTTGTGTATAATGTATGAACAATGGTAATGTAGGTATCTCACATGTGGAAGCCAGAGTAGACTATCAGGTACCCTCCTCTATAATTTGTCCAGGTGGTTTCCTAGAAATAGAGTTTCTCAATGAACCAGTCTGGATGAGCCCTTGAGATTTTCCTGTTTTTAGTCTCTCTCAGTACTGGAGTTACAGGTGTGCACAGCTATGTCTAGCTTTTTACATGGGTGCTGGGGATCAAACTCAGGTTCTCATGCTTGTGTGCAAGTGCTCTTACTCTCTGAGTTATTCCCCAGCCCTCCTCCCCACTGGAAAATGTCTTCATAACTGCCTCACAAAGACTAAATGCATTCTAGAATGTGAAAGATGAAATTTCTTGGTGATAATATGGAAGAGCATCTTCATGATCTTAGGATAAGCAGATTTGCTAAAGGAAATAATGTGAACTAAAGTGAAATATATATATATATATATATATATATATATATATATATATATATATTTATATATTTCCAGGTTAACTTCATTAAAATGATTGCCTTTATTTTTGAGTATTGTCATCTATCAAATGATTAAATCACATTCTAAAATCTGGAGCTGCATGTAACAGTTCAGTTGGTAAGAGTACCTGCTCCACAAGGATGAGGACCTGAGCTTAAGCACCAGCACCCCCCCAAAAAAAAAGGTTCAGCTGAGCACTGCTGCAACCCCAGTGCTGAAAGGAACAGAGATGGGATAATTTCTGGGGCTCATTGGTCAGCTAGCCTTGCACAAAAATTGCAAGCTCAATGTGGAGTGAGAGATTCTGTCTCAGTTATTGAAGTCATAAGAGCCACAGAGGACAGCCTCTGACTTGTGCGTACAGGGTGTATGCATCTATACACATGTGCATATACTATACACACACACACACATATAACATGCACACACACACACACACACACACACACACATTATTACACACAGATGCATGCAAGCATGCATGCATGAACACCAATAAAAAGAAATTCAAAGAATAATGCCAGAGCTGCAAGGAACAGAGGAAAAACACCCTCTCAAAGAAAGGGGAAAATCTCAAACAGACAGTTCACAGTTCACTAAGGACTATGACTATGGATCCAAAATTCCTGAGAAAATGCTTCACATATATTATCTTTAGTATTTCAAATGAAAACCAAAATAAGGCACTCTGATATACCTAACAGAATAGAGAATAGACAAGAATTATATAGAAAGATAAGCTGGAGAGATGGCTTGGAGGTTAAGATGCTTGCTGGCAAAGACAAAGGACCCAGACCCAGGTTCACTTCCCAGGACCAACATAAGCCAGATGCATAAGGTAGTGCATGCATGTGGAGTTAGTTTGCAGTATCTGGAGGCCCTGGTTTGCCCAGTCTCTCCCTCTCTCTCTCAAATAAATAAGTAAATATAAATTTAAAAAGAAATATATAGAAAGAAATAAACTGACTCTAACTAATAAACAATGGAATTGGGTAGACAGCTTGGTATCTTGTTTGTGTCAGAGAACTCTCTCTGGTACTGCTATGCTCACATGCCATTTTATTCTTGTTATGCCAGCTTCGGTTATGAACACCACTCTATACAAGTCATCAGTGGGAGTGGCTGCCATCCAGTTGCTTTTCAGAATGTAACTCCAACTTTAAGATTTATGAAAAGCTGAGTTGAGAGACAAAATATTTATGGGAAAGTTTCTGAATGTTCAGCAGCACATGCTTATACTTAAATGCTCTAAATCTCCTCCAAAAATTAACCCAGACTGTCAGTGTACAACCAACCCAAGCCACTTAATTTTTCCATCTCTCAGTACAATAGCAATTGGATAGAATGACCTTACAGCAAGATTCTGTGGTGTTGTGCCAGAGTAGGCCTTGAGATTAATTAGACAGGATCAAGGAGGCTCATAATGGGAGGGGTTTTAGGATGTCACACCCTCGCCATGCCTTTATCAGTTTGCCCTATGTGTGCAGTCTTGGGATTTGGTGTTTGCCACCCATTTGATCTTTCTCAAATGCACACCCTGCCCAGTAGGGTGGATTTCTCCTCCTAGCTCAGGCTCATTGGCTAGGACACCTGGTGTAGTTGTTCTATGTGGACTGGCACAAATCCTATATTCCCTGGATCCACAAAGAGGACAGGGCCATTTTTCTCTCTCTCTGGAGTTGGCAGCAACAATTTTTGGGTCTTCGGACAGGTAAGAGCTCTCTCTAGCTCCAGCTGCCTGGGTGGGAAAAGACACGTTTTTTTCCTTTTATTACTGTCTTCACTTTTGATCTGTCTTGGAAGAGCAGGTTGTTTTTGTTTGGTTTGGTTTGGTTTCTTTCTTTCTCCTTCCTTCCTTCCTTCCTTCCTTCCTTCCTTCCTTCCTTCCTTCCTTCCTTCCTTCCTTCCTTCCTTCCTTCCTTCCCTCCCTCCCTCCCTCCCTCCCTTCTTTCTTTCTTTCTTCCTTTCTTTCCTTCTTTCCTTCTTTCTATTTGTTTTCTAAGATCTATGTTGGGCTAATTTGGCTCCTGGCTACATGTGGGCTACATGGGTTTTGGGGCTCCACATGGTGTACTTCTCTTCTCCCCACTTTATCTTCCCTTACCTCCCAGTTTTCTCCCTTCCCCACACCTTTGTGAGATCTAAATGAAATGTGGTATTTAAAAAATTGTTTTCTGGGCTGGAGAGATGGCTTAGTCATTAAGGCACCTGCCTGCTAAGCCTAAGAACCCAGTTCCAATCTCCAGGTCCTAGGTTTAGCCAGATGCAAAAGTAAGGGCAAGGGGTGCAATGCCGCACTTGCCCACAAGGGGGCGAACACATCTGGATTTCATTCACAGCAGCTGAGAGGCTGCTGGCAGGCCCATTCTCTATCTGTCTTCCTCTCCCTCTGACTCTCTCTGTCTCTCTCTGTGTCTCTCTCTCAAAAAAAAAATCATTTTCTTAAATCTGAAATTGCCAATTCTTTGGTTAGTTTACACATATGAATTCAGGGCTTGGGATTCCAATAGCCCTAAGGAATTTGTTGTGTTAAAATCCCAAGCTTTAGCAACTTGAAAAGGTCACTTTTATGAAGTCCTTTAATTGTAATTACTTCACATTGCCTTCTTGTGCATAGGACTTATGAATTATAGCTATTAAAATATTAAAGACATACCATATTATCATTTAGTTTATGTTACTTCAAAGCAAAAATCTTAATTGCTACAAAAAGGCAAATGTTTTGAATGCACATGAAAGATTAACAGAATGCATCTAATACTTAGGACACATTTGAAATAAATTGGCATGTGAATAAGTGGCAGTGAAATTAAAAAAATAAGTTTTAACATCCAAAGAACAAGACAACAGAATTTTGGACACTTCTTGGAACCAAATACTACATGAACAATATTGAAAGCAAAAATACAAATCAATACCTCTGGATATCTAAGGGCAACATATTACAAACTCAAAGTTCATAGCCAAATTAAAGCAGGGAAAATAAATACTTCAGCATTATCCAAATTCTTCTTTAAAAATGACCACAGGTATATTGCCTCAAAACAAAAAAAAAAGATACACAACAGATAGCTAGAGTAGATTTTATTATAGAGAGAAAGAATTTTCAGTTATCAGTTGAGCAGCAAACTCTGCATATGTGCCATCAGTTGAAAGAGGAAAGAAGGTCATTGGCCCCTGGGGAAGAAAGGCATTCATGAAATAAAGATTGCTCTGAAGAAACAGGATTCTATTAAAGATCAGATGAGGGAGTAAAATAAGTGAAACAGAAAGTTGGAAAGTTATTGGGAAACCTATAGCAATAAATTTTACCTTAAATCATGTTTCAGCTACACAATGAAGAAACTCTTTATTGCTTTGAATAATTAAAAATATAAGCTATCAAATGTCTAGATGAATAAATCACTAGAGCATCAACTTCAACAGATGTTACCTGCATTTCCTTCTTATAGTTTTGGCCTTATTTTACACAAATTAATTTTTAGATATTTATGGTAAGGTAGAAGCTATTTGTTAGTTTTGCCTTCACAGTAAGTCTATGGACAAACAGAATATTGAATTGTTATAATATAGATAGTATATCATTTTAACTTAAAATATAAGCAGTAGCTAAGAAATTAGGAGGAAATTTCATTCTTATGCTTTATGGAAAGTAAAATATATTTCTCACATTGAGAGATCAAGAGACAGTTTTAAGATATTTCATATAAATAAAAATAATATGAGAACATATAAAAATTGAGAGCAGTGTGGAAAAGCTGAAAATATTTACTATAAGTTAAATTCTTTTTTCACTTTTATTTATTTATTTGCAAGCAGATAGAGAGAGAGAGGGAGAGAAAGGGCCTCCTGCCACTGTAAATGAATTCAAACTTTGTGCATCTGGCTCTACATGTTTACTGTGGAATTAAATCCAGGCCATTAGGCTTTGCAAGCAAGTGCCTTTAACTACTGAGTCATCTTTCCTGCCATGATATGTTAGTTCTTGACATTAGTAAATAAGATCTGCTTATTTACATATATACAAACATTTAAAAGTTAGGATCCACATGTAAGAGAGAAACATATTTTTTTGTCTTTTTGAGGTCTGAGTGAATTCATTAACTTTCCAATTCTATTCATTTTCCTGAAAATTGTTTTAAATACTTTTTTATATTTTTAATTGTTTTGTTTTATATATCTGAGAGAGAGAGATGAGAGAGAGAATATGGGCATAACAGTGCCTTCAGCCACTGTTAATGAACTCCAGACATAGGCACCACCTTGTGCATCTGGCTTACGTGGGTCCTATGGAATTGAACTTAGGTCCTTTGGCTTTACAGGCAAATGCCTTAACCTGTAAGCCATCTCTCCAGCCCGTTCCTGAAAATTTTTAACTTCATATTTCTTAATATGAGTAAAACTCTAGTGTGTATGTGTACCATGTTTTCATTATTTTGTCATCAGTTGAGGAACATTTAAGTTGATTTAATTCACTAGATATTGTGAATATGGCCAGGAGTGGTATGGCTGAGTCATATGTTAGCTCAATTTTTAGCACTTTGAAAAACTTTGACACTGATTTTCACAGTGGATGTACCAGTTCACCTTCCTACCTACAGGGAATCAGGGTTCCCTTTTCCCTATAGCCTCACTGGCACTTTTCATTAACAATCCTGATAATAGTCAGTCTGATTGGGGTGGTGTTAGGAGCAGCAGTCAGCGAAGTAGTTAGTGAGGCACTCAGCTAACAATGAGGACATCACCATGACTTCTATAACCTTAAGGAGTGGTGCTGTGACCTTTTAAGTTTCAGCTTTCCAAGATTTGCTGACCTCTTCCCTCCTCCCTTGAGGAAGGAGTTTGGAGAAATTTGCTTAAAGAACAATAAGGATGCTGACTGTGAGATTCAATATGAGCATTGCAGATAGCAAACCAGGAGAGTTTTGAGAAAAGGAGGTCAGGAAAGACAAAAGTAAACATATATTATGAGGGCAAAAAGGAAGCTCAGTTGGGGAAGGTGCCCACAAGTGGAAAGAGGGGAAGAAAAACAAAAATTTGTTTGAAAACATCGTAATGAAACATAATTTTTGTATGCTATTAGCTAAATTTTAAAATAAAATTATATTAAATTAAAATTTTCAAAGATTACTCAAGAAAGTTATGCCTTTATGGGTAGTTTAATGTCATTGCTATGAGAGTGAGTCTGGCTTTCTTGCCTTTTGGCCTCCCATGGGAAAATATAGCACAAATATCCTCTCTAAATGTGGGCTGCTTGGTCTTCAACTTCCCAGTCCCAAAACTAAAAAATGCATCTCTTTTAAGTAAAATAAAATGAATGAGATAAGAAAAAAACAGAATATGTGAACAAAAAAGAATATGTGCATATAAGGGAGACATGGAGAACAATATGGAGTGAATGATGTGTTATAAACACTAATCCCTGAATAATTTCTAATTTCTGAAATTCATTCATTTAGCACATGAACAGAAACATGTTTCTGGGATGATTCATGTTATTCTGCGCTACCAGAATCTGATGTGGCATACTTCCACAAATTAATCTTTTGAAACACCAGGATGAAGGGTTGTCCTTAGTCAACACACTTCAGTAAGTCCTTTTTTCTACATAATAAATTTGAAACCACTTAAAAGTAAGGAAGATTTGAAATTAACAAACATGCACACATTTTTGCTATAAAAAGACATTTTCCCAGCACTATAGAAATCAGATTTGAGCATAGTTATAAAGAGAGTGACACCCTACCTTGAAAAAACAAAAAACAACAACAACAACAAAAAAGATTTGCTATAAAGAGGATTCAAACAATAATTTTTAAAATTGGTTTCTTTTATTATTAGTTTTTAAAATTAGCATAGAGAGTAGGGGATTTCATTGTGGCATTTCATAATACTTTGCTCTGGTTGATCTTTCATCCCATGCTCTAGCTCTCCTCCTGCTAGTTCCCTTCCTCTCCCGAAGGCCTCTTATGCTTTCATGACACATTTATTTTATTAACCTCTTCCTTATTTCCCTTGTTCTTAAATTTATTCCCTCTCATGGTACCCTTTCTAGTTTCATGATTTACACACCATATATTTTTTTCTCCTAGATTTTAATTTTTTAATTTATATATATATATATATATATATATATATATATATGGAAATATTAAAATATAGGATCTTTCTGTAAGAGTATGCATGCAATATTAGTCTGAGTGTGACTTATTTCTTGCAATGTCATGATTTCATTTTTCTTTATGGGTATATAAAATTCTTCTTTACATCACATTTTCTGCTTCATTCATGTTGAGTATCTAGGCTATAGTTGTGTTTATTAGCAATTATTAATAGTATAGCAATCAACATGAATGTAGAAGTATCTCAGTGGTAGGACTAAATAGTCCTTTAAGTATACACCAAGGAGTGGAATAGTTGAGTCATATGCTAGATTTTTAAAAATAATTTTGAGAAAACTTCACCTATTTACATTCCTACCAACAGTGAATAAGGGTTACTCTTACCCCACATTTTTGCCTGAATTTATTATTTGTTTGTATGATTTTATCCATTCTAACTGGACTGATGAAATCTCAAAGTAAAAGTAGTTTTTATTTGATTCCCTGAAGGCTAATGATTTGAACCCTTTGTAAAATATCAAAGTACTTGTAAAGGATTGTGGGTTCAGTGTCTTCTTCCTCATTTCCTTATGGCTCCCTGGCTTAGCTTCTAAGTAATTTTGCTCGCCTGCATACTATTGGCATGATTTTCTCCTTCATCACAGAATTTAAGCCATAGGAGAAACTGATCATAGACTGAAACCAACACAATTGTGAGACAGACTAAATCTGATCTCATTATAAGTTGCTTATTGGAGACATTTTTCAATGATTACAGAAAGCTAACAGTATTAACCATATAAACTTAATGAATTTTGATATCAAAATCCTTCTTACCATACCACTTAGACATATTTAATCAATTATTATTAAATAAGTGGTGAATTTTCTTTATGTTAACGTTTATGATTGCAATCAGATCAATTTATAATATTATTGTTATTTAATAAACATGTATATGATGAAGAGAGATTGAGTGTAAAATCTATTATGGGCATATTTTCAAGTGATTTTAGCTGGTAGATCAGCAGACTGGAGTAGAGTGAAATGTCATATTTTAACAGCAATTACAGACAAAAGTGCCTCAGTTCACCTATAGGCAGATACTCAGGTTTTATATAATATGAAATAATAGCACAAAATGATAAATTTTATCATATTTAGTGACTGATCTGCTAATCTTGTGGAGCTTAGGAAGAAATGGAAACAGCTATGAGTTAATTTATACCTGGAAGTATTGCAGCAATGGAAATTGAGCTTGAGTGGTAGGTAGTTGAAGATGCTTGATTGCTTTAGGTCCTTTCATGTCATACACAGTTAAATTTTTACTTGTTAAATATGTAACATCATTAGTCAACTTTCTTCACCATGAAATTCATTTGATGAGTATTTCACTGAGCTTTTTAAAGAGCTTAATGAGTGAATTATGAAATATTTGACTCAATCATGTTGATCAATTTGAGCTCTAGTCACAAAAATATTATTTCAAATAATATTCAAATCTGTGAATGTACTTCAAAGAAGACCTTCTGTTACTCAGCACCTAGAATTCTCAAGAAAAAATGTTTTTAACTTTTAAGTAGAAAAATTAGTTGAGACAAAAGGACTTACCTCTTATGGAGGGGAGAAGGAAGAAAGGAAAAGGAGAGAGAGAAAGCAATGTTGAATTGGTGACAAAATACCTGAGATAATCATATTAAATTAAGAAAGATCAATTTTGGTTCATTTTGGAGGGTTCAGTCTATGACAAATTGGAATCATTGTTTTGACCCTGTGGTGGCACCACCTATCATTATTATGGGAGAGCCTGTTTACCTCATGGAGATCAATGGCAGAGAAAAGAAACAAGTGGAATTACAAAATCCATTTTTAAAGCATGGTCCTGAATTGAATCATTTTCTCATCAAGGAAGGAAAGCTTACAACATTAAGAAAGTCAATGAAACTTAATAGACACAAAATGTGCATGAAACTTACAAAGCTCAGCAAGTTCAGAAAGGTACAAGATTTACAAAGTTAAATATGGTTATTTCATGTCGCTATTATCATAAATAGTTGTCAAAGGAGTGGAGGCCCCCAGAGAGCTCAGAAAATTCAGTTTTCATGAGCCATTTTCCCATTCTGGCATGGACTTTTCGGTAACATCCCTTCTTTGTGTCATCCATGTTCCTGGAAATAACCCTTCAACTACATGCCTGAAAACAACTGCTCACCCAAGTTTCTATAAATAATCCCTTTAAACTCATTGGTTTTTGAGGCTAGACTTGGGTGGAAATGCATAATTGTTTCTTAGTCAGGGTCTATCCACAGTGAACAGTTCTTTTTAGTTGTTGTTATTTTCACATCATTCTAGGAAATGTTATGCAACAATCTCACACCAGGTCCTACTTCCAAAAGTCTCCACTACCTCCCAACAAGAGCACATACTGCAGACAGCCTTTTAACACTTGAGGACTAGTCAAGACTCAAACTAGAGCAGGGACAGAGGGAAGGGGGAATGAAGGGAGGAAAAAGGAATTCAGATAAAATGAATAAACATATATCATATGATTAACCAAGGTTAACAGCCAGAGTCTGAAGCATAAGAAAGTTTGATGTAAACTCTGTCCTTGGACTCAAAAGACTATGCCTGACAACCAAAGATCTGGATCAGATCTGAGATCCCTACAAAAAGCTGATCTTATAGTATGCATTTGGAAAAATTCTCTACCTTTCAGCTTGTTGGGTTAGTCTTAAGCTCATAATTCTTCTCAAAACTTTGGAAGAACAGCAGTGAAACCATCTAGTTTATTATCTATATTATTTTTGCTGTTCTGGAAGACTTTTATTACTTTCTTTTTATTTATTTGAGAAAGAGAGAGATAAGCACAGATCGATGGAAAGAAAGTGAGTATGGGCACTCCAGGGCCTCCTTCCACTGCAAATGAACTCCAGACACATGTGCTGCTTTGTGCATCTGTCTTTACATGGGTACTAAGGAATAAACCCAGGTCGTCAGGCTTTGTAACTGAATGCTTTTAACCATTGAGCCATCTCTCCAGCCCCTGATTTATTTTTGTTGTTCATTATCAGGCTGCTTATAATTCTTCATTGTTCAATCTTTGTAGGTTTCATATGTTCAAAGAGTACTCACTTCATTTACATTTTGCAATTTGGTAACATAGCTGCTCATAATGGTTCCTCGTGGTATGTTGTAATTCTGTGATATCAGCTGTAATATCTTCTTGGTCTGAAGCTATAATAGTTGATCTCATAGAATGGAAAAATGGAAAAGTGGTTACTTAGGAGAGGAAGAGAAGGATTGAGAAAAAAAGGATGATGTGATCATTTCAATCTATTCCCCCCTTAGACTCAGTTGTTTTACTAAAGCTTGTAACTTGGTTCTTCAGCCATCTGGCGGGAGGAGGTGCCATTGGGGACAGATTCAGGGGTCCAGTCCTAAAGTGTGTTTAGGGGAATATTTGACTCCAGCCCTAAAGTGTAAGAGAACAGTCTAAACTCTGGCTGAGTGAATCCCTGCTGCTTGCTACCTGTCTGTGCTTGATGCTTTTGGTTTTTATGGGCTTTTGGGTTGTTTCTCTTTGCTTGGAAGCAGATTATTTTGCCACTGATGGAATGTCCCCTGGATTTGTAAGCTTGAAATCAACCCCTTACTCCTCAAAACTGTGCCTGGTTTGTATGTTCATGGCAGCAAAGTGAAGCTGTGGACAACAAATGGTTACCAGTTATAGGCATACAGTTGGATGGAAGTAACAATTTGCAAAGTTCTATAACACAAAGGATAACTAATTGTATGTTTCAAAATAGTAGAGAGCATTGTGAGCATCTCCCACGTAAAGAAATGATAAATATTTTCCATTTTCTATGAACTTATTATTGCACATATAATTTTAAATTAGAATTTAAATGGAAGAAGTATAGTATCCCAAAAAAGTTTAGGGTTGCAATGAGTATATTTAAAAAGCACAGAAGGGAGATACAAGGTATTCTATTCTAGATTTTTCATCCAGCTAATATTTCTTGGATTATTTTGGATGCCAGCATGGTCCTGTGTACTTTGAAATTATCAAAGACCATGGTGAAATTCTTAAACTTATCTTTGTTTCCCACTTTCTCCATTCAGGATTTTTCCTCTTAGTAACAAGTCTCTTGTATTGTGAGAGTTCTTTCTCTATGGAACAAAATTTGGGACTTTCTTGAGAAAGTTGCCAATGTTAACTGGTCTTATATACCATGTTTGTCGTCTAGGGTGTTTCTTCCCGTTTTGCCTTTTGCTCATTACCCTCAATTGTCTATAATGTTTCCATGGTCCCTGAGTTATTACTGAAATAAGACTCTTAGCCATCCAGAATGTACAACTCTATCTCTTTTGTGAAAAATAGTGTTATGTCCTTCATAAAATATTGATACACAAATCTCTTTCTTTTAAATACAACTTAATGACATGCAATATGAGTTATTTTTTTAATACTGATGATAAACACTTTTAAATTACTATCAGATATATAAGAAAGAAGTGAGCATATGGCCCTGGATCTTGAGAGAATAAATACAGACATGAGTCCAGAAATGTCTCAATTGCTTAGAGTCTCAAGCATCTGCTCTTAATATAATTGAAAATGTTATGCCCATTTATCAGCATGAATGTTTCTGAAAGGCTGGTTGTTTTTGAAGTAACGTAAATTTTATGTTCACAAGATCACCATAAAGAACAGCTTCTAGAATATGAATAGGATAACCTCACTAGGTGAAAGAAAATCATTGCTTATTCAGTCATTTAAAATCATCTTCTGAATTATGCTGCATAGAGAAATTATTTTCTCTTCTATTTTTCTAAATAATGTTCTATTTTTACCCAAGAATCACTAACATATAACAGACACAGATTAAATATACAGTCAGAAGTCTGTAATTAAAGCTGGAACTGGTCAGTATGCCTTTAATCCCAGAATTTGGGGGGCAGAAGTAGGAGGATCACTACAAGTTGGAGACCACCATGAGATTACATAGTGAATTCCAAGTCTCCTTGGGCTAGAGCAAGACCCTACCTTGAAACTCCAAAAAATATGTAATAAAATATTCTTAAATACCATCGTGTATGTATTTCAATTTGAGTGGTCACCTACCTCTCTATTGATAGACTGAAACTTATTTACATAGGTTACAGTAAAATTCTCATTGAATATCTATCTATTTATCTATCTATCAGACTTTCTCTGTTGGACCTCAGAACTTACCTATCAAACTAATCTGTAATGTCTTAAGTACATATAAGGATCATCTCAGTGTAAAAAAAATGAGATTTCAATTTCCTAGGCAATACATAAAGCCAACGGAAACCAAGTTTCAGGAATTATAATGCAAGATCCTGAAGTTTAAAATCTTTCTTCCCATAATTGCCACTTGTTCCTCTTCTTCCTGTCAAGGGCTTTTCTTCCACAGTAACCATGGAGACACCAGGAGAGGTGACAGCCACCAGTCCCAGCCACACTACAAGTTGAGAGAACAGGACTGTGTGAGCCTGGGAGTTCAAGGTTAGACTTAGGGAACATAGTGAAATTTTGTCAGAAATAAATTAAAATAATGATAATTAATTTAAATTTTGAGGGCATAAAAAAGTTGATCTTTTGAAATTTTATAAAAACTCACATTGATCCATAAAGTACTTCAAAACATTAAGGAAGCTCATCTGATTTTCAAGTTTTAGAAATCATTCTGTTACTATGGTAACTATTTTATTTTTTAAAATATTTTATTTTTATTTATTTATTTGAGACTGAGAGAAAGAAGAAGAGACAGCCAGGCCACCTGGAGTTCACTATGTAGTCTCACTATGTGGCCTCGAACTGATGGTGATCCTCCTACCTCTGCCTCCCCAGTGCTGGGATTAAAGGCGTGCATGACCCCACCCGGCAACTATTTTTAAATTTTTATTGCTAGAACTTTGGAACAAAATCCTTTTTAAATCTCACTAACTTTTTGAGAGGAATCAGGTTGGACAAATTCTCTATTTTATTTAAATTAAGTGTAGTTAGTATTTTCTAGTATCATAGGTAAGATAAGATGATAATGGTTTATTTATTCAATTAAAATATTTTAGAACAATGCATTGTAAAGTTATCACTGTAAATGAGAAAGATATTTTTATTTTCAAAAAACAAACAATTCTTAAAGTTATTGAATATTCAAACTTGTAAAAAATATGGAGCATATTTAATAATGTAGCTATATAATGTTTAATTTAAGTTTTAAAAGTGAATTGAAACACTTGCAATCTACTTTTATTAATTCAGAAATTGTTTTAAAGTTTTTATTATTTATTTATTTATCAGACATGGTGGGGGGGGATTGAGAGAGAGAGAGAGTGGGCACTCCAGGGTCTCTAGCCATTGCAAACAAACTCCAGACATATGATTTCCTAGTATCTGAAAATATGTTTTAAGTCCTTGCTTCAAGCACATTTTCTTTATTCTAAGGAATTATAATGTTCAACCAGAGTTTGTTATTTTTCACATTCAGATAAATTCCAGTAAATACCTTATACATTTTTAAGAGAGTGTGATAAGATATTTTTGAGATATTAATACAGTCAAGATTTGGAAACTCCAGCTTATATTTAAAAATAACATTATCCAAGAGTTCATTTTATGAAATACATTAACTGATGCCTATGTGCCATCTCGTTCTGTCTCATATTTGGGGTGAAATTTTGTTTTGAACATTCCAAACAAGGCATAATGTTGTTCCAAATACTATGATCAAAAGGTTGTTTTTTCATCTCAGTTGTCACTTCATCCTAGGTCTTCAAGCATCCTAAGTAATTTCAGTGTTCTTTGAATCCATCTAGTAAATAACTCTAGCACAAATGTCATGTCTATAATACATAAACTCTTATTGAAATCATCTCTTTGTTATCTAAAGATACTGGAAGGCTATGTCTTCAGCAAATGAGTGTTAACATTGCTTTTAGTTGTACACAGTTTTCCATGCTCAGCATCTTGAACTTTATTCCACTTGGACTTTTAATGTATGCCACTTCCATTAAATGATCCAGTCGTTCTCTCTCTCTGTTTGCTTTCACAGATGCTCACTTGCTGCTATGGGTGGAACTGAACACCCTCAAAATTTGTAAGTTGGAGACCCAATCCACATTATCTAAGATTGTGGTTCCTTTTGTGGAAGGGTTTTTAAACAGGACATTTACATGGGTCCAGATCCAATCTGAATAGCTTGTTCTCTTATAAGACAAGGGGACTAGGACACACACAGGGGCACATGTGAACAGACATATGGCCATGGGGACAGTCACAACACAGTGTTAGAATCAGTCAGAAAAAAAATTCCAGCCTAATAACCATGAAAAAATAAATATATTTTGTGTAGTCTACCCAGTTAGTAGAGAAAAACACTATAACGTGTCAAAGTCATGGGTGGTACGTTCCAAGTCAATACATTCCCTCAATTATCTAGTGGAGAAGATCCTTCCATCTTTAAGAAGTTAATCTCCCACCAGCTAGTATGCAAATCTCCTTCAAGAAATTTATTAATTTAAGACAGGAATTTGTGGTGGGGGCACACCTTTAATCCCAGCACTTGGGAAGGTAGAAAGATCACTGTGAGTTCTAGGCCAACCTGGAATTACAGAGTAAATTCCAGCTCAACCTGGGCTAGAGTGAGTCCCTACCTTGAAAACAAATAAACAACAACAACAAAAGAACAAAACAAAACAAAATGAGAGAGCTTCACTATGTCATCCAACTGGGCTCAAACTCACAATCCTCCTGCCTCACTTTCCCTAGTACCAAGAATATAGACATGCATGAATATACCCAGTATTCCTTCAATGAATTTTGTATATATACAAATTCCCTTTCATTAACTGTATAGGCAGAATATCATCAAAGTAGTGGGTCTACCTGATATCAGATAGCCCAGCAAAATAGTGAACGTTCCTGCAGAGCAGAATATAACAAAGAACCTCAGATTTCCATAGTGCTAAAGGAACATGACGAAGAATCGCCACTATCTGGTGCAGGCAAAATCTACTGATGTGTGAGGATCTTGCTTAAATACTACTAAAGAGAAAATGCCAAATGAATATCTGTACCCAAGAATATTGAGGACTGTGTTTATTTGTTTCATAAATACACTACTGTGAAAGAGAATCTGTAGTTAGAATTACTACATGAATAAATTTATGTTAACCTGATATTATTCCATTAAACCTATATTTACTAAATAAATGAGAAAATTAGTAAAATGCAGTCTGATAAGACCTACTATATGTTGTCCTAGGAGATATGGCATAGAGTGATACTTTCAACTTGTTTTTGTTTCTTTGTTTTTATTTCCTGTGGTAGTGGCCCAAATCAAACTGTGAATTTTTTTACATTATCTTTCTATTAATCTTTTCCTTGTCTTTCTATTCAAGCTTTCAAACCATAAATTGTGAAACTGTGAATATAATGTAAACTTGCAATCTTGAATCTCCTACTTTCCCTGTACATAGGTCCTCAAATAAAATTTCTTTGGCCACTTCTGATTAGTGAACTACAGTGACATTTTCAATCCTGAAGGATTTGCTATGCCTGGGCAGCAGTACCCAGTAAATCCCCAGAATTCTGAATTATATTGAAACAATTTCACAGGTCTTTCAGAGAAGGCTAGCAGGATATTGAAAGTATACTGGTTGATTGCTGCAGGCTTCTAAATTTTGTGGATGAAACCTACTCTCTTTCACTTATAGATTTAGTTTTTCACAAGACTCCAATTTGGAAATGGAATTAAAGTAAATGATGCTCAAACACAGTATTCATTAGCTAGAAATGTTTTCCCATTTGTTCAGAAAAGTAAAACTTGAGCTCATGAAACCTTGGATATACAATTATTACTCAGCAACAATTAAAAATCTCCACAAAATCATCTGATAATACCTCTGCACAGCCTCACAATCCATATATAAAAATATGTACATATTTATACTGATAGTTAATAATGGTTCCTTCCATCTATTGCTACAGAAATCTTTCATCCTCATTGAAATGTGTACTACAATTTACTGGGGTTAGCTCTAACTTCATTCTCGATTTACAGAGTGTGGCTTTGGAATGTCTACACACGGAAATACTTTTAAAAAGTTTTCGTTCACCACTAATTTATTTCACAATAATAAAATAATTTTTTGTTGTTGTTGTTGTTTTGTTTTTTGTTTTTTGAGGTAGGGTCTCACTCTAGTCCAGGCTGACCTGGAATTCACTATATAGTCTCAGGGTGGCCTTGAACTCATGGTGATCCTCTTACCTCTGCCTCCTGAGTGCTGGAATTAAAGGCATGTGCCACCACGCCCAGCTCCAAAATAAGTGTACTTTTATACTAACCACCTTATCACTAAATTTTGATTCCACATTTTCATTTTTATCAATGTTCAGACTTTTTATCCAGATCCATTGTTCCAGAGTAAACATAAAAGGGGGCAGATAGTTTTAAGTACTAACAGACAATATCTCACTAATATTGCTAGGTAACATAGTGACATAATGCCATTTTAGTTATATTTTGCTCATAACAATATTGTCAAGGATGGTTTTCAAAGTATTTAGTATCACTTAATAGACAAACCTTTGGGTAAATCTCTGAAGATGTTTCCAGGCATGGAAACAGCAATGGGAAAGCACAATTTGAATGTGGGCAGCACCATTCCATGGGCTAAGCACTTAGGCTGAATAATAAAGAAAGAGTAAGTTAAGCAATAACATTTATCTCTCTTGGCTTCCTGACCATAGATCCAATGTGATGCTACTGCCACCACACCTTCCCCTATTGTGTTGGACTGTACCCAAAAACTATGAGCCAATATGAACCCTCCCTCCTTTGGTAGTTTTTGTCAAGTATTTCTTACAGCAACAAGAAGACAAGTAACAAGTAAAATGTATATAACTAATAGTACAAGGTCTGCATCTGAGGTATTTTATGAAGTTCAAAAACAAATTATGTAATGTAGGGTTGAACATATATGTTGAGAGATACACAGATATGTATACAAAATTATAACAGTATCTCAACCTGCCACTTTAGAAAGGAAAAACTATAATTAACATATAATATTTAGAACTTTAACTCCTATCTGAAAGGATTAGACATTTAAAATTAAATATCGATTGTTATAAGCTATTTTAGGAGATCCAAACACAATACAGTAAAAGAACTATAACTAGCAAAGGTTAGAATGGAAATGAAAAATGGGAAAATGGAACAGATTCATATGGGTAAATTTAGAATTTAGGGGATTTAATTAGCTTTTTAAATCCATGATCCATCTTCTGTGCTTTCTCATGAAGGGTCTGGAAAACTATTTTATGGGCTGAATGAATGTGAAATTTTCATAGCTAATGCAATATTAAAAATAAGAGCACAGGGCTGGAGAAATAACTTAGCAGTAAACATTTGCCTACAAAGCCAAAGGATCCCAGTTTGATTCTCCAGGACCCACGTAGGCCAGATGCACAAGGGGACACATGCATCTGGAATTTTTTTGCAATGGCTGGAAGCCTGAATGCCCATTCTCTCTCCCTCCCTCTCTCCCTCTGCCTCTTTCTCTCACTCAAATAAATAATAAAATAAATAAAATGTATTTTAAAAATAAAAGCAAAATGATTCAGTGACGTTTTAGAATAAATTAATATTAATTTGAGAAATTTATATTTACTAATTTATAAACATTAGAATTATAATGTATCAATTATCATTGAAGAAAGAAATCTCTTAATAGGTTCTGTAAACATGTTCTAAAATTTATTATTTTTGGCATAGACTATAACATTTCTTTCTAATATATATTTCAAAACTAGAGTATTAAGCTTATCAATTATTTTCAAGTACATCAAACTATATTATTCAAAGGTAATAATTTCTTAACTTATTTATATGTACAATCTTATTAAACTTGAACATATCTAGGTGGGAAAATATATTCCTTAAAAGCAATCTAAAGGTAGTTAATATTTTAAAAGTTTGCTGAAGCAAGCAAAAATACTATAACCAGGAATCAGTTCATTTAAAAAAATGGTGCCAGCCAGGCATGGTGGCACACACCTTTAATCCCAGCACTCAGGAGGCAGAGGTAGGAGGATCGTCATGAGTTCAAGGCCAGCCTGGGACTACAGAGTGAATTCCAGGTCAGCCTGAGCTAGAGTGAAACCCTACCTCAAAAACAAAAACAAAAAAAGGCGTCAATGCCTCGCTATGCCACATTTCCAGGATGTGAACAGAGCCAGAGGGAATGATACACCATGAAGAAGCAACACGACTGATTGTAGTTGCACTTGCCTTTGATGTTCACGGGTGCCTTGTACTCTAAATGGCTAGAATTTCAGCTGATATGATTGACATATTCTGTTACTTGCTTCCAAAACATACTCTTAATTTAAAGAGCACATTCTTTGTAGTTCAAGCTAAGTGCCACAGCATATATTGAGGGTGCTTTTAGGCAAAACTTTCAAGTATGGTTACTACTTTAGGTCAAATTTATTTTGTTTCAACATAACAAATGATCTTCAATAGTAACCATGATGACTACAATTAAATTGTAACATTAGTATTTAACTCATCATTTAATTTTAGGTAAATAATATTTTTTGTTGATTTTACCTTATCAAATATAAATGCAAGATATCCTCAAATTGTTTATATATATTTAAATTTTTACCTATTTATTAATTTTGAGAGAAAGAAGGTGAAAAAGAAAGATGAGGAAGACAAGGAGAAGAAGAAGTGGAGGAGCAATAACAGGAAGAGAGGAAAATGGGTGTCAGGGCCTCCTGCTACTGCAAAGGGACTCCAGAAGTATGTGCCACTTAGTGCATCTGGCTTTATGTGATTACTGGGAAACAGAACCTGGGTCATCAGTCTTTGTAAGCAAGCTCATTAACTGCTGAGCCATCTCTCCAGTCCCTCCTTATGTGTTTTACAAGCAGTGAAAATTCAAGTAGTTTTTTAGAGAGGAATATTCTAATAATGATTAATCTAAGTTTAGCTTTAAGTACAAGGTAATAATTTTCATATGATTGTAACTCATTGTGTTGTGGGTATCTTTTCATTTATTCATTTGATTCAGATATGAGTGACAAACAAAAGTAGCATAAATCATTAATGTAGTATACATTATATTAATGTAGCATATCTTCATTAGTTTGAAAATTAGTGTACAACCATAGACCAGCCAACAAAAAACACAGCATAAAACAAATGATCATTTCCAAAGTTTCCTTCCTCTCTCTTTTTATTTTTGTGATAATGACACTTAATGCTATATATGTATCCAATTAAAAAATAAGTATGCAATAAAATGTTGTTAATTCTATGTGTTGCCCAGTGTATTCATCTTGTAACACTGTATTTATATTGTAATAATTAAACTGGGTAACCTTTGACCAATAACATTCTTAGGTGGAATACACCATGCTTACTTGGCAATATATATCCAGGAACTTACTACTTTAATAGGCCACTCTTTTAAATGCATATAGAATATTTGCCTTCTATGGGACCTAAGTTTGGCAATATAGATAGGACAAAATAAGGATGTTAAGGTTTTTGTCATGGTAGACTATAAGAGAACTAACTATACTTAAATGGTAATAAAACATAGAAAATGGTTGAATTATAGCTTAGGAAGGCACTGCAAAGCTTAAGGACCTATGTTTGACTCTCCAATGCTACATAAGCCAGATGCACAGAAGTGAGGCAAGCGCAAGACTAGGTGGTACAAGCATCTGGATTGCTGTGGCTGAGGCCCTGGCTCACCAATTTTCTCTCTGTCCCTCTGTCTCTCTCTAAAAACAAACAAACAAACAAATGAATCAAACAAATAAACAAACAAATAAATAAATAAATAAATAAATGCTTAGGAATAAGCATAGAAAAACTCATCAATATTTAATATTGAGACACAAGATAATTAAATGAATATTAATCCAATTGCACATATTTTGATGCCCTTTATATCTGCAAGGCTAGACATATCTTGAAATAATATAAAATTTGTCATAATAGGACTGGGGAAATGACTTAGCAGTTAAGCCATTTGCCTGTGAAGCCTAAGGTTCCCAGTTCAATTCCCCAGGACCCATATAAGCCAGATGCACAAGGGGGATGCATGCACCTGGAGTTTGTTTGGTAGCTGGAGGCCCTGGCACACCCATTCTCTCTTTCTCTCTGCCTTTTTCTCTCTCTCTCTCTCTCTCTCTCTCTCTCACTCTCTATCTCTCTTTCAAATAAATAAACTATTAAAAATTAAAAAATAAATTTACCATAATATATAAAAATTAAAATTAATAATGATGTCACATAAATATAAGAAAAGGTTTGGGAATTAAATCTTGTCCTTTATGGGCTGGAGAGATGGCTTAGTGGTTACAGTGCATGCCTGCAAAGCCTAAGTACCCCGGTTCAATTCTCCAAGTCCCACGTAAACCAGATGCACATGGTGTCACATGCATCTGGAGTTCATTTGCAGTGGCTAGAGGCCCAGGTGCTCCCATTCTCACTCTTCCTCTCTCTCTCCCTCTCTCTGTATCCAATAAATAAAAAATTTAAAAAATCTTGTCACACACACACACACACACACACACACACATATATATATATCCTGATGATTACTTTTAGAGAACTGCAAAATGTAAAATGTATAACTTGCCTGTCTGAGGATTGAGGGTAATAATGTTTGCAAATCACTTATCATATGGCCTAGATCAAAATAACAATGCAGGAATTGTTATATACAATTAGTAACATGTGTTTTGCTAATGTAAATAAACACAATGAAGTTATAAGTTACAGAGCTCTGCAGAAGATTGTTTCCTGTGTAGTCCAAGGAATACATAGGAATACATAGGAATGTAGATATTAACATTATTATTATTATTGTTATTAACATGGACTATAATTTTAGTGGGCAAGACAGAAATATCTCTTCTGTTTCATACCATGAATTAGTAATCATTTGAAATATAACATGGCTGTCAATATCTCCTGTCACTTTCTATTTTAAAATATTGGTAGGTTGGCTTTCAATACACCTATAATTTACATTTCCAGAGTGATGTCATCTTTGTTAATGATTTTATTTCTTATACTGAGAAAATAAATTGATTTATATTCTGCCATTTTATGTTTTTCCTTTATATTCTGGACCACTCAGCAAAGTTTGTAAGACTTCATCACTTTTGCAAAGCTGACTAAGTTAATTATTGGTCAAATAAAATCCAATCTAAGTCAGCTTTGCAGTGCACCCTTCCTCTTTCCCAATTCTTTTCTTTCCCTGATAATACAACGTTATTATATTATTTTTGTATGTGTGTATGTTGTGCATGCATGTTTGCTTATGTATGAGTGTATGCACGTGTGCATGCATGCACAGATTAGAGGTTGCTGTTCAGTGTCTTCCATGATCATTCTCTACTACACCCCAAGGACCTGTCCCCCATGACCAACTTCCTCCAGGAGGACTCACCTCCCAAAATTTCCACAACCTCCACATACCTTTCTCTTTTTTTTTTCCTTTTTTATCATTTATTTTTTTATTTATATTATTCTAATTTTACATTCATAATGGTGATTCCATTATCCTCCTCCCTCTTCCAAAGGGACCTTCACCAATGGGAAATGTGGGTCATGCATTGTGGGGGTAGTCAAGAGTTATGGGATAGGCCAAGTCTCTGTGCATAATGCCCCAACTTGTGGCTCTAACATTCTTTCTGCCCCCTCTTCCACAAATTTCCCTGAGCCACATTGGGATCATTTTAGTTCTACTTCAGTGATGAGGTTTTGGGAGCCTCTGCATCTCTGGATATCTGGATTACTAGGAATTGGATGCTCTCTGTGTTTATCTCCTTCAGCCTTTTTCTGGTGTCATGATCACCAAGAATGCTGTACTCTTGGCCTTCCCCTGCATTATTCTATGGTTTCAGCTGGGGCCCTGGTGAGGTGTGATTGGTTGGTCCTTCCTTCAGGTTCTTTGTCCATCTGAAAAAGATAAGCAAATTCTTCAATGGACAGAGAAGTTAGTACTAGATAGATGGGATGGCTATATGTGTAGGCCCTCTTCTTGCCCACATTTGGTGGTATCTTGATCTTGGAGACTGAGCTCCTTTTTGTACATGGTTTTGACTTATTTCCCAGTTCCAGCAATGAGTTCCATTCCACTGAGTGGATCTATTAGCCAAATCAAGAGCAATTGGTTACCCACCATGGCTGTGTGCCACTACTGCACTTGTTTGAGCATTAAGTCAGGTTGTTTCCTGCTGTGTAGCTTAGACTGAGAATTGTTTGGACAGATGTTGGCCATTTTCCCCCAGTCACTTGTGTAGCACCCTCTGGCACTAGACTAGCTAACTGTCTGGGGACTGATCCCTCTTCCAGATTCTGAACAGGTCTCTCCATGTTTTGACTCACATGTGTATGCTGTCTTCGACAGTAGGGTCTTATCATTAACCTTTGGTGGGCCATCAAGAACTCTTATAGAAATCTGTCTTTTTTGGGAAAGGTTGTAAATGTCTAGGATAAACAGCTCATTGTGAAAGTTAACCCCATGCTGGTACTGCCAAGGAAGGTGGGGGAAGAAAAAGATAGATAATATAAAAGAGAAAGTGAGTATAAAGCAGAGAGGGAGAGAGAGAGAGAGAGAGAGAGACTGAAGCAGGAAAAGATTAAGGTTGGTCTTCATGATGTTCTCTCCAGTTTCCTGTGATTCAGGTGTTCCCTCTGTGGGCCTGCTGAAGGATCAATGTTTTAGCCTGTTGTTCAGAATAAAGGTTTTTTTTGTTTGTTTGTTTGTTTTGTTTTGTTTTTTCGAAGTAGGGTCTCACTCTGGTCCAGGCTGACCTGGAATTAACTATGTAGTCTCGGGGTGGCCTCAAACTCTCGGCGATCCTCCTACCTCTGCCTCCCAAGTGCTGGGATTAAAGGTGTGCGCCACCATGCCTAGCTTAGAATAAAGGGCTTCATAGTATCATTTCCTTTTGGGTCCCTATTTGTATCCCCCATCTTGTCCTCCCTCCCATCCTCTCCCTCCCTCCTACCCTTACCCTCCCCATCCCACCCTCCCTATTGTCTGGTCCTCAGAGTGCTTATTAGGTTTGGCAACATCTCAGGTGGATTCAGGTTAGAAGCGACAGATAAATAAGACCATGGGACGATTATCTTTTTGTGATGGGGTGAGCTCACTGAGGATGATCTGTTCCATGTTTGACCATTTTTTTTAATTTCATTATTTCATCTTACCATACTGGTATGTAGAATTCCATAATATACCCTTCATATATGGAAACTAAAATTTGGTCTGAAAGCATAGTAAAGATTACTAGAATTTCTAGGATGGACATTATATTTAATCAATGCACACTATGATAACAGGTTCAGAAATACCTCACTGAATTCTTTTAATATATATCAGGTAAATAAAAATAAGCTAGAGAAATGGCTTTAGGGTTAAAGGTGCTTGCAATTCCTGGCAGCCAGAACTCAATTTACCAGCCCCTAAGTAAAGTCAGAAAGATAAAGTGGTGCATGGTCTGGAGTTCGTTGCAGCTGCCAGAGGCCCTGGTGTGTCTATTCTCTCCCTCCTTCCCTTATTAGCTAAAGTACAATAGCCACAGTGAAAAATTTACAATCATATTGTTTCAAAAATAAAATAAAGTATCTTTCTCCCTAGTTTTCTGGATCTAGTCATATAAAAATATCTTCCCAAATTGAACTCCGTCCCTAGATTTTTAATAGAATGTCCAATTATTGAATGTAATTTTCAGAAAGATCAACAAAGGTAATCATTAGCACAGAAAAACAGTAAAACAACAAGACATGTGGTTTTTCTTTTTGTCATTTCCCTGTAACTATTCAAATATATATATATATATTCATTTTCACTTATAAAGTCTTGTTTTTTCTTCCTCTCACTGGTCAAAATTAGACATTTCTCTCAATAATTGTGTTTAAAATGCATATTTATCAAATTCAGAGCCAGGTAACATGAAAACAGTAATTTAGTAAAGCCCAGAATAGTTTAAAGTGATGGAACACATGTAAAAATAAAAATATATTCTTTTACTTACTGACTCAAAATTATTTAGAAAGGACACTTAGGACTATGAATTACAGGTAGGTCAGTCAATCTTCTAGCCCCTGACAGATTTCAAAGATAAGACCAAGATGAGAATAAAGGCTTCAAAGTGTTATAGGTGTTATGATGAAAGCATAGAGAATTACATTAATTCAAAGGATTTCACTTCTTCCTAGAAAATAGAATATTGTTTTATAAAAAGATTCATGCAAGATATCAGCTGCAGATTCCTATTTCCAGTAGCTAAGCAGAGAGCTTTACACAGTAAGGATAAACACAGATAAAAGGAGAAGAATTGAAATGTGAAAAGTAAGTCTTGTTTGTGGAACAGGGACACACAGCATGGCTGCAATATGAAAGACCTGAGCCCTGAGTGCAAGAAGAGCAGATAATCTTCTGAGGCGTCTGTGCAGGTCCAGAAGATGGAAAGATCCCCAATGCTTATGAATCTGAAGAATTGATATTATGAAAATGGCTGTCCCACAAAAAACCGATGATGGATTCAATGCAAACCCAATCAAAATTCCAGTATTCATTTTTCTATTTCTTTAAAGAAATAGAATCAAGAACTAAACATCTAGTTAAAAATAATAGAATAGAAGATCTATATATAAGAGCTTGAAACTACAGTCACCTGATTTTAGACAAAGGTACCAAATTTACACACTGGAGAAAACAGTGTTATCAACAAATAGTGCTAAAAAAAAAACACTAGATATCAACATGTAGAAGAACGAATCTAGACTTTTATCTCCCTTCATATACAAAAATAAACTTCAAATGGATCATGGACCTCAATGGACTTGAAACAATGAATCAGCTAGAGAAAATAATAGGAAGAACATTTTAAGATATTGGCTTAAGGAAGGACTTCTGAATAAGACCCCTGTGTCCAAGTAAATAAGGCAAACAATCAACATATGGAACCTCATGTAACTAAAAGCTATGGTACAGCTGAGGAAACCATTAATCAAGTCAAAAGATAACAAATTGGGAGAAGATCTTTGCCAGATACATATCTGACAGAGTATTGATATCTATAATATATAAAGAATTAAAAATATATCCTAGGGCTGGAGGAATGGCTTAGTGGTTAAGGCGTTTGCCTGTGAAGCCAAAGGATCCCAGTTCAATTCTCCAGGAGCCACATAAGCCAGATGTACAAAGGGCACATACATCTGGAGTTCATTTGCAGTGGCTAGAGGCCCTGGCATGCCAATTGTCTCTCTGCCTCTCTTCTCTCTCTCTCTCTCTCTCTCTCTCTCTCTCTCTGCTCTGCTGGCAAATAAATAAATAAAAATTAAAAAATTTAAAAATATATATATATATCCTCAGCAATAAAATATCAACAAAATAAAAATGGGCCATGGAACTGAACAGATATTTCTCAAAAGAAGAAATGCAAATCACCAATAAATATTATTTTTGTTTATTTGACAGAGAGAAAGAGGCAGAGAGAGAGAGAGAGAAAAAATGGGCATGCCATGGCCTCCAGTCACTGCAAATGAATTCCAGACACATGTGCCACCTTGTACAACTGGCTTGTGTGGGTACTGGGGAATGGAACCTGGGTTCTTAGGCTTTGCAGACAAGTGCCTTAACTCCTAAGCCATCTCTCTAGCCACAATAAATATTTAATTTTTTTTTCAACATTTAGCTGGGCATGGTGGTGCTTGCCTTTACTACCAGCACTCAGCAGGTAGAAGTAGGAGGATCACTGTGAGTTCAAGGTCACCCTGAGACTCTATAGTGAAGTCCAGGTCAGCCTAGGCTAGAGTAAGACCCTATATTGAAGCAAAAAACTGAAAAATAAAAACAAAACAAAAAATATTCAACATCTTTAGCCATCTGGGAAATAAAACTTAAAACTACTTCAAAATTCTATCTTACTCTTTTCAGAATGGTAATCATTTAAAAATAAAAAGCAAATGATGACAATTGCTGGCAAGGATGGGGAAAAGAAGGAGCCTTATTCCCTGTTGGTAGGAGTATAAACTGGTGAAGACAGCATGGAAATCAGTGTGGAGATTTCTCAGAGAGCTAAATACACATAGAAAATATTATCTAGCTATACCACTCCTGGGAATATACCCTGAGGAACATACAGTCTACTTCAGAGACACTTACTCAGCTGTGTTTGTTGCTGCTCTATTCTCAATAGCTAGGAAGCCGAACCAGCCTATCTAGGTACCTAGCTACTGATTGTGGATTGTGAAGACGTGATACACATATACAATAAAGTTTTATTCAGCTACAAAGAAATGTGAAATTTTAAAATCCAAACAAAAATGGATTGGTATATCAAAACATATATTAAGTGAGGTAACCCAGTCTCAGAAAGGTAAGAACCACATGTTCTTTCTGATACATGGATGATAAATTTGGATTGTTAAGTTTGTATGTAAGTCTAAGTAAGAATTAGTAGAGAATATGAAGAGAGTAAGGAACCATGAAGAGGTGAGACATGAGAGCTTAAGGGAAGGGATTAGTACATGCATAAGTAAAAGTATTTAACACTGAGAGTAGAAAAAACTAAGGGAGATCAGGAGAATGGAATGAAGGAAAGTAGTAAGTAAGAGGAGGGTCAACTATAACTGAAAACATTATGAAGAAACATAGGGTAAACAATTTATTTATTAGCTGATTAAAAACACAGTAAAGACTAAAATAGATTAGATAGATGATGATGATGATGATGATGATGATGATGAAGGTAGATAGATAGATGAGAGATAGATAGATAGATAGATAGATAGATAGATAGATAGATAGATAGATAGATAGATAGATAGATAGATAGATAGATAGATAGGTAGGTTGGGCAAAAAAAATCCCTGTTAGGGTGGACAATGGTGCTCCCTGAATCTATAGGATTTTGCAAGAAAACCCCAACACCAGGGGTAGGATATTTCCCCGTGAGTTGTTTGTCAGGGACACACCCAAAGTCCCCAAACAATACAGGCTACTGCCAAAACTCTTGGTTGTTCACCAGTAACAGATGCTAAGACCCTACTGTTAAGACATCACATACCTCAGGTGTAGGACACTGGGCAATCAGACTGGAACTGACCTGTAAGCTTCCTCCATGCTGGTAATCTGGCAAATGCTGGGAAGTGCTGTGCAGACCAACAGAAAAGAAAAACATTGTTACCTAACAATGGGTCCACTATTCTTGCTGCACAATTGGCCAGCAAAGTAAGATGTACCTACTTGTGCAATACAGTGATGATTGTTATAGGGTTAACCACATGCTCTTTTGATTACAGCTGAGGCACACTCATGGATGGGAATCTGTGCTGGTTACTGCAAACCTAGTCAAAGTCTATGACTAAATTCATAAGTCCTAGAATGGAAGCTGTTTTTATTTGACTAACTGCAGATATTGCACTTATCAAATTGCTCCCTAAAACTTTATATTATATTTTTGCTCATAGATTAGTGCTCTTCTCAGTGTTGGCCAGAGCTGCTTCCTTCTACAGAAGGCAGAGGGTATTAAAATGGGCAGACTTAAAATTCACCAAAGTGCTTCAAATAAGTAGCTGTTGGGAGCTCAGCAATAAATTAGGTATCTTACCACGCCCTCCAAGGTTCAGGGAACATTGTGGAAGAGGAGGCAGAGAGAATATAAAAACTGAGAGCAGAGGGAGCACTTTGATAGACTGTCTTCCTGACATCAAGTGGTCATTTCATTCATGACTGTGGTGGTTTGGATCAGATGTCTCCTACAAACACATATGCTCTGAATGCTTGGTACCCAGCTGGTGGAGATTTGGGAGGTATAGCCTTTCAGGAAGAGGTATGTTCCTGGGAGCTGAACCAAGAGTGTTAGAGCCAGCTCACCCTTGTCAGACTTCAGCTCATTCTCTTGCTGCTGTTTTCCACCTGATGTGGAAGGAGATGATGTGCAGCTTCTGCTCATGCCATGCTTTCCCCTGCCATCATTAAGCTTCCCTGAAAGAATGTAAAGCAAAAGAAACTCTTTCCTCCTATCAGTGCTTTGTCCTGGCAATGAAAAGATAACTACAACAGCGACCTCATAGTGGTGATTGGCTCGCATTACCTTCACAAAACTTGCACAATATTGAGCCCTTCAACATTTCAACATGGATGACGGAGGAGGGTAAGAAAAAAAGACATCAAAATAGAAAAGGGGTTCATTAGGATGGAGATAAGGGAGCAGGGACAAATGAATGCAACAGGGGTTATGATGAATTTACTATATGTTCATGCATTAAAATTCTCAATAAAAATGTTAAGAAAAAATGGTGATTGATTACCTGATTAATAACACATGAGGTGGCCCTCTGACCTAACACACAGAAGTATCCAAATCCACATGTACACACATGAACATGTATACACACATAGAAAGATAGATAGATGATAGATAGATAGATAGATAGATAGATAGATAGATAGATAATAGATAGACAGACAGACACTCATTCATCAAGAGTAGTGTGAGAAAGGCTAAGTCTAAGGAAAGCAAATCTGAGTTGGAATGAGGAGATATCTGCACTTTGTCTGTATTTTGGTACTTATATTGGACTTACAAACTTATTCCACTTCATATCCAACCACCAGAGCTATTAGGTTAACATGCATGTTGACAGGGACCTGATGGCAGACACTTCACAAGGTTTTAAGTGCTTGCTCCCTACTTTCACATTTGCACATGGAGCAAAAGACACACTGTTAAATTGTCTTTTGATAACAGTAATGACAGGAATCAAGAAAGTCATTTATGAAATCACATTTCAATTTTCTCTTTAATAGCCATTTTACCTCTCAGCTGGAGAAAAAAACATCCCAAAGCACTAGTTACTGCCAAACATTGTGCCAAGCCACTGTCTTGTGCCACTGCCAACAGGCTGTGTCAGAGGGAGACGTGCTTTTCTCTAGGCATCCAGGACCCTTCCTTGGTACAGGAAGGGATTCAGAGCATGGACAGCAGATAGTGTTTCCCTAGACTCTTTAAACTGTGGTCTCTGTACTCACTTTTGGACTCAATAAGAATGTTATTCACAGCATACCTTCTTCAAAAATCATTGTCATTAGCCTTTAAATTTTTTTTTTGTTTTTGTTTTTCAAGGTAGGGTTTTACTCTAGCCCAGGCTGATCTGGAATTCACTATGTAGTCTCAGGATGGCTTGAACTCATGGCATTCCTCCTACCTCAGCATCCTGAGTGCTGGGATTAAAGGTGTGCACCAGAACACCTGGGGCCATTAGCATTTTAATAAAATCTTGAAAGCTCTCATTTCAAAATGTCAGTTTCTGTAACTAGGCAGTATGATTGTCCATGGCTAAAATGTTTCCAGCATGCTTATGAGCATTCTAGCAGAAAACAGACTGTCAATTTAATACTGGACTAGATAGGTTGAAGTTTATAATGGAATACTGGAAAGCCAGTAGTGAGCTAAATGTGAGTCTAAAGACAGGAGAGGAAATAAAAGATTGGGTCAGCATCTGGGCAGAAGTATATACCATTGGCCACATGCTGCCCTCTGTCACAAGAAGTGGGCCCCAGGTCAGCTGAGATGATTTTAGTTTAAAAGACTTTTAGGTTAAAATTTTAATGAAATCAAGTATCAAAACAAGTCATGTATGAAAGTCCCAAAGATCTTTTTTTCAGTACATGAGATTGAGTTTAATAGACCATGAATTTAAAGATACAATAAAAAGTGAAATATTGTGCTTATATAATCAAACAAATAACATTTCAAAGTTCCAGTAAAAGTATCTTTTGAAGCTCAGTAAGTTACTGGGAAAACTTTGTGAATTTCCCATTGTGCCATAGGTCTTTATGCCATCAGCTGGAAGAAAGAAACACAGTTCAACTCCCACATTTGCAGAACATATGTAAGAAGAATGATCTAAGGGCATTAGTGCTAGAAAGAGTGTACAATCAATAAGAAAACATGCATGTCTTTTACAGAAGCACTGTAAAACAGATTATTGAGTTGCCAGCCCACATGTTGATGGTGTTATGACTTGAATCTGATATATTTCCCCCAGGCTCATATTCTGACTGCATGTTGACCAGCTGGTGATGCTGTTCTGAGAGGCTGTGGAGCCTTTAGAAGGAGGGGACTAGCTGAGGGAAGAGGCATAATAGGGCCAGATTTTTGAAAGTGATTGACGAGCCCCTAATACCTGCCCTACACCATCCTATAAATGCCTTTATGTGAAAACCTCCTTCAAATAAATGTTTCCACTACTCTTTCCCCACCATGATGGATGGATGTTCTCTGAAATAATGAGCTAACAAGAGTCATTCTTCCGGTGCTTGTTTTTTGTCAGGTATTATGCATCCAGTGACATCCAGTAAAAATATTGGACACAAAATGTTTTTTTTTGTTTTTTTTTTTTTTTTTTTTTACAATTCCTATCTTAATGCCTTTTTTCATTCTTGTCTTTTAAAAATATTTATATAGGGCTGGAGAGATGGCTTAGTGGTTAAGGCACCTGCCTCCTAAGCCTAAGAACACTGGTTCCAATCTCCAGTGGTTCCAATCCCCAGGTCCCACGTTTAGCCAGATGCAAAGTGATGTAAGGGCGCAATGCCACACTTGACCACAAGGGGGTGCACACATCTGGATTTCGTTCTCAGCAGCTGAGAGGCTGCTGGCATGCCCATCTCTATCTGTATTCCTCTCCCTCTCTCTCTGTCTGTCTCTCTCTGTGTCTCTCTCTCTAAAAAAATAAAAAATAAAAGTTTTTTTAAAAATATTTATATATAATAGGTTATACTGTTTTTAAAAGTTATTTTTAATTTGTATTTATTTATTTATTTGCAAGGAAAGAGATACAGAGAGAAAGAATAAAAGTGCATGTAAGTATGTACACCAGGGCTTCTAGCCACTATCAATGAACTTCAAATGCATGTGTCACTTTGTGCTTCTGGCTTTACATGTGGAAGTGGAGACTTCCACAATGTTCCTTGAGCCATTGTAGGCCTGTTGGAAGTCTGATTTAGTGTTGAGTTCTCTGTAGCCTCTGGATTTTTGCTTTGATAAGTTTTGATTGATCACCGTATCAGTTACTATTACCCTGGAGCTGGTTGTCAGATGTGCAGTAAGAGCAGTATTCATGTCAACTCTTCCTCTGAAATTTCTCCTGGGCCCTGGCAGATGTGGTAGAGGTAGCTAGTCTCATAATGGGAAGTGGGATATCTTCTAATCTTATGAATAGATCTTGGCTCCTGCATTTTCTCTGCCATCTATAAGATAATATAGATTCTCCAAGAGTGGGAGCAGCTTAGATTAAATAGGTATGCAAAGTTATTTGAGATTTTTTTTTTTTTTTTGGTGTGCAAGCCCACTCTTCTTCTCCAGGAAGTAATGGGGGATTCTCTCTGATGTCTGAGTTTCCTGACTATGGGTTTCTTACTTGGTTTCCAGTAAAAGATATCAGTTCTCTCCCACAAAGTGGGCATCATGCCCAATAAGAGAACAATTGGTTATCCACAGAGGCTGTTTGCCACTATTGCACAAGTGTGGACTTCTTGTCTGGCAGGTTGATTTCATAGTCTCCACGGTCCCCTGTTTATTCATGCTGTAAGTCACCACTGTCTTTCAGGTGCTTCCATAGGGCTTGCTATGAGGGCTAGCCATGGGGGAGCTGGTTTCCCTTTCTGTTCCAGCATGGTGTTTGATTGTCCTCTGACAACAGCCTGTGGTATCTTCAGCAATAGGGATCTTACCCTATATTATATAATCAATTGTTTTGGCAATGGCCCACATTGTTTTGGGGACCTCATGAGTCTTCTTGGCCAACAGCTTATTGTGGGAGGTAACCAACCTTCTGTCTTGATTATCCTCTCTCCCTGTTTACTAGTGGTTATATCTTGTAGAATGCTAGTCCGAATGAGGGTTTCTAGGGAACTGATTCATGTTGTCTAAATTTTTCTATAATTCCCTGCCCACCTATCCTCCAAGCCCCTCTCACACCTGATATTTTGTCCCTCCACTAACCTATCAGATAACTCTACCTCTTTTTTCACCTTATTTCTTCTCTCTACTCATCACATTCAAGTTGTATGTTCACATTCCTGGTGCTTACTACTATTTTCACTCATCTCCATTTGAGCCCCGTGAGGCCACACAGATGACAGAGTACATAAGATGTTTATCTTTCTGAGCCTGTGTGACCTCCCTAAGCATGCCTTTTCCATGTCCCTCCATTTTTCCTGAAAATTTGACTATTTTATTTTTCCTTTCTGCTGAGTAGAATTCTATTGTATGTATGTATCACATCTTCATTAACCATTCATTTGTAGATGAGTATGTGGGTTGCTTCCAGTTCCTGGCTATTGTGAATAGAGTAATGATAAAAATGGTGGAACATGTGTTTCTGAGGTATATAGAGTCTTTAGGGCATATGCTTAAAAGAGTTATAACTGGATCTAATGGTAGTTCTATTTTCAGCTTTTGAGAAATTCCTACACTGATCTCCATTGTGGCTGTAGATTTTTTTCACTCCAAAAAGCAGTAGATAAGGTTTCCTATTTCCTCACATCCCTGCCTGTAAGTGCTGCCATTTAATTTTTTGATGCTTGCCATACTGATTAGAATGAGATAGAATCTCATAGTCATTTTAGTTTTCATTCCCCCAAGTAAAGATTCTGAGCATCTTTTTAAGGTGTTTAATGGCCATTTGTATTTCTTCCTTTGGGAACTTCCTGTTCAATCCCTGGTCCCATTGTTTTGGGTTGGGTTCTTGATTTTTTTTTTATTGTTTAGGTTTTTGAGATCTTTGTAGAGTCTAGATATTAAACCTTTATTGGAGGTATAGCTAGTGAAGATTTTCTCCCATTCAATTAGTTGTCTTTGACCTTGTTGATGGTTTGTTTATCTGTACAATAGCTTTATATTTTCATGAGGTCCCAGTTGCTGAGTGTCTGCCTAACTCCCAGGCTATTGGAGTCTTATTCAGAAAGTCTTTCTGTACAACTATATATTGAGTGTTGTCCCTACTTTTTCATTTAGCCAGTTCAGAGTTTCAGGTATGATATGGATCTCCTTTATCCCTTTGAGATTGATTTTTCTTTTGGCCTGGTGAGAGGAGAGGGTCCAACTTCAATCTTTTACATGTGGCTATCCTGTTTCTCCTGAAGATTTGCTAAAGATGCTGTCTTTGCTCCAGTGAAAATTTTTGGCTTCATTGTCAATGATCAGGTAGCTGTAGTTATTCATGTTGAAATGTCCATCTTCAATTCTCTTCATTCCATTTATCTATATGCCTATTTTTTGCCATTACCATATTTTTATTACTATCACCTTATAGTATAACATGGAATCAGATATTGTGATACCACCAGAAGTTTTCCTTTTGCTCAGTACATCTTTGGCTATCCACATGAATTTTGAGGTTTTCTTTCTAACTCTGTGAAGAACGTTGCTGAAATTTTGATTGGAATTGCATTGAATATCTATATTGCTTTAGGTAGGATGGCAATTTTAACGATATTAATCCTTCCAGTAGATGAGTATCAAAGGTCATCCCATCTTCTCATGTCATCGCCCAGTTCTTTCTTCAATGTTTTTTTGTGTTGTTGTTTTTTTCATATGTATAGGTATTTTTCTTCCTTAGTTAGGGAGATTCAAAGGTACTTTTTTTGTATGTGTGGCTCTTATAAATAGGATATATTCCCTGATTTTTTTTTCTTTTTCCATATGGCTGTCATGGAAGTATACAAAGCCTTGTGACTTTTGTGTGTTAATTTTATATCCTGTCACTTTGCTGAAAGTATTTATCACTTCTAGGAATTTTTTGGTGGAGATTTTTTGGATCTCTTATGTATAGAATTATGTAATATGTTAATAGGGCTACTTTGGCTTCTTCTTTTCCAATTTGTATCCCTTCTATTTCTTATTCTTGTTTTCTAGTCAGGTTCACATTGCTGGCAGAAATCACTCGACCCTCCCTTATAGTCTTTTCCTACTTACTGGCCTCTGCTACTGATTTTTGGTAACACCTCCCACACAAGTCTGTACATTTGTAGCTATGATCCACATATGAGAGAGAACATGTGACACTTGGCTTTCTTGGCCTGGGTTACCTCATTTAGTATAATCCTTTCCACTTCCACACATCTCTCTGCAAATTTCATACTTTCATTTTTCTGTATGGCTGAATAAAACTCCATTGTGTAAATGTACATCTTTATTTTCCATTCATCTGTGGAGGGACATCTAGGCTGGTTCCATTTCATAGTTTTTGTGAATAGAGCAGCAATAAACATGGTTGTGCAAGTGTCTCTGAGGTAGTGATAAGAGTCATTTTGATATATGCCTAGAAGTATTATTGTTGGACCGTATGATAAATCTATTTTTAGCTGTCTCAAGAACCTCCACGCTGATATCCACAATGGCTGTACAAGATTACATTCCCACCAACAGTGTAGAAGGGTTCTGCTTTTTCTGCATCCTCGCCAACATTCATTGTTACTTGTTTTCTTGATGGTAGCCATCCTGACAGGAGTTAGATGGAATCTCAAAGTAGTCTTAATTTGCATTTTCCTTATGACTAATGATGTAGAACACTTTTTTAGATGTTTATATGCCATCTGTATTTCCTTTTATGAGAGGTCTCTATTTATTTCCATAGGCTATTTTTTAATTGGGTTGTTTGATTTCTTTTTTTCCACTTTTTTTTTGTAATTGACAACTTCTATACTTACAGACAATAAACCATGATGTTTGCCTCCCCTCACCACCATTTCCCTTCAGAACTCCACTTTCCATCATATCCCCTCACTCTTTACATTGTTCTCACTTTTAATCTGATATCATCATCTTTTTCTCCTATTATGAGGTTCTTGTGAAGGTATTGTTAGGCATTGTGAGGTCATGAATATTGAGGCAAATTTCTGTCTGGACAGTTGCATTGTAAGGACTGGTACCCTTCTTTTGGCTCTGACATTCTTTTGAACACCTCTTCTGCAATGGACCCTGAGCCTTGGAGGGCATGATAGAGATATTTCAGTGCTGGACACTCCTCTGTCCCTTCTCTGCACTATGTTGCCTTTTGGGTTATCCCAGTGGTCATCACTATCTGAAAAGAGAAGCTTCTCTAGCCAGAAGTGATAGTGGTATTAATATATGAATATAAACATTAAGTATAGTGCTTTCAGGGCAGTTTGGTGGAAATAATATCTACATTTAGCCAGACAAGAGCAGACTTTATACCCCTAAGGCTCATGACCACCCCTGCCATAGGCTTTTTATTTTATTTATTTTTTTATTTTTATTTTTTTAGAGAGAGATAGAGAGACAGACAGAGAGAGAGGGAAAGGGAGAGAGATAGAGAATGGGCGCACCAGCAGTCTCTCAGCTGCTGTGAATGAAATCCAGATGTGTGTGCCCCTTGTGGGCAAGTGCAGCATTGCGCCTTTGCATCACTTTACATCTGGCTAAACGTGGGACCTGGAGATTGGAACCGCTGGAGATTGGAACCAGCGTTCTTAGGCTTAGGAGGCAGGTGCCTTAACTGCTAAGCCATCTCTCCAGCCCCTGCCATAGGCTTTTAATTAAGTTTTTTAGTACCAGGCATGTATTCCCACCTATAGAGCAGGCATTCAGTCCAATCACAGCAGATATGCCACTGTTGCATCCATTTAGTTATTTGGCCTGTGTGGCCAAATATGAAGTTTTGATGTCTACTGTTTTCCCCGCTGATGATTCCTGTCTCCCATACGGCTGCATGCAGTGCAAATTTTTCCAGCTTTCAGGTGGCTGGCCTACAGGAAGGAGGTTTTCTGCTCAGCACCAGCTTGATTTTTCAGTGACCTTACCACTCAGGCAAGTGAAGGCTTCAGGAATAGGGTCTTACCATCTGTTTCTCAAGGGAAACCAAGGGCCTTGGCAATATCCTGTAATGGTTTGGAGAAAACAGGAACTTCCCTGACTAACAATACACTGGAAGGTATCCCATCCCTGGCACTGAAAATATTCTAGTAACAATCTATAGCTTCTGGATGTGCCATTACTCAAAAAAAGTAGACTTACATAAGTCTTATTCAGAATATCTTGAAATTTGATTGAACCCCCCACCCCACCCTTCTTTTACACATTCTCTTCCCCTGGCCTTGCTTAGGCCTTTCCTCTGCCTGTAATCTCTTCTTCTACTTTAATAGATACAATATCATCCCCTAAATTTCTTCCCTCACATCCCTACCTTTTAGCCTTTTTTCTAGCTTACTGGTCTCTGCTACCAATTTTTGGTTCCAGCTCACACTCAAGTCTATACATTTGTAACTAGGATATGAGAGAGGACATATGACGTTTGGCTTTCTGAACCTGGGTTACCTCGCTTAGTATAATCCTTTCCAGATGCATCCATTTTCCTGCAAATTTCATAATTTCATTTTCCAGTATCACTGAATAGAACCACATTGTTTAAATGTACCACAACTTTATTATCCATTCATCTGTGGAGAGACATGTAGGCTGGTTCCATGTCCTAGCTATTGTGAATAGAGCAGCAATAAACATGGTTGTGCAAGTATCTCTAAGGTAGTGAGAGGAGTCATTCAGGTATATGCCTAGGAGTGCTATAGTGGGATCATATGGTAAGTCTATTTTTAGCTGTCCCAAGAACCTCCACAATGATTTTCTCCCATTCTGTAGGTTGTCTCTTTGCTGTATTCACAATGCACTTTACTGTACAAAAGCTTTGTAATTTCATGAGATCCCAGTGGTTGATTAGTGCTTTTATTTCCTGAGCAATTGGGGTTTTATTCAGGAAGTCATTGCCTATGCCAATATGCTGAAGGTTTCCCCATACTTTTCCCCTAGCATTTTCAGAGTTTCAGGTCTGATATTAAGATCCCTCATGCACTTGGACTTGCTTCTTGTGCATGGAGATAACAAGTATCTATTTCCATCCTTCTACATATACATATCCAGTTTCCCCAGCACCACTTGTTGAAGAGGCCATCTGTAGCAGACAGCTTCAGGTTCACTGAGATGAACTTCCAGACCAGGCACAGTTATGGAGGCTGGAAGAGCCTTTGGAAGATGGACTTTGGTTTGCATGGAGACCTGAAGATGTTTTGGATATACCAGGACTATGCAAGGGCTCCCATGTAGTGCAGTGTTGGCATGGGATCAAAGTTTTCCCTGGCAACTCTGCCCAGCTGGAGGGGTGGAATTTTGGAAAACCTGGAGTCAGTCTCTGGTTATATTGACCTTGAACTGCAGAAGTTTGATGATTGCTGATGGTGGCTGAGTTTGCATTGTTCTAGTCTCTCCTTGCAATGCCTGATACCAGTCAAAAATGTTTACTCTGTGCCTTTACATGTTGAAAGTATTTAACTTGTTTGATTTTATAGGACTCACTATCTTAAGTTGATCAAGACTCTGAGAACCTTTGAAATTGGACTGAATACAATTTACAATGTGTGATAGTTATAAATCTATTGGGGGCCAGGAACTAAATCTACTGGGGGCCAGGGGCAGAATGTGGTAGTTTGAATATATGTCCCCCAATATATTCAGTGTTTTATTAGTTATAGTTTGCATCTGCAATCACCTTGCTAGAGGCAATGTCACTGGGGGCCAGTCTTAAGGTGTGATGATGGTTTGAGATTCCATTGTAAAGATATGCAAAGTGTGCCTAGCAGGAGTTCCTGAAGTGTGCCGTGTGACTCTTTGGCTGTAGTTTTGCTCTGTGTGCTGTGTGCCTGGTTGGTCTCTCTCTCTCTGCTTGGCCCTGTGAAGGCAGGCCGCTTCTTCTGCCATTATGGAACTTCCCCTGGATCTATAAGCTTCAATAAATAAATAATATCCCTTCCTCCATAACTGTGCCTGGTCTGGAAGTTCATCTCAGTGAACCTGAAGCTGTCTGCTACAGTTTTTTAACTTAATATTATTTATGTACTCTTGAGATTGTAAGAACTAAAGAGTTAAAAATAAGTGGCTCATTTTAGAAGAATGTATTCCTTAAAAGGTATTAAAAGCCTTATGGAAATCTTGGAAAGATGAAGAAGCAGCATCTCATTTGAAGTACTAGGTAAGGACTAGGAAGCCACAAGGCAAAGCAGAACACACAGGAAAGCACAGGTATGCCTGTGATAGGAAAGTGTCCCCATGACACACCACAACTCACTCTACTTCCAAAATCAGCAAGCAAATGAAGCCTTCCTCTCTGTCAAACTTCCCAAAGGATACTTACATATAAAGATCTAAATATTAGACATGACAGATATGCAAACATGTATCTGCAGGGAGCCATGATTGTTTTCTACAGTACAGACACATACCACACCAAAGGCTGGAATGAATGATGGATGCCTAGTTCACATAGCTGCATAAGGTCAGTTTTCTATCCATTTGTACAGTTCAGTGAGTTGTTCAGGCAATGAGCAGGGAAAAAAAAAAGATCAGTTAAGACAATGTCTTAAATATTTTTCATGTTTTGTAACACTGAGAACTGTAAATTAAAATTCACTCCTGTTAGAAATATACAAATGATTTTCTATGGAAGTAATTCTGTAGCTATTTGTCTTTGAACAATGAAGTTTGAAACTTTGTTCTGAGAACTAAGAAAATTCTCTGAAGACTTGCATCTACAAAAGTTGCTGCAAGAAGAATAAACATCACATTAATTATGATAGCAAATCTTACACAGCTGTGAAGGTTTAAGAGCACTGGGGAATTCAGTAAGTTAATAAAAAGAGATCAAAGGATAAGAGAAACATAGTGAAGGATAACCAAGTAGAACATGCACTTTGGAAAAAAACAATTAATGCAATAATTAATAATTTTAATGCTGTTATTTATTTTTACATGCACACTACTTAAGCAATTCATATTGAGATTATGATTAATGCCTTTCAATTTTATATCTTCCAAATTTTGCTTTATATTTCTATCATTTGTTACTTTTTAAAACACTTTTCAGGATGGAGAAATGACTTAGTGGTTAAGGTACTTATTTACAAAACCTAAGGACCCAGGTTTGATTCCCCAGGACCCATGTAAGCCATATACACAAGATACTGCATGCTTTATGGAGTTTGTTTGCAGTGGCTGGAAACCTTGGTGCACTCATTCTCTCTCTTTCTCTCTCTGCCTCTTTTTCTCTCTCAACCTCTCTCTCAAATAAATAACAATAAATAAATAAAACACTTTTCTTCTTTACTTATGAAACCAAGATTAATTTAAAATCTTACTCCACTTCTTTCCTATTTGTATTATTGGTTCTAAATTCTTTTATAAATGTTCAAGTTATTTTTGTAGACACAAATCCTCAAATTAATCATGTCCCTATAAAATTGTGTGTGAATAATCCTTGGAAAATTAAAGACCTTTTAGAAATCCTTCCATGTGTTAACATATTTTTATGAGACTATATTCATATATTTTAATTCTGTAAGTATATTACACTCCATGAGCATAACTATTTCTTAAGCATCAAGGTTTCTTTCATGTGATAAATATTTACTCACTTTAGCATTTCCCTTGCCATTATACAGTTATTTTTCCATATGTACAGTCTCAAAAAATTTCATTTTGAACTTGTTTGTGTGATGCTACATATTACAGATGATCTAAGCCTTGTTCATTTTAAAAGGTCTTAGGGTTGGACAGATGGCTTAGCAGTTAAGCACTTGCCTGTGAAGCCTATGGATCCTGGGTTGAGGCTTGATTCCCCAGTACCAATGTAAGCCAGATGCACAAGGTGGTGCATGCATCTGCAGTTCATTTGCACTGGCTGGAGGCTCTGGTGCATCCATTCTCCCTCTGTCTCTCCTTCTTTCTCTCCCTATCTGTCTCTCTCAAATAATAAATAAATAAATAAATAAATAAATTAAAAAAATGTAAATGCTTAAATTTCTAACTTTTTTTGAATGAAACAAGGCTTCAGGTGACCTAAGCTAGTCTCAAGCTATGTAGCTGAGAATGATGTTGAACTCCTGACCCTCCTAACTCCACATCCTGAGTTCTATAATTACCTCATCACCCAGTTTTTGTAGTGCTGGGGATAGAACCCAGAGTTTCAGGCATGCTAGGTAAACACACTACCAACTGTGCTTCATCCCCATCCCTGATCAGTTTTAAAGTTGGAAGTAGATACTAATTGTTTTGGCTCATCTCTAGTTGGTCAACTTGATAAGATTTAGAATCACTATGGAAAGAAATATCTTGGCATTACTGCAAGGAGTGGGAAAACATAATTTGTGGGAGTGGCATCATCCTAAATCCTAAATTCCTGGATTACACAAAAAGAAGAAAGCCAGCTGAGTATTTGGCATTCCATTCATCTCTCTCTACTTCCTCCATGAAAATATGACATGCTGTTGTCATGCTTTCCTCTGCCATGATAGAGTGTCCATCAAAACTGTAAGATGACATAAATCCTTTCTTTCCCTAAGATTCTCTGGTCAGCTTTTATTCACAATAGTGAAAAAGCAACTGATACAGAAAATTAGTAACTAGGATTGGGGCCCTTTCTGTGATAAACCTGGCCATGTGGTTCTTAGTCTTTTGGATTGGCTTGTAGGAAGAACATGGAAGGATTTGGAACTTTGAGCTAAAACACCTGTGGCTCTTAGTCTTTTGGAATGGCTTATAGGAAGAATGTGGACGGATTTGGAACTTTGTGCTCAAACACCCTTGAATACTGTAAACAGAGGTTAATGGAAAGATCTGGTAGTAGATAAAAGCCAAGAATACCAAGAGACAGCGGAGTACCAGCTTGCAAGTTTCAAAAGGGGAGAAGGACCTTTATCAAGAACTAGAGACAGGGGCATGGTAGTCTGGAATGAGCAGGCCAGAACCATCTCCAAGATCCTCCCACTTCCCACAGTTTGGGTTGACTGCTTGGACAGTGTAGGTGGGCATGGTGGTTGGGAGTAAATAGGTCACACTCGTGTTTCTGGGCTCCTCCCATCTTCCCCAGTCTGGGCTGCCTGAGTCAGCAGTGAATATGCAGGTGCGGCGATCTGGAGTGAGTAGGCCAGGCCCTGTTTCTAGGCTCCTGCCATCTCCCCATTCTTGGTTGCCTGCGCTGACAGTGTGTGGGAGGGTACAGTGGTCTGGAGTGAGTAGGCCAGATCCTGTTTCTAGGCTTCTCCCACTTCCCCAGTTTGACTTACTTGCACAGACAGTATGCAGGCGGCATGGTGGCTGGGAGTGAGTAGGCCAGATCCCTGTTTGCAGGCTCCTCCAACCTGTCCCATCTTGGTTGCCTATGCTGACAATGTGTGGGAAGGTATGGTGGTCTGGAGTGAGTAAGGCCAGGCCCCTGTTTCCAGACTCCTCTAACCTCCCCCAGTCTGGGTTGCCTGCAGGGTCAGTGTGTAGGCAGGTATGGCAGTCTGTAATGAGTAGTCCAAAGCCTTGTTTCCAGACTACTCCCACCTCCCCCATTCTGAGTTTGCTGCACGGGTCTGTGTGCTAGAGGGTACGGCACTAAGTAGGCCAGATCCCTGTTCCTTTGGTCCTCCCGGTGCCCTGGTCCTGGTAGGTCCCATTGTGCCTTGCTTGGGGAGGACAGTTCCCTGTGTGTGAGCTGTGGAATCAGGCCTTTTGCTCTGGTATCCTGACTGGCCATTGGGTACCAACAACCCTGTTCACCTGAGTAAGGGGGGGGGCATGGGCCAAAGGACTAAAACTTGCTTCTTCCTCAATAAAATAGCCTTCCTAAAATGGGTAGACAACGAAAGCCAACAAAAGACAGAAAACTGAGAGAACTCCACCAAGGATGCTTAGTCCTAAAATGGAAGCCTCCAATGAAATCAGAGAAATCAAAAGAAATTCATGCCCAAAATGAAAACATAACAGCCAATGAGACCCTGCTCAAAAACAAAACAAAACAAACAAACAAACAAAATAAAATCACCGAACTGTTTTTATAATGGGGCAGTATCATCATATTGAGTGAGATTTTTATAGTCTACCAGAGGTCTAGATAGAACAAATTGATGATGAGGACCTGATTGGTAGCAACCTTAGCAATATTTCTTATTTGTTGTCTGAGAAATTTGATAAGGAGAGAGCCACAAGTAACAGGGTTCCTATAACCAGGAGGAGGCCAAGGAAATGGAGAATTCAAGAGACTAAGGAGTTAGAGAACCAGGTGGTGGGGTCGTCAGGTTTATAATGGTCAATTAGCTCCTTGTGGAGTTTTTGAGAGTTTGAACATTTTTTTCAACATCATTTGATTCATTGACAAAAAAAGCATTCTTCTCCCAAGAACATGCATGACCCCCATGTTAAGCAGTGATGAGGTCTAAGGCTCTAAGGTTTTAGAGTACCACACCTGCGAGAGAGTTTAACTGTCTCTGAAGAGACTTGAGGCTGTTGGTAGTTGATATCGTGGTCTGATCAAGCTTGTCTCAGAAGTCCCCCAGGAGATGGATGGTTTGGTCAAGGGTGGCTCCTGCAGCCTGAGAGGCACCCAAAGACAGCATCATGCCAAGGCCCACCAGTAGGGGTATGACAATATCTCTCGGTTGGTGCAGGTAGAGTTTTTAGGCCACTTCTTCCTCATAGAGATACACCTGTGCAACAATCAAGACTGGGGAACAATAAGTGGGAGAGGAAACATTTATGCATGGGGTAGTTAGCCCTTCACACCAAAGTAGAATGGTGTCTTGACACAAGTGGTCCCAGTTATGGAAATATTGAGGAGGCATTCAGCTCTGATCAGTTTAGAGTTGGACAAAAAAAGGGGCACACCCTGACTGGAATCAAAGGGGAATATCAGTAAGGCAGTGTTGGGAAAAGTTTGCTATTGATGTGGGGAATTCAAGGGTGGCATTAATAGGGATCACCATCAACAGCGGACGGGTAGGGCATGCACAAAAGAAGCAGTTAAAAGTGTTTGGGTGGTTAGTAAAGGGGACAAGGTCCGCCACATATTGGATGTATTGTGCCCATGTTATAGTGGCTTATATTTTTTCTGTAACTTGTTTTTCTTATGAGAGACTGTGGTGGTTAGTTTGTATGGGGCAGGGAGCATGGGCAAGCCATCTAGATATATGAAGAGTAACAGAAGGGGGTGATAAGAAGCTAGGAGTATAGAGATTTCCTGCCACCCCTACCCTCCAGCGTTCATCCCAGGGGTCTCACATGGAGAGCGTACATTCCTTATGAATGCCCATAGTGTTCAATAACAAAGCTTGGGTATCGACATCCCCCATAATAGTACTGATCTTTAAGGCACTCTTTGTTTGGCAAGAGGCAAAGCATGCTCTGCCATTCCTGCAAGACACAGACTTTGGATAGACACGAAAGCTGACAGTGTCCTGATATCCCTGAGCAGGGAAGTATCCTGTGCTGATGATGTGATGATGGTATCCCCTTGATAGGTCACTTGGGCTTCAAAGTGCCATTGGAGGACATTATGGGAGAGAGGTAGGGCAGAGTCAGCAAGAGAGACAGCTGCATTGGAATGCAAGATTGTTAAAGCTGCCAATATAATGGCCGAGAGGGAGGCCTGTGGCAGGCATATGGCTTTGTCTGCATCCACAAGGTCATGAACATCCTTCCAGGGGGCTCCCCTTTTTTGGTCTGGTGATGTCTGTGGGGGTGGCCTTTCCTCCATTTCCTCTGACCTTGATCTCTCAATGTCAGGAGGGCCATTTTTTTGGTCAGTGGGAATGAATTGGATATTTTGGGCTGGCACCCAAATGGGCCTGGGCTGGTCCATGGGAAGACACAAGCAATTCCCCTTCCCATAGTGAGGAGGGCGTCTGTCCCTTCCATATTCTATCTAAGGGATTTTGCCACTGCTCCGGGATGGGAGGGACAGTCTCTGGTGTATGCCAGTGGAGGGTGATGGGGGGCATTGGGAATTATCTTATATATTGAAAATGTTTAAGGTAGTCAGGGCCATGGTCAACTGAAGATTAAACAGGTAGGTATGGGGCTGTTGTTTTTTAAGTTGGGCTTTTAAAGTTTGGTGTGTGCTTCTATTATACCTTGGCCTTGTGGGTTATGCAGGATTCCTGTATGGTGAGCAATCTTCCATTGTATGCAAAAGGCTTTGAATGAGGAGCTAGTAAAAGCTGGGCCATTATCAGTTTTTATTTGGTGAGGGAGGCCCATGATGGCAAAAGTAGATAGCATATGGTGTATGATATTTTTGAATTTTCTCCCATTTGTGCCATGGCCCATATAGGAGTATGTGTCTATTGTTACAAAGACATGTTTTTGGTGAACAAATTGGGGGATGTGGGTAACATCAACCTCCATTGGCCTTAAGGCCTCGGGGATTGGTGCCCATTGTCTAGAGGGTAGGTGTGGTCATTAGCAAAGCACAAGAGTGGCAGGTTTTTAACATGCATTGGAGTTGACTTTCATAGATCAGAGGAAAGCATGACTGAAGTCCTTTAAGGTTTACATGGGTGTTAGCATGGAATTTTTCAGTTTCCTCAAGGGTGGCCAAGAAGATGTCTGTTGGGCCTCCATAGGAGGCCACCTGTTCTGCTAGTGTGTTTCCCTCTGTGAGGGGGCCAGGAAAGGGGCTGTGAGACCGTATGTGCTGTACAAACAAGAGGGGGGGAGCTTCTTTTTCATATGAGTTTAGAGACTTTTTAAAAAATTATTTTTTGGAGAGAGACACAGAGAGAGACAGAGAGAGAGGGAGAGACAGATAGTGGGTGCACCAGCAGCCTCTCAGCCTCTGTGAACGAACTTCAGATGCATGCGCCCGCTTGTGGGCAAGTGCGGCATTGAGCCCTTGCGTCACTTTGCATCTGGCTAAACATGGGACGTGGAGATTGGAACCAGCGTTGTTAGGCTTAGCAGGCAGGCACCTTAACCACTAAGCCATATCTCCAGCCTGAGTTTAGGACTTTTATCAACAGTGGTGAAAGAGGGCTTTCATCTAGCCAGATGTGTGATTGGGGAAGCAAGTTAACAGCATAAGTAATATCTGAAAAGAGATTAAAGGGGCCTTTTTCCTCTTGGAGAGCCAGATAGATAGCATACAGTTCCTTGTATTGTGGGGATCTGTCAGGAAGCTCCTTCAAGTGGATGGTAGGAGGTTAATCCCCTGGGTGGTAGGGGACTATAGCTGCTCCCCTTTTTCCTGCATCTATAGAAATGAGGGGCACTTCAGGGATTGCTTTTCTTAAAAAGAGGTGGGGTGGAAGACATTTTAAGAGAGGTATTGCAGGGATCCATTTTTCATTAGGGTAGTGCTTGACAATTTGACTGGGGAAACCCATAAGGCTAACTACAAATCAGGAGTGGTTCTTGAGTAGCCATTGTATATCAGAGAGGGAAAAGGGGGTTATGATAGTATCAGGTTCTTTGCCCAAGGTTTGGAGATCACACTCTCATCTGGTTTTGATCATGGCTGCAAGGGCATCAACCTCTGCTAGTATGCAAGGGGAACCACCGATGGAAGTGTGGAGCCATTCCAAGACTCCTTGGGGTTGGTATAGTGCTTGCACGATGGATGGGGAGGAGTTAAATATCATAAATTGAATTGGCCTGTCTGGCAAAGAGTGGATAAAGGCCATATCAGAAAACATGTTATTAATTTTGGTTAGTGTTTGTTTTGCCTCAGGGCTCAGGGAGTGGGGGAAGATGGCTCTTGGTTACTTTTTAACATATCAAATAAGGGTTGTAAATCACTGGTAGGGATAGGGAGCCATGGCCAGAGCCAATTGAGGTTTTCCAGAAAGCTCTGAAGTGAGGCCAGCATGGGCTTCTGGGGGAAGGAGATTATGGATTTAAGGGGCTGAGCAGAGGTGAGGCAGAATTCTGTTCCCAGAAAAGTTATGGGTGGAATAATTTGGACCTTAATTGGGGCGATTCTGAACCAAGCCTCAGTGAGAGAAGGTATTAATTGATCCCTTCGATCAGCTGGTGAGATGGAGGAGTTTTTCATACTAGAATGTCATCCATATAATGAAAGATGTTCAGGCCTTGATCTAGGTGTGGCCTTAATGCTACAGCACCACCTCTTGGCATATAGAGGCACTATTGGCCATACCCTGGGGTAGAACTATCCACTCACAGTGCTTGGCTGGCCCTGAGTTATTAACAGAGGGAATTGAGAATGCAAAGTGTTGTCAGTCCCAGGGGTGCAGGGGGATAGAAGAGAAACAATCCTTGACGTCGATAGCAAGGAGGTGGGTGTTGGCTGGAATGGGTGATACAGGGGCAGCTTCCTTTGAAGGGTGCCCCAAAGGAGCATATTTTTATTAATGGCCCTGAGATCTTGTAGTAATCTTCATCCTCCTGAGCCCCTTTGAGTTATGAATACAGGAGTATTCCATGGGCTCTCTGAGGGGCAGATGTGATTAAGTTACAGTTGTTATGTTACTAGGTAAGTTAAGATTATAAGTCTTTTCTCCAGTAAAACCCCTTGCAGCATCTAGGGCAAATTGTTTTGGGAGGGGGGTAGATGTGTTTGAGCCTTTAGTGGTCTAGTGTTGAGAACATTCCCATTTCCAATGTCCTTCCTCCCTGCAGCTGAAGCATTTTTCTTTAGTTTTCAAGGCTTCTGTGAAGGCTTGTGCTAAGGAAGTGGCCTTGTGTGAGGCAGTCCTGATATCTTGGGTAGCAACTATCCATTTATCATAATGTTCATCCTTTAGAACTTGGCAGGTCAAGCCTTCCTAAATGATATTTTTGAGGAGGAGGTCCCAGCTTGTTGGGTCGGTAATTTTTCTCTTTAGGTTGGTTTTTGTTCTTAAGATAAAATCAGAGAAGTTTTCCTCTGGCTTTTGAAGAAGGACCAGTAAGGAAGTGGTATTGTCCTGGGGATTAGAGTGGTGTTGGAGGGGTATTCAGTCTCATGCATGGAGGGTGCAGAGACAAACTTGGTCATTGTACCCTGGTGGCTGTTGGGCCTGTTGAATGCCTGTGGAGAAATTACCTGTCCGAAAAGCTCACCAAATCCCCAGGGAATGTTCTGTTGGTTTTGGTTTCTCCTTATCTGTTGGAGGCATTCATCTCTGAAGAGGGCTTCCCATTGAAGGAATAGGGGACTAGGCAGTGAAGGCCAGCAGATATCATGCCAGTCTTGGGGGGTGTTAAAGGAGCCTCATAGGCTCTGGAGGAGGGACATAGTCCCTAGTGCATGGATCCCATCCTTGATAACTGCCTGTCTGAGTTCTTTTGGGTCATTGGCCTGATATAGATACCATTGTAAGGGCCAAGCCTGACTTGGCTGAACATTAACAGGAAAAGCTGCGACTCCCTGATTATATGCACTTGTGTTGTTATCTCAGAGCTCACACAGTTGGTCTGTGATTGTCAGTGAGGGGGCAGATGGAGAAGGGTCTTGGCTAGGGGAATTAATCATGTTGGGATTTTTTCTGCATGAGTACAGAGGGGGGCAGCCTGGATCAGGAAGCAAGTATGGTGGCAAAGGTGGATAAAGGACAGGGGGTGTAGGGGAGTCTGGGTCATTTTTTTCTCTAATTCCTTCTATTGCTTTTTCAAGGGAACTGAGGTCCGAAACTGACCAGTCCTCGGGATTCTCCTCATTGGAGTCATCATCACCTAATTTTGGTGTGGGAGTAGTCTTGTGGGGGGGGGGACTAACTCATTGCCTAATGACTTCTATGATTGGGAGAAAAGAGAGTGGGGGTTCCATCCTGAACCTCCCATTTCCTGGCCAAATAAGCTATGTGAGTGCATGTGTTGGGGTCATATGGATCCCCAGAAATCATCCAGGGGGCAATGTAGGAGACTTCTTCCCAGATGGAGATGGCCTCTTTCTGGGAGAGTTTAATTCCCCTAACTTTCAGGAATGCTCTTAATCCACAAATCTGTGATTCCTTTGGTGGGAGACAATATTGCTCATGATAGAAAAGAGTGGAAGCACCAAGACCAGAGGGCCACTTTCCCAAGGGCTTAATAGCACCACAGGAGGTTCCCAGAAGGTCGAGATGCAAGCCTATCTGCAAGTTTAAGAGACTGGCCACCACCCTACAGGCTTTAAATGGTTGTTGCATTACTGGTTTTTGTGTTTAAGAAAAATAGATAGGGGTTTGTTGTCAGCGCCTGAGCGGGCTGTTGGAATTTGGGACAGAGCGCTAGGTGCCTTCAGTCAATGCCAAAAAATGGCCTCAGCCAAGAGACGTCAGTTGCTCTTTTACTGTATTCAATCCCTCATGACGCATGAACTGAAAGTAAAGGAGGAAAAGGAATGATCCTGCCAGCCCTCAAACGTGGAGGCAAGTCCATAGGGGGCCAAAGTCCCCCTAGAGGATAATGGCCTTTTGGGAGAGCACTCACCTCCCCTGGCGTGTCTCAGAAAGTCCCTGTTCAGATGCCAGCTATGGTTCCTGGGGTCCCCATGGCTGTGGTTCCCCAGAGACATCCAAGTAACTGTGGAGCAGGGTCTTGAGTGGCCATGAGTGTGAAGGGAAGAAACATCTAGGAAGCAGCATCAGAAGGCAGCTCATGTATTGTCAGGGAAATGGATTTATAAGAATTTGTGCAAGAGCAGGAAGAGGTACAGGTCATAAGGGGATTGTTTGGTACAGAGTTCCTGCTGATGTCTAATTAGATGTAGGGACTTTGGGTGAGCTGAAAGGGTCACATGGTCTAAGTCGTGGTATAGGGAATGGATTGTAGGGGGATTGGCTGTGGGAAGAGTGCTGACTTATACCTCATTAACATATAGGGCCGTAAGTGGAACAAAGTCACAAGGCTCCGGGGAAAGAGAAACCTAACTCTTATCAGAATAGCTAGGTTCCCCAGGCTGGGGGGATGGAGCAGCCTCGCTCCTGCCAGTCTCGAGATTGTCGGCGTCTAAGCTTGCTGCAACCTCTGGGTCTGGGGCTCTTAGTCATGCCTGACAGTTCAGGTCTGCCTAAACCTCCAGTAGCCCAGGGACCTTCAAGCATTTTACAATAATAAAATATACCATATAATAAATAGCTGAACCTCAACTTTCAAAGATGAATTTTATATTGAAATGTATTTATTTTTGCCTATTTTGACTATACCTCCAACAGTAAAGTATTGGAAATTATAGTTATCTTTCAATATACAATATTTTCAAATGTATTATCCACTGAGTCCCATTTTTTCCCAAACTAGGACAAGGTAATACAGATGTGAAACTATTTAAAGATATACTCCACAGACATAAGACAAGATATATTCACATTCTAGACTATAAATAAAATAGTATTAAATATATGTTTTATAATATGTTTATCAAATTTCTAGAGGCAAATATAAGAAAATATTTAACACTGAGGATTCAGAACATTTTACAAAACAGTTTCAAAATTAACTGAAGGACATTTCTCATTCCATTGTATTTATTTTATCACAAGCAAATATACAGTATGATTTTAGTTATGATAACAACTAAATATTCCACTCTAATTTTGTCATAATAACTGGGTATGAATAAAAAGATTCTAGTGTTCAAATCTCTTCTTCTCTCCACTAGAAGTGTTTTACACCAATTTAAAATAAAGGAAGTAGTTAGTTTTCTTCTATTCTTTAAATTATCATTTGCATATATTCTAAAGTTTTAAACAGTTTAAGTGACCTACATTTCAGATATTTTCTTATTAATTTTTCAAACAGGAGAGATAAAAGGAAGAAAATATTTTGAATGATTCAATGGAAATAGTGCTTCAAATAATATCCCTGATGGCAAAGCATGGCTGCCATTAATCTGTTGGAAACCATCACCAAGACTCTGTAAATAGGGTGAGTCACAAGGGAATTGCCTGGAAGAGCAAATGATAGGACTCTGGATTTAGTAACTCTGATTCACTACTTTGAATTCAGTAAACTTGCTTGATAAGATGAGGCAGAATTAGCTGCTGCTACACCATCCCACAAGTGGAGGTTGATACGTATGTATACTTGCAAAATATTGAAAAATTATATTTTCAAAAATTCCTTCCAAGACCAACCCATTACTAAAAGAAAGGAAGGGAAGGTAAAAGTAAAGAAGGAAATAAAAAATAAGTATCTGCAAATGATGGAGATATTTTTGAGGATTGTTGTTGATTTTAGAATAAAAACATCAGTTCGGATCTAAGTAGAAAAATAAAAGTGGAACTGTTATATATTTTTATTTATTTGTGGAGGGAGGGAGAGAGAAATGACAGGGAAGAAAGGGAGGAGGGATAGAAAGAGGGAGGGAAGAGGAGAGAGAGAATAAGAAAGAGATAATTTGCATGCCAAGGTCTCTTGTCACTACAAACTCCAGCTGCATGTGCCTCTGGCTTTACTTGGGTACCAAGATTGGCAGCCTTTGCATGAAAGTGGCTTTAACCACTGAGAAGTCTTCTCAGTCTGTAGAATCAGAAATTTTGAAGAGTTATATAAGAAGAATAACAAGTATGCTAAAGAGAAGAAAGTATCATGCACGTTTCTTCCAATAAGTGATATTTGTTTGCTATTTTTATTTACTATTTTCATTTAGTTAAAAGATACTTTGGAAAACTTGGGGTACTGACCATTCACTTTCTTTCCAATGGGTTGTTCCTCATCTAGCTATTTCATTATAGTGTACACACACACACACACACACACACACACACATCAAATGAATGTATGTCTGAGTGTCTTTCTATTAGGACAGAATTTGTTTAATGACTCCAACTATATAAATCATAATACAATATATCCACATTAAGGGTTTAAATGGTCTTTGGATTTTTGCCTTAATATCCATTCCTAGCTTTGAAAATGGTAGTCATTACCTTTTAACAATTTGGTTATCTCTATAAAGTCTTGGTTCTTCTCTTAAGATTTTGTTTTCATATATATTTGTTCTTTTCTCAGTTTTAGATTTCCTATAGGCTATAGGTATTTTCCTGTTTATGCATCCATTCAGATCAGTTTATCTCATCTACCTCACTGTCATCAATTTTAGGAGCCTAAAAACATTCTCCATCTTCTTGACTACATTAATTATTTATTGGGAAAACCTTGTGTTTAGAGGATTATCTCAGCTTTCTCTATGAGTTGATGCTTATAGAATCAGATATAACTGTAACTTGGACGTTCTGTGTGACATGCACAATCCATTTTGGTTTAATGTATAGATTTGTATATTAACTCTTATAGGATTTCTAGAACATTGTATTATGCCAAAGAAGATATGATAACTTTCTGATAGCCTGGTTAAATATAGGCCCACAAAATAGATTTTAGATAGAAAAACATGTGATGAATAAATTCTTTATTATAATTTATTTCATCATGATTTGGGTACATGCAACTGTAAATTTCTAATATTTCCCTAGTAAGTTAAGGTAGCATCTGACACACTATTCTCTTAAAGTCATGATTATCTGTATGTAAAAATATTCCAAGAGTTCAATTTAAGCATTCTATCATTTTGAAGTCCTCTTACTGCTAAGAACAAACTATACTTGCCAAATATATATACTTGTATAGTCATTGTTGCATTTTGTTGGATAAGTTCTGCTTAGAATATATGTAATTAAATTTTGGGTGATAAAGCCCATATATATATATATATATATATATATATATATATATATATATATATATATATATGGTTTCAAGGTAGGGTCTCACTCTAGCCTAGGTTGACCTGGAATTAGCTATGTACTCTCAGGCTGGCCTTGAACTCACAGAGATCTTCCTACCTCAGCCTCCCGAGTGCTGGGGTTAAAGGCATGTGCCACCATACCCAGCTTTAAATATATTTTTATTTTCTTTCTTATTTTATACATTTTTATTAGTTATGGACATACTCAGTATGTAAACAGCACATGTTGGTACCATCCTTCCCTCATCCCTGTCCCCCTCCAAAGGGATCCTCCTCATTGGGGATGCTGATTATCCCCATGGGGATTGTGGGTCGTACATTGTGGGGCTAGCCATCAGTTGCAGGGAAGAGGCAATGTCTGTGTGCATTATGTCCCAACTTGTGTCTCTAAGAATTTTTCTGCCCCCTCTTCTGTGAAATTCCCTGAGCCATTTTGGGTTCATTTTAGGTCTACTTCAGTGATGATGGGCTCTTAGGAGCCTCTGGATATCTGGTTTGGTAGGACTTGAGTGTCCTCAGTGTCTATCTCCTTCATCCTTGGGTTGATATAAGGTTCACCAAGAAAGCAGTACTCTTGTTCATTTCCCTAATTCCTCTATCGTTCAGCAGGGATGCTAGTTAAGTGTGATGGGCTATTTCTCTCCTCAGGCCCTGTTTCCATCTGAAAAAGAGAAGCAGATTCTCCAATGAAGAGTGAAGTCAGCACAGGTTAAATGGGATAACCATTATTAGTTTAGAGAGAATTTAGTTTTGCTTATTTATTTATTTAATTTAAATTTTTGGGTTTTTTTTTTTTTTTTTGAAGTAGGCTGACCTGGAAATCATTATTTAGTCACAGGGTGGCCTTGAACTCATGGCAATCCTCCTACCTCTGCCTCCTGTGTGCTGGGATTAAAAGTGTGCACCACCATGCCTGGCTAGTTGAGAGAGAATTTAATGTGTGTAGGCCCTCTTGTAGCCCAAGATTAGTGGGAGCTTGATATTGGAGAGCAAACCCATTATCTGGATATGATTCTGATTTGTATCCCAGTTCCAGATATGGGTGCTTTTCCACTGAGTGGATCTTTTAGCAAATCCAAGAGCTGTTGGTTACCCATCATGGCTTTGTGCCACTATTGCACTTGTGTCAGCATCATGTCAGGTTGTTTGCTTCTGAATAGCTTAGTACTTGAGTTGCTCAGACAGATGTTGGCCACTTTCCCTCAGTAGTTCATGTAGCACCTTCTAGCATTAGATGGGCTAACTGTCTGGGGACTCGTTCTCTTTCAGATTCCAGTAAGGTCTCTCCATATTCTGTACTGATAGCATATGGTGTTTTCAGCAGTAGGGTCTTACCATTAACCTCTGGTGGGTAATCAAGTGCTCAGACAGAAATCTGTCTTCTTTTGGGAGACCTTGTAAGTCTCTCTGATTAATAGCTTATTGTGGGTGTTAACCACATCCTGGTACTAGGAGTTACAGGTCAGCACCAAAGAAAAATAAAGAAGAAAAAGAAACAAAATACAAAAAATAAAGAAAGAAAAAGAAAAAAACAACAGAAGCAGGAGAAAATTAAAGTTAGGCTTCATTTCACCCTCTCCAGGACCCTTCAATGCAGGTGTTCCCTCTAAGGTCCTGATGGGGGTTCAACCTTTTAGTATGTCATTAGGATTTTATGGTACCATTTCCATTTGTATTCAGTTTTGTGTTGACTCCTCCCCCCTGAACCCTTAACTACCATCAAGCCCTACCCTCCCTAGTGTTCAGTCCTTCAGATGCCTATTAGGTATGTCAGCATTTCAGGCTGATCCAGGTTAGGATCCACATATGAGTGAGACCATGCAACAATTGTCTTTCTGTGATTAGGTTAGTTCACTGAGTATGATCTGTTCTAATTTCTACCATTTTCCCACAAATTTAATTGTGTCATTTGTTTCTAATTGCTGAGTAGAGTTCCATCATGTAGATGTCATACATCTTGGTTAACCATTTGTCCAATGATGGACATCTAGGTTGATTCTAGTTCTTAGGTATTATGAATTGAGCACTGATAAAAATGGTAGAGCAAATATCTCTGAACTGAGACATGCAGCTTTTAGGGTAAATGTCCAGTAAGGAAATTAACTGGGTCTGTTGGATAATTCTATTTTCAGCCTTTTTGGAGTCTCCATATTGCTTTCCATAGTGGTTGTCCTAGCTTACATTCCCACCAACAGTGAGTGAGGGTTCCTATTTCTCCATATCCTCACCAACATTTTTTTTTCCATTTGATTTTTTAATGTTTGCTATCCTTACTGGAATAAGGTGGAATCTCATAGTTGTTTTAATTTGCATTTACCTGATGGTTAGGGATGTTGAACATTTTCTTAAGTGTGTGTTTATCATTTGTATTTCCTCCTCTGAGAACTCCCTATTCAGTTCTCTGCCCTACTTTGTGAGTGGGTTGTTGGACTTTTTATTGTTTAGGTTTGTTAATTCTTTGCAGATTCTAGAACTTAGGCCTCTGTCAGTTGTATAGTTGGCAAAAATTTTCTCCCATTCTGTGGGTAGTGTATTGGCTCTGCTTTTTGTTTGTCCGTAAAAAAAAAAAAAAAAAACAACAACAACAACAAAAAACTTTTCAGCTTCATGAGATCCCAATGGTTGAGTGGTTGTTTAAGTTCCTGAGCTACTGGGGTTTTATTCAGGAAGTTTCCGTTGTTCTGTGAAGGATTGATAGAATTCAGCTTAGAAGCCATCTGGTCCTGGACTCTTCTTTTTGGGGAAGTTTTTGATTACTTTTTCAATTTCAATGGGTGTGATAGTTTTCTTTAGGAGATTAATCTGCTCTGAGTTTAATTTAGATAGGACGTGTCAAGGAATTTATCCATTTCTTCCAGATTATCCACTTTTGTGGAGTAGAGGCTTTGGAAGTAAGTCCTAATGATTCTTCCAATTTCACTTATGTCTGCTGTGATCTCTCCTTTTTCATTTCTAATTTTGTTAATTTTTTTTCCCCTTGATCAAATTGGCCAGGGGTTCACCAATCTTATTTTTTGTTTTTCAAGGACCAGCTCTTTGTTTCATTGGTTTTCTTAATTGTTTTCTTAGTTTCCAATTCACTAATTTCTGTTCTAATCTGGATTATTTCTTTCCATCTGGAGCTTTTTGGATTGGATTATTATTGCTTTTCTAATGCCTTTAGATGGATGTTTAGGTTATTGATTTGGGATCTCTCTGTCAATGAAGGCATTTAGTGCTATGAATTTTCCCCTTAGCACTGCCTTCATTGTGTCCCATAAGTTTTGGTACAGTGTATTATCATTGGCAATCAATTCTAGAAGTTTTGAAATTTCTTTTTCTTTTTTTTTTTTATATCCACTACCCATTCATTGTTTAAAAGTGTGTTGTTCAGTCTCCAGGAGTGGATGATGTTCCTGGTGCATCTCTTGTAGCTAATTTCCAGCTTTACAGCATTGTGGTCTGATAATCCTGCAGGAAATTATGTTGATTTTCCTGAATATATGGAGGAAGGTTTTATGGCCCAATGTATGATCTATTTGTGAGAAGGTTCCATGGGCTGTTTAGAAGAATGTGTATTCTGTAGATCTGGGATAGAATGTTCTGTAGATGTCCTTTAGGTCTAGTTGATATATGGTGTTGTTGGGCTCTCTTACGTCCCAGTTGATTTTCTGTTTGGATGATCTATCTATATAGATGATAGTGGAGTATTGACATCCCTGACTATGATGGTATTTGTTGTTATTTCTGTTTTGTTGTCAAGTAGATTTTGTTTTATGAATTGTAGTGCACCTGTGTTTGGTGCATAACAATTGATGATTGTCATATCCTCTTGTTGGATCATTCCCTTCATGAGTAACAAGTGGCCTTCTTTGTCTTTTTTATTACTTTTTGTTTGAAGTCTGATATTAGTATAGCAATGCCTGCTTGTTTCTTATTTATGTTAGCTTGGAATATCATTTTCCACCCTTTCACCCTGAGGAGGTATCTGTCCTTAGTGGTGAGGTGGGTTTCTTGAAGACAGCAGATTGAAGGGTCAAGTTTTCTGATCCACCCTGTTAGCTTATATCTCTTGATGGGTGAATTAAGGCCATTAATGTTGAGGGTAATAACTGTGAGGATTGATTTAATGCCTGCCATGTTGTGGTGCTTTATGGGGTTTGGCATCTTCTTGGACTTTGTAGTTTCTTGAACCTTCTATAGGTTTGGTTATTGTGGCTTGCTTCTTAGAGGCTATTGAGGTTTATTGTTTGACTCTTCTGTGTGGAAAATTCCCTGAAGTACTTTCCATAGGTTTGGCTTTGTGTTCATATAGTTGTAAAGCTGTCTTTTATCATGGAAAGTTTTTCATTTGCCATCTGTTATATGGGATACTTTTGCTGTGTAGAGTAGTTTGGGTTAGAAGCATAAGTTCTTAGACTTTGCAGTGTTCCATTCCATGCCCTTTCAGGGTTTCCATTGGGAAGTCTGAGGTAATTCTGATGGGGTTACCTTATATGCAATGTGTTGTTTCTCTCTTGATGTTTTAGGACTTTCCCTTTGTGTTATTTATTTAGAGTCTTAATAATAATATGTCTTGGATAGTTTCTCCTTTGGTCCAGTCTGTTTGGAGTTCTGTTAGCTTCTTGTATCTTGATGGGACTCTCTTTTGAGAGAGTAGAAAAGTTTTCTTTGATAATTTTGTTGAATAAGTTCTCCATGTCTTTGGTCTGAATTTCTTCCCCTTCTGGTTTGCCCATGATCTGAATGTTGGGACATTTAAGGGTATTTGACAGTACCTGTATATTCTGTTCATAAAATTTTGAATTTTTTAAGTTTTTGGACTCATGAACTGCTTTGTCTGTCTTGTCTTCCATTTCTGAGGTTCTGTCCTCTCCATGACTGACTATTCTTGAAGGTATATAGAGAGATTTGGACTTGTTCCATTTGGTATGTATTTTTTTATTGTCTTTTTCTGTATAGCATACATCCCTCTGTTGAGTAACCGTTTCAGGTAATTTTCTGATTTTCTTAATGCTTCTTGCAATTCATCCTTGTAATTATTTATGTCTTCATTGAGCTTAGCCAGCTTATTATTGAGGTCCTCTTTTTTTTGGCTTTCTTTCAGATCAGTTAACTCTCCTTAGAAGACTTCCTTTTTATTCTTTTATTATGTCCAACCTAGTGAGGACATCATCCATACACTTGTTGGTATTTTGATGATTTTCTGCATGTTCTACCAATTACTTGGCCAAGAGCACATACCTTGTATCTTCATTTTGGGGTTCTGATCCTGTTGTCTCTTCTATGTTTTGATTAGAGACTTCCATTGTGGGATTAGACAACCTTGTTGGGATTCCTTCTATTTAATGTTTGTGTTGTTCTTTTTGCCCTCTGGTCTGCCCTCACAGTGTGGGAATCTTATTTAATTCAGGAGGAAATGTAGTTTACCCTTTAAGTGTCTTCAGTGAGTCTTCCCTTTTATGTTTGATTATATAAGGGTTTGATGGCATGTCTGCCTGTCTGCTCAGGTGGGAGGAGTCCTCAAGGCCCTGGTGGGGTCCTGGAGACCTAGTGACAGGGTGAGGAGAGGATCCTGGAGACTGTACAGTCTTGGAGTCAGGTGGCCAGGCAGGGGGTGGGATAGGATGGCACTGACCATAGGCAGTGGTGAACTGGGGGAGGGAATGGGGCAGCATAGGCCTGGTGTGTATCTGGTGATATGGACCCAATTGCACAGACTTGGTGGTGTGGACCCAGGGATATGGATCCAGTGGTGCAAATCCAGTGGTGCAGACATGGTGGCATGGACCCAGTGGCATGATGGGGTTAGAGGATGGGATGGTGGTACTGATTATGGGGAAAGGGAGGAAAGCCATGGGAGGGAGGGAGGAATGTGAGCCAGTTAGTGTGGAGAATGGTGAAAAGTGCCTGGCCTGGGTCTGCAGAGCCTGTAGGAAGCACAGGAGTAAATCTCATCTGCAGCATAGTGGCTGGCATGGTGGCTGGTGCAGTGGATGGGATGGCTGCTTGAGGAGTTTGGGGGAGGACAGGTGAGCTACTTGAGAACATGGAAATCAGTGGATCCCCTACTATACCCCTCCACACCCTCCTTAAAAATCCACAGATCTTGCCTGTTATTCTCCAAGAGGTGAAGTGTGGTTAGGCAGATGACATACTTACCTAAATATATTTCGCAAAAATATACATTTTACCTGATTTTCCTATCAAGGCAATAACTTCATCACATAATTTTCTTATTGACCCTCTTTCCTTTATTATGTTTTTATTTCTTGAAAGTTTATTAACCCATAAAATATTGGAAGATAAGTAGATAAAACTATCTTAGTGAGAGATTTCAATAACTGGCTCCCTTTATTTAATCAATATATTTGATTAACTTTCTATTTCCCCATAATTTACCATATAATTATACATTTCTGCCACATCTTTTGACTGAGGTCTGTAATCTTAGCTATTCAAGAAAATGAGGCAAGATGACTATGAGTTTAAGGCCAGCATGGGATACTGAGTAAGTTCAAGGCTAACTTCATCAAATTAGTCTCAGTTGCTTTAAAGGTAGATGGGAGAGCTGTTTCTCTGCTAGTGCAATTTCCTAATATACATGTAGAGCTAGGTTTGATGAATTACACAAGTAAAAAAAAAAGAAGAGAATAAAATTGTCCATTTCACTGAAGTTTTCAAATTCTTTATTATAGATCTCTTAATGTAAACAGTAAAAGGAAATATAGTAGATCATTTAAGAAAGGGGTGTTCTAGAATGGTAGAGCATTTGCTTGCTTAGAAAAAATTATTCACAAACATATTGCAGTATATTATAATGAAATTTGTGTTGGTAATTCTTATTTACCAAGATAATTCTTATAGTACAGTGCATACAAACCCTCCTGTGATTTGCAATTTGAATATTTTTTCCTGCAGCTAAGTATAACTTGACATTGCAATAAAGTATATCTGGGATTTAAATTAGATTTGTATGGAAAATTAGAGAATTATGCAGCTATGAATATAAACATTTAATTCCCAATTATATTATGAGGTAGTGTTGCATTAATAAGCCATAAAAATTACCAATATTTGGAATACAGTAGCCATGTGATTATCTCAAAAATTAGGAGAATGAGGAATGGTTATTTCATGAACACCAAAAAAACCCTACTAAATATAGTAAAAATGAAAGAAAACAAAGGCAGGCAGGAAAGTCAACAATATTGAAATATGTTTTGAAAAGTAGTAGTGAAAAATTTTTCATGTGAAATAAATGATAAGAAGAAAAAGAGTAAGAATTACAAACAACAAAACACTCAGTGGTGAAAAAAATAGGTTAACTAAATTTGTTGCTTGTTTTTATTTGTACTGTAAAGAAGTTGGGCCAAAAGATACTTATTACTTATTGAAAATCTGAAATTCTATGACTACATTAAATGATACTGAATCCCAAATACATAAGAGAAAACATATATGAGTCATCTATAGGGCTTTTCAGAGTATTCTGACATTGTGGGTTCAAGAAGTGTGTTTTAGACCAAGAATCTAATGAAATAGGATGAAAGACACTGAAGGATAGGTAGCAGTTATTATCTTGTTGCTGGGATAAAACATCTGTACACAAGCAGCTATAGGATGAAATTATTTATTTCAGGATTATAGTTTGGAGAGGATGTTTATCATGGCAGAGAAAAGTGTAGTAGCTGACTCATAAAAAAACATATATCTGTAGCAAAGAAAGACAGCAGCAAGAGTGAGCAGGATCCGAACACCTCATGCACTAGGCCCACCCCAAGGGACACTTTCTCCAGCAAGGATCCATCACCCAAAGTCTTCATCAGCTGAGCACTAAGCTTAATAACAAACATTTGAGACTGTGGGGGAAGGGACATTTTTACATTCAAACCACCACATTCCACTCCTAGCTCCCCACAGTGTCATGACCATTTTACAAAGTAAAGTGCACTCAGTCCAACTTTAAAAGTCCCATAATCTTTACCAATCCCAATACAGTTCAATTGTCCAAAGCCTTTCTGAGACTCTAGAAAATCTCTTAGTAGTGAGCCTGTCAATAGAGTAAAAATGAATCAATGCACAAACAAACCAGACCAAACTTGAAATCCTGCAGCTCCAAGTTTAGGTTCTGGGACTGTGATGAAGTCCTCTGGCTACAAGAAGCTCACTTCTGCCCCTGCACTGTGCTGCTTACTTTTCAGGAAGATCCACCCAATGCAGAGTGAGCAATTTTCCTTAATGGATGTCTCACAATCCTGGCATCTTTCAAATGAGGGGTTTCCATTGCAATTCATGCAATATCATCACAGGGCTTCTATGAATGGATTTCTACTCTGCCTCACATCTTTGAAACCTTGTGCAATTCGTAACCCAATTTCCTACATGTTTCTTGCTCCCCAAACCAGTACCAGGCAAACTGTACCATCAAATTTATAAATCATTAGTAAAAAATGTTGTGTTTGAGGAACAGGATACTCTTTCAACATTTGTTCCTTAAGCTCCAACCCCCCTCCCTCCTTCAAAAGAATTTTCATTTTTACTTAGGCTCTTAGTTTGAGCCTTCACTGGATTAGGTTTCAACCTCAGGGCATTTCCCACTGTTGTAATGCTGAACATGTGGTGCATCTCTAATGGTGATAATCTCTTTAACAATTGCACATTCAGTGGCCTAAAAAATCCATTCTCTGTTGCTACAACTTTAAACTTGCTTACATTCTTTTTGTTTCCATTTTGTATTGTTCATATCTTTTTGTTCTAAACTTCAACCAAATATACCCATCCATTACTTTAAATTCAAATCTGTTCAAATTATTAAGAAATAGTAAGAGCATGACCAAGCTCTAGTCCAGTCCCAACATGGTCTTTATTCCACCAAATTTCATAAAGGGTGTCTTCATAGTTCATACTTTTCTCGGAATTTCAGTCTTTCAAACTCTCACCAGAATGACCATCAAGCTCTGCTTACAGAATGACAAGGCTTCTATATCCCAAGCCATATTCCTCCTGCAAACAAGTTCCAAAAGATCAAAAACAACATGGTCAGTTTTGTTGCAGCAAAAGGCCCAGTTCTTTATGCCAGTTTTCTGTAGCAGTTACTTTTATATTGCTAAACACTTGACCAGAAGTCTATCAGAGGAAAAGAAATTTTTTAGCATAGAGTTTTGAAGGTAAATTTCATCATGGTCAGGGAAATCATGGCATATGATTCACAAAATCACACATACACAGAAGAGAAATAAAGCACCCAGAGTGAGCTGTCTCTGAAAACCTCATTGGCTAAGCCTTCCCGAAGGGACTCACCTCCTCCAGTAATGTACCACCAAACCAAGGTTCCACTGCCTAGGGGCTAAATAGGAAGCTAAATCACAAACACTTGAGTCAATAGCAGATATCTTACATTAAGACCACTATAGAATACAACCTAGAACATTCTCAAAGCTAGCCTGAGCTTTGTGATAATTTCTCTATATGCAATTCTAATTTATTTATTAGTGACATTGGGGGAAGTTTAATACTTCAATCTGAAGCAATATCATTTGAAGACATTTGGATAATTATCTCAAAATTACCTAGACCTCAACTTGTATCCCTATGGGTTCCCAATGTCCATCTTCCTGACATCGCCTCTCATATACAGGTTGCTGGTCATCTGTCTTGTGCCATTCTGCAGGGAAGCTCACTACCACAAATTGACATCAGAAAATTCCTATCTCCCTCCCTGTAGGACTCAGCTAGCTGTTGAACTATTGAAGCCATAAGTCTTTAACCTCTTAATTTATTCCACCTCTAATTGTCGTCTTCTAAATTAGGAAAGTTTTATCTCCAAAGGTGAGTGTATTGACCCTGAAGGATTTATATCACCTATCTCTTTATACCTTTTGTTAAAAGAAAGCAAATTTCTATGCATTTCCATTTTCCCACATGATAGAACTCTGTGGGTATAAAACCCTAGATTCTAAAATATTCTGAAATATTTCCATGATCTCTAATATCAAAGAGAAAAATGAAATATTTGAGATGAAAGTTTATCAATATTTACTTTCTATTCCCCAAATGGTATACATTTGAGTAGGAAAAACTCTTTACCTATGAAAAATTCATAAGAGAAACTGGCTTAAGTATTATATTTAATCAGTGTAAAAATAATTAGAAACATTGGTTATATACAGATTATTCCAAGTTCTATGTTTTCAGTTTACTACTTACTAAGTACCTAAATTTTTAACCAGATAGCTTTAAAATTCTGACTTATATATAGTTGTGGCTTTCCTTGAACACAAAGCATTCCCAATTAATTTCAGTGGATTAAAATATATTGAAGCAAAAAAAACTTCAATTAAGGGCTGGAGAGATGGCTCAGTGGTTAAGCACTTGCCTGTGAAGCCTAAGGATGCCAGTTTGATGCTTGATTCCCCAGTACCTACGTAAGCCAGATGCACAAGGTGGCACATGCATCTAGAGTTTGTTTACAGCAGCTGGAGGCCCTGGTATGCCCATCCTCCTCTCTCTCTCTCTCTCTCTCTCTGCCTCTTTCTCTCTCTCTATGTCTTTCATATAAATAAATTTTTTAAAAAGCTTCAATTAAATTATTCTAAACATGTAATTAAATAAAGCTTCAATGACTTAGTAATTTGAAAACATAGGCACATACATCATATCTGCAGAATGTAATTAACAAACAGTATTGCTTTTCTATTTAAAAATTTTGTTTATTGAGCATAAACCTAAAATACTTAGAAATAATCTTGCCCAATGAAAATTCTCCTGATGGTTTTACCAAGCCTGCTAGAACAGTATAGTTCATTTCTCTAGAGTTTACCCTAAATTTAGCTAGTCACCATTATGCATCATCAGCTACCTGTGGTAGGTGTTATAAATACAAAGGTAAATGAGACATGCTCCTGATCCTCAGAGAGTGTTCAGTTACTTCAAGATAGTATACAAATTTATATCTCCACAGAAAAGGCACTGAACACGATCATCAGTATGTGCCAGAATAACCTGTTTTATATTATAAAATTGCATGATTATGTTTCTATATGTGAAAATAAAACAAATATGTTTAATAAAACTTAGAAAAAATTTATAAGTGCTAACATTGGATATTACGTGTGGGAAAAAGTTTTTGAGGGAAGCAAAAGATGCTACTTATTTCTGTTTTAATTTCTTATTACTTTGACAAAATGCAGGATGAAAATAACCTAAGGGAGAAAAGATTTGTTTTAGTTCAAAGTTTCAAAGCCCTCAATCTATCATGGAAGGTAAAGGAGGGCATGGCGAAGCAAAACATCTTAGAACACGGTTGCCAGGAATCAGAGAATGAATGTTTATGCTTGCCAGCTTTCTCTTTCCTCCACTTTTATTCCATCTGGGTCCCCAGACATACTCGCTTAGTGAATTCTCTTGTGAAATACTCTCAGAAACACACCCAGGTGTGTGCAGCTTCAACAATTCCAGAAAGGTTTCTACATCCAATAAAGCTGACAATGAAAACGATCAAAACCTCCATGTATTAGGTTATACAGATAGCTCAATCATATTCTTTACTTATATAGACAGGATATATATTTATGCTCACATTAGTCTAATGATTAAACTAAGACGAACACTGCAATAATTTTGTAATTATTTTGCAAATAATTGACAATGCAATAAAAAAGTTCTTATAACAGAGGATAATAGAAGTGGTGTCCTTTATAGGAGGACTCAGTGCTGTGGTGAAACATAAGTACTATTGTTAAATGTGAGCATTTGAATCTTAATTTACATACAGAATCAATTTCTGCATTTTTAGTCTTTTCTTTATGGGGCCATATTTGCTCAATTTGCATATCCTGCATGTAACTGAAGTATCTTAGGCATGCTTAAGTTACAATAAGTAGACTTTTAAACATTTTTAAACATATATATTAAAATGAAATTAAGTGAAATAAAATCAGGCAGTCCAATTATGTAAAGGGATAAATATGTCATGACCAAGTGTGTCCTTCACCCAAAGAAGTAGTTAACATTGTGGAAAATGGAATGTGAAAGGACACACTAGACCTGGTCAAGCATCCTCCTGTTCAGCCCTTGCCTTTAGGAACACATAATGGAGGCCACCACCCAAAGTTGATCTTCCTGACAGATAAAGGAGAAGTTCTAGGAATTGTTAACATAGGCCTTATTGCAAAATGCAGGTGTTTACTATTACCTAAGGAATGGTAAAAGTTTAATGTCAACCTAGTTTTCACTTGAGTTACAAAAATAATCGCAAGTTTTAATGATTGTAGAGAAGCAAGTACTAAAGATATGAACATAAATGAGTGAATTATTATTTCTGCTATGGTCATGTTACTACAGCTGAAAACGAAATTGACAGAGAGTGTGGCTACATTCCGAACAGGTCTATAATTCTAAAGTACAATTAAACAAGTGGCTAAGACTCAACTCTACTTTTCTTGTCCAGAATTATGTTCTAGATAAAAATATGGGAGGATGGATCCAGAGTATTTTGCTATTGTACAATGGAGTGAATCAGACTAAAGTTTCAAACAAAAGTTACAAAAAACTTAGAACTAAGGGGTTGGTGAAATGGTTCAGTTATAGTTCAGTGCCTGTTGCACAAGCATAAGGATCTTAGTTTGTATTCCCAGCACCCACATAAAAGCAGGGTGTGATAGTTATCACAGAGCTGAGGAAACAGAGACAAGTCATCCCTAGGTTTTGGTGCCTAGCTTGTCCAGTCAAATCAGCAACCGCCAGGCTCAGCACAATACCTAAACAGCTGGAGAGTGATAGATGTAGACATTCAACATAGACCTGGTCATCACGTGTATGATCTTCATGTGCACACGCACAATCATGCCCCCACATGTAAACATACATGCAGCTTACAAAATTAGCATACAAAAATCTATAGCCTTCCTATACATCAATAACAAGAAAACAAGCTGAGGAAAAAAATTAGGGAATCAACTCATAAAGAAAAATACCTAGGAATAAACCTAACTAAGGAAGTGAATAACTTTGGTGTGTGTCTCTTTTCTGGGGAGAAGTGATGACAATAGCTTGATCCCCTAGGGAAAGTATCCCCAACAAACTAAAGGCTGATTCAGCCAAAGTTCACTTTGGCCAACTATTGAGTTTATTGGGAGGGTTAATACAGAGCATGGGAAAAAGCTCTCTTAAAGGAACATGAGACCACAAAGCAGGTGCATTCAAAGGTCTCATCCAGACATGGATAATAATCTCCCCATGGCTGGATAGGTGGAACTCCCCTCCCTGGATACTCAACCCTGTGTATACTCTATCCTCCCCTGAAGACACCAAACTGTGCATTACTGTGTACCACTTGCAGAGGGGGAAACTGAGATATCATATGCAGTCCCATTTATTTCTCATAAGGGTGCTAATAGTTGCTTTCTCAGAGGACTGAATAACAAAAACAGACCACTCTAATGGAACATTTAGAAAACTCAAGAGAGATATTAAAAAAGATACAGAAGATGCAGAGTTCCCATGCTCATGGATTGGAAGAGTCAATATTGTGAAAAGGGGTATCTTTTGAAAAGCAATTTATAGATTCAGTGCAATATATATCAACATTCCAACCCCATTTTTAAAGAAATGGAAATAATAGCCTAAATACATGTAGAAGTGATTTAGTGATATGGAGGTCAAAGGGGAAGTATAAGGGCTGAGAGGAAGAGCAGGCAAAGGGGAAGGAAGATGAGGGAAAGAGTTATTCAAAATTGAATATGTGTATTTGTCAAAATGAAAATAAAGAAGTGAAAATAATAAAAAAGAAAAATAAATAAGCATGCAAAATTTTAGAGATACCTGATATTGACCTATGGCCTTTATGTGCATTTATACACACATGAAGGTGCACATGCTAACACATATGTTCACATGCATATTGACACATATATACTCACATATGTTCTATATACACAAAACATACACACACTTGCAAAAGTTATAACTAATAAACTGAAGGAAGAGGCTAAAAATAAGCTATAATTTCAATTCAATCTTTAAAATGCAATAAAGAAACAATACAGATGGAGAGGCCAAACATATTTAAATTTCCTATTTGTGCAAAATGGGTAAACATAGATTTGCATTCACATACACCAACAAATTGATAATTTATTACTCTGGTATCTTTACAAATCTCAGTTTTGTAAAATAGTTGAGCCCCTCATAAACCATTTTTAAGATTTTTTCTTTTATTTTATATTTTATTGTTTTTTTTGAGACAGGGTATAACTATATTGTCCAGGCTGGGAGCAGACTCATGGCAATTCTCCTGCCTCCCAAGTGCTGGGATTACAGGCATGAGCTACCTGGATTCTCTAGATCCTTTTTAGACTTTTTCTATATTCTACCTTCTTTCAAAAAGGAACTTACAAGAAAAGATTGATTCTTTGTGATGGGGGAATATAATTTGTTGTAAAAGTCCACTGTGTTTTTAAATGTTTAGAAATACTATAACTGGAGGAAAGGTAATTTGATATACTAATAATTATGAAATTATCCTAACAGCTGAAAATGGTCTCTGGAGACTATTACTTAAAATCACTTGGGACACTGCAATGAAACAGTAAATTACTGATCTGTAAATGTTGATATGGGGAAATTCGCAGAAGAGGGGGTGGAAAGAGTGTTAGAGCCACAAGTTGGGTCATTATGCACAAAGACATTGCCTCTTCCCCATAACTGTTGGCTACCCCCACAATGCACGACCCACATTCCCCAATGCGGAAGGAAGGGCCTTTTGGAGGGGGGGACTGGGAGGAGGCTATTAAAGGCACCAACATGAATATAAAATTAAAATAAAATAAAGAAAGAAAGAAGTTGATAAATTTAAATCCTGATTTTTATTGCCTGTAAATGTTCTAAACATTCAAACTAAAAGTGCCTTTTTAAAGTTCAAAGCTATCCACATGCTTTTACATTATTTCTGATGGAAAAGAATGGCTCAGGGAATCAGATTAATAACTGTAATGGAGAGTCTAAAATGGTGAGGTATTACTCTTAGATTTGAACCCAAACTGAAAGCAAGCAATATGTGGTGTGCTCTTTATTCTTGGAAGCTAGCAAACATGCTGTGAAAAGCAGGAAGAGCCATATGGAATGTCATAAGACAGGTGTATGGGAAGACAATATCAGAGAGTTCTCAGCTGAAAGCCCACCATTACCATTGAGTATGCAAGGTGAATAAACATTCACCTATGTCATCCCCCAGCTGTCAGGTTTACCATTCTGCAATTTCTACTTCATTAGTGTAATCGTTATTTTCCTTGTGGCTGGGACGAAATACCTGACAGGAAGCAACTTAAAGAAGGAAGTGTTAAGTTTAGCTTGCAGTTCAAAGGGGTACAGTCCATCATGGCAGAGCTGGCTTGGTGGCAGGAGCATGAAGTTGCTGGTCACAATGTGTCCCAACCAGAAAGCTGAAATCCATGAGAGCTGTGGTCTGGCTCACTCTCTTTTTATTCAGTCCAGGACCCTAACACCTGGAATGATGCCACCCACAGTTAGGGGGGACCTTCCCACCTCAATTAACCTAATGTGGAAACTTTTGTACAGGCATCTTAGGGATTAGTCTCCTAGGTGATTCTAGAATATGTCAAGTTGACAGTAATAGCCATCACATTTAGAAAAACAATAGCAATAATCATTCTTAGTTTTGCTTCAAGTCACTAATTTTTGAAGAAGGTTGTGATGCAGGATTTTGCGGTTCAGGAGGGGTCCCACAGAATCTATGAGACCCCAAATTTTGAAATCTGTCCTATCTTTAATAAAGAATTAATAAAGATGGTGTAAAAGGATAAATTATGAATTATTAAGTTTATTGATGGGAAAATCACAAAATTGTGGGGTTTATGAAACACTCATGTGGAAACACTGCATAGTTTATAAGGGTCATTTAAGTGAAATTGAGGTTTTGGGGGAAAGTGGAGTACAGCCACAAGCACATGGACTTAAGAGAAACTGAACCCCCACATGGTAGATTCAAAAACTAGAGGAAAACCATACATGTAATCAAAGAAAGAAGTTACTCTAAACTATAAAGCAGGGAAAAGCAGAAAAGCAAAAGCCACCCAAACCAAGAAATAGTTTTATCCTCTTCTTCCCACTCAGCCTGGCTGGGTGAGTAGGAAGCTGGAATCATGTCTATCCTTGTGGCCCTAGCGAAAAGAGGTAGGCAGGCTAAGCAGAGAAACAGCTGAGCTGAACAGGGGGGACAGGGCAGAGTTCAAGGCAGGAGGAAAGCAGCCTTTACAGGCAAGAGAACAATCCCTGGGCCAGTCCATCCAGGGCTGTCTGGCTACCTAGCTTGTAGCTTGCAAGACAGGGCAGCAGGGGGTGCTGTAGATAGCCTCCATCAAAGTTCAGTTTTTGTAGTGGCATGTGGGGTGACAACTCATGGTTCTCTTTGAGCCTCAATCCCCTACTGAAACTGCCTTTAAAAAGCTACCTTTCTGCTACCCTCCTTCAGTTGGTGTGAAGTAAATTATAACAAGAACATACCTGTGGTTTGAGAAAACATACGTTTTGTGCTAAAGAGTGGTCTTGAAGAGTAAATGAAAATATTTGAGAAATAGTGTTTCTGAAATGCCTTTTAAATGTTGACTGACTGTGTAACTAGTCATATCTTCATCACTTTATCACTTGGAGATGTCTAAAAAGTCATTCTAATCAAGCATATGGTTCTGTGTCAATTTGATTTGTCCTGAACACAATGACCTTTTAGAGCCCTTGCTTTCATAAGACAGTTACTGACACCAACTCTCTTTTAACCAAGACAATTACTTTCTTATTTGTTTAACAGCAACTGAAATTTGCAAGTATAACAACATGAGCAGCTATTTTGATACCACTAATTTTATTTCATTAGGAAACATTGAGTAGATAGATGATCCCAAAGATTCATTCTAATTTTGTATTTCTAGGCATCTCCAAAATTTTTTAGAAACAAGTAGTATTGTACTAAAAAAAAGAAAAAAAAACACTGTACATTGAAATATATTTTAGTTATAAATAAAATGCTTGAGGTAAAGACCCTATGTGGAATGATATTTATTTCATTATTTTGCTTTCATCTGATTTGCCTTCACTTCACAATGTGTGGGGCTGGGAAGATGGCTCAAAGGCTAAAGGAACTCATTATTAAAGTCTGCTAGCCCCTGTTTGGTTCCCAAGCCACCCACATAAAGCAAGACACAAAAACTGGTACACATATTTGAAGCTCATTTGAAAAGGTAAGAGGCTCTGGAACACTCATAAACATATACACTCATGAGCAAATAAATATTTTTAAATAAACAGTGTACAATAAATCTATGATAAAATGCTATGGGGTTTTATGATGTATCGAAGATAGTTTTTATAAATGTGGGATTTGGAAACAATTAAATTATGAAACATTTTTAAAATAAAGTGTGACATAGCTTCTTTGCTTTTGTCCATTTTTGCATGTGTGTTTGCATGAATGTGTACATGTTTATTCATATAGCATGCATGTGTATGTGGGGTGGAGCCTATGGGACCTGATATTTTTCCGGCACTCTGGAGAATCAAACTTGAATTTTTATGCTTGCAAGTCAAGCATTTTACTGACCAAGCTATCTCCATAGCTTGAGTTAGCTTTTTGAAAGTTTAAATCTTGAAAGCTATGCAAGATTTAGAAATGAGAAGCACAGTGATTGTATTATCTAAGGTACTGAATAATGTAGCCACAAGTAAAATGTAGCTATTTATATTTTACTATGATTAAAATGAACATTTTAACTCATCAGTAACAATCCCTTTATTTCAAGTTATAGATAGTCGTATTATTCAAATGGAGCTGCCACATTCAGTATTAGATTGTAAAAGCAAAACCTCCTCATTGCAGAAAATGCTATTGGAGAGCTCTATTCTAAATGTTGGTTCTACTTCTCACTTAATGTGTAAATGCAGCGAAAGAAAAAGTAGGTTAGTGAAGAAATGAATATTGTGTTTTTCCATGATATTTGATACAATGCAATTGAATATTTGACAAATTTAGATGACTTAGTTTTATGATTACATAAAGTATTAAAGAAAATCATGTATTTCGTGTAACATGCTGAAAAACAACTATACTTAAGAGAAACAATAAAAAGGATATGGCAGGAGCTATACAAATATGAGATTGTCTTCCATGAATTGGTGTCACACATGAAGATATACTAGGGTAAATTAGAGGCACTTATGGTAAACCTTAAATAGAATTAGTGATTATTTCCTTTAGACACTAGATTGTGAATATTTGAAACTTGCATGCCAGCCATTCCCAGGTCTTACAATTCAGTGCAAAAAAAGCTTCAGAAAATCACATAGAGATTACAAAATAACTATGTGGCCCTGTTCCACTAAGAGTGTCCTTCATGAGTGTTCAGAACAACAAACACTAATCTTAAAAAAAAATTAAGAGACATCTCCTAGGGTAGGTGCACTTGCTGCAAAGCATGAAGATCTGAGTCAAATCCCTAGCACCCACAAAAATACCACCTGCTAGTGACCCCAGGGCTGAGAGAGACAAAACAAAAGGATCTTCTGCGTCCTTGGTCAGCTAGTCTAACTGAGAAAGGAGGAGCTCCTGGATCAAGGGAGATGCAGTCTCAGGAAGTAAGGGGTAAGGGCAACACAAATATCCAACATCTTCCTCTCTTTGGTCCCTGAATTCATGTATGTAGAATTTCTTTGAAATTAAATTCTGTAATATTTATGCACATATCTGGACTAGAAAACCTAGCTATGCTGTTGATATATTTTAAAAATTTAGTTATTAAAAAACTTTTCGTGCTTTTAATGCAAGTTTGCTAATAAAAACAATACAAAAGGCAATAAGATAGTATTACATCTTCAAAATAATATATGTATGTATGTATATATGTATGTATGTATAAATTTGAGTCTTGGAAGATTGCTGTTCCTAACCAAGATAGATTTTATCTCTGAAAGTTAATTATAGAAAAAAATCACTTGCATTATAGTTCAAAGTATTGAACTGTACCTGCCTTTCAACCTCAAATGGCACTGCCACAAAAGAAATTAAGGGCAAGAATATATATAATTGATTCTTAAAGTTTATGTTCATCATTAAAAAAAAAAAACAGGCTTGGAGTATTTGAATGGCATAGAAAGTATTGAAGAAGGATAGTCTCCTATTTCAAATAGAGTATGTCATGGATTCAGTAAATGTAGTCTTAATTAGCATCCACACAGAATAATTCCCTTTTGTCATCTCCATTTCACTTCCCACAACTGTCTAGTCTTATTTTCAATGTCTAACATTAAAATAAACCTTTAAGGACTAGAGAGATGGCTCAGAGGTTAAAAGCACTTGCTTGAAAAGCCTGACAGTCAGCGTTCAATTCCCTAGTCCACATTTAAAGTGGAGTATACATTCAGTGGTTAGAGACTGTGGCTCACCCACACTCAGTCTGTCTTTTTTTCTAGAATAAATAAATAAAATACTTAATAAAATAAACCTTTAGAATACATGATTTAGAGGAGATGTTTTAAATAGATGAAGAAGATGAAAGACTGAGCTGGACAATTGATCATTGTCAGTGAAAACTTTTATTTCCTGTCAAGAAAATTCTATTCTGCTGAGAACAAGATTTTAAAAGGTGAAGAAGGATAGGCTGCAAAATGCTTCTAAGCTTGGAGTTACCTCTGTCATCAAAACCACTTGTGCTTCTTTTCCTCCAGCAGCTCCTCCAGTTCTGTCTTTCATATTGTTCCCTCCCTTGTCATCCTACCTGCCTTCATCGCTGACATGCCACATTATCACCTCCTTCTGTTGCCCAGCCAGAGAGAAGGACAGCATGGCGCTTCACTAGGACTGGAGAGAAGTACTTTCCAAGGGTTGAAGCAAACTACTTACAATTTTCCAAAAGAATGTTTTCTTCCTCATATTTCTTCTAATTAGCAATTTCTCTTTCTAGAAACCTGCTGACTTTTGAATTCATCCACCTTATTTCTTTCTCATGTTATCAAAGCATGTGGTACAAAAATGGGTGATTATTTTAAAAAATAACCTATGATAGAAATCTTAAACTAGGGATTGTGGGATATTCCTTATATGATTTGAAGAATGAAAGAAAATTAGTCCAAGTTTCCCCATCTATTTTTCTTTTTAAATTTTTGTTTTTTTTTTTTTTAATTTTAAAAAATTTTTAAATTTATTTATTTATTTTTGGAGAGAGAGAGAGACAGAGACAGACAGAGAGGGAGAGGGAGACAGATAGAAATAGGTGCGCCAGCAGTCTCTCAGCTGCTGTGAACGAAATCCAGATGTGTGTGCCCCCTTGTGGGCAAGTGTGGCATTGCACCCTTGCGTCACTTTGCATCTGGCTAAACATGGGATCTGGAGATTGGAACCGCTGGAGATTGGAACCAGCGTTCTTAGGCTTAGCAGGCAGGTGCCTTAACCACTAAGCCATCTCTCCAGCCCAAATTTTTGTTTATTTTAAAAAATATTACTTTATTTATTTGATTGAGTAATGGAGAGGGGGCAACAGGCATGTAAGAGGCTCTTACTGCTGAAAAGAGCTGTAGATACTTGCACCATTTCATACATCTGGATTTACATGTGGCCACTGGGGAATCAAATCCTAGCTCAGGCTTTGTAAGCAAGTGCCTTTAACCACTGAGCCATCTACCCAGTCTCCATATAAAATTATATTAGTAACTGCCCACCTCATCACACCAAATCACATATTAGACTTATCCTTTCATAAACCCTTATTTTTGGGTTCTTTACTTCAAATTTGGTTAACCACAAGGAGTATTTTCCAATAACTCCAGTATATGTCTGAAATCATAAGTAGTACCAAATGTCTGCACATAGATTTTTCTTTGCATATGACCTACAATAATATTTAGTTTATATATTAGGAATAGAAAACAATTACAGTAATAACCAGCAATAAAATATAACAATACACAGTAATAAAAGCTATTTAAAACATTCATTATTTCTAGATTTTTCTACTTAATATTTGCAATTTGCCCTGTATAGCTGAAACACAGAAAAATAGCTCCCAGATGAGAGGTGACTATTGGTTTTTCAGGTTTTCTGTTGTTTATTTTCATTAATCAAATCAAGTTTGAAATCAAATTCATTTGAAAGCTTTCTATTATTGGTTTGAATTGGACATTTCTGGTATGAAGGTAAGGGAGAGTCATTCTTGTTATTTATAAGAAAACTGGAAGTTTCCTGTGAAGCTGGTGGTCTCATAACACCCCATAGCTCACTGAACCCTGTAGTATGCTATGAGTGCTGTGGAAACATTGGTTTCCAGCTATTGGATTTTCTCCTTGAGATGAAATAATGGATCTTCCAGCAACAATGGTAATGAGTTCTGCTAACTCTTTTGTGCCAAGCAGTGCTTTATTTCTAATTCCTTCCTAATTACACAGAGTTCTTCACAGGATGAGCCATCTGGCAATTTCTCTAAAATGCTCAGTGGGATGATGGCAAAAAGTAAGAATACAGCCAATTCCCAGAGAACACAAAGGATGGATGCCTTGAGTGCCATGGCAGATTTTTACATCAATGCCAAGAATCTCTGTATAGATGCCAGGTAGGATATTATCACTGAAATATGATCGAACTCCCCAGGGGCATCGGACTCTGAGTTACTAATTATGCTTTTGCTAATTGAAATCTGCAAATCACATCTTCCTCAAAATTAAAAAAAATCCCATCCCCATCATGTATTGTTCTCCAAAAATAAAATATTGATATTGGCATAGGAAATCCAATGTGGAGTTTCAATAAGTATAATATGCCAATGTATCTATAACTGTAAAATAATGGTTTGAAGCAAGCAAAAAACATGCATTTTCGTTTAATTAACATTTATTACACATAATAATGAGTTTCATTGTGATTTTTTACAATTATTTTAATGTTTTTACAATATAATAACTATATTTTACATAGATTTCTACAAACAAGTTAATGAAACTAATCTATGGTTTTCCAAAACTTCCAAAGCAATATAGACTATACTTCATCCATATCACATAAACACACTAGCAATAAGTACAAAAAATAATTAATGTTTATCTCCAATGAAAATATTGAAACAAGTTGTAATAACTATATGTTGATTCATGTCTAGGAATTTTATTCATTATTCATTTAGAAAATATCTGTTCATGCATTCTGTGTGCCAGAGGATTGAAAGTGCTATGAATATAAAGGATAATAAAATCATGTCATTTCTAGAAAATATCAGAAACTAGTACTGAAACAAGGGTCAAAAAACTATATGTTTGTATTAAATATTTCTACCTGTGGAGAAAAATTGATTCACAATGTACTGAGTTTCTGTAGTCTTAACTAGGTATATATATTAAGCAGGCAATTTTCATTTCACTTTTCAAAATTCACTGACTTAGCTATTGAATGTCTTTAAAACACATTGTACCAGACCCACATTTCTTTGAAACTATACATTATACGTTTATGCTCATTTAATGATATTTAATTAGTATCAATGAATTAAAGTAATTGGGAAGATGAATTACATTTTGTGAAATTATATATTTTCATTTTATGATCACTTTGGGTGAGCTGAGAGTACCAATGTCATGACATATTTGCTCTCTGCTTTCTGTTTTCTCAACCATCACTGAAGAATAGGGGTTAGAGGACATGCTCCCCTGTGATTAGAGGCAGTTGTGGGATCAGTTTTAGCAATTATATTAACAGAGTATACACCTAGGAAAGAGGGACTGTCTTATTATCTCACTTTAGGAATGAGTGCACTTGTTGACTAGCTGTGCATTGTTTGGAATCCCATAACCTCCACATTCCTAACTCAATCACTCCCTCAACCTCAGTGACCTGGGCTCTCAGATTCATAAGTGTGATGATATGTTGCTTGAGATGATATTATTTTAACCAGTTTCCATGTTGTAATTATTTGGCTCATTCAGAAATCTGAATGGTGAGGAATTTCAATAAGAAACCCAGACAGAGTACATAGTATATTATTTAAAGAATTTATTAGCCAAACTTTCACTAGTCAATGGAAACTTCAGGAAGAAAAGAAGCTCAGTATTGGCATAGTTAAGATCCTAATAGGGTACCAATAGAACAGGGACTGACTGTGGATTATGAGTCTCACATGATTTGGACAGGAGGTATTTCCTAATGCAGCCATTTTAGAAATGTATAAGAGAATGAAGGGATTTGCATCAGAAATAGCAGAAAATTAAATGAACATTGTTATATTTGATAGTATGTGTGGAAACAAGAGAATTGACAGCAAGCTTGGAAATAATTCAAGAAATTTTACAGATCTGTTAAAAAATCAGACAGAACAATCATAGCTATTTTTAGTATCATTATTATCATTATTGAAATTGTCCACATCTTCTGATATTTTTCTCTGGGAAAGTAAAGATACACAGGATAATTAGTGAAGAAGTTATTTCAGAAAACCTAGATTTGATTGTGAAGATGATTACATGTTCTTCATTAATCATTTTTCATTTAATACTCTATTCCATAAAATTGCTTGTAATTAATGACATTTAGAAGCAGTTATTCTTGATATATATATATATATATATATATATATATATATATATATATATATATACACATATATATTAGCTATTTTCTCTGCTTTGAAATAATCCATCATGGAAGGATTGCAACACTCATAAAACTAACAAGAAACTCAGAAGATCCAGGAAGCTCCTCCCTAAGACTATATAAATGCTGGGACAAGGAGACTGTCCAGTGGTAGAGCTGCTGGACATTTCACTGGGGACTCAAATGATGTAGTTTTCATTAATTATCACCCCTGCTGAGGATGGGGCTTTTAGTGATGCAGGTTCCCAAGTCACCCATGATCATCTATGTAACCACTATGTAACCTATGTTCCTATAAAAAAACCTCAATCAACACATTGTATCACTGAGCTATCCTTGAATGGGATCATTTTTGTCTGCCATTGCCTTCTCCATCTGTAGTGATTAGAAACAGTAGCATAATTCATATGGCAATAACATAAACACAAAATAATTGTTTCAGTATATGAAAGAAATTCATCTAAACTCAGACACACATGTGAAATACATAAATAACATCTTAATTCTTACCATGATATATGAACTGTAGTATTTCTGGTCAGACATGGTGGTGCTTGCCTTCAATACTAGCACTCAGGCAGCAGAGGTAGGAAAATCCCCATGAGTTTGAGGCCATCCTGAAATAACATAGTGAATTGCAGATCAGCTTGGGCTAGGGCAAGACTTTACCTCAAAAACAACAACAGATTTCCAGGTAAGATGGCAACATAGGACCCACCCCAAACCAGCCCAGGGAGGGATATAACCAAAACCACAACAAAATACACTCTTCTGAAAAGTGCAGGCATATAGGTTTTTCTTAGATACACTGGAGAAGCAGAAGAGACCAAGATCCACGAAAAAAGGAGAAAAAGGGCCAGAATCCCACTGAGAAGCATGTGGCCCTGATCTACAGCAGCCGTGATCCTCAGTGGCCCTGATCCATGGCAGCCCTGATTGTGGCAGCCCTGATCTATGTTATCATGCCCGGCACCAACCACCAGACATGCTCAACAGCAGCAGAGACCAAACAAGAGGACTTTCCAACTTCATCAGCCTCCTTGCAGAGTCAAGAAATCCAAAGAACCATGAGCCTCCAGCATTCAGCCCCTGGTGGAAGCACATCCAGCACAGCTGAACAGAGCCCCAGCTCCACAGCACAACACGGAGGGATCAAGGTGGGCACTCAGCATTGGTAAGATTGGAAACCACACCAAATGGTAACAAGTCCAACTAACAAAAAAAAAAAAAAAAAAAAAAAAAAAAAAACAGGTACATAGGCCTGCCTTGGAAGTGCTTTCAAATATGCTGTATATGAGGGTTGAATATTGCTGCCTTCAATGTTTTCAGATTTATAGGGCCTTTGTCATTATTGGGGGCAGGGTCTGATCCAGATCAAAGCTGACCTGGAAACCAATTCACAACAGAATTCTCTACCTCCTAGCTGATAAGATTAAGGGTGTAGAACAACACACACCCTTAGGGATTATGGCTTTATAAGACTATCTGTGTGTTTCAATCCCCACACTTGTGTACTCTGTGCTGGTTTTTATTGAATGTGTATATTGCCCAGTTGAAGTTTAGAATTTGCCAGTAAAATGTTCCACCCAATCCACTAGAAGACTTGCTTAGCAGGCAAACTCAACACCTAGGATTACTTCTGTTGGATTGGGTTACAAGAGCTACACTTGGCACATTAAACCCATATCCTGAAAGTATATAAAGGTGGATCTCCACATCTAGGAACACTGCAGATAAGTAGAAAACCCAAGCATCAAATCAATTCAGGATGCAAAAGTCATTACACTATAATATAAGAAATGCAAAGATTCAAGACAATGCAATCCCACCAAAAATTATAATTCAATCAGAAATGATAAAAAATGAGACTGTTTTAGATGAAATACCCAACAAAGATTTCAAAAGAATGATTATATCTATACTCAAAGAAATGAAAGGATTCAAAGAAGCATACAAACTCCTGAAAGAGAGCACAGAAAACCAGTTTGATGAAATTAAAAGGTCATTACAGGACATGAGTAAGGAAATAGAAATACTGAAGAAAAACCAGGCTGAAATCCTAGCTCTGAAGAACATAGTCAGTGAAATAAAAAACTCAGTAGAATGGATGAAGGAGTGAACAGAATAGGTACAAATGGGAATTCCAAGATATCTGGGACACTATGAAAAGATCAAACAAAAGAATTCAGAGTATAGTAGAAGGAAAAGAATTTCAAATTAGAAGCTGTTGCAGTCAGGTTTGCATTGCTGGCAGAAATCACCCAGCTAAGAGCAGCTTGTGGAAAAAATGAGGTTTATTTTGGCTTACAGACTCAAGGGGGAAGCTCCATAATGGCACGAAAAACGATGGCATGAGCAAAGGATGGACATCACTGTCTGGTCAACATAAGGTGGACAACAGCAACCGGAGAGTGCACCAAACACTGGCAAGGGGAAGCTGGCTATAATACCCATAAGCCCGCCCCCAACAATACTCTGCCTCCAGGAGGTGTTAATTCCCAAATTGTCATCAGCTGGGAACCTAGCATTCAGAAAGCCCAAGTTTATGGGGGACACCTGAAGCAAACCACCACAGAAGCTTAGAAGGCTTTCTCAACAAAATCATAGAGAAAATTTTAACCAAATGGGAAAGAAATGCCAGTGCAGATACAAGAAGCTTTTAGAACACCAAACAGACAAAATCTAGAAAGATATTCTCCTCAACATATTATAATTAAACTACTAAACACGCAAACCAAAGAAAATATATTGAAAACAGTTAGAGTAAGAGAGAGAGAAAGAGAGAGAGAAAGAGAGATAGAGAGAATGGGCATACCAAGGCCTCCAGCAAACGAACTTCTGAAGCATGCACCACCTTGTATGTCTGGTTTATGTGGGTCCTGGGGAATGGAACTAGAGTCCTTTTGCTTTGCAGGCAAATGCCTTAGATGCTAAGCCATCCCTCCAGCCCTCCTCACACTTTTTGCTAGCCTCCCTGGGCTTTCAGAAATGTATTAAATGTGTTTATGAGTCAGCACATTCTCTCTGGATACTAGAAAAAATTCACTTTACTTGGTAAGATGCCATCCCATCTCATTCTCTTATTCCTCACCTTCCACCCTTGAGGGGTTAAACCTTTAAGGCTCTCTAGAGTTCTTGCCAGAGCTGACTATATCTCCAGGTCTCTCTTATTTGCCTTCCCTTGCTCACTGCTCTCAAGGCACCTGGCTCTGAGTGACTCTTGCAGTGTGCCAAAAGCATCTCAGTGTCTCAAGAATTCTGAGCTTTCTTGTCCCTCTGCCACTCAGATTTATATGACCATTTCATGGCTTTCTCCATGGATTTAAATCAAAACTTTGTCCACCTGTTCCCACTTCAGAAGGATGTTTCTACTCTGTCCATGGTAGCAACCCCTTAAATTTTTTCCACTTAGTCTCCCCCATAATCATTAGGGCCCTTAACTTAGTATATGGGAAAATTATTTATCTCTTTGTTTTCTCTTCCCCACTAGAATGCAAGTGTGTATGGCCAGGGATTTGATATGTCTAGTATATTGCTATGTGTGTAGCAAACTAACAAATAAATAAATAATAAAATGTTTTATATATATATGGAATTTTAGGAAACATAATGTTCAAAGTAAGTGCAACATTTGGGGGAAAACATTTTATAAAATAATTTTGTTTTAATATGCAAATGCTAGAGTATTCTGCACAAAAATTGTTATTGTTAACCAAGTTTGCACTTGTAAGATATGTTACTATGAGTGCAATAACCACAAACATTCTGAAATATATAAGTATTCTTGACAAGTTTCTTATCATTCATGGGATCAGCAACCATTAGGAGATTTTTCTTTTTTTCTTTTCTAACTTTTTATTCTTATTTATTTATGAGACAGAGAATGGTGTGCCAGGGCTTCTAGCCACTGCAAACAAACTCCAGGTGTGAGTGCCACCATATGCATATGGCTTACATGGGTTCTAGGGCATCAAGCCTTGGTCCTTAGGCTGGCTAGAGAGATGGCTTAGCAGTTAAGTTCCTTGACTGCAAACCCAAAGGACCCAGATTTGATTCCCCATTACCCACATAAAGCTAGATGCACAGGATGGTGCATGTATCTGGAGTTTGTTTTCAGTGGCTAAAGACCATGATCCAGTTATTCTCTGTCTTTCTCTGCCTCTTTCTTTTTCTTTCTCTCTCTCTCTCAAATCAATAAATAAGTAAAATATTAAAAATATTTTTATTTGTAAGCAGAGAGAGATAGCGAGAAGACAGACAGACAGAATGGGTGAGCCAGATCTTCCAGGCCCTGCAAACTTCAGACACATGTGTCACTTTGCACATCTGGCTTTATATAGGTAGTGGGGAATGGAACCCTCATTATTAGGCTTTACAGGCAAATGTCTTAAGTGCTGAGTCATCTTTATAGCCCAAGAGATTTTTTTTTTTTATTTAGTGAAATCAAAAGGGATAAATATGTGTTTTGGAAGAGGGACAATATAAAGTATCATGTATACACATATAAAAGTTTCATAATATAACCATAATTTCATACAATTAAACATGGTGGCTCATGCCTGCAATTTCAGTGCCTGTGAGCCTAAGGTCTGAAGATCACTATTTCAAGTTATAAGCCAGACTGGATTACATAGTTAGTTCCAGGCCAGCCTACAGAGGCTACAGAGGGAAAGCTTGGTCTTCATAAAACAAAGAAGGGTTGGTCATGTAACAAGGTTAGTATGGTGTTTCCCTAGCATATACAGTCCCTTGGTTACATCTGCAAACCACATAAACTGGGAGTGGTGGTATACAACTGGGAAAATGGAAGCAAGAGGATCACAAAGTCAAGGTTATTCTCAACTACAAAGGGCATAGCTGAGTATTTGAGGTCAGCCAGAGATACATGAGACTGTCTCAAAATTAATAAATAAAAAGATTTCTATAAGTGATGGATACATATCAAAAAACTTCTACATGAAACTAATTAGACCTTTAATCAGGGCAAATAGTGTTCACCTTCTTGGAAAGTTCACAGCTCATCACCCCTGTTGTTGCAGTCAGGTTCACATTACTGACAGAAATTACCCAACCAAGAGCAGCTTTGGGAGGGGGGGAGGTTAATTTTGGCTTACAGACTCAAGGGGGCACTCCACGATGGTAGGGAAAATGATGGCATGAGCAGAGGGTAGACATCACCCCCTGGCTAACATAAGGTGGACAATAACAACAGAACAGTGTGCCAAACACTGACATGGGGAACTGGCTATAACACCCATAAACTCACCCCTTACAATACACTGCCTCCAAGAGGCATTAATCCCCAAATCTCCATCAGTTGGCAACCTAGCATTCAGAGCAACTAAGTTTATGGGGGACACCTGAATCAAACCACCACATTCCAGCCCTGACCCTCATAAACTAATAATTATACCTGATATAAAATGCAATGCATTCATCCAACTTTAAAAGTCCCCATATTTTTTATTAATCCTAATGATGTTCATACATCCCCATAGTCCAAGATCTTTTAACTGAGGCATAACACAAAAAAACCCTCAAAAACACAGAGAATAAACATTCACTCTGGAAAAGATGGCATTGGGCATAGCAAAGAAATATTCAACCAATACAAGATTTTAACAGGACAAACATCAAACTCTATAGCACTTAGTCTAGCAACTCTAGCCAGTGACAAGTCTTCATGTCCCATAATTCTAACCAGCAACAAGTCTCTGAAGTTCTAATTCTGTTCCTCCAGCTAGGCTACTCACAGTCAGGGAAAAATGCATCTGGGGCCGGCAGCTTTCCTTAGCGGCTCTCTCATGGTCCGTGCATCTCCACTGGGTCTTCACTGCAACCCAGGGCTCATCCTCATGGCTCCATTGTGTCTCCATGTGGGCATCAAGCAAACCTGCTTCACACTGCCCATGGCCATTTCCAAGACACAAGACCGCATTTCAACCTCTCTTTCTTACAAATGACCCTCTCTTTCTTACATTTCTTACACTCCACAATACCAGGTAGGGTGCCAATTTCTTAATTCAGCAGGGGAATATAGCAGACTTTGAAGAACAGGACGCTCCTTGAGCACTTAGGCCCCTTCAAAGGAGTCTACATTCTTCCTATTGTCCCTAACGCAGGTCAGCTGGCCCAATCTCAATGGTTGTAATCTCTAATACAATTATAGCTGAATGGGCAGCAGTTTTGGCCCAAAGATTTCTTTATATGCCATATTTCTCTGCACACACCAGTCCATTTCTATTCAGTGCAACACTGCACTCAGGACACAGGTATAACAGCAAGCCTCTCACACAAACTGCTTTTAGCCCAGTCCAGGAAAAGCTCTTTCTTACCCTCATAAGCCAAACCTCACTGTCCTTAGCTCTCACTGCATTCAGGTCTTTCGACTCTGTCTAGAATAGTCCATCAAGCTGTACTTATAGCACTGCAAGGCTTCTCTTAAGCCAAGGTTTAAAATTAATCCACATTCCTCTTGAATATCAATTCCAAAAGGACAAGCAGTCAAGTGTCTAGCAGCAAATGACCCCACTTCTGGTACCACCATTACTGTTGCAGTCAGGTTCACATTGCTGGCAGAAATCACACGACCAAGATCAGATTGTAGGCAAAAAAAAAGGTTTATTTTGGCTTACAGACTTGAGGGGAAGCTCCATGATGGCAGAGGAAAATGTGAGCAGAGTGTGGACATCACCCCCTGGCCAACATAAGGTGAACAATAGCAACAGGAGAGTGTGCCAAACACTAGCAAGGGGGAGCTGACTATAACACCCATAATCCTGCCCCCACAATACACTGCCTCCTGGAAGTGTTAATTCCCAAATCTCCATCAGCTGGGAAATTAGCATTTAGAACACCTAAGTTTATGGGGGACACCTGAATTGAACCACCACACCTGTACAAAGGCTTTCTTTGTACCTTTAAAGTGGAGTTATTCCTATGCTCAGATATTTATAAAGATGTGTTCCACCCACATGACATTTTCAAATAAAGTAACACACAGAGTGATATTTAACTGCATGGAGCTGTCACAAGCACCACAGGGGTACTTCAGCCTGGCTAACATCCAGCACATGTCAGCAACACACCTTAATCATTCTCACAGCCTGAGATGCCCTTGGATGTTTACAGAATGCCTTCTGTGGAGGGTGTAACCACTTGCCACCGTCCATCCTAGCAAATGAAAATCACTGTTCAGTGAAGATAACATGTGAATGAATATATCTTTTGGCAGTTTTAATTAAGCCTATAATTATTATTCTCACATGCATTTACTAGCATTACTTCAGTCACCCAATGACTATTAAGACTTTCTACTCTATTAGCCAAAAATAATACAAAAAAAAAAAAAAAAAAAAGCTAAAGGCAAACAAAATCCCAAAACAACAAAACAAAATAATTGTAGTCTTACTGGAGATGACAGATAGCAAAGTACAGAGGTTCTTGTCCTACAGCTGTGACTAAAAGCTTTCAAAGTTTCTGTTATCTCCAATCCAATCAGTACATTTTACAGTTTATACTCATTTTAATAATCTTCAAATCCCAAAAGCCATCATGAAGTAAATTCAAGATAGTAGTAATCACAATGGTTCTGTGTTTGGTGTCTGATTTGATAAAATACACAGATGAAATCAAAAAATTGACTTTGAAGTGAGGTTAATTATAGATTAATTTATACACAAAATTCTCTCTTTTGAAGGATACAATTCCATTAATTTTAATACATATGCATAGACATGTAACTGCAAAGTGAATCAAGATATGGAAAATATGTCCTTAAGTCCCTGACATTTTCTCCTGATTCTTGACAATCAATGTCCAAAGTCCAGCTGCTGGTAAACCCTCACCCATTTCTTTTGCTGGCCTAGAATTTCCTATTCTAGAAGGTTCTGTAAATGTAATCATTCATGATGTTTTTGCTTCTGGCTTCTTTTACTTAGTCGTAGGGAACTGAGAGCCATGTTACTGCTCTTAATGCTTCATTCCCTTTTTATCTCAAGTATTTCCTCTTTATCACAGTGGACCTAAGAAATTGCTAAAGAATGTTTTAGAGTAGCTAGACAGTGTTACTTTTCCATAACAATATGTAAGATAATGTATAGGTCCACAGTCTGGATAGAACTTGATCTTATTTTTGATTCATTTTACCATTCTATTTGGGTATATTTTGGCTCTCATACTGTGGTTTAAACATACATTTTATAAAATTTTAATATTAAAAAAGCTCATCTTAGGTCTGGGGAAATGGCTTAGCAGTTAAGGAGTTTGTCTGTGAAGCCTAAGGACCCAGGATCTATTCCCCAGGACCCACGTAAGCCAGAAGCACAAGGGGCACATGTGTCTGGGGTTCATTTGCAGTGGCTAGAGGACCTGCTGTGCCCATTTGCTCTTTCTCTCTGCCTCTTCCTTTCTTTCTCTCCAATAAATAAATAAAGTATTTATTTAAAAACTCAGTTAACTTTCTTTGTTGCTTATTCTCTGTATTCCAGTGATTTCCAATTATGTGGTAATACCAAGTTCACAGAGAAATAACCACATTTTCTTCTGTAAGAGAGATAGTTTGAGCTTACATTCTGATTTATTTATTATTTCAAGTCATTTTAATATGTTGTCTGGTCATAGTCACAATTATTAATTTCTTATGAACCACCACTACTTTTTGTACAAGTTGTTGCAAAGATGTCTTTACAGAATTTATTTGTCTTGCCATTTTATAAATTTATTTTTATTGAGAACTTTAATGTATGAGAATACTATAATTTGATCATACACCTATGCTCTTGGGGATATTACGATATTTTCAGAAGTATAAAATAATACCATGGTTCTCACACTTTTTGTTTTACTTGAAATAGTTTTATGGGGGGGAGGTTGGTTGTTTATTTATTTTTTGTTTTGTTTTTCCAGATAGGGTCTCTCTCTAGCCCAGGCTGACCTGGAATTCACTATGTAGTGTCAGGCTGGCCTCAAACTCATGGCAATCCACCTATCTCTGAAATAGTTATTTTTAACAGAAATGTGTGATTCAAGTTAAAGTAATTAGTTTATTGCCAATATTTTAAGTGAGTTACAAAATATGTTAAATAATTCTATTTTAAGTTCTTGGATAATGTTGATGTGTGTAATACATCAATTCAAGGTACATAATAACTTTCAAGAGTATAAAGAGGTCTGGAGTAAAATAAGAATAATTATTCTACATTAATAAAAAAGCATGATCTCAAAGGAAACTTACAGGGCATTTTGTGACAGTCAGCAGACACATCTGACAAGCAAACAGGAGTCATTATCAGCAGCAAACATCACCAATTCATTCCAACAACACCCAGCTCTGGCAAAGCACTTCTACCTGACTCCATACTTAAAAATTTTACAACGTCAAATCAAAAACTTTGTTCTTTTTAAGTTCAGCTGCTTTTTTTCAGTTGAATACATGCATGGTTCCAGATGTAGATTCCTATTGATGAATTAAAATGCCTTCTTGGTTATAAAGTATCCAGAATGAAATGTCTCATTATGTGTCATAATTCCAATTTCAGAGTGTGAGATTGTGCACTCTGTTGTCATGAGAGTTCTATGATCACATTCCTGTGGTAGCTGACTAACACCCACCTTCAACTGCAATTTTCATTTGTTCTGTTTCCAGGACTGTGGTTCCTACTGTGACTGTGTCTACTAGAGATTTGAAGGGTTATTGTATTACTCAACTTATCATTTCTGGGACAAAATACCTGGCAAAAAATCAATTTAAGGAGGAAGTGTTTATTTCAGCTTATATTTCCAGGTTACAGTCCATCATGGAAGGCATGATGGCCAGAGCTGAGGTAACTTGTCACATTCAGCTCAGCAAAGAAGCAGCAGAGAGAGATGAATGCTGCTGCTCAGCCATCCCTCACCTATGTGTAGAATCCAGGACTCCAGCCCATGAAATAGGGCTTCCCATAGTTAAAGTGAATCTTCCATGTAAACCATCACAGTTATGTTGACATGTAGCATTCAAATAAATCCTCTGTTAATTTTCAAATATCTCAGCACATCTCTCTGATTAGGCCTCTAGGTGTTCACAGGCTCCTTCAGATCCCACACATTTCCTCAAAATGGAAAGAAGAAACTCTTAGATCCCTCTATCCACCAGCAGACTATGTGTTTCTAGAAGTGTGGTTCCAGAATCTGATGGGAATGTTTTGGATGCTAATCCCCACACCATCCCTATCCTCCATGTGTGATATTATTGTGGGACAAAGTCTAGAGAACCAGCAGTCTGGAACGAATAGATATTCTCCTAGCCACTTTCCCTGTTCCTGTGATAAAAAATACATGAAACAGGGCTGGAGAGATGGTTTAGTGGTGAAGGCACTTGCCTGCAAAAACTTAAGGACTCATGTTTGACTCTCCAGGTCCCATGTAAGCCAGTCACACAGTGACACAAGCTTGCAAGGTCTCACATATGCACAAGGGGCCTAAACATCTGGAGTAGCTGGAGGCCCTCGAGGACCAATTCTCTCTCTTTCTCTCTCTCTCACCCATTAAAAAAAAAAAAAAAAACTAAATAAAAATACATGAAAATGCAATTTAAGTAAGGAAGGATTTATTTTGATTCATGATTTAAGTGCATTCATCATGGTGGGGAATAATTGGAGAACGTCATGACAGCTCATAACTTTGGCAGTGGGCACATCAGATTGCTTGCTCATGTTTTATTGTTGTTGTTTGCTTGATTTGTTTTTAAACATTTTATTTTATTTTTACACATTTATTTGAGAGAGAAAGAGGCAAATGAGTGTGTGTGTGTGTGTGTGTGTGTGTGTGTGTAAAGATAGGGAAAGAGAGGAAAGAATGGGTCACACCAGGGGTCCATCCAATGCTAAAAGAGCTCCAGATGCATGTGCCACCTTGTGCATCTGGCTAACATGGGTCCTGGGAAATTGAACCTGGTTACTTTGGCTCTGCAGGTATGGGCCTTAAGTGCCATTTCTCCAGCCCTGCTTGCTCAGGTTTTGATAGATCAGCAAACAAGAGAGCACAGGTCTGAACTGGGGCCAGGATGTAAAATATAACCATGAATTCTCAGCAATCCACCCTGTCCAGTTAAGCCCTGTCTTCTAAAGATTCCACAAACTGGGCTGGAGAGATGGCTCAGCAGTTAAAGGTGCTTGTATCCAAAGCTTGTGAGCCATAGTTTGATTCCTCAGTACCAACATAAAGCCAGATGCTTAAAGTGGCACATGTCTGGAGTTTGTTTGCAGTGGCAGGAGGTCTTGATGTGCCATGCTCTCCCCTCCTCTCTCTCTCTCTCTCTCTCTCTCTCTCTGCTTCTTCTTCTGACTCTTTCTGTCTCACATAAATAAATAAAATTAAAATATGGACACCATAGTTGACTATATTTTTAAAAAAGGATTCCACAAACTCTCAAAACATTGCCATCATCATGGATACATACAAGCATATGAGAAACATTTCATACTTAAAAATAGCACATGTTTTTAAAGCAATCTTTCTACACTATCCATCATAATCAAATGATAAAAACCTATCATCTATATCCTTGTTGAACTGTGATCTCCTGTACTCATTATCACTATAGCATATAGAGATTAACTAATTTTATCATGAATAGCATTCACACTCTCTTATTTTTATTTATTGCATTTTCCATCATATGTTCTGAAAATAAACAGACAAGTCAGAATTCATTCAAGAATTATATAATATATATTTATATAAAATAAATATACATTATAGATATTAATATGTTACATAATACATAGCATGCATTATGTAACATATACTTTGTATATATTTATATATAATTTATAAAACATATAATTATATATATAATTTTATATACTTCTATAATCTGAGAAAACATTTCCTCATACTTCAAGAATATATATCATACTGGGCTGGAGAGATAGCTTAGTGGTTAAGGCACTTGCCTATGAAGCTTAAGCCCAGGTTCCATTCCCCAGTACCCACATAAACCGGATGCACAAGATGGTGCATGCAACTGAAGTTTTTTTGCAGTGGCTGGAGGTTCTGGCATGCCCATATTCATTCATTCATTCATTCTCTCTCTCTCTGTGTCTGTCTCTTTCTCCCTTTTTCCCTCAAATAAATAAAAATAAAAATATTTTAACAAGAGACCATATCATACCAAATAATAACATATTAGAAATAGTTACATTAATGTAAAGAAGAAAATATGGATGTTTTAATATTCTTTGTACTATTATCTAGGCTTTCTATAGGAACTACAGTTCTAGAATATATTCTGAGACATAGAAATAAAAGAATTATAACCATCTGAATATAAGACTCAATTTTATATATCACTGGATAATTGCATCATTTCCATATGTTGTTTATTGAAGATCATATTGAAATGAACATAGGAGTGAAGATAACTGTTCAAGAGAAAAAGATTTCCCACAGACACACACTCAAAAAGGACTCCCAGGACTGGAGAGATGACTCAATGTTTAAGGCACTTGCCTGCAAAGCCTAATGTCCCAAGTTTGATTCACTAGTACTCATGTAAAGCAAGATGCACAAAGTAATGCATGCATCTGGAGTTCATCTGCAGTGGCTAGAGGCTCTGGCACACCCATTCTCTCTGTCTCTCCTCTCTACCTCTTTGTCCTTGCAAAATAATAAATAAATATTTAAAAAGGAAATCCATATAACCAGATCATACAGATCAAATAATAATTTTGAAATGGCTCTACTAATCTTCATTCACCATTAGCAATATTAAGTGCTTTCTTTTCTTCACATCCTCACCAACACTTGTTACCTCTGGAATTTGGGTAACTGCCATTGTAAACAGGTATGAGTTGTTCCAGTTATGTAAAAATCCCAGGAAAAAAATTGCATAATTCTCTCTCTCTCTCTCTCTCTCTCTCTCTCTCTCTCTCTCTCTCTCACACACACACACACACACACACACACACACACACTCGGAAAAATAACATCATCCACCACTTTTTCTTCTAATGGTGCCTTGAATTAGGGGTACTCAGCTTCCGGAACTCAGTAATTCATGTCTTTTTCTTTTATCCCTATTGTCTATGTTATTTTGTTATAATAGTAAGAAACCATTAAGGTTTCATAATTCAATAGTAGCTTTAGGGAAGAGAAACTGAGTCTCTTCTCAAAAAGAACATATTTCTTAAGCCTACCAAAGATATAATTGCCTCCCAAAGATCTCATCTCCAAATAATATTACATGGAGAAAGTAAGGTTTCACCATATTAACTTCAGGATAACAAAAAACTTTCAGACCATAGCACATAGATTCGATGTGCTCTGGCCCTTCAACCTAATGCTGGACTACGTGGGAAAAATTGAGTTATTTTTAAAATTCAGACAAATTTGTCTGACTTGATAGCATGCAACTGAAAGCCTCCTATAAGAGGTAAACAATTCAACAGTAACATTGTGAATGACAGCAGTTTAAATTGGTGTGACTTCTTTGAGATTATTATCATTACTATCATAATATTGCTGTTCATCTCAATTCCCTTGAAATATATAGTATATTAAATAGTGAAGCTCAAATGATCCCAACAGGGCTCAGGGAAATTCGCAGAAGAGGGGGCAGAAAGAGTGTACACACAGAGACTTTGCCTATCCCCATAATGCATGACCCACATTCTCCAATGATGAGGGTCCCTTTGGAGGGGGGAGGACAGGGAGGAGGCTACTGGAGTCACCAACATGAATGTAAAATTAGTATAATATAAATAATTAATAAAAAAGAAAAGTCTGATAAAAAAAAATGAGACCTTGTTAGAAATGTAAATAAATAAATAAAAAACACAAAAAAGCATAAAAGATCACATAGGTTCTGACACAATAATAGTGAGAAATGGTACTACTCCACTTACATATTTAGAAATGTCTTCCAAACTAAAATTAGGCAAAGTCAGTACAAAGTTAAATTATATCATAGGCCAGCTGGATTTAATAGCTAGCTACAGAATGTTCCAGCCATGACACAGATAATGTGTATTCTGCTTGGAAGCATGTGGAAGCTTCTCCAAAATTGTCACAAAGTAAGCCTTAACAAATACAAAAAATGAGGTAATTACATGTGTACTGTTAGACCACACTAGAATAATATTAGAAATCAATAGCAAGAGAAACTTCAGTAATTGGACACATACCTTTGATGAATACACTATTAAGTGAACAGTGGATAATTGAAGAAATCAAGAAAGAAATAAAAATATTCTCAGAGTTAATGAAATGATAAAACAACCTACCATATTCTCTGATACAATTATGGTGGTCCTAAGGGGAAAGTTTATGGCCACAAGTGCTCACATTAAATATCTAGAGGAACCTCAAATAAATAATCTAGAGAAAGAACCTAAGATGCTAGAAAACTACAGCCAATCCCAATTCCAGTACATGGCAAGAAATAATACCAATTAGGAGAAAAGTCAATTAAATGGAGACTTAAAGGATGATATAAAACCAAACAAAAGAGAAAAAAAGTTGTTTCTTTGAAAAACTTAACAGGATGGATAAACTCTGGTCAGACTAATCAAAGAAGAAAAACTCAAATAAATAAAATTAGAGACAAAAGGAGTTTTTACCACAGACTTCTTTGGAATACAAAATATCATTAGTTAATGCTATAAATGGCATATTCCAAACTGCTGGAAAAAAAAACTCAATGAAATAAATTTTTAAATATAAATGACTTACTCTATTGGTTACCTTCTCAGACAAAATATGTGACAAAAATCAATGTAAGGATTTATTGCATCTTATACTTTTGCCTTAAAGTCCATCATGGCAGGGAAGACATGCCTTCAGCAGCTTGAAGTTGAGCTATTCATACTAGGTACACAATGGGGAAACAGAGACTGCTCTAGTTCAACGAGCTGTATTTTATATAGTCTAAGACACTACCCACAGTTAAAGTGGGTGTTTGCACCTCAACTAACCCAATCACTGGCACTACCCAGGTAAACGTAATATAGGATAATACCTCACAGTTGATCCTATGTCCTGCCAAGTTGACAATATAAACCATTCCAAGCCTATCCTTGTCATCTTGATATCTAAAATAACAATTTTAAAGCCATAACCTTGCATCTCTTGTCTTCATAGGCTAATGACCATCTCATAATGTAAAATGCATTCAGTACATTTCTAAACGTCTTTAGCAGTACCATGCTTATTCAAAAGTATAAGGACAGAGTGTCTTCTGAAACTCAGGCAATCTCTTAACAGTGAGTTCCTATAACATCAAATAAAGAATTAGATCCATCCATCATGACTTGGCACAAAGTAAACATTCCCACTCTAAAAGGAAACTATGAGGTCATAGGGAGGAATTATCAGACTAAAGTAAGATTGAAACCCAACAGAGTAACTGCAAATCTTGCATCTCCAAGTCTGGCATCTGGGACTCTTAATAAGGTCGCCTGTGCTCACATAGGCTTGGGTAGTTCTACCCCTTCAGCTGTTATGCCTATAGCTCTCTCATGGGCTGAATCTGCAGAGTCACCAGCATTTCTTGGCAGATGTTCCATAGTCCTAACACCTCTGCTATTATGGAGTCTCCATTGTAGCATAGGGTTCCTCTTTGCAGCTTCACACAGTGGCCTTTCATGGCCTTCATGCAGGGACTATGACTTTATTTCACATTGTGTAGACTCAATGACTCTCTGTAACCATAGTGAAATATTCCTTGAACCACCGTGCATGGTGACACACACCTTTAATCCCAATACTTGGAAAGCAGAGGTAGGAGGATTGCCATGAGTTCAAGGCTACCCTGAGACTACATAGTGAATTCCAGATTAGCCTGGGATAGAGTGAGACCCTACCTCAAAAAATCTGAATTTCCACTTTGAGGCATTTTGAATGGTCTTCTATTTCTATCGCCATCTCTCTGGAGCTGATGATTGTCAGGCTAGAGTGAGAGCAGCATTCAGGTTTACTTGACCACTTCCTCTCTAATGTCTCATGAGCCTGGTAGATTTAATGGAGGTGAGTCATATCGGGCTGGGAAGTTGGCTATTTTTTATGGCTTCTAATCTGATCTTTATTCAAGTATATTTCTTTTATTCTAATTTTTAAAAAAATGTTGCAAATATGAGAAAGCATTTGCAAATTCTGTATTTTTTACAAATTTCAATCTAATTAAACTTTAATTATTGCATTTGTGATAATTTATGACTTCAAAAACACTTTTTGTTTTCTTAGAATGATACCAAGGCACATTTCATTTGAATGCAGTGTGTACCATTCTAAAATATCCACATTTCCTTAAAAGTGTGTGAGCAGCCACATATATGGACAGTAATGGCAAAATATATTTATACTCTTAAAACTTTTAAATCTGACTTGTATTTTAAAAACTACAGAAAATAATTGTGCTTTTGTCAGCTTAACTCCATGAATATGCCCTGACCTCTATTTTTGCTTTAGTGATTGACTTCAATTAAAAAAAAAATTCTTTACACTATATAGTTAATATAATGCTATGCCAGATTTTTAATGATAAAGGCCCATTTTGAACATTGCTTTCTATGCATATTTGAGAACCAGCAAAGGTAAGCAGACTGTATCCCAAAAGCACTTAGTGTTTTATTTTAATGTGTTAATCCTTTTATTTTTAGTTATCTACAATGTATACATAGCCATGATAGTACCATGGGAATTGTGGGTCTTGCATTGTGGGGGTAGCCATCAGTTATAGGGGTGAGGCAATGTCTCTGTGCATAATGACCCAACTTATGGCTCTAACAATCTTTTCACCCCCTCTTCCATGAATTTCCCTAAGCCATGTTGGGTTCATTTTAGGTCTATTTCAGTGACAAGGTCATGGGAGTCTCAGTGTCTCTGGATAACTGATTTGGTAGTAGTTGAGTGTTCTCTATGTCTATCTCCTTCACCCCTGTGCTGATACCAGGTTCACCAAGAAAGCAGCAATCTTGCTCATTTCCCGAATTATTCTATGACTTCAGCTGGTGCCCTGGTGAGGTGCGATGGGCTGATTCTCTCCACAAGTTCTGTGTGCATCTGAAAAAAGAAGCAAATTTTCCAACAGAGAGTGAGGACAGTGCAAGATACATGGATAACCATTACTGTTTTAGAGAGAATTAAATAGGTGTAGGCCCACTTGTATCCTACTATTAGTGGGATCTTGATATTGGAGAGTGAACTCATTTATTAGATATGGTTCTTACTTATTTCCCAGTTCTAGGTATGGGTTCTGTTCCACTGAGCAGATCCGTTAGCCAAATCAAGAGCAGTTGGTAACCCACCATGACTGTGTGGCACAATTGCAATTGAGGGAGCATCATGTTAGGTTGATTGCTTCTGAGTAGTTTAGACCACGAGTTGCTTTAGACAGGTGTTGGTCATTTTCCCCTATCTGACACTAGACAAGCTAGCTGTCTGGGGACTGACTCTCTTCCAGATTCTAGCCAGGTCTGTCCATGTTCCATCCAAACAGCATATGGAGTCTTCAGCAGTAGGGTCTTACCATTAACCTTTGGTGGGTCAGTAAGTACTCTGATAGAAATCTGTCTTCTTTTGGCAAACCTTGTAGGTCTCACTGATCAACAGCTCATTATGGATGTTAATCACATGGTGGTACTGGGAGTAACAAGTCAGTGTCAAGGGAAAAGAAGGAAGAAAAATATAGGTAATATGAAAGAGAGAAGAGGGAGTGATAAGGAGGAACAAGAGAATGTTGAGGTTAGTCTTCATCACACCCTCTCCAGGCCCCTGTGATTCAGGTGTTGTCTCTAAGAATGTGATGAAGGTTTGGCCTTTTAGTATGTCTTTCAGGATATAGGATTTTATGGGACCATTTCCAATTGGGTCCAGTTTTTTGTCTCCCCTGCATATGGTTTTCTAGTTTGTCCATCACCATTGCTGAAGATTCTGTCTTTGTTCCAGTCTACATTGTTTGGGTCTTTGTCCAATATCAAGTAGCTGTAGTTACTTGATCCAAAGTCTGGGTCCTTGATTCTGTTTCATTGGTCTATAATCCTGTTTTTATGCCAGTATCATGTTTTTATTACTATGGCTTTGTATGGCTTTGGTTCAGGTATGGTGATGCCTCCAGAGGTATTTCTTTTGCTGAGGATATGCATGGATATCCGAGGCCTCCTGCCATTCCATATGAATTTTGAGATCATGTTTTCTATCTCTGTGAAGAAAGCTGTTGGGATTTTTGATTGGTATTGCATTAAATCTGTATATTGGTTTTGGCAAGATTGCCATTTTCACAATGTTAATTCTATCTTTCCAAGAGCATGGGAGATCTTTCCATTTTCTCAAGTCCTCCTCAATTTCTTTCTTGAGTGTTTTTATGTTTTCATTGTAAAGGTCTTTCACCCCCTTGGTTAATATTATTACAAGGTATTTTAATTTGTTTTTGATCCTATTGAAAATGGGACAATGTCACTTATTTCTTTCTCTGTATCTTTGTCTTTTGCATATAGAAAGGCTACTGATTTTTGTGCATTGATTTTGTATCCTGCTACTTTACTGAAGGAGTTAATAACTTTAAAGAGTTTTGAGATGGAGGTTCTTGGGTCACTTATGTATAGAATCTTGTCACCTGCAAATAAAGTGAACTTATCTTCTTGCTTTCCAATTTGTATCCCTTATATTTCTTTCTCCTGTCTTATTTCTAGTACTATGTTGAAGAGCAGAGGTGAGAGTGGACACTCCTGTCTTGTTCCTGATCTCAGTGGGAATTCCTACAGTCTCTACCCATTAAGTAATATTTGGGCTTTAGGATCTTTATATACATAGCCTTTATTATATTGTGATATAGACTGTCCATTCCTTTTCTCTCCAATGTTTTGATCATGAAGTGACATTGCATTTTGTCAAAGGCCTTTTCTGCATCTATTGAAATGATCAGGTGGTTCTTGTGTTTAAGCTTATTTATGTGGTATACTACATTGACAGATTTCCATATGTTGAACCATCCCCGCATTCCTGGGATGAAGCCTATTTGATCAAAGTGGATAATGCTTTTGATGTGCTGTTGAATTCAGTTTGTAAGGATTTTGTTCAGGATCTTTGCATCTAAGTTCATCAGGGAAATAGGCCTGTAGTTTTCCTTTCTTGTGGCATCTCTGCCTGGTTTTGGTATTAGGGTGATAATGGCTTCATAGAAGAAGTTGTGGAGCTTTCTCTGTTCTCTGATTCTGTAGAACAATCTGAGAATAATTGGTTTCAATTTTTCCATGGAGGTTTGATAGAATTCAGCTGAGAAGCCATCTGGTCCTGGACTCTTCATTTTAGGGAGGTTTTTGATTACCCTTTCAATCTCGATGGTTGTGATGGGTTTGTTAAGTAGATTAATCTGCTCTATGTTTAGCTTTGGTAGGAGGTATGTGTCCAGGAATTCATCCATTTCCTCCATATTATCCAGTTTTGTGGAGTAGAGGTTTTTGAAGTAAAAGTCCTGATGATTCTCCCAATTTCATTTATGTCTATTGTTATCTCTCCTTTTTCATTTCTAATTTTGTTAATTTGAAGCATCTCTTTTTTCAAGTTGGCCAGGAGTTTACTAATCTTGTTTATATTTTCAAAGAACCAGCTCTTTGATCGATTCTTTAAATTGTTTTCTTAGTTTCCAATTCAATACTTTTTCCATTTATCTTAATTATTTATTTCTGTTGGAGCCTTTTGGGTTGGATACTTCTTGTTTTTCCAATGCTTTTAAGTGTATGGTTAGGTTATTGATTTAGGAACTCTCTGTCTTTGTTATGAGGCCATTTAGCGCAATGAATTTTCCTCTGAGGATTGCCTTCATTGTGTCCCATAAATTTTGGTACATTGTGTTCTCATTGTCATTCATTTCTAGAAAATGTGAAATTTCATTTTTTATTTCATTTCCTATCCATTTATTGTTTAAGAGTGCGTTGTTGAATTTCCAGGAGCTGGTTAGATTCCTGGCACATCTTTTGTTGTTAATTTCTAACAATACTGCATTGTGATTTGATATCATTCAGGAAATTAATTCAATCCTCCAAAATATATGGAGGAGGGCTTTAGTACCTAAATATCAACTTACATAATAAAATATTTAACATTTTATTAGTCAAGTCTACCTCATTATGCTAAGGGACAAATTTCTCTCCAATCAATCAGACACTATGTGTCTTTTAACATTAAAAAGTAGTAAAATCTTTAATAAATCATGTTGAATTTTTATGAGGTTTACCATAAAAGTTTCATAGATTACTATTTACCTAATAATCAAGCTCTTCCTGGACTATAGTGTGGTATGATATATGGTATGTATATCAATGAGTCTATATATTTATCTCCCATGGTTAATTTACTAAACATAAATGCTTTCAGACAATTTTTATAATAATTTATTTTTTATTAATATTATTCTAATTTTACATCCATAATGATGACTCCATTATCCTCCTCCCTGTCCTCCCTCTTCCAAAGGGACCCTCATCAATGGGGAATGTTGGTCATGTATTGTGGGAGTAGTCAAGAGTTTGGGAGATAGCCCAAGTCTCTGTGCATAATGACCCAACTTGTGGCTCTAACATTCTTTCTGCCCCCTCTTTTTTCCCTGAGCCACATTGAGATCATTTTAGTTCTACTTCAGTGATGAGGTTTTGGGAGCCTCTGTGTCTCTGGATATCTGGCTTAGTAGGAGTTGGATGTTCTCTGTGTTTACCTCCTTCAGCCTTTTTCTGGTGTTCTGATCACCAAGAACGCAGTACTCTTGCCCTTCCCCAGCATTACTCTATGGTTTCAGCTGGGGCCCTGGTGAGGTGTGATTGGCTGATCCTCCCTTCAGGTTCACTGTCCATCTGAAAAAGATAAGCAAATTCTCCAAGGGAGAGAGAAGTTAGTACTAGATAGATGGGATGGCTATAGATATTTTGGAGGGAATTTTATGTGTAGGCCCTCTTCTAGCCCACATTTGGTGGTATCTTGATCTTGGAGACTGAGCTCATTTTTTGTACATGTTTTTGATTTATTTTCCAGTTCCAGCAATGAGCTCCATTCCACTGAGTGGATCTAATAGCCAAATCAAGAGCAGTTGGTTACCCACCATGGCTGTGTGCCACTACTGCACTTGTTTGAGCATTACATCAAGTTGTTTCCTGTTGGGTAGCTTAGATTGTGAGATGTTTGGACATATGTCAGCCATTTTCCCCCAGTTGCTTGTGTAGCACCCTCTGGTACTAGACTAGCAAACTGTCTGGGGACTGACCCTCTTCCAGATTCTGACCAGGTCTCTCCATGTTTTGTCTCACACACATATGCTCTCTTCTACAGTAGGGTCTTATCCTTGACCTTTGGTGGGTCATCAAGAACTCTGACAGAAATCTGTCTTTTTTGGGAAACCTTGTAGGTGTCTCAGATCAACAGCTCATTTTGAATGTTAACCCCGTGCTGGTACTGGGAGTTATAAGTCAGAGCCTAGGAAGGTGAAGGAAGAAAAGATAGATAATATAAAAGAGAAAGTGAGTATAGAGAGGAGAGGGAGATAGAGAGAGAGAAGAGAGAGAGAAGCAGGAAAAGATTAAGGTTGGTCTTCATGATGTTCTCTCCAGTTTCCTGTGGTTCAGATATCCCCTCTGAGGGCCTGAAAAATTTTACAACCTTATTGTTAGGCCTCATTGATGATATTCTCAATGTTCATTTTTTTAATTCATGATGGTATCTTTGTCTTTATTTCTATAACACATGCATCTTCCATTAGCAAAATAAGACATTTATGTGTTAAAAATCTAACAAATCTGGCACAAAATAAAGAGGCACAGTTCATGATCAGGGATTACTTGAAAACTTGTGAAATTTTCTGGTCTTTTGAAAAGAAAGCCTAATATTTTTGTTTTAATATGAAAACATAAAGGTAAAATCTACAACAACAGTACTTTAGTGTGTGAGAGGAGATTAAAATAACCAAATTACACACACACACACACACACAGATATATATATATATATATATATATATATATATATATATATATACCAAATATTATATATATATATATATAATATATATATAAACCAAAATAAAAACAATAAGAACTTAGATGTGGGAAGCACATATGAAAATGATATCATTGTCCAGAATACTATGATATGAATCATGTGTTCTCAAAAGGTGTCATTAGTATTTTTTTCTGTCTTGATCATCATTTGAAATTAATGATAAAACAGCAAGTGCTTTATTAATGCATTCTGGTAATGTATATTTACCCAGAGAGTGTTGTGCAGAGCAACAAAAAATGACAAGTCTTATTGTTGAGTGGGTTGTATATTTTACTAGGAGAAAATATTCATAAGTAACTTAGCCATAGAGCCAACTGTCATCACTGTTTTACAAGATGTATTGAATACTGAAGGGAATATGAAGAAGGAAGACAAGGTGCCTACGTGGTATGATCAAGAAGAAATCACAAAGGAATCACAAAAAGGTCATGCTGGAGCTGGAGAGATGGCTTAGCAGTTAAATGCTTGCCTGTGAAGCCTAAGGACCCCAGTTTGAGGCTTGATTCCCTAGGACCCACATAAGCCAGATGCACAAAGTGGTACATGCATCTGGAGTTTGTTTGTGGTGGCTGGAGGCCCTGGCACACCCATTCTCTATATCTATCTGCCTCTTTCTCTCTGTGTCTGTCTGTCACTCTCAAATAAACAAAATAAATTTTTAAAAAATTTTAAAAATTCATGCTGAGGAAAGTCTAGAAGGATAAGAGAATTTTAGCACTCATAGTTCTAAGAGTAAAAGAACCTCAGAAAGATCAAAAATACCTTGGACCAAAACCTTAAAGGAGATATATATCCAAGTAATGATAAGACATCTGCTTTTCAATACAATGGAAAGCTTGAACTCTTAATGAGGAACTTAGCTGAAAATGTCATATCATAGTTAGAGTTTCACAATATTTGGATACCAGATTGAGGTTTCTGTGTGAATTTTATAGAATACAGTTTTACTTCACTTCAGTGTGTGTGTGTGTGTGTGTGTGTGTGTATGTGTGTGTGTTACTACAACTGGTTAATTAAGCTGTAATAGCTGTCACACATTGAAAAAGTGACATTTAAAGCTTTCAGAATTGTATTATCATGTATTCACTAAAGTAAAACGTGCAATAGGTTTTATGTGTATGTATCCAAAAGCATAATAAATGGAAAATAATAACAAAAGCCCATTATGCAAATAATCTCAGACAGAATACTTCCTTAGTGCTTATGGATGAAAGGCTTATGAGGGTATAATCAGATAATGACATAAGACACTGTGAACATCTGTACCTTCCTTAAACTATAATCATCTTAAATGAAGAGGATACATTCTGACAAGTGTGTTGTTCCTTTATTTCAGTATCGTGTGGACATCATAGTGTTGTGGTGGTCTATTTTCATTGTCAACGTGACTGGTTTTAGAGTCACCATAGAAACACACATGGGGATGTGCCTATGAAGATGTTTCCAAAAGGTATTAACTGAGGTGGGAAGAGCCACCCTGAGTGTGAGTGGTCCTGTCCAGTTGGCTGGGTCAGATTGGAGTTCCCTTTCTGCACTGCTCTGTCACAGGTCCAACAGTTATAGGATTGATCAGCTGTCACTCTATCTCAGACACTAGCTACACAGGTGAGAATATACTTTGAAAGTAGCATTGGATGACTATTTGTAGGCCCAAGTAGTAGTTACTTTTCTCTTTGCTTCAACAACATGTCTAGCAAAAGCAACTTAAAGAAGGAATTTATTTATGCCCTTGCTCAAGGGTATAAGGCATCATCCTGAAGAAGTCATAGCAACAGTAGCCTGAGGCAACCAGTCATACTGTGTCCCCATTTAGGAAGCAAACAGCAATGAATACTGGTGTTTAGCTTTTTCCTTTTCATACAGTTCAAGACTCCAGCCCTTAGGACTATGCCACTCTCAGTTAGGGTATGTTTTCCCATCTCAATTAGCCAAATTTAGAATCTCTGTCATAGATATGCTTAGAAGTTTGTTTACATTATGATTTAAAATCCCATCAAGTTGACAAAATTAATACCAAAGAATGGGTGATAATTCTTTAGGAACTTTCAGAAATTATAAATTAGTGAAAGGAATTTTGTAATGCAACCAAATGACCTTGTAATATGAGTGCATTGAGGCACCAGTTGAGGTTAAAGGAATTGCTACAGTTTGGATCTGAAACACCTTACAAAAACCTATATGATAAAATGTTTCTCTCCTAGAGCAAGGCTTCATAAGAGGCCAGTCCTTTAAGCAGGTATTTAGGACATTGGGGTCTGCCTTTGAAGAGTATCATAGGATTTCTTTTTTCTTTTGGTCCCCAACCATGATGTGAATAGTTTTTCTTTGTCACACATTCCTGCCATCATGTACAAAATCCAAATATACCCCAAAGCAATAAGGCCAATAATCCATGGACTTGGACATCACAAAGTATGAATCCCCAAAGCTTTTGTATTTGTAAGTGAATTATTTCAGGTATTTTCTATTGTGATGGGAAGCTATCACAGAAGGAGTTGTGATTGCTAATGTGGAGAACCAGGAGAATACAAGAAAAAATTTAAGAGATATCCCCATGTGTTCTGCTGTTTACTTACATTAACTTATTTTTACACAACTTCTGAGACTCCAACTTTTTAATTTGGGGTAACAAAAAACTCAGAAGGGGTAAAATGAATTAAAAAATGTAGCATGTGTCCCTAAAGATAAAGGCATTTAGTCATAGTATGCACATGAGAACTTTAAATGTTATTCATAAAAAGCCATTACTAGAAAGATGTACATATTAAATCCTGCTCAATTCAAAGACAGAAACATATCAGCACTGTTAAGGTAAATTTAATTAAAGCTGTGGGAAATCACTCATGTTAGAGATTATATAATTCATTTCAGTGTCCCTAGTCACAAGTATTTTAGGGTAATTCTATAGCGCATTTTCAGAAAAGTATTTTCATGATTATAAGACTGAAATTCTGTTTTAAATAATCCTTTCTATTTATATTTTGTTATAAAAAAGAAAAGCCTTATAAAATTTTAAAAAATATTTTATTTTTTTATTTTCAAGAAGAGAGAGAGAATGAGCATGTGTGCACCAGGGCCTTTAGCCACTGCAAATGAATTCCAGATGCATGCACCACTTTCTGCATCGGGCTTTATGGGGAATAGAACTGGGGTCATTAGGCATTGCAGGCAAGAACCTTAACTTCTGAGCCATGTCTCCAGGCCCAAGAGTCTTATTTTAAACAAATGTCATACCAGATAAATTTTCCATCGCTTATTATAGTGTCCGAAATTAATTTTTATATTACCAGATTATGGGGTGATAAGAAAAGCACTTTAGTTTTGATTTATACTAAGAGCAATAAAATTGAAGAGTAATATCTTTGATGGTAATTTATAAGATGTATAGTTAATAGGATAGACAGGCAGTGTGAGAGTGAGTTATATGGGCCTGGGATATAGCTGATTCAGCAAAATGCTTTCCTAAGAGAATGAAGATTTAAGTTCAATCCCCCAAACCCACATAAAAAATAAAATGAAAAAGCTGAATGAGGTGGAGCAATTTTGTGAACACAGTTCTGGGAAGGTGGAGGCAGGAAGAGCCTTAGTCTAATTTACAAGCTCCGAGACAATGAGAGACCCTGTCTCAAAATGTGGAGAAAGGCACTTTGAGAAATGACACCTGAGGTTGTCTTCTGGCCTCCACATGCAGCCACACAAAAATGTAGGCACACATATACAACACATGTGCACCTGTGCAGGAGTGCATGCATGCACATGTGTGTACGTGCTCATGTGGGCACACAAGCACACACACACACACAGAGTGGTGTAAAATCCACACTAGTTAAGAATTTCTTGGCATTATCAAGTTTACAATTTAGTTTCAACTTTTCTTCCACTTTTAATAACTCCAGAGAACACTCTGAATCACTGACAGTATATGAAAATGTTGAAATGGGGATTCAGAGGATTTTTATGTCCTAGGAGATAACACTGTTTGCCACTCAAATGTGAGGACTATTTTAAACAGTAGTATATGTGTGCATGGGTTGCTTTATAGTAGAAAAAAAAAGTTCCTCCTAAACACTCAGGTTTGTCCTCATATGTTGGAGACTTGTTTGGAAGGGGATGGGTTATGGAAAATGATGCGACCTTTTAAAGGTGGGTCCCAGTAGGAGTTCCTATATCCTCTGAAGGGATTGTGTAATCCCAGCCCTCTTTCTGGCTTCTTTTTAAAAAATTTTTGTATGCAAATTACAAATTTTATTTTATTACAGAAATAAAAATAAAAGCTATATTATTGAGCTCCAATCAATGCTGTTAGCTTTTTGGAATATTCTCTTCTGGTGCTTGTTATACTTTGCCTGTTTTACAAAAAAAAAAAAATTTTTATCTTAAAATGAAAACTAATAAGAACATTTTCAGGTTTATGTACATTTCTGTTGAGTAGACACCATAATTTGCTATAGTTCAATATTCTGATTAAAATTTCCTCTTCTAAACAAAGACTTAAAATGCCTCCTTATAGTAAATTCCTACAAATGGCATTGCTTTAGTTTATAAACACATCTTTTACATGAATATTTGGTGTGTGTGCATATGTGTACGGGTTTGCATTCACTTCCACAATGAGCTGTTGATCCGAGACACCTACAAGGTTTCCCAAAAAAGACAGACTTCTGTCAGAGTCCTTGATGACCCACTAAAGGTTAATGGTAAGACCCTACTGTCAAAGACAGCATATGTGTGTGAGACCAAACACGGAGAGACCTGGCCAGAATCTGGAAGAGGATCAGTCCCCAGACAGTTAGCTAGTCTAGTACCAGAAGGTGCTACATGAGCAACTGGGGGAAAAGGTCCGACATCGGTCCAAGTAACTTGCAGTCTAAGATACCCAACAAGAAACAACCTGACTGTAATACTCAAACAAGTGCAGTAGTGGCAAACAGCCATGGTGAGTAACCAACTGCTCTTGATTTGGCTAATAGATCCTCTCAGTGGAATGGAACTCATTGCTGGAACTGGGAAATAAGTCAAACCCAGGTACAAAAAATGAGCTCAGTCTCCAAGATCAAGATACCACCAAATGTGGGCTAGAAGAGAGCCAACGCATAAAAAATTCCCTCCAAAACATATATGGTCATCCCTTCTATCTAGTACTAACTTCTCTCTCCTTTGGAGAATTTTGCTTATCTTTTTTCAGATGGACAACGAACTAATCACACCTCACCAGGGCCCCAGCTGAAACCATAGAACAATGCAGGGGAAGGGCAAGAATACAGCGTTCATGGTGATCATGACACCAGAAAAAGGCTGAAGGAGATAAACACAGAGAACATCAACTCCAACTAAGCCAGATATCCAGAGACACAGAGGCTCCCAAAACCTTATCACTGAAGCAGAACTAAAATGACCCCAGTGTGGCTCAGGGAAATTTGTGGAAGAGGGGGCGGAAAGATTGTTAGAGTCACAAGTTGGGGCATTATGCACAGAGACTAGGGCCTATCCACCAGAACTCTTGACTACCCCCACAATGCATGACCCACATTCCCCATTGATGAGGGTCCCTTTGGAAGAGGGAGGACAGGGAGGAGGACAATGGAACCAATACTATGAATGTAAAATCAGAATAATATAAATAAAAATATACATAAATAAAAAAGAAAATGCCATAATGATGCCTAAAACTGTGGATGCTAACTTAAATAAATAAATAATTAATTAATTAAATAAAGTAAAAATTAAGAAAAGAAAAAAATCTGAAAAAATAAATAAAAAACAAAGTGAACAGCAATTGAGGAAATCACCTGATTGTGATTTCTGGTCTCCATACACATTAGCACACACATGAATGCAAACCCATACACATATGCACACACACCAAATATTCTTTCTGGCTTATTGCATTGAGATGTCACCCTTCCTCAGCATGTGTACCAGAGCTGATGTTGTGCTGTTTGTAATCTGAGCCTCCAAAACCAGAATTAAATAAAACCCTTGCTATTCCTACCTGTTTCAGTTATTTCTTTATAGCCACAAAACCAGACTCTTATACTTTAAGTTGAGCCAGGTCTGAAAAAAGACATCTACATATCTAATTCTGTAAAAGAATTGAGATAATATTAATACCACAGAGTCTTTGTAAAAATGAAGAAAGTACAGTAATCATTGAAAATATACTAATATCCTCCTAGAAAATGAGTGCTTTCATCCCACTATATGAAATTAAAAAGGAAGGCTAAAATATGGCAATAAACAGTGAATCTTTAATTATATTTATTATTTATGTGTAATTATTATTTCAAAATGGAAATATAAAATAAAACAGAGTAACTGTTCTAAAACCCAAGACAGTGATGATGCTTTTGAGAGACAGTGATCAACCTCATAACCATTGGGTCTTTAGTGAATTTTGAATTTTCCAGAAGAGTAAGCAGGCACAGAATGAAGCAGAAAACAAGTTCCATTTACATATAGTTATTAATCAAGTGCAAATGTCCAGCATATCTCATTTCTGGGTGTTTATTCCACATATTAGAAGTGAGTGTGTTGAAGAGAAGTCTATCTTCATGGGCTCATTGCAGAGCACTTCACAGGAGCCAACTGAAAGAATCACTTGTGCCTATTGATGGTTAAATAAATAAAGATGCTGTGGTAAGTCACTCAAATGAATACCAGTCAGCTTTCAAAAGTAAGCAAATTCAGCAGCTTGCAGGAACAAAACTGCAAGTAGAGAACATTATTTTAAGTAAAATAAGCCAAATACACACAGATAAATAACACATATTAATAAAAAGCAAAATAAAATGGTAGTCAGCATGACAGTGTGGTGAATTTCAATAAAATCCAACAACATCCCCTTAGAATAAGATTTTACCTTTATAGTTTACCTAGTACAAAAAATAAAATTTGGCCTGGAGAGATGGTTTAGCAGTTAAGGTGCTTGTCTATGAAGCCTACGAACTTGGGTTTAATTCCCCAGTACCCATGTAAGCCAGATGCACAAGATGGCACATGTGTCTGGAACTCATTTGCAGTGGCTAGAGGCTCTGGCATGCCAATTCTCTCTCTTATAAATAAATAAATGAATGAATAAATAAATAAATAAATAAATAAGTAAATATTTTAAAAGGAACAGTTAAATTTTAAAAATCATAAAATTTAAGCGTGAAAAGTCTGAAGCCATGAGCATTACTTGCACTGTATTCCACATGTCTACATGAAGCCTGGGTGAGATTACACACTGTGGGTGCTCGGAGCTGGCCGTAGTACTATTATGACTTGAGATAGATCAGGCAAAACCTGAGTGATGAGCAAAAAAGGGCACGTTTAATTAGCATTCATTTTCTCACAGGAAGCCAGCATATGTAGATTAAGCTTACTAACATATAGCTCTTAGAAATAATTTATTGTTCAATAGTTTTATTCAATTCATTATGGTAAAATATCAGAATTTACTTCTTCATTTTTGCTCTTTTTGCATGTATGTATGTATGGTATTTATGTGCATGCATATATGAGTGTAACTGTGTGTGTGTGTGTGTGTGTGTGTGTGTGTGTGTGTGTGTTTGCATGTGGGATATGGGCATATTCCTGTAAGTGTATGCATATGCATGTGGACACCAGAGGCCCATCATCAGTTATTTTCCTCAGTTACTTTCCACCATATTCTTTGAGGTAAGGTCTCTAACTTTGTTTAGAGACCACTATGCTTGCACTTTACATGGATTTTGGGAACACCAACTCCGGTCTTCTTGCTTGCATGACACCCACTGAACCATCCCCTGATGTGTTTCTGATGTGTCTGTGTATTGTATCAGTGCCACTAAGCTACAGCTATGCTTTTCAGATCTCCTTCCTTGTGTGGTGTGGTTAGGGGTGACCACAGAGATTGAGAAAGGAACAGCAACCCCTCCATTTTGCAGGAGAAACTTCCTTAGACTGTGCTAGTGGGTGGCACACATGACATGGACAGTCCATCCTTAAGCTCCTCCGCCTCTCACTGGGTGTCCTCATCAGTGTCAATACTCTCACTTTGAATATGAGGAGTTGGAGCTTGAAAATATTTTAACAACTGTTTTTCACTCATCCTGTTCATAATGACAGAAATATTTGGAGCCCAAAGTCCCTACTGTCAAAGACTATATTCTTCAAATTGAATTTCTGATTTTTTACAATTTGCTTATTTCTTAAATTTCTTTAATAATTCAGCCTTTCCTTTGGAAGGAATGTGTACATTTTAATTTTTTGCCATGCCTACATTTGCTTACAGACTTATAAATCCTATTAAAGGGTATACATGATAATTAAGAAGAAATTGTTTTGTTGCTAGTGATTTCAAGGAATACACAGAATTTGCTTAGTATAGCAGCCTTAGAAAGGTTTTCTTCCACAGTGATAAAATCTGACAGGAATGTTTTTGACTGACTTTTTAAAAAAATGAAAAAAGCATAGAGATATTAGTTGAAGATTCTGGCTCTTAAATTTGTAGTAGGAATCTTGATAGAACAAAGAATCTCTTACAGCACTCCCTTGTATGAGCCAATTTGGCAGTGTGACAGCAACCACCTCTCCCATGACATGACATCTCCTTGCTTGCCAATCATTTATACTGCAGTGTAGAGGAGAGATGCATTTTGAGTGCAGTGCCAATTTAAACTAGGTTGCCCACTGCTCTCAAGAAGCACATTTACGAGTGCAATCTGTTCATTAGTACATCCAGAGAAGAAGCAAAGCTTGGCTTTCTCAACAAGTTATGATGGTCTGATTTGGTGGAAGAAAATGTCCCTTTATTACTCTTTCTATATTTCCAAATTAAGAAATATCTACTAAGTAATGTAATGTAGCATTACTTTGGAGAACATATCTGAATGCAGTTTCTCAGGAGGATGCTGTTTTGACAAAAAATGTGATATTAATTTTGAGGCTTCAAATGATTCAGGGCAAAAGCTGAAACCCATGGTTAATTAAATCAGTGAAGACATAAAGATCAAGCATGAATGAGTAGTGATAAATTTGTCTCACAGTGAAACAATGTGTAGCTATTAACTATGATGAAAACAGTCTTATGAATGCTTCTTAGATAATAATTCCAATTCTCAATAAAATAATTCAACATGCCTCCCTGAAATAGCCATCCCTTTAATTTAAAACTGTGAAATTCAGAAGGCAGTGAAGCAAAAAAGCTTGTTTTGTCACCTTTTACCTCTTTCTTTGTAGCATATGTGTGTGGGTGGGAAGGTGTGTGTATGTATGTGTGTGTGTGCACTTGTGTGCATGTGTGTATGCATGCATCAAATGTGCTTAACCAAAAAGGTGGAATGGTTATTATTTTAGAACTGGAGTTGGATTGGGACAAAAGATATTCATGTTATGTTAAAATCTTGCAACTCTGGAGATCATAAAGACTTAACTAAAATATAATCTACAAGACTGGCTGAGCATGGAAATTTAATATGCCTTTTACACTGCCAGGGATGCTCCCCTCATCCCTTACACCAAATCTCAGCTCAAGAGCAACATCAGACCCACTTTCCCCAGAGACTACTAGTTTGAGATCACTGTCTTAATTATGTGGTATTTCCTTACATTTTAACTTAGATGTTAAGATTGTTTATAACAAAAATGATAAACCTTTATAGGGGAGGTTTTGCTTTTGCTTCAGTGTGTGTACTGAGAAATCATTAGGTGTTCATAAATGAAAATTGAAAGTATATGGATAAATTACCCATAACTCATGGCATAACCTACCCTAGAATACACTTTTAGCCATAATTATAAGCAAAGAACAAATGATGCTAGAATACATGGTACCATTTCCCAAAGCAGAAAGAAAAAGGCTTTAAGCTTTAAAAACTTTAAAGTTATATCTTGACAATAAATAAAATGAGGAAAATTTATGATAGAATAAATCAATATGTGGCATGCCATAAAATTACAGGAGGTGGTGACTCAGACTTCCCTTTCTTTACAAAAGACAAGAAAGGTAAATAGTGAGATTGAGGAAGAGAGAAGACAAGAGAGAGAGAAAAGTTGGAGGAATAGCCAAAAAAGCAGCATAAACTGACCCAGTTGTCTCAATTGAATATGGGCACAAACTGTTGCTGCCATTAAAGACTTGACTTCCTTTTATAACTCTATCCAACAGTTGTTAGGAGATTGATGAACCATGAAGAAGAAGGGAAAAGATGAAATTAAAATAATGATGTCTTCCTCATGATGTTGTTATAAGAATGAAGTTCAAGTCCCTGACATATTTTCTAGTAAGGAGCTCATAAAAAATACAGATCATGATGAGACTTTGGGGGTTTCTCACAATGAATGATAGCTATCATTTTCATAATTGTTTATATTTTTTAAATTTTTTCAATTTATTGTTTGCTTTGAGAAGCTAGGATGAATCAAAACTGTGCCTTTATGAATTACTCTGAAGCCACAAATCATTGATCAATAATTATAATTATTTAAGCAAAATCATTGAAAATGTCTAAACAATTTGATCAGCAGAGACAAAAGTAAGCAAAGAGGCTCCACATTGAAAAGTGAAAAAAAAATATATGCACACAATGTTTATAGATAGTTCAAATAATAATGACAGGAAAATTATTGTTTTCTCCTTTTTATAAGCTTACACTATAAATATATGTGGTTTTTCTGTTTATTTTAAAGTCTTTGGGTTTGTTTTATTTTCAGGGAAGGAGAAGATACAAATAACTCAATAGTATATTTGCTAAATAACAGTATGGTTTACATGCTTGACACTGAAATAAAGATTTTCTGGTTCACTAGTTTGGGCAGTCAAATAGAGATCATTGAAACATATTGAAAATAGGAGGAGGTTTTCATATTCTCTACAGATTATTACTATACAACAATAAGTACGGATTAAATTTGGTTGAGGGCTACAGAGATGGCTTTCACAGTTAAAGTGCTTGCCTGAAAAGCCTAAGGACCCATGATTGATCACTCTTTATATTCAATGTAAGCCAGACATGCAAAGGTAACACAAATGCAAGGTCGCACATGCCTACTAGGTAGTGCAAGCATCTGGGGTTCAATTGCAGTGACTGAGGCCCTAGTGTGTGCAATTTTTTTCTCTCTCTCTCATTCTCTCTAAAATAATTGGTTGAAAGTAAATGAAATAATTAGTAGAAAGTAATTTTTCATTAACTGTGGATGATGTTGATTATTATAACTGACTCAATCTGCAAAAGATGCTGGCCATTCACTTAATTTAGACAGGATCTAGTTAAAGATAGGAGGTAAACTTAATGTTTAAATGCTAACTTCCTTCTTAACATTTACTTATTTATATATTTGGAAGCAAAGAAAAAGAAAGAGACAGAGAATAATGGAGAGAAGGCATAGGAAAGCCAAGGCCTCTTGCCACTGAAAACAAACTTCTGATGCATGTGCCACTTTGTACATATGGCATTACATGGGTACTAGGGAATTGAACCTGGGTCATCAGGCTTTGCAAGCATGTGCCTTTAACCACTGAGCAATCTCTCCAGCTTTCTAAATATATATAATAGGAAAACTAAATTTTATACCAAAGACAGTATAAAGAAAGTAATTAAAATACACAGAGAAAATATTTAAAGTTAAGATAACTGAATATCCTAGAAAGATTTGAATTTCTAATTTGCAATTTTAAGAAAATAGTTTCATTGTGGAATCATTTAAATTAACAAAACTTAAAGACATGGTCAAGAGGCTTAAATTTGATGGCCATTTTTTGTTAAATGTTTTCTATCTTCAGTACATAATTAATAGAGAGCTTTGTGATATTTAAGGCCATACCCTTTCACACTGAATAGTCTTATTAAATGAGCAGTCAGCATTTGTGTGTACATTAAGACAGAGTTGCTTAGAATGAGGATATTGACATCTTCTTCAGAAGTAAGCCAGCTTCACTCTTTGCCCTAAATGTAAACAAGCATCTAGAAGAAGATACATCAATCCCAAGGTAGAAAGTATTTAATCCAACATTTTCACCCTTTGAACAATTCAAATCAAAAGAGCTCATTGAAGAAGAAAATTCCCAGCAAGCATTCCAAATATAGTTTATGCTATATCTCTTTCACTTTACCACTAGGAAACTGAAAATAATTTGCCCTATACAGGTAAGAAATTGAATACCTATTGTTCTGCTCTTATTTTATTCTCCTAGATTCTCATTCACCCCTTCCATTTTTTTAAACTATTTAATTTGTTTGTTTGCTTATTTGAGAGAGAGGGTGTAAAAGACAAAGACACAGAAAAAGAAGCAGAGAAAACAGGCATGCCAGGGCCTCCTGCCACTGCAAACAAACTCCAGATATATCCACCACTGGATACATCTGGTTTTATATGTGGGAACTGGGGAATTAAACCTAGGCTGTGAGGCTTTGAAAGCAGGTGCATTTTTAAGCACCTAGCCATCTCTCCAGCCCCATCCATTTTTTAAAATATACTTTATTTATTTATTTATTTATTTATTTATTTATTTATTTATTTATTTATTTAGAGAGAGAGAGAGAGAGAAAGAGGAAAGAGAGAAAGAATAAATGGGCATGCCAGGGCATCCAGCCATTGCATGGGAACTCCAGACACATGTGCCCCCTTGTGCATCTGGCTTATGTGGGTCCTGGGGAATCAAACTGGGGTCCTTATCTTCACAGGCAAACGACTTAACCATTAAGCCATTTTCCCAGCCCTCCCCCCATCCATTTTTTAAAATATTTTTATTTACACATACACACATATGTACACACACACAAACACACACATGCACGCACACACACATACATTTATGATCACATTGGAGCCTGCACAACTGCAAAGAACACCAGAGATCCATGCCACTTTTTGTGTCAGATGTACATGGGTGGCTTGGGAATTCTACCAGGGCCTAAAGGCTTTGCAAGCAAGCACTCTTAACTGCTTGAGACATCTTTACAGCCCATTTTCCAAATTTTAGGTTAAATTTTGCTTTAAAAACGTTCTTTCCCTGTTGTTTTACAAATAATCCCAAGCATTATTTAAATCACACAATTTTTTAAATAGGACTGTATAAATTCACTATGATTAATATGTTTATGATGAAGCATATTCCAAGACACTGCATAAAAAATACTTGTTGACCCACACTACTAGCCAAGAACAATGAATTTCATAGAAACTTTATTTGGTATCTTGCTATATCAGATGGCAATTGGGAAAAGGGGCTATATAGATGAAAGTAAAGGATATATGTGATATATATATATATATATATATATATATATAATTTTATCATTACATATTATAATAATTATAATGAAGCCAGTTTAGAAATTTCACTGAAACTATATAGCTTCATACCTTGTTTCTTAAAATAACTTTTATGCATAAGTAGAAATTTAATAACTACTCAGCTTATCTATTCACTTACAAATGCTTTTTTGTTCATTTTCATAATGTAATCAGAATTGCAATCCACAGTCTTATACATGATGCTACAAGCTCTATCAATGTCAATATGCATATTTTTTACCAGGAAAAGATAATATTTTAGAGATGCAGTTAAAACATACAGACAAAGGGGCTGGAGAGATGGCTTAGTGGTTAAACACTTGTCTGTGAAGCCTAAGGACCCTGGTTTGAGGCTTGGTTCTCCAGGACCCACGTAAGCCAGATGCACAAGGGAGAGCATGCATCTGGAGTTCGTTTGCAGTGGCTGGAGGCCCTGGGGTGCCCATTCTCTCTCTCTGACTATTTCTGCCTATTTCTCTATCTCTCTCTCTCTCTCTTAAATAAATAAATAAATAAATAAATAAATAAATAAAATATTTTTTAAAAAAACACAGACAAAATCACCCTTTTTTTATGTTTCCTAAACCTTTATCTCTTGATAATTCATGTTCTGAGTAACCTCCTGGTCCTTTAATTTAAAGTTGCTGTTTGGTTGGTTAATGTACTGGCTGAAATATGAGACTGACACAAGATCTGTTAGTATAAAAATGGAGAGTAATCAGGATTTCAAGGCAGTAAAAATATGCTAGGAAGGCAAAACTGTAACATAGATCAACAAAGAAGGCTGCCCTTTTTCTGGAAGATAAAACCCTTGGGCTTACATTATACTTGGCACAATAAGCTTTGGGAACATTGGAGCTTAATAGACTGCTTGCAGGTCAAAAAAGCACATAAAATGGAAATTAAGGGTGCTACCTCACCCATCTTCACTTAACAGTATGTTTTTTTAATCAAGAGAAATTCATCCAATAATGAAGTCCATAATTTTCTTAATTTAGTGAATATAGGTACAATTTCTGCTCTATATTTGTTTTATATGTCATTTATATTTCATTCTTTTATACTTACTCAATTAAAACACATTTATTATGACACAAAAATTGGTTATGTAAGGCAGATGTGATGGTGCATGCCTTTAATACCAACATTTGGGAGGTACAGGTAGGAGGATCGTGTGAGTTCAACTTTACCTTGAGACTACATAGTGAATTCCAAGTCAGTCTGGGCTAGAGCAAGACCCTACCTCAAAAAACCAAAAACAAAACAAAACAAAAAATGGTTGTATAACCCAGTCATTCTAGGATATTTTTGTGTATATACTACACACTTTCTATATATAGCTATTGCTCAAAAAGTGAGAACCTGAATATATGCATTTGGTATATTGTTCTTGTTTTGTAATGAGTTAATTTTTTTCAACATCAATAAATCCAATGATTAAGAGCAAATTATTTACACATCCAATTTATGTAAAATAAAACTGTGACTAGTTATATCTAATATAAAGGAAAGAAAAGATATATATTCTTTTATAGTACTTGCCCATGCACTCATTGCTAGATGTAGAAATGAAATTCACATAGTAAGGATTGCCAAAGTATCTTGACTTTTACTACCACAATGACTCTCAGGCATCCCCATTATAATTTCCCCCATAGTACATACATTTGCTATGTTATATATGCTACTTCCCAATCTGTAATGATCTGAATGTAAATGTCTCTTATAGCTTCAAGTGTTTGGGGGTGTTTTGTTTTGTTTGTTGAGGTAGGGTCTTGCTCTTGTCCAGGCTGACCTGGAATTTACTATGTAGCCCCAGGCTGGCCTTGAACTCACAGTGATCCTCTGACCTCTGCCTCCTGAGTGCTGGGATTAAGGCATGAACCACCAAGCCCTACTCAAGTTATTATTTTCTTTTTGTTTGGTTTTTTCTTTGCTTCTCTTTTTTAAAAAGTTTTGTATTTATTTATTTAGTTAGTTAGTTTTAATTTTCATTTCCCTGATGGCTAAGGATGTAGAACACTTTTTTAGATGTTTATATGACATCTATATTTCTTCTGATGAGAACTCTCTCTTTAGTTCCATAGACCATTTTTTAATTGGGTTGATTTATTGTTGTTGTTGTTGTTGTTGTTATTATTATTATTATTATTATCATTATCATTATTTGAGAGAGAGAGGGAGAAAGAGAGAGTGAGAGAAGATACAAAGAAAATGGGTGTGCCAGCAGCCTCTCAGCCACTGTGAATGAACTCCAGACACGTGCTCCCCCTTGTGGGAAAGCACAGCATTGCACCCTTGCGTCATGTTTTGCTTATGGCTAAACGTGGGACCTAGAGGTTTGAACAGGCATTCTTGAGTTTGGCAGGCAGGCGCCCTAACTGCTAAGCCATCTCTCCAGCCCTTGTTTTGTTTTTTGAATTCTTCATATATTCTGGATATTAATCCTCTGTCAGATGTGTAGCTGGGAAAGATCTTCTCCCATTCTGTAGGTTGTCTCTTTGCTCTATTCACAGTGTTCTGTACAAAGGCCTTGCAATTTTATGAGATCCCAGTGGTAGATTTGGGTCCTCTATTCTGTTCCATTGATCCCTGACAGAAGCAACTTAAGAAAGAAAGGGTACATTTGAGGTTATAATCACAGGAAGAACACTCCATCCAACAGGGAAGGCATGGTGGAGCAGCCTGGTCCCTTATCCCAGTGGCGGGAGTTGCTGATGCTACTTATCTCTCACTGGATCAGGAAACAGAGACCTGGGACCAGAACCAGAAATAGATATCAATTTCATGGTCTGTCACCAGCAGCTCACTTCTTCTAGCTAGGCTAGAGTCCTGGAACAACACTACCAGCTAGGGAACAAGTGTTCATACAACATGTGTTCAAACATAGCATGTCCAGGTATAACACCTATATTCCAAGACTGTCATGTAGATAAAGTAAAATTGGATGATGCTTGTAGTAGACAGCTTCAGGTTTGCTGAGATGAACTTCCAGACCAGGTACAGTTATGAAGGAAGGAATTTATTGAAGCTTACAGATCCAGGGGAAGTTCCATGATGGCGAAAGAAACTTGCCTGCTTTCACAAGACCAAGCAGAGAGAGCAAAACTACAAGCCAAAAGCCACACGGCACACTTCAGGAACTCCAGGTGGAACTAGACACTTAGCATATCTCTAGATTGGAACTGTAAACCCACTACCACACCTTAGGGCTGGACCCAAAGATCCACACAGTGGCACTGCCTCCACCCAGGTGGCTGCAGATACAAACTAATCAAACACTGAATATATTGGGGACCATCTACTCAAATTTCCACAATGCTCATCACACTCATTGGAACTAAATATGGAGCATGTGCACTAGTAGTGATTAAATGAAATGATGATGTTTATAGTAAGAAGGATAATGCTTGTGTGATTTGTCCCATATTTTTTAAATTTAGTCCATAATTTACAGTGGAATGAAGCAGAAGACTGCATTTTTAATTGACAATCTGCATATACATAGTAAGTATTATGTGTCAGGTAATGCTTTTGACCCTGGGTTGAAGCAATGGGGAAAGAAAAAAGTTAACTTCCAAAGCAGCTTCTGATAGTCCTCTTACCTGCACTGGGCTTCACTGCCCACCATGCAAACCCAGCTCAGAGAATATACTAAATGAAAGAAAGTCTTACTCTCCTAGTATGTGCTGCTCTTGGTGTTTACCTGATGGCACATTGCTACATTTATTCAGATGACCAGCCACCACAGAATAAATAGTCAGTTGATCACAATTTCTGCCCATTAATTTTTGTCAGGATTTTATTCTTTGCCTGGAGTTGAAATGATATCTGTGGGCAAATAGTGGAGGTTTGTCTCACTTTGCACATTTAGGCCCAATAAAATACCCTTGCCTCAATGTTTATTATTATTATTATTATTACTATTACCATTATTATTGTTTAGATAGCATATGAAATCATGGGTTTTAATATATTTTCTTTTTTTAATTTTTAAATTTATTTCATTTATTTGAAAAGAAAGAGATGTAGATAGAGATAGAGGAAGAATAGGCATGCCAGAACCTTTGGTCACTGCAAACGAACTCCAGATCCATATGCCACTTTGTGCATCTGGCTTACAGGGGTCCTGAGGAATCAAACCTGGGTCCTTTGGATTTGCAGGCAAGCATGTTAACCACTAAGTCATTCCTCCAGCCCTAGGATGACATTTTCATAACTGCATGTCATTGTGTTTTACTTATATTTGCCTCCACTGTCCTTTTCTATTCCACCCTTTGCTGATCAAGATATTCTGCCCATGGGCTGGATAAATGGCTTAGTGGTTAAGGCATTTGCCTGTGAAGCCAAAGGATCCCAGTTTGATTCTCCAGGACCCACTGAAGCCAGATGCACAAGGGGCACATGCATCTGGAGTTCATTTGCAGTGGCTAGAGGCCCTGGTGTGCCCGTTCTTTCTCTGCCTCTCTTCTCTTTCTCTCTCTGCTTGCAAATAAATTAAAAAATTAAAAACTAAAAAAAAGAATATTCTGCCCAAATAATGCTGCTTCTGCTTCCATGTCATGGATGGATGGTTTGATAGATATGTAGATAGGTGATTGATCCATGTACAAAGACAGATAGATAGGGCTGAAGAGATGGCTTAGTGGTTAAGGCACCTGCCTGATAAGCCTAAGAATGCCTGTTTGATTCTCCAGGTCCCACATTTAGCCAGACACAAAGTGATGCAAGGGCACAATGCAACATTTGCCCACAAGGGTCGCATGTGTCTGCAGTTCATTCACAGTAGCTGATAGGCTGCTGGCGCTCCCATTCTCTCTCTCTCTCTCTCTCTCTCTCTCTTTCTCTCTCTCTCATCCTCTCCATAAAAAAGACAGATAGGTGGATAGATGATAGATTAGATTGCTAGGCAAATAGATAAATAAATGATAGATAATATATAGATAGATCATAAAAACATACATACTTACATACTGTTGCAGTTACCTTTTTATTGTTGGGACAAAACTATTGGCCAAAATAAGCTACTTATGGGAAGAAATGGTTATTTCAGGCTTATGGTCTTGAGGGGAAAGTTTTATCATGGCAGGGAAAGCCTGGCATGTACAGGAAGATGTCACATATCTGGGTAGAAGTGGTTTAAGTACCAGGCATGATGCTGTGCCAATAAACCTCAAGGTCCATACCCAATGAAATACTTCCTCCAGCAAGATTCCACCTTCCAAAGGCTCTACCATCTGGGGAATTGTTTTGGGATTAATCACAAACAAATAAAGCTATTGGACACTCTTTATATTCCAAATACCAGAGACAAGCTGACAGACTATGATTAAATAGAGGATAGATAAAAAATTGATAGATGATAGAAAGATATATAGATGAAAGAAAGAAAGAAAGAAAGAAAGAAAGAAAGAAAGAAAGAAAGATAGATAGATAGATAGATAGATAGATGATAGTAGTAATATATATAGGAGATGGATTGATACATAGACAAACAGAAAAGTAATGGTTGGATAGATAGCTAAATATATAGATAGGTAAATAGATAGAAGTTGATGGATAGATAGAATATGAATGTGTGGATAGAGACAGAAAATGGATACACACACACACACACATACACACAAAAACACACACACACATATATATAAAATGTTATAAATTGAGAGAGGATAGATAATTGGTATATATAGATATGCAGATAGAAAATGAATGGACAGATAGAAGAGTTATGGATGTGGATGGATGCATAGATTCTGCATATAAGAATAAAACATGTCAGACTCAAAGTACATTATGTGCTAGAGTCTTGGAAGATTATTCTCAATTCAGAGCCTCTGCCTTGTTATTAATGGCAACCCTTCCAAGATTCTAGCAATAGGTGTTTTGCCAGTTATGATTGTCTCTTGAATTTGTGGCCCACACATCCCACCCAATGTCTTCACAAGTATTTTAATTACAATTTTAGAGATAGTGCTTGTGATACTTAGCAGCACTCATGATTTGAATTGGAGGTCTGAAACTAACCACACTATGCTAAGTTTGACAATAGTGTTTATTTGACATACTTCCTATAATATTGTATCACTCTTTATTTTGATTTTATAATCATGAAAAAGTTTAACTAGACTTGTTTACATAATATGCTTAACAGCTGGGTAACTTTTGACATTTAGTTAAAATGCTCTTCTCAAAATATCACTCTGATAATGAAGCAGAAAATGATTAACTCATATATCCACATTTGATGTAAAACACAATTATAAAAGTATGCCCAACTGCCATGATATATATTTTTTCACAAATCCAAAAATATTGAAAATTTTGGATACTATTTATGGATGGCACATTTCATTTTCATGAGAGTGGTAGTTTTAATGTATGTTTCCCAATAAACACAGGTGTTTTATTAAAGTTTGCCTCCAGCTGCCTAGCTGGAGGAAGTGTTACTGGGGTGGATCCTGTAACCCAGCCCTTAGGTGTCACTAGTGGAAGATCTGATTTCTAGCCCAAAGTAATGCAGAGAGGTTTTAAAGTTCTGTTTGGACCCCTGCTGATTGTTGCTTTTGGTATGTGCTGGTGAATGGTGGTTGCTTTCTGTTTGGATATGTGAAAGGGGGCCAGTCTCTTCTGCCACTGTGGGACTTTCCCTGGATCTATAAACCTGAAATTAATCCCAATCCTCCCATAAACTCTGTAAGTTTAGAAGTTTATCCCAGCAACATGGAGCTAATTTTAACAGAAATTGGTATCTAGAAGTGGAGGAGATGCCAAGATGAATCTAACTATGTGGATTTTGGTCTCAGGTGTTTTATTAAAGGTTGCCTCTAGCTGCCTACCTGAGGAGGTGTCACTGGGTCCAGATCCTGGAGTCCAGCCCTAAGGTGTCAATGGGGGAGTGGATGTGATTCTATCCCAAAGGTATGCAGAGAGTTTTTTGAGCTCTGCCTGGGACCCTGCCGATTGTTGTTTTTGTTGTGTGCTGGCCAATGTTGGTTTCTCTCTGCTTGGATCTATGAAAAGTGGCCAATCTCTTCCACCATTATGGAACTTTCTCTGGATTTGTAAGCCTAAAAAAGAATGTTCCTCCCATGAACTGTGTCATTTTGGAAGTTCATCCCAGCAACATGGAGCTGAGACACTAACAATGAGGAAGTGAAGAATTGTTATGTGAGGCTTGCAACTCAGTTTCATTTTCAGTGAAACAAGAACCAGACCAAAAAGCCAGAGAGAACACTTACTGTATATCTGCATATCTAGTTAATGCTGAACAGGTTAAAAATCCAAAAACTCATTTTGTCTTAATTTTTAAAATACAAGTATAATCACAAAAGAAAAAATTTCAATAGCTCTTAAGGTTTCCAAATTACCAATTGGCTTCTCAGCTATGCACAGATCAGCTTTTATCCCTCTAATTTATATATAAATGTCAGTAATTGCTTCTATTCTGAGATATAAAATCAAATTCACAAAGTCTAGAGTACATGCATGTGATAGTATAAAAGACAGTGGATATAAGAAGATTGTAAATATTAAATTCAATGATGAAAGCTGAATGTGAAAAAATATTGCTTCTCTTGGGAGACTGGAGGATTCATTATATAATAAAGAATAGTTTTCCTTCTTACAGATAATCTGGAGCTCAAAACTGTCTAGATTATCTCTTTCTGTACCCTTTAGATTGTGAAAAAAACAGGCAGGAAGAAAACATATATAAAGTTCTATTTCATTCCACTTTCATCCCAATCTGTCAAACAATCAGAAAATGTGCCAGATAAAACTTTTAAAAATGTGTGTTTGGAATTCTTTGGTGAAAAAATATATTTAATGATTCTTGATATCTATATAGAATTTACTACTTATGGGCTAATGTGGATTGCCTTGGAAAAGAAAGAATAAAATACAAAGAAAAAATAAATGGATTTTAAGTTAAACTTCATGTGCTGGGTAATCTATCAGTTTTCTTTTACAATTACACTAAATGTAGATGTTTAATAGAAACTGTTTATTCTCGAAAGCACAATGCTATCAGAGGCAAAAAAAAAAAAAAAAAAAGCGCTCAGCAGGTACAAGTGTGGCCAATATCTTTTAGAAAGTGTCAAGCATATGAAGGTTTAGGTAACCTATACATGTAAATTCTCAGTGCATGGAGAGTGCAATTAATATGAACAATCTGCTTCTCTGAAAAATTCTAGGATGGCTCAGTATCAGGAGAACTATTTACTGCCAAGTGCAGGTAAGTCTGGGATCTGTAAACAGGAATTCTGGTAGAGTGTTAGTATATAAGACAGCACGCTAAAATTGGATCTTCCTTCCTACTTTAGATAACTTTAACCAGGGAACTTTCAAGATAAAATTTTGTCACAGGTTCAGCAAGGGCTGCCTAGGTAAGTAACATGCCATCTTTCATTCTAGAACCTACCACCACAATAAAAAAAATAAAAAAATAATAATAAAAAAAAACTTTCTAGACTTCTTGGCAGCTGAAGTATTGGTTTGGTGTTAGGATATTACTATTGCTTGCACCTCTGATGGCATACATATTCCAGGAGAGAGAACTATCTGAGACTGCTTAATAAGGTTCCACATCTAGTCACAAGAAAGACAACTCAGTTTTCTCATGTTTGTGAAGCAAGTAGGGTTGACTCTAACACCATCTGGTTTCCTCCTTACAGAATGCATGTGAAAAAATTTACTCCTGGAATCAAAAGATCCAGAAAGAACTTCCTCATTCCTCACCTTCCTAATGATAGTTAATACACTGACTACTTTCACAGGCTAGTTTTGTACACTTTGTATGTTTTGGCTTATCTTTATGTAAGGAATAGAGTAATACCTGGATAGCCTACCTGCAACTATATCATTGACCTTCCCAATGCAGCTTTCTAGGTATAATTTATTTATTAAATCCATTCCATCTTAAAATGGCCACACTGGTTTCCCTTATAGATTCAGTGGGCACAAATATGCCATTCTCAGATTAGGGAGCTAGGATTAGCCTAGGACCAAGTCAGTGAGATTATCACACCAGCCTCTTGAGTCCCATTTTTCCATCAATAATGAGAGTCCCAAACCCTTCTTTCTAAATGCACCTATACATGGTATGTGAGTACACATACACACACACAAGAGAGGGAGATGGAGGCTAAAATACATTTTTGCTCTGAGAAATTACCTAGGAGAGACCACCAGTGCATAAACTTAAAGGTAGAGTATCCAACTGGCTTTAGTAACTTAACCTTAGGCATATAAGTTCAAGAAGTTGGTGACAGGTATTTGAGCAAGTCTTTACATGGAGCAATAGTGCTTTTAGAAAAGATTTGAGAAAGGGAAAGAAAGAAAGAAAGAAAGAAAGAGAGAGAGAGAGAGAGAGAGAGAGAGAGAGAGAAAGAAAGAAAGAAAGAAAGAAAGAAAGAAAAAAAGAAAGAAAGAAAGAAGGAGGAAGGGAGGGAGGAGGTAGAAATGAAGAAAAGTAAGAAGGGAGAAAGTATTAGTCGTCTTTCTCATTGCTGGGACAAAATATATGACAAAATAAGTTTAAGGGAGGAAGGGGTTATTTTGGCTTACAGTTCAAGGTTACAGTCCGTCATGGTGGGGAAGGCTTGGCAGCAGGAGCTTGAGGTATCTGGTCACATTCAATCCACAGTGAAGTAGCAGAGGGTTATGAATGCTAATGTTCACCCAGATTTCTTTTATACAGTCTAGAATCCCAGACCACGGACTGGTGCTGCCCAAAGGTAAGAGAAGCCTTTCCATCTCAGTTAACCATATCTAGACAATATTTCCCATGAATGCCCACAGGGTCATTTCATTGGAGATTTTAGGGCCTGTTGAGTTGATAACCAATATAAACTATTACTGGGAGGTACAACATACATGTGATTCAGAAGATGACCATATTTTAATTTTTATATATTTTATTTATTTATTCATTTATTTATTTATTTTTTATTTATTTATTTGAGAGAGAAAGAGGCAGAGATAGAGAGAATAGGTGCACTAGGGCCTCTAGCCACTGCAAACTCCAGATGCATGTGACCCCTTGTGCATCTGGCTTAAGTGGGTACAGGAGAAGCAAACCTTTGGCTTTGCAGGCAGATGCCATAACTGCTAAGCCATCTTTCCAGCCCCAAGAAGATGACTATTTTATTAGAAGCTGTAGAGGTTTGAATTCTCCCTCAGCTCAACAGTGTTTGGAGCTGGTAGTTGGGAGATGCCATCAAAAGGCATTTGAGAAAGTGAGTTATGAGTGAGAAAAGCCTTAACAATATGTTGTGTTGTAGGGAAAATTCAACAAAGATTGCTAAGCATATTTCCTTTTCTTGTGGCAAAACTGGGAACACTTGGCATCCTTATTTGCTGTTAGCTATGACTCTCTCTCTCTCTCTCTCTCTCTCTCTCTCTCTCTCACACACACACACACACACACACACACACACACACACACACACACGTGTTAGGCCTTGAAATTAACCCTGAGGAAGAACTTCAAAAGGTCCCCTCCATGCTTTCAGCCACCAGAAGCTCAGCTCAGAACCTCAGGGCATGGAAATAACCTGGATATGTGAATGGTGATATGAAGCAGACCCTCCGTGCATCTCTCACCAATATTGGGACTTACTGCAAAAGAGAAAGGAATCATGGTACCTCTTTCAATAAGCTGCCTTCAGTTCATCTCTGTAGATGAACATAGCTGATGACATCTCACATCCAAACCATAACAACATGAAGAAGGAACGGATGTAAATACATCTCATTTATTTTTCCATAGACATAATGACCCAGGATTTCCCTTAATTAAAATGCTGAGACATGGGTCTTGTATCTATGCATGTGATAGGTTATTCAAACTCAATTCTTCTGCAGAAGTCTGAAAGATGCTCCAGAGGTCCAAAGAATCTGGTTCAGGATTGCATGAGATTAACCCAGGACAGGATAGTCCACACATATGAGCTGATTCTTTATAAAGGAGTTAATGATTGGGTATTCTGAACATCTTTTCCTGGAATTCCATGGAGATTTACTTTGAAGAGTACACTCCTTAAGATGCCAGGCATTTTGCAGTTCCTGACCTGCAGTTTCCTACTGAGATGAACACAGTGCAAGACAGTGGTCCATGTATCAATGGGAAACTTTCCTCATGTTGCCTGGAGTGGATTCATTCTTTTTGGAGTTTTTCTTATTGATGATGTCCTCATTTGTAGTAGTAAATGACACAGGTGGCTTACATTTCTCACCAACAGGTTGGTAGGTAATTGTCCATATCTTTGTGTTCTCAGCAACAATTATATTGCCATTTTAACTTACACTGACAAATTCTTATTACTGACAAAGATGTTTTATTAATTACTTCATTAGTTTCTGTGAACGGCAGATGAAAGCCTAAAGGAACTGCCAGCTCTGCAAGCAAGGACCTGTCTTTCCATACCACTCACCTTGAACTCATAATGAAAAAGAAATATTTCATCTTAAATTGGGCCATTGTTTTGAGATCTATAGGTTACTGTAGAAACAGTCATCTTAACTAATATTGTGACTTTCAGCTCACAGTTTTAAAGAATTTTGAATGTAAATAGTAACTATTACTACTCCTGGCTTGTTCCTTAAGAACACAGGGTAACATTTGCCATCTAGCCCTTAATCTTCATGGCTTGATTTCCTTTGTGGAATCATAATAAAGTTAGGCTTCTCTTAAAATTCACCAGTCAAAATTTGTTAAAATTGAGATAGGGCTTACTGTACACTTTAGGCTGGCATCAAACTCATGATCCTCCTGACTCTGTCTACCAATTGTTGGGATTACAGGTATGCACCATTATGCCAAACAATGCTATTTAGAATGCTAGGGTTAGGGAGATTGCTCAGTGGTTGAAGGCTCTTGATACCAAAGCCTGCCATCCTGTGTTCGATTCCCCAGTTCCCACATGAAGCAAGTTGCACAGTGTAGAATGTTCTTAGGATTGTTGTAATCAATTCAAGTCCTGTTAATTATTTATAAGGCTTATACAAATCCTTACTTTATTGTTGGCTTGTTAATCAAAAGTATATAAAGAGAAAAATATTACCCAGTAGAAAGATAAATTATCTTGACTATCTTAACATTATTAATCTAATAAACATTTATTTCCCATAAAGTTTTAAATCCTGGACAATAAGACTGTTCCTAGAAGGATGATGTTATGACTTTTAATGTACTTATGTATGTATTTTTTATTAATTATACATGCTGGGGTGGCACATCAGGGCCTCTTGCCTTTGCAAACAAACACCAGATGCTTGTCTGGTTTACGTGGGTGGCTTGAGAATCAAAGTAGAGCTGGTAAACATTGAAAGTGATCACATTTGGGGTGGAGAGATGGCTCAGCAGTTGGAGTCACTTGCTTGAAGTGGCAGTCCAGAGTTTGATTCCCTAGTACTCATGTAAAGCCAGACATATGAAATGGTGCATGCATCTGGAGTTTGTCTTTAATGGCAGGAGGCCCTGCCTGCCCATTCATTCTCTCTCTCTTTCTCTCCTTTCCTCCCTCATTGCAAATGAATAAATAAAATTTTAAAGAAACTAAACACATTTAAATACTGAGCCATCTTCCCAATCATTTTTTTTCATTTTTTCACTGACACTTTTCATACATGTTATAATGCATGTTTATCATAATCTCCTTCCATTACCTTCTCTTCACTCTTTCCATATCCCCTTTACACTGAAACAATTCTTCCTAATTAAACTCAATTGGTTCCACACAAACACGAGACAAAAAAAGACATTGAAGTAGAAGAGGGACTATTTGGGAAGAGTGCTATATTATACCACCGTGTTCTTTGTCATGGATCCTTTGTCAGATTTCTTCCTTAGAGATTACTTATCTTATTTCAGTATATAAACTACATGTTGCAGTACATACACACATACTGTGACATATATCAGGATAATATTTGCCAGATTAAGTCATTCCATTAGGATACTAAGAAACTTGAGTGAGAGCTCTGAGCTTCATTTTTTTTTTTTTTTGTTCCTTACATTTATTTTCCCCAACCAAATATTGCAACAGATTTTCTTGCACAATTTCTGTGGAGTGCACTCTCAGGAGCAAATCTCTAGGTAATTTAGAGAAACAATAATATGGAAGGTTTTACAAGTGCTATAGGAGAAGCATCCCTCAGAGCTCTGTGGAGCTAGGATAACTGCAGAGTTGACCCAGACCATGGACTCCCCACCCCCATTATTAAATCAACAAGGAATCTGAGTAGTCTTCATAAAAGGAAAGGTATAGCCAGTGGGAGGAGATGGCTCCTGTCTACTCTGGAAGATTCTATAGAGTGGGACTCATGTGGAAGCTATAAACAGTGACTGAACATCTAGGGAAAGAGTGAACTGAGCAGGTCGGACATCAATCACAGTATCTATTTTAACATGGTATTCACCATTTGAAGATTTACATGTAAATTAAATCCATGTCTAATGGATTCATAATGTTGGAGAATCCTCATATCATTCTGTCTGTCTAGTGACCAGTGCCATCTTGTTTAGAACATTTCTCAGCCATTAGTACCAAGGCACATATGACCCTGGGCTACTTTTAAATCCCCTAGGCCATGGGGGGATGGTGGTAGCCAGCAAGGATTGTGGAAAAAAAAGTATGATCAGCAACATTTGGCCATGAGCAGTCTTCTTCATTTACTATATTCAGTGGATTTTGAGGTGTTCTCATTTCTGCTGTGGACTGGGACAAGGTCTAAAAGCTAAAAGCTCTGGGAGTAAATAGAGAAACTAGAATTCCTGAGGACTTTTCTGGGTCCAAGAGTAACTGATTTTACTCATATAAATCCTTAAGAAGATAAATGCGGGCTGGAGAGATGGCTTAGCGGTTAAGGCGCCTGCCTCCGAAGCCTAAGAACGCTGGTTCCAATCTCCAGGTCCCACATTTAGCCAGATGCAGTGATGCAAGGGCGCAATGCCGCACGTGACCACAAGGGGGCGCACGCATCTGGATTTCATTCACAGCAGCTGAGAGACTGCTGGCGTGCCCATTCTCTGTCTCCCTCTACCCTCTCTGTGTCTGTCTCTCTCCAAAAGTAAAAAAAATTAAAAATTAAAAAAAAATTTAAAAAAGAAGATAAATGCTTTGCATGTACTACTAAAATATGATTAGCTTTATATGGGAAAAAAGAAAATGAAGGTTATATGTTATAAAGTTTATTAAATAGTTTATTACTATGTCTCTAAATCCCAAAGTATTTATAGTTACTGAGAGTTTACATGTGTTACATCCAGCATCTTTCATACAAAGATCTCCATCTGGCTAAGGCATTTTTATTTCTGGAAGTCATGAGGCTTGTGGGAGCAGCCGTTAGGTCCTCATTGTCAAGAACACAATGAAAAGACAGATATGACCTGGCCAAATTCATTTGTACAATACAGAGACAAACATAAAAGAGATTTGCTGAGAAATTCCACTATGATAATATGATTTCCAAAATCTATTCACTTACAATATAATAAAATAACGAAGGTATAGTTAGTAGAACATCCTTCATTCAAGACAACTCTCAGAAAACCCCATAGGAATCCTGTGTGGCTAACAGTTGACTGTGTAATTAAATTACCAATTCTTGACTTGGCTATAATATCACAACATCAATCTCCCAAAAAGAAGGCATTTTTACAATTAAAAAATAGAAAACTGAAGTGTCCGATAAAGAAATGAAGTAAAATTTAAAAACATGATTATACTTTTATTAAATTTTTTTTTTTTGGAAAGAGACACACACAGAGAGAGAGGAAGAGGAAGACAGATAGAGATGGGCATGCCAGAAGCCTCTCAGCCGCTGCCAAGGAAATCTAGATGCATGCGCCCCCTTGTGGTCAAGTGTGGCATTGGCCCTTGCAACACTTTGCATCTGGCTAAATGTGGGACCTGGAGATTGGAACCACTGGAGATTGGAACCAGCATTCTTAGGTTTTTTGGGTTTCACTCTGGCAGGCTGACCTGGAATTAACCATTATTCTCAGGTGGTCCATCAGTGATCCTCCAGCCCTCATTTAAAGCTCCTCATTAAATTACTTTTAACAGAGGGTAAGAGGTATTTAAATATTCCAGTAGCTGAACCAGCATGAATAAAAAGACTCACTCTACTCTAAAATGATGTAATTAGAATTGCTGGCCTACCAACTTTCTCAATAATCCATATTTTCATTAAAATGTATGTATACCAAAACTTAGCTTTAAAGATATTAGCAACTATCTTCAGGAGTTGAGACAAAGAAAGATTTTTTTTTTAATTGTATAGACTTTTCATGAAGTAAGTGGATATAATGTCTAGTAGTTACATTATAGAATATCATGCAGGAAATGGTTCTTAGTATTAGCTTAACATTTTACAATTCTGTCTAGGCAAGGTGACACATACCTTTAATCATAGCACTTAGGAGGCTGAGGTAGGAGGGCTGCCATCAGTTCTAGGTTAGACTGAGACTACATAGTGAATTCCAGGTCAAACTGGCTAGAGTGAGGCCTTACCTCGAAAAACTTAAAAAAATTACAATTGATGAAATGCAAATCACATTGATTAACTATACAGTTAAAAGAGGTTTGTAGGCTGTAGAGATGATGGCTCAGTGGCTAAAAGCACTTGCTTGCAAAGCCTATTGGTCATGGTTTGATTCCCGAGTATCCACGTTAAGCTAGATGCACAAAGTGATTTGTGCATCTAGAGTTCATTTGCAGGGCTAGAATCCTTAGCATATCCATGCTCATTCTCCCTATCTATCTATCTATCTATCTATCTATCTATCTATCTATCTATCTATCTCTATCTCCTCTCTTTGACCTGTCCCATTATATCAGCTTACAAATAAATAATGAAAGAAAAATTTAGTTAGTTAGTAAAAGTTCAGACATGGGGCTAGAGAGATCGCTCAGTGATAAAGTCATTTGCTTGCAAAATCAATTAGCCTGGGTTTAATTCTCCAGTACCCATGTAAAGTCAGATGTTCAACATGGTATATATATCTGCAGCTTGTTTGCAATGACAAGAGGCCCTGGAAAATTTTAATCTCTCTCTTTCACTCTGCCCCCCTATAAATAAATAAAATTTTTTAAAGTTCAGTCATATTTCAGTTTCAGTTGGGTAAAGTCCATTTGTGGATTCTATAAAACATAAAAGTCAGATATTAAATTATTGAGAGATGTGAATTGTTCAGAGATATAAGTTTCTCCATGTTCTGATTAGGATTGTATGTTTATTTGTGCATTGATTAATTTAAACAGTCAGAAGAAACTAATAGGTTTTTTTTTTTTTTTAATTAGATATTTCTCACAGTCCTGGAGGCTACAAGTGAGAGAACATTGCCAGTATCATCACTCAGGTTCTTGGAGAACACCATCCTTTGGTTCACAAAAAGCTGTCTTTCCAATTGTGGTAGTTTGAATAGATGGCTTCCAATATATTCAGGACTTATTACAGTTTGTAATTTAGATCTGCAGCCAGTTGGCTAGAGAAGTATCACTATGGGTGGATCCTAGGGTCTAGCCCTAAGATATGGGTGTGGATCTAGAATTCCAGTCTAAAATATGCAAAGTGCTTGAGTTCTGCCTGGTGTGCTTGCTCTCTGTCTCTCTCTCTCTCCCTCTCTCTCTCTCTCTCTCTCTCTCTCTCTCTCTCTCTCCTTGGTCCTGTGAAAGAGGGGCAACATCTTCTGCCATTATGGAACTTCCTCTTGATTTATAAGATTCAATAAATCCCTTCTTCCATAATTCTGCCTAGTTTGGAGTTCATTTCAGTGACTTGACACTGTCTGCTACAAAATAGATACAAAGAGTGGGGTGTAGCTGAGATGAATCTGACCATATGGAGTTTGGTCATTTGGAACTTTTGTTTTGGGGAAATATGAATGGACTTGGTACTTGCAACTGAAAACCCCTTCAGGAGTGGTAACCCAAGTATGATGGACTATTCTTGTGAGAGTTTAGGCTTATGAACCTTCTAAGGGGAAGGAAAGACTGTAAAGGACTTTATTGGAACTGGGCTGCTGGTATAAGAACTGGCTGCATTCTGCTGCCCAAGCCCAGAGTTTGATCAAGGTTAAATTTGTAATGGACTGATGTGCTTGGCTAAAGATATGGCACTGGGAGATTTAAGATTTTAAGTTGGAAAAAATCAAGCAAGGTTAAAATTTATTGGCACATAGACTAGTTTTAGGTTACTAAAGCAGCTATTGTCAAACCCATTACCAATCTTAAGGAAAATGACCCAACTACTTAACATCAAAACAATGAGAATAATGCCTGAGGAAAGACTGTGATAGAAATGCAAACTTTTTGGAAGCGTTAACTGGAGAAGGGATCTGCTTTTCAAGGTTATGGTTTATTTCATACCTGAATTAAGAATATGGTTGTATCCTGTACAGTTGGTATTGATTTTAGAAGCAAGAAAACTGTCTGGAGTGGTCATAAAGTGTACATGGTCTCAGGAGCTACTGCTGAGATGTAGCAAATAGGCAGGCATGATGACCCTCATTCAGAGGCTGGTAAAGCCATTGGAAAATGGACCATGGTTTTACATGGAGACCCAAGGATGTTTTGGATATACAAGGAGTGGGAAAGGGCTTCTATAGGAGCTATTGGCTCAGGATAGAAGTTTTCCTGGCTATTCAGTCCCGCAGGAGGGACAGAATTAGGAAATCCAGAGATTATCTATCAGTGATTATATCAGACTTGAACTATCAAAGTTTGATGTTTGCTTGATGGTTGTTGAGTTTACATAGTTCTAGTCTCTCCCTGTTATGCTATGCTATGCTATGTTATGTTATGTTTTATGTTATGTTGTTGTGTTATGTTATAAATGTTTGCTCTTATGTTATGTTATGTTACTTGTTTGATTTTATAAATGTTTGTTCTGAGACTATCTTAAATCTCAGAAGAGACTTAGAACTTGGGAACTATCTTAAGTTGGTAAAGACTGTGGTGACCTTTAAATTTGACAATATACAGTGTGAGATGGTTATAAACCTATGGGGGGGGCAGAGTCATAATATCATAGTTTGAATGGATAACCCACAATACATTCAGGATGTTATTACACTTTGTAATTTAGGCCTGCAGCCACATGGCTGGAGGAGGTGTCACTGTGGGTGAATCCTAGGTTCAAGCCCTTAGATATGGGGGAGGGTCTGGAATTCCAGTCTAAAGGTATTGAGAGTGCTTGAGCTCTGCCTAAGTGTGATTGCTTGCTGGTGGTAGCTTGTGGTTTTTCTCTCTTTCTCTCTTTCTGTCACTGCTTGATCCTGTGAAAGAGAGCCAACTTCTGCCATTATAGAACTTCCCTGTGATCTGTAAGCTTCAATAAATCACTGTTCTGTAACTGACTAGTTGGATTTTCCTCTCAACCACCTGAAGCTGTCTACTGTGCCAATGTATCCTCAATGGTGGAAAAAAATTGACTTTTAAAAAATATGTTTGTTTATTTATTTGCAAGTAGAGAGAAGCAAGACAGGCACAATGGGTGCCCCAGGGCCTCCATTCACTGCAAATGAACTCCAGAAGCAAGCACCACTTTAAATGAACACTGAGGAATTGAAACTAGGTCATTAGGCTTTGCAGACAAGTGCCTTAATTGCTGAGCCATCTCTCCAGCCCTCAATTCATTTTTTGGATTAATCCCCTCATCATGTCCCATGCATGATTTTATATAAACCTTGTTATCACATCAGACCCCATATCCCAATGCTATCACACAGTAGAGTAAGCCTTCAACATATGAATTTGTGAAGAGACATATTCTGTCCATTATGGCAGACAACCCCTCTACCTATAACATGACTTAATGCTATATGTCTTGAATCACTTTGTTTTAATCTTACAGATATTGATATTTCTAATTTCTGAAAAAAATAGTTGGTCTTCACTTCCTCATTGCTTTGAAACTATTGCTATTTTGTTCTGGTGACCAAATTCCCATAAAATGTTTACTATTTACTTTTTTCTAAGTGAGTAACATCAAAAATTTTAACAACTCTTTATATTATTCCTTTTTACAATAGATATCTTGTATTAAATATAAAGTTAAAAATCTACACAGGGGCTAGAGAGATGGCTTAGTGGTTAAGGCACCTGCCTGCTAAGCCTAAGAACCCGGTTCCAATCTCCAGGTCCCACGTTTAGCCAGATGCAAAGTGATGCAAGGGCGCAATGCCGCACTTGCCCACAAGGGGACGCACACATCTGGATTTTGTTCACAGCAGCTGAGAGACTGCTGGCGTGCCCATTCTCTGTCTCCCTCTCCCTCTTTCTCTGTCTCTCTCTCTGTGTCTCTCTCCAAAAATAAAAAAAAAAAGAAATCTACACAGATGGAAAAATAAACATAAAAGAAAAGAAATCTGTCATTCTCCAAAATCAACAGTGAAGATAGCATTGTGATGGTGTTCAGACTGGGAGAAGGAGGTTATGAAACAAGACAGAGCAATGGCTGGATGTCTAGGTTATCACATTGTAAGTGGATTAAGGACATTTTCTTGGAATAAAGAAAGCCAGTGCCTGTAGCTGAGACCTCTGCATAATGAATGGATGATTGAATCTCAAAAACTTTTTCTAAAAAGGGATTGAAGAAGAGCTTATTTGCAACTTGAATAGGATACCTGGAACTAACTCCAGCTCCTGGTATGGAATCAAAAGGAATCCCTTGAAGCCCAATTTGTTTCATACCCTTTGTTTCATTATCTCAGAAAAACACACTGACATAATAGCCAATAAGTTAATATAATTATGAATGGCAGGTTTGTTTGATGAAATCATTTGAGCAACTGTCACAAGAAATCTGAAATTACTACATAGGAAAGTTAGCATTTCTAGGGAAAGTTAATATTATATGGTATAAATACATGTGGAGAAAAGCAAAGAAAATATAAACTATTGGAATGAATAAAAAATTCCAAATAGTTTATAACATATAACATAGCAATACAAAAGTGAATAGTTGTCCTTTATATTAGGAAAGTCAATTAGGCAGTCAAACTTTAATTATACACTTTAGATCAATATTATGGAAAAAAAAAATTTCTAAAGATGTATAATAGTGTTAATTGCACAACAATGTGAATGGCAATTGAACTAACTTCACACTTACAGGGTTAAAAAGTCAACTTTTATGTAGTGTATTTTACCAGAAATCTATTTTTAAGCTATTGCATTAAATGTAAATACTGAATAATATGTCTAGGAACTTCACAAAGAAACTTATAACTTACTACTTAAATAAACAAATGCAAATATAAATATAGTTAAATCTTGCTCATAAAATAGAAGTATTCAATATTACATATCAGTTTTCTCCATATTAACATATAAATAAAATTTAATCCTAATAACCTTCTCAGGAGTGTTTTACAATAACATTAAGATGTTTTTCATTACATTGAAGAAAAAGTTATTAAGAATAGCAAAATTAATTTTGAAGCATTAGATGGCTTATGAATTATAGAGCATCAGATGTTTTGGCTATAGAAAGAAGGAAGGCCTCCATGAGGACTCTAGATAGAGAAAGGGATAATTAAAGAACAAAGTAAGTTTAAAACTCTTAGGCAGTAATCCCAATGGTACTTCAAATATGACTTTGGTGAGAAAGTTATTGGGAGCAGCCCTCTATGTTCTAGAGTCTAAGGACAAAGGAAACACACAAGCATACATGAGAATCCTACAGATGAGTATGACTCTATGCCTTAAAATATATGAATACGAGAAGATTGGGAATCATCCGTTATGGTGAGTTGAGTAAACAGGGAACCTGGGAACATTTTTAAATTTTTCCACTGACATTCAAAAATGAATGAATCTTGGGGAGGAGAGATCACTTCGTGGTTAAAGCACTTGCCTTTGAAGCCAAAGGACCCATGTTCCATTTTCCAGTACTCCCATAAGCCAGATGCAAAAGATGGCACATGCATCTGGTGATCATTTCCAGGGGCTAGAGGCTCTGGCATTCCCATTTTCTCTATCTGTCTCTTTGCCTGTTTCTCAAATAAATATTTTTTAAAAAAATGAATGACTCGGATAGGATGTGTATGCCTTAGATGACAACCATATTGAGCTATTTTGATAATAATTCTACCAAGTACATTTAATGCTAAGATCAAGAGGGCCCTGCTAGGAATCCTGGAAGGTGTGCATAGTATTTCCAACAAATGAGCTACAGTAGGGAGCAGGGAGCAAGACCTTAGCCTAAAACTACATTGCTTGTGATGGAAAAGTTATTGTCATGGTCTCCTAAAGGATCTCCAAAAGACACCTGCAGGTTTTACCAAATAACAACCCAAGTGGGATGGTGACTGCATATTACCTGGTACATCTGTGGCCAGCAAGCAATACAAGAGAGATGCATTCAGAGTGAGGAAGTCAGAGCACTTTGTTTGTTCCCCACATCCCAGTACCCCAGCCTGGTACCCTTCTTGCTGGTATAGGTTGGCCAGGACCCTGCGTGCATACTGTGGAAGCAGTCCTTTGTCTTCAGCCTCCTGAGCTTCCTGATTGACTGGAACCTGGGTCCAAAATTCCTAGATCATCTGTGCCTGAGGGTTTGTGCACAGACTGAGTAGGCCAGAGTTCCTGGTTAGTTACCCACCTCCAAATACTCAGGCCTGGTACCCTTGTTCCTGGTATGGGGTGGCCTAGAACCTGTGTGCATTCTGCAGAAGCAGGCCTTTTGCTCTAGCTTCCTGATTGACTGGACCCTGAGTTCCCAAATCCTGGATCCTCTGTGCTGGAGGGTACATGCATACAGTGAGTAGGTCAAAGCTCTCAGTTCTTTCTTCACCTTCCAGGTCCATAGACACCCTTGTTATATTTTCAACTTCCACAATATGTACAACTGCAGTTATAACCCTATCCTACTCCAATCTGGTTCAAATTTGAAACAGAATACTCACTGAAGATCCTACAAGGACAAATACTTGCTTCTGCCTTGAAAATAAGACTTTTACCCAGAAGCAGGTAGATCACAATGAAAAAAAGTCTGAATACTGAGAGATCTCCCCCAAGGATGCCTAATCCCATAATGAAAGCCTCCAATGAAAACAGAGAGAAAACAACAGAAAATGAGAATCCAAAATGAAAACACAAGATAGGAGACCCTGACCAAGCAAATTGCTGAACTGGAAGTAAATCATCAAAACTCCAATAATCACATAAATGAAACTGAGCAGAATTGTCTTTTAGAGCACACAGCTTTCATCACTATGTTTAACTAAATTGAAGAAAACCAAAGAGGCTTCAAAAGACAGATAAATGATTTGAAGGTGAGTCAACAAATAGCCAATAACCAGCTTTATTAGATTAATGGAGACATGATCAAAGGCAAGAATGAATTCCAAGAAGCATCAAGAGAATACTGAAATAGTACCTCAAAAAAGAGACAGACACAATGCAGAAAACACACCAAAACCAAAAATCAAATAAAGGTTTAAAAACCTTGCTAGAAGCCCTTATTAACAGTCACTCATGTGGAGGACAGAAATTCTCAGCTGAAAGACAAGACAGAAGAAATTTATTAGAAGGCCAAAATCTTTGCTAAGTTTAAAAAAGCATGCAAACAGAATATGAGGGAAGTGTGGGATATCCTAAAATGACAAAACATCTAGATCAAGGGCATACCAGAAAGGGAAGAAATCCAATCCACAGGCAAAGAGAACATATTCAACAAAAATATTGAAAAAAAAAAAATCTTCCCAATCTCGCAAAAGAGAGGCCCATTAAGATACATGAAGCTCACAGAACACTAAGCAGATAGGACCAAAGAAAAAAATCTCCAAGGCACATCATAGTTAAAACTCTTGACAATGAAAACAGAGAGTGCCAAAAGCAGCATGAGAGAAACAACTCACTACATACAAAGGCAATTACAGCAGACTTACCTTGGATTCCAACCCAGACTACTGTACTCAGTGAAAGTATCCCTCAAAATTATATGAACAGAAATTTCAAACTTTTGATTTTTTTTTTTTTTTTTTTGAGAGAGTGAGAGAAGAGGGGAGCACTAGCAGCCTCTCAGCCATTGTGAATGAAATCCAGATGCATGAGTCCTTTTGTGGTCAAGTACAGCATTGTTCCCTTGCATCACTTTTTGCCTCTGGCTAAACGCGGGACCTGGAGAACTGAAGGGCATTCTTGGGCTTAGCAGGCTGGTGGCTTAACTACTAAGCCATTTCTCCAGCCCTTTGATAAATGTTTTTTAGAGAAAGTTTCACTGTTCCCTAAGTGTCTGAATGACATTTTTCTTTACATAATTTTATTTCTCTTTTAAAAATTCTACCCATATGCTTAGGCTCCAAATTTATGTCTTCTGTCCACACTTCTCAGTTCTTGTTTAATATATTCAACATCCCATGTGATACATAATGGGGGCCATCTCACATTTAAAGAGCCCACATTTTCACCTAGCTCTTTCCTGAAAGATATATTCTTCGAAGTGTTCCTTTCATTATATGAAATAGTTACAACACTGAGTAAAAATAGCAAATCCCACATGGAATCCATTGCCAGTTCTCATTCATATTTCTAAACAATATCCATAGTCTCATATGTCTCTCTTATCTCCTCTCTCTATTTCTCCCCTCACTCTTTTCTGCCTTTGCTGGTCATTGATGAGCATTCCATATTCACCAGTGTAACAGCTTTCTATGTGATGTGTAATTCCTTTAGCATTTACAGCAATGGTACGTAAGGTGTTCCTTCAGGCTAAAACCCTTCAGTTGATTCTCACTGAAATTACCATACAGTACTGTGACCAACAAATCTCTGATGTTATTCTTTAGAATTCCAGGATTGCTGTTTGTTTCTCTCATCTTTGATTTCCATACCCGTAAGCCATCAAGTTTTCAGATTAGTACATTTAGCATTGCTTCTATTTACCCCCCCCCACACACACTTTTTTGTTTTTTCCAAGATTGCCTCTTATAAGTATTCAGTAAGAACTTAACATCTACTGGCACACTTAACTACCATTGAAAAACACAATATCTTGTTTCTGCAGTCACTAATATCTCCCAAAATTTCTGTGTTATGCAATATTTTTCTTAGCCTTTGGTATTGAGCTTGTTTCTCACTCATGTGATAGTCTTATGAACTTTTAGGAAGTTTTATGTAAAATGATATCATGCATTAGTTGATCATAGTACCTGTTTGTTTTCTTGGTCCATATTAATGTGTATGTGTGTAGACTATAGAGGGAAAGACATATGAAGGGAGGGTGGAGTGACAGAAGAAAAATAAGAATTGACATATTCAAATTAAAATTAAATTTTTGGCTGGCTTAGTGGTTAATGCACCTGCTTGCAAAGCCAAAGAGCCCAGGTTCAGTTCCCCAGAACCCACATAATAGAGATGCCCAAGGTAGTGAATGTGTCTGGACTTCATTTGCAGCAGCTGGAGGCCCCGGTGTGTCTCTCTCTCTCTCTCTCTTTCTCTAACTGTTCCTCTTTCTCTAACTCTCAAATAAATAAATGAAATATAAAATATTAAAAAATAGGGCTGGAGAGATAGCTTAGCAGTTAAGGAATTTGTCTGCAAAGCCAAGGGATCCTGGTTCAATTCTCCAGAACCCATGTAAGCCATATGCACAAAAGGGTGCATGAGTCTGGAGTTCATTCACAGTGGCTAGAGGCCCTAGTATGCCCATTATCTCTCTCTCTCTCTCTCTCTTTCTCTCTCTCTCCCTCTTTCTCTCAAATAAATAAAGAAAATATATTTTAAAAGTATAAAAAATTAAACTAAGGAATTCTTAGTCCATATATTTCAGAAATTTAGAGATTCCTTAATACTGATGTTAGTAGGCATACATTTTTCTTGATTATTGACATATCAAGAGACATTGAAAATTTTCAAGTCCATCAAAGAAACCTTTTACATGTGTTATTTGCATATTTCACACCATTTAATGATAATACATTTAATAAAAATTAAAGGAACTTAAGCATGAATAGTTTATTTTTAAAGAAAAATGAAATAAATTACATATGGTATATGAACCTGCACTCACACATATGAACCTACATATATCTCATATACACACATGCCTCAAAATAGCCAAAAGAAGGAAACATTAAATAGTGTTATTTTTTGTAAGTAAAGAGAAGCCAGAGAATGAGGATTCATTTAAAGGTGATTTTGTAACATGTTTGCTTTCATTTTTAGTCATTGGTAGATGAAAATGCACTTTCATCTTAAGGTACTGACTTGATTTGAACCCAGAGTCAAAGTGACAATCAAGTCATTGACTTCATGTATCTTTTGTTGTACACAGTTCTTGCTGTTGCTGTCTTGAATTCTGAGGAATTGTAATTACATGTGGTAGACCTGCATGGAATTGGGCCCATTGATCTCCCATTATAGAGTGGAATTTTTTCTTTTTTTGGTCTGTCATTGTTATCCTGACTGAGGTGAATACATATTTATTTCCTCAGGAGTTCACACAACACTATCAAACTGGCTCCTGAAAGAAAACTGTCAGTGATTTTTTGTAGTGTCAATAAATTCTAAGCAATGATAGAAATCCAATAAAGTCATTGGGAAATAATTACTGATATCAATGGCAAGTCACTTCACTTTACTCTCACTAAGATTTTAAAGACAATTAATGAAATATTTAAGCATCCCCTTTCAAAATCATTATCATTTCATTAAAGCTACAGACCTGTCAAGCATTCAGGTTCCAGCTCATCTTCTTCATTAGGTATTTGAGCAAACAATAGGAGTTCATATACAGAAATGTGCTGATTTAATCTGTTCCTTGAATATTCTGAATTCACAATTCTCTTTCTCCAGGAGAGTAGAAAAACACTTTCCACATTCCCCCTGTTTTGGAGTTATTTGCATTTTATTGAAAACAGCCAATTTCCTTCTATAATCTCTTTTTCTATGCCAGTGATTTATTTTCTTCTTGCTCCACCTAACCTCCTGATAAAGTGTAAGTCTCTAATTGTATCACACAGCCACCCCACATAGTACACTGTTGTGTAGTCTATTTTTTGTCAAGTACTGATGGATCTCACCCTCTCTTGTTCTTCCTCCTGCCTCTTTTAAGTAATCTAAGGGAAATTAAAGGGAAAGTTTCTAAGTCAGATGGTTAAACTAGGACAACAAATTTTTGGTGAAACAGGCTTACTCTGTAGGAAAAGTATACGCAGCTGGGATGCTAACCTTTGATCAGCTCATTTGCATTTATTGATGGTGATGACACATTATTTACTACCATATTGTTTTTTAGGGGGAGGAGGGCATTACAGCATTAGCAACCCATTTTAGTTGAAAGAATTAAGTGCTATCTAAGCCATTTTAAAAGGAGTGCTTCTTTTCTTTGTATTGTCAGTGACTTCCTCCTTCAAACTTCTCACCCCCAACTTTAAGTACTATTTAAACTGGTACACAGATTAATAGAAATGTAAATTTGTATCAGTGCAAACATTTCTACTAGCTTCATAGCTCATGTTTCAATTTAAAATATCATTTGTAGCATATATAATATTTCTATTTCACATCCCAAGAGGGGCTCTTAAGACTAGGCTATAAATATCTTTGGTGAAGTTGAAAAGTTTTCACAAATTATTTACTTCTTTAAACGATGTGATATAGTACAATTTACCCAACTAATAAGTCAATTATGTCTTGTATTTATAACAAGAACCATTGATGTGATTTTTTTAGATACTGTTTTTGAGGTCAATATTCTTTCTAAAGCTACACCAAGAGTTCATTTCATGGCCTATAACAGTCTACCACAAGTCAAGAGTTTTCATAGGTACTTACATATTATGCTACTTATCTGCATAATAATCACTGTGAGTTAAAAAAATTGGCATGCTTGTTTCTCCATTTTCAACAAATACTTATATCTCCTCCCACTGAAACTATTTTCCAGATAAAATGATTCTTCCTCAAAATCCATTCCATCTTTGACTCTACAGTGATACTTTTTTGCTGTTAATTCTACTTATTATTCATTACCCAAGTTGACCCACCAACCTTGTAAAAGTTAGTGTGCTCCACACTGATAGCATAGCATCTCCACTTTACCTAAGCCACACCCTCGCTACGACATCCATAACTTACCCTTTTACATAGCTCAGTGTTTACCCACATGCTTTCCACTGACGCTGATGCTTCATGGGAGAACTCACTCCTAAGCTGTATACTTATGTATCAAACCTCCTAACAAGCCCGGTGCCCACACCTCATTACCATTCCCTGTGAGTTCTTCATGGCCAAAGATGATTTTCCCCAGATATATTTTAACTATAGTCATGTTCACAACAAGCATTGCAATAATTTACATCAAGTCAAAAGTCAGAAGGTCACTTTTAAAGCCTCCCTTTTATTCCATCTCATTCACAGCCAGCAAAGTTCCCATTATGTCCACATTTCCTAAGTAGCATCTCTTACCTGGAAACTTTTCCAACTCACCATTACCACCAGCCTTACCCCAATATAGCCACCATAATTAAAGCACTATGTGCAAACATTGTTCAAAGTGCTTCTGTTTCACTGGGTAAAGTACATAGGACTCCTATTACTGTATACTCTCACCATTTTATCATACATTATTGAAGTGATTAATATCATTTTAGAAATTGGGAAACTGAGGTACAGTCAGATCACATAACTTGACAAGGTCATGTTTTTAGTAAACATCAGAGCTCAAGTAAGCAGCAGGTCTGCTGAGCTCAAGATTTATTAATATCAATATAAATATTTAGCATCACTTTATATATTCCACCTAAGTGCAGAATCTATGGCAATACAAAACTTATTAGAAGTAGTTGTCAATATACCTAAGACTACAGATGATATACCTCTATGTCCTTCTCCTAGCTAATATGCAACCTGATTTTTAACAATACTACAATATTAAATTCTTTACTGGTTGCAAATGAGATCATATGAAAACACAGATTATTCACCACTAATTAGAAATATACTGAGGACTTTAATCACATAGCATTGATACAAGACACAGTATCAGAAGAATAGCCATATATGTGAGTGTTGCTTTCTTTTATTATCTATATTAATATATCCTTAATAATGTACAACTTTGCCCCATACTGGCTTCTCCTGAAATTCTTTTTAGTGTCACAGCCATAAGTCCTGGGTTTACCATGATTTGAGTCTCTATTACTCTAGGGGAACTGTTCAGGCTGCTAGAATGAAGTGTAGAGCCATGGCTCAGTCCTCTCACCACTGATAAACTGACTCTATAAAAAAGGGCTTCCTCTTTGCACAATCTTGGTGCCCTTTGGACAGCATGCTTAATGTTGTTTATATGTTTGTTAGAAACCTTTCTTTGGGCTGGAGAGATGGCTTACCAGTTATGACACTTGCCTGCGAAGCCTAAGAACACATGTTTTGAATCTTCAGGTCCCCCAGTGCTGCACATGTGCCACAGGGGGGTGCATGCATCTGGAGTTTATTCAGTGTCTGAAAGGCCTCGGCACACCCATTCTCTCTCTCCCTCCCCCTTTCTCTTTCTCTCTCTCTCAAATTTTTGAAAATAAATAAAGAAATAAGCCCTTTCTTCATTTCATGTCATTGTCATTAATGAAGTTAAACAAAATGTGATTTTAATTACACATCAACAAATGTGTGCAGGGCCAGGTATGGTGGGATACAAATGGAATCCCCTCCTCATAGTGAGTTCAAGGCCAACCTGGATTGCATATGACCCTGTCTTAAAACAAAATGAAACAAAGACCAACAACAAAATTTTTAAAAGTGCACTAAATTTCAGTAAAATGTAATTGATAGTAGCTGGAAGATAAAAAGTATTTTTATTTATTTTTAAGATTTTAAAAATGTTTTATTTACGCATTTGCCAAGAAAGAGAGGAGAAAGAGAAAGAAAGAGAAAAACAGAAAGAGAATGAGTGTTCTAGGGCCTCTAGCCTCTGGAAATGAACTCCATATGCATGCACCACTATACGCATCTGGCTTTACATGGATACTGGGAAGACAAACCTCATTTGTTAGGCATTTCAGGCATGTATCTTAACTTCTCAACCGTCTCTCCAGCCCAAGAAAAAGTATACTGGAGGTTCTCTTCCAGCACTCCTTTAGGGTCTTACATACTGTTAGTATAAAAATAGATTAACAATGAGCAAATGAACTTGGCTCTAGGGTACAAGTGACAGTTCTTCAGATCTATTGGGATTGAGCTGCATTTTATATTCAGGTGGGCTGCCTGTGTTTCCTTGCACATTTAAAACTCAAGATAATGACAGCAAAAAAGAGTCCATCAAATGGACTGCTACCTGTACCTCTGCTTTAAGGGATGTTTCTAAGTTTTTGAAATGGAGTTCTGCCTACATCTGCACCATGTAAGAATGATAAAGGGAAGACAGGATTTTACCTGTCCCCAGCATCTCCCTGGTAACAATACCCATCAATCCCTGGATGCATGAATAATTCATCACTTAAAAAACATGTTTTGAACTTCCACCAAGTTCCTGACACAGTGCTCAGAGAGTAGCCAACTATGGGATTAGTCTAGTGTGGTTTTATGGAAATAAATGTGTGGGGAACAGAAAAGACATAATCTCTTTTAAAATGCAAGACATTCTTGATGATTCTCGAGTCCTCTGATTTAATGTAATCAATCTGGATTTGGACTGCTGTGCCTAAGGATTTAGTTCTTTCTACCTTTTATTTTGTTAAAAAAATATTTTAGGCAGTTTAACATTTACATTTGAAAAGAACCTATCAACATTGCAACTCTACAGGATACATTGTGGGATAAGTTCAAGAATTATGGAAAGGCTAGCAAGGGAGAGATTTGAACCAAAATGAAACTTTCATGTGTCTCGCGTGCTCCCAAGATTCTTTATAATTTTATATTCCCAGTTAGTGTCTAGTACTAAAACGTAAATCCAGTTTAAAGACTTTTCTTGAGATCTTCCTGTGTATTTTTAAGAAGAAAATTATCAACTTTCTGGGTAAGAAATACATTCTTTCAGAAAGACAGGCACACCAACCAAAGCAATGTAATTAAATATATGGAAATCAAATATATATTGGAATTTAGCATAGATTAAAATGATACTCAAGTCAGGAGCAAAATATAAAATCCTTCCATAAATGGGTAACTGGATATATGGGGGTGGGGGGGATGATGCACTTTTAAGCTCTACATGACACACTTTGTACTAACTGGGTCAGATTATTTCCAAATGGATCAAAGAATTAAATGTGAAAATAACGATATGACCCTCTGGGTGATAAGAGAGGTCCAATGTGGAGCAGGCCTTTCTAAACATGACTCATAATACAAAAACAAAAAGCAAAAATTGGCACAATTTCCATGTGAGATGGCTGGAGAAATTGCTTAGTGGTTAAGACTTTTGTCTGTGAAACATAAGGTCCCAGATTCAATTCTCCGGAACCCACATAAGCCATATGCACATGGTGGTGTATGTGTCTGGAGTTTCTTTGTGGTGATTAGAGGCCCTGTTGTGCCCATTATATCTCTCTCTCTCTCTCTCTCTCTCTCTCTCTCATAAAATAAATAAATGAAAAAAGTTTTTAAAAACCTGTAAGAATAAAATAAGCAAGAATAAAATGCATCAGATGAACATGAATGCAAGGAGTTCAATGGCACTATCTTTCTGGATATGCCAATGTGAAGTAAAAACCCAGTTCCAGTGAAGAAGTACAGTTGGTGCTTTTTACAGGGGATATATATATATATATATGACACATACATACCTCCAATTATTTTCCCATACTTACTGAAAAAAACTGTGACTAAAAAGGTTGAGAAACACATGAAAACACATCAGTTAGGTATTGATTTACTGGATATTTTTTATTACATTCTCATGATTCCTACCAGTTTCTTCTTTCTCTTTTACAATTCCATACATCATTCTGGATAGGCATAATTTTTCTTTAAATTACCCTAAATTATAACATTATGCTATAATCTTATGAAATACAAAATTATTATGATAATTAAGTTATAATTTTTAAATAACACATAAATTACATTTAATTGTTATAACTTAATTTATAGAATGAGACTATTAAAGGAGGGTAGGAGAAAGCCAGCAATTTTTAGTTTCAGTTAGGGATTGAGGCTCAAAGAGAACTAGGAGGTGCCACCTTGCATACCATCTTGCCCTGGCACAAGGATATAACTTTTGGCAGAAATGGAACTTGTGTCTGATGGAGATTGATCTACAGCTCCCCTGCTGCCCACAGTCTACTGTGCTACCTGGATGGACTGACCCAGGTCCATCCTCCAAATTCACTAGACAATCAGGTCTTCCCTTTATATACCTGAACCTGATGCTATAAAGGCTACAGCCTTCCTCTTCTCTTCTCTTCTCTTCTCTTCTCTTCTCTTCTCTTCTCTTCTCTTCTCTTCTCTTCTCTTCTCTTCTCTTCTCTTCTCTTCTCTTCTCTCCTCTCCTCTCCTCTCCTCTCCTCTCCTCTCCTCTCCTCTCCTCTCCTCTTCTCTTCTCTGTCCTCTTCTGGCATGACTCCTGGTGTGTGGGTCTCTCTGGCTCCTATTCGTTGTTACTGTGATGCACCTGAATCTGACCACTACCACCACCCTTTCAGACTGAGCATAGCATTGTTCCTTTATCTAAACTTTTCTCCTTGCCTCTGCTTTATAGTTTGGGGTAACTTCTCACTTTGATTGACATGATTTTCCTCTGGTCTCTGAATCTTGCACATGGGTGCTCTCAACAACTCTAGACTTTCTACCTGTGTAGTTCCTCTAAACTGTGGGTAATATGAGTGGAATCCTCTTTATCACTCATTTCTTGTTTGAGTTTCTTGCTGTCTGCTATGATAGTTTCCCTCTTCAAGAAAGCACATGACAGATTCCATGTGTATTCTTTCTAAGTCTTTCTACCTATGCATCTAATTTCTGTCCATGTGCTTGTGATGCCTTTCCAGCCCTTTTCTAAAGACTTCAATTTCTCTTAAATGAACTTTATAAACCATACAGTGTTTTGACATGAAAGTTTCCTACTTCCCACATGTTTAGCCATCCTTCCTATACCCCAAGCTCCCTTAAATATACCCCACAATTTGTCCCTAAGTAAACTTAATAATTCATAATTTACCCTTGAGTCCATCTTTATTAATTATTTATTAAAGGTAGGACAGAACCCAAAACTCCTCCTGAGCCCCCAAATCCTATATCACTATCATTTAATGAATTATAAAATTACCACTATAATTTAAATGATATGAATTAAAGTTAAAAATTATGCTTAGTCATAAATGAATTTTAAAAATACAGAGAAGAAACTGATAGAAAAAAAGAGTCCAAGATATAGTCTAAACACACAGTAGCTAATTGTTTTCTCAGGTGTAATTAAGAAATCTATATTCACTTTTATATGTAAGGCAAGAAACTCTAAATGAATGCAGAAAAAAAAATCAAGATAGCAGTTACTGTTAAACACACAGGTTGAGAAGGTGAGAAAGCTAGGTTTTCCTCCACGTGACATCCATTTGTATGGAGCAGGGCTGTGTTTTCTTCAGCCAGAACTTCACTCTTCCCCTGGATTCTCCAACACCATGATGCTCACTCTACGTGTGTGTGATGGGAAACTGGCCCCTGATCCCCACTTCAGAGCCACATAAAGCAAAGATATGGTCTGCATCACTTACTACCAGCCAAACCTGTTTCCTGCCCAGACTGACTTCTGAAGGAGCAGCACAAAGATGCAGGGACAGAAGGAATATGGTCACAGACATGCAAGGTGCCCACCAGTGACATGAAATTCCCAGGTGGTAAGAAAGCAACAGGTTCAACATCACCATTACTTACATCCCTTTGAATGTACAAGGTGACAGCCTTCCTTTCCTTGTATGTAGTCTGTGTGCTATTCAACATTCCTCCCCTACACTGCATTTCTCATAAAATTAAGTTTATTTTGTTAACCACATATGGTGTTGGCATGATTATATGTTTGTGAGTTCCCATTGTCAGAGGTGACAAGTTCTTCAAGGCCAGGAAGTTAGTCTTATTCAGCATATTAGAGGGTCATTGATGGAATTAATTTATGAAATTACAGACTCATGTTGAGACTAGAGTTTTTATTCACTGACAACCAGAAACTTCAATATAACAAAGCTTCCAGTAACCAAGCTCTGATTTTGTACAAACATGTTGTATTAATTGTTTTACTCATGTCTATGTCAACTCAATAGCAATTTGAATAATTTAAATAATGAACTAAACCAATATCAACAAGGTACCAATTGTTTCTTCTGAATGTAAGACAGCAAAAACTGTTTTGAAAAATTTATTCAAAAATAATGGGAGTGCAAAATTTCTCCTGTCACATATATTTTTTAAGAAAACAAAATTAAAGGTTTAAAGTGACTTCAGTTCTTATTAACCATTGTTATAAGTCATAATCATCTCTTATATCTTATACAGAAGAGGAAAGGACATAACCTCTGATAATTCATTCATCTAAACAAACAAAATGTACTTCTAGGGCAATACTCTTTAAAAATAAAATCAACTTCTGCTTTATAACTTACAAAACAATGAAAAGGCTTATAGAAAATTAATATTCTTTGAAGCCATCATACTGTGGCAATATAGAAATTTAAAATATTATACAGATTGAATTTAAAATTCCCATAATATTCAATTATTTAATGCATTTCACATATCCCTAATCATCTTCAACTAACATGCTACTTGGGAATGAAAAACAAACATGAAATGTTTGATTAATTTACTAGAATGTTATAAAATTATATTTCTTCCTTTTGACAGAGAATTTTCTCCATATTTTCCCCATGCTTTGTTTTCATTAAATAACTCCATACTGGCATATTAATGTGATAATCTGAGCAACAATCACATACGATAAGAACATTCTAAACATCTACTCATTCACATCTGTTGCCTTTATCCATCAAAGTATATCTTATGCCTCATCGGAAATCTTTCTGAAGTTATATATTACAAAAACATAATTGTTACCTACTAACTTTCTTAATGTAACAGGTTTTTAACACATTGGGGCCTCATGGTTACTTTCTCAAGTATAGAATGATCTTTGTTCATGGGCTTGATCTCCCTGGTAAAGACCTTCAAATATCAACAAATTGTACCCATAAATCTGAAAATTAATAGCATATTTCCTGCTATTTTCACATCAAATTGTATTCAATTCTGGTTTTTTTCTTTCTTTCTTTCTTTCTTTCTTTCTTTCTTTCTTTCTTCCTTCTTTTCTCTTTCCCATCTTCTATCTATCTATCTATCTATCTATCTATCTATCTATCTATCTATCTATCTATCACACATCACACACACACACACACACACACACACATATGACTGTAGACTTTACAAACAACTACTCTAGAGGCTGAGCCATCTCCCAAGCCCAAGTGTTATAATTTTTAAGGATGGCCTTCAAGTGAACTGGTAGTCAAGTTCAGACTTCCCGTTAAGATGGCATCCACCTAACCTTGCCTCACCTCACAGGAAAGTAAAGGCAAGACCCTTAAGCATCAAGAGATTTTTTAAGGGTTTGCTGGCTCTTGAATGCTTCCAGAGGGAGGGGGTGGATGAGCAAAATAGGGAATGATTCCCACACTCTCGGGCAGGGGCCACCACAAGTCAGGTCCTGCCAGGCCAGTATGAGTTGCAACACCAGTCAGATCCCTCCCCCACAGGCCAGAGCCCTGCGCCATTGCAGGCGAGTTCTCAGAGGAAGAAATACAAATGGCAAACACACACTTAAGAAAATTCAACATCCCTAATCATCAGGGAAATGCAAATTAAAACAACTATGAGATTCCACCTTACCCCACTAAGCATAGCAAACATTAAAAAATCTAATGACTACAAATGCTGGTGAGGTTGTGGAGAAATAGGAACCCTCATTTACTGTTGGTGGGAATGTAAGCTGGTACAACCCTATGGAAAGCAATATGGAGGCTCTAAAAAGGTTGACCATAGCAGTACCAACAGACACAGTTATTCCCTTACTGGGCATTTACCCTAAGAGCTTCAAGCCTCAGTGCAGAGATATTTGCTCAACCATATTTATAGCTGCTCAGTTCATAATACCTAAGAGCTGGAATCAACCCAGATGCCCATCATTAGATGAATGGATAACTAAGATGTGGTATATCTACACAATGGAATTCTACATAGCAGTAAGAAAAAAATGACACAATGCAATTTGAAGAAAAAGGGTCAAAGTTGGAACAAATCATTCTCAGCAAACTCACCCAATCACAGAAAGGTAAGCATTGTATGGTCTCACTAATCTGTGGCTCCTAACCTGAATTTGCCTGAGATGCTGATACACCTAAGAAACAATTTTAGGACTGGATAATAGGGATGGTGGGGAGGGAAGGGAGGGTAAGGGGGGATAAAAAACTGGACCCAATTGGAAATGGTACCAAAAAATCCTATAACCTGTAAGACGTACTAAAATGCTGAACCTTCATCAGGTGCTTAGAGAGAACACCTGCATCACAGGATCGCTGAGAGGGTAGGATGAAGACTAACCTCAACTTTCTCCTGATTCTGTCTCTCACCCCCTCTTCTTACTCTTGTCTCTCTCTCTTTCTCTTTCATACTACCTATAGTTTTCTTCCTTCTTTTCCCATGGCACCGACCTGTAACTCCCAGTACCGGCATGTGGTCAACATCCACAATGAGCTGTTGATCAGTGAGACATACAAGGTTTCCCAAAAGAAGACAGATTTCTGTCAGAGTACTTGATGACCCAGTCATAGTTAATGGTAAGACCATATTGCTGAAGACACCATATGCTATTGGGATGGAACATGGAGTGACCTGGCCGGAATCTGGAAGAGACAGTCCCCAGACACTAAGCTTGTCTAGTGCCATAAGGTACTACATGAGCAACTGGGGGAAAATGACCAACATCTGTCTAAGCAACTCAAAATGTAAACTTCCCAGTAGCAATCAACCTGACATGATGCTCACACAAATGCAATAGTGGCACACAGCCATGGTGAGTTACAAACTGCTCTTGATTTGGCTAAAGGATCCACTCAATGTAATGGAGCCCATATCTGGAACTGGAAAACAAGTCAGAACCATATTCAAAAATGAGTTCACCCTCCAATATCAAGGTCCCACCAATAGTGGGATACAAGAGGGCCTACACCCATTAAGTTCACTCTAAAACAATAATGGTTATCCATGTACCTTTCACTGAACTCACTATCCATTGGAGAATTTGCTTCTCTTTTTCAGAAGGACGTAGAACCTGAGGAGAGAAGTAGCCCATTGCACCTCACCAGGGCACCAGCTGAAGCCATAAAATAACTGGGGAAATGAGTAAGAGTGCTGCTTTCTCAGTGAACCTGGTATCAGCAGATGGGTGAAGGAGATAGACATAGAGAACACTCAACCCCTACCAAACCAGAGATCCAGAGACACAGAGACTCCCATGACCTCGTCACTGAAATAGACCTAAAATGAACCCAACATGGCTTAGGGAAATTCACAGAAGAGGGAATGGAAAGATTGTTAGAACCATAAGTTGGGCCATTATGCACAGAGATGGTGTCTCTCCCCCCATAACTGATGGCTATCCACACAATGCAAGACCCACAAACCCCGAGGGGAGAGGGCAGGGAGAAGGCTAACAATGGTACCCTCATGGCTCTATGCACATTATATAGATAACTAATAATAATAAAAAAGAAATGTCAGTATGTAACAGAACTCTCCACAAATAGTTGAATAGTTGAGTAATAACTATGCTTTCAAAATCTCTAATTTTTCCTTGTAAATTTCTCCTCTAAAATTTGGTCTTTTTAATCTTCCTTCCAAATACCCTTCTCTTACTGTACTTGGAGTTGTTTTGTGTGTTACTTTAAGCTGCATCCATTTGCTAACTTAAAACCATTAGGATCATAAAATTTTTATAGGTTGTTTGCATCACATGTGATTTGTTAACTTGCATATTATAAATTTTAATGTCCAGCAGTTTAATGTGGCATATTGAGTTTAGTCTGCAAATTTCAAAAGCATCAATCAACTTTTATATTTAGGCAAAAATTTATTTTAAATGAAAAATAAATATCTATAAATAAAATGAATGGACTTTTAGATTTTAAAACTCTGCCTTATGTGCCACAACCAAGATAAAATATTTTTTCCCTGCACTGTGGCTGTCCTAGTTGGACTCTGCCACCATTCACTGCCCAGGGGCATTAAGGATATTCTATTTTGCACTGATGTTTCTGGTTTCATTCTCAAGTACAATGGTGTGCCCATGAAAGAAGGGAATTTTATTTTAATCTTCAGCCAGGGCCCATCTCAACTGGTTTCTTTCCTTTCAGCTTACATGTCTACACCCTAAAAATGATGTACTTTCAACCCTGATTACACTTAGAATCATTTCCAATCTGCATCTCTTTTGTAAGTAGAAGAACAGATTAATGGGAGTGAAAAGGCCTAAGTGAGGTCAGGTGCAGGGATTGAATAAAATCATTACAGGCCATTACCGAAGCCCTAGGTTTCCCACCAGGAATAGATAGTAAGACCCTATTGCTGAAGACTACATATACTTGGGCTGCAAGGTCACTGAGAAATCCTGATGGAGCTGATCTGAAAGCCTCCTCCTTGTGGGCCAACTGACAGAAAAGCTATGTTGCATGCAGTTCAATGGGAGAGAGAAATCACCAGTGAAGATACTCAACAGTGGACACTGCAAGCCTTAAATTTGGCCAGCCAGGCCAAATGAGCCAACAGGTACAATAATGGCATATTTGTTATGGTAAGAGAAGCTTCTCTTTTCACATGGTGGTGACCTTGAGATGACTCAGAAGGCACCATGGTTCTGAGAAGAAGTGACAGAGGAGTGCTCAGCACTGAAACATCTCTAACACATCTTCCAAGGCTCAGGCTTCCATTGCGGAAGAGGTGGCAGAAAGACTGTAAGAGCTAAAGGAAGGGTAGGACTGCTTCCAATGTGCTCCTCCAGACACAAAATGGCCTGGATATCCATGACCTCATGGTGCCTGACACTACCTACATAAGGCCATCATAATAGGAGGAAAAGATGATGACATCAAAATAAAAGAGACACTGATTGAGAAGGGGAGGGGATATGATGGAGAGTGGAGTTTCAAAGGGGAAAGTGGGGGGAAGGAGGGAATTACCATGGTTTATTGTGTATAATTATGGAAGTTGTCAATAAAAAATTAAAATTAAAAAAACAGACAAATTCCAGAAAAAAATCCCCATTTTTTTAAAAGCAGTTCCAGTACTATTCAATCATTACCATAGTTCAAGGTCCATTAAAGCCTGTAAAACAAAAAACCAAAACAAAAAGGCACAGACTAAACCTTCACACAGCAAAAAGATGATATTGGGCATAACAAGAAATGACTGAACCAATGCAGTATTTAAACAACAGGTCAGGTCAAACATCAAATTCTTTAGCTCCAAATCTCACAACTCTAAGAAGTGACAAGTTTCTGGAGTTCAATTGCCACCCATCCAGCTGGACTCCTTACAGCCTGAGTGTCACGACCGTCTCGACTAGTAAGGAAGACGCAACACTTGGACTCTTTTTTTAGTAGTTTATTTAGGAACCTTAAACAATCTTTTGACTGACTGACTGACTCACTGACTGACTGACTCACTCACTCACTGACTGACTCACTGACTGACTGACTGACTCACTGACTGACTGACTCACTCACTGCCTCACTCACTGACTCACTGACTGACTCACTCACTGACTGCCTCACTCACTCACTCACTGACTGCCTCACTCACTGACTCACTGCCCGACTCCCTCACTGACTCACTCACTCACTGACTCACTCACACACTGCCTCACTACTCCCGGGACAAGCCCGCCCAAAGCTTAAGAAGCCTTTGAACAGCCAACCCTGGTAAGCCACGTGGTGAATGCAGATAGGTCCACATATGCGGAAGCAAGCCTAGATCACGGCCCAAGCCAAATAAGGACTTGTTTATCCAGGAGAGCACTCGCCATCGAGAAGGCGGAAGGCGGAAGCCAGCACCATCTTTAAGGCGCGGCACCTCGCAGCTCTCTACAGTTCCCCCTTTTATGTTTTAAAACAAGCCATAGGTAAGAGTAGAGGTCTGATCTCTGATGATGCGTATTTTTGCAACCCTGATGTCTTTTTCTCAGAGGCGGGATCTGGGGCATTAACCCGCATGTAATCAAACATGTTTTTTTTTGGATTTATAGGGCTAACCCAGAGTGTAGTGCTTAGCCTTGCAACCTGAGCAGGAAGAAGATTAACTTTTAGTTGTAGCCAGCTAGACTTGGGGGGACTGTGTAGCCTCTATGGCAGTAAAGGCTTGAATGATCATAGCTGCATTCCGTCATTGTGTGACCCTGATTTTACACAGACACCACAAGCAAACCAGAGAGACCGGTAACAGAAGGCCTGTTAAAGCCCCCAAACCCGCCCATTTTTTTTAGATGATTTATAGTGGAGATCAGCCAAGATGACAATCTAGAGGCAAAGGAGAGGTCCATGTGGGCAGAATTTACATTAACTACTGTCAGTCTTAGTTCTCTTAAGGTATCTTTAAATTTAAGTGACCAATTCTGTAATAGAAAACTAGACAAAAATCTGGATAAATTTGTAGCCCTAGTATAATCCAAGGTCTTTTAACAACATTAGCAAGGAGAAACTAAAACAATGTAAAAACTCAACCACCATCAGCAGTCATCAAACTTTTGTAGTTCAAGTTTAATATAGCCTTGAAAAGCAGGTTCTTTTTTTAGTCAGCTCTTTTTAAGAATTTGTATTTTTTACAGTCTTTCTTTAGGCATCCTCTCCATTGTTTTAATGTAAATCAAGTCAGGCCACCTTTTTTTTACCTTTCTTAAGATTGCTAATGTGTTGACAATAGCAGCTTTAGTAACCTAAAATCGTCTTAGTGTCTCTGTTTTTAACTTGTTTGAGGTTTTTTAACTTAAAATCTTAAAATCTTAGTCCAATATCTTTAGCCAAGCACATCAGTTTATTACAAATTTAACCTTGATCAAACTGTTTGGGCCTGGATAGCAGAACGTAGCCATCCCTTATGTCAGTAGCCCAGTTTTAACAAAGTTCTCTGTAGTCTTTTTTTCCCCTTAGAAAGCTCATAAGACAAGCCTCGAAGTTCAATACTGTCTGTACTTAGCATAATTTTGATCTTTTTATTTGTTATATGAGAGTCTGTAGCTCTTTTTTAGAATCCGTAGACTCTGAATCTTTTAGCTCAAGTGTTGGATATAAGTTGTTCTTTGTTTTTGTCTCTTTTTTATTGTTTGTCTATTTCGACCTTTTTTTTTCGAGGCAGTTCCTCACTAACCTCCAGATCGATTTTATTCCGCCCTTAAGCGTGCCTTGGTCTGTTGCAAAATCAAGATCTTCGCCCAAATTTTCCCATGAAGGGATTGTAAGACTTTTAGAGCATGCAAACCAAGGGGCTATGGCATCACATTTTTTTAGGAACCTCTCTAGCATACTCTCCTTTATCTTTAAGTTTTTTGAACGAAGCAGCTCATTTAGAGCCAAAAAAATTGGGTGCGAGTGAGAAGCGCCCATGGCTACATTTGTAAAAAATTTTTTTAAAACTTTTACTTTTGGTTCGCTACACCGCGAACTCTTTTTGTTCCCTCTTTTTCTACCGAGAGGAGCAAAATTTCCTGCTTTTGTCGCGGATTTTTACCTTACCTGGGAACTTTTCTGTTCCCTCTTTTTCTACCGAGAAGAGCAAAATCCCCGCTTTTGTCGCGGATTCCCACCTTACCTGGGAACTTACCAGTGTACTGCCCTGACTGCAGAAAGTTCTGAGTCCCTCTTCGGATTTTTTTTTCAACAGTTTATTTAGGAACCTTACTACTGCCCTGACTGCAGAAAGTTTTGAGTCCCTCTTCGGACTCTTCTTTCAACAGTTTATTCAGGAACCTTACTACTGCCCTGACTGCAGAAAGTTTTGAGTCCCTCTTTGGACTCTTCTTTCAACAGTTTATTTAGGAACCTTACTTTTTCTTTTAGATGTTTTACTCGAGCGCTCTTTTTTCACCTCCTCTAAAAATTTTTTTTTAACTGCTTCTGAATCATTTTCGTTTGCCCTATGTAATATGACTAGACACACTACAACACAAATACACCACATGAGGTTAACCAACTTTTATACACTAATAAGACACACAAACAAATATACATTAATTGGCTGGCTATCATTCTTAAGAAATCTTTTCATTGCGTTTCCTCTAAGGAAACCTTATTGTGGCGCCTTTTAACCCTAATACTGGAAGATGTATTGTCCACTTTGCTATGGGACCTTATCGTCTCTCTACCGGAGAACTTGCCTTTACCCTTTTTGTCCACTTACCTGGAACTTACCAGCTAGCTGCCCTTCAAGTTCTGAGTTCCCCGTACGGGCCACCATTTGTCGCAACCGCCTCGACCAGCAAGGAAGACGCAACACTTGGACTCTTTTTTCAGTAGTTTATTCAGGAACCTTAAACAATCTTCTGACTGACTGACTGAGGAAAAATACAGACAAAGCTGGCATCTCTCCTTGATGACCACCTCACAGGCTGACATCTCCTAGGGTCTCCACTGCAAGCCATGGTTCAGTCTCATGACTCCCTCAGGCTTCCATGCCTACTTCCTTTGACCAGTTTTTCCACAAACAGTTAGGACTCCTCTTGGGAGGGAGGTCATTCATAGGATTTAAACATTGTGGTTGATCCAGTTCAGCCCCTGGAACTTGGTATCAAGGCTAGCCTCTTCTTGAGACAATCCCTAGCCCTAACCAGCCAGCTGTCCCTCTGGTTCACCTGAGCCAAAAGACAACCTACCAATATAAGGTTATAAATATCTTTGTAAGGGGAGAGTAGGCTCTCTGACTATTTGGGACCTTCTAGCTGAGGTTGAGGTTTTCTCTTCACTGGTCCTGTACTGGCTTGACCCAGGACCAGGCCCAGCAAGGAAAACCCCCTAGCTCTTACTCTTCACAGAGGCTCTTTACCCTCTCCAGCTCCCCACATGACAGGAGCTCCTTAAACTTTATTTCCTCTCTTTTCTTTCCATGGTTTTTCCAGGCCCTCCACATGAGATCTCTAGCCACATGGGTATCTTTCCTTGGCTCTGTATTTCTCTCTATAAATAAAATTTAATAATCATCCTTTTCAGTCATTTTTATTCAATTCTTTGATTAAAAGTAAAAACAAATCTAAGGTTTACAGCTCAAGGACTTTCCCAGACCCCAATCACCCTGTTACAAGTTCATGTTGTAAGGTGGTCACACAAATTAAAGTATGTTGTAGATTTGCATAGATATCAGCATGCGCATGCACACACACACACACACACACACACACACTCACACATCAGAACATGTAAACAGAAATCTATGGTTGGTGAATTGCATCCATGTCAATTTCTTGGTTAATCTATTTTTTTCTCTCTCCCTCTCTCTCTTTCTCTCTCTCTCTCTCTCTCTCTCTCTCTCTCTCTCTCTCTCTCTCTCTCTCTTGTGTGTGTGGGGGGGGATTCTAAACCACATATGAAACTTTAGGTCAATTTTTGAAACTCTAAGTCACTGAGAGAAGCAGATAGAGGGAGAAGATGAGAGCGGCCAAGGCACTTGCCCACATCCATAAAATGGGCACATAACTTCAGCTCTGTTCTTACACCAAATCTGAGAGATAACTCTGTGACCTTTACTTTTTGGACATGACTCTCCTTGAGCCATATGACTCTAGTAGTATAGTCAGTAGGGATTTCTAAGATAAGATTATAAGATCATGCTGCCACCCACACTAAGTGTGGAACATGTGAGTACCACATGTTGTCCTCACCAATCCCACAAACCTGAGGGGAGGTGGATAGGAGAGCTGTAAGCCGTGATGAGCCAGAGGCCTTTGAGAAGTATTGACACAATTGTGCAGACAGAAACTCTTCAGGAAATAAATAGAAATTTGTGAGTGTTTTTCCCCCACTACTTCAATATATTTTGACTGAGAATAAAGGAAATGAGAAAAAAGAGAGAGAGAAACTTGATGACAAAAAAATGACTTATTGCTATACATTTTTATTTGTATCTATACCTTTATCTGGAGTCATGCTCTCCTGGTCTTCTTAGATCTATAAAGCAATAGATTCACTTTTAGGGTATTTATGTTTGAATATCTTTTATATTACTATTTGTGACTCCAACAGTCTTAACACATAACCACCCTGCTTGCTATGCACACACCCCAGTACTTTACCTACAGCCAAATTTCTGCTCATCCACAGGAGTCTTTAGTAAATTGTGACTCTAGAGGTTCCAAGGCCTGGACAGTTCCCCAGATACTTAAGATATTCAATATTGGCTTCTCTCTGGGTATCTTGAGCCCTTTCAAGGAGAGAGAAGAGAGGCTGTGTTCTGCAATGGAAGGAGGTCTTCTGGACTAGGGAGTAACTAGAGACTCCACCTTGGGATTTACTTCTCATTTTACTTCTCAGCCCATCTCCAGAAAGATTTAAGTTGGGATTCTGGGAGCATAGATTTTCACAAAGGTTTTGATTTGGGCTATATATGACATAGAGCACATTACCTAACAATTGGTATTATCATGTAGTGCCTGAAATTTGACCCCCACCAAGGAACACTCACAATGGGATCCTGGTGGCTTCTGCAACTGATGAGCTCAATGTTCTCTTGCAAGGAAGTCATAGAACTTGGCTGATTTTCCTCAAAATCAAGCTAGTCAATGTTAATCATGGGGTAGTTTATCATTATCAACTTGATTTGGTTTAGAATCACCATAGAAACATACTCCTGGGTATGTCTCTGATCTGAAGCTAATTCAAGAAAGGCTTAACTTAAGAGGGAATAGCCACCCTAACTGTGCACAGCACATGGGCTTGGAACAGGGACTGAGTGAAAATGAGAAAGTGAGATAAGCAACATCACTCACCACTCTGTTTCCTGAATGTGTATACCATGTGACCAGCTGCCTCTCACTCCTTTTGCTGGCATGCTTTTCCAGCCATGATGGATTGAATTTTCCCAAACTCTAAGCCAACAAATACTTCTCTATTTCTTGCCAGGTATTTTGGTCACAGCAATGAGAAAAAGTAAGTAATTCAGCTATCACACCAAGTGAGAAGGGAAAATGCAAAGAAGTGAAATCAGCATACAGAGAATGGAGTCAAAACTGAAGGACGTTGTCTTCTCTGGAGTTGAAAGAAAGTACAGTCCACATTAATCAATAGTCTCAGCGAGAAAGGCATGTCAGAAAAATAAAAGAGTATCTGACTTTATAGATCCCACCTGAAAGAATTCCATCATGGGCTGTGTTGTAGCTTGATGGTAAAGTGTTTAGAGCATGCATTAGGCAATTAGTATGATTCCACAGCCCCTCCTCCCCAAATACAATCACACATGAAGCTCCTTAAGGAGCTATATACCTAAGAAGCCAATAGAAGTAATGTCATAAAATAAACATATGATAATAAATAGATCAAAATGTTTCCCCATTCATTCCTATAGAGGAAGTTGTTGGTGCTCAACCTTATTTTTTTAATTCCAATTTGTTTTCAGTTTTCCTTTTTTTGTTTGAGGTAAGGTTTCACTCTAACTCAGGCTGACCTCAAATTCACTATGTAGTCTCAGGGTGGTCTTGAACTCACATTTATCTTCCTACCTCTGCCTCCTAAGTACTGGGATTAAAGGCATGCACCACTACGCCCAGCTCCTATTTTTTTTTAAATTAATCTCGGCTTTCTAGTCTTGCTTATCCATTTGTACACCGCTATTAATTTTCACCTTTAATACATGCAGAATTCCCATTTGAATGTATTCAAATGCTTTTAATATTTATAAGTCATCATTATTAACTGTATTTTATAACTGAAATAGCTGATTCTACAGACAAAACTGAATTCCAGAAGAAAGAAAGGTGCTTATGAAAAATCATCCATGAATAAACAATACCATGCTACCTCAAAACTACCTTAACTGTTAAGAGGGTAGGTTACTAGCTATGTGATAAAATTGTAACTGCTCAATAATTAATGAGACAAGGTCATTAAGCCCACCATATGAAGAATATTGAACCTGGAGAAATTCAGCAACCAGGACTTACTCATAAAAGTTTCTCAAATATACCTCACATTAATCCAAACTTAACATGACTGTTTATTTGTTTATTAATTTGGTATGGTTCTGGAAATCAAAGCAAAGCTTTCTACATTCTGGGTAAGTATTATACTCCTGAGCATCATTCCCAGACCAAACATTAATAGTGATAATAAGAATAAAATTTGTATATTTTCCATCCAAACAACTAAATATGCTTTCAAGCTGTTATTGACTTTTCCTTAGGACAGCACTTGAGGTCAAATCCAGAGCTTCATGCATCAAGAAAAGCACTCTACTGCTGACCAGTACCTCTAGACCCCAAAGTATTATAGATTTTTAGTTAATCTGTTTGTTAAACCAGCAGTCTAAAGTGTTATTATCTGAGAGGCAACTTTATAAAGTTTTTTAAATACGCAATTCTAGTGTTCAGGTTTATGCTATAAGAAAAGTTTGTAACATATATAAAATAACAAAATTGTAAATTAAATAAAACCTTTCTTCATTTTTTTTCCTAGGCAAACCCAACAGATTGGCCTTTTATTATGCAAGAGTGATCAAGAGTGAGAGTGAAAGCGAGAAGAGAAAGGGAAAGAATTGGCACTTCAGGGTCTCAGCTACTGTAATCAAATTCCAGACATGTGCACCACATTCTGCATATGTGTGACCTTGGTGCTTGTGTCACTTTGTGCATCTGATTTATGTGGGACCTGGAAAGTTGAACATGGTTCTTTAGGCTTCATGGCCAAACACCTAAACACTAAGGCATAACTCCAAACCAAACCTTTCTTCTTAAAGGGAACTTGCATCTGTTTAATTCCATTTAGTAACTTTATATGCCCTGTTGAAAGCAGAGAAAATAACCAGGCATATTCTATAGAAATTAAAATTAATTTAAATAATGGAGTTACATCAAAAATGTAACTTCTGTAGAAAATATTATTACATTGTATGTGATGCTAAAATGTTAAGATGTCATCAGGCACACACCTCAATCTGCTTAAGTTTAATATTGTCATGATTTTCTCACATAATTACATCATTGTTTAGAAGACTCACTGTGAACACATTTTCATATCTATTAGCATGTTCAAGTTATTTTATCACAGACCCCGCTGTATTACATGTCTTGATAGGAGCAGCATTGCATCAGAGCTAAGCAAAGACTGTCGCAAAAGCTGCATCTCTTCCTCCAACTTCTGTATTTTTTAAACTTCTCATAGCTATATCTCTTAGAGAAGTGGATATTAAATTTTGAAGCCTTATTCCATACTCACCCTTAAATAGATGCCAAGGTGAGAATTGATATCCCTGCCACCAAAACCGATTGTTCCCTGGCATAAATCCTCTTTTCTCTCTGCCTTTATAAAACAGGGGGTCATTTCCACCAAAGTGCCCTTCATCTTACACTTCATTGCTCTGATTTTCATATATCCTTTAAGTTTTAGTTCTTCATTTTGGTTCTATTTCTCATTTCTGTAGCCTTATCTAATTTTATAGTCCTCTGTATCCTCTTCCATCCTCCACATGAGTGTGAAAAGACTAGTTATTTTTTAACTTTGATCTTCATGCTTCTTTTCTTTCTTTTGCATTTAACCCATCCTTTAAAACTCATTCAGAAGCACTTAATCAAAATATTTCCCAGGTCTTTCAAATTGTGTTTCAAATTTTCCTCTGATAAATGATATCGTGTTTCCAAATGTGGTCAATTTGTTTAGATGACATGATTCCTGGAATACATTAAGTCATGTAATGTATCTCTGAATCCCGCACGTTGTGGATGCTAGTGACAGAATATAGAGAATATATTAAGATCAGTTATGCAATATTTTTCTAACAATTCAATATATCCTTGCTCAATATACCACTGAACTTCCAGGAAGTTTCAGGAAGACATACAAATGCTTCTATCTTGCTGCTAGATATTATGAATGGACTTTTCATTCCTTAAAGATACATTTTAAGTTAGATCACAAAATCATGGGTTTAATTGTGGCATTTTTATACATAGAGTCATTATACTTTGCTCTAATTTGATCCTTCCCACTGCCTTCCCCAGTGTTGCAGCTACCTTTTAGATGTGGGAATGAAACACTCAACCAGAAGCAGCTTAGGGGAGGAAAGGGTACATTTCAAGCTTAAAATGTCAGGGATAACTTTCATCACAGTAGGGAAAGCTTGGCAGTTCAGAGCTGTAAATCTGATCACACTTCCACATCAAAGGAAAGGAAGTAGTCACTCAGTGGACTGACTTCAAGCCCAAGGCACATCCCCCGGGGTATGACTCCTCGAGCATAGCCCCACTGCCCAATTGCTCCAGAACTTGCCCAAGTTGCCACTAGCTGATTTCAACCAAGACAAGAAACAAAGATAGGACTGTCAATGATGGGATCCTTTATTTTACATACAGAAAAACATATTTCCATCAGAGCCCAGGAGTTATTTCCCAGCTCATGTAAACTCTTTCCTCTGTGCCTTTACATTTCGTCTTATCAGTCATGGATCTCAGAAATCATGTATACTACCACCTGCTTTCTACAGGTGAGGAAAATAAAGATGGAGGGAATTAAAAATGAACCCATGATAGCTGGCAAGAACTGAGCCAGGCCTTTGGACTTAAACTTACTATGGCTAAAAAACTAAAAGTTGCTAGGAATATGGCTCAGTTGTGCAAATTGTGGCAAATTGTGCCTTCCCAGGCTCAATTTCTAAGCTACCTATGTAGGCCAGATGAAAAAAAAAAAAAAACAAAAAACAAACATGGTGCTCATTTGCAGCAGCAAGAGGCGCTGGCATGCCCATACCTATACATACATGCAAATAAATAAAAATAATGTCAAATGTGTTTTAAAAAGAAAAGTTAAAAACCTACTTTTCACTAGCCCATTTAAAAATAATAATGTAATTTAGGAAAAATGTATAAAAATAATCATAGGGAAAAGATGCTATTCAATTTTTCTTGAGGAAAACAACACACCTTTTCACTAAGGAGAGATTCAAGTTGTGCTTGTCAATATTCAAGGAGTTAGATGAGAATAATGCAGTTCTTCTCCTTACTTTCTACTTTGAATTATTTGAACAGATTAACTATGCATTAATGACCATGGAATTCTTTTAGCTTTTTCCTGGGAACCTAAAAAACAATACCCTTGAATATTACACTTATTAAGAGATGAGCCTCCACATGAGACCTATTAATTCTGATTGTGAATAAAAGGTTAAAAACCTGGGTCAGAAGTAAAGTTTCTTTTTGGTTTAATGAGATTAATATTTTACTCCAGTTACCATTTAACCCGAGAGTCTGTGCCACAGAATTCTTGAAACTACAGTTAGTTAGAAAAAGCACACAGTAGGGTTTTAGTGAGGGATATATTGGATTTGGGGGGGGGGATAGGTGCAGAGTAGACATTGTATGTGAGCTGCATGTTTGAAAGAAAAATTCTAACAGCTTACTTGCATAAGTCAGTATGAAGAACGAACATTCCCAACCTTATGTAGATAAATGAAGCTTGATTGCCTCTTTGCATTTCCTTTTCCAGATAACAGTGGAGAGAGAAATGAACTGGGTCAGCCTATCACTCTCATTTAGGACATGACTGTTCCTCGCCTTTCAATAATGGATCTTAGTCAGCATTTACAACAAGATTTTAGAAATAGGTTAAGGCAGAACAGGCCAAATATTAGCATTGTGCACCACTGTGTTTTCCAATAAATAAATATGTAATTCTAGCTTATATATAATTTTAAAATTTTGAAGATACTTTATTGAAATTAAGTTGGAAATAGTTTTTAGCATCATCTGATTAAATACTCATGGAAAGTTTAAATGAAAAGCTATAAAACTACTTCTAAGATAAAGTTGCCATATCTATGCACTAATAAGACTGTTGGAATTGTTAAAAACAAATATGTTCAGGACCAAGATGCAGTTAAATATGCCCGTTCCACAGTGGGTCTTATGAGATCTCATATAAAGTATATCCTGTCAGAAAAGCTTCTTTTCCTTAATTTTAATTGTACTTGAATGCTATAATGTCATTAGATTAAAGATTTGAAAAGTTATGGTGATTTCATTCACTCTACAGCAAGCTTAGCTATCCATTTCCACTTAAGAAGCTATTCCCAAACTTAGTAGCCTAATACAAAAAGCATTGATCATGCACCTCTTTTGTGGATAAGGAGTTCAAAAAAGCTTAGGTGGGTTGTGGCCAAGATGCTGTCCCATGAATTTCTCATAGGTGAATTTGACTGAACCTGAAGAATTATTTCTGCAGGACCTGCTCATATGCCTGGAAGTCTGGGGCTGGCTATTGGCAAGAGGTCTGTGCTCCTTGTCATGTTGACCTCTCTGTAAGAATGCTGGGAAGATCCTTGAGAAACGGAGCTTACTTCCCCATGAGCCAAGGATCTGGAGAGAAAAATGACATTGTAATAATTTCACAGTCAAGCATGGATGTGCCTGCATATCATCATAGCTACGGGGAAAGCTTAGCAGGAAAACTACAAGTATAAGTACTACCTTGGCTACAGTGGATTCAAGGCCAGTTTGTATAGCTTAATGAGACCCCGTCTCAAAAGCACAACAAGAAAGAGGGCTGGAGACATGGCTCAGAGCTTAAGGTGCTTGTCTGCAAAGCCTACCCACCAGTGTTTGACTCCCCAGTACCCATGTAAATTCAGAAGCACAAAGTGGCACATGCATCTGGAGTTCATTTGCAGTGACTAGAGGCCCTGGAGTGCCCATTCTCTCTCTGTGTATCTTTAAAAACAAGAAAAGAAGGAAGGAAGGAAGGAAGGAAGGAAGGAAGGAAGGAAGGAAGGAAGGAAGGAAGGAAGGGAGGAAGGGAGGAAGGGAGGAAGGAAGGCAGAAGGGAGGAAGGGAGGAAGGGAGGGAAGAAGGAAGGAAGGAAGGAAGGAAAGAAGGAGGGAAAAAGATATAGAGGATGGAGAATATAGCTCATTGGTAAAGAGTTTTCCTAGTTTCCATGAGGCCTGAGATTCAATCTCTCATATAGTCTACCAACTAATCCACCCATCCATCCACTCATCCATCCATCAATCAATTCCCAATCTCCTTCTTTCAAAGATTAGTCCTGTTCAATTGAAGATAGGAAAATAATTGAGTCTGGCTACTACAACTGTATATCTTTATCTTAGAATTAGTTAAAATGTTTTACTTGTAGCAAATGTAGATTATACTCTTCATATGTTCATGGCTGAGTTCTATCCCCAGCACCAAAAATATATAATAAAATCAAAGTCATTTTGCTTAATATCTACAAGAAAACAGGATAATAAATGGAAAAGCATTTGGGAAAATGCTTGCAGAATTGATTCATTCCCTTAATAACATTGTATCCTACATTAAACTTTTAACAGCATCTTACTTTCCTTATAGCATTATTGTTGTTTTTGTATTAAAGACTATTAAAGTAGTGCTATTTTGAACAAAGATATTTGGTGCCTGTTAGGTGACACTCTTCTAAGAATGGAGTTACAAAATATTGGCAAATATCTCATTTAAACATAAGCTACTTGAGCTGTCTATAGAAGAATTTTAAAGGATATATCTGGAGAACTTGAGGTAAGATAAAGGATAACAACATGAATTCAAGGTCACAGTCCTATAGGTGATTGAATCATATTTATGTTCTTCATCCCATTATGACTTTTAGCTTTTATAGTAAGAATCTAGGTCTGTCAAAGATGAGAAATATCTCAAAATTAGTATGATGGGGTTTGAACCAGAAAAAAATAGCCTACTATCAGGAATAAAAGTTTAATCAAACTAATTTATCATTGAAAATGACAATTACATCCTCAGATCTTGTCAATGTTTTTTGAATGATGTCATTCAAAAGATCTTTCTAGTTAAAGACTACTTTTTTCAAATATTCTATTTCATTATTTATTTGAGAGAGAGAGAAAGAGAGAATGGGCATGCCAAGGTCTCCAGCCACTGCAAATAAGCTCCAGATGCATGTGCCCCCTTGTGCAGATATCTGGCTTACAAAGGTCCTGGAGAATCGAATCGGGATCCTTAGGCTTCACAGGCAACACCTTAACCACTACCCCATTTCCCCAGCCCAAAGACTACTTTTATAGTGATATATTGAGTTAAAAAATTAAATGCCTGGGCTGGAGAAATGTCTTAGTGGTGAAGTCGCCTGCCTGCTAAGCCTAAGAACTGCCCTTGGCTTCTCCAGGTCCCAAGTTTAGCCAGACGCAAAATGATGCAAGGGTGCAATTCCACACTTGCCCACAAGGGGGCCCACATGTCTGGAGTTCATTCACAGTGGCTGTCTCTCTCTCTCTCTCTCTCTCTCTCTCTCTCTCTCTCTGTGTGTGTGTGTGTGTGTGTGTGTGTCTGTGCCTCTCTCCAAAAATATACATAAATAAATATAAATAAATAAATATCCATGTGTGGAAAATGTTCAATGCTACAAATTTTGGCAGATGAACCATTCTACGTAATATGGTTTTCTTAGTAATATATTTGGTGGTGCTGCAGAGATATTTTTTCTTATTGTATGGTATAGTTTGTTTGTAATGTCAACAGGCTCATGCATTTGAACATTCCTTATCCATCTTGTGGCACTGCTTGGGAGGTTGTGGAACCATTAGGTTGTAGAGCCAGCTGTAGGAAGTGAACCACTAAGGAAGCAGGCTTGAGTTTTATAGCTCAGTCTCACTTCCTGTCTAAACCCTGCTTCCTGTTCCTGAAAGACATGATGATGCTAGGAGTCCAAACCACACTTTTATTCCATCACTATGGACTGAATCCCCTCAAACCTTTCCTCCTTAAGTTGCCTTTTGCGTACTATTATATTAAAGCACAAAAAGAAATAACATTTTCAAGGCTGGAAGATCGCTCAATGGTTAAAGCACTTGCTCACAAAGTCTGACTGCCTGTACTCAGGAAAAGCCAGCTGCACCAAGTGGCTATACATCTGGAGTTCTTTTTCAGTGGCAAGAGGCCCCCTTGTGCCTATTTTCCTTCACTCTGTCAGCAAGTAACTAATAAATGAATATATTTTGAAAAAGATAAATAACATTTTCATTAAGGTATACTCAAGTAAAATCCTTCCAGATCTCTCAACAGTTTACACAAATTATATTTAAAGGCTAATGGAGATGCCCCAGTAGGTAAGAGTGCTTACTGCATAAACTAGGGCCTGAGACTGAGTTCAACTCCCCAGGACCCACATAACTGTTAAGCATGGCAACACATGTCTGGAACCCCAGTCCTGTGGTGTGTAGATATCAGAGAATATTGGGGTTCATGGAAGCTCTGTACATATGGAGACTCATCTCAAGGAAATACCTGGATGCATAATAGTACAACACCCAGTGTTCTTATCTGGCACCTGCAGGCCTGCAAGCACACTATATTTACCACATACACCACCACAATGTCACACATGCTACAACACACAAAAAAAATTAATTAATTAAAAAAAGAATTATTATTGGAAAAGCTCTTCTGGGCACAAATTGGGTGGAAACATGATGTTGCAGTCAGCTCCTCATTGCTTGAAGAATATCTGACCAAAGCAGCTTATGGGAGCAAAGTGCTTATTTCAGACTTAAAAATTCTAGGGGAACAACATCAAAGGCAAAAGCTGACTCATGTCCATGGATCCAAGCAGAGAAATACCACCAAACAGCCAGCACCACAAAACATGAACAGCCAGAGCTCCAGACTGCTGTCCACATATCTTAGGATTAGATTTAAGATCTGCCTTCAAACACAATTTAGGGTTAGACTCCAAGATCCGCCTCTAGTCACATACCTCTTCCCAAGTAGCCACAGAGTGAGACCCTGTTGAAAAGTCATAAGCAGAAGTTAAAGAATAGTAAGAGGATGGAGAAGAGGAGAAGGCGGATGGAGTTGAGCGGAGAAATCATCCTAGACATAGCAACAGATGGGGAGAATAATTGCAAACAACATGTTGTTTGTTATGATGCTCCGAATCCAGTTTTCAAGCCACCTGGACAGCACAATAAAGACCCTGGCTTCTGGAAGTTGACAAGAAATGACATCTGGGATTCCAGTGGATCATAACTATGGGGATTAGCTCCTGTCCTCTCACCCCTGCCTCGGGCCGGAGGTCCTGGAGGGCCCGGCCAGGAACAGGCCATGGTCCCTTTCTCCCTGCGCTTGGTACGGGAATTCCAGCGTTTCCTTTTTTAATTTTTTTTTTCTATGAAGGGTCTTACTGTAGTCCAGGTTGACCTGGAATTCACTCTGTAGTCTCAGGCTGGCCTCGAACCTCCTGCCTCAGCCTCCCAAGTGTTAGGAATAACGATGTGCACCACCATGCCCAGCTAAAGATGGTGTTTTTGATGTTGTATCCAAAGAATTCTGATAAATCCTTTTCAATCAGAGAAAGCAGTTAGCTTCACATTCATTAAAGTGATGTTTATAAAGGCAGAAGTCAGATTTTTTTTTTTGAAGTAGGTACTTATTCCAACCCAGGCTGAACTGGTACTAATTCTGTATCCTCAGACTGGCCCAAATTCATTGCAATACTTTTACCTCTGCCTCCTGAGTGCCAGGATTAAAGGAGTGCACCACATTGCCTGGCATGAGTTAAGATTTTTAATTAAACCCACTGGATGTAAGTTTCAAAAACTTGTATGTATATATATATATATTTTTTCTTTTGGGGTAGGGTCTTGCTCTAGCCCAGGGTGACCTGAAATTCAATATGTAGTCTCAGACTTGTCTCAAATTCAGTGATCCTCCTTTGTTAATGGGGTTATTTTTATTATTTATTTGAGATTTTTTTTTATTATTTATTTGAGAGAGAAAGATGCAGATAAAGAATGTCTGCATCAGGGACCCTAGCCACTGCAAACAAGCTCCAGACACATGTGCCACTTTGTGCACCTGGCTTTACATAGGTACTGGGGAATTGAACCTGGGTCCTAAGGCTCTACAGGCAAGCACCTTAACCACTGAGAAATCTCTCCAGTCCCTTTACTTTTATTTTGAAAAAATATTTTTATTAACTTATTTGATAGCAGAAAGAGAGAGAGACAGGGAGGGAGGGAGAGGCGGGGGAGAGAATGAATGGGCTTGCGAGGATCTCTCGTTGCTGCAAATAAACTCGAGATGCATGCAAAAAAAAAAAAAAAGGCACGTGTACTCACAGAAAGCTTCTATCTGTGGACTTTCAGTTTTTTGAAGGCAACTGCCATCCCTGTCCTTTTTTTAAAACAATGGGAGCCTCCTCTTCATAGAATTCTGGCTTACTGAGTTTTATACAATTTTTTGGTAATTCTTTAAATCACCATGGTATCTTTTCTAAATTATTCTTACTTCAAAAAACATTGCAATGTTTTTTTTTTAAACAAGCAGTATATACATACAATGTTTCTTATTAAATATGTGATATCTTAATAGATGGGAATATAGACTACACATAATTTCGTCCCATAGTGAATTCATAATCTGTGGAAAAGAACTGCACATTTGAATAAGAAAGATCTAGACTGACCCAGTTTGAGCAGGAGGCCTAGGATACCCCATAACTTAATTCTTTGCACTGTTCTAGAAACTAAGTCCTTTACCTGTTTCTCATGGTGCACACACATACACAGTGGAGGTGATTAAAAATACATTTGCTCAAATAAATTCTATCTAAATGGCTGCATTTTAACACAGAATCACCAGGTGCACTTACTGCTCTAGAGTCCCTTCCTATCAGATTCCAGATGTCTTCTCAACAATAGGCTTAATGAAGTTCAGAGCCTCCATCCTCTCTCTCCCACACATAGAACTATTTTTAAGACTTTATGTTAATGTGTTTTTCTGCTCACTTTGACTGGATTTACTCCTCCTGAACATTTTGCAGTCATAGTCAAGTACAAAAATTTCAAAAATGTCATTTTCCAGGGAAAATATTTCTCACCATCCATTAGAAAATCCAATATATGTTGGTTGACATAAAGAATAACATAAGGATTATCAGATCTCCTGTTGCAGAGGGTGCACACACAGAACAGGCCAGATTTTTCTGCCTCCCAACCCCCCTCCACTCCTCCCAGTTCCCTGGTCCCAGTAAGTTCCCTGGTCCCAGTAAGTTCCCCTGCTGCTGCTTCAAGGCTGCTTGGACCCTGAGAGTTTGCTAAGGAAGCAGGCTGCTTACTAGGGCTTTCTGATTGAAGGTCCATGGGTCCACAATTGCGCATACCCTCCTCTGGAGGATGCACCTGCGGATTCCCTGTTCCTGGTTGGTCAACCTGCTACTGGTTTGGGGCTGCCTGGACCTGGTAAGCTTTCTGTGGAAATAGGCCCCTTGCACCGCATTCCTGATTGAATGGCCTCTTGGTCCCCAACTCCTGGATCTGCCACTCTAGAGGATGCATATGCAAAGTGAGTAGGCCAGAGCTCCTGATTGGTTCCCCAACTCCCAGTTCCCTGGTCCTGGTACCCCTGCTGCTGCCTTGGGGAGGCATGGTCCCTGGGTATGGGCTATAGAAGTAGGCCTTTTGCTCTGGTGTCCTGATTGGTCCCTGGATAAACAAATCCCTACTCACCTGAGTGAAAGGGTACAAAACCCACTATAAGAGATGTCCTCTTGCCCCTGGTTCTCTAGCTTCCTAACTCCTGGGTCCCCTACCCTTGATCCCTGTGTGATGAAGAGAATGGGCAAGTGGAGTGAGTAGGCCAGAGCACTCAGTTCCCCATGTCCCAGTTCCCCAGGTACTTTTGATGTACCTGCAATCACCACAATCTGCATATCTGTGGTTATAACCCAATCATACACCAATCCTGTTCAGATTTAAAAAAGAACACCCTTTGAAGATCCTAAAGTACAAGTGCTTGCTTCACTCTCAGTAGAATAAAACATTTCCCCAAGATGGGCAGACCACAAAATGAAAAGAGCAGGACCAGAAGGCTTCTAAACTGAATTTTATCAAACCTTCACTGAACAACTGAAACCAATTTTTCTCAAACTGTTTCACATAATTGGAGACCAGGAAACCTCCTCCAACTCCTTTTATAAAGCTAACATCACCCTATTACCCAAACCAGACAAAGATAAAACAAGATGAATTTAGATGCAAAGATCCTGAACAAAATCCTTGCAAACTAAATTCAAGAGCACATCCAAACCATTATCCACCTTGATCAAGTAGGCTTCATCCCAGGGATGCAGAGATGGTTCAACATAAGGAAATCAGCCAACACAATGTGCCATATAAATAAACTTAATACAAATACCACATAATCATTTCAACAGATGCAGAGAAGGCCTTTGAGAAAATACAACAGCACTTCATGATCAAAATGCTGGAAAGAATAGGCATGGAGGGTGTATATCTCAAGACAATACAGGCTATATATAAAGCACCTAAAGCCCAAATAATACTTAATGGGGAAAGACTAAAAGAATTCTCACTGAGATCTGGCACAAGACAGGGGTTGCCCACTCTCACCACTGCTCTTCAACATAGTACTAGTAGTACTTACTCATGCAATAAGACAGGAGAAAAAAATGAAAGGGATACAAATGGAAAAGAAAGAGATCAAGTTAGCCCTATTTGCATACAACATGATCCTATACATAAGTGGCCAGAATGTCTCCATCTCAAAACTGCTAAAGGTGTTTAATTCCTTCAGTAAAGTGGCAGGATAAAAAAAAAAAAATCAATGCATAAAAATCAGCAGCCTTTCTATATGCAAAGGACAAGTATACAGAGAAAGAAATCAGTGGGGCTGTCCCATTTTCAATAGCAACAAAAAAAATTAAATACCTTGGAATAATACTAACCAAGGATGTGAAAGGACTATATAATGAAAATATTTTTTTAAAAATCAAGAGATAAATCAAGGAGGAGGTCAGATGATGGAAAGACCTCACATGCTCCTGGATAGGCAGAATTAATATTGTGAAAATGGCAAGTCTGCCAAAAGCAACATACAGATTTCATGCAATACCAATAAAAATTCCAGCACCAGGTCGGGCGTGGTGGTGCACGCCTTTAATCCCATCATTTGGGAGGCAAAGGTGGGAGGATCGCCATGAGTTCAAGGCCACCCTGAGATTACATAGTGAATTCCAGGTCAGCCTGGGCTAGAGTGAGACCCTACCTTGAAAAACCGAAAAATGAAAAAACCAAAAAAAAAAAAAAAAAAGAAAAAAAAATTCCAGCATCATTCTTCACAGAAATAGAAAAAATGATCTCAAAATTCATTTAAAAAAAATCCTCTGGAGGTATTACCATTCCTGATCTAAAGCTATATTACAAAGCCATAATAACAAAAAGAGCATGGTATTGGCATAGAAACAAAACATAGACCAATGGATCAGAATAGAAGACTCAGATCTTAGGTCAAGTGACTAAAGCTACTTGATCTTTGACAAAGATGCCAATATTGTAGACTGGAGAAGAGAGAGCATCTTCAACAAATGGTATTGGACAAATTGGATAAAAATATGTAGAAAAATGAAACTAGACCCACTCATCTCTCCATATACAAAATCAAGTCCAAGTGGATTAATGACCTCAATATAAGACCTACAACTCTTCTCCTACTGGAGGAAAAAATCAGAGGCCCTCTTCATAATATAGACGTGGGGAAAGACTTCATGAACAAAATCCCAGTATCCCAGGAAATTAAACAATCACTCAACCAATGGAATCTCATGAAGCCAAAAAGCTTTTGCACAGACAAACATACAATAAATAGAGCCAATAGATTATCCACTGAGTGGGAGAAAATCCTCTCCTGATATACCACAGACAGAAGCCTAATATCTAGAATCTACAAAGAACTCAAAACATTAAACAATAAAAAATCAACCCACTCCAAAATATTGTGTTTTCTTAAGATTTATTTATTTATTTATTTATTTATTTATTTATTTATTTATTTATTTATTGGAGACAGAGAGAGGGAGAGAGAGAGAGAGAGAGAGAGTGAGAGTGGGTGCACCAGGGACTCTAGCTATTGCAACAAACTCCAGATGCATGTGCCCCCATGTGTATCTAGCTTACATGGGAACTGGAGAATTGAACCTGGGTCCTTAGGCTTTGCAGGCAAGTGCCTTAACTGCTAAGCCATCTCTCCAGCCCCTATATTTTTTAAAAATATTTATTTATTTAAGAAAGAAGCATATATATATATATATATATATATATATATATATATATATATATCAACAAAACAAAACAACCTTATGACTCTAATAATCCTCATACATCTATTTCAACTAACCAAACATACCTCAGCTTTCCCAAATTTCCTGTGTGTGAACTTTCTTTTCAGAGATGCTTAAACCACCTCTTCCCCATCACCTTCTCACTTCTGCCATCATATCACACTTTGGAACTTTGAGTGACCATCTTGTCTTAAGAAATAACTCTGGTTATTACTCCAAATGTTCATAGAACATCAATACATTTTTTAACTTTTAAGACTTCTATTCTGTGATGAATGTGACATGCTAGCAAGTGACTAATATTGACATCCATAGCAAGTAACAAAACAGTTTGTTCAGGTGTACTATGTCACTGATAACTGGACCTGACCCTGGAATCACTACAGACTTCACACTTGACCTTGGAAAATTTTTTTCCTCTTTGGCAAAGCATCACCCTCCTAAGAAAAGGTGCTTAACATATCAATATTTACCACAAAACACATTTGGGTCCATTGACATCTGCATGAATTTAATTTGTAGGTTGACCACCTTTGTAAGGTAAAGCATGCACTAACAAAATTCAAAAATGACAGAACTGCTGCCTTAGTGACTTTAAATTCATTGTTATGGTTTTGCATGTAAGAGGCTGGAAATATTTGGATGTTTTAAACTCTCTCTTACAAATGAAAAGAAAAAGAAAAAATAGTGTTTTAGACTTACTCAACTAATCAGCTTATTAGAAATTATTTCAGAAGTATTAGCTGGGACCATATTTCCAACACTGTTTTCTATTCTTTGTTATTCAGCAAGGTGCTGTCAGCTGTGTCTGAGCTAAGAACAAATCTAATCACAGAGAGCTGTATTTCTAAACATTACTTAATTAGTCTAATGCCTTGTTTTAAACAATAAGAGTATTACAATGTCATGATGAAATACCAAGTGTGTTCAAATCCATTTAAAGGAAATAGTTCAGTGGTTGAAGAGCCAGCTCTTCTTTTAAAAAAAAAAGCAGTATCTTGACCCTGTCAAAAATGGCTATTTTCATTTGTGTCCATTATACTTTTTATTATAGATAATATTATGATGAGAAAATAACTGAGTTAATTGTCTTTTGATTACTACAAAATATTTAAAGACATATGTTCTTTGTACTATTGTGTTCTAAACTGTACACATTCAAATAATCTTAAAAATTTCCCTTCTATATATCCCTAAATTCATACCATGCAACATTAGAAGTGCATACTTAGTGGAATGATCCAAGTTATAGAATCTAGAAGAGAAACTAATGCCTCTCAACATAAAAAGAAAACAATATTCCTAGGCAAAGAACAAGACTGCACACCAAACACTGAGACATATGTAACCAAACATTATACTGGACTCAATCTTTCGAGATTAAATACAAACATAATTATGTACATCAGAAAATATTCCTGGGAATTCAATATTTGAAAAGCTCCTAGTTACAGAACAAAGTACTATTAAGTATTTAAGAGGGCTAAAGAGATTGCTCATTGGTTAAACTTGCTTTCTCATAAAGCCTGAAGGTCAGGGTTTCAATTCCCCTCCACCCACATAAAGCCAGATAGGCACTGATACACACATATGTGCATGCATGTCTTTTTATTGTCCTACAAGTTAACAATGGAACTGGGGTCATATCATTATTTTTTACTGTATTCATCTTTCCCCTAAACAGTAATGAGAAACATAAATCCAAGTGAAGACAGCTCATGAATAAGACTCATGTAAAATGAAATAAGCAAAAATGGAGAGTAAAACCTGGGAAAAATCATAATAAAACTGGAAGACACATTGATCCCAACAGATGTCCAATACAGCAAAGGAACAAAGTATGAGAAAATATGCCAACACGAAAGTTCTACAAACTCACAGTCCCTCAATACCAGAAAACAAAGAAATAGCTGAAATGTCAAAAATATTTTATTATCACACATTTAAAAAGAATCAGTAACCTCATAGAAGACTTGTGGTAGTCTGATTGTAAAATGTTCCCCATTGACTCCTGTGTTTTACTGCTTATCACCACCGGGTGGCATTGTTTGGAAAGGCTGTGGAACCTTTAGGTGGTGGAGCCTTATTGGAGCATGTGAGTGACTGGAGATGGGTTTAAGGTGCAGTTATAGTCCAGACCTGTTGGTACTACTTCCTCCCTGATAATGTACAAATGTGACATGTGCTTCCTGCTCAGGCCTACCCTCCCTTTACTGCCATCATGGCCATTTCTTATAATAAAAAAAAAAAAAAAAAAAAAAAAAGTCCTTTCCTCCCTGTAGCTACTTCTTCTGGTCAGGTATTTTGTCCCAGCAATGAGAAAGTAACTGATAAAAAAAAAATTAAAAAGGTCCTAGGAGTGAGATAGTTGGTGTAATAGACCTAACCATGTATTTCCCAGGCTTTGGGAATTGGCTTACAGGAGGAATATGTAAGAGTTTGGAAATTTGCAATAGAGAAGCCTATCAGTGCTAAGTCAGATCTCAATGGGCCATTGTGTTCACAGTTTGGAAGGCCAAAAGGCACAGAAAAAATACATACAGTGAAGGGTTGGTTTATGAGGTTTCAGATGGGAATATGAACTCTATTATGAACTAGACATGAGGCATTTCATGTGATATTCTGGCAGAAAACTGGTTGCATTCTGTCTGTACCTTGAAAACTTAATCAATGTTAAATTTAAAAGTAATGGACTTCTGGTTAGGATGACAGAATAGGAGTCACACCAAAGAAACCTGGGGACATAGGAGGCAAGATAGCACATAACACACACATCTACAAAAAGTATAAGTATATAAGGAATTATTAACCTAAAGAAGACCCCAGCAAAGAAGCAGCAAGAACAAAACTACTAGAAAGGCATTCTCCCACCCATGCTGGCTGTGCAAAATTAAAACAACAATAATAACAAAAAATAAAAGCAAAAATTCTGAAAGAGGACAGAAACAGAGGGAAATGGTGATCCAGCTCTAGCCTCCAGGAGGGATTCCAGAATGGATATCAACCCAAAGTGGCAGACACTACTACAGTGCACAGGAGGGTCACAAAGCTGATCCCACTCCAAAACACCAGGCGGTGAGTAACACTCTGCTGACTGCCCAAATGAGCTTCCTCCCTCACCTATGTGCCAGACTCCACAATTGCTGCAGTTAGGATCCAACCCCACTAGCGCAGATCTCCCTTCCTTCCATGTGCACACTGTCAGCTACCGCAGCCCACAGGAGGGCTACAGAACTGATTCCATTTCAAAGGACCAGTGAGTAACACTAAGAGAACAGGGCCCTGCTTTGGAAAGAGTATGCTACACCTCTCACAGCCTTACCCAGACACGTCTGTAAGCTGCACACACAAGAACCATATTCAAACTCAAGTGCACCCAGGCTAAACGAGTGGTAGACCACCATCCCATTCCCACTTTGATCAAAGCTGACCAGGCTATGCAACACAGGTTCCAAAGGATCTACTATTGCTGCATTCTTAGAAAAATATCTCTCCAACAGAAGACAGGAGTAAAGGAGGCAGAGAGATCCACAAACTAAAAGATGGTATGAGTCAGTATTATAGAAATCTACCTCTTTGTTAACTAATTAAAAGATACAGCTCTCTTACAAAGAGATAAACAGAGAGAGGGAATCATTAAGGCAGACACACCCTTCAGGGATAGAAAAGTCTTTGCCCTAAAACAGTAGGTTGTTACTGGTAAATCCCAGTGCCAGAATTGGATTACCCACACAGTGATCTGTTGGCCAAGGATACTGAGTCCCCATCACTTCCCCCACCACAAAAATGCAGATCATTGCCAAATCGCTTGGTTTTGTACCAGAACTAAATGATAAAAACCTATTGCCCGGGCTGGAGAGATGGCTTAGGGGCTAAGGCGCCTGCCTACTAAGCCTAAGAACGCTGGTTCCAATCTCCAGCGGTTCCAATCTCCAGGTCCCACGTTTAGACAGATGCAGTGACTAAAGGGCGCAATGCCACACTTGGCCACAAGGGGGCTCACACATATGGATTTCGTTCACAGCAGCTGAGACTGCTGGCACGCCCATCTCTGTCTCCCTCTCCCTCTCTGTCTATCTCTCTCTGTGTCTCTCTCCAAAAAATAAATAAAATAATAATTAAATTTTTTTTTTTAAAAACCTATTGCTCAAGAAACCACAGGCTGTGGTTGCAGGACGTTGAGCAATCATTCAGAAACTGAAGAGGATGCCACCTATCTGCTGGCTAGTGCTCATAGCACTGGAAAGTGCTGTATGAGGGGTTGGGGAAAAGTCAGCAAGAGTGTGAACAGATTGTGTAGGGTAGAAAGGATAAAGGAATACATTTGACATAAAAGAAGTATGTTATTAGAGGGAAGAAAACGACCAACACCACAAGGGGACTTACATGGGTTGGGAGGGAAGTGGTGGAGACCTAATTAGAACAATGCATGCATTAAATGCCATAAAGAAACTGTGCATTAAATGCCATAAAGAAACTGTGCTTTATATAGTAACTTAAATATCTAATAAAAATAAATGAATGGACTGTAATTTCATTGGACATTTTCTTTCTAATGTTTTTTTTTTTAATTTTATTTATTTGCAAGCAGAGAGAGATAGACATAGAAGAGAGACAAAGAGAGAATGGGCATGCCAGGGTGTCTAGCCACTGCAAATGAACTCCAGACACATGTGCCTCTTGTCCATCTGGCTTATGTGGGTCCTGGGGAATCAAACCTGGGTCCTTTGGCTTTGCAGGCAAACACTTTAACTGCTAAACCATCTCTCCAGCCCCAACATGTTATTTCTCTTTTTACTGTTTGGAATGTGTGTGTGTGTGATAGCCAGAGGTCAATTCTGTGTGTCTTGCTGAATCACTCTCCACCTTATTTTTGAGACAAGATCTGTCACTGAACCAGGGATTTCCTAAGATTTGGCTAGATGCCTGTCCTGTAAACCCAAAAGGTCCTCTTGTCTCTGCTTCCTAAGCATTGGGATTAAAGTGTGTACTGTAGTACCCAGCTTTGACGTGGGTGCTAGAGATCTGAACTCAAGTCCTCATGGTTTCACAGCAAGCATTTTATCCACTAAGCCATCTCCTTAACCCCTTGTTCTTCAGAAAAATGTGTAAAGTTGTGTTGACTGGTAAGATAAACACATTTTTGAAGTCAGAAACTTGTATTGAAACACCAACTTATCTTTATTAACTCTTCACCAGCTGAGCCATTTGTTTCTCAGTCCCTCTTTCTTTGTCCCTTAATAGAGGAACATTCTTGATCTGTCAGGTTGTTGCATGGATTAACTCAGACTGCAGGCACTTGGGATCACAGTGTTTAACACAAGATAAATGATCAACAAATGCCAGTACTGTTTGTCTCTTCTTCTCTTTTCCCTTTCAACTTTAGTTTCCATAAATATTTTTGAAACTCCATTAAAAAGCTAATAGTAATAAAGACATTATAATGTCTTGACACTAATAAAACTAATAATATGAATATATGTTGTAAATTTCTGTTACAGATTAAGAACATGTTAATATAGAGGATACTCACCATGTTAGACTTTAAGAAAAGAGATTTTCTTGACTACTGTCACATAAAAATGTAAAAAGAAACCTAAGTACAGAAAAGATTTACACTAATACTTGACCTATTCAGAATATTGAGTACATTATCATGATTTTTCTAATTTTCTGTAATATTTAATAAACTCTCATATAGGGACCAATTCCTAAGACAAGGAGCAGCTCTGAGTCCCCAGTGTTCACTCCAGAAAGACATGGAAGATACAAGAAAGAAGACACAATCACTTCTGTGACCTAATCACAAAGATCACACTCCATCTTTTTAAAAATCTTATGTAGTAGCAAGAAGACTACACGAGGTGTGTCAGCACTTCGGGAAAATACAAATGAGGAGCCACAGATGAGTGAGACCATGCAGTTCTTAATCTCTCTGTGATTGGGTGAGTTTGCTAAGAATGGTCTCGAGGACTGGACAATAGGGACAGTGGGGTGGGAAGGCTTGGAATGGGTGGGGGGACAAAAAACTAGACCCAAATGGAGATGGGACCATAAAATCCTATATCCTGAAAGACACACTAAAATGCAGGTTGAACCTGCATCAGGTGCTTGGAGAAAACACCTGAATTACAGGGGCCTGGAGAGGGTATGATGAATACTAACCTCAATCTTCTCCTGTTTCTCTCTCTATCACTCCCTCTTCTCTCTCTTCTCTCTTTCTCTTTCATATTACCTATACTTTTTCTTCCTTCTTTTCCCTTGGCACTGATTTGTAACTCCCAGTACCACCATGTGGCTAACATCCACAATGAGCTGTGAACAGTGAGACCTACAAGGTTTCCCAAAAGAAGACAGATTTCTATCAGAGTACTTGATGACCCACTAAAGGTTATTGGTAAGACCCTACTGCAGAAGACACCATATGCTGTTCGGACAGAACATGGAGAGACCTGGCTGGAATCTGTAAGAGAGTCAGTCCCCAGACAGTTAGCTTGTCTAGTGCCAAAAGGAGCTACATAAGTGACTGGGGGAAAACGACCAACATCTGTCTAAGCAACTCATGGTCTAAGCTACTCAGCAGCAAACAACCTGACATGATGCTCACACAAGTGCAGTAATGGCACACAGCCATGGTGGGTTACCAACTGCTCTAGATTTGGTTAACAGATCCGCTCAGAGGAATGGAATCCATACCTGGAAACAGGAAACAAGTCAGAACCATATCCAAAAACGACCCCGCTCTCCAATATCAAGGTCCCACCAATAGTGGGATACAAGAGGGCTATACCTATTAAATTCTCTCTAAAATAATAATGGTTATCCATGTATCTTGCACTGATCTCACTCTCCATTGGAGAATCTGCTTCTCTCTTTCAGATGGACATAGAACCTGAGGAGAGAATCAGCCCATCTCACCTCAACAGGGCACCAGCTGAAGCCATTGAGTTACAGGGGAAATGAGCAAGAGTGCTGCTTTATCAGTGAACCTGGTACCTTCACAAGGGTGAAGGAGATAAACACAAAGAATACTCAACCCCTACCAATTCAGATATCCAAAGACACAGACTTACAAAACCTCTTCACTGAAATAGACCTAAAATGAATGCAACATGGCTCAGGGAAATTTGCAGAAGAGGGGGCAAAAAGATTGTTAGAGCCATGAGTTAGGTCATTATACACAGAGTCATTGCCTCTCCCACATAACTGATGGCCACCCTCATAAGGCAAAACCCACATTACCCATGGGGGGAGGACAGGGATAAGGCTAACGATGGTACCATCATGGCTGTATATATACTACATACATAACTAATAAAAATATTTTTAAAAGAAGACTATACAAGGATGTAGATGCCAAGGGTACCAGGTTTGAAGCTAGCTACCACAACATGTAGCCTGAGACTGTCACAAGAAGATCTCCTGGCATCTATGAAATATTCTGTTACACAAATATTTTATATTACTAAGCTGATTAAACCAGATATTCGCTTAGTATGTATTTTACCCTATGCATCATATCCCTCAATTAATAAAAACTGAAAGATATTTAAAGAATAAAAATGGCTGTCTGCAATAAGTGAATATTTGTGCATCTCATTCTGTTGCTTAAAACCTTCATTCTGTTATTTAGAAATAAAGACCAAAATTCTGACCATATATATATATAGCTATAAGGTCTTAATACTAACTTAATCTTTTCTTTTCTTTTTTTTTTTTTTTTTTTTTTTTTTGATTTACTTCTTTTTCCTATCTAGCCCAAACTTATTGTTTGTTTCTTGAAGGAAGCTATATAATGAATTAATTTATTTATAATTCTAAACAAATGCTGTACTTTCTACATATATCTTTTGTTGTTGTTATTGTTTGTTTTGGGTTTGTTGTTGCTATTGAGGCCAAGTCTCACTCTAGCTCAGACTTACCTGGAACTCATGCTGTAGCCTAAGCTGGCTTCAAACTCATGGCTATCCTTCTACCTCAACCTCACAAGTACTATGATTATATAGCATGAGCCATGACACCCAGGTTTGGATTATTCTGTGTTACATGTTCTGTTGGTTTCAACATGAAAACTATTTCATGCAATGAATTGGTAAACTAATCATTTAGAGAATTGATAATAGAAGACAGGTACTTTTGACTCAGAAATTTTGGGTTCCTTATATACTAATACACCAATAATTTGCTTCCAGATCTTTGTCCTATGAATTTGAAGAATGCAATTCACAGATGACAGGATAAGAAAGATTTTATTACAGTTTAAAGCTTTAGGAGGACAAAGAGAAAGGGGCTTAAGCCTAGAACATAAGAGAAGGAAGCAAGGTGAAGCTCTTACCCAGCAAGGCAAGAGGGGGTTTGAGAACCCACCTGGAGACTCAGAGCTGGGTGTTCTTAGGAGAAGTGGCTACATGAGGAAGACCAGGTCAGCAGATTACTATGGACAAAGACCAGATTTTAGAGCTTTGTCAGTAATCTTAGGTAAGGATCAATTTCTGTCCTCTAGGATGGATGCAAGCTTAATCTAGAGATCTTTCCTGGAGGGTTTAACATCCAAGTTTCTGCAAGCTCAGTGACATTTCCTGCTTTTATTTGAGAAATACAAAACCATTACTTTTGGGGTTCTGTTTCCCTGACTGCCTAGCCAATTTCTGTGTCCTATCATTTCCCCCTTCTGAAGAGGTAGCCCCAGTGGCCATTAGGGGATTATGATGATGGGTTGGTCTGACTTCTTCAAGCTGAATGGGGTTGTTGGGTGTGGCAGTTGATGTACACATCCAATGGGTCTACTCTATAGGACCCCAGAGTTTTACTGGTTGTCTTATAGTGCAGGAAAAAACCTATGATTCCAACATAAAGACATAGGTGTAAGAAAAATGGGAGAAATCAAGAAGAAGCAAGCATCAGGTAAGTTGGGGTTTAGAGAGGTCCTCAGGGTTCCTATTCATGTAGCATTTCTGACCTTGGAGGGCAATCCAGCAGACCCAAATAGATGAATTGGATTGTCATGGAACCATCTGAGTGTGAGCTAACTGTAGATTAGAGGATACAAGGTTAAAATAAGAGTTATACACACAATGTCCCCAAACCAGCAGAATTATTGACAGAAATGGAAAGCATAATTCTCTTTCACTATAAAGATCTAGAAATTTACCAAATGTGTGGTCTATACCTGTTCTTGTGAAGCAGATGAGCCATTAGCAGAATTATCAAGAATATATATACACAGCATTTAACTTTGATAATGGTACAGATGCCATTGAGTCATTGTGAGCTCATCTATCTAAAGTTACATTCTGTGCTGTGATGTTTAAACTTCAAGACATACCTTGCTTTCTGGTGATATTTTTATCTTGAATGTTTAAGACCAAGTAGGTAGCTGAAGTTTAATTTTACATAATTTGAAAAGCAGTTGTAGCTCTTGAGGAGAGACTTTTATGCACCTGTGAGGAGCTTTATGGTTCTCTCAGCATTTGTGCCATCTGCTGGGTTGAGTCACAGTTGTGCTGACCATGTAGCATCCCTTCCCTTGGAAGCATTAAGGGATTTTTCTTCTGTTTTAACTCTCCCTCTGCAGACTGGATATTAATTGGAATCAAATCTCTGGGTCTCCATGTCTTCTCTGGTGAAGAAGATAGGTGACTTACCAAGAACTTACCAAGAGCAAAGACCAACAAGGAAGAAGTGTCCCATCACTGTCTGAGCCTTTTTAACAGGAGGGGCTGGGACCAAAATAATGGCTACCCTTTTAAACCCAAAGTCCTCATTGGTTGTGGCCAGTATATGTGGTTGTTAGGAACCCAGGAGAAAAAAATGGGAATATAGAGTGGGTGTGTACCTTTGGTCTTTAACAAAATAGATCTAGGTAAAACATAGTATTCTGTGGTAACATTTAACTGATGTTGTCTGATGATATGGAAAGCCATATCTGAAAAATAGGAAACATATACATTATTTAACATTTGTAATTACAGATAAAACATGTTAACAGTCCCGTAGACAACTTTCATTAACAAAAATATAAATATTAACTCTTTCATTTTAGTTCTAGCATCCTGGTGAGACCCACCAGTTTTGTTCATGTGGATTATAAGGGGGTGTACTTTTAATCTTGAAGGAATTTCTAGGAGGACAACCTGTTATCTCAGGGGTCAATTACTTATTAATTAGCCAGAAATTTTCTTTGGAGATTATCAGGCCTAACATATCATGGGCACACACACAGGTTGCTTTTCACAGTTAATTAGAAAGGCAATTTGTTGTCAATACTGGGAGACAGGCTGCCCTCAAACTCTGGATTTTTTTTTTCTTTGTCTCTGTTTCATGGGCAATTCTTTCCTGCATGTTTTACTTGATCTGACAGAATCTTTTGAGTCTCAAGAATGTCCTGAGTTGCTTGAGGGTCCCAAGGAGTGAGAAGGAGATAATTGGTCTCCTCTCCTTTCATTAATGGCCAAGTTTCTCTGAAAAAACTGATCTTGAATATATTATAATGTCTTGGCATAGTTTAGCTCTGAAAGTTAAGATCTTGTAGTGATGTATGTCAGGAAATTGAGAAGCCTGAGGGTCAGTTTTAGATGGTCTCAGAGATAAAAAAAAAAAAAAAAGTTGGAATAAAACAACTCAGTCTATTTCATTCCCTTTTTGTAGAACAGATCTAGTTGAAGAGCAGTATCATCCCCTTGAGGTGCCAAGTTTTCTTATCTTCTAGGGCGTCTGTTACCTGGTATAAGGAAAGCCAGGGTGATGTCCAGTGTCATGTAAGAAATGGGTCCCCAAAGGATCCCTAACGTAAAATTATTCCTCCCATTTGAGACTTCCTTAATAGAGCCTAAGATATGGATTTTATTTACATATTGGAAGTTCTGAACTTGAATATGGGACAAAAAACAATGGTTTTTTGTCATTAGCAGTAAACTTTCATCAGTTCAACTTCTATAACCATTTTACATTGTTCTATCAGTAAACGCAAATCAAGAAATCTGTCAAAAACTCAAGTTATTATAATAAGCATTAAACCCATATGCATTTTGAGCTTTTATTTGAGTCTGTAAGGCAATCTAAAATCAGAGTTTGATTTTGGAATTTCTTTTGTTCTTAAAAATATGTGTTTTTTGTATGTAAGTATAGAAGTTGTCAATAAAAAATAATAATTAAAAATTAATAAAAATAAATAAAAAATAAATAAATAAAAAATAAAAATAAAATCTGACTACTGTTGAAGCAGATATAATAAGCACTTCTGGTTTTAAAGTTGAAACCTAGAAGTCTGTCTTTAGTAACTAATAATCACTTTTAAATACATCTGTGAACATTTTTAGTGCCTGTAGTCTTCTTATCTAAACTGGACTAGACACAGATTTAATCCTGATAGAGAAATCAATAACAATCAATCTAGTACACGTTATTTAGGGTTACTTTGATTAACACAAACCAATTTTATGTCTTATTATTCTTGTCACCCATGACTATTAAATGAAGCTTTGATCAGATATCTGACAGCTTGTTTGAATTACATCATTTATAAATTACAGATGCTAGCATTACAACTTATTTTGACCTAAGAATTGTGAATGGAGTTCCTCAAAAATTGAGAAGACACACAGGTTATCAGAAGATGGAGAGACTTCCTTGTCTCTCTAAGAACAAAGCTTATAAAACCTAAGTTATAAACACAGCGATGATCATTTTAGTAAATAAATCCTGATCATATTAGGACTCAGTTTTCCTAGTAGATAAAAACTTAACACATAAGTATCACAAGCTTAATTAAGCATTTTGAAGACAGTTTTTATCACTGTCACCATGAACAAAAAAATCCATGGATTGAATTTATAATCTGTTGATTTGAGACATTCCTTTTTTTTAAAAAAATAAATCCTATAAAAATACATATTAAAAGCATGGATTTGTAAATGTAAATAAAACTTGGTAATTCTCCTGGAGATAATATAACACACCCATAAAGATTACATGTTCACATGCTGTTGAATCTTAAAATTCTAATATGTTGTAAACCCTAGTTAGATATGTTATTGCTCATTCATTATGTTCATTTTATCTGTCTTACTAGTCTGAGAACTATATTCTAACAAGGCTTTAGTGATATTAGACAAGAGAAATTGAGAAAAAAAAACCAAACCTATATGATGCTTGCCATTCTCTCCTTCCTTGTCCAGAAGCAATTGGCCAATTTTCATAAGGACAAGATGTGGATGACATATTTTTTTTTTTTAAACATGCTTGTGGTCTGAGTTATGTGGGCCAACTCATTTCTCAGAATCCATGAATTAAGCACTATAATTAAGTTACCATAAATTTAAGCACTATATCACAATTTAATTTACATTACAGTGAGGTAGAATCAAACACTAGCAAGTATCTCTAATCATTAAGTAAACCTACCAGTCCCTAGGTGGCTGGCTTTCAGCCTTTACCTGGCAGACTTTAGGACCCAACTTGTTCTCTGAGTGTGTGTTGAGAGCTTTCTGCTAACTATGATCTTGTTTCAATACCTGTCTCCTGTACTGGTAGGAAAATAGGATATATTTGAGGAGGACTAGGAGCCTTAGCAGGCTTTGTGTCCTGGGATAAGGGGGACAAGAAGACAGAGATGTCTCTTTCTGTTCCACACTTGATCTTAGCCAAAAGGCCAAGAAGTGATCTTTCTGTTCTAGAGGTGGTTTTACCTGTAAGAGGCTTTTAGTATCTTGTATTGATGTGGGGGCAGCTAGAGAGTTGAATCTATATTGTACTCTACATAACTTTGGGTTTTCTCTTAGAGCAGGTCTAATTGAAAAATCATATTAAAATTAATATTTCCCTCTAGAGGCCATTTTCTCTATCTTCTAGTTTATATTTGGGCTAAGTTTGGTACAGAAGAATATCAGGCACTTCTTTTGCTTTGAATCAAAGAGATGCCAGTGGGTAAGGACACAGCCTAGGGGAGCCTTTATCAAAGACATATAACTACCCATGCAGAAGACAAAAAGATATACTGGAACATCTTCCAAATCCATTTTGTCTTGTACCCCACAGCATCCTCCAGAGCCTCCTTAGGTTCTCCTGTGTGTGGCAACAAGAGGAAATGAGACCTTTGGATGTAGTCACCCATTGCCAATGTGGTCCGTAACACCCTGTATCCTTGCCTCCCCCCATTGGCAACATGATGAGGAAAGGGAACCTACATGGAATTGAGCCCCTCTTTATTATTGTGATACTTCATTAGCACCTCCAGTGGTTGACATCTTTCTGCATTTTCCCTGTCCACACAGAAATCATCATCAAAAACTCTGGATTAAGCCCTTTAAGTATCAGGAAAGTCTGATAATTTCTAAGGTCTGCATGAGCAGGGAGGGGCCTAGCACTCTCACAGGTTGAGCCTCTGAAATTTTCTTAGAGTTCTTGATAATTTACTTCAGACTTATAATTTCTTGTCTATGTTATATTCTCTAGTCGAGATCTGCCTAATAAGTCACAGTTGCAGAGTCCCAGCCTGTATGTCTGGCTGTGGCATGGAATCTCTCTCTGCCATCATCCTGCTGCTGTTTGCTATCTAGCATGGGTCACAGCATTGCTCTGTCTGCATCCCAGAGCATATCTCAATCTGCAGAGTCCCACATGGAGTCCACCCAGCATGAGCCCCTGTCTGTGAATGCTGTTTGAATCCATGTCTCACAGCACTGCTGCAGACACAAGCCAGCACAGCTTGAATCTGCATTTCCTAAAGACTAGTATTGTCCATTACTATCTAAAACTCAAGCCAATGTTTCACAGAGCAAACACAAAATATCTCCTCAGTTAACTGAGGACAGGCTCCCAAGATGGAGTCAACACAGTCAGTGGAATGGTGACAGAGGCATGGGGAACATGGGGAAGTGAACTGCCCAATTCTTCAAGAAACCACCTGGTCATTATCATGTCCTTGCCAAACAATTCCCTGGGTCATGGTTTTCTACCCCCTAATCTCTTAAATCACCTGGTCACTATTCTGGTGTCACACCCTAGCTATTTTAAGTGGTTAATGTAATGATCTTCCCTAAACAAACTTTCCTATTCAACTTACCAAATGAGTTTCTTTTCCTTCCTCACCTTCCCCCAACAGAAAAAGCTCTATAAATTGGCTGGAGAGATGGCTTAAGCTGTTAAGGAGCCTGCCTGCTAAGCCTAAGAATGCTGGTTCCAATCTCCGGTCTCACATTTAGCCAGATGCAAAGGGACACAAGTGTGCAATGCTGCACTCTCCCACAGGGGGCACACACATCTGGAGTTCGTTCACAGTGACTGAGAGGCTCCTGGCGTGCCCATTCTCTATCTGTCTTCCCCTCTCTCTCTCTCTCTCTCTCTAAAAAAAAAAAAAAAAAAAAAAAAAAAAAGGCCCTATAAAGCCCTCTAACTGAAAACTCAGGTTGGCTGTGCTCCTCTTGTGATTCAGCCCCAGTACCTTGTGCTTTTCCCAAATGAAAGCTTTCATCTTTGCTTCAGAGTGGTTTATGTGGTCTTGATCACATCCTAAACTTACATCTGGTGCAATGACTCAGATCGGAGGGTCCCCGTTGCCCTTTTGGGTGGCCAGACCTCTGTTCCCCCAACAAGCCACTGAGTTGCCACTGACCCTCTGAAGGCCTCGGACCATCTGCCAGGTGAAGGCTCCTCCACCCACCACAATTTGGCCACACTATTCTCTTTTCCTTCATCTCTTCTTCTTCCTCAGTAAGTGTCCCTCTTGGGTTAGCTTGCTCTCAGATTTATTCCCTTCTCATGTAAGCCATGCTGGCACACCATGTGACACCCCTTGCCTGCTTTTGGGCCCCAACTCCAGGTCTCAAGAAAGATGCACTTTCAACACCTCTCACTCTGTCCAGTATACTGCACCCTAAGGGGGTGTCTTTTGGTTCAATTCCACCAGTCTCTGGACACTTCCTTCCCCTACCTCCTCCCCTTCCAACTCCTCGTGTCTCACCTTTCACTGCCAGCTGCTTACTCTATCAGGTGCCTAGATGCCTGCTTTGCCCACTAACAGGCTAAACAGCCAAAACTTGTGGCCTGTACAGCCACTACCCACATGGTAGGTGCAGGCCCCATTCACCCTAATGGGCCAGGGGGTCACATTGCTGTTCTGTGTAAACCCAGCTTAAGCCCTGGTTCCTTTCACCCTTGTTTTGCTCTTTCTCTGCCTCCTCTCAGTAGCCCTTTTACTATACTCTCACACTTCCATGGGAAATAAAACCTCTAAACCATTTTCTATTACTCCCCTTGCCTGTCTCCTTAAGAACATAAAGCCTCTATGACTCCTGGATGACGTCAAACCTCGTCATCTGATTTATCCAACTCTGCCTGGCCACAATATAAGCTGGACAATGGGTCAAAATGGACTGAAAATGGTATTTTTGATTTCTAAATTCTCACTGATTTAGAAAACTTCTGCCAATGTACAGGCAGGTGGTCCAAAATAATCTATATTCAGGCATTTTCCACTCTGCATACACTCTGCTCTACCTATTCTTCTCACAAGGCCCTTCTAGCCAAGGCCTCAGGAATGCACTCTAATTCAACCACTCCCCCATACTCGTCCTCACCCTCTGCTTTTGATCCAAATGCCATAAATGACCTGGCCCCAATAGCTTCTCCAGCTCCTCCAGCACCCACAGCTTCTCCTGATCCTCTGCCTGATATCCACACTCCTCCCCCTTCCCTTCATCTGTCTCCTGTTCTGCCTCTGTTCCCCCTGCCACCACCATCTCCCATCTCCTCTCCTCCTCTTAACCTCCTGCCCAATGTCCTCATTCTCACAGGGATGAAATGTACCCTTTATGTGAGGTGACAGTTGCTGAAGGAATCTTTCACGCTCATGTTCCTTTTTCCATATCTGATTTATCCTGGAGTTAGAAAAGTCTAGGGTCCTTCTCCACTGATCCAACACACTGTACTAAAGAATTTCACTACCTCACCCAGGCCTATGATCTAACTTGGCGTGATTGCTTTTTAATTCTTTCCTCCACTCTCACTCCTGATGTGCGAGAACATATCTGGGTGGCAGCTCAGGCTCATGCTGATGAGGCTAACTTAACTGATAACACCTTCCCAGTGTGCATGCTTGCTTCCCTCAGAGAAGACCCTGACTGGAAAATCATGCTCCCACTAACTCCCCCAGACAGGTGGCCCATGATAGAATGGTTCTTTGCCTCTTTGCTGGCAAAAAGACATCCCATAAGTTTGTCAATTTTGACAAACTCCAGATGCTTACCTATAGGCCTAATGAAAATCCAGCTGTGTTTATGAAATGCCTAACTGAGGCACTCAGCCAATACACTTGCCTCAGCCACACTTTCCAAGAGGTCATAATAGTTCTCAACACCTATTTCATGTCCTAATCTGCCCCTGACATCAGTAAAAACCTTAAACGCCTAGAAAAGGGCCCTCAAACCCCTCAGGGAGATCTGCTTGACCTGGCATTTAAAGATTTTAATAAGAGAAAGAGCCAGAAATGGATTGAGAGGGTGTCCAGACACAGACAGGAGTTCCAGTTCCTGGCTGCAGCCCAGAGGCCTCCTCCAAAGAAGATGATGGGGCTGCAACACTCACCACCAGAACCCTGCTTCAAGTGTGGCCACACTGTCACTGGCAAAAGCCTGCTGCAATCTGCACCCACTGCTAGGACTCTGTCCCCACTGCGGACTGGCTGGACACTGGAAGGTTGACTGTCCTTTGCCTCAACAAGGTAGGCCAGCCCCTTCCCCTCATCCTCAACAAGAGACAATTGCTGGTCTTCTAGGCCTGGCAGCTGAAGATTGACAGTGTCTTGGGACCTTGGCCTCCACCAACACTCTCCATATCTCAATGGAGGAGCCCAGGGTAACAGTCCAGCTGGCAGAAAGACCTGTCTCATTTTAGATATGGGGGCCAGTTGGTCAGTCCTGCCATCCCACTGTGGTAAGACTTTTCCCTCACACATGACAGCCTATCCACTCTCCACGCATGACCCCGCCCTTTACCCTCTGTAGTCTGGGACACTCCCCTTTCCCATTCATTTATCATAAAATCCTCTTGTCCTATTCCCCTCTTGGGTCAAGATGTTATACAAAAAATATCTCTCTCTGTCTGACTTAGCACTCACACTCTGTCTTCCTCCTATGCCAACCCCTCCCTTACAAAGAATCCAAGTTCCCTGATTCCAGTCTCCAAGGTTGATCCCAGGGTGTGGGACACTTCCTTGCTGGCACTAGTCTGTCAACACATTCCTGTCCTCATCAGACTCAAAGACTCCACATCCTTTCCCTGCCATCCTCACTACCCAGTCTCACTTAAACATTGCAAAAGACTCAAAACCATTATTTCTTATTTGCTCCAAGCTGTCCACTTTCGCCCTCCTCATTTCCCTTGCAATACTCTGATCTTGCCTGTTATCAAACCTGATGGAACTTACCACTTGGTCCAAGATTTGTGCCTAGTCAATGTCACTGTTATGTCCATCCATCCAGTAGTCCTTAACCCCTATACTCTCCTCTCTCACTTCCCCTCCTCCACTACTCATTTTTCAGTTCTTGACCTCAAAGATTCCTTCTTTTCCATCCCCCTCCACCATGATTCCTAAATCTCTATGCCTTCACCTGGGAGGACCTGTACTCATACTGCCTCTCAACTCACCTGGACTGTCCTTCCCCAGGGTTTTAGAGACAGCCCCCACCTATTTGGTCAAGCTCTCTCCACTAACCTTTTGTCCAGCACACTTTTACAATATGTAGATGATCTTTTGCTCTGCTCACCCTCTCTTTCCCTATATAAACTACATACCAACAAACTTCTTAACTTTCTCAGATCTAAAACATATCGAGTTTCTCCCCCAAAATCTCAAATTTCTTTAACCCAAACTTGGGCTTTCTCCTTATTCCCACCTCATGACAACTCACCCTAGACTGCAAACAACATCTTTGCTCCCGCTCCCTGCCTACATCTTAAAAAGAAATACTCTCTTATCTTGGCTTTCCTGGGTTCCTTCAAATGTGGATTCCAAATGTTGCCCTCTAGGCAAAGCCCTTTATGACAAAGCTAAGGGAAACCCACTTGAACCCCTCGACCCTAAGTCAGAGACAGTTGCTGCCTCTCCTGCCTCTGCCTGCACAATGCCCTCTTGGAAGCTCCAGGCCTTGTACTTTCAGACCTTCAGCAGCCTTTTCTTCTTATTCCACAGAAAAAGGGGGTATGGCATTGGGAGTTTGGGGTCAAATGAAGATTCCATCCTTTGCCCCCCTGGCTTATCTTTCTAAACAACTAGAATACTCTGTCTGAGGCTGGCAACCATGCTTACACGCTCTTGATGCAGCTGCTTTTCTGGCTCAAGAGGCACAGAAATTCACTTTTGGGTAACAACTGACTCTCCTCTTCTCCCACAGGCTTAAAGATCTACTCTCAACTCTTGCCTGTCTACTCTGACCCCATCTAAAATTCAACTCTTTCATATCACTTTCTTTGCTATCCCTGACATCACACTTGATTCTTACCTACCACTTAACACTGCTACCCTCCTGCCGTTACCCAAACAATTTATACACTCCTGATTAGAGACCCTAAAGGAACTCACCTATCACAATACTACAATCTCTCTATCCCCTCTCCCTAACCCCAATCACACCTGGTATATAGATGGTATCTCTTCTATTAACTCACAGGGCTCTTGGATACCAGGGTATGCTATTGCCTCAAGTGACCAGATAAGAGACTGGCCCATTGCCTAAGGAGAGAACACCTCAAAAGGCTGAGCTAGTAGCTCTCACCAGAGCCCTAATCTTGGCACAAGACAAGACAATTAACATCTACACTGACTTGTTCATCACCATGCTGCTATCTGGAAACCCCCATAAATGTCTGAATTTACAATTGGAAATGATTTTTTTCATCCTCTATATGATTACTGTACTTAATAAAAGCAGTGTGTTCGATCTATAGTTTATGAGATATTTATGCATGTCAATATTACTCCCCAAAGTTCTTAAAAGCAAGCAGCATGCCTTCTGATTTGTCTTTTGCTCCTTCATGCTTCATTACTTTTCAGGGGCACAATAGCTATCCTCTGAACCGGGTTTTTGACAAGATGTACTCAGTACACCTTTTGTTGTATTTTTCTTTGTTTTGTTTAAAAGTTCCACCATTCTTGATTTTTCTTCAAAATATCAAGGTATTTTGGGCAGCTTAATAAGTATTTCAAAAGTTGAATATACACAATAGGATTAACTATTTCCTTTGGCATATCAAACCTTTCATTAATGGTGCTCTTAGCAGGATGAACCTGGGCCAGGTTGTCTGCCCCAAGGTGAAAAGAAGGACTCTGATCACAGGTAACAATAGGCCAGGCCAAGCCAAGCAGGAATGCCTGGCAGGGAAGAAATTGAAGCAGAACCATAAATCATGAGACGCTACCTGTCACTGTGGCCATGTCATCCCATGGGTAATTGTTAGTTTTTTAAAGGTTATACTCTCATATCCCCTCTCTCCAGTCTTCATTCCACTGATGGCCCTCCTTAGGGTATTGGTATTCACTGTGGGATCATAAGTCTGAGCCAGTCTTTGGCTGGTGAGGGGGAAGGACTTGCCTCTGAATATTTCTTCATCTTGTAGTGTGTGTGTGTGTGTGTGTGTGTGTGTGTGTGTGTATGAGTGCAAAAACATTAACACATATTTATAGCAGTCTACTGACCAGACTCAACCACCCACCACTAGAACTACATAGGGAGAAGGAAAAAATGGCGGGGGGGGGGGGGGACAAAGGTTATTTGGCAAAATCCCCTGCAATGGTTAAGGTGTTGTCAACTTGATCTGTTTAGTAATCCACAGACATACCTTTTGGGTGGGTCTCCAAGGTTGCTTCCAGGAAGGATTAACTGAAGGAGGAAGTCCTTCCCCCAGGGTGGGCTGTCCCTCTCAGAGGGGGACTTTAAGGAAGCTCTGGATAAAAAAGCCCATTCCTTCCACTTGACTGTGGGAACTGCTTACTGCCTTCCAGCATGGACTGAAGACCAGCATCAAGTGAAGACCAGCGTGGATTGAAAACCAGCAGCTCCTGAGGAAGCCTCCAGGCCTTCAGTGCTGGATTGGGACTACTGAGGCATGTAACCACGTGGAATGAGCAGCTACCGGGTTCCTTGATTCTCAGGCCTGCAACTGCTATTGGACTACTGAAAGCTAATCCAATAAATTCCCTTTTTAATGTAATTCATTCTAGTGGTTCTGTTTCTCTAGTGAATCCTGACTAATATACCCCCAAATGACCAAATTTTCACAAAATAAGTAAAAGATGCAAAGCTGGACCTCTGCATGCTAGGGCAATATGAATTATTCACATTCCATCAACACCCTGTCTGAGGGCAGATAGATGCCCAATACTACCTGAGGCCAAGCAAGCCTGATTCATGAAGAGGTTTTGTTAAACCAATATTAATGCTACGTTGGCAGGAGAGAGGCATCTTCTTCATCACTGCTCCTAAATGACCCTTTCCTCTAACTTTAAATGATCATCAACACTTTCATGTATAGAGACTGAGTCATGAACATCATAATATAATGGTGTGAATTTTGTTAACTGTGCCTGTTCTGTTCTTTGGTATTGCCAGGGACTTAAGCTATCAGATCTGGGCTGTAGTTTTGTTTTCTTTTACATAACCTTAACTGTATGCAATTCCCAAAATATAAAGAGGTTCTTGGAGTAGTCAGACAACTACTTGCAGACAAGCATAGTTTTGGTCAGGTTTTAGATAACAAATAGCCTGATTGATAGATGAATTTTGAGGAAAGAGTGAAGCATCAAAGTATCTAAGAAATGGTTTATGTAATTATTCCAGAAAAAGAAGACCATGGCTATGAGCCATGGCTGAATGAAAGCCTCACGACAAGCCAGTGCTTAAGGAATGTTAACTCAGACCAGAGTGAGAGTGTAACTAAAGTGATTCCTTACATAGGCTGAGAGTCATCCTTCAGATGGCTCATGCTGCCATTCATTGGAATCAACCATCACTTGGAATCCAAGCGTTCATCTGTACTAAGTTGCATGACTAGTCACTTGCAAATTATAGAGGGCTGGAGAGATGGCTCAATAGTTAAAGGAGCTGTCTTGCAAAGCCTAAGGGCTTGGGTTTGATTTCCCAGTAACCACATAAAACTAGATGCACAGAGGGGTACATGTATTTGGTGTTTCTTTGCAGGGGCAAGAGGCCTTGATGGACCCACATCTGTCTTTCTCTCTGTGGCTCTCAAATAATTAAAAATATTTTTTAACTGTGGAGTTCATCTATGTAATCTAATTTTGAGTTGTATGGTCACAATGATCAGAATCAGATTCACAATGATTTTTATGCCAACATGTGAAGAAAGTACATTTTCTAAATTCAATTGTCTCTATCGAAAGCTCATTGTTTCCTTGATAAAAAATGATTTAGAATCTTCCATGTTATGTTTCTTTGAGGCACCCTTATTTTCTCTTTTAAAATTTTTTAATTGTTGGCATTTTCAATTACAATTTGGTTTTGGTGATTGTGATCCCCCTCTTATCCCTCTCCCTCCTTCTCCTTCCCATTTCTCCTCCCCACTGTATTTTCCCTCCTTTTCTTTACCTATCAAATATATCCTTTTCCCCTTCCATCCCTCCTCTTCTAGTTCCTCTCTTTATAGTCACTGTTATTTACAGTTCTATCTTTATAGGTTTTAACCACATTTGCCAGATAGATAGAATATATATGATATATATTACAGATACAGAGATAGATAGAAGATAGATGACAGATGATTGATAGATAGATAGAACAAACTAAAAGCCACATAGCAGCTTAGATGCCCAGTGACAGAAGAATGGACAATGAATATGTGATGCATATACACAATGAAATTATATTCATCAGTACAGAAAAGTGAAATCATGAAATTTATAGGAAAATGGGAGGCTCAGAAAAGAATAATATTAAATGAAATGAGTCAAACTCATTTGCAATACTATGTTTTTGAAATTCTGACTTGAGAAGTTGTAGACTGACATGGTTTCATGTGTAACGTTCTTGCCTGAAAGCATGAGGACCTGAGTTCAGATTCCCAGCACACACCTAGGAGCTGAGTATGGAGCCATGCACCTGTGATCCCAGCATTGGGGAAGCAGAAACAGGAGCATCAAATAGGGCTTGCTGGTTAGCTAGTCTACTCTAGCGAATCAGGGAGTTTGGGGTTCAGTGAGAGAACCCGTTTTATAAAAATAAAGTGGAGAAACAATAGAAAAAGACATCTTAAGTCAACCTCTGGTCTCCACATTCACACATATGTGTACATGCCTACACACACACACACACACACACACACACACACTACATACATAAGCAAAAGTAGCCTTAAAAAGCTTATGATTGATACTGGGCTTTCTACTAATTTTTAGTTGTTATAAAATCTATTTACATAGTAGTTACTCATTGTAAAATGGTACCAAAGACATTTTTTTCATTTGTGTTTTTAGAAAACATTTCTAAGAACAATGGGATTAGTATTATTATGTTCTATAATTTGTGTCATTACGAATGATTGGACTTAGGATCTCAAAGATGCAAGCAAAACCTAGGCCTTCCAAATGCTCTTCACTAAGCCCTTTTTACATTCTTGTTTTTATAATTTTTTTGAGATGGGTCCTCACTGTGTGACCTAGGCTGACTCAGTTTATTCTTCTACTCAAAATCCTTCTGGTTCAGCCCCCTGAGTAGCTTAGATTGGCTATGGCATTTTATAAAGCTGAAGTAATTAAGCAAATTTTTCAAAGTTGTGCAATTAACCTAATATTCCTACTATAAAAACCTTTAAAAGTTGACATGGCACCATGTCTCACTCTTTACACTGACCTAAAGATATATCTACATAAATGTTAACATCAATGTCTAGTTTCTTTGTAAGTTACACTTCAATATTCAAAGATGTATGTTATCTATTCAAAAATGCATGTTATCTCTTCTACACTTAGTTTTTCTTCCTTAAGCATGAACATATTAAAGAACTAAATGAGTTGAATTATCTAAACTTTGAGTGAAATTTCACCACCTGAGTATTTAAAAAAAGATCCCTTCACCTGATTTAGCTGGTGAAAAATGATCTTTTGTCTTCAAAATCTATTGCAAGAATATTAATAAATAAATAATTAGCTATCTGCTGATGCAAAGGTCATCTTACTCTTGCTTTTAATTGAAAGTTAAGATAAAAATATAGGGCTGGGGTTGTAAGTCATTTAGCAGACTCCTTGCCTAGCATACATAAAGCATTGGGTTCAATAGCCAGGACCAGCACCATATAGACCAATTATAATCCTATATTTCTAGCATTCCAGCATTCAGGAGGTAGAGGCAGAAAAATCGGGAGTTAGAGATCATCCTCATTTGCATAGCAATTTTGAGGTTGATCTAGGCTCATGAGATGATGTCGCAAAAGATAAACAAATAAAAATGAAGGTCATAGAATTTAGAAGGTCAGGTGATGAGTAGTCTCATAGTATAGTTTTTATTTACAGTGCACTCTGCAGGTCTACCAATATGGCAGGGAAAAGAACAATGCAAAGAACATGTAAACAGCACTATGAACCAGAAACACCAACTATCACATTCTTCTACCTCAAGTGAATTAAAATTTCAATTTAATTTTACAGAAAAAATAACGATGTCATTTTTATGTCTCCCAAGATGCTCTGAATAGGAAATACTCAGAATCAGCTGAAGTACGTACAATTTATCTCCATAATATAATTCTATACATTTTGAAAAATAAAAGCCTCTCTGTTAAAAGTAAATGAAGCTTGGGCTGCAGAGATGGCTTAACGGTTAAGGTGCCTGCCTCCTAAGCCTAAGAACCCACATTAAGCCAGATGCAGTGACGCAAGGGCACAATGCCGCACTTGCCCACAAGGGGGCGCACACATCTGGATTTTGTTCACAGCAGCTGAGAGACTGCTGGCACGCCCATTCTCTATCTGTCTCCTTCTCTCTCTCTCTGTCTCTCTCTCTGTCTCTCTCTGTGTCTCTCTCTAAAAATAAAAAAATAAATAAAAAGTAAATGAAGCTTAATGGGAACATTGTTAGCTGACAAGCTCCACCTGCCACCTCTCCTACCTATTTTCTCTGAAATGAGGAAAACGTGTTTTCCCTTCTGCAGAAGCCATCTGAAACCCAAGCACCAAGATTTGTACATGGAACCCCAAAATGGTCCTTTTTAAAAATCTTTAGCAAACTGTGTACTTACGAAAGCATCAGAAATATGCATCACTACTACTATGAAATAATATAACACAAGATATCTTTAGAATAACTTTTGATATTTTTATTGAAGTAGTCATGGTATTTTAAAGTTAGTTGGAGAGAATTCTGTCAACTTGAGTCACATTGGAAGAACAATTAATAAAGACATGACTCTCTTCAGAGCAAGCAGAAGGGTCAGGTCACATATCAAACCAAGCTGCTGTAGAAAACAGTATTTGAATGGCCAAGATCTTGGAGAAAAGGGAACCCTAGAAATGTGAGCTGAAGCTATTTGAACATTTCAGGTTATTGATACAGAATGAAGGATGTGCCAGACATAGGAACACCATAAAGAATCTGCAAAGGGGCTGGAGACATGGCTTAGCAGGTACAGTGCTTGCCTGTGAAGCCTAAGGATCCAGGTTTGATTCTCCAGGTCCTACATAAGCCAGATGCACAAGGTGGCCCATTCTGGAGTTTGTTTGCAGTGGTTGGAGCCCCTGGCATGCCCATTCTCTTTGTCTCAAAGAAAGAGAGAGAGAGAGAAAGAAGAAAGAAAGAAAGAAAGAAAGAAAGAAAGAAAGAAAGAAAGAAAGAAAGAAAGAAGAAAGAAAGAAAGAAAGAAAGAAAGAAAGAAAGAAAGAAAGAAAGAAGAAAGAAAGAAAGAATTAGCAAAGCGATAGAGATCAAGACCTCCCAGGGGGAAAAGTGAGGCAAAAGTAGGGGGCTTGATGCTGGCAAGCCAGCCACGACTAGAAAAGCGAACACCTTAAGAAGGTGGGTGAAGGGACATTATTCCCAAATCTTGGAGTTTCTCTCACTTAATGCTTTTGCAAATTGTAGTTTTGTGCATGTGTGAATTTGTATACATGTGTGAATGTGTTAGTATGGAGGAGCTTGTGTACATGTGGGCATGTGGATATGGAGACCAAACTGATGTCTTTCTCAATCACTCTCCATTTTGTTCTTTGATACAGGATGTCTCACTGAACTTCGATCTCACATAATCAGCTAGATGAGGTAGCCAGTGAGCTCTAGGGATTTCCTGTGTTCACCTCCCCAGTGCTGCAATGACAGGCACCTGCAGTAGAACCTAGCACGTTACTTGAGAAGATCTAAATTGGATCTTCATGCTTGGGTAACAATTATTTTACCCACTGAGCCATCTCCCCAGTCTGTCTTGGTAAATCCTTAACCAGAGTTCTTAACATCCTAAACAGCAAAGGAGCAGAGCAGAGTGGTGAGCAGCTGGGAGCTGCTTAGGAGGTGAGAAGGAAGCCGCACTAATCTACAAGGAGCAGATGACATAGCTGCTGTCCTCGGGCACTCACACCTTACAGGTGGAAAAGTAGCGGGAGACAGAACCATGCCATTGTACTTCTGTGCAGAGTTCCTTTATTGCCTAATTGGATAAAGGTAATCTCCTTGACTTCTTTTCTATATCACACGTTTCTTAGCTCTTCTGTAATGTATATTTAGATTTTCTTTATTCAACATTTCCTTTTCATATTATTTCTTCTCAACAGCATTTCTACAAACTGTACTATGTCTTTTGGAGAATTGTGGAGACACTTTTCTGATTTCTGTTTCTCCTGTACTCCCAACATCCCCTCATACACCATCTATTTCTATGCTCTCACTCCTTGGTGATCACTTTGGGGACAATTCAAATATTCTTCAAACTCAATACCTCAGATATAAAATACCATCCTAGCATTTGCAATAGAGTCTATAAAATTTCACTACAATATTCTTCTACTTCACCATCTTATTTCATAACAAATTATTCAGATCACAGTAGCTGAGTTTTTGCCCAAATTATCCCACAGACCTTTGAACTAACTATGGCCCTACCTACTAACAATTTTCCTTTTAGCTCTTGAAGTTTCCTGCTAACTATACTATCTCTGTACAAGCACTCTGGGGTCCTCTAGTGGTTTATCCACAGGGGACTTTGGTACCTTACAGATCTAATCATACCACTCCTGTGTTTGAAAACTTCAGTCCCTTCTCAGGGCTTTTAAGGACAAAATATGACCACTGTCAATTACGCTGGCATCATGGAGTGCCATTCTTCTACCCCTTTATTCTGGACAAATTGTCCAACTTACAGTTCCTTAAATAAACAGTGCTCCATCCTCCTTGAGATCTTTTGAACAGACTTTTCCTTCCTTTCGTATTGTTCTCCCCAAATCTTTTGTCTATTGATATAAGTAAGACTGACTCATTTTCCAGGTTTGGTTTGAAAAGTACTACCTTAGGGAAGCTTTTCTGGACCCCTTCTGGGAGAATTATTCTGTTAATGTCAATTTGTATTCCCTTCCCTATTGTAAATGCTCCACTCCAGTGCCAAAAGATTAATATCAATGTATTCATTCCTTCTAGGATTACATAGAAAGGAAATTTCTGCCCTGAATGCTGTCTTCTCCAACACAGTAGTGCACTGGACGCATGGTAGAGGTCCTCCACAACTTCCACTATCATATGAGGATAAGTTACTGAAAAAATCAATTTTCTTTCTCTCCTACTACCTCAACTATACATTCATGCATATGCATACATACCCATGTGTAAATATGGTTAACTTCTGGGAGAAAAAAAATAGTTTCATTCTTGCATTGGAGCTGAAATTTTACAAGGTCCTTTTGTCTTGGTGTATTTTGTGCTGCTGTCATAGAAAATTCAAAATTAGGCAATAAAGATCAGAGATTTACTTCTTGCAGTTCTAGAGAGCAGAAGTCCAAGGTCAAGGGGCTAACATTTGGCAAAGGCCGTCATGCTTTGTCAACTCTTGTCAGAATACAGAAAGACAAGAGAACATCACAAGGAGGAGATGGAGGGAGAGAGAAGGGAAAATGCATCATTTCATCAGCAACCCACTTCTCAGGTAATTAACTCACTCTAGAAATAACAGCCTCAATCCATCCTTAACACTCAATAGCCTCTTCAAGGTTTCATTGCTCAGCACAATTTCTTTGAAGATTTTAAATTCATCACATAAACTATGAGGAAAGCATTAAAACTGTAGCATCCTCCAACTTTATAATATATTTTTTTATCAAATTAGTATACAACTAACACAGGTTTAAAATATAGTCTATTTTTAGTATTACTTTGGTTCATTATAGCACCAATTCATTAGTTTCCAAGAAATAACATAACATATTCAAATTATTTTCTCTTTTCTATAATATTTATTCTCTTGGTTTTATTAGTTCTCCTCTCAAAAGTATTAATTAAATTAGTATCAATTAAAGTATTAGAAATAATGAGTCTGAAAGATAGCTCCCTAAAAGCTTTATTTTTCTGGTATTGGTCTCCTGTCTCCTAAGAAAAAGTCTTCAAGCCACTCAACTTTCAACTGACATTTAGATTCTAGGCTATCTTGTTTAATATACGTTCTTAATAAAAGGAGGATCAGGAGAGGAAATAGAGATAAAACAGAGAAAAGTTACTGTATATTTTTTCTCTTATACTGTTCATATATCACTGCCCCATATCAAGTGGTGCCGAATTTTGAGCATATAAATATTCTACTTTGGATAGATGAAATCAATTTTTCTCTATAGAAAACCTTCAACTTTTGAGCATCTTAATATTCATGCTGCTATAATCGAAAACTCAAAACTGGGTAATAAGGAACAGAGACTTACTTCTTTCAGTTCTGGAGAGGAAAGTCCAAGGTTATCAGTTTATGCTATTGAAAGAGTATATCTGGTAAAAATTTGAATAAACAGCCATTATTATCTTCCAGTGACTCAAAGTTTTACATTATAATCACTGCAAATATAACAGGATATTTTCTTAGAAAAAAAAAGACATGAATGCATCATCATCTAAGAATAATAATTTTAGAGAAAAGCAAGAGATTTGCATGGTGATAGCTTCTTAGACTAATGTAAGATTATTGGTGCAAATGAAGATATGTTGGGTGATCCATTGACATATCTATTTGGAGGCAGTCTACAACATAGATACATGCTGCTTCCTTGGGAGGCAAAGTACTGTCTTTGAAGTTTTCTGTTACCTTAAAATGATCCATGTATCCATGGCAGAAGAAATGGTTATTTGCATGTTCTTGATTCTAAATCATTCCCAATGATTTAATAAATTGGACATCATTTTTAAGAACATAGTCAAATGCCCACCATACCCTTACTTATAGTCCATATAGAATTAATGTTATTTGAGGATACTTCCAAGTTACAATGTTTGTCTCCCTCATTATTTACACATTTTGGGAGCAACCATTGTGATTCACAGTGACTGCACACTTCAACACCTTCAGTTAAAATAGGGCATTTGTATCAGTATTCTGTCAGTTGTATCCCACAGTGCCATTGTAGGGTTAATTTGAAGTCTGTTGAAGTATAATTCATATAAAATATTATTATTTCTTAGTATACATTAGTAAGTGTGTGTGTGTTGCCTAATTTAAGAGCTTATTGTTTAAAGCTGGTTCATCAATAAAGATTTTTCATTTAATTTCCATTTATGTGTTTTTTCACAATGCTGGAGATGTGTGTGCAACTACATATATGAACACATGTACATACATACCTAATGCAAAGTCTCCATGCTAAGCAAATGTTCTGCTATTGAGTAAATAATTATGTTGGTCCTTATTTCTAAGACAAGTTCTAGAGATACAAAATCCATAAAATATATTTTGATTACTTCTAGCATCTGGCAAACTAGTGCCTCTCTGTTGAATATTAGAAAAAAAATTCTACTGATGTCTAACAGGTAACTGATAATTTAAAGCATTTCATTTCTTAATCCTAATTCCACTTTATTAATATTAGCAACTACAATACCTATTTGTTATTCAATGATCTCATTCTATGATAGGCAAATTGCACAGAATTGCTAGTGCTAGGCAAACTAAGTCGCTCTCAAGTAACAGTGGAAATGTTAGGTCCTAGTATTTTTGTAATGCCAAAGCTTAAACCTTGTAGATTATAAAAAGTTGGTAAATTTTCTTCAAAAAGTTAAAGATGTAAAACATAACACTTTCAGGACCCTGAAACACAGAGCAGATCACAAGTATATTATGATCCCTAGAAATCACTATGGCTACAATTGTTACACTTTAAAATTTTTTTTAAAAAAACCTTCAATTCAGGGACTGGGTAGATAGTTGAGCCACTAAAGTGTTTGCCTTGTAAGGATGAGAACCCGTAACCTACATAAATAGGTCAAATGCTCCTCCTGGAGAGGTGGACAGGTGGACTCCTGTGGCTCTCTGATTAGCCATTCTCGCCTATTTGGTGTGTTCCAGGCCAATAAGATAACTCATCTCAAAGAAAAGCTGGAGGATACCTTAGGAGTGACACCTGAGGTTGTCCTCTCACACACATACGCATACACACACACACAATTCAATTCTGAATTGAATAAATAAATATATTTTTCTTAATACAAAATGTTGCCAAAGAAGACATATCAGAAATTATGTTTATGAATATAAAAATGTAAACTGACAAGAAAACAGAACAATAGCCTTAGAATAAATCTGGATATATGTAGGACAAACAATCTCATTTTTCATTTTCAAATGAGTCTTGGCTCTTATGCCACTTTTGCTAAATTATCTCTTTTAAAGTTAACCTCCATGCTGGTGCTGGGAGTTATAAGTCAGCGCCAAGGAAGGTGAGGGAAGAAAAAGATAGGTAATGAAAAAGAGAAAGTGAGCATAGAGAGGAGAAGGAGAGAAAGAGAGAAACAGGCAAAGATTTAGGATTGGTCTTCATGATGTTCTCTCCAGTTTCCTGTGGTTCAGGTGTTCCCTCTGCGGGCCTGCTGAAGGATCAATGTTTTAGCCTGTCCCAAAACCTCATCACTGAAGTAGAACTAAAATGATCCCAACGTGGCTCAGGGAAATTCATGGAAGAGAGGGTGGAAAGAGTGTTAGATCCACAAGTTAGGGCATTATGCACAGAGACTTGGCCTATCCCCCACAACTTTTGACTACCCCCACAATGCATGACCCACATTCCCCATTGGTGAGGCTCCCTTTGGAAGGGGGAGGACAGGAAGGAGGATAATGGAGTCAACAATATGAATGTAAAATTAGAATGATATAAATAAAAAATAAATTATAAAAAAGCAAAATTCTCTCTTTTAGAATCATATAATCATGTTTTTTAAAAATGTGTGCTACAATTGTGGCTATAATTATATTGTTCCAGTAGATTAATATAGGATTATTAAAATCTACCTTTTTATGAAGATATTGTAAATCTCACATTACATATTCACATAACTATGTGAATTTTTCTGTGTAGGAGTCGTGTATGTCTTCTGTTAAATTCACTTCTAGGCACTTCAAATTTGCTTACACATACCATTATAAATTGTCTTCTTTCTGCATTTGTTTTGTTGCTAATTGTGCATAAAAATATCAGACTTCTGATTATTAGCCTCATATACATCCACCTCAATAATATCTCCTGACAATATTTTTGAGTTTTTTGATAAAATGATTATATTTTTCTTATATTAACTTCAAAAGGATTGCTGTAAATAGGCTTACATTTAGAATTGTGACATTTCCTCTATGATTACTCTTATTAGAACAAATTACCAAGTCTTTATATTTATCAGTTCAGTTTAAAAGTGATCAGTAAAGAATTATTGGCCAATATTGAGTAAAGATTCAACAAGTTTTTAATATGCCATACAAGGGCCTGCTTACAACAGAGCTTTATTTACATATACCAAAAAAGCTCATGTCTTTTTCTTTGTAGTTTTAATCCCTTCTTTGTTCAGCCAGTACCATACCAAAACATAAGAAAATCAGTTCCACAATGAAAACTACAAATCATGACCCCAGCCAAAGGGAAGTGACCTTCCTTTACAGTGCCACCACTTTTACACTTAAATAACCTTAAAGTGGCATTGACATTCACTATCCTCCATATGTACAACTACCATGATTAAATCACAAAACCCAAAAGATCCAATTAAATCAGTAATAGCTTTTTCTAGTTATGTAGACTACAAGTGACAGCTTAATAAGAAATGCTTTAAAGAGCCCTTAAATTAAAGCTGAACTCTTTCACCACAAAATACAAATGCACTTTGCAGAGTTTTATTTACTTTTTTGGAAACTTCTTCTTGCTTAAATGATTCCATATTCCCTACTTATATAAGGAAATACATTTTTACAACTCTCTACTCCTAGTTAAGTGTTAAAAAATGACACGTTCAGAATCAAGTTTCATTTTTTTTTTTCCTCATCAGACTGATGTGGCTATGAACAAGCTGACATTTAAGAACTGTGGAAAGAGAAGGGTACACTTAACTATGAAGTGTCATTCAAGGAATTTTCAAGATTTCAAAAGACCCATTTTTAATTCAGAATACTTACACATTATATGACCTCATATATTCTGTTTACTGTGTTTCCTCTAAAATTTATCCTTTTTTTATTATTTCACTTCCTGAGACTGCATACCTTAGGTCCTTGTAGTATGACTCTCTATTTGCTCACATAGACACTTGGAGAGGGCAGAAAAATCAGAATGAGTGATTAAATAATTCTCTAGATAGAAATTCCATCTGTAGTTATTTAAATAGGCTTTAGATATTTTGGTACTTTAGTAGATGTTAGATACACATAGTGAAATTTAGACAATTAGAAAATTATTTTATATTTGCATTCAAATAATAATTATGACAAAATACTGAGCTCTATTTTCTCAACTATAAATCCAGCATTATAATATTTGTAACTATTTCATGGAAATATTGGGAGGATTAAGTATCATAATATAGCCAATGTGCTTTAAAGATTGCTAACACACAATAAGTGTAAATCTATATGTTTTGCTCTTTTTCCTTTCCTGATGATCTCTAGCAAAAACAGAAGCACTGCTAGATTTCTCAACAGTAAGTATCATTTGAAAGTAATCTGAAAATCATTCAAAAAAGATCATTCTGAAAACCAGTAGTAAAGCATGACAAGAGCTAAATATTAGCAAAGATGATTTGTATTCTATCATCAACCAAGAACGGTCTAGCAAAATTAAAAGTGTGAGAAACCTTCCTCAAAAAGACTGCATAAGGAGCAATGGCAATAAAAGTTAGTGACAGCTGGCAATGACACTGATTAGAAGCAACACCATATGCAATAGCTTTGTTTGGAGAGGGCTACCATTGTGTTCTGAACAAAGGTGTAGAACTTTTTCTGAAATAGGCTCACAAATATCAGTGAGTGTCTATTCTCAACTTGGGGTGTCATTTCTGCATCTTAGTCCTTTCTTTCTCTCTCTCTCTCTTTTTTTTTTCTTTTGAGGTAAGCCCAACAGACTGGCCTTTTTTTTTTTTTTTTTTTTTATGAGAGAGAGAGAATTATATTTTTTGAAGAAGAAAATCTCTATGTCCTCTAAGTTCAGGTATACTCACTGAGCAGGAGATTTTAGATAGATAGATGATGATAGATGATAGAAAGATTGATAGATGATAGATAGATGATAGATAGATAGATAGATAGATAGATAGATAGATAGATGATAGATAGATTGCCTTCTTATTGCCAGGATTAAGGCATCCAACCAACAGCAGCTGATAGGAGGAAAGTTTTTATTATGGCTTACAGTCTCAAAGAAAAGCTCTAGGATGTCACGGGAACACATATTGGAGTCAGGTTCGCATTGTTGGCAGAAATCACCTAACCAAGAGCAACAGGCTCAAGGGGAAGCTCCATGATGGCAGGAGAAAATGATGGCATAAGCAGAAGGTGGACATCACCCCCTGGCCAACATAAGGTGGACAATAGCAACAGGAGAGTGTGCAAAACACTGGCAAGGGGAAACTGGCTATAATACACATAAGCCCGCCCCCAAGAATACACTGCCTCCAACAGGTATTAATTCCCAAATCTCCATCAGCTGGGAACCTAGGATTCGGAACACCTAAGTTTATGGGGGACACTTGAATCAAACCACCACAGCATGGCATGAACAAACTGGACAGCACCTCTGCCTCAGCAGATGAAAAAGAGCAACAAGAGAGCAAGCTTATCTCTGGCAACAGGGAGCTGGCTATAACAACCCTAAGCCCACCCCCAGAAGCACACCTCCTCCAGCAAGGCTCCATATCATAAATTGCTACCAGGTGGGGACCAAGCATTCAGAACACATAAGTTATATGTATATAAAAAGATTCAGGGTCATCATGGGAATTTTGTTATTAAGCAAAATTTACATAAAACCTTCTTTAAGACATAAGTAAGCTTTATAAGTAATCTAAGGACTACTTATTGAGATTATATCCTATATGACCTAAATGCAGCATAGAAACATGTATGGCACAATGCAGGTCTGGCCCTAGCTGACCGCATGCCAGAAGAAACCAGGAAGTGGCTTCTGTGAACATGGCATCCTGCGCAGGCCTAGTGTGACAACAGCTACAGTCCCATGCTCGTGAGAAACCTTCTGCGAGATGATCTGCCCAGAGACAAGCTGTCATTGGTCACAAGAAGGGGACCACCCCATACAATGATTGGCCAGCCAAACCCATTAAAACCCCCTACACTTCCTTGAATAAACGAGTTTGCACCAGCTTGCCCTCTGCTGCTTCCATCCAACTCCCCGAGTCTGTGTCGTGACTCCACGCCTCTCACCCCCAACTCGGCAGAGACCCTGCCGTCCCTCCTGGGCTGGCCCTAGGAGGGACCCCAACAGAAACAAGCTTGAGAACCTGAGTTTTGACCTCCAAAATCCATGTAATAGCTTTCCATGGAAACCCGTGTGTGTAATCTCTGCACTGGGGAGGCAGAAACAGGATGATCCCTGGGACTTGATGACTAGAGTGCTGTCCTAGGGCCTAGCCAAACTGTTGAGCTCC